>CP125976.1:505812339-507207339 GCA_030063025.1 Avena longiglumis | reverse complement strand
GGGGGAATAACTGTTGTGCCTAATGAGTACAATGAGCTTATACCCCAAAGAGTAGTGGTTGGGTATAGAATGTGCATTGATTTTAGAAAGATTAATAAAGTTGCTAAGAAAGATCATTATCCTTTGCCCTTTATTGATAAAATGCTTGAGAGGTTGTCCAAAAAGACTCACTTTTTATTTCTTGATGGTTATTCTAGGTTTTCTCAAATTGCTGTGAAAGCACAGGATCAGGAGAAAACTACTTTCACTTGTCCTTATGGTACTTACGATTATAGGCGTATGCCTTTTGGTTTATGTAATGCTCCTGCTACCTTTCAGAGATGTATATCTGCTATCTTTCATGGTTTTTGTGAAGAAATTGTGGAGGTTTTCATGGACGATTTATCTGTCTATGGAACTTCTTTTGATAAATGTTTGCACAACCCTGATAAAGTTTTGCAGAGATGTGAAGAAACCAACCTTGTTCTTAATTGGGAGATATGCCATTTCATGGTTAATGAAGGGATTGTTCTTGGACACAAGATCTCTAAAAGAGGCATTGAAGTTGACAGAGTCAAAATTGAAGCAATTGAGAAGATGCCTTGTCCTAGAGATATCAAAGGTATTCGTAGTATCCTCCGTCATGTTGGTTTCTATAGGAGGTTTATTAAGGATTTCTCCAAAATTTCAAAGCCTCTTACTAATCTTATTCAAAAATATGTACCTTTTGTTTTTGATGATGATTGTAAGGAAGCTTTTGAAACTTTGAAAAAGGCTTTGACAACTTCTCCTATAGTCCAACCACCTGATTGGAGTTTACCTTTTGAAATTATGTGTGATGCTAGTGATTTTGTTGTGGGTGTTGTCCTTGGACAACGTGTTGACAAGAAGTTGAATGTTATTCATTATGCTAGTAAGACTCTTGATGTTGCTCAAAAGAATTATGCTACTACTTAAAAAGAGTTCTTAGTTGTAATCTTTGCTTGTGATAAGTTTAGGCCTTATATTGTGGACTCTAAGGTTACTATTCATACTGATCATGCTGCTATTAAGTACCTTATGACAAAGAAGGACGCTAAGCCTAGGCTTATTAGGTGGGTGTTACTTTTGCAAGAGTTTGATTTCCATATTGTGGATAGTAAAGGTGCTGATTATCCTGTTGCCGATAATTTATCTCGTTTGGAGAACATTTCTTTTGACCCATTGCCTGTTAATGATAGTTTTCAAATGAGCAGTTAGCTGCAATAAGGGTAAGTCCGCATGAGAGTCCTTGGTATGCTGATTATGCTAACTTTATTGTTTCCAAGTATTTGCCTCCAACCTTTACAGTCCAGCAAAGAAGGGAAATTCTTTTATGATCTGGGGCATTACTTCTGGGATGACCCACACTTATATAAAGGAGTAGATGGTATTATGCGAAGATGTGTCCCAGAATATGAACAACAAGAGATATTGAGAAAATGTCATGGCAGTGCTTATGGAGGACATCAGGCTGGGGATAGAACCGCACAAAAAGTTTTACAATCAGGTTTTTATTGGCCTACTCTCTTCAAGGACACAAGGAAGTTTATTTTATCGTGTGACGAATGTCAAAGAGTTGGTAACATTTCTAGAAGCAATGAAATGCCTATGAATTATTCTCTTGTTATTGAACCTTTTGATTGTTGGGGATTTGACTTTATGGGGCATTTTCCTCCTTCAAATGGGTATACTCATATTCTTGTTGTTGTTGACTACGTTACAAAGTGGGTGGAAGCCATACCTACAAACAATGCTGATGGTAAGACCTCTTTGAAAATGCTTAAAGATGTCATTTTTCCTAGGTTTGGTGTACCTAGATATCTCATGGCTGATGGAGGCTCTCATTTTATTCATGGGGTTTTTAGAAAAACTCTTGCTAAGTATGATGTAAACCACATAATTGCTTCAGCTTATCACCTCCAGACTAGTGGGCAAGTAGAACTTTTCATTAGGGAAATTAAATCTATCTTGCAGAAGACTGTCAATAGATCTAGAAAAAATTGGGCTAAAAAATTGAAAGACGCTTTGTGGGCTTATATAACTGCTTACAAAATCTTATGGGAATGTCTCCTTACAAAATGTTCTATGGGAAAGCTTGACACTTGCCTTTAGAATTAGAACACAAAGCTTATTGGACAGTGAAAGAATTAAATAGAGATTTTAGACTCGCTGGTGAGAAAAGACTGCTAGACTTAAGTAATCTAGATGAGTGGAGAGGTGAAGCTTATGAAAATGCTAGGCTCTTTAAGGAAAAGTAAAAAGATGGCATGATAGGAGAATTCTAAAAAGGGAATTCCATGTTGGTGAGAAAGTTCTTTTGTATAGGTCTCGTCTCAGATTTTTTGCAGGAAAACTACTCTCAAAATGGGAAGGACCTTTTATTATCAAGGAAGAATACCACTCAGGAGCCATAAAAATCTCTTCTCTAAAGGATGACACAACACAGGTGGTTAATGGGCAAAGATTAAAACACTATATTTCTAGAGATTCCTATAACGAAGATGTTGATGTCATTCGAATGACGACTCCCAAATAATTTATCAGAAACCAAACACCAGAGTGTGCAGAGTTCGTCTTTGAATAGGTAAAAGTGGTGAAAATAGAAGGTTCGTGAAACTCCAATCTTTTTATATTTTTGATGTTTTTAATACATAAGGGAAGTTACGAGACAGAACTGAAGAGGAGACAGAGCCCGGGGTGGACACACCCACCCTAGGAGCGGGCCCAGCCTGGCCGCGCCTGAGGGGGGTGTTCCCCCCTCGCACTCTGCCTCCGTCTTGTTCCATGTCGAAAATAAAAAGATTGCTGAGATGCTTACTGTCTGCTTTCCTTGTCATTTTGGTTATGGTAAAGATCCTCTACCATGTTCAAGGGGTACCCCGTTGGCGGTTCTCGATTATATTCAAATACTTACAGTGACAAGAACTTGCCTGGGCCCTAAGTTGAGTATCCATGAGGAGTGGCCCTCATATTCAAGGGACGTGATATTGCCAACTTATATTTCGTCAAACATATACTCCATCTTTGTTCACTTTAACCTTAACCATATCAAGATGCTTATGATAGGGGCAATGAGGGCTCAAAGCTAGTAAGTACCATAATATTTTGGAAGCTCTTTATGACTTGTAATCCCTGCTTCCCTCTATGAAGGGACCTTTATTCCACTTCCAAGTTGAGTCAGTAAACCTATTTCCTCTCTATCTCAAGCAAGCATTTGAGTTGTTGTGTTTCAAGCATCCATATGGTGATTTATTCAATCATGTTCTTTATCTTCCTTGTTTGCACAAAACACTTGTGAAAAACCTTTTTGAGCAAAGAGCGCTCCTATTTTGAAACTTCTACAAAAATCTTGTTGTGAAACTATTTGCCAAGTGTTCTCTAACCAAGAACAAGTTTGCCAATTCCAATTATGATTTATCTTTATGCATCTCTATTGTGACTATTGTGCTTGGTTGCAAGCTAAGTTATATAATGGTGAGTTGCTTTCTTCTATGAGTTGTGCAAAGGTAAGTGTGATGCTTCTTGTTCATATTCTTTTATCGACACTTCACTCCATAAACCTGTGGACATGTTTATTGAACTCAGTATTCGCTTGGGGACAAGCGAAGTCTAAGCTTGGGGGAGTTGATACGCCCAATTTGCATCACCATTCTATATCATAATTTACCTCTATTCATTGATATTTGTCTTATTATGAGGTATTACTTATGGATTTTCATCTATTTATGCATGTTGGATGATTCTTGGAGGATGAGTTGTCGGAGTCTGGATTCTGATGGAAAAGAAGGCGTCTCGGTGCAATTTCGCGAAAGATCAGAAAAATACCAGAAAAATATGGAAACATATTATTTTACCGGAGGATGACTGGAGCCAGAAGGAGGAGCGAAGGGGGGGCGCAGGGGGCCCACACCCCCTAGGCGCGGGCCCACCTAAGGTCGCGCCTAGGGCAGGTGTGGCCCACTTGCCTGGCTCCCGACTCTCCCCCTCTTCCTATAACTTCCCCTCGGAACCCTAATACACGAGGGGGGGCAACCACAGATATATTTCCACCGCCTCTGGGGGCGAAAAATACCAAGAGAGAAAGATCTCTCCGGCAGACAGATTTCTGCCGGGGGAATTCCTTCCCGGGGAGGGGAGACCGTCGCCATCATCACCATCATCAAGCTAGGCTTCATCGGGATCAACATCATCATCCACACCATCATCTCCACCAGCACCATCATCACCACTCCATCCCGTTGTAACAATTGTGTTGGATATTGCCATAGTTCGTAGGGGAAACTTTCCCGGTGTTAATTACTATTGTAGTTTATGCTTGTTAGTGGAACCATTGGATTATTGTTTATGTTCATATTGTTATCCATTACCATATCATCTTTGATCTTGATCCATATGATGTCTTGTGATTATTTCATTGTGTTCTTGAGGACATGGGAGAATTCATGTTGTTAGTAGTGAATCTGTGATGAGTTATTATTCAATGGTTTAGTATTTAAGTTGTGGTGCTATTCTTCTAGTGGTGTCATGTGAACGTCGACTACATGACACTTCACCATTTATGGGCCTAGGGGGATGCATTGTGTATTTGGCTACTAATCGCGGGGTTGCTTGAGATGTAAACCGAACCCGTTAGGACACCTTTGCACAAGGGAGTGTAGGATCTCAGAGTTTAAGGTTATGGTTAGATTTATATCTTAATTACTTTCTTGTAGTTACGGATGTTTGCAGGGGGTTTAATCACAAGTATGTATTAGTCCTAGGAAGGCCGATATGTTAGCACAGGTTCACCCACACAACACTTACAAACACCAAAGAAGAGTACTCAGCTATTTGCAGCGAAAGCACTTGACAGATTCCCATGTGTCCTCGAGAACGTTTGGTCCTTATAAGTATTTACACCGGCTTGTCCTTTGCCAAGAAAGGATTGGGCCACTTTCTCCATTTGTTCGTTACTTATGTTACTTGCTCTTTGTTTTGTTGCCTTGTCAGAAAACCACTAAAAATTCATTTTCTAAGTATTCCATACCACTGTTCAGCACCTTCTTCTCCTTGTTGGGATCGACACTCCTATTTATAAAAGATACTACGATACACCCCCTATACTTGTGGGTCATCAACGACGGCGCAGTGAGCTAACGGCATGGCGAAGGGTGTAGGCTGGTGCGGTGCCTCCTGGCGATCATCACGGGCTTAATGGCACGGCAAGGGGCGGTCGAGAACGGTCGGAACGGGTCGATGATATACGTGGCACCAACGGCGTTTTAGACGATGCACAGGTGTTGCTGGTCACGCGACGGCGAACGGGCATGTCTAGGGGGTAGCTAGGGTCATGGCGCATGCAGTGATGCACGACGAGGGCGAGGCGCGGCGTGTGCGAGCGTGTCGGCTGCGGCGCTCTGGCGCGCGCTCGGCATGGCAGAGAGAAAAATGGGCGTGGCTATTCTCAGTGGTCCAGGGCCTGGTTGCGCTCGAGGGTTGGATAAAAGGGGTGGCGGTGGACGGTGGCCTGCCTCGTAGACATCGTGGATGGGCGCGGCGCTGCCTCCTGCGTGCTGGCCATGGTCGGCTAGCAAGGGTGAGTTCGGGTGGCATGGCACTGGTGCAAGGGCAGGGTTAGTAGCTTGTTCAATGTTGTGTTGGACGCTGGGGGTGACAAGGGGAGTAAGTTGAGGACAATTGTTTGATCAAACACTGCTCAAAACAGTAGAAGTTAGGCGGTGGTTTACTGTGCTCACCATCTGTTTGATGAAATGGCCGCATGAACTTTACATTTGAATTTTTGGATGAATTTTGGTGAGTGCTCTGGTTACATGCTTGGTAATATATGGTTGCTTGGGTTTGCCAAGGTGAACTGGTTTGATTGGGTTTCGAGAAATGGTGATCTTAGTACCTACACTTGATTCAATTTTGAACTGTCCTTTAAATAGATTTGGAATTTGTTTCTGCTGGTTTTCAAAGTGGGCTTGGGTTCATTTTTACTTGGTCTAGCAAGGGGTGAAAAGAATTGGATTTGTTTCTATTAGAAATCTTGGACTAGGAACACTCAAAGTGGTCTAGTGGTTAACTTTGATCAAAATGACCATTTGCTTATATATCTTATTTTTGATTTTCTCTTCATTTGATTCTGCTTGGAAATGATCTAGATGATATTGTTTTAATCTTTAAACCAATCCTTGCCATTCATAGCAATCAAACATGGCATTGCAAGCATTCATGCATTCATCACACACACATATGCATTCATATTTATTTTAATAACAAAAGTTTTTGATAACCCTAAACTTGGGTGATTAGAACTTGATAACCTTGATTAATATTTTTGGGATGTTACAACATGTCACCTTAAAAATTATTATTTGTATCACTCACCTACTCGAGGACAAGCAGGAGTTAAGCTTGGGGATGCTTGATACGTCGTAAACGTATCTATAATTTTTTAAGTTCCATGCTTGTTTAATATCCACTTTGCTTTGCTTTGTCTACACTTTGAGGTATTTTTGTATGTTTTCCGAAACTAACCTATTAACAAGATGCCATAGTACCAGTTGTATGTTTTCTTCTGTTTTTGGTTCCAGAAAGCCATAAAATGAATATTCTTGGAATTGGACGGGACAAAAGCCAAAGTCAATATTTCACCGAGGAGAACACGGAGCCAGAAGACAAGACGGAGGAGGGCCTCGAGGGGGCCACACCCCCTGGCCGCGCGTCCAGGCCTGGCCCGCGCCTAGGGGGGTGCGGCCGCCTCAGTCACCCCCTCGGCCTCCCTCTTTGCCAATAAGAAGCCCACGATACCAAAACCCTAAGTACCCAATCGATCTTCGATGAAACAGTCCATAGCCGCCGCCACCATCGTCCCTAGATCGGGGGGATCTAAAGCTCTTCCCGGCACCCTGCCGGAGGGGAGAGATTATCCCGGAGGCCTTCTTCATCTCCATGCCAGCCTCCAGTATGATGCGTGAGTAGTTCCACCTTAGACTATGGGTCCATACAGTAGCTAAATGGTTGTTTCTCCTTCTTTGTGCTACCATGTTTAGATCTTGTGAGCTCCGTTCATGATCAAGATCATCTATTTGTAATCATGCATGTTGTGTTTGCGGCGATCCGGTGGATATTGACATTACTTTGTTAGATTGATTAATGATTCTATCTTGTCTTTATGATTGTTGATTCTATCATGTCTGTGTTGTTTGAGATCTTGCATGCTCTCCATTTCTAGTAGCTATCTTGGCCAAGTAGATGCTAGTGACTCCAAGAGGGAGTATTTATGATCGATAGTGGGTTCATGCCTCTATTGAATCTGGGGAAGTGATAGAAATCTCTAAGGTTGTAGATGTGATGTTGCCACTAGGGAGAAAACAACAATCTCTTGTTCATGGAACAATTGTATTGTTTACCTTAATACTGGAGGGGGTTCGGATGATAACCTAAAGGTGGATTACTAGTCATAGATGCAGTTGGATGGCGGTCTATGTATATTGTTGTATTGTCCAATCAAATCTCATTGGATCATGAATGACTAGTATTGCATTGTTATGCCTTGCTCTATCCTGTCAATTGCCCTGCTGTAATTTGTTTACCCATCATGTTATGTCATCTATCTTAAGGAGAACACCTCTAGTGAACTATGGACCCTGGTCCAATCTTTACCATTGGTACATCTTCTACTTTTATTGTTTACTTTCTGCAAGCTACCATTACTTTCCACACTATACGTTTAATCCTTTGTTTTCAGCAAACCAGTGAGATTGACAACCTCACTGTAAGTTGGGGCAAAGTCTTGAGTTTGTGTTGTGCAGGATTCCAAGTTGTTAGAAACACCTTGGAGTTGTTTCCTAGCTCCTACTTGTTCGATAACCTCGGTTTCATAACTGAGGGAAAGCTTGATGTTGTGCTCATCATACCTTCCTCTTGGGGTCTCCCAACGAAGCTCTACTATTGAGCCGCATCAAGACTCCATGCCGCCAATGTTGTTCATGCTTTTCATTAACACGTTCAACGGGGTGATGGATAAGGCCTTGGAGTTTGGCATGCTGAGACACACCGCATCTCGAGAGTTGGTGACGTCTCTCTCTCCCTTTACGTGGACGACCTGGTGATCTTTAGCCACCCATATGAGGCTAAGATGTGCATGGTGCACGCGTTGCTGGCCTCTTTGGTGAGGCATCCGGGTTACACACCAACTACGCCAAATGCTCGGTCTTACCGATTGCTTGCTCTGATGAGGAGACCCATCAAGCGACGGCAGTTATGGAGTGCCAGTTGGCACCCTTCCACATCAAATACCTAGGGATTCCTTTGTCGCTGCAACGGTTGTTCGCAACAACGCTTTAGGCACTGGTCGACGGTAGTGGAAACCGGGTGCCAACTGGAAAAATTCCATGATGACGAAGGCGGGACGCCTTGCACTAGTCAGATCGGTGCTCCTGGTAATTCCCCTCCACCATATCATTGTGTTGGGGATCAATAAGCAAACACTCAAACAAATTCAGAAGATAGTGAGGAGCTTCTTATGGACAGGGAGAGAGGAGGCAAGCGGTGGACACTGCCATGTCAGTTGGGCTACGGTTAGTATGCCAAAGTGCTATGGCATCTTGGGAGTGCCCGACCTTGCTCGGATGGCGACCAGCCTTCGAACCCACTATATTTCGAGGATGCGCACTGATCCACTGCGGCATTCGCTTGGCTTGGATATACGTTTCTCCCAGACAGAGATGCAAGTGTTTGACGCATACACTATGATTTCGGTGGGCGATTGAGCCATGAATCTATCCTGGTTGGACCGATGGCTCAGTAGGAAGAACATTGAGGAAACGACACTAGAGCTTTTCGCGCCAATTCCCAAATGTGCTAGGAAGCATTGCATGGTGAGAGAGGCACTGCTAGAGCGTCGTTGGGTTATTGACATTCAGGGCACGCTAAGTCTTCTTTCTTGTGGCAGTATGTCCAGCTATGGATCCGGTTGTGTGATTTTGGGATTTCGGGCATGCTAGACACTCTCTACTGGAGGAGGACGACGGATGCTCAATGCTCCTCCAAGTCTTTTCACGAGTTCCTCTTCTAGGGATCAATCACTTCAAGATCCTGGAAGTTGAACTGGTGTGTGTGGGAACACCCCCCAGTCAAGTTCTTCGTGTGGATTGCCTGCCAAGACCGTACCGTTGTTGGATGGTTGAGCGGCTTGCAAGACGAGGACTAGCTCATCCTCCGCGCTGCCTCCTGTATGACCAAATGGTTGAGACCATGACTCATCTTTTGGTGGGTTGCCCTTTCTCCAGAGCAACCTGGCATGAGGTGCTTTCTTGGATTCGATCGACGGCCACACCACCAGATGGAGAAGTTGACTTCGTGGATTGGTGGTTGCATGCTTCGTTATCTATCCCCGGTGCTATGCGCAAGGGGACGTCCTCGCTGATCATGCTGACGGCTTGGTGGATTTGGAAGTAGAGAAATGCGATCGTCTTGATAATATGTCACCTAACATGGATAGTCTTCTCGACACGATTCAATGTAAGGCTCGAACTTGGACGAATGCAGGATCTTGGCGCGATTGGCCTGCGCGCCTTTATCCCCGCAGCTCCGTAGGTATGATGGATTGAGTTGTATTGGGTGCTAACTTGTCTGAGCTTGTTATATTGTAAAAAACGCAAAGCTTCTGCGTTTTTGGAAAAAAAAGTGAGCATGTTTGCAACATTGGCTACCCTCACCTGAATATAGGCCACCATGAGACCAGTTGGATTAGTCCTTTGAAAATTGGTAACCAGTAAGTGTATAGAGTGATTAGCATCGTGACAATGATTCTACTAATTTTGGTTTTTAAGTTGTACTGTAATATTATGAAAATGTTGAAGCGCCCAACGTGAGCACAATGCACTTTTTAAAAATCCACTCATAAAAAAAATCACCATTCATTTGTGAACTATGCAAATTCAATAATGCTACTCTAGCTCCCAACTTTTGTTTTTCAGCAGACCGCAATGAAAAAAATTACCCCAAAAAAATCACCATTCATTTGTAAACTATGCAGATTCAGTAATGCTATTCTAGCTCTCAACTTCTGTTTTTCACCAGACCGCGATGAAAAAAGTACCACCAAAAAACATGCTAGCGCATGGCTCGTTACAATATCTACACGCCATATTGTTTTGGATTTTTTGAAAGTTTTTAACTCGGACTTTTGAATTTTCTAAAATAAGGGGGAGCATGCACTCCAAAGAGCACAAAACCTAAATCTGAAAAATCTCAAAAAAGAGCACAAAACCTACTGTCCACACTACATAGCCTCTTTGATTCAAATATTTTTTATAGGATAATTAATGAAAAATCAGAATATTTATTATAGTATGTAAAAATAAATTTTGTATGATATTTGTATATGGAGCAATTGCACTATTTCTCATAGCAAAGATATCTTTCACCAAAATCTCTCAGATATATTCATTTAATTTTCCTATGCCAAAATAAAAAAAAAGTTTAGTGCAAATTTAATACTTTCTATGTTCATTAATATAAAATCTTTTGGCCAACAACCAGGGGAGTATTGTATTAATGATTGACAACCCTATCTTTTCATTGTATTTCTGCATAGTAATTTAGAATATTGTCAATTAAAAAAGTCCCTAGTGGTGACCATCATCAATAAATAAAAGGCAATATAACTTGTGGGCGAGAGGTGCTTGTTACTCCAATTATTGACACGCAATGGTTAGAATGATTCCATGTGTATATATCTTCCGTGCCGTTCTCGCCTTCGCTCCGGTACAAGTCACTGGCCAGTTGGTTCTCGCTCGCTTTGATTGTGCTCTTCCTCACCTTTGATTTGGAAGTTCCCTTCTAGCTTTAATTGCGGCTCAGTCTCGCCTTCGCCCGGCCCGTCCTTATATGGCCGTGGGATTCAGCGGCAGCTGCATACGGCATGCTCTGCTCTGCAACAAGAACCTCGCCGTCGTCCGGCGCACGTGCATCTTGCCGCCGGCAACCGTGATCGGCGCCTGCGCCGTCTGATCGCGCGGGGGAGGTCGGAGCTGTTCTACGGGTTTTGCAGCCGATCATCCACCAGCGCGCGCGATGCCTCCTCACGCGCAGGGCTGCTCGGGCGACCGGCAGAGGCACGAGGCAGGACATGGAGGGGAGCTGCTGCGAGGCCCGGGCCAGCGGTCGGCGTCTTTCCACGGGCGCGGGGCGGAGCAGCAGCGGCACCAGCTTCCGAAGCAGAGGCCCAAGACGCAGCCGGACCTGCTCGCCGGCCTTAGGGGCAGGAGCTTCCGCGCCGCGGACGGCGTGCCGGAGCCGGCAGCGACAGCGGCTCGGAAGACGCCGAGCAAGGTGCTGGTGAGCGTGGCGGTGCTGCGGAGCATGTGGCCGCTGCACGTGATGGCGTCGGCGGAGTGGAGCGTGGCGGACCTCGTGGCCGCCGCCGTGGGCCTCTACGTCAAGGAAGGCAGGCGGCCCTTGCTGCCGTCGTCCGACCCGGCCGCCTTCGGCCTGCACTTCTCCCAGTTCTGCTTGGAGAGTATGTCTCCTGCACCTGTAGTACCCTCTGTTTTTTTCCCTTCTTTCAAATTGGAGAAAGTCAAACTCAAATATTGCCCAACCTGGTGATACCAACCCGATATCTGAGAAGCTAGCGATATTGATCAGACCATTTCATCAGAACATATTCTTCAACTAATGCCCGGGCCATGTGTCAGTGACTCTTTTTTTCCTCTCTTAATACACGTTAGCCCCGCTGACAGTGTCAAGTCGATCCCAACAAGCCCTTTTCTAAGCTTTAGCATTAGTAGTGATCAACTTATCATTCAGCAAGTGAACCAGTTGGCACCTTTGCCACCATTCTGTCGGTTCCAATCCTTCGCTGATCATGTAAATGTTTTGTACTAATTGGTCAGGTTTGGACCCGAGGGAGAAGGTGATGGAGCTAGGGTCCCGGAGCTTCTTCCTGTGCCCCCGGTCTTCTTCCGCCGCCGCCAACGCCGCCTCGTCTTCCTGCTCCTCCGCCGGAGCAAGCAGGGCCGGGGACGAAATCCAGACCCCCACGGCGGCAGGCCAACCACCAGCTTGGCTGCTCTACATGCCGTTCTGGCCGACCATGTAGCGAGCCAGCACGTCATCGTCAGTCCATGTCCATGATGACCATTGCCCACCTTCGTCCATTTCTCGGGTTGGTTTGGCGCGTAGAGCGCTTCAGGGGATAAGACCGTAGCGTGTTGGTAATGGAGTATGATGCTCACATCACACTGTTTAGGCGCAAAGGACCTGATCCGCTCCGCCAGATTCAGACATGTAAAGTGGGTGATTAGGACAGTTCGTTCCAAGACTCTGTCCAGGAAGTTAAAGATTGCTTCAGGCTACAGATAACTTGTGTATATTATTGATTTTTGTATTCTATTATGGATGCAAGTAGAGCAGATGAACCGGGCTTGTATGGATCTTATAATACAAGTGGCCAAGTTGTAGAGGGAAACTACTCCGCAGATTCACTGAATATCCCAGCAGTCGTGCCAAGAGAGGATGTGCCGACACTGGTTGCTGCAGATACTCCCCAGCACGTTCTTCCGGACCAAAAATCTTACAGTCAGCTACAGAACACTAGACAGCTAACAGGAGATTAAATTACACCTGAAATTATCTCACAAAATTCATTTTACGAATTTCAGCTACTACTCCTACAATGGTTGGAGAAGTTTAGAATGCCAGGTTGGGGCTATGTAAGTAGATACGGAATGAACCATGTACTGCCACAGACAAATCGAATTCAATGAAAGGAGTTATTGGTTAAAAACCAATGATACTCAGCTATCAGCATGACATAGTTTACAGTACTGCATCATCCGCTAGCTAGCTGGTACTAATATTAGATGGCAACAAGACATTTTTCCACAGCTGGATTCTGCATTTACAGTAGCCCATGTCTTTTTCTTGGAAGAAAATGGTACTCCACCAATGTTGCTTCACTGAAGGCAACATCACAAGAGCACACTTGCTGAGCAGTCATCACTCATCAAAGCAAGAAAGGAGGCCAAATATCTATTTTCCAATACAACACTACAGCTCAAACAGCATTTGTTACAAGTTACAACACTACATTCTGTGACATTCTGGTGATCTGGCCTAGGTCCATATGCAGGCATAAATACACCACTTTACACAAGGCTCTTGAACTAATCTAACGACCACAATACAAACAGATGCTACAAATACATAAACTTCTCATGGCAGAGCCGCTACAACAGATAATACACAACAAGCACCTTCATGCAAAGGAAGGTGTGAGTCTTCTCTCTGAGGAACATTACCCCTTCTCCCACCCACATAAATACATGCAATCTGTAAATTTGTGATAATAATAATAATTGATGATGGTGCAATGAGAGAATACAATGGTTTATATAGGAGAGGGGGGGAGAGGAGGTGCAGCGCACCGGCCTAAACCCTAACTTGATATGCAAGTAAATATAATCTAACATCCCCCCGCAGTCTCAACCGTGGGCTCGACAACGTTGAGACTGAAACGAATCTCTGTAAATGGTGTAGTAGCAAGTCCTTTGGTAAAAATATCTGCAAACTGGGCCGTAGAAGGCACATGAAGAACACGCACTTCTCCCAAAGCGACCTTCTCTCGAACAAAATGGATGTCAATCTCGATATGCTTTGTCCGCCGATGCTGAACTAGATTTCCAGACATGTAAACAGTTGAAATGTTATCACAATATACCACTGTGGCCTGACCAATAGGTCGATGTAACTCAACAAGTAACTGATGCAACCAAACTGTTTCAGCAATTGCGTGAGCAACAGCACGGTACTCAGCCTCTGCGACGAAGCGAAAACCGTGGTGACGCTTGAAAACCAAGAAATTAAATTATTGACAAGAAAAACACGATTCTCAAGTGGATCGACGAGTGTCCGGACAACCAACCCAGTCGCATCGGAATATGCTGTCAATGATGTGGGTGATGAGTGGTTGATATGCAAACTATGATCTAATGTACCTTTGAGATATCTAAGTATGCGTTTGACATGGTTAAAATGCGGACTCTTGGATCATGCATGTAAAGACAAGCTTCTGGACAGCATATGATATTTCGGGCGTAATGGTGAGATCTTGAAGGGCTCCGGTTAAGCTACGGTATAGAGTCGGATCAGGAAAATATCACCATCCGAGGAAAATTTAGAAAAGTATCTACAGGTATGCGGGATGGTTGACAATCTAACATTCCAGCCCTAGTTAGGAGATCAACAGTAATCTGACGTTGAGAGAGAAAAAGACCGAAGAATCACGAGTGACAGCTATACCTAAGAAGTGATGAAGGAACCTAGATCAGTCATAGAGAATTCAGTTTGTAGGAGAGAAATAATATGAGTGAGAAAAGTTGTGGAGGAGGCAAGGAGAACTATATCATCAACATAAAGTAGGAGATATGCAACTGGTGTTAGAGTGGTAAACAAAAGAGAGTAGTCGAGCGAGGGAATGAATCCTATAGTTTGAATAAAGGTAGAAAAACGTTGAAACCAGGCTCGGGGTGCTTGTTTGAGGCCATAGAGAGATTTTTGGAGAAGGCAAACGTGATCAGGAAAAGAAGAATCTTCAAAACCGGAAGGTTGTTGAGAATAGGAGGAAAGCATTTTTTACATCGAGTTGATGAATGGGCCAGGAAGAGGAAACAATAAGACTAAGAATGGTTCGGATGGTGCTAGGTTTAACTACTGGAGAGAAAGTTTCGTCGTAATCGACACCGTGTTGTTGAGAGAACCCACGGCAAACCCAACGCGCTTTATACCGAGAGAGAGTGCCATCAGAATGAAATTTTTGACGGAACACCCACTTTCCAGAAACAACATTTGCATTAGGAGGTCGGGGAACAAGTTGCCATGTGTTATTGGATTGGAGTGCTTGAAACTCATCGCGCATGGCAGCGGACCAGTTCGGATCAAGAAGAGAAGATTTGTATGTTTTGGGAAGAGGTGAGAGAGTTGGAGAAGCATGAAGATTGAGGCGTGTTTGAGGAAGTCGAAAACTAGACTTGGCACGTGTGCGCATGGAATGGTCGTTGGTAGGTGCGATAATGGGAACGGCATGTGAAGGAGGAGCTGCTGCATCCGGCGCAGCGGAGGAGGAGGAAGATGACATGATGGATGAGAGGATTGGGTAGTTGGATTGTCGGGGAGGAGTTTTGGGCGAGCGTAAACACAGGTTATGGGTGGTCGAGACACGGGTCGATGGGGTTGTCGAGGCAGCCAGTCGGGGAAGGGTTAGGGAGTACCGTGGCAGGAGAATCGGGAGCGGTATTGGTCGAGGGAGGGTAGGGGGCAGCCGTGGCAGGGTTGTAGGGCAGGTTAGGAACGAAAAAGTGAGGTTTTATGGAATTGGCTGAGCGAGGGGTGGATGTGGTGGGAGTAGATGTAGGGTTCTAGTGGCGAAAGGAAAGGTGTTTTCATCGAAAGTGACATGCCTAGAGATGTGAATGTGACCGGTCACAAGATCAAAACACCGGTAGCCTTTGTGTTCATCTGAATAACCTAGGAAGACACAAGGAAGAGAACGAGGAGAGAGTTTGTTTGGGGAAGTTGCATAGACATTGGGAAAGAAAAGGCAACCAAAAACGCGAAGCTCAGTGTAGTTTGGGTGAGAGAGAAAAAGGGAATAGAAAGGTGTGGTGTTTGGGTTAGTGCTAGATGGTCGAATATTGAGGAGATAGGTTGCGGTTCTAAGAGCTTCAGCCCAAAACGTGGAGGGCATAGATGATTGAATGAGGAGTGTGCGAACTATGTCATTGATGGTGCGGAGTGATCGCTCAGCCTTGCCATTTTGTGGGTTAGTGTAAGGGCAAGAGAAACGAAGGAGAATGCCATGTTGGAGAAAGAAATTACGGTTTGCAAAGTTTTTAAATTCTTTTCCATTGTCACATTGGATAAATTTTATGGGTAAAAAGAAGTGTGTGTTGACATAGGTTTTAAAGTTGATAAAAAGTGAGTGGACATCAGATTTGTTGCGAAGTGGAAAAGTCCAAACGAAGTGTGTAAAATCATCTAAAATAACTAAGTATTATTTGAAATCGGAGACTCACGGTTGGAGAGGTCCATAGATCACAAAGGCAAAAGTTCAAAGGATAAGTACTATGAGAAGTAGAATGCAAATGGTAAACGAACATGTTTTCCTTGTTGACAAAACTCACAAACGGAGGAATTATGAACCTCTTTATTACAAGGGATAGAAAAATCACTAAGTAGAGAGGATAAAGTGGCTTTATTCGGATGGCCTAAGCGTTTATGCCATAGATCTACGGAGGCGAGCATGGATGATGGAGACGAGGCCAGAGGCGCCATGAACAGAGTAGAGGTCGCCAGAGCTATCGAAGCGAGCGATCTCCGCCTTGGTCATGAAATCCTTCACAGACAAGCCAAAAGGGTCAAATTCGACGGAAACATGGTTGTCTTTGGTGAAACGATGAATAGAGATTAAATTTTTAATGAGGGCTGGTGCAACTAAGACATCTTTAAGTAGGAGTGGTTTGGAAGTGGAAGATGCAAGGTTTGTATTACCGACACATGAAATTGGTATGGAGGAACCATCGCCTAATGTAATGGATGAAAAATGAGATGGTATGCAAGTTGACAGCATAGTATTCGATGAAGACATGTGACTAGAAGCACCAGAATCAGAAATCCAATCAGTACCTGGGTTACCTTGAGCAGCAAAATTATTCATGGCCTGTAGAAACGCAGCTTGGTCCCAGCTCGGAGTAGAGGGAGTCGGTCTGATTAAGCAGGCATCTTGGCGCAGGTGGTGGCGGTGCAGCAGGAGTCGAGTATATGGAGTATGGCGAGTAGTAGCCTCCAGGATTATAAGTGACCGGTGCCGAAGAGCCATAAGGACCCATAGCAAAGGGCATCGGCGAGTGCATCAGCGAGGCATAGGGAGCCGACGATGGTGCAACATACATGGGCGGTGAAGGAGCGGCGTAATGAGCTTGTGTAGGGACCCGTGGTGCAAGGAGGCCAGTGAGCTCAGATGAGGATGCACGCCGCTGCCACGAACCAGTGTAGGCGTGGCGCGCCAGGAGAGGGCGCGTCCGTGGAATTGGCTTTGAACCATGCCGATCAAGGGTCCCTGAGAAGATCGCCAAGCTGGTGCCGCAGTGGATTCGTGGTGGTGCAGGCGGTGGAGGAGCCGGTCTTGTTGGAGGATGCCGTGGTGCAAGCGGCCGATAGATAGGCCGGTGCCCCTATAGTTGGGGGCGCCAACTGGCGGTGGAAACAGCGCGAGCGCCGAGGCGATGGCGGTGCAGAGGTCGTGGAGCAGCAGATAGGCCCGAGGGCGAGACTCTTGAGTGGTCATGGCGCGGTCGCCCAGAGAGCATGGTGGACTTACGCAAAGGAAGGAGCGGCCGCGTCATGGGGATGAAGGACTCATCGCTTATCGGCGCGATTGAGGCGGCGAGGAGGATCTTGATGAGATGTTTGTCCTCAACGGGATCACCGAGTTCACGAGTTCAACGACGATGGTCCGAGGCTGGCGTATACCCCTACGGCAAGACGCCTGGCGGTGTTCAAGCTCCGTGTTGAGCGTGTTGACACGGGCGTCGGCGTTGTCTGAAAAGTGACGGAGGGCTGCCCAAAGGCGGCGCTGATGGCGACCAAACGAGATTGAAAATCTCGGTGCTCACGCCGGTAGATCCATCAGATTACATCGAGATCATCCTTGACCCGGGGATCCGAGAGACGGGATGTTGGGGTCGACGTGCGCCATGAGGTTGCAGCGGCCCAAGTGCACCTCAAAAAGATGCCTCCAATGGTAGTAGTTGTGTTTGGGGAGATCTAAAGTGATGGGAATCAATGGAGTAACGTCGGAGATTGTATCGGCGAAGTTGATGGTGGTGGCGATAGGAGGTGGGGCGGATGAGGTGGATGGTTTGGCAGCCGTGACGGCGGCCATGGCGGCGCGCCACTCGAAGAACCCCGGAGGGGGCGGCGGCGGTGGGGTGGGAGGCGTGGGAGCCATGCCCTAGAATCTAACCTATACCATGTAAATTTGTGATAATAATAATAATTGATGATGGTACAATGAGAGAATACAATGGTTTATATAGGAGGGGGGGGGGGAGGTGCAGCGCACCGGCCTAAACCCTAACTTGATATGCAAGTAAATATAATCTAACACAATCGAAGAAGACGCATGGTTGGAGAAGTTTAGAATGCCAGGTTGGGGCTATGTAAGTAGATACGGAATGAACCATGTACTGCCACAGACAAATCGAATTCAATGAAAGGAGTTATTGGTTAAAACCAATGATACTCAGCTATCAGCATGACATAGTTTACAGTAATGCATCATCCGCTAGCTAGCAGGTAATATTAGATGGGGACAGGACATCTCTCCACAGCTGGATTCTGCATTTACAGTAACCCATGTCTTTTTCTTGGAAGAAAATGGTACCGATGTTGCTCCACTGAAGGCAACATCACAAGAGCACACTTGCTGAGCAGAAAGGAGGCCAAATATCTATTTTCCAATACAACACTACAGCTCAAACAACATTTGTTACAAGTTACAACACTACATTCTGGTGATCTGGCCTAGGTCCATATGCAGACGTAAATACACCACTTTACACAAGGCTCTTGAACTAATCTAACGACCACAATACAAACAGATGCTACAAATACATAAACTTCTCATGGCAGAGCCGCTACAACAGATAATACACAACAAGCACCTTCATGCAAAGGAAGGTGTGAGTCTTCTCTCTGAGGAACATTACCCCTTCTCCCATCCACATAAATACATGCAATCGAAGAAGACGCATGCTGCCCCAATAGAATAAGAATGTCCCAATGCTACAACAGAGCTAATCCGCCTTGTAAGTTAAGTCATCCTTCCTGATTGGTCAACTAGTATACCTACTTGATCGCCACAGATAGCTCTAGAGATGTTACCAGGCTCTAACATGTTAAAGATGACAACTGCAAGAAAGAAAAACACACGAAAATCATCTTATGTACACTGCCTGAGAAGGATCTGACACAAATTTGTCATGACAAAGAAATGGGAAAGAGAAATCTAACCAGGAATATTGTTCTCCTCACAGCATGTGATTGCTGTCATATCCATTTTGCTAGTTCCTCTTGCTGCTAACTCCCTAAATGAGATGTGCTCAAATGTTGCGTTACTGTTGCTTCTAGGAGGACAACCATATTCGTCATCTCCAGCGACACCTTTAAGGACAACATCTGCGTTGACTGGTCGACAGAACATCTGGTTAGATTACCTCTACATAACAGCTGATCTTCTCTTTCGCATAGAAAAAAGGGAAAAAGATACACGTATAAGGAAGCAAATATGCAAGTGCAAGCTAAATACTGAACAAGCTAGAAAGAACAGGCAGGGGTGTGGGAGAGGATTCACCAACATACTTTCAGAAGCTCTCAGTGCAGCAGCTGTATCTGTTGTAAAAAGTGGATTTCCTATACCGGCACCAATTCCACCAAAGATAACAACCCTTGCTTTTTCAAGATGGCGTATGGCTCGCCTCCTTATGTATGGTTCTGCAATCTCTTGCATCATCAGTGCAGTCTGGACTCGTGTGTCCACACCTATCTTTTCTAGTGACGCTTGGAGCAATACAGCATTCATCACTGCTGCCATCATTCTGAAATTTATAAAGAGTAGTATTAATACATAAGCAGACATCATGACACATTCTTGAATCACAGAAGGAAAGCTAGGATCCACAAGAAAAGTGTAATGCAGGCCTGATGGTTAGCATGAAGCTCCTGTTTTCAGTTCTTTAGCTAAAGATGTAAACATGTGAATAAGAATAAACAATATGAAACTGAGCTCTATTGGTTATTATTAAGTAGTAAATCAATAATGTGATTGCTTAATTGCCTACTGAAACACAGAAACACAAACCAAAGCTACCAACTCTGATGCACGGAAACAATATGACACGGGTTGACATGAAAAGGATCAAATAATAGCATGTTCTGTACTTGCCGCAGTCTACAGCTAAGAAATGTATTGTGCCTAGTAAAGGTCAAATAACAAAACACAGTTCTTGTAGATATTATTCAGGACCAACGGCACATGAAATTGCCCAACTTAAAACACAAGAGGATAAAAGGTCTAACAAAACCTGGCAGATTACTCGGGATCACCGACCATAAAGGACTGTCTAGTTGTATAATAGGTGGATTATACAAATAAGTAAACAGGTAATAATAAAATATATTTTTAACTAAAACAAGTACTTGGAGTTCTTAAGCTTGGTTGAGTCACTCCATTGATAATTAGATTCCGGCTATGCTCTCATCATTTGTGTCTTCAGTGAAACCTATGAATTTAATACTGGCACTTGCAATACAGCAATATAGATGCCTGGTCACAATTCATGAATACACAAAAACGAGCATGTGAAGAACTGTCCCAAAGTAGTAGTATTGACACGATCAGTTTTCAACCAATCTGTGCACTTCAAAACCAAAGGGAAAGGCTCACTATGAATACTAGTCCATTGAGTAAAATAAGGGTGATGTCTTAGGATGCGAGCTAAACAATTTTAGTTTCGAGAAAGCTAACAATGAAATTGGATTCCGAGACAATTACCCAATCGGATGTGTTGAAGCTCTATCAGTGCCTGTGGCAGCAACCCAACTGTCAGCGCAGAATACATTTCGACCTCCCATTACAATAGACACCTTATTGTTAAAAATTCAATATTAGATTGACGTGCATCCTTCATATTACGAAATGGACGTCTAGAATAGATGTATTCGATTTACCTGGACACCATGGCGGCATGCTACTTGAACTTCTCTGGCAATCAGCATAATCACCTGGCAGGATCAGAAAGCTCTGTGTGAAATAATTAGGACAGCAATGAACAAGATCAGTGCATATCTAACAAATTACTACCTTGGGGTCAACATTATGAGGAGTTTCTCCAGCCAATGCAGTGCCCCCAATCTTCAGAAGTACCCTCTTCCATTTCGGATTTGAGAAAGGGGTTACTCTGGAACAGGGAACCATGGTAAGGGGGGCAGTGCCGGAAGAAGGGTGCCTGCGACAGTAAACATAAGTTCGTCACTAGACTCTCAGCCATTAGATCCCAATATCTACAAAAGATAGATCCCCATTATCTACAAAAATAGATCCCCAAATCAATGACAGCAAAGATGTAAAAAATGAGCCACCTTTTGTTGTTGTGTTGCAGCTGTTGCCGCGGCTTCTCGTCGCTGGTGGCCGCCAGCGGCTTGGGGGTGCCGGGAGACGGGGAGTTGCCAATAATCTGCTCCATCTGCTTGTACCACGGCCAGTGGCTGACCGAGGCGGAGCCAGAGATGCGTTGGCACTCTACCTTGTACCGCTTCTTGAGGTTGTCGATCTTGTTCTTACACTGCTCCACGCTCTTGCCGCCGTTGCCCTTTCCCTGCCCGTCGGTCACGGCAGCGGCGACGTCCTCCCAGTCCCGCCCCCGGAGGTTCCCTCGGTTAAGCTGCTCGAACCGGTCGATGTACGCGTCGAGGAGACTGCTGATGGCGCCGTCCGTCCACTCCTCCCGGTCCTTCCTGTAGTCCGCGGAGCCGCCTCGGCCCTTCCTCCCTACGCCGCCGCCGCCGCTGATGTAGGAGCAGTACTCGCCCCCATCGCTGAACTCCTCCGGTCGGTCCCTCCGCCGTTTGGAGTGGTTCGACGCCTTCCCCCGGTCGGAGCTGTGGTTGCCCTCCTCCTGAGCCGGCACGAAGGGGCCGGCACCGGAGCCCGCTGCCGCCGCATCGACGAAGCAGAAGGCCTGGGCCTGCTGCGGCGGGGCCGGCTGGGCGGAAGGCTGGGGAGCGGGGTTGGCGTCGTCACCGAGGAGGCCGAAGTCGTCGTCGCAAGAGGCCATGGGATGGCGCTCGTGGCGGCGTTAGGGCTGCGGCGCGGGCTCCGCTCCCGGCCACGGCGGCGGCGTTAGGGTGACGACGTTACCCCCGCTCGCTAGCCGCTGGCGCTGGGTGCCGGGAATGCGCAGGTTATTGGCGTGGCGATGGGGGACGGGGCGCGACCCACGGAACCGTTACGGATCGCTCACGGCTCCGTTCCCTGGCGCGTTACACGTTGCCGCGGAGTGGGTCCGCCTGTGATCGGCTTCCGGGAAAGAAGTGAAGTGGGCCCACTGGTCGGTCCAATGGGATGTGTGTGAGTGGCAGGCGGACTGAAGCACCGTGTCAGGCCTCATTTGAATGAAGTTTGAAAAACTCAGCTGTCTGCAACCATGGAGGAAATTTTTACATAGGACCACTTGTTGGAAAATTTATTGCACAAAACTATAACTAAGTTTTTTTCACAAAACACCATAGTTTATTAAAATTGTTGCGCAAAACACAAAGTTCGATGTTAGCCGTGATAATAACCAATTAATTGAGAGATGTGCACTTGCCTCCCAATTCTCCTCCTTGTGTTTTCTTTCATGGTATGAGAGCAAAACTGATCTACTCCATGTTTTGCTCTAGATGTCTTCTTCCTCTTCAGCCTCCGATGTCGCCTCTAGCATCTTCTCCAGCGGCCTTGGTCTGGCCAGCAACACCTCTAACTCCGGCATGACGACGCTCGCGCCGCTCTTCAACTTCACCAATGTCAAGACCGTCAGCCTATCGGCGAAGAACTACTTCCTCTGGCGCGTGCAGGTTCTTCCTGTACTTAAAAGCCATCTCCTCCTCGCCAATCGTCAGCGGTGCCATGCCGCCCACCATCACTAACCCAAATGCGTCAAGCCGCACCAAAGGAGATCCCCAACTCGGCGTATCAAGCCTGGATGCAGCATGACCAGGCGATCTTGTCCTTCATCCTTACCAACGCCCCTGAAGGTGTCGTTGTGATGCTCATGACGGTCATCATGTATGAGGAGGTGTGGACTGCCCTAGAGAACTCCTTCACATCGCAATCGACAACACGCTCCATGCAGCTCCGCTTCCAACTGTCACGGATCCAGAAGAACGACGCGCCGATGTCCATCTACTTCACCCGCGTCAAGAGACTCACCGACACCATGGCCTCCATCGGTAAGCCCCTTGAAGATGAGGAAATTATTTCTTATCTTCTTGCAGGCCTCGACAACGACTATGATGCTCTTGTTGAGGTGGTGACGGCACGCACGACGTCGATGCCGCTCGGGGAACTCTACTCCCAACTTATCATCACTAAGTACTGTGTCGAGGGATGCAAGGCGGACATTAGTGGCCCCATGAACCTCCACTCCGCCAACCTCTCCTTTGGCTCCAAGCAACCCGGGGGTGGCGGCAAGTTCTACCGTGACGGGCGCTCCCTGATGGTGGCTCAGTTGACTATAGAGCCTCGTTGGGAGACCCCAAGAGCAAGGTGTGATGAACACAGCAGCAAGTTTTCCCTTAGTTATGAAACCAAGGTTACCGAACCAGTAGGAGCAAGGAAACAACTCCAAGGTGTTGCTAACAACATGGAATCCTGCACAACACAGACTCAAGACTTTGTTCCAACTTACGGTGAGGTTATCAGTCTCACTGGTTTGCTGAAAACAAAGGATTAAACGTATAGTGTGGTAGATAGTAGTTGCTTGTAGAAATTAAAGGGTAACAGTAGATGATGTATCAATGGTAAAGATTAGACCGAGGTTCACAGTTCACTAGAGGTTTTCTCCTTAAGATAGATAACATGTTGGGTGAACAAATTACAATGGGACAATTGACAGGTTGAGAAAGCATAACCGTGCAAATACTAGACATCATGACTCCTATGATATTTGATTGGGCATTACAACAATATACACAGACTGTAATCCAACTGCATCTATGACTAATAATCCACCTTCAGTATTAAGTTCCAAGCAACGGATAATTGCATTAAGCAATGTGTGTAAAGTAAATAATACAATTGTTCCATGAACAAAAGATTGTTGTTTTCTCCCAAGTAGAAATAACACATCTACAACCTTAGAGATTTTTGTCACTTCCCCAGATTACTAGAGGCATGAACCCACTATCGAGCATAAATACTCCCTCTTGGAGTCACAAGCATCTACTTGTCCAAGATAGCTACTAGCAACGGAGAGCATGCAAGATCACAAACAACACAGACATGATAGAATCAATAATCAATCTAACATGATAGAATCAATAATCAATCTGACATAGTAACTCAATATCCATCGAATCCTCGCAAACACAACATGTATGATTACAAATAGATGATCTTGATCATGGACAGAGCTCACAAGATCTAAACATGATAGCACAAGGGAGGATAAACAACCATCTAGCTACTATATGGACCCATAGTCCAAGGGTGAACTACTCACGCATCATACCGGAGGCTGGCATGGTGATGAAGAAGGCCTCCGAGATGACCTCTCCCCTCCGGAAGGATGCCAGGAAGAGCATCAGATCCCCCGATCTAGGGACGATGGTGGCGGCGGCTACGGACTATTTCGTGGAGATATGATCGGGTGCTTAGGGTTTTTGCATCGTGGTGACTTTATAGTCGAAGGCAAGGCAGGGGTGCTCGAGGGGCCCACACCAGATGGCGGCGCGTCCTAGGGGGTGCCCGCGCGTCCCTAGGGTGTGGCCACCTCGTGGACCCCTTCGGATGCCCTTCGGTCTCTATGTTCTCTCGTAAAATATTGACTTTGGCTTTTGTCCCGTCCAATTTCGATAATATTTCCTTACTAGCTTTTCTGAAACCAAAAACAGCATAAAACAGGCAACTGGCACTACGGGATCTTGTTAATAGGTTAGTCCCAGAAAATACATAAAAATACCTCAAAGTGTAGACAAAGCATAGCAAAGTTGATACTAAACAAGCATGGAACATCAAAAATTATAGATACGTTTATGATGTATCAAGCATCCCCAAGCTTAACTCCTGCTCGTCCTCGAGTAGGTAAGTGATAAAAAAGAATAATTTTTGAGGTGACATGCACCATCACAATCTTGATCAAACCATTTGCAAAGCATTGAAAGCTAGGATCAAATTACTCTAAACATAAGCATGAAAGATGTAGTTCTAACAATAAGACATAGCAACTATGTTGCAACATGAAAGGATATAAACAAAGATCATGAATAACAATGCATTGAAAGACGTTTATTTGTTTCACATATAGAAAACATAGCATAGTGGTATTTAGCTTGTCCCTCATGGAGTAGCAAAATATAAATGCATAGGACACCTTCAAAGTTCATAAGGGTGACTAGATACAAATAGTTCAAGAACAAGCAATATTGTAACTACCTCAGTGAATTACGCTCCTAGTTACAAGCCTGGATGAGCGGAAATGGTTAAAATAGTACGGTGGGGCCCAAATGCCACTCACAGGTAGACCTTTCGGCCGTCCTAACCATTTCCAAACATCGGGACAAGAACGGGCGGCGTAATCGGCAGGCGAAGGGATCAACTACATACACAAATGAGTATGTATGCAAGCCACCATCTGATCCTCGAGCCATTCCATCTAAAAGAAATAGAAATATTGCACGCCATACGGCAAGATCCAAATGTCCTAGATAGATATAATAGTTTAGGATATCTCCTCATACATCAAACATCGAGTATCGGTGAGCGGCAAACAAGATCCAAGTACGGATAAGAAGCAAATCGGCATAAGATGCCCCATAATAAACACATCCCGCCCACAGATCTCACGGATCCCCGTTCCCGGAATCTCTACACCGAATGATTGTTGCCCACATCGTCCGCCTCCTCCACCCAGTATCCTTCTTGTGAGGGTACCTGTTCATCTGAATCAAATAATTTATCGTGTGAGACCCTAGGGGTACTCAGCAAGTCTTTATGCCTCTAAAGGGGACACAACCTGGGTGACGCAATTGCAGCAAAAGATAATACCTAACAATTCTATAGATACTCGCTAACCATCCGCCTAACCAAAGATAGACGGATGTCCGTGAATTAATAACAACAGTTATAACAGTAATATTAACAGATCCATCCTCCTCCTCGCTTACCACGAGGAAGCGGACGAACACCCCCCATCCGTTGGCAGTTTTATTATCCATTCCATGAGTGTTGCACTATTTACTAGTCAGTTACTTAGTCAAATTAAAAGCGGTACTTTAGTTATACTTGTCTATGATCGAGAAACCTGTGCTCAAGTCGTCCATAACGCGGACACGGCTTTGGAAAGTTTTACCTGAGGTGCACAAATATCAACACACACTCGATCAACCTCGGAAAAACCAAATCAAAACCCAACGAGGCATTCACGACAAAGCAATCACGATTGAGAATTATTTGGCCACCCATTAAGCTACCATAATGGCGGCGGCTCGAGACGGACTCAAGGTTTGTGGGCCATCAGAACGATCGGGAACCCGAAAGTGTGGATGGGCTTGTCGTCATGAAAACGTGTCACGGACCTAAGCATCAGTGCTCCTCGCACAATCGTAAATAAAGCGTAAAGCATGGCATAAGTACAGGATAGTAATAAAGCCCCAAACTACTTGTGGCCCCAAGAAATAAGAATGAATCAAGCTCGCTCGGGGGTCCAATAAGCCTCCGGATGTGGATAGCGAATATTCAAGGCAGGAATCAAGTACTCGGGGTCCTACGGACACAAGTGAGCATGAAAAACCAAATAGCGATATTGCTCACGGTGCCACTTTCATTAGTTATCCCATTACTACTCGGTTAAGTTGTTTAGGTACCTCGTTATCCATCGACACTCACATACCCTACACATGCTTTGTACTCGACCCGCATGGCTCAAACAACTCTAGTAATGGCTCATGGGATGGAGGAACAAGCTTTGTGGGGTTTAAAAGTAAAGGCTATGCAAGACTTGGGATTCGATTTAATGCAATCGCGACTCAATGATGCAAGAATAAGATAGAGGCAATAGGTACTATATGTATGCGAGCATGTGGTAGTGCTTGCACTGGCGGCTCGATTGAAGCGAGAGAAGGATCCGGTAGTGCTCCTAGGTTTCTTGATATATCCACCTTTCGTCTATTCGAAGAAGAACCAAACAAACAAGGGCCAACATAAATAAAGTGCACAAGCATATGAATAAAATGCGACAAGCAAACAATCATGCCATGATGAATGATGCACAATTTGCATGGCAATTAAAGTAGCATGGCATGGGTGAGGTGTGGAATACAAGAAATAAGCATTTTATTGAGTCTGGGTCACATTTTATACTCCAATAAGTTGATGTATACTTTATATTTATATGATGCGTGCTGCAATTCAGATCATGGAATGCATAAACAGAAAGGTATCGTCGAGCTGATCGATTTAGACATATCATTTGTCAAATTTGGAGTTATAAAACAAAAGTTATTAATTAATTAAGGCAAAAGGGCATTTTATTGTAATTTTAATCAACTTGAACTTTTAAGTGTTCAAAATATATTTTAGATAGAAGATTTGAATTCCTCACATTTTTTCTGACTTCAAAACATATATTATTTGTATTATTTGGATTTGTATTTTAAAAGTTATTTAAAAACAGATTTAAATTTGCATTTAAAATAAATTTGAAAAGTTTAAATTAAAACAGAAAAGAACAAAGACTTTTGTTACTCAGCCCAGACCTAGCCACAGACGCTGACGGTGGGCCTTACCGACTCAAGAAGGTGGGACCGCAGAGGGTCACGGCTTTTCTCATGGGGTCTTTCCTAACCGCGCCCATGACAGTGGGGCGGTTGCGGCCTGAAGCCGCCCGGCCAAATGAGGCGGGACACGTGGCGATCCAGTGGGGGTTTGTCCGTGATGGTCGGATCTTCGAGGTTTTGCAAAATGAACACCGAGGTGACAGCGGGCTACGGGACCGCGGGTTTAAGCGGGAAAAAGGGAGGGCTAAGCGCAAGATGAACATCGGCCAGTGCTGTACCGACGGACACGTCTCGGCGGTGGATCTGGCCGTCTTCCGGCGACTATGGCGACGCTATTTGGACTAAACGCGCCACAAAAACGAATAAGGTAGAGGATCCACGGGCTACAACTTTCCTACAAAGCAACAGGAGGAGGGCTACAACGCTGGGCTGGCGAAAGCAGGCGGCGAACGGGCAGACGTGATTTAACGGTGACTACGTCGGCGCACGTGCACGCGGGGTGCTCGATGCAGGGCGGCGGCGTTCTACGGCGGGAGGAGGATAGGGACCATGTCTGGAGGGTTTGGTTGCTCACCAGGAGTTCAACGGTGTAGGCAAAGGAGCTCGGGGCGGTCGCGATCTGGCGCGGGGCTTGCTGGCCGGAGCTTCGGGTCCAAGGCATCTACGGCGGCATGTCGGCAGCTCCTGGCGGCGTTCGTGTCTTGAGGCGACTAGGAGAAGCAGGGAACCGCGATGCCCTTGGTCCGCCTCGAGTAGCTCCAGAACACCGGAAGGAGGGATGGGCGAGCTAGGCTAGGTTTTGAGCGCCATGGCGAGGCTTGGAAGGTAGGGAGGAATAGAGGGAAGAGGAGAGGGTCAGTGTTCCTCCAGATCTCGATCTGGGATGCCTGGGGTGGTTGGGGTGATAAGGAAGAGGGGGTGGAAGGCACATGGGATGGTCTCCACCTTTTTGCAAAAGCAAGAGGAGGCTCGGTGGTGTAGGCTTCTTCCTCTCTCCTTTCTTGTGCTTTAGCTAGAGAGATGGAAAGAGAGGGAGGCGGTGAGGCTGCAGGGTGGGGCCAGCGTGAGGAAGAGAAGAGAGGGAGGGACTCGGGTGTAACTAGGGTTAGATAAGAGAGGGGCTCGGGTTAGGGTTTGGCTAGGAGGAGGGGTAGATGGGGTGGTATAGGGTTAAGCTTAGAACTAGGTTTTGGAGAGGATTAGAGAGAGAGGAGGAAAATCCACTTGTTAGCATGGAGATGCCCATGTGATTTAAATCCACACCAAAGAAAACCTCAAACAAACTCACATGAATGGGTAAGGGAAGGGATGGTGATGTTGCATGGGGCATGCATGAATGTGAATAGCCACTTCTATTAGTTGTAAAACAACTATAGTACATATGGGAACTTGTTACATGCATGCACATCACTATTTGAATAAATTCCAACCCACTAGATACAAGCTTGAAGAATATATGGGAATGGTAGAATCAAGCATAATTGAATATAATAGGCCATGCTAGTGTATATATTCCACTAAAAGATTATTTGGCCACAATTATAGTCAAACAAGCTCAATTAGCCAAAACAACCATATGGAAGGTAAAATGAAGATTCTACTCACATGACATTCAAAGGTGGCCATGAGGCTCCGTATAATTATTATTGTGAAAACAACATACTTCATATATGGAACATGTAGACATAGAGTGGATCCACACCATCACATATGAGCTAGATTTAAATAGCAAAAGAAAAGCAACGGCTCATATATGACTAGGGTGGTGGAATTTTAAGGTGGTGAAAGAAAGGGTGGTGGAGTTGAATAAAAGATATGCCCCCAACTCAACTTGGGCATTTAAACAATATATCAAGAACCAAATACAATATCAAGAGGCAAATACAATTTACAATGCATATGAGAGAAGAACCAAAACAAAAGGGTTTTATATGATGCTCAAATGCAAGGTGGCATGATGACATGAGCATGATATAATGATGATGCAACAATTATATCTATGAAGCAGCCATTATATTACTAGACCAAGTAGCATTACAATTGTTAGACAATTGGGATGCTACAAATATCAACATTATGAATCAATCAATAAGTTTTGGGACAATTCACATAAAACTAAGAATGACAATTATGCTCTCTTAATTGGTGCATAAAGAAAGAAGGTGGTGACTCAATATAAAAGTAAGAAGAAAGGCCCTTCACAGGGAAGCAGGGATTTCAAGTTTCATAAAGAGCTTCCAAAAATCATGGTACTTATTAGCTTTAAGCTCGCATTACCCCTATCATAAGCATCTTGAAGTGGTTAAGGTTAAAGTGAAACAAATATGGAGTATATGCTTGACAAATCATAAGTTGGCAATCTCATGTCCCTTGAGTACGAGGGTCGTTCCTCATGCTACTTAACTTTAGTCACAAGCAAGTTCTTGGCATTGTAAGTATATGTGTATCATAGAGAACCACCAACGAGGTACCCCTTGACCCATGACACATGAGCTATCCCATATCAAAATGACAAGGCAACAAATAGTGAGCATCTTAGCAATCCTTTTATTTACCATGAACATGGTGCATATATTTTTTCTTTTTATCTTTTTTCTATATTTTTTTCTAAGGATGCTTCATAGATTGCTCACTATGGTGATGCTGCAAGTTTCCACCATGATTAGGCATGGCATAGGCTAGCCTCCCAGGCGTTTCTCTAACACATATACATAACTCCATGAACTTACAAGCTCCCCTTTTATTTCACACCGCCGACATCCATAAACAAAAGATCATGATATCAACTTGGTAATATGTACAGGTGTTGAAAGCGTTCCCCATGACAGCATGATGTCTACGCACTTCTATTCTTGTAGATAGTTGTTGGGCCTCCAAGTGCAGAGGTTTGTAGAACAACAACAAGTTTCCATTAAGTAGATGACCCAAGGTTTATCGAACTCAGGGAGGAAGTGGTCAAAGGTATCCCTCTCAACCAACCATGCAATTAAGATAAAAGAAGTCTCTTATGTCCCCAACACACCCAATACACTTGTCACGTGTATAGGTGCACTAGTTCGGCGAAGAGATAGTGAAATACAGGTGGTATGGATGATTATAAGTGGCAATGGTGCCAGAAATTCTGACGGGGAGGAAAAAACTAAAGGCAAAAAGATGGAAGCAAGCAAACATGCAACAGATCTAGTTGTAAACGGTGTTTCAATGCTTAGAAACAAGGCCTAGGGATCATACTTTCACCAGTGAACACTCTCAATAAATATATTCTCTTCGTGATACTATCCTAAACTACTCTCCGGTTGGACACTCTAATCCACGGTAGGGCTATAACAGTACACCTCAAAGTCCGCTTCCCCATCTAGATAACCCTACACTGTCACCTTGAGTGCTAGATGGTTCCAACAAATACCACAATTTCATAGAGACAACCAATTCGAAATATAACTCATGATAAGTACAAACTCTAGCCTAAGTGCCACCATGGCGTGCCTGCTGTCACTTTCACACATGTGGGGAGAGCAGAGATCTATTAAATCACTTGAGGTTGTCAATCTCACTAGTTTTCTAAAAACAAAGGATTAAACGTATAGTGTGGTAGATAGTAGTTGCTTGTAGAAAGTAAACGGTTACAGTAGATGATGTATCAATAGTAAAGATTGGACCGAGGTCCACAGTTCACTAGAGGTGTTTTCCTTAAGATAGATAACATGCTGGGTAAACAAATTAAAGCGGGGCAATTGACAGGTTGAGAAAGCATAACAATACAAATACTAGACATCATGAATCCTATGAGATTTGATTGGACATCAACAATATACATAGACCATAATCCAACTGCATCTATGACTAATAATCCACCTTCAGGTTATCATCCAAACCCCTTCCAGTATTGAGTTGCAAGCAACAGATAATTGCTTCAAGCAATGTGTGTAAAGTAAACAATACAACTATTTCATGAACAAAAGATTGTTGTTTTCTCCCTAGTAGAAAAAACACACCTACAACCTTAGAGATTTATGTCACTTCCCCAAATTACTAGAGGCATGAACCCACTATCGAGCATAAATACTCCCTCTTGGAGTCATAAGCATCTACTTGGCTAAGATAGCTACTAGCAACGGAGAGCATTCAAGATCACAAATAACACAGACATGATAGAATCAATGATCAACCTAACATGATAGAATCAATAATCAATCTAACATAGTATCTCAATATCCATCGGATCCCTGCAAACACAACATGTATGATTACAAATAGATGATCTTGATCATGAACGGAGCTCACAAGATCTAAACATGATATCACAAGGGAGGAGAAACAACCATCTAGCTACTGTATGGACCCATAGTCCAAGGGTGAACTACTCACGCATCATACCGGAGGCTGGCATGGTGATGAAGAAGGCCTCCGGGATGATCTCTCCCCTCCGGCAGGGTGCCGGGAAGAGCTTCTGATCCCCCCGATCTAGGGACGATGGTGGCGGCGGCTACGGACTATTTTGTGGAGATCAGATCGGGTGCTTAGGGTTTTTGCATCGAGGTGACTTTATAGGCGAAGAGGAAAGTGACATGGTTATACCCTACGATGCGTGACCTCAAAGATACAGTCCATTAAGGAAGGCCCACAGATATCTGTGGCCCATGAAGATTTTCGGGTGGCCAAGGCCCATGACGCCTTCGGATCCTTGGAGAGCAAGAGTAGCATAGATAGGAAATTGAAAGGGGTAAAACCCTAGAACTTGTAACCGACTAGGACTATGCCCGGGACCTGCCTAAGTCTATATAAAGGCCAGGAGGGCACGTCCTAGATCTCTCGACTCATACTCTCGCATACACACCTCACGCCAGATCGAATCTGCGCACCCTGTAACCTTGGTTCACGTAATCAAGCGGAACAAGCAGGAGTAGGGTTTTCCCTCCGGGGGCCTGAACCTGGGTAAATCTTGTGTCCCCTGGTTGCTTGTCTGTTAACCGTTCCACGATCTCCAGCATCCCCATCTTCTCCAAAACCCAAGTCCATAACAATGGGCATTGACGAGATTAAACCTCGTCAATTGGCGTCGTCTGTGGGAATCAGGGCTGATGATTGTGCGATCGTGACGGTCCCGACCCGATCGATCTACAACTCCGCGGCGACGGAGAATCACCTCCTCTTCGGCACTTTCAACTTCACCGCCCACTCGCCGACCACCATGAAGGATTTCGAGCCCGTAGGCGACAGACTCGAAATTTTGTTCGGGAGCTTCTGCTTCCAGGTGGGACAAACTGGCACCCTCCGCCTTCCTTAGCGGGTGCCCGTGCCATCAATCAGGCCTGCCTCGTGGGCTCCACACCCCGTGCTGCGCACATCACCATCGACAGATGAGTTCTACGACAGCAGCAGTTGCAACTCCGATCTGTGCGATCCACCTTCGGATGAAGGGACCTACGGTTCCGGATCTGAAAGTTGCGGCATCAGCGGACCAATCTACGAGCGCTACCAATGCGCCGCAGTCATCCAGGAGCAGCAAACGCCTAACCCGCCGCCCAACACGAACCCCAACCCGCAAGGCGTAAGCGGCGGAAGCGGGCGGAAAAAGCGATCCTCACCAAGGGGAAAACAATGGCCACGTCATCCAACTTAGCAAAGAAGGATGGATCCAGCACGCCGTGCCGTCAGCGACATAGTCACTGTGGACTCCCACGTGACCCTCGATGGCATACCACTACCTCCTCATTGAGGAGCACAAGAAGCAAGTCAAGATGCAAGAGACGCCGACAAACACAAGCAGCCTGACCTCAAGTCCGGTCAGCGCGCTCCGCCATGGCACCCGGCTCTAACGGAAACCGAAACAAGCACCGCTCATGGTGGGGAACATGGATCCCAAGGAGCGCCGTGATGTGACCCGAACTCTCCACACATCGTTCATGGATATGGATGCCGACGGTAACATCATCCCGAAGACACCACAAGCTGCGATCATGGTAGCCACTACGTATCTCGCGGCCCACCAACCTCCGGAACGGGACCCGAAAAGAGCCATGCATAAGTCCGCACTCACCGGACTCGGACTCGTCGGAGCTGCGCTCCACGAAGACGCTCCTGCGGAGCCAAAGCAGAAAGCTCCGGCCAGGCGCGACCGGAGCCCCACCCCTTCATCCTAAGAGGAAGAGGAGCACGACCTTCCTCGAAGGAAGAAGAGCTCGCATCGCCACAAACGCGACTACGACGCCAGAGACGCGCTTACACAACGCAAAATCGACAAAGCGCGAGCCAAACGCGCATGCTCATCCGAGTCCGAGATGGATGAAGATGAAGGAGAACTCTGCGGAGCTCGATGCTTCAGCAGATCTGTTCGGCGAACACATATGCCACGCAATTTCAAGCTTCCTTCGGATACTCCGAAGTTCAACGACACGCAAGATCCAAAATCTTGGCTCAGCGACCATCTGTCATCCGTCAAGCTGCACGGCGGTAACAAAGAAACCGCCATGCAATGCCTTCAGCTGCAGCTGACAGGCGCGGCGCGGGTCTGGCTCAGCAGCCTATCATCAGGATCCATCCGAAGTTGGGAGGAGCTAGCTTACAGCTTCATCCGAAATTTCAAGGGCACTAGCAAGAGGCCCGCCTCAATCGAAGAGTTGCGAGCCTGCACTCAGAGAACGGGCGAATCTATTCGCTCGTACATACTACGCTGGTCTACCACCAAGAACTCCGCTGCACATATCTCCGAGGAGAGGGCCATCGACACCTTCAGAGACAGCGTCAAACGCCAAGATTTCAAGGAGGAACTTGGGCGCGTCAAGCCCAAGACACTCGACCACCTCATGTACATCGCCAACAGGTGGGCTGACGGCGAAGATTGCATTCACCGAGCACAATCGGATGAAGAGGACGACTACGGCCGTAGACGGGAATGCTGCAGCAAGAGGAGATCGCGCGTCTACGAGGACCGCGACGAACCCGACATGGTCGCGGCCGGCTACGCCGACCGCCGCAACAACGGAGGATACCGCGGAGGAAACTTCCGCGACAACGGACGACCAGCACGGTCGTGGCAACGCCGTGACCGCGACAACGGGCCCTCAACATTCGACAAACTTTCGGGTCCATGCACCATCCACTTCTACATCGATAAACAGTATGGCAAAAAGAAAGCCAGCCACATGCTCAAGGAATACCGCGAGTTCCAGAAACTCAGCGAAAGCATGGTGCAGATGAGGCAACAAGCACCAATCCAGCGTTGAAAGCGCGCTGTGCGAGAAGTAGCACACGGAGCTCCTCCGCCGCCGCCTATTGGAGGCCCAAACCAACCAGTCGCACCAGCGCAGAACAACGCCGGGATCGGGTACCCCCCACCAAAAGGAGCATTAAATATGATCCAGAAGGGACGCCCCACAAATAGGGTGCAGAAGAAAATCACCCGACAAATCAACTTGGTCGTGGCAACTCCGCCTGCAATCCCTGAGTACCTCAGTGGATCGGAGTCCTGCATTACATTCACTCGCGCGGATCACCCTTGCCAGATCCCTCTCCCAGGTCATGTTGCCCTGGTGTTGGAGGCACAGATCGGAGGCTTCGAGATGAGTCGCGTCTTCATGGACGGCGGCAGCGGCATCAACCTAATGTTCGCAAGCACTCTAGCAGCTATGCGGATCCCGCAATGCAGCCTGGAACAATCAGACACAACGTTCCACGGCATTGTCCCAGGGAAGGGCATATTCCCCCTGGGCAAAATAGGACTCGACGTCATCTTCGGTAAGCCGGACAACTTTCGGCAAGAGCGTCTAGAATTCGAAGTGGTGGACTAGCCGTCGCAATACCACGCCATCCTGGGGCGTGTAGCATTCGCAAGGTTCCTAGCCGTCCCACACTACACATACCTACTACTCAAGATGCCAGGACCAAGGGGCGTCATCACAGTCCACGGGAGCTTCACCCGATCGGACCAATGCGACAGGGATTTCAACAAAATCTCCCAGTATTTCGGCATGCAAGACGAGCTTGTAAGGCTCCGTGAGGTGACAGACAACGGGGTACCCCCAGTCACAAGGCAGAACGCACCTGACATGTCCTTCGACTCCACCATCAACACCAAGAAAGTACAGGTCCATCCGACGGATGCCTCCAAGACGGCCCTGATCGCCAACGACCCCAGCTCCGCATAGGAAGGCGCGCTCGTCGAATTCCTCCGTGAGCGCTGGGAAATCTTCGCCTGGTGTCCCGCGGACATGCCAGGAGTTCCCAGGGAATTCGCCGAGCACGCACTCAATGTCTTTCCAGACACCAAGCCAGTCAAGCAGTCCATCCGAAGACTGTCGGAGCCACGAGCCGAAGCTATCGGCAAGGAAATCAATAGACTGCTCGCTGCAGACTTTATTAGGGAAATCAAGGAAAGCGAGTGGCTTGCAAACACAGTGATGGTCCCAAAGAAGGACACGGACATCCTGCGTATGTGCGTGGACTTCACGTCACTAAACAAGCACTGCCCAAAATACCACTTCCCTCTCCCTCGGATCGACCAGATCATTGATTCGACTGTAGGCTGCGAGAAACTCTCCTTCCTCGATGCCTACTCAGGCTATAACCAGATTCGACTCAAGGTCGAAGATCAGGAGAAAACGGCGTTTATCACACCGTTCGGAGTATTCTGTTACAACACAATGCCCTTCGGGCTAAAGAACGCAGGTGCCACGTACCAGCGATGCATGCGAGCACTGCCTCAAGGACCGGATCGGTCATAGCGTCCAAGTCTATGTCGGCGACATAGTAATAAAAACCAGGAGGCAAGGACACTTATCGAAGATCTCGCGAGACGTTCGACAACCTTGATCGCTACAGATCAAGCTCAATCCCGAAAAGTGCGCCTTGGCGTCCCATCGGGTCACCGCTCGGTACTTCATCTCTCAACGAGGATCGAGGCGAACCCGAAGAAAATCGAGCCATCATGACTATGGAGAAGCAAAAAAACCTCAAGGCGTCGGCAGCTCATAGACGAGTAGCGGCTAAGCAGGTTCATCACCGCATGGGCGAGAAGGCCCTACCATTCTACCGGTACGCATAAGCGGACAAGTTCAGTGGACACGAAGCCAGCGCATTCGAAAGCCTCAAGCGGCTCCTCTACACCTCGCCCGTTTTGGTCACGCCAAAGGAGCGCGAGCCCCTGTTGCTGTACATAGCAGCCACACACCAGGTGGTCAGCACCGTACTCGTGGTCGAACGACCCGAAGAAGGCAAGACCCACGGGGTCCAATTTACTACCTCAACGGTAATCGACACCAACCAAGCGGTACCCTCACTACTGAAGCTAGCCTACGGCGCGTTCATGACGGCTCGACGGGTGAGCCATTACTTCGAGCACCAAGTGATGGTCGTCAACGAGGCACCTGAGCGAGATCTGAATAATCCAGAGGCCACAGACGGTGGCCTGTGGGGCATCGAACTGTCACCCTTGGACATCGCTTCACGAAGCGACACGCAATCAAATCTCAAGTCCTTCCGGACTTCTGGTACATTGGATGGAGCTGCGGCTGCGGACACCCAGACATGTCGCGATCATGGACAATGCACTTGCGGCTCCAAGCGTGAAGCGGAGGCGAGGTCATCTTGACCTCCCAAGGCGACAAGATGAAGTACATTCTTGGATGAAATTGAGCCTCCAACAACGAGGACGAATCTGAAGCCCTCATCCATGGCATGAGGATGGCAAGATATGCGGCAATGCGCTGGTCATCTGTGACTCAACCTCGTCGTCCGCCAGACGATGAATGAGTGCGACGCACTTGGCGAAAACATGATCGCGTACCAAGCGCTTTCGAAGGAGAATTCGACGGTTGCGAACTTCGGCACTTTGGAAGAGAAAGCAACGAGGAAGCCGATAGACTCGCCAACATCGGCTCCACTTGCGCAAAGGTGCCACCAGGTGTGTTCCTCGAACAAATCTGCATGCCATCCATCACGCGGAAATTACCCAAGGGATCACCCGAAGAAGCAGAACACTCGGGAGCTACGCTACCCGAAGGACACGAAGGACCCGAAAAACTGGACACAGAGGTAGCCATGGTCAACCTAATGCAGGTCATGGCAGGCGAAGAAACTTGGACGCGACCATACCTCCAGTTCTTGATAAACGGAGAACTGCCTGACAGCCCAACAGACGCCCGACGCATATCTCACCGGTCAAAAGCCTTCACCATCATCAATGGCGAGCTGTACAAGCGCAGCATCACGGGTGTACTACAACGGTGTGTCACCATCGACGACGACAAGGCCGTACTCCAAGACATCCATGAAGGCATCTGCGGCCACGCAGTACCTCCTTGTCGCCAAAGCTCTCTGAGCAGATTCTCTTGCCATGACCATGAGCGACATAAGGACATCGTCGAAGATGCAACGGATGCCAACGGTTCGCCGACAAACCGCGCACACTGGTCGAGCTCAGACCCATACCCATAGCCTGGCCTTTTGCTCAATGGGGCCTCGACATGATCGGAAAACTGCCAAAATCATCGAAGGGAGGACACGTCTTCCTCCTGGTTGCAGTCGACAAATTCACCAAGTGGATCGTGGCCATGCCGGTCACCAACCAGAAAGGCAAAACTGCCGTCAAGTTCTTCGAGTCCATTGTCTACAGGTTCGGCGTACCGCACAACATCATCACCGATAACGGGTCGAACTTCATCTCTGAAGAATTCCAAGACTTCTGTGAAGGCCTTGGGATCAACATCACGTACGCCTCAGTTGCACACCCGCAAACGAACGGGCAAGTGGAAAAGGCCAACGGCCTAGTCAGCGCCGGCATCAAGAAGCGCCTCATGAGTTCACTCGAACAAAAAGCTGGAAACTGGACGAAAGAGCTACCATCCGTCCTGTGGAGCCTACGGACTACGCCAAACAGCTCCACAGGCTACACACCGTTCTTCATGGTTCACGGAGCCGAGGCCGTGCTACCAGCCGAAGTATGCCACCAGGCCCCACGGGTCGTCGCTTACAGTGAAGCCGAATCCACGGCTGCACTCGAAGATGTCGTCGACACACTCGACGAAGCATGGGACATAGCAAAGGCCACGATCGGTGTACCAGAGAGTCTCCAACTACCACCGCCCGGCTGCCAAGGTCCTTCGTCGAAGGAGACCTCGTCTTGCGACTCAAGGAGAAGCGACCGAATAAATTCGAGTCACCATGGGAAGGACCCTACGTCATCACCGAAGTCATCCCAGGTGGCGCCTATCGCCTCAAGCACGTGGAGTGCAGTCGCATACTCCAACCCATGGAACATCGCACCTGCGGATTCTATCCGTAGCAAACTACCCTTTACTTTCAATAAGGCTTTCAAAGGCTATTCAACCGAACAATGTACCTCCTCCATTGCGATATAAATAAAGCTAAGTGTCTACCCCAAATCTTGATTCACTACTTTTGCAACTTTACTACATGCTACAAACGCACTTTGGGGCTCCCCACCTCACGATTTCATCGATCGAGGATCAAACGTGTACACTGAGGTCGACAACGTCGAGCAAACGAAAAGGAACGTACCCAATCAAAAGCAATCGTGCTCACAACAAACAAACCTTTACAACAAAGGGCACAACACGCCCAAATTAAATATACAAATTTTACATCTATCTCTTTTACGGTACTACCTATGTTGAAGGATAACCGGCACGTTGCTCAAACAAATCTCTCACGATTGACATCTTGCCTTCTGGCGTAATGCGGACGCATGTCCCACTCACCGCCATCAGAGCGAAGAGGTGGCCCAGCCTGACCAAATCCACGTCGGTAGCGGTGCAGCCTCACAAGTGACAATGGAGCCTTGACTCCTGCGACGAGCTGTTGCCGCACCAACTCCTTGACATTGCTCACGTTCCGAAACTTCGACAGAAGACTCGCAAGGCTCGTCGGTACGGCATCCAAAGGAAACATGACGTACAGCACCGAGGAAAGCGATGTTTGCACTTGGCGGAGCACCCGTGAAACTTGATGAACGCGATCCTGCACCGTCGCCAGAGCCATGGCGCGATCGCGATCCATCCAGAAGAAGCCGCCGGCCTCCATGTCCTGTTGAGTCAAGCAATTGACCCGAACAGCGACACACTCCTTTTCTTCCCTCGGAGCAAGATTCGCACCTGCGACAATCGCACAAAACAAGAGTAAGGCCAGCAGGCTCATCCGAAGAACTGAGCTACAGCTCTAAACCAAAGAACAACTTACATTGCGGTGCTCGGACAAGAACCAGCTCCGCCATCAAGTACTCCTCTCTGCTGCACCACGATCCGCCTTGGACTTCCAAACATCGGCATGACCGCGTAACCCGAGCAACTCCCTCTCCAGACTACGCACACGATCCCGAAGGAAAGTGAGCTGCGAGGAATCATCCAAAGATGGTCGCAACGGCATTGCGGATGGGGTGTCAACAGGGTCAGCACCCGAAGGAACCTAGAGCAGCAGAAAAAGAAAGGGACAAACACATTTCAGACAATGATAGAGCACAACTCAGAAGAATTCATTAAACATATAAGGCCACTACGTGGCACAAGGATGGTGTTCTCCAGGATATTTACAACAAAAGTAGACTACAAACTACCCTACTTCTACAAACGCCTAAGATACGGCACCCTGGGTCGCCTCGGAGCCAGACTGCCTAGCTTTGGCCCCGCCCTGCTGCCGCAGTGCATACTCAGACAACAAATCAATGAGCTTGGGCCCATATCGCTTGACGAGTAGCAGCAAAAGGCTACCTCGGATCCATCCGCGATCGTCGGCATCGAGAGGTGATCCGGCGATCCAGCTCCGGCCGCCAAGGCCATCGCCAACCCGACGGACGCGCCGATGCCTACGCTTGGCGCTTGCTTCTGCTTGACAGAGCCTCGCGCCAGAGCATCCACATTATCAAGGCTGCGCCCGCCGGGACAAGCTCCTTGTAGAAGCGACCAAGGACCTCTTCGCCTTGGCAAGGGAGCGACGGTCTTTGCGGCGATCTTCGACTGCCATAGTAGCATCATCTAGAGCACTCCCGTGCTCAAGAGCACCGCGGTCGAACTCGATGCCTGCGTCATCTGAGACAAAAAATAAGAAGGAAGACATGAAGAAAAGCAGCACAGAAGAAGACACGAAGAAAAAGAAACAAGTACAAAACTAGCACTCACCCGAAATAGCCTTGGCAGCAGCCATGAGCTTCGCCGCCACCTCTCTCTCACGAGCAGCCGCAACGGTGGCCAGCTGCTCCTCACGATCTGCGGCCTCCTGCTGCAGACGCTCCTTCGCTTCGGCTGCCTTAGTCAGCTCTAGCTCGAGGCGTTCTTTCGCGCCAACGACGGCTTTGGCCTTCTGCTCCGATTGACCAAGGCTCTTCTTGAGAGCGTCAACCTCATGGAGAGAATTGTTATGTTCCTCTGCATCCAATACAAACAAGTGTCAAAGAACAGGACCAGGATAAATAAGAGAGGTGCTAAAAGGCAGATAGATACCTTGAAACTGCCGAAGGTTCGCTTCCAGCGCCAAGCGCTCCTGCACCAGCCGCTTGGCCTCCTGCACAAAAGGCTGAAGAAAAAGAAATTGCAGTAAGAGAAGGACTTGGGGGCTACGCCCAACACAAAGGAGTAAAAACAACATTCGCACACGAAGACACTCGGGGGCTTCCCCCGTGACATAAAGCAGAAAACTCACATGCTCAGAGGGCGACTCCGAGGGACCGCTTGCGAAATTCTGAGGCGCAACCACCTGCACCTCCTGCAACGGAGGATCCGGAGCCGTGCCACCCGAAGTCGCCACCGTATGAGGCGGAGGAGACGCAATTTTCGACTCCCCCATCATCTCTCGCCCACCATCACTGGAGGAATCGTGGGAGGAGTGCCTACATACGAACTAATCAACACAAGCGCAAAAATCATGAAGAAACAAGGATAATAGTGCAACAAGAAACTTACGAGCCCAATGAGCTCAGGTCGAAGACAGGAGGAGTCCTTCGGGCCCTCTTCTCCTCTTTCTTCTCTTCCTTCTTCTCCTCCTTCTTTTCTTCCTTCTTCCGCTTCGCTGGCGGGTGCGGCGCTACAGCCCGCACAGGAATGGCAGGAAGGGGAGAGGAAGAACCTCCATGACCATCACTATGACGCTCAAGGCCCAGAGGGTTTCTGGGAGTCGGAGGAGTCGAGGCATCCGAAGACTCGCTGGAGCTCCGTGATCGCTTGCGCGTATGGTCCTCACTCGACTCGTCGGCATCCTCCGCCGGAGATCGCGCCGACGGTAGCTCGGACACGGAATCAACCACTTCATTATCCGGGGCATTCGGATACCTTTCGGGCAACGGCGGTACCATGCCCGGCACTTTGAAGCTCTGCAAAATCAGAAGGAACTTTGTTAGCAAACAAAGGAAATAAAAACACAGCCGCCAAAAGCATTACGTGCACAAATCTACACCTGCGGTACGGCCAACGTCGAAGAAAACGGAGGAGTTAGCGACTTCCCCGGGATTTCTTCTCCGGCTTTGAACTTCAGCAGCGCGCGAAGGGCCCTGTCAAGATCCCTCTCGGACATTTTCTCAGCCGAAACCCTCGTCGGATCACGGTGCCCAGAATAAAGAAACATCGGGTGCGCCCTCGCTTGGAGAGGCTGCACCCACGCTCAAGAAAAGTCCGGATGATGTCCACGCCGTTCACCTCCTTCTCCGGAATCAGCTGGAGATCCTCCACCCGACGGTAAAGGGCCTCTATCTCCGCCACCTCACCGTCCAAGATTTGGTTTTTCCAAGACCTTTTTCGCTCAATCATTTGGGAGGGGTCAAAGGGAACAAGACCAAAATCTTGCCCGGGCACTCTGGTCGCGGATATAAAACCATCGCCTCCTTGATCTTGGACAGATTCGGACATGGAAAAGGAAAAGAAGAGCAGATTGGGACTAAGGAGATGATGAAACCCCAATGGGATACACACCATCGAACAGATTGCCTCTTCACGGAATAGAGCTTCGAGAAGAGGCCAAAGTGCGGCTCAATGCCAAGCCAACTCGCAAAAAGTGATAAAACACGCAATGTGGAAGAGAATTGGGAGACAGATGATGAAGCTGAATCCCATAGAAGAAGAGCGATCCATGGAGGAAGTCGTGGACCGGAAAAGAAAACCCAAAAACGGCGAGAAACATAACCCGATACCCGGATGGGGGCGGGTGATTACCTCATTGCCGGGAGTTTGACGGCCTCCTATCTGCGGGATCGGGCCCTTCATGAAGCTTGCGAAGATCGCTCTCCGCGTCTCGATCGCCGCCACCACCATCGATGTGCGAGTAGCGGTGCCCTTCTTTCCTCCGTGGCTGGTCCCAACCGCAGATGAAGATTTCTTTGGTTTCCCCATTGCTCTACGGCGGCGCCGGCGGTGAAAACGCAGAAAGAACGACGGAAATGTGGAAGGAAATCCCAGCGCGAAGCAAGAATCGCTCGAGCACAAGGAGGCAATGAACACAAGAACTGGTGCGGTGAAAACAAACCGTGGTTCCCCCCAATGATTATAACAGCGAAGACGACGAACGGCAGCCGTCCATCCAGAAGACCTAACGCCAACGGCGATCGACCGCACGTGTCAACATCACAACGAACCGTTGTTACCGCCGCCCACTACGCGTGGAAATCGAGGAGACGTAATTATCTCCATGCCGCGTGTCGGTCAATTCAAAGTCAGCAAGTGGGACCCACGTTCGTCCGATCAAGTCATCTACGCGTAGCGAGCGGCTTGAGGTCATTGATCGTCGACCGATGTCATCAAAAGCTATACTAGCACCAACTACAATTGTTCGGCTCCACGGCTAAGAGTACTCACTCGAATCTTGATTCGACTAAATACTCGGGGCTACTCCTATCGGGGCGGCGTGCACCGGAAAATGAATAACAAAAGTATTTCTTGAGTCCTCGTCAGTCTCGACTCCACTACGGACTCGGGGCTACTCCATAGGGAGGATGGATTTAAGCATCCGAAATTTTTTGAGTCCTACGGACTTAACAAGCGAACAATGCTTGAACTAAAGTCTCGCCGAGTCTCGACTCGAGCAGACACTCGGAGCTACTCCCATAGGGGCGGTCGCGCACCCTATGAATTCTTCGTGATCTTCGGATCAGCACGAAAAACTTTTGGCATCTCTACCCCAACAAAGCTGAGTGGCGACAATCTCCTTGGCACCGAAACACCTCAGCGGTGACAAATGTTCGGATCTGCGTCTGCGATAAAGATAAGACTGCAGATATCATCGGCGGCACGGCAACGTATATGCGCTCTGCTAGTACAAATCCATGTCAGCGTGATGAAAAATCCCGGCCAGACGCGTTACATTAATTAAAATCACCGAATTCCACTCCTTTAAGTCCTCTGCGGCTGAGTGAATTACGCCACATATGTTCGGTCGAGTTGAGGACTCGAACTTGAAGAAGATCATGTTGTTTCGTCCTAAGACGATTAAGACCCTGATCCGTCGGGTGAGTCGAACTGCACGTCAACAATCCCTACACACATATACTATTAATACATAGTTGCACCCAAAGATGGAAGAGTCCCCGAATCTACGATTCGGTGATCACTCGAGACTCTTGACATGGTTATACCCTACGGGTACGTGACCTCAGCATACCTGGTCCAGCCCAAGGAAGGCCCACAACAGATATACGCTGGCCCATGAAGATTTTCGGGTGGCCAAGGCCCATGACGCCTTCGGATCCTTGGAGAGCAAGACTAGCATAGATAGGAAATTGAAAGGGGTAAAACCCTAAAACTTGTAACCGACTAGGACTATGCCCGGGACCTGCCTAAGTCTATATAAAGGCCAGGAGGGCACGTCCTAGATCTCTCGACTCATACTCTCGCATACACACCTCACGCCAGATCGAATCTGCGCACCCTGTAACCTCCGATTCCGCCGTAATCAAGAGCAGACAAGCAGGAGTAGGGTTTTCCCTCCGGAGGCCTGAACCTGGGTAAATCTTGTGTCCCCTGGTTGCTTGTCTGTTAACCGTTCCATGATCTCCAGCATCCCCATCTTCTCCAAAACCCTAGTCCATAACAATGGGCATTGACGAGATTAAACCTCGTCAGAAAGGTAGGGGGCCGCCCTAGGGGCCCACACCAGGTGGCGGCGCGCCCTAGGGGGTGACCGTGCGGCCCTAGGGTGTGGCCACCTCGTGGCCCCCCTTCGACTGCCCTTCGGTCACTGTGTTCTCTCCGATAAAATATTGACTTTGACTTTTGTCCTGTCCAATTCTAAGAATATTTCCGGTAACATCCCAAAAATCATAGTTTCAAAGCTTGCATATCATTCATGCATTCATAATCATTTTAGGTTCATTTTCAAATGAAATTTCAAAACAGAAACATTTGAATGTCTATTATTTTATGTAAGCAAAGCAATAGCCAATTCTACTCTCCAATATGAGAATACCTTGTTATGATCAGAAATATTTCAAATGTGAATTTAAATCTTGCACAAAAATTCTCAAAACAAAATTCAAATGCAAAACCACTTTATGCCTATTGTCTATAATCATATTAAGGCAAGGTTTTATTTTATTTTCCTTTATGTCAAAGTGCTTTGGACTACACAGCAAGGTTTTACACTCATTTGAGTACAAAGTTTTCACTGCAAAAAATCCAAAAGAAATTTGAATTCAAACTCATTTGAAAAGCATTTGAAAATGATTTCATAAAATCAAAACAGAAATAGAAAAGGAATAAAGAAAAGGAAAAGGTCCAGCGCCAGCCTTTTGGCCTAGCAACAGAACCAGCCCACCCGGGGTTCCCCTCTCCCTCTGATTCTCACACGCGCGAGCACCCCCTCCCACTGACGCCCCGGACCCACTTGCCCCGTCATCGTCGTCCCCAAACCCCGCCCATGACCGAGCCCTCCGCCGTTTCCTCCCCGCGTCACTGCCGTTGATTGCACGAGTTACTGTCGTCGATTCGCCAAGTAACTCCTCGCCTAGCTCCGGCTACTTAAACCCCACAGTCCCCGCTCCATTTCCCCCCACCCAAATCCCTCTGAAGGCCGCCAGGCTGCCCGCAATCGATCTCACTCCGCCGCTGTACTAACGAACTCCGGCAACGAATTCCGGTGAGAACTCCCCGCCCCGTGCCTCATGGTCTTGCTAGCGCCTTCCCTGCATCCTTGCGCATCGTTTAACACTTTTGTTGTGTGCTAGGACAACCCCGAACGTCGGCAACGTCGACGACTGCGCGAGCCCGACGAAGCACCCAACTCCGGCGAACTATTCTGGTTAGTCCCGAGCATGCCTTGCCCTCTCTTTGATACTCGCATGACCAGCGTCGCTCCCCACATCTAACGCACTGCTTGTTTCTCTCTGTGATGATCTACAACCTCGACAATGTCGACGAACAGCCGTACCCAACGCCTTCACGAACTCCGGCGAGCAATCCCTGACAACTCCGAACGCCCCTTCGCCAACCAACCACACCTTGAGCATCAGCAACGCACGGCGAACTCGGTGAGATATCCCTCCCTCTCCCGCGCGTCCTATATCGTCGGCACCGTACTCGTCTGACCGCGCCGCCGCTAGCCACTGTCGCGCGCCGCCCATCTTTGGCCAAACGACCGTGCACCATTAGATCTAGATCCAACGCATCGGATTGATAACTTAAGTGAAACGGTATGTTTAGATCTGATCCGTGCGATGCGCTTTTAATCTAACGATCCAGAGGGCCTGATCCGCACGAACCGGTACCGTCCAATCAGGAGCTGCCGCGTGGCCTGTGTTTTGTTTTAAAATCTGAAATTAGATCTATTAGTTGTTCAAACTTGCAAAATTCATAACTTTTGATCCACACGTTCAAATTTTGTAAATGTTATACCATTGGAATCAGGAGAAAGAATTCTATCCATCTATGCACTTTGTTTAATAAATTGCCCATGTAAAATGGGTTGTTTTTGCAGAGACTTTTATAAGCTTATTTTGTATATAAAAATTATAAGGAAAATGTTCTAAGGGCCAAATTAATTTTATTTAGTGTATATTTGTTTTGTTTATGTTTCAGTACTGTTCCACTTGTCTTGTTTGATTTAGAAAATCATCACATGGCATTTGCATGCATTCATATATTTTTGATTGTTTATTTTGATATGTGAATTTGGTGCTATCATTTTATGTGTAGATTTTGGTGCTAGTGGTGATTGTGAGGATTGTTACTACTCCCCCAACTACCAAGGCAAGTGGTGCTTCATATTTTTATCCCAATATTTTGACTATGCATTAGAAATATTTTGTGTAGGGATTGCATGAATAATTTTGCTAAGTATCTATATGCTATGTTTGGGAAATCCTAGTAGTGGTAGAATTGTTAGAATTTCCTCTAAGTTAAGATACTTGCTATTGCCATGCTTAGCCTAGCTAGTAGTAACCAAGGGTGGATTATATATTCATGTTATGAGAAATATTTCTAAGTCTTTGACTTATGTTTTGCTTAATAAAACAACTAAGTGAATGAAACACCTGGGTGGAATGGAAATAATGGTTTGTGTTGAGTGGTTACACAAGGCCCATTTATATGGTTTACCTTGTGTATCTCACTTGTGGATTGCCACCCAGGAACAAAGGGATTTGAGATGCCAAATGTTAAGAAGCTTCTAGTGCAGCCACATGGTATTATGGGCTCTGCCTGGATCATATAGGTTCCAATAACTTAGCCAAATGGACAGTTGGTGGTAGGGGAATGATAGGTTTGGAGCGCGTCCATTTTGGTCTAAGGGAAGGCTTCTGAAAGGTCCTGTCTTGGTGAAAATCAAGTCTTGTGGGGAAAGTGCACAACCTCTGCAGATGGAAGAAACTAAGTACTTAGCCATGTCCCTGGTATTGGACAATTTGAGCATAAAGACATGGAAGCTATCAAGAATCTCCTCATCCCAATTTTCTAAGTTAAAACTTGTGGTTGAACAAGGGTGAAGGTTCACCAATTTATATTGGTGGTTCCTTGGGACAATTTTTTCAAAGAAAAACTTAGTGTTTTCAACTGATAGGTAAAACCTATTTCGAGCAAAGCAAACCTAAGCTACACTTAGCCAAATTCATGTAGTAACTAGATGCTAATATTCTACTAAGGTATCACTTGCCAATACTATTCCAATGTATTGACCCACTGTGGCTGTAACTTGTGATGTTGAAGGTTACTCTAATGATGATTAGGGGTTATGAGTGTACACTCAACATGCTTGCCTGCAGCACATGAAGATGAAGACTTCCATTTTATATTGTTAAGTTAAACTCTTGTACTAGCCTATGACTATGGAGTTGTAAAAAGACTATGTTATCTCTGGAATGACGATGTAATAATGACCTTTGTTTCTGTGTACTTCTGAAGGGTTCGCAGCATAGAAAACAAAAATTTTCCTACGATGTGAACTATATACCAAGATCTATTTATACTAGATACAAACAACGGGCGGATGTATATCCGTAGAGAACATACCCTTGAAGACCGACAAAGTTTAACGAGTCCAAACTCGTGGTTGATGTAGACGATCTCTTGCCGATCTCAAGATCGAGAGGAAGTCCTACAACCTCCGCCTCCTCGCTCAACTCTTTCTTGCCGAAAAGCCAGAACATGTATCTCGCTAGTCCGAGACCATGGGGAATAAAATCTAGAGGAGAGAGATCCTTCACGAGGAGGTGTGAGTGAGAAGTGAGAGGAGGGCTCCTTTTATAGGAGGAGGGAACCCCAAGGGGTGGGGCTGCCCCTTGCCCTCCCTCATCATGTGGTGGACACTCCACTCACAAATGACCCTTCAAAGTCCACTCAAAATCCCACTCAAAATCCCATTAAATTTCCACCAAATTTAATGCAAACTCTCATTAAATAAAACTCTTTTATTTTATTCAGAATTTTGTCAATTACTTTAATGACAAACATTCACAAATAACCCCTTGCTAGAATTCTATTTCACATGCATAACCACTTTATGCAATTTCAATCTAGTGAAATGAATTCTTATTCTTTCGGCATGAAACTTTTGCTCCAATTGGATGTCTGTCTCTTAAGTGTGTCACCCTACGGTTCGTGAATAATGCGGACATGATCGAGACCCCTCTCGGATCAATAATCGAAGCGGGATCCGGAGACCCATGCCTCCTCCCACATTCAACGATGACTTTCTTGTGATCGGAACCTTTTACTAGTATCTTAATCCCTTTGTCTCACGATATATTACATGTCCGAGATTCGATCATCGGTATCTCCATACCTAGTTTGATCTATGCACTCTTTTCTCGTTCTGATATAACATTCTAGTGATCAAATCACTTGCTTGCAAGCTAATCAATGTGATATCACCGAGAGGGCCCAGTATATCTATCCGTCATCGGGATGAACAAATTCCACTCTTGATCCATGAGCCTCAACATAACACTTTATTAGTTACGAACCCATCTTTATAATCACCTGTTTACGGTTGTGGCGTTGATGTTATCAAGAAACTCTTAGGTGTTAGTGATTGACATGATCTCATGGTCTAAGGATTAGGATCACTTAAGTTGTTATAGCAATATAAACTCAATGACTTTGATCGTAATGCTATACTTGGATGAATGTTCATCACATCATTACACTAATGTTGTGATCCGTTATTAACAACATCCAATGTCCATGATCGAAACCTTGATCATCTTGTTAATCAACGAGCTAGTTTATGAGAGAGGCAACTAGGAACTTTCTTTTGTTTATTAAACACACATGTATTAACGTTTCGTATCCATAATACAATTATAGCATGCAAAATAAACATCTATCATATACTTGGAATACACATAATAAACAATTTATTATTGCCTCTCGGGCATATTCCTTGATCTCCACTTGCACTAGAGACAATAATCTAGTTACATAGTGATATATCTAACACCCATTGAGTTCGTGTTGATCATGTTTTGCTCTAGGAGAGTTTTAGTCAACGGATCGCTACATTGAGATCCGTATGTACTTCTAAATCTTTATATCTCCATCCTTGACATGCTCGCGGATGGAGTGAAACAATATGCTTGGAATGCTTGTGAGACCTTGGCTCTTTGGCATTGGCAATGGCACCATTGTTGTCACAATAGATCACCATTGGGTCCACAACTCCTAGTTCGGATATGAACTCCTTCATCCAAAAACATATTCGACCATTGTTGATCCTTGTTTGGAGCTCCTCCAACTAACCCGCCATTCATGAGAAATCGGATTGAGACTTAGAGTCATCCGGATGCGTCGACATAACACTTAGCGAGCTCTTCTTCACCTCCGTATACAAGAAACATATCCTTAGTTCTTCTCAAGTACTTAAGGATATTCTTGACCGCTATCCGATCCGATTGGTACCTACTAGTCAAACTAATAGCGTGTGCCACATCCGGTCTTGTACATAGCATGGCGTACATTATAGAGCCTATGGCTGAAGCATAGGGACTTTGTCCATTATCTCTCTTTCTTCCTTTGAGTCTTACTCAATGTCTTGCCTTGCAACATAGGTAAGAACCCTTCTTACTTCCGTCCATTTAAACTTCTTTAAAATCTTATCAAGGTATGTACTTTCTCTATTAGGCGCCTAGATCTATCTCTATAGATCTTTATGCCTAATATGTAAGATGCTTCACCTAGGTCCTTCATTGAAAATTTCTTGTTTAGATAACTTTTAACCTTTAAAGTTCTATATCATTAGATCAATAATATGTCATCCACATATAGTATCGAAATGCCACATTGCTCCCACTCACTTTCTTGTAAATACAAGCTTCTCCATAAGTTTGGACAAATCCAAACTCTTTGATCACCTCATCAAGCGGAGATTCCAACCGTGATGCTTGCTTCAATCCATAGATGGATCGGCTTGCACACCTTGTTAGCATCCTTAGGATCGACAAAACCCTTTGGTTGTATCATATACAACTCTTCTTCAATATTACCATTTTTGACATCCATCGCCATATTTCATAATCGAAATATGAATTGCTAACATAATCCTAATCGACTTTAGCATCGCTACGGAGAGAAAGTCTCATAGTCAACTCCTTGAATTTGTGAAACCCCTTTGCGACAAGTCGAGCTTTATAGATGGTCACATTACCATCTTCCTTTTGAAAATCCATTTGTTCTCCACGGCCTTTCGTGAGGTAATTCCACCAAGTTCCAAACTTGATTTTCATACATGGATTCCATCTCGATTTCATGGCTTCTAACCATTTGTTGGAATCCGCTCATCATCGCTTCTTCATCGTCGCGGGGTCATTATTTTCATCAACCATGAAATTTATGGCGTCTGTTTGACTGCGAGGTTCTCTCTTTCGGAGTTTCATGATCATTATCATTAGTTCCTTCTTCAGTGGAGCCAACTCGGGCGACTTCGCCATACTTTGAAGAAGGTTCCATAACCTCTTGAGTTCTACCTCCGACTACTCACACCTTTCGCGAAACTCTTTCTCTAGAAAGGATCCATTCTTAACAAAAACCTTGCCCTCGGATGATAGAAGGAATACCCAATAGTTTCTTTAGGGTATCCTATGAAGACGCATTTTTCGCTTTGGGTTCGAGTTTATCCGGTTGAAGTTTCTTCACATAAACATAACCCCAAACCTTAAGAATGAAGGTTTGTTTCCAAACCACAATTCATACGGTGTCGTTTCAGCGGTTTAGATGGTGCCCGATTTAAAGTGAATGCTTCTAGTGCATAACCCCAAAATGACAACGGCAAGTCGTCGGAGACATCATAGATCGAACCATATCTAATAAAGACACCATTTATTTGTGGTGTTCGGTGTGAGTTGTGAAACAATTCCACACTCTTTCATGTGAGTGCTAAACTCGTAACTTAGATACTCACCTCCGAAATTTGATCTTTCTATTACGATGATTTTCCACTTCACGAAATTCCTTGAACTTTTCAAAGGTTTCGGACTTGTGTTTCATCAAGTAGATATAACCGTATCTACTCAAATCATCGTGAAAGTAACAAAATAACGATATCCACCTCACGACACACTCATTGGACCACATACATCAATGTATGATTTCCAATAAATCATGCTCCATTGAACCGTTCTAGTCATCTTGCCCATAAGGCATGGCTCACATGTATCAAATGATTCATAATCAAGTGATTCTAAAAGTCCATCCGAATGGAGCTTCTTCATCGTTTAATGCCAATATGACCTCATATATGCGGATATATCATCACTAAGTTTAATCCTTTTAGCATCAATATTATGAATATGTGTAACATTATCATCGAGATCCAGAAATAAACCATTCAACATTGGTGCATGACCAAAAGATTTCATTCATATAAATGGAACAACCATTGTTCTCGATTTGAATGAAAACCACTTTGCATCAAACATGATCCGGATACAATGTTCATGCTCGCACCAAATAACATTATTTAAGTTTATAACTAATCCGACGGTAAGTGGAGAGGTAGCGTTGGCGATCACATCAACGTTTGATCCATTGCCACACGCATCTTGACCTCACCCTTGCTAGCGGTTACAAATATTAGCAACCCAACGTATCAAATATACCCCAAAGCTACAAGCACTAGTCAAGTACACATCAATAACATGTATATCATATATACCTTTGTTTGCCTTGCCCTTCTTATGCGGTCTGATACTTGGGGCGATTGCCCCTTACAATAGTAGCACTCGGTATCGGACTTAGGTCCAACTCGGGGTTTCTTTTTTTCCTTCTTGTCTTTCTTGAAACCGGTGTTCCTATTGATCATCAACACTTGATGTTCCTTTTGATCTCCACTTCAGCTTTTAAGCATTGTGAGCTCGGGAGAGACTTCTTCATGCCTTGCATATTATAATTCATCACGAAGCTCTTATAGCTAGGTGGCCGATGGATGCCTAAGTCAATGGGAATCGTTATTCCCAAGGACACAAGCTTATCGGTAACCGACATCTTGAGTACATGCTCACTAATTGCTGTTCTCTTCCATCATAAAGAACTTTTACGAGCATTGTAGCTCTCTGACATGTGTGTCGAAAATCATTTTCAACTCACCCATTGTATCAAAAGCATTGTTTCAAACTCTAGCCCATACAATATGCAATGAACTAAGTTGTGGTCCTCTGACGAGCAGGATAGACATTCTTCTCCTCGTCGGGGCATCAAGGTGGGTGGGGCCTAATGGCGCTTCTAGCACATATTGCTTTTGTGCAGAGAGGAGAATCCTCAAATTCATGGCCCATTCAAGAAAGTTGCTACCGTTCGTTGCTAGTTTCTCTTTCTCCATGAACGCATTGAAAGCGGTGGTGCCATCTACAAAATTTGTAAAGTTTAGACTAAGTGTATGATAGATTGAGTTCAACTAATCTATATTACGAATGAACTCCCACTCAAAAGCGACATCCCTCGTGTCCTTTTGGTGATTACATGAACCAAATCCACTACACCAAGTCCGATCATCACGTGAGTCGGTAGCTTCAAAGGCGAGCATCAAATGGGCATCATATCAACTATATGACTCATGCTTAACCTTAGGCCATGTACATGCTAGGCTCGCCAAGTTAGAACCTTAGTATTTTGCGTATGTAACTGTCTTACAAGTATGGTCGAGGATCCAAGTACACCCGATCATCACGTGATGTCTTGGGAAACATAATCGGTGCATACTAAAGGGAGAACACATTCTTATCTTGATATTTAAAATGAGGATCATCTTATTATGCTTAACAAAGCGCTAAACAAGCAATATAAGATGCAATCAAACATCATATGTTTAATAGTGAAATTATATGGTTTGATGATCTCTATCATGTGCATCGTGGTATGATCACTATCATACCTATGTGTAAATCCACAATCTATGGGTTTTACACGCTATATGTGTTAGAGTATCTTCTCATACTTCTACAACACTACCATATCATAACACTAGCCCAACAATCTAAACTAGACGCTTCTAATTTATCCATTGCAAGTTTTACGTGGTGAGGGCTTTCGAGATAGAACCGTTCTTAAACATGAACCACAACGGGATAATCAAATTGTTGACAACTCGCTTGCAAAATAGATATTGACTATAGTAGGAGGAGACACCTAGCCACTTATGCAAACTAGTTGCATGTCAAGCGTGGAAGTCTCATGTGCGAGGACATGTAAAGTTTGTCATCCCACTATGCCACCAATATCCAAAATCACAAGAAAGGAGCAACAACATGATCATCATCGCCCACATACTCATATGTGTACTACCTGTAAAGTATCTACGCATAGATCCGAAGGGTTCGCAAGATAGAAAACAAAAATTTTCTCGATGTGAACTATATACCAAGATCTATTTATACTAGATACAAACAACGATGTATATCCGTAGAGAACATACCCTTGAAGACCGACAAAGTTTAACGAGTCCAAACTCGTGGTTGATGTAGACGATCTCTTGCCGATCTCAAGATCGAGAGGAAGTCCTAAGCGCCGCCGTCGGGCGCGCCATCGTGCACACGTTCGAGGCACCGAGCAACCTCCTCCTCGCAAGCACAACTCTTTCTTGCCGAAAAGCCACGGGAACATGTATCTCGCTAGTCCGAGACCATGGGGAATAAAATCTAGAGAGAGATCCTTCACGAGGTGTGAGTGAGAAGTGAGAGGAGGGCTCCTTTTATAGGAGGAGGGAACCCCAAGGGGTGGCATGGGGGCTGCCCCTTGCCCTCCCTCATCATGTGGGTGGACACTCCACTCACAAAATGACCCTTCAAAGTCCTCAAAATCCCACTCAAAATCCCATTAAATTTCCACCAAATTTAATGCAAACTCTCATTAAATAAAACTCTTTTATTTTATTCAGAATTTTGTCAATTACTTTAATGACAAACATTCACAAATAACCTTGCTAGAATTCTATTTCACATGCATAACCACTTTATGCAATTTCACCCGAAAACTTTGTTTTATCTAGTGAAATGAATTTTATTCTTTCGGCATGAAACTTTTGCTCCAATTGGATGTCGGCTGTCTCTTAAGTGTGTCACCCTACGGTTCGTGAATAATGCGGACATGATCGAGACCCTCTCGGATCAATAATCGAGCGCGATCCGAGACCCATACCGACTCCACACATTCAACGATGACTTTCTTGTGATCGTGGAACCTTTTACGCTAGTATCTTAATCCCTTTGTCTCACGATATATTACATGTCCAGATTCGATCATCGGTATCTCCATACCTAGTTTGATCTCATGCACTCTTTTCTCGTTCCGTGATATAACATTCTAGTGATCAAATCACTTGCTTGCAAGCTAATCAATGTGATATCACCGAGAGGGCCCAGTATATCTATCCGTCATCGGGATGAACAAATTCCACTCTTGATCCATGAGCCTCAACATAACACTTTATTAGTTGAACCCATCTTTATAATCACCTTGATGTTATCAAGAAACTCTTCCGTGTTAGTGATTGACATGATCTCATGGTCTAAGGATTAGGATCACTTAAGTTGTTATAGCAATATAAACTCAATGACTTTGATCGTAATGCTATACTTCGGATGAATGTTCATCACATCATTACACTAATGTTGTGATCCCGTTATTAACAACATCCAATGTCCATGATCAGGAAACCTTGATCATCTTGTTAATCAACGAGCTAGTTTATGAGAGAGGCTTAACTAGGAACTTTCTGTTTGTTTATTAAACACACATGTATTAACGTTTCCGTATTAATACAATTATAGCATGCAAAATAAACATCTATCATATACTTGGAATACACATAATAAACAATTTATTATTGCCTCTCAGGGCATATTCCCTTCAACTTCATCTTAAACTGTGGATGCTAGCATTTGATCTAGGGACTAGCATTGTAATCACAGTGATCTTTACCTTTATAAAGGTGGGATCTTACAAATGGTATCAGAGCACTGTGTTGCCTGTAGGATTATGACCCTAGGATTGGATTACAATCCACTAAGGATAAATTTCAACACTTTGAAAAATTTCTACACTTGTCCTTTTCTTCTCGTAAACTTTTTTAATCTTCTTTCACATCTCTATTTGTAGATGAACTCCATCAACGAAGCCGTAAGGAAGGGACCACTCATGACCATGACCTTGGAGTGTGAGACTGAATTTCCCAAAGCCCTCAAAAACCTTATGGTTACCATGGGAATACATGGTGCAGCTATGTACAAAGGATTCCCTGTGATGGATGAAGGAGAAGAGTATTGGTGGGTGCAACTTCACTTGTACAAAAACAAGGAAGACAACCACAAGGAGTCGGGATTCTGCATGGTCACCAACTCAGAAATGCACACCACATTCTTTGACTCTGTAGGAAATGCAGCATGGAATGTTATCAAGGAGCTTGGTGATAGAATCAAGTGCAGAATGCTCAACACTCAAAATGACCTTAGAGAAGAAAAGAAGCATACCCAAGAGTTAGAGACTACCAACCAACAACTGAGGGGAGACATCGTAGACTTAATTTGGGAGTCTTGTGAGTAAGATAGACAGATGGCTACTAAGGATGCCCTAATAGCTATTTTGTCTAGTGAGTGAGAGTTGTAACGTACTTCATTAGTTGGACCACCACACTTATCGTTTTTATCTCCAAAAATTTGTCTAAGTTATGTTGAACCTTTGATGCTTGTAATGGATTTGTGTATGCCATGACTTGTGTGATTGTTGCAAAAGATATGCTTGTGATATTTTGTCTTGTAAATTTTTCTATTGTTGTTGATTCTAACTTTTCTCTATCTTATAAAAATATATGCCTAATGTTATTATCAACACGGCCGAGGAGTTCAAGGGAACTCGTTTTGGCACTCGTCTCATTGAGCTCACTAGCGTGCTCAACCTTCCACTTCCTAGCATCATGACGCTTCCCCTCACCAAGTTTGAGAGGAACGACCTTTGGGGCTTCAGAGTCACTCAGCCCAGACGCCAGGCAGAGCCAACCACGGAGACCATCACTTTCAAGCTAATGCATGACGAAAAGGAGAAAGGCCTAGATGTAGTCATGCAGGAGTTACTTGGGCGCTTGGTAGGGAGACACTCCAGAAATCTTATAGGTCCTTTCACCCATTCGGGATACGCGACGAGGAGGGTGAGGCTATTAAGTTCGAGGATGCTGCTAGAGAGACAGTGGAGCCGATTCGTCTATACCTTCAGGATCTAGAGGTTCTTATTAGGCACTTAGATACTGATAGGACCAACGTCATGCTTAGCAATGACGAGCTCCAGGTTTAGCTTCGTGAGAAGGACAAGCTCTTCGTGGAGCAAGACGAGATAGTCAAGGGAATGGAGGCCAAGTTTGAGAGCCAGGACAGGAAGTTCAAGAGCCAAGAGAAAAGAGTCCAAGACAGGAACAAGAGGATCTGGGAGATGATTGAAGAGATAGAGGCCAAGGACTTCGAGCTCGAGCATCAACAGGGAGTGATTGAGAGGCTTCGCTCACAAAAGAGGGCTCTTAGGGCCAAGATAGAGGCCTTGACTACTAGTGTTGATGAGTACAAGACCACCATGGAGAGTGCAGGTCTTACACTTGTTGACAAGGAGGTTGATGCGGAGGAGTAGGGTAGACTACTCGATTTACTTTCATCTACCATGATTTTGATTATTTGAGTCGCAATGACCATCCAACATGTGGATGGCTTGCTATGGTGTGTTTGCATATTCAAACTTGTTGTTTTTGTCGTTCAAACTCTATGTCATTTTGATGCTTGATTGTTGTGGTTGACTATGTGATGTTTTGTGCATAATAAGCATCTATGGGTATCTCATTCTTATCCTTATGAAAACCACAGATGCCTCCTCGACGTGCCAACCCCAACCCAAACAACAACAATGTCACTCCCAAGATGCAACAGTTGATGACAACACAAACTCAACTGATGCAGATGATGACCACCTTTATTCAGAACCAGAATCAGAACAACAACAACACAACAACAACCAAAATAATCCGCTAGGATTTGACATGCTCACCAGATTCCTACGACTGAGGCTTGCAAAGTTCTCAGGAACCACTGATCCAATGGTGGCCAATGATTGGCTATGTTCGGTGAACAAGGATTTGGTAACTGTAGGCTGCACCGACAAGGAGAAGGTCAGGTTTGCAGCACATCTGTTGGAAGGACCAGCAGCTACTTGGTGGGATAACTTCCAGATCACCACACCCATTGAGGATGTAACTTGGGCTATCTTTGAGGATGGTTTCCGCACAGCTCACATCTCATCCGGGGTGATGAATTTGAAGAAGAAAGAGTTCCATAAGCTGAAACAGCGTCACCGCGGCGTGGCTGGATATATTGAGGAGTTCAACAATTTGGCGCGATATGCACCAGATGAAGTTGATACTGATGCCAAGAGGAAGGAGAAATTCCTCGAAGGACTGAATCATGAACTGAATCTGCAGTTATCAGTGGCCTATGTCCCCACCTACGAATCACTTTGTGACAAGGCTACCATCTTGGAGAGCAAGATGAAACAGGTTGAAAGCAGAAAGAGGAAGCACAGTTTTGACAAGCACAGCTCGGGATCGTCTCACAAGCGTTCCCATCATGATGATAGTGGGGGTTCTGGATCCCACAAACATGGAAAGTACAACAACCACCACGGCCACAACCGCCATCATGACAACAAGCATCACCGTAGTCATGATAATGACAAGTACAAGAACCACAAGAGTGGATACAAGAGCCACCACAATGGAAGTGGTAGTGGAAGTCAGCCTGTCAAGAAAGATCTCAGTCAGGTTGAATGCTTCAAGTGTAAGAAGATGGGGCACTATGCTAATGAGTGTCTAGAAAAGAAAGTTGAAGGTGCCAGCAAGCCCAACCCTTTCCAGAAGGGACAAGTGAACCACATCAATGTGGAAGAAATTTATGAAGAGTCCGATGTTGTGGCTGGTAAGTTCAAACTCAATTCTCTTCCAGCACTTGTTCTTTTTGATACTGGTGCATCACGTTCATTCATATCAAAATCATTTGTTGATAGAAATGGGTTTCCAACGGAAAATATTGGGTGTACAATAAAAGTAAGTTCTCCCGGTGGAGATATGATAGTAAGTCTTGGATGTCGTGATCTAGTGATAGAATTTGGAAAGCATAAGTTTCCAGTGAGTCTGATAATCCTAGATTCCCAAGGACTGGATGTAATTTTGGGAATGGACTGGATGACCAAGTATGAAGGAGTACTAGATTGTGCCAATCGTACTGTCGCACTCACAACCCCGGAAAAGAAACGGATAATATTCAAGTCGAACCTTTAATCAAAAGGGAGTAAGCTAAATTCTCTTAAGGGGGTTAGCATAGACAGTGTACCAATTGTGAGTGAATATCCGGATGTGTTTCCGGAAGAATTGCCGGGAATGCCACCAAATCGAGATGTGGAATTTTTGATTGACTTGTTGCCAGGATCAGGACCAATAGCAAAGAGACCTTACAAGATGTCAGTTGATGAGTTGAAAGAACTCAACAAACATCTTGGAGAATAGTTGCGGAAAGGATTTATTCAACCAAGTTCTTCATCTTGGGGAGCACCAGTCTTATTTGTGGAAAAGAAAGATAGGAGTCAAAGGTTATGCATCGACTATCATTCACTCAATGAGGTGAATATCAAGAACAAATATCCTTTGCCCAGAATCAATGACTTGTTTGATCAGTTAGAAGGAGCCTGTGTGTTCTCAAAGATTGATCTCCAGTCAGGTTATTTTCAGCTTAAGATAAGGGAACAAGACATACCTAAGACAACTTTCACCACTAGGTATGGATTGTATGAGTACACCGTGATGCCATTTGGTTTGACCAATGCACCAGCTTACTTCATGAATATGATGAACAAGGTGTTCATGGAGTTCCTTGACAAGTTTGTTGTCGTTTTCATCGATGACATTTTGATCTACTCCAAGAGCAAAGAAGAACATGAAGGACATTTGCGTTTGATACTTGAGAAGCTTAGGGAACATAGTTGTATGCAAAATTCAGCAAGTGTGAATTCTGGTTGAAAGAAGTTGGATTTCTTGGACACATTGTGTCAGGAGATGGTGTAGCAGTTGATCTCGCAAAAGTGTCAGCTGTAACTGAATGGGAATCTCCTAAGTCAGTGAAAGAAGTTCGTAGTTTCCTTGGCTTTGTAGGATACTATACAAGATTCGTTGAAAATTTATCCAAGGTAGCTAAGCCAATGATGGAGTTACTAAAGAAAGACAAGAAATTTGCTTGGTCTGAAGGATGTGAACTCAGTTTCCAAGAATTGAAGAAGGGACTAGTGACAGCACCAGTCCTATGTCTGCCAGATTTAGAGAAGGATTTCCAAGTTTATCGTGATGCATCTCATCATGGATTAGGTGCAGTTCTGATGCAAGAAGGGAAAGTTGTAGCTTATGCCTCGAGACAACTCAAAACTCATGAGGTAAATTATCCTACTCATGATTTAGAGTTAGCCCCTGTTGTCCATGCACTCAAAACATGGAGACATTACCTTTTGGGAAAGCGATGTGAAGTGTTCACAGATCACAAAAGTTTGAAGTATATATTCACTCAGAAAGAAATCAACATGAGACAAAGAAGATGGCTAGAAATCATCAAGGACTATGACTTGAGTTTGCAATACCACCCCGGTAAAGCAAATGTTGTAGCAGATGCTCTAAGCCGTAAGGTATTTGTGAATGGCCTTACTAAGGGAGAGTTGCCAGATGATCTTTGTGCCCAGTTTAGAGACCTCAGGTTGGAGATTGTGCCTGAGGGACATCACATGTCATTAGACGTTCAACCCACCTTGTTGGAAAAAATCAAGGAAGCCCAAAAGACAGACAAGGAAATTGAAGAGATAGGGAAAGATTGGCAAGGGAAAAGTCAAAGGACTCCATGAAGACGAACATGGTACTTTATGGTATGGAAAACGTATCTGCGTTCTGCAAGTTCCGGAGCTTTGAAAACTGACTTTACAAGAAGCACACAACTCACCATATTCCATTCATCCGGGTAACACCAAAATGTACATGGACATGAAGGAAATATTCTGGTGGAATAATCTCAAGAAACACATCGCCGAACATATTGCTTTGTGTGATGTATGTAGTAGAGTGAAAGCGGAACATCAGAAACCAGCAGGATTGCTACAACCACTACCTATTCCTGATTGGAAGTGGGACAAGATTGGCATGGATTTCATCACTGGATTGCCAAGGACCAGGTCAGGATATGGTTCCATTTGGGTTGTAGTGGATCGCCTGACTAAAGTGGCTCATTTCATACCCATGAAGACAACCTATACAAGTGCTAAGTTGGCCAAGATCTATATGAATAGGATTGTGTGTCTGCATGGAGTACCCAAGATTATTGTGTCTGATAGGGGAACTCAGTTCACTTCTCATTTTTGGAGGAAACTACATGAGTCTTTGGTAACGAGATTGGAATTCAGCACTGCTTTTCATCCTCAGACTGATGGACAAACGGAAAGGACCAACCAGATTCTAGAAGATATGTTGAGGGCATGTGCCCTAGACTATGGAGCTAGTTGGGATGAAAGTCTGCCTTACGCAGAATTCTCTTACAATAACGGCTATCAAGCCAGTATTGAGATGGCACCGTTTGAGTTTCTCTATGGGAGAAAGTGTACTACCCCATTGCTGTGGAATGGTGTGGGAGAAAGAAATTTGTTCGGACCAGAACTAATCAAAGAGGCTGAAGAGAAATTCAAGCTAGTAAAGGACAGATTGAAGATAGCACAATCCTGACAGAAGAGCTATGCAGACCCTAAGCGTAGATAAGTCACCTATGAGGTGGGTGATAGAGCTTACCTTAGAGTGTCACCACTTCGTGGAGTGAAGAGGTTTGGAGTCAAAGGAAAATTGGCACCAAGATATGTTGGACCATTCAAGATTCTGAGCCGTAAAGGAGAAGTAGATTATGAAATTGAACTACCGAAATCATTGTCTGCCGTTCACAATGTGTTTCATGTAGTCAGCTAAAGAAATGCCATCCAGAGATGGAAGAGACTTCTTTGAAGGATACCATACCTTTGGAGGAGGTCCAATTGGAAAGTGGTCTCACTTATGAGGAAAAACCTATCAAGATTCTAGAGACTGCAGAAAGGGTTACTCGGACAAAGACTATCAAATTCTTCAAAATTCAGTGGAACCATCATTCCGAAGAAGAAGCAACATGGGAAAGAGAGGATGATCTTCGGAAAGACCACCCTCACCTATTTGTTAGCCAATCCGAATCTCGAGGGCGAGATTCACCTTAAGGGGGTTAGATTTGTAACATCCCAAAAATCATAGTTTCAAAGCTTCCATATCATTCATTCATTCATAATCATTTTAGGTTCATTTTCAAATGAAATTTCAAAACAGAAACATTTGAATGTCTATTATTTTATGTAAGCAAAGCAATAGCCACTGCTACTCTCCAATATGAGAATACCTTGTTATGATCATAAATATCTCAAATGTGAATGCAAAGCTTGCAAAAAAAATTCTCAAAACAAAATTTAAATGCAAAACCACTTTATGCCTATTGTCTATAATCATATTAAGGCAAGGTTTTATTTTATTTTCCTTTATGTCAAAGTGCTTTGGACTAAACAGTAAGGTTTTACACTCATTTGAGTACAAAGTTTTCACTGCAAAAAAATCCAAAAGAAATTTCAATTCAAACTCATTTGAAAAGCATTTGAAAATGATTTCAGAAAATCAAAACAGAAATAGAAAAGGAATAAAGAAAAGGAAAAGGGCCTGCGCCAGCCTTTTGGCCCAGCAACAGAACCAGCCCAACAACCAGCCCACCCGGGGTTCCCCTCTCCCTCTGATTCTCACCCGCGCGAGCACCCCCTCCCACTGACGCCCCGGACCCACCTGCCCCGTCATCGTTGTCCCCAAACCCCGCCCATGACCGAGCCCTCCGCCGTTTCCTCCCCGCTTCACTGCCGTTGATTGCGCGAGTTATTGCTGTTGATTCGCCGAGTAACTCCTCACCCAGCTCCGGCTACTTAAACCCCACAGTCCCCGCTCCATTCCCCCCCACTCAAATCCCTCTGAACGCCGCCAGGCTGCCCGCAATCGAGCTCACTCCTCCGCTGTACTAACGAACTCCGGCAACGATTTCCGGTGAGAACTCCCCGCCCCTTGCCTCCTGTTCTTGCTAGCGCATTCCCTGCATCCTTGCGCATCGTTTAACACTTTTGTTGTGTGCTAGGACAACCCCGAACGTCGGCAACGTCGACGACTGCGTGAGCCTGACGAAGCACCCAACTCCGGCGAACTGTTCTGGTTAGTCCCGAGCGCGCCTTGCCCTCTCTTTGATACTCGCATGACCAGCGTCGCTCCCCGCATCTAACGCACACCTTGTTTCTCTCTGGCATGATCTACAACCTCGGCAACGTCGACGAACAGTCGTACCCGGCGCCTTCACGAACTCCGGCGAGCAATCCCTGATGGCTCTGAATGCCCCTTCGCCAACCAACCACACCTTAAGCATCAACAACGCACGGAGAATCGGTGAGCTATACCTCCCTATCCCGCGCGTCCAGTATTGTCGGCACCATCCTCGTCTGACCGCGCCGCCGCCAGCCACCGTCGCGCGCCGCCCATCTTTGGCCATACGACTGCGCACCCTTAGATCTAGATCCAACGCATCGGATTGATAACTTAAGTGAAATGGTATGTTTAGATCTGAGCCCTGCGATGCACTTTTAATCTAACGATTCAGAGGGCCTGATCCGCGCGAACCGGTACCGTCCAATCAGGAGCTGTCGCGTGGCCTGTGTTTTGTTTTAAAATCTGAAATTAGATCTATTAGTTGTTCAAACTTGCAAAATTCATAACTTTTCATCCACATGTTCAAATTTTTTAAATTTTATACATTGGAATCAGGAGAAAGAATTATATCCATCTATGCACTTTGTTTAATAAATTGCCTCTGTAAAATGGGTTGTTTTTGCAGAGACTTTTATAAGCTTATTTTGTATATAAAAATTATATGGAAAATGTTCTAAGGGCCAAATTAATTTTATTTAGTGTATATTTGTTTTGTTTATGTTTCAGTACTGTTCCACTTGTCTTGTTTGATTTATAAAATCATCACATGGCATTTGCATGCATTCATATATTTTTTATTGTTTATTTTGATATGTGAATTTGGTGTTATCATTTGATGTGTAGATTTTGGTGCTAGTGGTGATTGTGATTGTGAGGATTATTGCTACTCCCCCAACTACCAAGGCAAGTGGTGCTTCATATTTTATCCCAATATTTTGACTATGCATTAGAAATATTTTGTGTAGGGCTTGCATGAATAATTTTGCTAAGTATCTATATGCTATGCTTGGGAAATCATAGTAGTGGTCGAATTGTTAGAATTTCCTCTAAGTTAAGAAAATTGATATTGCCATGCTTAGCCTAGCTAGTAGTAACCAAGGGTGGATTATATATACATGCTATGATAAATATTTTTAAGTCTTTGACTTATGTTTTGCTTAATAAAACAACTAAGTGAACGAAACACCTGGGTGGAATAGAAAGAATGGTTTGTGTTGAGTGGTTACAGAAGGCCCATTTCTATGGTTTACCTTGTGTATCTCACTTGTGGATTGCCACCTAGGAAAAAGGGATTTGAGATGCCAAATGTTAAGAAGCTTCTAGTGCATCCACATGGCATTATGGGCTCTGCCTGGATCATATAGGTTGCAATAACTTAGCCAATTGGACAGTTGGTGGTAGGGGAATGATAGGTTTGGAGCGCGTCCATTTTGGTCTAAGGGAAGGCTTCTGAAAGGTCCTGTCTTGGTGAAAATCAAGTCTTGTGGGGAAAGTGCACAACCTCTGCAGATGGAAGAAACTAAGTACTTAGCCATGTCCCTGGTATTGGAGAATTTGAGCATCAAGACATGGAAGCTATCAAGAATCTCCTCATCCCAATTTTCTAAGTTAAAACTTGTGGTTGAACAAGGGTGCAGGTTCACCAATTTCTATTGGTGGTTCCTTGGGAAAGTTTTTGTCAAAGAAAAACTTGGTGTTTTCAACTGATAGGTAAAACCTATTTTGAGCAAAGCAAACCTAAGCTACACTTAGCCAAATTCATGTAGTAACTAGATGCTAATATTCTACTAAGGTATCACTTGTCAATACTATTCCAATGTATTGACCCACTGTGGCTGTAACTTGTGATGTTGCAGGTTACTCTGATGATGATTAGGGGTTATGAGTCTACACTCAACATGCTTGCATGTGGCACATGAAGATGAAGACTTCCATTTTATATTTTTAAATTAAACTCTTGTACTAGCCTATGGCTATGGAGTTGTAAAAGACTATGTTATCTCTGGAATGACGATGTAATAATGACCTTTGTTTCTGTGTACTTCATCTTAAACTGTGGATGCTAGAATTTGATCCAGGGACTAGCATTGCAATCACAGGGATCTTTACCTTTATAAAGGTGGGATCTTACATTTCCTTACTAGCTTTTGCGAAACCAAAAATGGCAGAAAACAGGCAACTGGCAGTGCGGCATCTCGTTAATAGGTTAGTCCAGAAAATGTATAAAAATACCTCAAAGTGTAGACAAAGCATAGTAAAGATACTAAACAAGCATGGAACATCAAAAATTATATATACATTTACGACGTATCACTCTCTCCCACCGATCAACGGTGGTGGCTACTCCCGTGCTCGTACTGCTCTGCCATGACTCTCCTTCAACAATGGTGGCGGCGGTGGTGGTGTCTACTCTGGGCCTAGCAACAACAACTGCCCCGTGTGCCAACTCTGTGGCAAGGTGGGGCACATCGCTGCCAAGTGCTTTAAGCGCTTCAAGAAGGAGTTCCTCGGCATGGGGAATGATGGAGGTGGTAGCGGTGCACCTCGCCAAGCTGTTGCTGCCATGCATGTGCCGCAAGGGCACACTCCTTCCTTCCTGGTGGATCCAGCCTGGTACGCTGACATCAGCGCAACAGACCATCTCGCACACGACCTTGACAAGCTTGCCGTGAAGGAGCACTACCACGACAACGATCAAGTGCACATTGCAAACGGTGCAGGTATGTGAATTCATCACGTTGGCCAAGGAATTACCCCTACCCCATCACATAATCTTCGTCTCAATAATGCCTTACATGTCCCCTCTGTTACTCGAAACCTTCTCTGCGTTAAGAAACTTACTAGTGATAATCCTGTTTTCGTGGAATTTCACCCAAATAATATTTTTGTGAAGGATCGAGCCACGAGGGAAACTCTGCTTAGCGGGATGTGTCGTGGAGGCCTCTATCCTTTGGAGCCACCCATCATCAAACAAGCTTTTGGGAGTGTCAAAGTATCTCGCGAACAATGGCATTGTTGTTTAGGTCATCCAGCTTCACATGTCATCTAGCATGTTTTAAATCATAGTGATCTTCCTTCGGAGTCTAGTTGTAATAATGCAATTTGTGATGCATGTCATGTCGTGGTGGTGTCACGGCATATGCCATGGGTAGGCTAAATTTGGGGCCGATGGACACTGGAGGAATCCAGGGAGGGATGATGAAGTGAAGACCGCATACGAAGAATAGGAAAGAACCCCAAAGATCATCGATGTATGATGAACTCCTTCTCTTATTGCTTCTGTATATTGGTTACAAGTGATCCTTGAGATGTTTCCCTAGTTGCTACTTGGAGCTTGAGGAAGAATAAGAAGAACAATAAGAAGTGTTCATACATGAACTGAGAGGAGAGGAGCCCTCTAGGGCCTCTCTGGGAACGATCCCCCTGGTGCTCCTTACAAAGGGGATCCCAGGGGACAAGGTATGTCCCACAAGTACTGCCTATGAGCTAGATAATGGGTCCTTGCCAGGTCATCTTGTCCTTTGGCTTATCCTTTAGTGAGTCATCAGTCTTATCCCTTCGGCATATTCCTTAGCATCTTCTGAGATGCCCAACATATTCCTTAGCATCTTCCAAGATGCCCAGCATATTCCTTTAGCATCTTCCAAGATGGCTAGCATATTCCTTAGCATCTTGTACCAATTGTGTCAGTCTAAGCCAGGGGCGTCCCAAGACTGGCATCTGACATAAGAGCTTGACCTGGCGAGTGGTATGTTGATGTAGAGGTTGAGATGGCATCTGGAGATAAATACGAGGTCACCTGGGGTGAATTAACTTGGCCCAAGTGCTCTGGATGAATAGAAGATTCGGCCTGGATTGCTCCTGTTGGCCAATCTGAGTCAAGGATCCGAGTAAAGGATCCGAGTCAAGGATCTAAGTCACGGATCCGAGTCAAGGACCTGAGTAAAGGATCTGAGTCAAGGATCCGAGTCAAGGGTAGCCCAGCCCAGTTTTCCCTAAGCCGGCCCAGTTGGCCTTTTTCCTTCTTTCCTTTTATCCTATTATTTTTATACCTCTCATCCTCTTACATATATGTCTTTTATCTTCACATCATATATTGAATTACGCATGGCTTTGTTGAATCTCTTGATACCTCAACTCTGGGATACCCGGGGTCATATCCCCGACATTAGTCCCCGATGCTATGTGGGACTCATAGAGTCACGCGTAGGCTTCATATTATAATATCCCTAGAGTGGTGTGATCCAAATCCGAGTCATATGACTTATAATCCAAGTCATGTGACCCAAATCCGAGTCATTTGACTTTCAAGCTGAGTCATCTGACCCAAATCTGAGTATTGTGATCAAATTCGAGTTACTTGACTCATAATCCGACATATAGCCTTTACTAGGCGAATTTGACTCATGGCCATCATGGGAACTTGTCATAACTTCACATATAGCCTTCATTGGGAAAATTTAACATATAGCCTTCACGGGCATTTGTCATATAGCCTTCGTTGGGAAATTTTGAGATACAATTTCAACATATACGATCCAAAATCTAACATATATGCCACAAATTCGAGTTAGATGATTAGATACGTGTTATATGACTCAAATCTGACTTACATGATACAAATCTGAGTCATATGAATTTGACTCTTTCCGTCTGTCATATTATGACATACATATCATAATCCGAGTCATATGACTCAAATCCGAGTCATATGAATTTGACTCTTTCCGTCTGTCATATTCTGACATTCATGTACAAATCCGAGTCAGATGACTCAAATCCGATTCATATGAATTTGACTATTTTTTTCTATCATATTCTGACATACATGTCCTAATCTGAGTCATATGACTCAAATCTGAGTCATATGAATTTGACTCTTTCCGTCTGTCATATTTTGACATACATTTCATAATCCGAGTCATATGACTCAAATCCGAGTCATATGAATTTGACTCATTCTGTCTGTTATATTTTTACATACATGTCCTAATCCGAGTCATATGAATTTGACTCTTTCTGTCTGTCATATTCTGACATACATGTCCAAATCCGAGTCATATGACTCTTTCCGTCCGTCATATTCTGACATACATGTCCAAATCCGAGTCATATGAATTTGACTCTTTCCGTCTGTCATATTTTGACATACATGTACTAATCCAAGTCATGTGACTCAAATCCGAGTCATGTGACTCAAATCCGAGTCATATGAATTTGACTCTTTTCGTATGTCATATTCTGACATACATGTCCAAATCCGAGTCATATGACTCAGACTCCAGGTTAAGTGACACAAAATTTTATATACCGCCTTCATTAGGCAAATTTACATACAACCTTAATGGGCATTGATGACCCACAAGTATAGGGGATCGCAACGGTCTTCGAGGGTAGTATTACCCAATTTATTGATTCGACACAAGGGGAGCCAAAGAATACTTGCAAGCCTTAACAAATGAGTTGTCAATTCAGCTGTACCTGGAAATAGTTCTTGCTCACAGAAGTTTATCAAGTAGCAAAAATTTATAGTATCAAACAGCAGAGCAACAGCAGCAGTGGAACAAGAGCAATAGTAATAGTAGTAGCAAACAGTAGGATATGAGCGCGATAGGCATAGGGATGGATGGACGGGCGTTGCATGTACGAGTCCAAACATGTAACTTCAAGACCTAGGGAAATTTGCAGATAAATAAGAATAAGCATTCAAGTACTAAACAATCATAGGCATGTGCTCCATATATAGTCATGCGTGCTCGCATTGAGAACTTGCACAACAACTTTTGTCCTGCCAGCCCGTTGCAGCGGCGACTCAAGGGAACTACTGGCAATTAAGGTGCTCCTTTTAATAGAGCACCGGAGCAAAGCATTATCACTCCTTTAACAATGTGATCCTCACATCACAACCATCCCCTCTAGTTGTCCCAATTTCTGTCACTTCGGGGCCTTTGGATCTGGACAATGATATATGTACACAACTTGCAGATAAGATCATAAACAATACTATAATAATGATTCAAAAATAAGTTCAGATCTAAGATCATGGCACTCGGGCCCTAGTGACAAGAATTAAGCACAACAAGTTGCAACAAAGTCAAATAGCACTAATAGAGATACTAGGTGATACGTCCAATTTGCATCACCATTCTATATCATAATTTGCCTCTATTCATTGATACATGTCTTATTATGAGGTGTTACTTATGTCTTTTCCTCTGTTTTTGCATGTTGGATGATTCTTGGAGGATGGACTTCCGGAGTCAGGTTTCTAATGGAAAAAGAGGTGTTTTGATGCAATTTCGTGAAGATCGGAAAAATACCATAAAAATATTGGAAAATTATATTTTCCAAGAAGACAGAGGAAGCCAGAAGGGGATGCATAGCCGGGCCATAGGGGGCCCACACCCCCCTAGGCGCGGGCCCACCTTGCCTCGTGCCTAGGGCAGGTGTGGCCCACCTGGCCGGCTCCTGAATCTGCCCTCTCGCCTATATCTTCCCCAAAGAACCCTAATACCAGGGGGTGACCATAGAAAGATTTCTGCCGCCTTTGCGGGGCGGAAAACACCGAGAGAGAAAGAGCTCTCCGGTAGATAGATTGCTGCCGGGGAAACTCCTTCCCGGAGAGGGGAGATCGTCGCCATCAACACCGTCATCAAGCGAGGCTTCATCGGGATCATCATCATCCACACCATCATCTCCACCAGCACCATCATCACCACTCCATCCCGCTATAACAATTGTGTTGGATCTTGTATTAGTTCTCAGGGGAAACTTTCCCGGTGTTGATTACTATTGTAGTTGATGCTTGTGAGTGGAACCATTGGATTATTGTTTATGTTCAGATTGTTATTCATCACCATATCATCTTTGATCTTTATCCATATGATGTCTTGTGAGTAGTTCGTCTAGTTCTTGAGGACATGGGAGAATTCATGTTGTTAGTAGTGGATTTGTGTTGAGTTATTATTCAATGGTTTAGTATTTAAGTTGTGGTGCTATTCTTCTAGTGGTGTCATGTGAACGCCGACTACATGATACTTCAACATTTATGGGCCTAGGGGAATGCATTGTGTATCTGGCTACTAATTGTGGGGTTGCCGGAGTGACAGAAACCTGAACCCCTATTAGGACACCTTTGCACAAGGGAGTGTAGGATCTCAGAGTTTAAAGCTGTGGTTAGGTTTATATCTTAATTACTTTTCTGTAGTTGCGGATGCTTGCAGGGGGTTTAATCACAAGTATGTATTAGTCCAAGTAAGGTCGGTACGTTAGCACATGTTCACCCACATGAAAGTTACAACACCAAATAAGAGTACTTAGCTATTTGAAGCGAAAGCACTTGATAGAAATCCCACGTGTCCTCGAGAACGTTTGGTCCTTATAAGTATTTCCACTGGCTTGTTCTTTGCTAAGAAAGGATTGGGCCACTTGCTGTAGTTGTTTGTTGTATTTATTACTTGCACTTTGTTTTGTTGCTTTATCAAAAAAACCCTAAAAATCCGTTTGCTAAGTATTTACAGAGATTTCCTGCTCCTTACCACTAGTCAACACCTTCTGCTCCTCGTTGGGATAGACACTCCCATTTATCAAAAGTACTATGATACATCCCTTATACTTGTGGGTCATCAATACTATTTTCTGGCACCGTTGTCGGGGAGTGAAGCACTATTGAATAGTGGAACTAGTAAAGGAAACTTCTACTGTGAGTATTGCTTTTTGTTTCTGTTTGTTGCTTTGTTTGCAATATGGATAACCCTCTTGGTTTTCTGTTTGGGAAAACTACTACCACTGTTAGGGTAGTAGATGAACCACCTCCTGTTGAGACAGATGCTTTTAAGATACCTACAAGTATTTTTGATCGTGTTATGGATAATTATTATTTTGGGGATGGAACCGTCCATGAATTATGCGGGTTGTTTAAGTGTGCAGATATCACAACTGAACAGGTGAAGAAGAAGTTACTCTCTATATCCTTTAAAGGTAGAGCTGAAGAATGGAATAAGCTGCTGAAGAATGGACAATCCATGGAATGGGAGGAAATGGCTTCTTTATTTTATTCTAAATTCTATCCTCCCAGTGAGATTCATAAGGATAGAAATCTGATATATAACTTTTGGACTCCTGATGGAGAGAGTACAGCTCAAGCTTGGGGGAGATTGAAGTTACTAATGCTTAAATGTCCTATTCATGAACTCCCTAACAATATTATTATCAATAATTTTTATGCTTGGATTTCTCTTCCTGATAAAGATTTACTAGATGCTTCTTGTGCTGGATCATTCACACGTATGAAGGAAGAAGCTAAATGGGATCTACTAGAACGTATTCAAGAGAACATTGAAGCTTGGGAGAATGGCAAAGTAAGAAAGTCAGGTATAAACTATGATTATGAATGCATTAAATATTTTATGGGAACTGATGACTTCCGTCATATTAGTAATTGAAAGAACATGTTGGGCCCCCATGTGTGGTTTTGGTAATTAATGACAATCTTTATGGACTAATGTGTGCATTAAGTTATACTTGTAGGATTTGTCCATTGACATCGCTTGGAGCATGTGTTGGCTTCAAGGTCGATGAAATGCAAAGAAGATATGTTGGGCAAGCTCAATATGCGAGGTCGATGATGAGGAATTAAGAAAGGCGTTCCATCTTGAGAAGGGCAAGACCGTCTACATCGAGCTCAAGTGGAATGCTCAAGGAAAAGGTATAATATTGATAGGTTTTTCCTTTTGCCGGTCTAGGATAGATAACCATACTATCAAGAGTGTGTGAGACCGGGTTTAGGATAGATAACCGTACTATTAAGAGGGGCTCTCGAATGAGTAATTCGGTCACATCATTCGGAGAGATCTCAAACCTTTGCATACTTGCATCATCATATTTTGTTGTTATTTGATCTTGTCCATGTGAGGATATAGAGCTTGTGGTAATCTCCATAACAAACTCTTGTTCATCAAAATCGGATCTCCCATATATATCTTGTTGCGATTTTGATTTATGCGGCTTTTCGGTTTCTCACCAAGTGAGATATCTCACATTATTCTACTTGATACTTTCCCACTTGGTGATAATCAATATTTCCAATTTTTATTGGAAAGCACTTGTCGTCCTCTATCCAACGCAATTGGAATCGGGTCAATCGGAGCTACCGTTCAAAAGTTATGACCGTTTGAATATTTTGCCTATTCGGCTTGAAAAAGAAAAAGGAAAAAATATTTTCTAGGCCGTCCGGTACTACCGGGCCCAGTACCGGATGAGCCTGGTTCAGCACGCTCCCTTCCTGGCCCATGCGGTAGTCCAGGCCGACACTACCGGCCCGTGCGGTATCTTTACGCGGCCGTAGTACTGCCGCCCACTCGCCTACTTCCTCTCGCTACCGCCGCTGGTTCCCCAGAGCTAGTCCGACCACCTCCTCCGCCACCGCACGAGCCGCCCTTGCTTCCCACCGCCGCTGCCTCTTCGCTGCGCTGTTTCATGGCGCCGCTCGCCCTCAGATCGACATCGCCTTGCTGCCGCTACCGCTTCTCGCCCAATCCCAATCACCGCTTCGCTCTGCCGCTGGGCCGCATTGGGCTGCTTGCCTCTCGTGACGTGCGAGCTGCACCGCTAAGCTTCAGATCAAGTCTTTGCTTAGCATGTACAAGATGTACCGGTCTCTCCTCGCTATACTCGCTTCAGGCTTCACGCTTCTCTCTCGCATGCGTTGACTTCCCCTTTTTTCTGCTAATCGGGCGGTAGTACCAGACCAAAAAATTGCTCCAATGGCCAGATTTTCTGGGCCCTCTATTTAAGCTTTGCCCGTTTTCAGTTTAGATAACTTCTCGCTTATCTATTAGGCTAAACTTTGTCCACACTTGCTCTAGATCTTGAAGCTTGCCTAATCTTTTCCCTCTGATGATTCTTGCCCATATTTGAGTGGAAGAGAGAGGAGATCTAGCCCCACGTTTTGACCTAACATATTCATCTCTTTGTGATTATATCTTTGGGGATCTAGATTTTGGGGGATTTTGTGTCTCTCTTTGATTCCTCCTCTCTTGTTCCCCCAATAGCTTTAGTAGCTTTGTTGGAACTTGGGAGTGAGGGATTTGAACACCTTTGTGGTGTTCTTGCCATTTGCATTTGGTGCATCGGTTTGAGTTCTCCTCGGAGGATTTGGTTTGAGTTGCTCATTGAAGCTTGTCCCTCTTGGGTTCTTGGAACCCTAGACGGTTTTGTGGCCTTGGTGGCATTGTGGCCTTGGTGGCATTTGTTGAGGCCTTTTGTGGCGTTTGTTGGGAGCCTCCAAGTTGTGGAGAAGTGCCCCAACCTTGTGAGAGGTTCCGGTTGCCACCGACAAGTGCACCGATAGTGGAAGCGTGAATCGATCCCATTGGGGTGAGATTCACCGGAGAATAAGGGAGGACTTTTGTGGCGTTGGTGGTTTGATACCACCCCCTCTCCAAACGAGACGTACTCCATGTTGGGAGGAACTCTGTAAAATATCGTCGTCCCCGCGTGCCTCGGTTATCTCTATACCCGAGCTTTTACTTATGCACTTTACATTGTGATAGCCTTCGTGCTTGAAGTAATATATATCTTGCTATCACTTTGTTGCTTGTATTGCTTAGCATAAGTTGTTGGTGCACATAGGTGAACCTTAGTTGTTCTAGGTTGTGCTTAACAAAGTAAACACTAGTTTTATTCCCCCCTTGTTGAGCCACTCTAGGAAAAGTTTTAATCGCCTATTCACCCCCCCTCTAGGCGACATCCGTATCCTTTCAGTAGTGAGTTTGGTATTGACTCACAAGTTCTTGCAAAATGTTTTAAGGCCTTTGCCTCTTATATTGAAATTCCCAAAAAGGAGTGGGACAAGTACCATGCTCCTTATAAAGACATTGTTACGCATGTTCCTGCTAGCATAGAAGTTTGTACTGTTCATCCTATTTTGCCTGAACCTTATGTTGAAAAAATCCCTTTTCCTGCTAAGGTAAAGGAACATTCTATCATAGCTAATGTGGTTAGCAAAAGTGCAAAGAAAGCCGTGGAACCGGATGAGCAAATTAGTATTGAGCCTACGGTAGCTATTGTGAAAGACCTTGTCACTAGAAATATAGAGGATGAGCATATTGTCTTTTGTGAAGATGCTTCTAATATTTTCTCTCATCCTGGAAAAGTTAGAAAAGCTAGTGTTCCTATGCTTTCTGTTAAAATTGGTGATCATTGCTATTATGGTTTATGTGATATTGGTGCTAGTTCTATTTCTATTCCTTATGAGCTTTACAGGGAAATTATGCATGAGATTGGTCCTCGTGAGCTTGAGGACATTGATGTGGTTATTCACCTTACTAATAGTGAGACAGTTTGTCCCATTGGCATTGTAAGAGATGTGGAGGTTCTTTGTGGTAAGATTAAATATCCTGCTGATTTTCTAGTACTTGGTTCTGAAGCTAGTAAAACCTATCCTATTATTTTTGGTAGACCTTTCTTGAATACTTGTGGGGCTATCATAGATTGTAGGAAGGAAAAAGTTTTGACTAAGTTTGGTGGAGAGTCTTATGAGTTTAAGTTTTCCAGTTTTGTTAAAACTCCTTATGAAAATGAAATGCCTAATGAGGATTTCAGGGTTGAGCAACTTTCTGCTATTTCTCTTACCCCTAAGAATGCCTTGCAGCAATTTCTGGAAGATCATGAAAGCTTCATGAAGGAAAGAAATGAGATTGACAAGGTTTTCCTTCGTCATCTTGAGCAACTTAAGCATAATCTACCTTTGGAAGATTTGGGTACCACACTACCACCTAGGGGGAACCCTGTTTTGAAACTAAAACCTTTACCTAATGATCTTAAATATGCTTATATTGATTATAAGAAAGTATATCCTGTTATTATTAGTTCTAAACTTTCAGGAAAGGAAGAAAAAAGGTTATTGGAAATACTGAAGAAACACCGAGGAGATATGGGTTATACTCTTGATGATCTAAAAGGGATTTCTCCTACTATATGTCAGCATGCTATTAATATAGAACCTTATGCAAAACCAGTTGTTGAGCACCAACGCCATCTAAATCCTAGGATGAACGGTGTGTAAGAAATGAGGTATTAAAACTCCTTGATGATGGTATTATTTACCCTATTGCTAATAGTCAATGGGTTAGCCCTGTTCATTGTGTTCCCAAGAAAGGGGAATTACCGTTGTGCCTAATGAAAATAATAAGATTATACCCCAGAGAGTAGTTATTGGGTATAGGATGTGCATTGATTTTAGAAAGGTTAATAAAGTTACTAAGAAAGATCATTATCCTTTGCCCTTTATTGATCAAATGCTTGAGAGGTTGTCTAAAAAGACCCACTTTTGTTTCCTTGATGGTTATTCTGGGTTCTCTCAAATTGCTGTGAAAGCACAAGACGAAGAGAAAACCACTTTCACTTGTCCTTATGGTACTTATGCTTATAGGCGTATGCCTTTTGGTTTATGTAATGCTCCTGCTACCTTTCAGAAATGTATGTCTGCTATCTTTCATGGTTTTTGTGAAGAAATTGTGGAGGTTTGCATGGACGATTTCTCCGTCTATGGAACTTATTTTGATAACTGTTTGCACAACCTTGATAAAGTTCTGTAGAGATGTGAATAAACCAACCTTGTTCTTAATTGTGAGAAATGCCATTTGATGGTTAATGAAGGGATTGTTCTTGGACACAAAATCTCTGAAAGAGGCATTGAAGTTTGATACGCCCAATTTGCATCACCATTCTATATCATAATTTACCTCTATCCATTGATTTTTGTCTTATTATGAGGTATTACTTATGACTTTTCATCTGTTTATGCATGTTGGACGATTCCTGGAGGATGGACTACCGAATTCTGGATTTTGATGGAAAAGAAGGCGTTTCGGTGCAATTTCGCGAATATCAGAAAAATATGGAAACATATTATTTCACCAGAAGACGAAGGAAGCATAAGAAGGAGCAAAAGGGTGTTGCAGGGGGCCCAAACCCCCTAGGCGCGGGCCCACCTGAGGCCGCACCTGGGGTGGGTATGGCCCACCTGTCCGGCCTTCGACTCTCCCCTTTCGCCTATAACTTCCCTTTGGAAACCTAAGCCTCGGGGAGATACCACAAATAGATTTCCGCCGCCTCTGGGGGGAGGAAAACACCAAGAGAGAAATATCTCTCCGGCAGACAGATTTCTGCCGAGGGAATTCCTTCCCGAAGAGGGGAGACCGTCACCATCAACACCATCATCAAGCTAGGCTTCATCGGGATCATCATCATCATCCACACCATCATCTCCACCAGCACCATCATCACCATTCCGTCCGGCTGTAACAATTGTGTTGGATATTGATTTAGATCATTAGGGGAAACTTTTCCGGGTTTTGATTACTATTGTAGTTGATGCTTGTGAGTGGAACCAGTGGATTATTGTTTATGTTCAGATTTTATGCATTACCATATCATCTTTGATCTTGATCCATATGATGTCTTGCGGGTAGTTCGTTTAGGTCTTGAGGACATGGGAGAAGTCATGTTGTTAGTAGTGAATCCGTGATGAGTTATTATTCAGTGGTTTAGTATTTAAGTTGTGGTGCTATTCTTCTAGTGGTGTCATGTGAACGTCGACTACATGACACTTCACAATTTATGGGCCTAGGGGAATGCATTGTGTATTTGGATACTAATCGTGGGTTTGCCGGAGTGACAGAAGCATGAACCCCCGTTAGGACACCTTTGCACAAGGGAGCGTAGGATCTCAGAGTTTAAGGCTGTGGTTAGATTTATATCTTAATTACTTTCCTGTAGTTACGGATGTTTGCAGGGGGTTTAATCACAAGTATGTATTAGTCCTAGTAAGGGCGGCATGTTACCACAGGTTCACCCACAGAACACTTACAAACACCAGAGAAGAGTACTCAGCTATTTGCAATAAAGCACTGATGTAATTCCCATGTGTCCTCGAGAACGTTTGGTCCTTATAAGTATTTCCACCGGCTTGTCCTTTTCTAAGAAAGGATTGGTCCACTTGCTCCGTTTGTTCGTTACTTCTGTTACTTGCTCTTTATTTTGTTGCCTTGTCAGAAAACCACTAAAAATCCGTTTGCTAAGTATTCACAGGGATTTCCTGCTCCATACCACTGTTCAGCACCTTCTGCTCCTCGTTGGGATCGACACTCCTATTTATTAAAAGTACTACGATACATCCCCTATACTTGTGGGTCATCAAGACTATTTTCTGGCGCCACTGCCGGGGAGTGAAGCGCTATTGAAGAGTGGAACTAGTAAGGGAAACTTCGACTGTGAGTATTTCCTTTTGTTATAGTTTGTTGCTTTGTTTCCAATATGGATAACCCACTTGGTTATCTATTTGGGAAAACTACTACCACTGAAAGGGTAGTAGATGAACCACCACTTGTTGAGATAGATCCTTTTAAGATACCTACAAGTATTGTCAATCGTGTTATGGATAATTATTATTTTGGGATGGAACTGTCCATCCTGGTGATCACTTGCTTTTTATCCATGAATTATGCAGGTTGTTTAAGTGTAAAGGTATCACAACTGAACAGGTGAAGAAAAAGTTACTCTCAATATCCTTGAAAGGGAGAGCTTGGGCATGGTATAAGCTGCTGAAGAATGGACAATCCATGGAATGGGAGGAGATGGCATCTCTCTTTTACTCTAAATTCTATCCTCCCAGTGAAATCCATAAGGATAGAAGTCTTATTTATAACTTTTGGCCTCTTGATGGAGAGAGTACAGCTCAAGCTTGGGGGATATTGAAGTTACTAATGCTTAAATGTCCTATTCATGAACTCCCTAACAATATTATTCTCAATAATTTTTATGCTAGTCTTTCTCTTCATGATAAAGATTTACTAGATGCTTCGTGTGCCGGATCATTCAAAAGTATGAAGGAAGAAGCTAAATGGGATCTCTTAGACCGTATTGAAGATAACATTGAAGCTTGGGAGAATGACAAAGGAAGAAAGTCAGGTATAAACTATGATTATGAATGCATTAAATCTTTTATGGATACTGATAGCTTTCGTGATATTCGCAATAAAGTTGGACTTGATCCTCAAGTACTTGCGAAATGTTTTGATGCTTTTGCCTCTTATATTGAGATTCCCAAGAAAGAGTGGAACAAGTACCATGCTCCTTATAAATACATTGTTACCCATGTTCCTGCCAGTATAGAAGTTTGTACTGTTGATCCTATTTTGCATGAACCTTATGTTGAGAAGATCCCTTTTCCCTCCAAGGTAAAGGAATAGTCTATTTTGGCCAATGTGGTTAACAAAAGCGCAAAGAAAACGTGAGGGCCCGATGAGCTTATTGATATCGAGCCTGTGGTAGCTATTGTGAAAGATCTTGTCACTAGAAATATAGAGGATGAGCATATTGTCTTCTGTGAAGACGCTACTAATATTGTTTCTCATCCTAAGAAAGTTATAAAGGCTAGTGTCCCTGTGCTTTCTGTTAAAATTGCTAGTCATAGCTATTATGGTTTATGTGATATTGGTGCTAGTTCCAGTGCTATTCATTATGAGCTTTACAGGGAAATTATGCATGAGATTGGTCCTTGCGAGCTTGAGGACATTGATGTGGTCATTCACCTTGCTAATAGAGAGCAAGTTTGGCCTATTGGCATTGTAAGAGATGTGGAGGTCCTTTGTGGTAAGATTAAATATCCTGCTGACTTTCTAGTACTTGGTAAAGAAGCTAGTAAAACCTATCCTATTATCTTTGGTAGATCCTTTCTGAATACCTGTGGGGCTATCATGGATTGTAGGAAGGAAAAAGTTTTGACTAAGTTTGCTGGAGAGTCTTATGAGTTTAATTTTTCCAAATTTTCCAAAACTCCTTATGAAAATGAACTGCCTAATGAGGACTTCAGGGTTGAACAACTTTCTGCTATTTCTCTTGCTCCTAACAATGCCTTGCAGCAGTTCATGGAAGATCATGAAAGTGATGCCTTCATGAAGGAAAGAAATGAGATTGATGAGGTTTTCCTTCGTCATCCTGAGTTACTTAAGCATAATTTACCCGTGGAAGATTTGGGTATCACACTACCACCTAAAGGGGATCCTGTTTTCGAATTAAAACCTTTGCCTGATGATCTTAAATATGTTTATCTTGATGATAATAAAATATATCCTGTTATTATTAGTTCTAAACTTTCAGGGAAGGAAGAAGAAAGGTTATTGGAGGTATTAAAGAAACACGGAGGAGCTATGGGCTATACTCTTGATGATTTAAAGGGGATTTCTCCTACTATATGTCATCATGCTATTAATATAGATCCTGATGCAAAACCAGTTGTTGAGCACCAACGCCGCCTAAATCCTAAGATGAAGGATGTGGTAAGAAATGAGGTATTAAAACTCCTTGATGGTGGTATTATTTATCCTATTGCTGATAGTCAATGGGTTAGTCATGTTCATTGTGTTCCCAAGAAAGAAGGGATAACTATTGTGCCTAATGAGGATAATGAGATTATACCCCAAAGAGTAGTGGTTGGGTATAGAATGTGCATTGATTTTAGAAAGATTAATAAAGTTACTAAGAAAGATCATTATCCTTTGTCCTTTATTGATCAAATGCTAGAGAGGTTGTCCAAAAAGACTCACTTTTGCTTTCTTGATGGTTATTCTGGGTTTTCTCAAATTGCTGTGAAAGCACAGGACTAAGAGAAAACTACCTTTACTTTTCCCTACGGTACTTATGATTATAGGCGTATGCCTTTTGGTTTATGTAATGCTCCTGCTACCTTTTAGAGATGTATGTCTGCTATCTTTCATGGTTTTTGTGAAGAAATTGTAGAGGTTTTCATGCATGATTTTTCCCTCTATGGAACTTCTTTTGATAACTGTTTGCACAACCTTGATAAAGTTTTGCAGAGATGTGAAGAAACCAACCTTGTTCTTAATTGGGAGAAATGCCATTTCATGGTTAATGAAGGGATTGTTCTTGGACACAAGATCTCCGAAAGAGGCATTGAAGTTGATAGAGCCAAAATTGAAGCAATTGAGAAGATGCCTTGTCCTAGAGATATCAAAGGTATTCATAGTATCCTTGGTCATGCTGGTTTATATAGGAGGTTTATTAAAGATTTCTCCAAAATTTCAAACCCCCTTACTAATCTTCTTCAAAAATATGTTCCTTTTGTTTTTGATGATGATTGTAAGGAAGCTTTTGAAACTTTGAAGAAAGCTCTAACAACTGCTCCTATAGTCTAACCACCTGATTGGAGTTTACCGTTTGAAATTATGTGTGATGCTAGTGATTTTGTTGTGGGTTCTGTCTTGGGACAACGTGTTGACAAGAAGTTGAATGTTATTCATTATTCTAGCAAGACTCTAGATGCTACTCAAAAGAATTATGCTACTACTGAAAAGGAGTTCTTAGCTATAATCTTTGCTTGTGATAAGTTTAGACCTTATATTGTTGATTCCAAGGTTACTATTCATACTGATCATGCAACTATTAAATACCTTATGACAAAGAAGGATGCTAAGCCTAGGCTTATAAGGTGGGTGTTGCTTTTGAAAGAGTTTGATCTGCATATTGTGGATAGGAAAGGTGCTGATAATCCCGTTGTTGATAATTCGTTTGGAAAACATTTCTCTTGACCCTTTGCCTGTTAATGATAGTTTTCCAAATGAGCAGTTAGCTGCAATAAGGGTAAGTCCACACGAGATTCCTTGGTATGCTGATTATGCTAACTTTATTGTTTCCAAGTATTTGCCTCCAACCTTTACAGCTCAGCAAAGAAGGAAATTCTTTTATGATCTAAGGCATTACTTTTGGGATGACCCACATTTATATAAAGAAGGAGTTGACGGTATTATGCGAAGATGTGTTCCGGAATTTGAACAATAAGAGATATTGAGAAAATGTCATGGCAGTGCTTATGAAGGACATCATGCTGGGGATAGGACTGCACAAAAGGTTTACAATCTGGATTTTATTGGCCTACCCTTTTTAAAGATGCAAGGAAGTTTGTTATATCATGTGATGAATGCCAACGAGTAGGTAACATCTCTAGACGCAATGAAATGCCTATGAATTATTCTCTTGTTATTGAACCTTTTGATTGTTGGGGATTTGACTTTATGGGGCCTTTTCCTCCTTCAAAAGGGTATACTCATATTCTTGTTGTTATTGACTATGTTACAAAGTGGGTAGAAGCCATACCTACAAGCAGTGCTGATGGTAAGACCTCTTTGAAAATGCTCAAAGATGTCATTTTTCCTAGGTTCGGTGTGCCTAGATATCTCATGGCTGATGGAGGCTCCCATTTTATTCATGGGGGTTTTAGAAAAACTCTCGCTAAGTATGATGTAAACCACAGAATAGCTTCAGCTTATCACCCCCAAACTAGTGGGCAAGTAGAACTTTCCAATAGGGAAATCAAATCTATCTTGCAGAAGACTGTCAATAGATCTAGGAAAAATTGGGCTAAAAAGTTGAATGACGCTTTGTGGGCTTATAGAACTGCTTATAAAAATCCTATGGGGATGTCTCCTTACAAAATGGTCTATAGGAAAGCTTGTCACTTGCCTTTAGAGTTAGAACACAAAGCTTATTGGGCAGTGAAAGAGTTGAATAGAGACTTTAGACTTGCTGGTGAGAAAAGACTGCTTGCCTTAATTAACCTAGATGAGTGGAGAGGTGAAGCTTACAAAAATTCTAGGCTCTTTAAGGAAAAAGTAAAAAGATGGCATGATAGGAGAATTCTCAAAAGGGAGTTCCATGTTGGTGAGAATTTTTTTTGTATAGGTCTCGTCTCAGATTTTTTGCAGGGAAACTACTCTCCAAATGGGAAGGACCTTTTGTTATCAAGGAAGTGTACCGTTCAGGTGCCATCAAAATTTCTTATTTGAAGGATGACACAACACAGGTGGTTAATGGTCAAAGACTAAAACATTATATTTCTGGAGATTCTTATAATGAAGATGTGGATGTTATTCAAATGGTGACTCCAGAAGAATTTATCAGAAGCCAAACACCAGAAACTGCAGATTTCGTCTTTAAATAGGTAAAAGTGGTGAAAACAAAAAGTTCATGAAACCCAAATCTTTTTATATTTTTGATGTTTTTAATACATAAGGGAAGTTACGAGGCATCGAAGAGGAAGCAGTCCGGTGGATAAACCCACCCTGCACGGGCCACTGCCACGCTGAGGGGTGTTCCACCTCAACTCGCTCTGCTTCGTTTCCGTGTCAAAACCTTCCTTATGCATTGAAACTTCGTAATATATAACCCCCCGAGTTCCCCGAGATTCTTGCATCGTGTTCTCGTCATGTTTTCATTTTTGATCTGTTTCTGTCAGGAAAATTCTCAGATTTGGAGCTTCAATGTCTTCCTCTGGATCACCCACGAAGGATTCCTCTACGGATGTCCTCAACCCATACATGTATGAGTTGAGGATTCATCCCAAAGAGTTGATCCTCAAATATGGGATGGTACATATGAAAGAAATTCAAGGCCCTAAAGGATAAGGCAATCTACAGGACAGGATGGAAGCGTTGGAACAAGAAGTTTTCAGGTACAAGAAGATGGCAGAACGTGAAGTGGATGTTATTCACAAGGTAAGTTCAGAACTTATCAGCAAGCATGAGGGAGAAGTTGCTAAGCTCCGAGAAGAGATCTTCTCACTCCATCAGACCACCAATCAATTGCAAGCACATATCTATGACATACAAAATAAAAACTATGAGTATGAGGCTAGATTTGATTGCATTAGCTCTACTGCTAGTTTCAGGATTGCAGAAACAAAGACATCCTTTTTGGATGGGGAACCATTTCCATGGAAGTTTGATGATAACAAGGGAACACCACCACCACCAAAGGAGTAATTCGTCATCAGGTTTGGCATCCCGTTGGATTGTTCCAAGCTTGGGGGAGTGCCGCGGTATCACCACCATTATCTTTTGACTTTTACCTTTTTAGTGGATTCATATCTGTGGTAGAGAGGTTATCTTATAGTTTGGTTTGCATGTGGAAGTATCTCTCCTTTAGTTGATTATATATGTATCCCTTGGTGTGAGTGCCACTTAATGAGAAGTCTCATCTTTTAATTTTTGCACTTCTTATTTTTAGTTTGCAATCTCTATTATATGATGGATCTTGTTGTTCAGTATTGGCACCACTTTGGGATCATCAAGTGGATCTAAATTGGTTTTGGCAAACCGAGTTCTGGTCAGTGGCATTAGTTTGAAAGAAAAATAAAGAAAGAAAAAGCTTATAGGTATTTGGTATCATTTGTTTTCTTTCTTGTTGGCTCATAAGCTTAGTATTCTTTATTTAAGATTCTTTTGTGTCTTCAAGGAAGATTGCATGTTTGGCTTTATTATTTGTATGTTTGCTTGTTTCTTTCAACTCTCTTGCTTGCTACCCAGCCTTGTTAGCCAAAAACCTGTTTTGAGAAGGCATACTTCTCATGTTTCCAAAATCCTTTGAACCCAAAACTTTTGCCACTTGTGTCCACCATATCTACCTAATAGCTTTTGCTATTCCTAGCAAATTATCAAGCTTCATCTACCTTTCAAATTAAAAAGTATTTTGTTATGTGAAAACTAGTTAGTAAAGCTCTCACAAACTTTATGGCACACTTTATTTACTTGCCCCTAATAAACTTGAACCATTGTGAACATCGAAGTTGTATATTCTTGCATCTATACGTTGGGATTAGCAGAACCATGCTGTCACGGGGAACGTTTTCAACATTGCACTTGTACTCTGTACATAGTTGATATCGTGCTCTTTTGTCTATGGATGTCAACGGTGTGAAATAAAGAGGGAACTTGTAAGTCCATGGAGTTTGTATTTTGTGTTAGAGAAACGCCTGGGCGCTAGCCTAAGCCATGCTTAATCATGGTGGAAACTTGCAGCATCACCATAGTGAGTCATCTATGAAGCATCCTCAATAAAAAGCTATACACATAGTAAATAAAAAGATCGCTGAGATGCTCATTGTCTGCTTGCCTTGTCATTTTGGTTATGGGAAAGCTTATGTACCATGTGCAAGGGGTACCCCATTGGCAGTTCTCAATGATATGCAAATACTTACAATGAAAAGAACTTACCTGGACCCAAAGTTGAGTATGCATGAGGAGTGGCCCTCATATTCAAGGGACATGAGATTGCCAACTTATATTTCGTCAAGCATATACTCCATATTTGTTCACTTTAACCTTAATCATCTCAATATGCCTATGATAGGGGCAATGAGGGCTCTAAGATAGTAAGTACCATAATATTTTGGAAGCTGTTTATGACTTGTAATCCCTGCTACCCTCTAAGAAGGGACCTTTCTACCAGTTGAGTCAGTAAACCTACTTCCTCTCTATCTCCGGCAAGCTTTTGAGTTGTTGTGTTTCAAGCATTCATATGGTGATTTATTCAATCATGTTCTTTATCTTCCTTGTTTGCACAAAACTCTTATCTATTGAGTATTACTTTGAAAGCCTTCACTTGCGAAAAACCTTTTTGAGCAAAGAGTGCTCCTGTTTTGAAACTTCTACAAAAAGCTTTTGTGAAACTGTTTACCAGGTGTTCTCTGGCCAAGAGCAAGTTTGCCAATTCCAATTATGATTTATCTTTATGCATCTCTATTGTGACTGTTGTACTTGGTTGCGAGCTAAGTTATATAATGGTGAGTTGCTTTCTTCTATGAATTGTGCAATGGTAAGTGCGATGCTTCTTGTTCGTATTCTTTTATCGACACTTCACTCCATAAACCTGTGGACATGTTTACCGAGCTCAGTATTCGCTTGGGGACAAGCGAAGTCTAATCTTGGGGGAGTTGATACACCCAATTTGCTTCACCATTCTATATCATAATTTACCTCTATCCATTGATATTTGTCTTATTATGAGGTATTACTTATGGCTTTTCATTTGTTTATGCATGTTGGATGATTCCTGGAGGAAGGACTGCCAGAGTCTAGATTCTGATGGAAAAGAAGGCATTTCGGTGCAATCTCGCGAAGATCAGAAAAATACCAGAAAAATATGGAAACATATTATTTCACCAGAAGACGAAGGAAGCTAGAAGGAGCGAAGGGGGGCTGCAGGGGGCCCAACCCCCCTAGGCGCGGGCCCACCAGAGGCCACGCTTGGGGTGGGTTTGGCCCACCTGCCCGGCCTCCGACTCTCCCCCTTCGCCTATAACTTCCCTTCGGAACCCTAAGCCTCGGGGAGCAACCACAGATAGATTTCCGCCGCCTCTAGGGGGACGGAAAACACCGAGAGAGAAAGATCTCTCCGGCAGACAGATTTCTGCCGGGGGAATTCCTTCCCGGAGAGGGGAGACCGTCGCCATCAACACCATCATCAAGCTAGGCTTCATCGGGATCATCATCATCATCATCCACACCATCATCTCCACCAGCACCATCATCACCACTCCGTCCCGCTGTAACAATTGTGTTGGATATTGCTTTAGTTCATTAGGGGAAACTTTCCCGGTGTTGATTACTATTGTAGTTGATGCTTGTGAGTGAAACCAGTGGATTATTGTTTATGTTCAGATTGTTATCCATTACCATATCATCTTTGACCTTGATCCATATGATTTCTTATGAGTAGTTTGTTTAGTTGTGAGGACATGGGAGAAGTCATGTTGTTAGTAGTGAATCCGTGATGAGTTATTATTCAATGGTTTACTATTTAAGTTGTGGTGCTATTATTCTAGTGGTGTCATGTGAATGTCGACTACATGACACTTCACCATTTATGGGCCTAGGGGAATGCATTGTTTATTTGGCTACTAATCGTGGGGTTGCCGGAGTGACAGAAACCTGAACCCCCATTAGGACACCTTTGCACAAGGGAGCGTAGGATCTCAGAGTTCAAGGCTGTGGTTAGATTTATATCTTAATTACTTTCCTATAGTTACAGATGTTTGCAGGGGGTTTAATCACAAGTATGTATTAGTCCTAGGAAGGGCGGTATGTTAGCACAGGTTCACCCACACAACACTTACAAACACCAGAGAAGAGTACTCAGCTATTTGCAGCGAAAGCACTTGACAGAATTCCCATGTGTCCTCGAGAACGTTTGGTCCTTATAAGTATTTCCACCGGCTTGTACTTTGCTAAGAAAGGATTGGGACACTTGTGAGTAGTTCGTCTAGTTCTTGAGGACATGGGAGAATTCATGTTGTTAGTAGTGGATTTGTGTTGAGTTATTATTCAATGGTTTAGTATTTAAGTTGTGGTGCTATTCTTTTAGTGGTGTCATGTGAACGTCGACTACATGATACTTCACCATTTATGGGCCTAGGGGAATGCATTGTGTATTTTGATACTAATTGTGGGGTTGCCGGAGTGACAGAAACCTGAACCCCCGTTAGGACACCTTTGCACAAAGGAGTGTAGGATCTCAGAGTTTAAGGCTGTGGTTAGGTTTATATCTTAATTACTTTCCTGTAGTTGCGGATGCTTGCAGGGGGTTTAATAACAAGTATGTATTAGTCCAAGTAAGGTCGGTACATTAGCACATGTTCACCCACACAACACTTACAACACCAAAGAAGAGTACTTAGCTATTTGAAGCGAAAGCACTAGACAAAATTCCCTTTGAACCAAAACCTATTAGCATTATTGCTATTCCAAGCAAATTCTCAAGCTTCATCTATCTTTCGAATTAAAAAGTATTTTGTTATGTGAAAACTAGTTAGTAAAGCTCTCACGAACTTGATGGAACACCTTATTTTATTGCCCCTAATAGACTTGAACCATTGTGTCATTGAAGTTGTATATGCTTGCATCTATGCGTTGGGATTAGTAGAACCGTGCTGTCACGGGGAACGTTTTCAACACTTGTGGATACATATCCAGTTGATATCATGCTCTTTTGTTTGCGTATGTCGTTGGTGCAAAATAAAAGGGGAGCTTGTAAGTCCATGGAGTGATGTATGTGTGTTAGAAAAACGCCTGGGCTGCTAGCCTAAGCCATGCCTAATCATGGTAGAAACTTGTAGCATCACCATAATGAGCATTCTGTGAAGCATCCTCAATAAAAAGCTATGCACATAGTAAATAAAAAGATCATTGAGATGCTCATTGTCTGCTTGCCTTGTCATTTTGGTTATGGGATAGATCCTGTACCATGTGCAAGGGGTACCCCGTTGGCGGTTCTTTATGATACACATGTACTTACAATGACAAGAACTTACCGATGACTGAAGTTGAGTAGCATGAGGTGTGGCCCTCATACTCAAGGGACATGAGATTGCCAACTTATATTTCGTCAAGCATATACTCCATCCTTGTTCACTTTAACCTTAATCATCTCAAGATGCCTATGATAGGGACAATGAGGTCTAAAAGGTAGTAAGTACCATAATCTTTTGGAAGATATTTATGACTTGAAATCCCTGCTTGCCTCTATGAAGGGACCTTTCTCCTATTTCCAAGTTGAGTCACAAACCCACTTCCTCTCTATCTCTAGCAAGCATTTGAGTTGTTGTGTTGTAAGCATTCAAATGATGATTTATTCACTCATGTTCTTTATCTTCCTTGTTTGCACAAGACTCTTATCTATTGAGTATTACTTTGAAAGCCATCACTGTGAAAAACCTTTTTGAGCAAAGAGTGCTCCTGTTTTGAAGACTTCTACAAAAAGCTTTTTGTGAAATTGTTTGCCAGCTGTTCTCTGACCAAGAACAAAGTTTACCAATCCAATTATGATTTATCTTTATGCATCTCTATTGTGACTCCTGTACTTGTTGCAAGCTAAGTTATATAATGGTGAGTTGCTTTCTTCTATGAGTTGTGTAATGGTAAGCGTGATGCTTCTTGTCCGTATTCTTTTATCGACACTTCACTCTATAAACCCGTGGACATGTTTACTGAGCTCAGTTTTCGCCTGGGGACAAGCGAAGGTCTAAGCTTGGGGGGAGTTGATACGTCCAATTTGCATCACCATTCTATATCATAATTTGCCTCTATTCATTGATATGTGTCTTATTATGAGGTATTACTTATGTCTTTTCCTCTGTTTTTGCATGTTGGATGATTCTTGGAGGATGGACTGCCGGAGTCAGGTTTCTGATGGAAAAAAGAGGTGTTTTGATGCAGTTTCGTGAAGATCGGAAAAATACCAGAAACATATTTAAAAATTATATTCTCCCAGAAGACAAAGGAAGCCAGAAGGGGAGGCTTAGCTGGGACACGGGGGGCCCACCCCCCTAGGCACGGGTCCTCCTGGGCTGCGCCTAGGGCAGGTGTGGCCCACCTGGTCGGCCTCCGACTCCGCCCTCTCGCCTATATCTTCCTCTAGGAAGCCTAATACCAGGGGAGCGACCACAGAAAGATTTCCGCTGCCTCTACGGGGCGGAAAACACTGAGAGAGAAAGAGCTCTCCGACAGACAGATTTCTGCTGGGCAAATTCCTTCCCGGAGAGGGGAGATCGTCGCCATCAACACCGTCATCAAGCTAGACTTCATCAGGATCATCATCATCATCATCCACATCATCATCTCCACCAGCACAATCATCATCACTCCATCCCGTTGTAACAATCCTATTGGATCTTGCATTAGTTCTTAGGGGAAACTTTCCCGGTGTTGATTACTATTGTAGTTGATGCTTGTGAGTGGAACCATTTGATTATTGTTTATGTTCAGATTGTTATCCATCACCATATCATATTTGATCTTGATCTATATGATGTCTTGTGAGTAGTTCTTTTAGTTCTTGAGGACATGGGAGAAGTCATGTTGTTAGTAGTGGATTTGTGTTGAGATATTATTCAATGTTTTAGTATTTAAGTGTTGGTGCTATTCTTCTAGTGGTGTCATGTGAACGTCGACTACATGATACTTCACCATTTATGGGCCTAGGGGAATGCATTGTGTATTTGGCTACTAATTGTGGGGTTGCCGGAGTGACAGTAACCTGAACCCCTGTTAGGACACCTTTGCACAGGGGAGTGTAGGATCTCAGAGTTTAAGGCTGTGGTTAGGTTTATATCTTAATTACTTTCCTGTAGTTGCGGATGCTTGCAGGGGGTTTAATCACAAGTATGTATTAGTCCAAGTAAGGTCGGTACATTAGCACAGGTTCACCCACACAACACTTACAACACCAAAGAAGAGTACTTAGTTATTTGAAGCGAAAGCACTTGACAGAATTCCCATGTGTCCTCGAGAACGTTTGGTCCTTATAAGTTATAAGTATTTCCACTGGCTTGTCCTTTGCTAAGAAAGGATTGGGACACTTGCTACAGTTGTTCGTTGTCTTTATTACTTGCACTTTGTTTTGTTGCTTTATCAGAAAACCCCTAAAAATCCGTTTGCTAAGTATTTACAGAGATTTCCTGCTCCTTACCACTAGTCAACACCTTCTGCTCCTCGTTGGGATCGACACTCCTATTTATAGAAAGTACTATGATACACCCCCTATACTTGTGGGTAATCAGCGGCGCAGCGGAACTTTTTCTAGAAAAACGATGATCCCCCCTCGGTTTTTAGGTCAAAAGATGCGTCTTATAGGCGAAGAGGGAGGCCGAGGGGGTGCCTAAGGCGACCGCACCCCCCAGGCGCGGTGTGGCCCACCCGCGTGGCAGGGGGTGTGGACCCCCAGGGCTCCCCTCCGTATCCTACTGTGGCTCCGTGGATCTTCTGGTGAAATAGGGGTTTTGGCAAATTTTCTGGGATTTTTCGTGATAGTTGATTTTCTGCACAAAAACTAGACACCAAGGTAATTCTGCTGAAAACAGCGTTAGTCCGTGTTAGTTGTATCCAAATCACACAAGTTTAGAGGAGAAACAATAGCAAAGTGTTCGGGAAAGTAGATACGTTTTGGACGTATCAACTCCCCCAAGCTTAGCTTATTGCTTGTCCTCAAGCAATTCAGTTGAAAACTGAGTGCGATAAAAGAACTTTCACGAACACATTTTCTTCATATGATGTATATATTCTCAGCATAGGATTAGATACTTAAACCATTCATAATAAGAAGTATGCATCTAAGTCTACTCAATAGTCAATGCAAGCTATGAAAAGAAACCAACTCAATAATAATAAGTAGCATGAAGCATAAACATAAGCAACATTGCAATGCTCATAATAAGGTATGATAGAGTGGTATCTCGCTTGCCTTTGTTTGTAGAGCACAATGTAAATGCCAAGGCACCTCTGAAGTTCACATCAAGACTAGAAGTAAAGTGAGGTCCAATATGAGTTATATGCTTGACAAACCATAAACTAGAAATTCCATGTCCCTTGAGTACGAGGGCCGCTCCTCATGCTACTCAACTTTTAGTTACCTGTAAGTTCTTGTCATTGTAAATACATGCGTATCATAGAGAACCGCCAACGGGGTACCCCTCGCACATGATACAAGAGCTATCCCGTGATCAAAATGACAAGGCAAGCAAACAATGAGCATCTCAGCAATCTTTTTATTTGCTATTTGCATAGGTTTTTATTGAGGATGCTTCACAGATTGCTTATTATGGTTATGCTGCAAGTTTCCACCATGATTAGGCATGGCTTAGGCTAGCGGCCCAGGCGTTTCTCTAACACATATATATAACTCCATGAACTCACAAGCTCCCCTTTTATTTCACACCGACGACATCCGCAAACAAAAGAGCATGATATCAACTAGATATGTATCCATAAGTGTTGAAAGCGTTCCTCGTGACAGCACGGTTCTACTAACTCCCAGCCTATAATTTGCAAGCATATAACTTTCATGGACAGTCACAATGGTTTAGGTTTATTAAGTACAAGGAATAAAGGGTGCCATCAAGTTTGTGAGAGCTTTACTAACTAACTTTCCCAAAACAGTCAAACATTTTATTTGGAAGAAAACAAGGCATAATGAATATGCACGGAATTAGCAAATGATGCTAATATGTAGGTATGGTGGACACTGTTGGCAATAATGGTTTTGGGGAGTTGGATGCACAAGTACAGCTCATACTTAGTGCAAGTGAAGGATAGCAATAAAGAGGGAGCAACAAACGAGAGAGCAATAATTGTCATAATCATGCCTGCAACAAATCAGGACTAATTATGGCAAGAAAGTGATACAAGAACTCTGAGGCAAAATAAATCATCGAGGCTTACTGACTATTGTTTAGTCATATGCATGCGCGAGCATGTGCCAAGTCAATTCACATGAAACATTCAGAGGGGGATACCATAATATCATACCAAGTTATGAATAGAACAATGCAAGCAAACATTCATATGACATGCTACAAACTATTAGCAAGCTGGAGCTAATCACAAGAAAGAAAGAACTACTAAGAATCCATAAATAACATACACCTTACATGAACAGCCTAAGCATGCTCACCATGATGAGTATATGTACAAAAATGAAAACAACTAGAGTTCATTACCAGCCTCTTACCACACCTCAAGTCATCTTAATCTTCATTATTGCCCTTCACGTGTGTGGATTGAATAATAACATGAAACCAAACTCGACTGAGGATGGCTGAGCCCTGCAAAGAACTCACAAAACCAAAGAAAAACAACAAATATTTTTGGTGTTTTTGAATTTTTTAAAACAAGCAAACGAAGCAAAATCTTTTTGGATTTTTCTTTAAGGAAAACAAAAGGTAGAAAACAAAGAAACAAACCAAGAGAAACAACGAAAATATTTTTGGTATTTTTATGTTTTGAGAAAGCAGAAACAAAACCAAAAAGAAAGCGAACAATGGATATACAAAGAACCGACGAAACATGATATATAGATGAGTGTGGTGTCAGTATACCTCCCCCCATTCTTAGGATTTTGACCTAAGTGGGTCTCAACTCCATGGTGACCAAGAAGGTGCACCCCCGTAGTACGACGAGGAGGCCCCTTCGTCCTGGTACGAGCTCGAGGACTCCCCTGTGTAGTGCAGAAGGGTCGTATGAGGGCGCGTCCCCCTGATAGTATCCATGGAAGCCAAGAATGCGCAACCTCTGATCCATCTCCTCATTGGAGCGTGACAAAGGTCCCTAGGAAATACCGAACAAAGTGGTTTGGGGGAGAGGGATCTCTCTCTCTTCCCTATCAGTAAACAACATTCTATAAACTAGGCTCTCAAGGGTAGAGCCAGCAGTGACAAAGTGACGCGCTTTCATAGCAGCAAGGTCAAGCCTCTGAGGAGCCAAAACTGTATCATTTGGATCAACAACAAGGTCTAAGGCAGCAACAACACGTGTAGCAATAATTCCCCCATAAATGGCTCCCTTAGCAGCTAAGCGACGAGCAATGAGAGAACCAATATTATACCTGGTTTCGTTGTTGAGTGCAGTAGCTAGGAAGGACAAATGATAGTTGGAAATATTGCTAGTATTCTCTCTACCAAGAACACTAGTGGCAAAATAATAAGCAAAGTACCTGATAGCTGGGAGTTGAATATTTCTTATGTTTCCCTCTAGGCTCTACGGTCATCATCATTGGTTATCCCGTGGTAGAGCCCCAACAAATCAGTGGATTGAGCTGGAATTTTATTCACCGACCCAACTATACCAAGACCCAGGATCTCACAAAATTTCTTCAATGTCAAGGTGTAAGTCCTACCATAAATTTTGAAAGACACATTTGGTTTGAACAGGCTATTAGAGAAGTGATGACCCACAAGTATAGGGGGTGTATCGTAGTAATTTCAATAAATAAGAGTGTCGATCCCAACGAGGAGCAGAAGGTGTTGACTAGTGGTATGGAGCAGGAAATCTCTGTAAATACTTAGCAAACGAATTTTTTAGGGGTTTTCTGATAAAGCAACAAAACATAGTGCAAGTAATAAAGACAATGAACAAACGTAGCGAGTGGCCCAATCCTTTCTTAGCAAATGACAGGCCGGTGGAAATACTTATAAGGACGAAACGTTCTCGAGGACACATGGGAATTTTGTCAAGTTCTTTCGCTTCAAATAGCTGAGTACTCTTCTTTGGTGTTGTAAGTGTTGTGTGGGTGAACCTGTGCTAATGTACCGACCTTACTTGGACTACATACTTGTGATTAAACCCCCTGCAAGGATCCGCAACTACAGGAAAGTAATTAAGATATAAACCTAACCACGGCCTTAGACTCTAAGATCCTACACTCCCTTATGCAAAGCTGTCCTAACGGGGGTTCAGGTTTCTATCACTCCGGCAACCCCACAATTAATAGCCAAATACAATGCATTCCCCTAGGCCCATAAACAGTGAAGTATCATGTAGTCGACGTTCGGATGACACCACTAGAAGAATAGAACCACAACTTAAATACTAAACCATTGAATAATAACTCAACACAAATCCACTACTAACAACATGACTTCTCCCATGCCCTCAAGAACTAAACGAACTACTCACGAGACATCATATGGATAAAGATCAAGGATTACATGGTGATGAATAACAATCTGAACATAAACAATAATCCAATGGTTCCACTCACAAGCATCAACTACAATAGTAATTAACATCGGGAAAGTTTCCCCTAAGAACTAATGCAAGATCTAACACAATTGTTACAGTGGGATGGAGTGGTGATGATGGTGCTGGTGGAGATGATGGTGTGGATGATGATGATGATCCCGATGAAGTCTAGCTAGATGACGGTGTTGATGGCGATGATCTCCCCTCTCTAGGAAGGAATTTCCCCGGCAGAAATCTGTCTGCCGGAGAGCTCTTTCTCTCTCGGTGTTTTCCTCCCCGCAGAGGCGGCAGAAATATTTCTGTGGTTGCCCTCTGGTATTAGGGTTCCGTGGGGAAGATATAGACGAGAGGGCGGAGTTAGGAGCCGTCCAGTTGGGCCACACCTACCCTAGGCGCGGGGCAAGGTGGGCCCGCACCTAGGGTGTGTGGGCCCCCTGTGGTCCAGCTACTCCTCCCCTTTTGGCTTCCTCCGTCTTCTGGGAAAATATAATTTTCCCATATTTTTTTGGTATTTTTATTATCTTCACGAAATTGCATCAAAACACCTCTTTTTCCATCAGAAACCTGACGCTGGTAGTCCATCCTCCAAGAATCATCCAACATGCAAAAATAGAGGAAAAGACATAAGTAACACCCCATAATAAGACATATATCAATGAATAGAGGCAAATTATGATACCTAATGGTGATGCAAATTAGACGTATCAAGGAGGAGAAGCTCTCCACAAAGGTTTTAGTGAGCATAGCATATTGCACGCTTTCATCCTGCATATAACTCGTTAATCCAACCCTCTGAACCAAGGTTAGGAAATCATTGAGAATCCCAGCAGCCCGCAAAAAGGTAGAACAAGGAAAGGTAGAAGGGTGTGCATCCCCCTCATCTCCCTCATTGCCAAATCATGGTGTAATGAGATCCTCATTGTATGAGGGCCTATCTCGGGAGGATGATCTTGAAGGCCTTTCCCTCCTAGGTCCATCACTCTCAAATATTTCACCAAAGGTGTGGTTGTCCATGACCTCTTTTTTCTGAAATTTTTAGACAAACATCAAACCAAGTGATTTCCAAGTTGATAAATGATGAGAAACTACTATAGGAACTTTCTAGAGGTCTACACATGCACCAAAATGAAATATGTAAGCATAGAACAAGCATGCAAGCTCACACAACCTGACACCTATAGCAGCAAAACACTCAAGATATAATCTACCAATCACAAATCTAATTGGACAAGCGGAGGAGGCACATACCAAGGAGAAATCCCTCCAAAAATCAGCAGGAAAGATGGGCTAAGCAAGGAGATCAAAAATCGGGAGCAAGAATAGCAAGAACTCGAGCTTGAGAAAGTTTTCTGCTGTATTTCGGGAGAGAGAAAGAAGATGGCTGGGAGGAGGCACTTTGAAGGGCCACAGGTGGGCCACACCCTAGCCAGGCGCCACCTGGGGGCTGGCCATGCCACCCAGGGATGTGCTGGCCTGGGGGTGGGCTGGGTCACTCCAGGTGTCCCTCTGCCCCTTTTTTCGAGGAAAAAATTATTTTGAATTTTCTGGGATTTTTCGGGAAACTTTATTTTTGGCCAATTTTCAAGGTATGAAAATTGATTTTCTCGCAGAAAAGATTTTTTTAGAAGAAGCAAAAGCAAACCAAAACTACAGAAGTTCTAAGGCACTCTAACAAGCAAAAAACTAGCAAAACCAAAGCTAACAAGAGAAAAGGCAAAGACTAGGAAGGGGAAAAGTAAAAGTGGGCAAGTATAACCATAGTGAAAGCATTGTTTCTTTTATTAAAATCATTTTTTTAACAAGGTTGATCAAGTCTTGTTAACAAAAACTCTTATATGAAACAAAACTTTGCATTCCATAAGGTGATTATGTGGTCCCAATCATAATAGTTTCAAAACTTTCTTGTGGGATGGGACAATATATTTCTCCAACCTTGATGCTCTCAAAATTTTCAATGGAATTCAGGCAATAGCTCTTATCAACCTTATTGGGGAAATATACAGTATGCTCTTTGTCATTAATATTAAATGTTACTTTTCCTTGATAGCAATTGATGACAGCACCTGCAGTATTAAGAAAAGGTCTCCCAAGAATAATAGACATATTATCATCTTTAGGCATTTCAAGCACAACAAAATCAGTTAAAACCAAGCAATTATGAGCCACCTTAACAGGAACATCCTCACATATACCAACAGGAATAAAGTAGACTTATCAGCCATTTGCAAAGATATATTAGTTGGCATCAACTTTTCTAGCTGGAGTCTCTTGTAGAGAGAAAAGGGCATAACACTGACTCCAGCTCCCAAATCACACAAATAAGTTCTAACATAATTATTCTTAATAGAGCAAGAAATAGTTGGTATACCTGGATCACCAAGTTTCTTTGGAACCTTACCATTGAAGGAATAATTAGCAAGCAAAGTAGAAATTTCCTCATTAGGAATCTTCCTTTTATTAGAGACAATATCCTTCATATACTTTGAATAAGGAGGCAACTTAATAGCATCAGTCAAAGGAATTTGCAAAAAAATAAAGGTTTCATCCACTCAAAAAACTTGTTGTAGTGTTCTTCCTCCTTTGACTTGTGTTTCTTACCTGGAAAAGGCATAGGTTTCTGCACCCAAGGTTCTCTCTCACGACCATGTTTTTAGCAATAAAATCCTCCTTAGTGTACCTAGTGTTCTTAGTGTGCTCCTCCGGCTCTTCCTCAACTTCCTCCTTATTAGGAGCATCATTTTTATCAATACCACTCTCAGTTTCAGTATCAGAGATAGATATACTATCAGGATCTACAGCAGGTTCAAGTGGTTTCTCAACTATCTTATGTTTATTTTTCTTTCTCTTACGAGGACTACTACTACTTTCACCTTGTTGAGAATCCTGCTCAATTCTTTTAGGGTGTCCTTCAGGATATAAAGGATCTTGTGTAGCTATACCACTCCTAGTTCTAATTCCATAAGCATGTTTATCTCCTAAGGCATTAACTAGCATATCTTTTTGTACCTTAGCAAGTTGATCAATTTGAGTTTGAACCATTTGAAAGTGTTTACAATGCATTTTAATATCATTATCAGTTCTTTCCACAATATCTATCAACTCATTAATAGCTCTAGAGTTTTCCAATAAATGATTCTAAACTTGTTTATTAAAATTACCTTGTTTAACAATAAATGTGTCAAGTTCCTCTAAGCATTGACCAGGAGGCTTACCATAGGGAATATCACCTTCATCAAAGTGGAGAGAGTGTACCTCAATAGTGGATGAGTGGGGAATTGGCTTGCATAATTCTTCTATAGGAGGTAGATTCTGCACATCTCCAGCTCTAATACCTTTCTCCTTAAGACATTTCTTAGCTTCTTTCATCACTTCATCATTTAATGCAATTACTCCCCTCTTCTTTGGTGTTGGTGCTGGAACTGTGTAACACCCTCAGAATCGGACCTATGCAAGTTTGAGCAAAATTCGCCAAACCCGCATATAAACGATTCAAAGGTGCCCACCAGGCACTTTCGTGCGGGTGGAGAACGAAGTAATAACATTACACAACAGTCCTCGATGGGACCCATGTAGCAGATATATATGACTCAAGGAGTCAAGAATACGAATATAATATACAAAGATCCGAATCACCTTGAAAATGATCGGCGTCCGACTACGGACAAGATGCAAATGGGGCTAAGAGCCTCAAGAATAACCAATGGCGTCCATAACCTGCCCAGGCCAAGCCGGAAGGGTAACCTCGCTAACGACGCCGATCCCAAAACCGCTTAAACAAAAGGGTGCCGACAAAGGCAAAGCAGAAAACAAAGAAGGAGCGTCGATCGAGGCGACACGGCGAGGCTAGAATTCAGCGGTCCTCGCCTACATAGGTATGGTGGATCGAGCGTGGCAAAGATGCACTAAACAACCTATAGAGACTCGATACAATGGCGGTTATCGGGAGGGTGAGGATGACCTAACCGGATCCAACCAAGCTAACACCAAACAAACCCATCCTGGTGTTCCCCTCGAGACCAAACGAGGAAGTCAACCGAGGAACTCACACCGCTGGCGTTTTACTTATTCGATTATCGTTGCAGCAATTACTAGTCGATTTAGTTAATCGTCACGATAAAGTAAGCGGTGGGCACTTTTAGTTAACCATTCTGTAGTTGCGCAATTTACTAATCGACATGATAGCATGATATAAACCCAAAACCCAAAGCTTGTTGGTACTTTTATTCAGCCAATTCGTTGAAGTTGCAATACTTACTAGTCAGTACAATTGTCGCATGGCGACAACCAAACAAGCAATTGTGGGCGATTAATTAGCCATTCCATTATAGTGAAGCTGATTACTAGTCATTATAAGTCAAATTTATAGCAAGAACTTTAGTTATGCTTGTCTATGATCGAGATCAGTGCTCCAAGTCGTCCATATCCGCGGACACGGCTTTCGTAAAGTTTTACCCGGCGGTGCACCAATAGCAACACACGCCGATCAACCTCGGAAAACCAAATCAAAACCCAACGAGGCTTTCACTTGAACAATCACAGGATTCAGAAATATTTCAGGCCACCCATTGAGTAGATCCGCATAGCGGAGTAAGCAAGCTCGAGACGGGCTCAAGGTTTGCGCTGGTCAACGAACGGGAACCCGAAAGTGTGGCTGGGCTTGTCGATATCATGAAAACACTCCGCTTCAAAAGCGAAAGTGTGCTCCTCGCAATCGTAAATAAAGCGGTAAAACATGGCATAAGTACAGGATCGTAAATAAAACCTCAAACTAGTTTGTGGCCCCAAGAAATAAGACTGAATCAAGCTCGGCTCGGGGGTCCCATATACCTCCCGGATGTGGATAGCGCGCAAAAATCAAGGAACAGGTATCAAGTACTCGGGGTCTTACGGGACACAAGTGGGCGTTCGGAAACCAAATATTTTCTATCACCCACCGATGCCTCTGCTTATTTCAATTTTAGTTGTTAAACAGAAATTAAAGTGACGATAATTAAAACTAGAATCATCTCCAACATCAACATGCGGCAATACATCAGCAACTGTGGCATATGGCGACACACATCAGCACTTGAGCAAGCAACTACGAAGCGCAGGTCCAACTATCTATCAAACAACAGGTAATAGGGTGTGTCCAAGGCAATATAGGGCTGCACGGGATATCACGGGTACGGAAACTAAAGCATCGCAACACAGATAGCAATAGATCAACAGGAGGGAATAAAGACTATAAAAGTAAGATAGGTAGAAAGGGGGAGATGCTCGCCTGAAAACATTGTCGAAGGATTCAACCGAAGATCGGGGCGAAGCTCACATCAACTCAACGGCCTTATCCGCGAAGAAGCAAAACACTAGAATAAACACCGGATGCAATATTTAATACAACGGCAGAAGATCGGCATGATGCATGTATGAGGCATGGCATGGCAAAGGTGCGATGCAATTAGGTCATATTAAGCGGAACCGGGGTCCCGACAATTAATATATGGTTCAAGTTGTTTAAACCCCCGCATATTAAATGTTGTTTTAACAAGGCAAGATAAGATACCGGGTTCGCTACACCAAGTTAAATGAGGCCAACATGAGACTAGATTTGCCCGCATATGGGCCCCATATTTGATTATTAGGTGAATCGGCATAAGGCCCCCAAACCACATGATAAAATGCATGCGAGCAGAACAATTCAATATGCAACAAGTTGTTATGATGTTATAAAATAGGGTTTCGAGAAGGGGTTCACACATTAGGGTCTCGACGAACTTGGGGTTCCGGGGGTTCAGGGTTCGACAGGGTCCAGGGTTCGACAGGGTCCAGGGTTCGACGGTTCGGTCTCGGCGGGATCGTTCGAGGTTATCGGGGTAGGTCTTGTTGCGTCCGGGTTCTCGGCGAGATCGGCGCCCGGAAAGGAGTACTTGTCGCGTCTACCGTCTTCGGGTCGGTGGCCTCGACGTCTTTGGGTCCGGGAACCGCTCCGGAAACCGTGAGGCGATCTTGGCGCTCGATGTCCGGGAGGCAGATCTTGAGTCCAGGACGGAGATCTTGTCGGGTCCACAGGGTCGGCCGGTCTTGGCGTCCGGGGTAGTTCATGTCGTATCCGTGTAGGCGACCTTGGCGGGTGGTTTCCGTGTAGGAGAACTTGAGGTCGTTGGCGAACTTGTACGGTACCGGGGTTTCGGTTGTCGGTGTCGGACCCGGGTCGGCCTTGGCGTTCGGGTCGAGGACCTTGACGGTGACACGATGTCCTTGCGGGGTTGCGGTTTTGTCTAGTCGTTTAGTCATCGGATCGGTCTCGTGTTGGTCTTGCACCAACCCTCACGGGGTCTTCACTCGCATGCCCAAAAATCTGACGAGGCACACATACACGAGCTCACGCCGACGCGCACACGGACGGCAGGGCCCGACGCGGCGGCGACGTCGGCGTCCAACGCACGCGGAGGAGGATCGGCGGCGGGACCCGCGGAAGCTTGAGGGGCCGGCGGTTCTGGCCGCGGCGGCGCAGGCGAGTGAGGCGCGCTCGTCGGGCGGTGAACGGCGGGGGCAGCGGGAGGTGCGCCGAGACGCTCGTGGTCGCAAGGAGTGGGCGGGAAGCCGAGCGAGCTTGAGGGGAGGCGGCGGGAGGTCGCGGCAGCGGCGGAGACGCGTGGCGAGGCGAGAGGAGCTTGAAGGGAGGCGGTCGGGCGAGCGTCGGGCTCAGGCGGGGACGCCGGCGGCGCTGTCGGGGAACGGCGGATGGGCGGCCACGGGGAGGACGGCGGAGCGGTTTGCGGACGGGAGTTGCGCGGGGTGGTGCTCGGGGCTGCTGCGTCGATGCGGTTGGGGAACGGGACACAGCGCCGGCGGGGCTGCAGGGTACGCGGGGCGTCAAGGGGTCTGGCGCGACGGAGGAAGGTAGGCGGCGGCTCGAGCGACTTCTGGCGCGGCGAGGAGAGCAGCGGCGCCGGAGAAGGAGGAGAGAAGCGCCTGGGAGGAGGGCAGTGTGGGGCGCGGGGTCCCTGGGAGGAAGAAGATGCATCGGGGAGGGAGACCGCGTGGACCGGAGTTGTCGGTGGGGTGGGGCATGGGCCACGCGGGAGGCGTGTTGAGAGGGGGTGGGGAGAGGCACGCTGGCGTGCGGGCTGATTGCGGGGGAGGTGGTGACTGGGGGAGGTGGGGAGTGGGGCCGGCGGTTGGTGGGTGGAGGGGTTTGGCTGGTGGGGAGGCCGGTGCGAGTGGGTCCGGGCGGAGGAGGGCCCAAGGTGGCAGAGAGGCGTGGTGGCCGCGTGGAGGGCGTGCTAGGCGTCTTGGCTGGCGTGTGCGTTGGCAGCGTCTGGCTGCCAGGTGAGGGCGGGTGGGGCCTGTGGCAGGAGAGAAGGGATGGGGACAGGCGGGCCAGGTGGTAAGGAAGTGGAGGGGCTGTGGGGCTGGCCTGTGGGCCACGTGGTGGGGTGGGTAGAATTTTAGGTGGCTTTAGGATTTAGGTAGGCTGGCAGGGTGGACCGATCTGTTTACACGGGGGTGGTCGTTCGGGTTGGGTTGGCCCGTTCGACTGCCCCTACTAGAATAAATAAATATTTTATTTATTTCAAACAAAGTTTTTGCAAACCGATATCGAGCAAACCAAAATAGTCCGGCGCCCCGGGTTTTGGCGTTTGAATAAAGATGGGGCGTTTTAGAAAAACAAAACGGGCTTGCGAACATGGTTTTATGCAAACAACACATGATGATGACGATGCAATGCACAAATTCAACGCGATTTTCTAATAGTGGTTTTGCGGGATGCCACAATTCGACACCACTAACAATGGATCTCGCCCTCGAGATCCGCCTCATGGTACCGGAAAGAAGGTCGGCGGTCTGATCCTCGCTTGTAGATCCGCGACACCACTAACAAGAGGTCGTTGTCCGTGATCGCCGAGAGAGCACTGAAACAAAAGGTCGAGGTAGAGGTATCAACAAATAAAGCCACCTCTAACTCGGAGGAAGAGGGAATCGATGCATTCTCGCCCACTTCAATGTACCAAAGCGAATAGAAGGGTAGTCGGCATGGGGCCAATCCATCACGCACCCAAACTATTACTCCGCACAATCGAGAAAAGAGTGCAACCATTCTCGAATCGATCAAGATCTCGACAAGCGAGGTTCGAATAGGGGCGTGATCAGATCGGATCCGCGTGGATGATGGCGTCGCTCGAAAACACCGAAGGCACAAACAAAGAATAGACGGATTCATCAGTAACCTGGAACACGGATGGCGTAACACCGTTATCAAGAGGAAGCGAAACTCAAGGTACGACGAAACCCAACCACGAAATCCTCGGACTCGAAGAAAGAGATGAGAGCGGATTCAAACACGCCGAGATAAGAGGGATCGAGAGGGTAAGGAGTAAAAATCAGACCTAATCGTAACTATTCAACCGATTTTCAAAATAGTTTTGGACACTTCTACTTCGCCGTTAGCTAGGTTATCCCACAGTGGACTTGTGGGTATCGCAACCGAAGCTCGATACCACTCAGAACACCTCGATCGGACCTATGCAAGTTTGAGCAAAATTCGCCAAACCCGCATAGAAACGATTCAAAGGTGCCCACCAGCACTTTCGCAAGGTGGAGAACGGCAATAACATTACACAACAGCCTCGATGGGACCCACGTAATATATATATAATGACTCAAGGAGTCAAGAATACAGATATAATATACAAAGATCCGAATCACCTTGAAAATGATCGAGCGTCCGACTACGGACAAGATGCAAATGGGGCTAAGAGCCCCAAGAATAACCAATGGCGCCCATAACTCGCCGCCAAGCCGGAAGGGTAACCCCGCTAACGACGCCGATCCCAAAACCGCTTAAACAAAAGGTGCCGACAAAGGGCAAAGCAAAACAAAGAAGGAGCGTCAAGATCGAGGCCAAGACACGGCGAGGCTAGAATTGCGGTCCTCGCCTACATAGGTATGGTGGATCGAAGCGGCAGCAGATGCACTAAACAACCTATAGAGACTCGATACAACCGGCGGTTATCGTGAGGTGAGGATGACCTAACCGGATCCAACTCAAGCTAACACCAAACAAACCCATCCTGGTGTTCCCCTCGAGACCAAACGAGGAAGTCAACCGAGGAACTCACACCGCTGGCGCTTTACTTATTCGCTATCGTTGCAGCAATTACTAGTCGATTTAGTTAATCGTCCCGATAAAGTAAGCAAGCAAGGCACTTTTAGTTAACCATTCTGCTAGAAGTTGCAGCAATTTACTAATCGACATGATAGCATGATATAAACCCAAAACCCAGCAGCTTGTTGGTACTTTTATTCAGCCATTTGCTAGAAGTTGCAATACTTACTAGTCAGTACAATTGTCGCAAGCGACAACCAAACAAGCAATTGTGGGCAGTATTAATTAGCCATTCCATTATAGTGAAGCTGATTACTAGTCATTATAAGTCAAATTTATAGCAAGAACTTTAGTTATGCTTGTCTATGATCGAGATATCAGGCTCCAAGTCGTCCATATCCGCGGACACGGCTTTCGTAAAGTTTTACCCGCCGGGTGCACCAATAGCAACACACGCCGATCAACCTCGAAAACCAAATCAAAACCCAACGAGGCTTTCACGATCGAACAATCACAGGATTCGTAAATATTTCAGGGGCCACCCATTGAGTAGATCCCGAACGGTAAGCAAGCTCGAGACGGCTCAAGGTTTGCGCTGGTCAGAAACGATCGGGAACCCAAAGTGTGGCTGGGCTTGTCGACACACGAAAACACTCCGCCTAAAATAAAGACAGGTGCTCCTCGCACAATCGTAAATAAAGCGGTAAAACAGGGCATAAGTACAGGATCGTAAATAAAACGTCAAACTAGTTTGTGGCCCCAAGAAATAAGACTGAATCAAGCTCGCTCGGGGGGTCCCATATACCTCCGGATGTGGATAGCGCCAAAAAATCAAGGAACAGTATCAAGTACTCGGGGTCTTACGGACACAAGTGGGCGTCGAAACCAAATATTTTCTATCACCCACCGATGCCTCGCTTATTTCAATTTTAGTTGTTAAACAGAAATTAAAGTGACGATAATTAAAACTAGAATCATCTCCAACATCAACATGCGGCAATACATCAAGAATCGTGGCATATGGCGACACACATCAAGACTTGAGCAAGCAACTACGGGCGCAGTCCAACTATCTATCAAACAAGGTAATAGGGTGTGTCCAAGGCAATATAGGGTCTGCACGATATCACAGGTACGGAAACTAAAGCATCGCAACACAGATAGCAATAGATCAACAGGAGGGAATAAAGACTATAAAAGTAAGATAGGTAGAAAGGGGGAGATGCTCGCCTGAAAACATTGTCGAAGGATTCAACCGAAGATCGGGGCGAAGCTCACATCAACTCAACGGCCTTATCCGCGAAGAAGCAAAACACTAGAATAAACACCGGATGCAATATTTAATACAACGGCAGAAGATCGGCATGATGCATGTATGAGGCATGGCATGGCAAAGGTGCGATGCAATTAGGTCATATTAAGCGGAACCGGGGTCCCGACAATTAATATATGGTTCAAGTTGTTTAAACCCCCGCATATTAAATGTTGTTTTAACAAGGCAAGATAAGATACCGGGTTCGCTACACCAAGTTAAATGAGGCCAACATGAGACTAGATTTGCCCGCATATGGGCCCCATATTTGATTATTAGGTGAATCGGCATAAGGCCCCCAAACCACATGATAAAATGCATGCGAGCAGAACAATTCAATATGCAACAAGTTGTTATGATGTTATAAAATAGGGTTTCGAGAAGGGGTTCACACATTAGGGTCTCGACGAACTTGGGGTTCCGGGGGTTCAGGGTTCGACAGGGTCCAGGGTTCGACGGTTCGGTCTCGGCGGGATCGTTCGAGGTTATCGGGGTAGGTCTTGTTGCGTCCGGGTTCTCGGCGAGATCGGCGTCCGGAAAGGAGTACTTGTCGCGTCTACCTTTCGTCGGTGGCCTCGACGTCTTTGGGTCCGGAACCGCCCGAAACCGTGAGGCGATCTTGGCGCTCGATGTCCGGGAGGCAGATCTTGAGTCCAGGACGGAGATCTTGTCGGGTCCACAGGGTCGGCCGGTCTTGGCGTCCGGGATAGTTCATGTCGTATCCGTGTAGGCGACCTTGGCGGGTGGTTTCCGTGTAGGAGAACTTGAGGTCGTTGGCGAACTTGTACGGTACCGGGTTTCGGTTGTTTGTCGGACCCGGTCGGCCTTGGCTCGGGTCGAGGACCTTGACGGTGACACGATGTCCTTGCGGGTTGCGGTTTGTCTAGTCGCTTAGTCATCGGATCGGTCTCGTGTTGGTCTTGCACCAATCCTCACGGGGTCTTCACTCGCATGCCCAAAATCTGACGAGGCACACATACACGAGCTCACGCAGACGCGCACACGGACGGCAGGGCCCGACGCGACGGGCGACGCCGGCGTCAACGACGCGAGGAGGATCGGCGGCGGACCAGGAAGCTTGAGGCCGGGCGGCGCGTTCTGGCGCGGCGGGCGCAGCGAGTGAGGCGCGCGCTGCCGGGCGGTGAACGGCGGGGCCCGCAGCGGGAGGTGCGCGCGAGACGCGTGGTCGCAGCGTGGAGGCGGGAAGCCGGGCGAGTGAGAAGCTTGAGGGGAGGGGGCGAAGGGAGGTCGGCAGCGGTCAGCGGGAGACGCGGTGGCGAGGCGAGGAGCTTGAAGGGAGGCGATCGGGCGTCAGGCGGGACGCGGGACGCAGCTGTCGGGGAACGCGGATGGGCGGCCACGGAGGACGGCGAGCGGTTTTGGACGGAGTTGCGCTGGTGGTGCTCGGCTGGCGCGGTTGGGAACGGGACACAGCCGGGCTGCCGCAGTGGTACGCGGGCGCCAAGGGTCTGGGCGCGACGGAGGAAGGTAGAGGCGGGCGGCTCGAGCGGCGCGGGCGAGGGAGGGGAGGAAGGCGGCGGCGCCGGAGAAGGAGGAGAGGAAGCGCCTGGGAGGAGGGCCAGGGCGGCGGCGGCGCAGCGGAGCAGGTGGGGGGCGCGGGGTCCTGGGGAGGAAGAAGATGCATCGGGGGGAGGGAGACCGCGTGGGACCGGAGTTGTCGGTGGGGTGGGGCCGCGGGGCCCACACGGGAGGCGTGTTGAGAGGGGGTGGGGAGAGGCACGCTGGCGTGCGGGCTGATTGCGGGGGAGGTGGTGACTGGGGAAGGTGGGGAGTGGCCAGGTGTGTGGGGTGGGGCCGGCGGTTGGTGGGTGGAGGGGTTTGGCTGGTGGGGAGGCCGACTGCGGCTGGCGAGTGGGTCCGGGCAGAGGGCCCACCGGGCAGGAGGGGCGGAGCCGAGCGTGGAGGGAGCGTTAGGCGCGTCTGGGCGCTGCGGTGTTGTGCCAGGCGCGTTGGCGGCTGCTGGTCCGTGGGGGCCACGCGGCAGGAGAGAAGGTATGGGGACAAAGCGGCTGTGGTAAGGAAGTGGAGGGGTGGGCTGGCCTGTGGGCCACGTGGTGGGGTGGGTAGAATTTTAGGTGGCTTTAGGATTTAGGTAGGGCTGGCAGGGTGGACCGATCTGTTTACACGGGGGTGGTCGTTCGGGTCGGGTTGGCCCGTTCGACTGCCCCTACTAGAATAAATAAATATTTTATTTATTTCAAACAAAGTTTTTGCAAACCGATATCGAGCAAACCAAAATAGTCCGGCGCCCCGGGTTTTGGCGTTTGAATAAAGATGGGGCGTTTTAGAAAAACAAAACGGGCTTGCGAACATGGTTTTATGCAAACAACACATGATGATGACGATGCAATGCACAAATTCAACGCGATTTTCTAATAGTGGTTTTGCGGGATGCCACAAACTGGTTCAGGAACAACTGGTTCAGGAGTAATAGGCTCAGGTGTATTTAGCTCAGTTGAAGTCCAATCATCATAATTCTTGCTTATTTTAGCCATTAATTCTTCAGCATCCGCGGGAGTATTTTTTCTGAAAACACATCAGCAAAGCTATCTAGGTATGTCCTAGAATCATCAGTTATTCCATTAAAATAAATATCAAGAAGCTCATTATTAGGTAATGGACATCCAGGATGTGCATGAATCAAGGCACAGAACCTTGTCCATGACTCAGGCAATTTCTCTTCTTCTCCCTGTTTAAAATCAAAAAGTCTCTACAAAGCAGCATGTCTAGCACTAGGAGGAAAATATTTCTGGAATAAAGAAGCAATCAAACAATCAGGAATATCAATGGAACCAAGAGGTAATCTATTAAACCAAGTCTTGGCTTCTCCTTTTAGTGAAAAGGGGAAATTTTAGTAACAAAGTACTTGCGCATCTTAAAATCATCAGAGAATAAAGCACTCATAGTGGAAAGCTCATTCATATGAGCTACAACACTCTAATTTTTAGTCCCACAGAAAGGTTCTTTCTCAACAATATCTAAATAGGATAAATCAAGAGAGAAATCATAATCTTCCTCTTTAATATCTATGGGAGAGGTGGCAAACTTAGGATCAGGGGACAATTTAGGAATAATGGTACGTCTCTCAAGGAGACTCTTAATAGCACTAGCACCATGTGTGTTTCGGCACTCCTTAATAAATTCATTAGTAAACTCAATGTAACCATCATTAATATCATATCTCTCTCTAGACTCAGGTGATCTAACATGTGTAACAGTGCCTTCACTAGGAGTTTTAGTATTTCCTAGACCAGCCATATTAGCATCTAGGAAAGGACCTAATGTAACATCCCAAAAATCATAGTTTCAAAACTCATTCACATCATCTTTGCATCATTTATCCATTTAGGGTTTTCTCAAAAACTATTTAGAAACAGATGTCTGAGCTATGATTTCATGTAAACAAATTATCTCAAATGGCCATCACCCTTTGAAATTTGAATGTTAGGTACTGGTTTACTTGCCTCCATTCATGGATAGATTAGGTGAAGTTTTAAACCCAAGTATCCAAATTTGGAAATGGTTTCAAAATCCTTCTTCAAACATTTGCAAATTAGATCAAGCCTCTGATTACTTTGAAACCCAAGCTTGACCATGCCTTACAAAGTAAACCTTTTAGTTAATATGACTGTTATTTGAATCCACAAAACCCTGTAAAAATTCCCAAGGCAGATTGAATTCAAAAGGATTTGAATTCATATCAAATTCATACCAGAAATTGGAATTAGAAAAAGAAAAGGCTTAAACAATGGAAAAGGGCCGCGCGGCCAGAATCTGGCCCAGCAGCAGATCAAGCCCAGCAAGCCCACCCGGGATCTTTGGTTTCTTCTCTCACGCGCGAGCGCACGCGCTGAGCCGCTGACAAGCAGACCCCACATGCACTCCGCGCACCTCACTGACAAGCGGGCCATCTCCACGCCAGCCGTGCCTCCACCCGACGACTGCTCGTCCCCAATCAACGCGCCGCTTCACGTGTGTTAATCGCGCGTCAATTCAATCAATGGCGAGTGATTCTCGCTTGACCAGGCTATATAAACCCCTCCCTCTCTTTTCCTCAAACCCCAAGCACGAACGCCCCAGTCGCGCATTTCTCTCTCAGAACCCGCCTCCGACGATCGCGGCGACCCGGTGAGCCTCGAGTTCCCTCGCTCGCATTCACGCTATCTTGTTCAGAACCTTTGTGCATCTTCCGACACTCTCCGCTTGCCTTCGATGACCCATAGCTTCGCAACGCCGACGACCGGACCGCCACCGCCTTCGCACGAACTCCGCGACCTCCTCCGTAAGTAGCCACCGCCTTGCCCTCGATCGACACGCAGAATCCTCATCGTCTTGCGCATCCGACAAGTCCCTATTTTGGCTTAGCGCGACGAGGAACCTCGCCAACGCCGACGATCGACCGTATCGACGATTCGCGAACTCCGCGAGGAATCCCGACGACCCCTGCGCCTTCCCAAGCCATTGCCACCTTGAGCATCGCCAGCCTCGCGGTTCTCGTAAGCATCTCCTCCTTCCCAGCGATCGAGAACGCCGCAGCATCACACCGACGACCGCCATTGTCACCGCCGGTAGCGCCGCTCAATTTTGGTTAGGAGATTTTTAGCCGTTAGATCTGAATCCTACGCGTAGAAACACTTCACTTAACGAAGGGGTATGGACAGATCTGAGCCGTGCAACGTTAATTAGATCCAACGGCACAGAAGGGTGATCCGGTGCGAACCGGTACGCGCCAGTAATAACGCGACGCGTGGCAAGGTTTAAATTAAAAACAGAATTTAAAACCTGATTTAGACTCAAACTTCAAATGCTCATAACTTTCAAATTCCACGTTAGATTTTTGCAAACTTTATACCGTTGGATTCAGTGAAACAAGGCCTTTCTGAATATCCAATTTGTTTAGCATATAGTAACAGTTAAAATGATTTTATTTGTGGAACAAGTTTAGGGCTATTTTGGATATAGAATTATCTTTATAAAATTGTATTATGGCCAAATAAGTTTATTGGGCAAACTTGTGACATGTTATGTTTCTGTAACCATGAACACACTTGGTAGAATTTTCAAAATTTAACACTTGGTAAATTCTTGCATGCATGCATTCATATTATTTTTGGTTGTATTTAATTGTGTGTAATTGTATGCTTTGATTTCTTGTGTAGATTTTGCTAGTGATTGTGATTGTGAAGAGTGCTACTCTCCACACTACCAAGGCATTGATATTTTCATGAATATTCCTATCCTAAGTTTTGTACTAGCATTAGTTATTTTGCTAAAGTATTGCATGATATTTTTGCTTAGTGCTAAGATGGGAAATCCTAAGTAGAGTGAAATAGTAGAATTGCTAGGGAAGTTTTCCTAAGTTAGGTTACCATGTTTTGCCTAGCCTAGCTTATAACAAACAAGGGTGGTGAACATCTATATAGTTTATGATAAAAATATTCTAAGTCAAGAGACTTATATTTTCTTAATAAAACAACTAAGACAAATGAACCTCCTGGGTGGAATGGAAAGATTGGGTTATGTTGAGTGGTTACACAAGGCCATGGACTTGGGTTGTGTATTTCACTTGTGGTATGCCACCCAGGCACAAAGGGATTTGGAGGCCAAGTGTTGAGAAAGCTTACAGTGCAACCACTTGGCAAAATGGGCTCTGCCATGATCATATAGGTTGCTAGAACTTAGTCATTTGGACAGTTGGTGGTAGATGGGATGATAGGTTGGAACGCCCATTTGACTAAGGAAAGGCTTCGAAAGGTCCTGTCTTGGGAAACCAAGTCCGTGGGAAAAGTGCACAACCTCTGCAGATGGAAAATCTAAGTACTTAGCCTTGTCCAAGGCAATGGACACTTTTGAGCATCAAGACATGGAAGCCACAAGAATCTCATCACTCCAACTTCTAAGTAAAAAATTTGTGGGTGAACAAGGGTGAAGGACCCCAATGTCTATTGGTGGTTTCCTTGGGAATGTTTTGACAAAGAAGAACTTAGTGATTTCAACTAATAGGAAAAACTTATTTTCAAGCAAAGCAAGCCAAGCTACACTTAGCCAAAATGCATATAGCTTTATAGTCCACTTAAAATATACTAAGGTATCACTTGCCAATACTATTCCAAAGTATTGACCCTCTGTGGTCAGAACTTGTGATGTTGCAGGTTACTCCGATGATGAATAGGAGTCATAAGTCTACACTCAACATGTTTGCCTGTGGCACATGAAGATGAAGACCTGTGTTTATTTACTTATTCCTTAAACTCTTGTATTAGGCCTATGGCCATGAGTTGTAAAAGACTATGTTTTTATCTCTGGAATGAATGTAATAAACGACCTTTGTATATGTGTACTTCATCTTAAACTGTGGATGCTAGCATTGATCCAGGGACTAGCATTGCAATCACAGGGATCCTATCCTTTATAAAGGAGGGGTCTAACAGATGGTATCGAAAGCATCGTGTTGCTGTAGGATTGTGACCCTAGGATTGGAAAACCACTAAGGAAAAAGTTTTTCAACTACTTCTATACTTGTCTATTCTTCTCGTAAAACTTTTCTAATCTCTTTCAACTTCCTTGTAGATGAACTCCATCAACGAAGCCGTGAAGAAGGGACCACTCATGACCATGACCTTGGAATGTGAAAATGAGTTTCCCAATATTCTCAAGGACCTCATGGAGACAATGGATGCACATGGTGAAGCCGTGTACAAAGGCTTTCCAGTGATGGATGAAGGAGTGGAGTATTGGTGGGTGCAACTTCACTTGTACAAAAACAAGGAAGACAACCACAAAGAAAGGGGATTCTGTATGTACACCAACACCACCATGCACACCACATTCTTTGAGTCAGACAGGGATGCAGCTTGGAGGACTATCAAGGAACTAAGTGCTAGAGTTAAGTGCAGAATGCTCAACCTTCAAAAAGACTTAGAGAAAGAGAAGGAGCTTACTCAAGAATTGGAAGACACCAACCAAGAAATAAGAGGAGATGTTATAGACTTAGTGATAGAGTCAAGAGAGAAAGATTGGTGGATTGCCTCTAGGAACATTGTGTTTAACAATAGATCCCGCGAGATTGGATTGTAAGGTCACTTCGTTAGTTGGACCACCACTTATCACCTTATTTTCAAAAGATATTTTAAATAAGTTTGGACCTTGAGTGATGTAATGAAATTATGTATGCGTGACTTGTGTGACGATTCTGTTTCATGGATATGTATGAGTGTTAGTCTTGATTTACCTTGAATTGCAATGTTCTAACTTTTCAATCTTATAAAATAGATGCATGTTGCCGTCAGCACTGTTGAGGAGTTTCAGGTTACTCGTTTTGGTCCCCGTATCATTGAGCTTACCACTCTACTTGATCTCCCTCTTCCTACCATCACGGTGTACCCACTCACCAAGTTCGAGAGGAAGGACCTCTGGGGCTTCAAGGTGACCCAGCCAGGACGCCAGACTGAGCCTACAGAGGCCATCGCCTTCAAGTTGATGCACGATGGCGATGGAGAGAGGCATGGAGGTAATCATGCAGACCTGATAGGACGATCATAGGCCGCTACTCCCGACAAGTTAGGGTATTTCACTTTCACGCCTTCTAAGACGTGATATTGATGGAGACTCCATCGACTTTGAGGACGACTCGAGGAGCACTACGGAGCCGATACGTCTTTATCTTCGTGACTTAGAGACTCTTCTCGTGCACGTAGATACGGACAGACGAACGCCATGCTAGGTAATGACGAAGCTTCAGTGCAGCTTGAGAAGGAGAAGCTTTTGCAGCAGGATGAGATGATCAAGGAAATGGAGACAAAGTTCGAGGCCCAGACCGCAAGTTCAAGAGTCAAGAGAAACGCGTCCGTGATAGGAACAAGAAGATCCGGACATGACTGAGGAACAAGTCCAAGGACTTCGAGCTTGAGCAGAAAGCAGATGGTTATTGAGAGGCTTCGCCCCGTAAGAGGGCTCTCAAGACCAAGGTTGATTCTTTGACCACTACGATTGAGGAGAACAAGACCGCGATGGAGAACGCAGGTCTTACCTTCGTCGAGGAGGAGATAGATGCTGACGAGTAGACTTGATTACTCGTTTACCTTTCATACTCATATTTGTTGCTGCGAACTTGTTATTGGACCATCCGACATGTGGATGGCTTGCCACTTGTGTGTATTACTTCATGAGTTTGTTATGTGACTGTTGAACTTTTATTCTTATGTTGCTTGTTATGTGTTTGCTTGTGATGTATTGTGCATGAAACATCTATGGGTATCTCATTCTTATCTATTTGAACAAACCATAGATGCCTCCCCGTCGCGCAAACCCCAACCCCAACAACATCACCCCGGAAATGCAACAAATGATGAATGCGCAAACACAGCTTATGCAAATGATGACAACATTCATCCAGAACCAGAATAACAACAACAACCCCAACAACAACAACAATAATAACAACAACAACAACAACAACAACAACAACAACCCTCCGGGTTTTGATATGCTCACCAGATTTCTGCGACTAAGGCCAGCAAAATTTTCGGGGACAATCGATCCCATGGTAGCCAATGACCGCTACGCTCGTGAACAAAGACTTAGTGACAAGTAATGACCGATGCTGAAAAAGTCAGGTTCGCAAAGACATCTGCTGGAAGGACCACCGCCACATGGTGGGATAATTTCCAAATCACCACTCCCATTGATGAAGTGACATGGGACATATTTGAGGATGGGTTTCGCTCATATCTCATCCGGATAATGAGTCTGAAAAGAAGGAGTTTCACAACTCAAACAGCGCCACCGCAGGTGGCGTAATACATAGAAGAGTTCAACAATCTGCGCTATGCACCGGATGAGGTTGATCTTGATGCCAAGAGAAAGGAAAAGTTCTTGGAAGGCTTGAATGATGAGCTGAACCTACAGCTTGTTCGTGGCATATGTTCCAACTTATCGGTCTTTGTGTGACAAGGCTGCTATTTTGAAAGCAAATGAAGCAAGTCGAGAGTAGGAAGAGGAAACACTGACAAACACAACTCGGGATCGCCTCACAAACGATCTCATTATGATGATAAGCAGCTCAGATCCCATAAACATGGGAAATTCAACAAGCACCACAACCGCTATGACAACAAGCATCACCGTAGTCATGACAATGATAAGTACAAAACCACAAGAGTGGATATAAGAGCCACCACAGGGAAATGGTAGTGGAAGTGGAAGTCAAGATGTTAAAAAGGACATCAACAAAGTTGAGTGCTTCAAATGCAAGAAGTCGGGCATTATGCTAATGAGTGCCCTAAAAATAAAGTTGAAGGACCTAACAAGCCAAATCCTTTCCAGAAGGACAGGTTAACCACATCAATGTGGAGGAGGTCTATGAGGAGCCCATGCCGTACGGTAAGTTCAGACTCAATTCAATTTCAGCATTTGTACTCTTTGATACGGTGCATCTCATTCATTCATATCAAAAGCATTCGTTGAAAGAAATGAACTACCAAGAGAAACCATTGGGTGTCCTATAAGAGTAAGTTCTCCAGTAGGAGAAATGATAGTAAACTCAGATGTCATGACTTAGTCATAGAGTTTGGAAAACATAAGTTTCAAAGTGAACCTAATAATTCTGAATTCCCAAGGATTGAATGTAATTTTGGGAATGGATTGGATGGCTAAGTGTGAAGGAGTATTAGATCATGCGAATCGCAGCTTACACTCACAACCCCGTAAGGAAAAAGAATAAAATTTAAGTCAAACTTTGAATCCAAAGGAAGTAAGCAATTCTCTTAAGGGGTTAGCATGGACAAGCAGCCAATTGTGTGTGAGTATCCAATGTGTTTCCGAGGAATTACCAGAATGCCACCGTAGAGATGTGGAGTTTTTGATAGATTTGGTACCGTGTTCGGACCAATAGCTAAGAGACTGCAAAATGTCAGTTGATGAACTGAAAGAACTCAAGAAGCAGCTAGGAGAACAGTTGCAAAAAGGGTTTATTCAACCAAGTTCTTCATCTTGGGGAGCCCCAGTATTGTTTGTGGAGAAAAAGGATAGAACACAAAGATTATGTATTGATTACCGATCTCTCAACGAGGTTACTATCAAGAACAAATATCCTTTGCCAAGAATCAATGACTTGTTTGACCAGCTAGAAGGAGCATGTGTATTATCAAAGATTGATCTTTGGTCAGGCTATTTTCAACTTAAGATAAGAGAGCAAGACATACCTAAGACAGCATTCACCACAAGGTATGGATTGTATGAGTACACTGTGATGCCTTTTGGTTTAACCAACGCTCCAGCATACTTCATGAATATGATGAACAAGGTGTTCATGGAGTTTCTTGACAAGTTTGTGGTCGTTTTCATCGACGATATCCTAGTCTACTCCAAGAGCAAGGAAGAACATGAAAGACACTTGCGCTTAATACTTGAAAAGTTAAGAGAGCATAAACTTTATGCCAAATTCAGCAAGTGTGAGTTCTGGTTAGAGAAAGTTGGATTTCTTGGTCATGTTATGACAAAGGATGGTGTTGCAGTGGATCCTGCTAAAGTTTCAGCTGTGACAGATTGGGAATCACCCAAGAATGTGAAGGAAGTTCGTAGTTTCCTTGGCTTAGCAGGTTACTACAGAAGATTCATTGAAAATTTCTCAAAAGTTGCTAAGCCTATGACAGAATTGCTAAAGAAGGACAAGAAATTTGCTTGGACTGAAGGATGCGAAGTCAGCTTCCAAGAGTTGAAGAAGAGACTTGTGACAGCACCAGTTCTATGTCTGCCGGATTTGGAAAAGGATTTCCAAATGTATTGTGATGCTTCTCATCAAGGTTTGGGTGCCGTACTTATGCAAGATGGTAAAGTCGTAGCCTATGCTTCGAGACAACTCAAAACTCATGAAGTAAACTATCCTACTCATGATTTGGAGTTAGCCTCTGTCCATGCACTCAAAACATGGAGACATTACCTTTTGGGTAAACGTGAAGTGTTCACCGATCATAAGAGTTTGAAGTATATCTTCACCCAGAAGGAGATCAACATGAGACAAAGAAGATGGCTAGAACTTATCAAGGATTACGACTTAAGTTTGCAATACCACCCCGGTAAAGCAAATGTAGTAGCCGATGCTTTAAGTCGTAAGACTTTTGTAAATGGTCTTACCAAAGGGGAATTACCAGATGATCTATGTAAGCAATTCAAGGAACTCAGATTGGATATTGTACCAGAAGGACATCTCATGTCATTAGATGTTCAACCCACTCTATTGGACAAGATCCAAGAAGCTCAGAAGACCGATAAGGAAATTGAAAAGATCAAGGAAAATATTAGTCTAGGGAGGGCTAAGAGTTTCCGTATTGATGAACAAGGAACCTTATGGCACGGGAAACGTATATGTGTTCCACAAGACCCAGAGTTGCGTAAACTGATCTTATAAGAAGGTCACAACTCCCCGTATTCTATTCACCCAGGAAACACCAAGATGTACATGGATATGAAAGAAAGATTTTGGTGGAACAATCTCAAAAGGGACATCGCCGAACATATTGCTTTATGTGATGTATGTAGTAGACTCAAAGCGGAGCACCAAAAACCAGCAGGTTTGCTTCAACCACTGCCTATTCCTGAATGGAAGTGGGAAAATATTGGTATGGATTTCATTACTGGATTACCAAGGACCAGGTCAGGGTATGATTCCATATGGGTAGTAGTGGATCGCCTAACTAAAGTGGCTCATTTTATACCCGTGAAGACAACTTATACAAGTGCCAAGTTAGCAAAAGTATACATGAGCAGAATCGTATGCCTTCACGGTGTGCCAAAGAGTATTGTGTCAGATAGAGGAACTCAGTTCACTTCTCACTTTTGGAGACAGCTTCATGAATCCTTAGGAACGAGATTGGAATTCATTACTGCCTTTCATCCTCAAACAGATGGTCAAACAGAGAGGACCAACCAAATTCTAGAAGACATGTTGAGAGCATGTGCTTTAGATTATGGAGCAAGTTGGGATGAAAGTTTACCCTACGCAGAGTTCTCTTACAACAATAGTCATCAAGTTAGTATTGGAATGGCACCATTTGAATTACTCTACGGAAGGAAGTGTACCACCCCATTGTTATGGAATGGTGTGGGAGAAAGAAGCCTTTTTGGACCTGATCTTATCAAAGACGCCGAAGAGAAAGTCAAATTGGTTAAGGACAGGTTGAAGATAGCACGCCTCGATGAAAAGCTACGCGATTCTAAGCGAGAGAAGTCACCTACGGTTGGGGATAGAGCTTATCTCAGAGTATCACCACTCGTGGAGTGAAAAGATTTGGAGTCAAGGAAAATTGGCACCAAGATATGTTGGGCCATTCAAGATTCTAAGTCGTAAAGGAGAAGTTGCATACGAAGTTGAATTGCCGTAATCTCTGTTGCCCATAACGATTTCATGTGAGTCACCTTAAGAAATGTCACCCGAAATGGAAGAGTCTTCTTTGAAGGATACCATACCTTTGGAAGAAGTTCAGCTAGAAAGTGATCTCACTTATGAGGAAAAGCCCATCAAGATTCTAGAGATCGCAGAAAGAGTTACTGGACCAAGACTATCAAGTTTTGTAAAGTGCAATGGAACCATCACTCAAGAGGAAGCAACATGGGAAAGAGAAGATGATCTTGAAAGACCACCTCACCTATTTGTTAGATAACCGAATCTCGAGGGCGAGATTCATCTTAAGGGTTAGATTTGTAACATCCCAAAATCATAGTTTCAAAACTCATTCACATCATCTTTGCATCATTTATCCATTTAGGGTTTTCTCAAAACTATTTAGAAATGATGTCTCGAGCTATGATTTCATGTAAACAAATTATCTCAAATGGCCATCACCCTTTGAAATTTGAATGTTAGGTACTGGTTTACTTGCCTCCATTCATGGATAGATTAGGTGAAGTTTTAAACCCAAGTATCCAAATTTGGAAATGGTTTCAAAATCCTTCTTCAAACATTTGCAAATTAGATCAAGCCTCTGATTACTTTGAAACCCAAGCTTGACCATGCCTTACAAAGTAAACCTTTTAGTTAATATGACTGTTATTTGAATCCACAAAACCCTGTAAAAATTCCCAAGGCATTGAATTCAAAAGGATTTGAATTCATATCAAATTCATACCAAATTGGAATTAGAAAAGAAAAGGCTTAAACAATGGAAAAGGGTCAGCTGATCCGCCCAAAGCAGATCAAGCCCAAAGAAGCCCACCCGGATCTTTGGTTTCTTCTCTCACGCGCTGAAAGCGCTGACCGTGACAAGCAGACCCACATGCACTCAGACCTCACCGACAAGCGGGCCATCTCCACGCCATTGCCTCCACCCGCACGACTGTTCGTCCCCAATCAACGCCGCTTCGTGTGTTAATCAAGGCGTCAATTCAATCAATGGACGAGTGATTCTCGCTTGACCAGGCTATATAAACCCTCTCCCTCTCTCTTCCTCAAACCCCAAGCAGAACGCCCAGTGCTGCGCATTTCTCTCTGAACCCCGCGTCTCCGACGATCGCCGGCGACCGGTGAGCCTCGAGTTCCCCTCGGTCTCGCATTCACGCTATCTTGTTCATGAACCTTTGTGCATCTTCGACACTCTCGCTTGCCTTCGCATGACCCATAGCTTCGCAACGCCGACGACCGACCGCCACCGCCTTCGCACGAACTCCGCGACCTCCTCCGTAAGTAGCCACCGCCTTGCCCTCCGATCGACACGCATAGAATCCTCATCGTCTTGCGATCCGACGGTCCTATTTTGGCTTAGCGCGACGAGGAACCTCGCCAACGCCGACGATCGACCGTGGCCGACGATTCGCGAACTCCGCGAGGAATCGACGACCCGCGCCTTCCCAAGCCATTGCCACCTTGAGCATCAGCAGCCTCAAGGTTCCGTAAGCATCTCCTCCTTCCCCGGCGACGAGAACGCTGCACATCGATCGACGCTGTCACCGCCGGTAGCGCCGCTCAATTTTGGTTAGGAGATTTTTAGCCGTTAGATCTGAATCCTACGCATAGAAACACTTCACTTAACGAAGGGGTATGGACAGATCTGAGCCGTGCAACGTTAATTAGATCCAACGGCACAGAAGGGTGATCCGGTGCGAACCGGTACGCGCCAGTAATAACGCGACGCGTGGCAAGGTTTAAATTAAAAACAGAATTTAAAACCTGATTTAGACTCAAACTTCAAATGCTCATAACTTTCAAATGCCACGTTAGATTTTTGCAAACTTTATACCGTTGGATTCAGTGAAACAAGGCCTTTCTGAATATCCAATTTGTTTAGCATATAGTAACAGTTAAAATGATTTTATTTGTGGAACAAGTTTAGGGCTATTTTGGATATAGAATTATCTTTATAAAATTGTATTATGGCCAAATAAGTTTATTGGGCAAACTTGTGACATGTTATGTTTCTGTAACCATGAACACACTTGGTAGAATTTTCAAAATTTAACACTTGGTAAATTCTTGCATGCATGCATTCATATTATTTTTGGTTGTATTTAATTGTGTGTAATTGTATGCTTTGATTTCTTGTGTAGATTTTGCTAGTGATTGTGATTGTGAAGAGTGCTACTCTCCACACTACCAAGGCAAGTGATATTTTCATGAATATTCCTATCCTAAGTTTTGTACTAGCATTAGTTATTTTGCTAAAGTATTGCATGATATTTTTGCTTAGTGCTAAGATGGGAAATCCTAAGTAGAGTGAAATAGTAGAATTGCTAGGGAAGTTTTCCTAAGTTAGGTTACCATGTTTTGCCTAGCCTAGCTTATAGCAAACAAGGGTGGTGAACATCTATATAGTTTATGATAAAAATATTCTAAGTCAAGAGACTTATATTTTCTTAATAAAACAACTAAGACAAATGAACCTCCTGGTGGAATGGAAAGATTGGGTTATGTTGAGTGGTTACACAAGGCCATGGACTTGGGTTGTGTATTTCACTTGTGGTATGCCACCCAGCACAAAGGGATTTGGAGGCCAAGTGTTGAGAAAGCTTACGGCAACCACTTGGCAAAATGGGCTCTGCCATGATCATATAGGTTGCTAGAACTTAGTCATTTGGACAGTTGGTGGTAGATGGGATGATAGGTTGGAACGTCCATTTGACTAAGGAAAGGCTTCAAAGGTCCTGTCTTGGGAAACCAAGTCCAAGGGAAAAGTGCACAACCTCTGCAGATGGAAAATCTAAGTACTTAGCCTTGTCCAAGGCAATGGACACTTTTGAGCATCAAGACATGGAAGCCACAAGAATCTCATCACTCCAACTTCTAAGTAAAAAATTTGTGGGTGAACAAGGGTGAAGGACCCCAATGTCTATTGGTGGTTTCCTTGGGAATGTTTTGACAAAGAAGAACTTAGTGATTTCAACTAATAGGAAAAACTTATTTTCAAGCAAAGCAAGCCAAGCTACACTTAGCCAAAATGCATATATCTTTATAGTCCACTTAAAATATACTAAGGTATCACTTGCCAATACTATTCCAAAGTATTGACCCTGTGGTCAGAACTTGTGATGTTGCGAGTTACTCCGATGATGAATAGGAGTCATAAGTCTACACTCAACATGTTTGCCTGTGGCACATGAAGATGAAGACCTGTGTTTATTTACTTATTCCTTAAACTCTTGTATTAGGCCTATGGCCATGAGTTGTAAAAGACTATGTTTTTATCTCTGGAATGAATGTAATAAACGACCTTTGTATATGTGTACTTCATCTTAAACTGTGGATGCTAGCATTGATCCAGGGACTAGCATTGCAATCACAGGGATCCTATCCTTTATAAAGGAGGGGTCTAACACCTAATGACTCGCATCAAGCATAGTAGAAATAACATCATGAGTATCAAAAGCAGTTTCAGATTCAGCAGTAGTAGCAGTATGTGTAGCATGTGTATGTGTTGGTGGTGTAATAAGCTTACTTATAACAGATTGTGAATCAAGAGCAGCAAAGGTGTTTAGGACTATACCTCTTCGTGTAGTGGATGGTAAAATAGGAAACTTTCCATCACGAGACTTCCCCGTGATGAAAGGAGTAGCACTGAACAATAATAGATCCAAGTGAACTTACAAATAAAGCTATGCTCCCTAGTAGTGGAGCCAGAAAATAGTCTTGATGACCCACAAGTATAGGGGATCGCAACAATCTTCGAGGGTAGTATTACCCAGTTTATTGATTTGACACAAGGGGAGCCAAAGAATACTTGCAAGCCTTAACAACTGAGTTGTCAATTCAGCTATACCTAGAAATAGTTCTTGCTCACAGAAGTTTATCAGTAGGAACAGTTTATAGTAGCAAACAACAGAGCAACAGCAGTAGTGGAACAAGAACAATAGTAAAAATAGTAGCAAACAGTAGGATATGAGCGAGGTAGGCATAGGGATGGATGGACGGGCATTGCATGGAAGATTCTAAACATGTAACTTCAAGACCTAGGGAAATTGCAGATAAATAAGAATAAGCATCCAAGTACTAAACAATCATAGGCATGGGCCTCAAGGGAACTACTAACAATTAAGGTGCTCCTTTTAATAGAGCGCCGGAACAAAGCATTAACACTCTGTGAACACATGTGATCCTCACATCACAGCCATCCCCTCCGGTTGTCCCAATTTCTGTCACTTTGGGGCCTTTGGATCCGGACAATGTTATGTGTACACAACTTGCAGATAAGATCACAAACAATACTATCATAATGATTCAATAATAAGTTCAGATCTGAGATCATGGCACTCGTGCCCTAGTGACAATAATTAAGCACAACAAGTTGCAACAAAGTCGAATAGCACTAATAGAGATACTAGGCACCATGCCCTAACAATCTTATTCGATTACATGATAGAACTCATCCAATACCTACCGTCCCCATAGCCTATAGCGGGGGATTACTCACTCATGGATGAGGGAAACATTCATGGTTGATGGAGAGGCATTGGTGATGAAGATGGCGATGATCCTCCCCAAATTCCCTGTCCCAGCAGGGTTCCATAATGGAGTTTCTGGTTCCGAATCACGGCTTCTGGTGGTGGAGGCATAGCGGAACTCTTTCTGGAAAAACGACGAACCCCCCTTGCTTTTTAGGTCAAGAGGCATCTTATAGGCGAAGAGGGAGTCCGAGGGGGTGCCTGAGGCGGCCGCACCCCCTAGGCATGGTGTGGTCCCACCCGCGTGGCAGGGGGTGTGCCCCCTCAGGCTCTGTCTCGTACTCTGGCTCCGTGGATCTTCTGGTGAAATAGGATTTTTGGCATATTTTTCGGGATTTTTCCTAATAGTTGATTTTCTGCAAAAAAAACTAGACACCAAGGTAATTCTGCTGAAAACAACGTCAGTCTGTGTTAGTTGTATCCAAATCACACAAGTTTAGAGGAGAAACTAGCAAAGTGTTTGGGAAAGTAGATACGTTTTGGACGTATCATGCATTCATCATATAACCTCAAGGTCTGACACCGGGACTTCATGGGCACTCGTCATATAACCTCTTTGGGTAAATGACATATAGCCTTCATGTGCATTTTTCATATAACCCTTTTTGGGTGAGTTTTGACGTCTGGCCTTCTTGGGCACTCGTTATTTAACCTCTTTGGGTAAGTTTTGACATATAGCCTTCATGGGCATTTGACATATAACCTCTTTGGGTAAATTTTGACATCTGGCCTTCATGGGCACTTGTCATATAACCCTTTTGGGTAAGTTTTGACATCTGGCCTTCATGGGAACTTGTTATATAACCCTTTTGGGTAAGTTTTGACATCTGGCCTTCATGGGCACTTGTCATATAACCATTTTGGGCAATTTTTGACATCTGGCCTTCTTGGGCACTGGTCATATAACCCTTTTGAGTAAGTTTTGACATTTGGCCTTCTTAGGCACTGGCCATATAACCCTTTTGGGTAAGTTTTGACATCTGGCCTTCATGGGCACTTGTCATATAACCATTTTGGGTAAGTTTTGACATCTGGACTTCTTGGGCACTAGTCATATAACCCTTTTGGATAAGTTTTGACATCTGGCCTTCTTAGGCACTGGTCATATAACCCTTTTGGGTAAGTTTTGACATCTGGCATTCTTGGGCACTGGTCATATAACCCTTTTGGGTAAGTTTTGACATCTCGCCTTCATGGGAACTTAGTCATATAACCCTTTTTTGGGTGAGTTTTCATGTGTTTGAATCTGGCCATCCTGTCATAATTCTAACATATAAGTCCTAATCCGAGTCATCCATCAGAGTTATCCTCCTGAGTTACATGACTTAAATCTGACATATGTCTCAAATCCGAGTTTTATGATACTCATCCGAGTTATAGGTTTGAGCTCTAGTATGACTTGGTGATATGCTGGCAGACTGCCATAAGCTTGGATCCGAGATATAGATCCAGGATATAATTTGAGTTTATGATATGCTGGCAAACTGCCATAAAATATCCGAGATATGGATCCAACATATAAATCCGAGTCATAATTTGACTCTATGATATGCTGGCAAACTGCCTTGAATAGAGTTACGAGATATAGATCCGAGATATAAATTGACCTAACAAACTGATACCAATTGCAATCCGAGTCATAAGATGACCTGGCAAACTAATATAAACGGTAATCCGAGATATATTTTAACCTGGCAAACTGAGGTAATCAGTAATCCGAAATATAAGTTAACTTGGCAAACTAATACGAATAGCAATCTGAGTCATAAGATGACCTGACAAACTGATAAAAATAGTAATCCGAGATATATTTTAACCTGACAAACTAAGGTAAATAGTAATCCGAGATATAAGTTAACTTGGCAAACTAACACGAATAGCAGTCCGAGTCATACAGTGACCTGGCAAACTGATAAAAATAGTAATCCGAGATATATTTTAACCTGGCAAACTGAGGTAATCACTAATCCGAGATATAGGTTAACTTGGCAAACTAATACGAATAGCAATACGAGTCATAAAAATCCTAGCAAACTGATAAAAATAGTAATCCAAGATATATTTTAACCTGGCAAACTAAGGTAATCAGTAATCCGAGATATAAGTTAACTTGGCAAACTAATACGGGCAAACTGATAAAAATAGTAATCCGAGATATATTTTAACCTGAGAAACTGAGGTAAACAGTAATCTGAGATATATGTTAACTTGGCAAACTAATAAGAATAGCAATCCGAGTCATACAATGACCTGGCAAACTGATAAAAACAGTAATCCGAGATATATTTTAACCTAGCAAACTGAGGTAATCAGTAATCTGAGAGATAAGTTAACTTGGCAAACTAATACGAATAGAAATCCGAGTCATAAGATGACCTGGCAAACTGATAAAAATAGTAATCCAAGATATATTTTAACCTGGCAAACTGAGGTAAACAGTAATCCGAGATATAAGTTAACTTTGCAAACTAATACGAATAGCAATCCGAGTCATAAAATGACCTGGTAAATTAATAAAAACAGTATCCGAAATATATTTTAACCTGGCAAACTGAGGTAATCAATTATCCGTGATACATTATATGCTTTTCTCTAAGTAACAATTCTACGCGTGGGGATGCCAGGTTAAATAATGACTGAGTCCCTGAGACTCTTTCTCCATCTATGAGTGAATCTGCAGGGATGCTGGCTAGTCCCCGGGTTGAGTCATCTTGCTGAGTCATGATTGTTGAGTCAATTAGTACTTACAGCACTCTTGGTGATGAGTTTGAGTCACCCTTGTTGAGTCAACAAGGAAGGCTCGTACGCCAACCTCCCTCATCTCTGTATGTTGGGGAAGAAGATGAAGAAGCTGTTGCTCGATGGTGAAGCAGAGGTTGATGAAGATGTTCCCGTCCAGATGTAAACCCAACTAGTGCCTCTAATCTGCCCCACGGTAGGCGCCAAAAGTCATGGTGGTGTCACGGCATATGCCATGGGTAGGCTAAAGTTGGGGCCGATGGACACTAGAGGAATCCGGGGAGGGATGATGAAGTGAAGACCACATACGAAGAACATGGAAGAACCCCAGAGATCATCGATGTATGATGAACTCCTTCTCTTATTGCTTCTGTATATTGGTTACAAGTGCTCCTTGAGATGTTTACCTAGTTGCTACTTGGAGTTTGAGGAAGAAGAATAATAAGAAGAAGAAGTGTTCATACGTGAACTGAGAGGAGAGGAGACCTCTGGAGCCTCTCTGGAAACGATCCCCCTGGTGCTCCTTATAAAGGGGAGCCCAGGTGACAAGGTATGTCCCACAAGTACAGCCTATGAGCTAGATAATGGGTCCTTGCCAGGTCATCTTGTCCTTTGGCTTGTCCTTTAGTGAGTCATCAGTATTATCCCTTCGGCATATTCCTTAGCATCTTCTGAGATGCCTAGTGATACGTCCAATTTGCATCACCATTCTATATCATAATTTACCTCTATTCATTGATATATGTCTTATTATGAGGTATTACTTATGTCTTTTTCATCTGTTTATGCATGTTGGATGATTCTTGGAGGATGAACTGCCGGAGTATGGATTCTGACGGAAAAGAAGGCGTTTTGGTGCAATTTTGTGAAGATCAGAAAAATACCAGAAAAATATGGGGAAATATTATTTTTCCAGAAGATTGAGGAAGCCAGAAGGAGGAGCGAAGAAGGGCCGCATGGGGCCCATGTAGGGGTTCGTAGCATGGAAAACAAAAATTTTCTATCGCATACAAACAAACAAGCCAAGATCTATCTACTAGATTGTAGCAATGAGTCGATGGAATAACTTACCCTCGAAGATTCCAAAGTGTTTAACGAGAGCGGATTCTCGTGGGTGATGTAGTCGTACTCTTTCCGATCTCAAGATCGTGTAGACGATCCTCCCGGCGCTGCTCCGCAGCCGCTTCACATCGCTCGGTACTCGACGAAGACCTTCCTCTCCTTGTTCCAAAGAAAAGAGAGGTTGTAGCACTCTCTCGCGATTACGGCGACAACAAAGGGTACCTAAGTAGAGGGAAATCCCGCAGGCTTCGCCTTTGAGCGAGTATGGTGGAGTATGAGAGAGGGCTATTAGTGGTCTAGATATTAGACACACCAATTAGAAGGCTCTAAACCGCAGGCTAAAGCAATTAGAAGCTCTAAACCAAAACGGCTCTAAACCGGAGATTAGAGGATAGGAACTTGTGTGTCTAGAGGAGGAGGCCCTGCCTCCTTTTATAGGTGGAGGGCGGCGCCCAGGGAGGGAGGAGTCCTCCCAACTCGGCCTAGGTGGGCGCCGGCTTGGAGGAGAGGGACCTCCTCCAAGTTGGTTTCAACCTCCTCTTGCTTGTTTCCCAGCTTCCTGTTCCCACAGTTTCTGTTTTCCACAGCTCGCTTTTAGCCGTTTGACTTTCAAACTGCAGTTTGACTTTTCAGTTTTGGAACAGCAAGAACACTTAGTACATGATGCAATCATTCAATGACACATTCATGTACCCTCCCCGGAGTGCTTGGACAATCCGAACCTTCTAGAACATTCCCGATGAAAACACCTAATCATTCCCGAACTCCAAACGGACTTTCCTTATATGAATCTTATTCTCCGACCATTCCGGATCACCTCGTGATATCCCGGATCCCATCCGAGACTCAACAACATTCGGTCTCTTTCTCGTAATACCATAACTACTCAAAACAACGTCGAATCCTTAAGTGTCTCTCACGGTTCGTGAATTATGCGGACATGATCAAGACACTTCTCAACAATAACCAATAGAGGAATCTGTAAATTCATATGGCTCCCACATATTTCTACGATTACTTTGCGATCGAATGAACCACTTACATACGATACCAATTTCCCTTTGTCTCACGATAGTTTACTTATCCGAGGTTATGATCGTCGGTATCTCTGCATACCTAGTTCAACCTCATTACCGATAAGTACTCTTTTCTCGTTCCCGTGATATGTGATCCCTTGTGACCCAGTCACATGCTTGCAAGCTAATTGGATGACATTCCACCGAGAGGGCCCAGAGTATATCTATCTGTCATATGGATGGACAAATCCCACTCTTGATCCATGTGTTTCAACCAATACTTTCCGAACACTCAATGCCACCTTTATAGCCACCCGCCACGGTGTGGTGTTTGATGTCATCAAAGCATCCATCCGGTAAAGGTGATATGCATGATCTCATGGTCGAAGGAATTAGGTTACTATGTATCAGAAAGCATATAGCAATTGAACTATTGAAATGACTTGATCTTTATGCTATGCTTATATATAGGAGTATGTCCACCATATCATTCTTCTAACGATATGATCTTGTTGTTGATAACATCTCAATGTTAATGATAGGGAAACCACAATCATTAATCAACCAACAAGCTAGTGAAGTATAGAGGCTATACTAGGGACTTCAAATTAAGTTTACAAATCACACAAGTATTAATGTTTCCTTGTTAATACTATTATAGTATGAATGTAAACATTTATCATAAACACAAAGATATAATAATAACTATATTTATTATTGCCTCTAGGGCATATCTCCAACAGTCTCCCACTTGCACTAGAGTCATCTAATCTAGATTACGTGGTAATATACCGAACACCCATGGCAGTTTGGTGTTGGTCATGTTTTGCCCTCGGGAGAGGTTTAGTCAACGGATCCGCCACATTCGGATCTGGTGTACTTTGCAAATCTTTATATCCCCATCCTGGATATGTTCTCGAATAGCTTGAAAACGCAGCTTGATATGCTTCAGCTTCTTGTGTGACCTTGGTACTTGCGCATTGGCTATGGCTCCCATGTTATCACAGTAGATAGACCTTGGGTCCCGCGCACTAGGAACCACACCCAGCTGTAATGAACTCTTTCATCCATATCGCTTCTTGTGAAGCCTCCAAGCAGCCATGTATTCCGATTCAGTTGAAGATCTCGCCACAACGCTTTGCTTTGCACTCCTCCATTAATCTTGCACCATTTGTGACACCGGTTACGATAAGACCGTGGCCTCTATGTGACATGCCAATCCTCGGATCGGTTCATTGGCCCACAATAGAGTAAGATAGATAATCATAGCAAATAACCGTGTATCATGATCTACAAAGATCCGTAGTACCATTATTACAATATAAAATCTTAGCATAAAGCTAGCTCAAATTGTTCGTAGCAACAAAAGCGAGTAAATCCTCCAATCTTCAAATTGCCCACAAGTGAACAAGTGCCGAGTGGAGTACCGTGGCCTATAACGATCAATCGAATCGGAATAACTGCAGATAAACGCAACAGCCCCGAAGGGTCAATACATGGAATGTATGGCAAGTAGAGCTAGTAAAGGAGACAATAGTACTAACAACTACATGCATATTTGGCAAGTGGAACTGTGTCTGGCTTGCATTTGCAAATAACTTTGTCCTACTTTCATAAACATTTTTGAATTTTCTTTGAAAAGATCCCAATTAAGTTAACCCAACAATATTAAAACAATTATGAAATTAGAATGAGCGAGAAACATGTCATGGAATCAATATCTAGCAACTCAGATGTCCATAACCGGGGACACGGCTAATCGATTAGATTATACACTCTGCAGAGGTTAGTACACTTTACCCATGTGACTTGGCCAGCCCAGCTCGTACCACCACTCTCGTTTAGGGTGATGATAGGGAGAAGACCAAGAAGAGACTGTTCGGGAAGTAGCTCCTCAATCCCGACAGACCGGTCCAACCTACCAAAATTCTACATCTCTGGATACGCTGGTTCGAGTTACAACCTACTAAGTCCAACCAACCGCCCATTTCATTATTGGCACATGGTTGTACACGTAAGCTACACAATAAAGAAGCCAATCAATTTCTCTTGATACCTGGGTGCCTTTCCGCAATGAAACCACCAAAATTTATCAATACCATCACACCCAGGGGGTTCATTGATTAAGTTGTTTTAGTTTTCACAAACCAATACTTTGAGAAAACAAGTATCAATGATGTAACCCAGCCCTCGTTCAACATAGCATGGCTAAGCACATCTACCAACGGTGGTTCATCTACAAGGAAAACCCTACCACATAATAGGACATAGCATAGCGATAGTATCATCCTACACATGCATCTACAAAATACACGACAATGCATTGAAAATAGTAGGACGATATCATGAACAAGGTAGCATCTACTTGCCTTGGTTGTAGCGGTCGGAAGAACAATCCACACACGAGCAAGGGTTGCACTCCACACAATCTACACGACACAATTGCATTCATAAACAAACAATTCACAAACATATGCAACAAAGATGATGCATGAATGCAAGAACGGCAAGCGAATCGGTGCTACAGCTGCACCACATAATACTAATCCATAATACTACCGAATACATGCATGGAAAATAGATTTGGCGCAAGGGAAACTATTAACCAAAAGTAGTGATCACTACTAGAGCTAGAACTTAAATAATTCACTACCGATAGTAAACAGTTCGTAAAATCCTGGAAAAATTCTACCGCATAGGCATCGCTGATAAGAAACTGTACCAATTGGAATTACTCAAAAAGGAGTTATAAAACATCCCGAGTAATTAAAACACTGCAGAAAGCCATTAGACAAATACTGCAGAAGTTTTTACTGTAAGCCTATCTTTTTATTTCACGATGAGATTACCCTCGTTCATACGAGTTCAGGGACATATCACACGCGATTTTTGGAGCTACGAAACTTTTACTACGGATTTATTACTCCGAAAAGACCACTAACTAGTTTGATTAAACTGTACTAAACCTGACGGTAAAAGTCTGAACCAAAGGTACAGCGAGATTCTACACGACTCACTGAACGCGTACATATTTTATTTGCAATTTTTGGCCAAGGGGTTGAATTTCTACGCAATTTACAAGATTCTACCGAAATCTGTCAACTAATAGGATTAACGAAATTGACCTACCAATCGTGGTTCGATGACTGGCGCCGACTAGTCAACGTCTGGGCGTCGACTAGTCAACGTCTGAGCGCTGACCAGTCAACGAACGATCTAAGCCGCTGATCTGAAATCGACGCGGTGCTGTCTTACCGAATCGGATCGAAACGAACTCCGGCGAGCTCCGGACGGCGGCGGCCGGTTCCAGCGTCGTGGTTCTACCTGCACGCATACGATCAACTCGGCTCCGGAATAATAACGCGCAGCGATCTGCGGCGCGATTGGCGGCGGCGGATGGAGACGCGGAGCACGGGAACGAAAAGAGGGCGGCGAGACGAACCCGGCAACAGACGCGGCGACGAACGGCGACGACCGGAGGCGGCGGCGCGTGGCGCGGAAGGCGGCAGCACCTGGCGAGGCGGCGACGCCAGGGACCGTGCGCGCGGGAGCAGGGGCACGGGAACCAAGGCAGCGAGCCCTCTTTAAGAAGTCCCACGCGTGAAGAGAAAGAGAAAAAAAAATCTGACCCGAATCGGTCCGCAGTTGGACTACAACTCGGAAATCGGTCCGGATTTTCGGACCGTTTTCCGGCGGTTTACTAAAACGTCCGAGTCTTTTGCATACGAACTCCGATTGGAGCGATTTTCGCGCCTACGGGTTCGTATCGTCGAGGGGAACAACCTTCAGTCGAAGTTTGTGCGAAAACTCGAACCTACAGGGGTGGTTGTTGCAAGTCTCTTGGTTTACTAAAACGTCCGAGTCTTTTGCATACGAACTCCGATTGGAGCGATTCTCGCGCCTACGGGTTCGTATCGTCGAGGGGCACAACCTTCAGTCGAAGTTTGAGCGAAAGCTCGAACCTACAGGGGTGGTTATTGCAAGCCCCTCTGAAGTCTCCCGCAGGAACCTCGAAGCGAGAAGAAGTAGGGTTTTGCAAATAGCGTTTCGTCGATCCTCTCTACTCGACGGTAATGCATGGAAAGATATGATGCGATGCAATGAATGATATGCAAGACCAAATCTAAAATTTGGGATGTGACACCATTCAAAATAAATACGTATCCAGATTGTGATTTAGAATCATCCGGATCGGTGTTCCAACTAGCATCGGTGTAACCATTAACAACGAGTTGTTCATCACCTCCATAAGAAAGAACCATATCCTTAGTTCTTCTCAAGTACTTAAGGATGTTTTTGACCACTGTCCAATGATCCACTCCTGGATCACTTTGATATCTGCTAGTTAAACTAACAACATATGCAATGTCGGGTCTAGTACATAGCATGGCATACATTAGAGATCCTATGGCTGAGGCATAGGGAGTCTTACTCATCCTTTCTCTATCTTCTGCCGATGTCGGACTTTGAGTTTTACTCAAGGTCGTATTGGGCAACATGGGCAAGAACCCTTTCTTACTTTCTTCCATTCCAAACCTCTTTAGAACTTTGTCCAAATATGTACTCTGTGACAATGATATTTGGCGTTTCGATCTATCTCTGTAAATCTTTATGCCTAATATGTAAGCTGCTTCGCCAAGATCCTTGTGGCATCCCGCAAAACCACTACTAGAAAATCGCGTTGTTTTTGTGCATTGCATCGTCATCATCATGCATTGTTTGCCTAAAACTATTTTCGCAAAGCCTGTTTTTGTTTTCTAAAACGCCCCGTCGTGTTTTCAAATTCAAACCCGGGCCTCCGGATTATTTTGTTTTGTCTGCTATCGGTTTGCAAACGGTCCGTTTAAAACAAATAAAATCTTAAATTATTTTAGTGGGGGCAGTCGAACGGGCCAAATCGACCCGGACGACCACCCCCAGAACAAAACGGTCCACCCCAAATATCCCAAATCTACCTAGTCCTAGTCTACCCACCCTTCAGCCACATCACCCCAGCCACTCGCGGCTCGCCACCTCACCCCATCTCTCTCCCTCAACCAATCCCCATCTGCCACCTAGACTAAACCCACCCCCACTCCCTCACAACACACCCCAACACCACACACACGCAAAGACCCCACCCTCCCCATCCTCCTTCGCTCCTCCCTGTTCCTCTTCCTCCTCCCGCCTGCCCTCCCTCCTCCCCACTCGCTCCGCCTGCGCCTCCTCACACCCCTTCTCGGCCGCCTCCATCCCAGCGCCACCTCACCCTCTCCACCACCGCCGCCTCTCTTCCTCTCCCCGCCTCGGCTGCCGACCCCGCCACCCGCGTGAGCTCTCCCAGTCCCCGCTGCCCTCCGCCTGGCCGCCTCCGCTCCATCGCCCAACGCCTCCTGCTCGCCACGGCCACGGTCACGCCACCTCGCCGGCTCAGACCGGCTGGTCTGGGCTCGCCAGCCTGGGCGCCGCCCGACCATCCGCTGCCGCCTCCCGCCGCCAGCCTCCCGGCGCGCCCACCCGACGCCAGCCGCCACCCACCTCCTCGTCTGCCGCCGCTCCCGGCCGCACTAGCATGCACGTCCTCGTCGCGTGCTACCTGTTGTCGTCCCCATGGCGCGGACGCCGCCCCGGATCGACCTGCGGCACCGGCGTCGTCGAGCTGTCACTGCTGCGAGCTCAGCTGTGAGGAACTTGTGGTGGTGGAGATGTATGCGTCAAGATGACGATGTGGCACCACGTCAAAGAATATCTCCGGCTCCGACGGAACAAGGGTGGTTTATGCCGATGATGCGGACCTCGGCAGACAAGAACTACCATTGATCAAGGATCCTCGAAACATCAAGGCCTTGTTCACGGACCCGATGACCAAGATCTACATCACGGAGCACCAAGAACCCCTTCATGGATCCGAAGGCCGAACCCTCGAACGACATGAACTTCCCTCGGACGACAAAACCCGAACCCGAAGGACGCCAAGATCGCCACGAGGACGACAAGTTCTTCTTCCCGAACGCCAAGACCGAACCGATACGATGACCCGACAAGACCTTCGTGACGACAAGATCGGCACCGACTAGGGCGAATCCGATGTGCCCCCGACGCCAAGCCAAGTCCTCCTTTTCAAATGCGACCAGATCTGCCCCGATGTTCGAGAACGTTCCGCCGAGACCGAACCCGTCGAACCCTGAACCCCCGAGACCCGACCCCGAACCCTGGAAACCAAGATCTGCCGAACCCTAATGTGTGAACCCTTCCCGAAACCCTATTTTTATAATATAATACAACTTGTCGCATCTCAATCATTCATCTTGCATGCATATTTGTGTGGTTTGGGGGCCTTATGCCGATTCACCTTATAATTAAATATGGGGCCCATATGCGGGCAAATCTAGTCTCATATTGGCCTCATTTAAATTGTGTAGCGAACCGGTACTATCTTCTGTCATGTTAAAACAACAATTAAATTGCGGGGTATCTAAATAACATGAACTACCTAATTAAATGTCGGGACCCCGGTTCCGCTTAATATGACCTAATTGCATTGCACCTTTGCCATGCCATGCATCATACATGCATCATGCCGATCTTCTGTCGTTGTATTAAATAGTGCATCCGGTGTTTATTCTAGAGTTTTGCTTCTTCGCGGATAAGGCCGTTGAGTTGATGTGAGCTTCGCCCCGATCTTCGGTTGAACCTTCGACAATGTTTTCAAAGCAGCATCTCCCTTTCTACCTATCTTACCTTTATAGTATTTATTTCCCTCTGTTGCTCTATTGCTATCGTGTTGCGATGCTCTAGTTTTCGCATCGTGATATCTCCGCAGCCTTATATCGCCTTGGCCACATCCTATTACATTGTTTGGTAGATAGTTGGACTTGTGCGTCGTCGCTTGCTCAAGTCTGCTATGCGTCGTCAAGTGCCACAGTTGTTGGTGTATTGCCGCATGTTTGACGTTGGAGATGATCATGGCTTTACTTATCGTTCACTTTAATTCCTGTTTAACAACTAAAATTGAAGTAAGTAAGCAGAGGCATCGGTGGGTGATAGATAATATTTGGTTTCCGAATGCCCACTTGTGTCCCGTAGGACCCCGAGTACTTGGTACCTGTTCCTTGATTTATCGCGCTATCCACATCCGGGAGGATTATGGGACCCCCCTGAGCCAGAGCATGATTCATTCTTATTTCTTGGGGCCACAAACTAGTTTGAGGTTTTATTTACTATCCTGTACTTATGCCATGCTACTTCTATATTTACGATTGTGCGAGGACCACACTGTACTGTTTAGGATCGTGGCACGATTCCTCGGTGTCGACAAGCCCAGCCACACTTTTGGGTTCCCAGTCGTTCATAGCCGTCCCCACAACCTTAAGTCCGTCTCGGAGCCGGCCGGATTCGTTGCGGGTCTACTTTAAGGGGTGGCCCCCTGAAATATTTCTGAATCCTGTGATTGCTTTGTCGTGAAGGCCTCGTTGGGTTTTGATTTGGTTTTTCCGAGGTTGATCGAGCGTGTGTTGCTATTGGTGCACCCCGGCCGGGTAAAACTTTCTGAAAGCCGTGTCCGCGGTTATGGACGACTTGGAGCACAATATCTCGACCATAGACAAGCATAACTAAAGTAGTACTATAAATTTGACTTTATAATGACTAGTAATCAGCTTCACTATAATGGAATGGCTAAATAATACTGCCCACAATTGCTTGTTTGGATTGTCGCTTGCGACCATTGTACCTGACTAGTAAGTATTGCAACTACAACGGAATGGCTAAATAAAAGTACCAACAACTGCTGGGTTTTGGGTTTATCTCATGCTATCTGTATCTGATTAGTAATTGTTGCAACTACAACGGAATGATTAACTAAAAGGGCCCACTGCTTCTTTTATCAGGACGATTATCTATACCTGACTAGTAATTGCCGCAACGATAACCGAATAAGTAAAACTGCCAACGGTGTGAGTTCCTCGGTTGACTTCCTCGTTTGGTCTCGAGGGGGAACGCCAGGATGGGTTTGTTTGATGATAGTATCAGGTTGGTTCCGGATAGGTCCTTCTTACCCCTCTCTGATTGCCGCCAGTTGTATCGAGTCTCTATAGGTTGTTTAGTGCATGATGCCGCTGCCGCTTCAGTCCACCATACCTATGTAGGCGAGGACCGCCGAATTCTAGCCTCGCTGTCTTGGCCTCGATCGACGCTCCTCTTTTCCTTTGCCCTTTGTCGGCACCCTTTTGTTTAAGCAGGTTTTGAGATCGACGTCGTTAGCGGTTACCCTTCCGCTTGGCTCGCAGGGTTATGGACGCCATTGGTTATTCTTCAGGGCTCTTAGCCCCATTTGCATCTTGTCCGTAGCTGGACGCTCCCTCGTTTTCAAGGTGATCTGGATCTTCGTATTGTATAACTGTATTCTTGACTCATTGAGTCGCTGTTATATATATCTGTTCTGTGGGTCCCATCGAGGACTGTTGTGTAATGTTATTACTTCGTTTTCCACCCGCACGAAAGTGCCTGGTGGGCACCTTTGAATCGTTTCTATGCGGGTTTGGCGGGTTTCGCTAAAACTTGCGTAGGGTCGATTCTGAGGGTGTTACAATCCTTCATTGAAAAACTATTATTCAAATATTCCTTGACACTATTAAGAAGGTCTACATCATTCCCAATCAACAATATGTCATCCACATATAGTATTAAGAATGCTACAGAGCTCCCACTCACTTTCTTGTAAATACAAGCTTCTCCATAAGTTTGTATAAAACCAAAACTTTTGATCACCTTATCAAAACGTTGATTCCAACTTCGGGATGCTTGCTTCAATCCATAGATGGACCGTTGAAGTTTGCATACCTTGTTAGCATCTTTAGGATCGACAAAACCTTTGGGTTGCATCATATACAACTCTTCATCAATATCTCCATTGAGGAATGCTGTTTTGACATCCATCTGCCATATCTCATAATCATAATATGCAGCGATTGCTAACATAATCCTCACAGACTTTAGCTTCACTACCGGTGAGAAAGTCTCATCGTAGTCAACTCCTTGAATTTGTCGAAACCCTTTTGCGACAAGTCGAGCTTTATAGACAGTAACATTACCATCGATCTGCTTTCTTCTTGAAAATCCATTTGTTCTCGATGACCTTAGGCCATCCCAGTAAGTCCACCAAAGTCCATACTTGGTTTTTGTACATGGATCCAATCTCGGATTTCATGGATTCTTGCCATTTATTGGAATCTGGGCTCATCATCGCTTCCTCATATGTCTCGGGGTCATCGGTGTTGTCTACCAACATGACACTCATAACGGATCATACCAATGCAGGTGGTACGAGTTCTCGTTGACCTCCGAGGCTCAGAGCAACTTCAACCAAGTTTCATGATCATCATCATTAGCTTCCTCTCTAATTGGTGCAGGCACCACAGAACTTCTTCCGTCTTGCGCTACTCGCAATTTCGAGAGAAGGTTCGACAACCTCGTCGAGTTCTACTTTCCTTCCAATCACTTCTTTCGAGAGAAATTCCTTCTCTAGAAAGGATCCATTCTTGGCAACGAAGATTTTGCCTTCGGATCTATGATAGAAGGTATACCCAATAGTTTCCTTCGGGTATCCTATGAAGACGCATTTTTCCGCTTTGGGTTCAAGCTTGTCCGGCTGTAACTTCTTTACATAGGCTTCGCATCCCCAAACTTTAAGGAACGACAATTTAGGTTTCTTCCCAAACCATAATTCATACGGTGTCGTTTCAACGGATTTAGACGGTGCCCTATTTAAAGTGAATGCGGCTGTTTCTAATGCATAACCCCAAAATGATAGCGGTAAATCTGTAAGTGACATCATAGAACGAACCATATCTAAAAGAGTTCGATTACGACGTTCGGACACACCATTACGTTGTGGTGTTCCCGGTGTCAACTGTGAAAGTATTCCGCATTTCTTCAAATGCTCGCCAAACTCGTAACTTAGATATTCACCTCCACGATCAGAACGTAGAAATTTAATCTTCTTGTTACGTTGATTCTCTACCTCACTTTGAAACTCCTTAAACTTCTCGAAAGTTTCGGACTTATGTTTCATGAAATAGATATACCCATATCTACTCAAGTCATCCGTGAAGGTAAGAACATAACGATAACCATCACGATGCTATACTCATTGGACCACACACATCGGTATGTATGATTTCCAATAAGTCCGTAGCTCGCTCCATCATACCGTAAAATGGATTCTTAGTCATTTTTCCCATCGACATGCTTCGCATCTTTCAAGTGATTCAAAATCAAGTGATTCAAGAAGTCCATCGAATGGAGTTTCTTCATACGCTTCACTCCAATGTGACCAAGACGATTGCCACATATAGGTCGAATTATCGCTTGATTTCAAACGTTTAGCCTCAATGTTGTTAATATGTGTATTTCCACTATCGAGATTCAATAAGAATAGACCATCTATCAAAGGTGCATGTGCATAAAACATATTACTCATATAAATCGAACAACCATTATTCTCCGATTTAAACAAGTAACCGCCTAATAAACAAGATCCCGATATAATGTTCATGCTCAACACAGGCACTAAATAACAATTATTTAAGTATAAAACTAATCCCGATGGTAGATGAAGGGGTAGCGTGCCGACCGCGATCACATCAACCTTTGATCCGTTTCCCACGCGCATCGTCACCTTGTTCTTCGCTAGCTTTCGTTTATTCTACAGCACCTGTTTCGAGTTACAAATATGAGCAACCGAACCAGTATCAATGTCACATCCCAAGATTTTCCAAATCTTGTAATGTGAAAATAAATTAATAAAATAAAACTTTGTTTGATTTTCATAGCCAGAAGAAATTTTTCTGAATTTAAAATGGAAACTCAAACCCATTTGAATTAATTAAAATCCTAAAAGGATTTAAAAGGATAAGCATTTCATAAAAGGAAACAATTGGAAATGATATTTTAAAACAATCAAATGAAAATATTTGTTTTCAAATGAAATAGAAGTTTATAAATAAAGAATGTTTTATAAAGCTAAATCAAAACCTTGGCCAAGCTTATGAATTAAAACATTTAGTTTTGAATAAAACTAACAAAGGTTTAGTTAAAATAAAATGATAAGGAATTAATATCAAATTTTATTCAAATAAAAGGTTTTAACCATTTTTAATTAAAACATCAAAACTTATTAAATTATTTTAAATAAGTTTCTAAGTATTTTATTTTCTTAATTAAACCCTACTAAAGTGTTTTGACTTTATTTTAGATTCAAAATAAATATCTCAAATAAAATAAATCCTACTTGAATTAATAGGAAAGTCTATTATATTTAATTATTAATGGATCCTATAATAGAATGTTATTTTATTTTAACAAGTATTTCAAGTATCTTATATTCTCAAATAAAACCTACTGAATTGATTAGGAAAATGTTTAGAATGCAAATAAGGAGTTTATTAAATAAATCAAAACATATTAATAAAGGACCCCCCTTATTTAATTAATAAAAGGTTATAAAAATATTGTTTTAATTAATAATTGGTTTAAGTTGATAAACAGAACCAAAAACACATTACAAATATTTGAAAATGTTTGAATTATTTCGAATGCTTGAATAGTTGGCTGAAATTCAAAACAGGAAATAAAATAGAAAAGGAAAAATAACACAGAATTAAAAAAAATGGAAAAGGGCCAACCCAACCCAGGCAGCCCACTAAGCCCACCAACCAGCCCAACTCCCCTTCCCCGAAAGAAAACGTTTCACACTCCCTTTTAAACCCACAGAGGAACTGACATGTGGACCACCCCCTCATTTTCTTTCCCCACTGACAGGTAGACCTACCTCCACTGTTTATCCTCTCCACCCCGCAGCGACTAGTTCTTCTCCCTCGTTCTGCCGTTGATTCCTCCCGCTTAAATTCGCCTTAATTCGACCACCGTTACCAGCTTTGATCACGCAGGTTGAAACGCCCAAGCCTCCTCTATAATTCCCCTCGACACCTCGCCTTTGCACGCCTTAGACCGCCTCAATTCCTCCCGAACGTCCTCGCTCCGATGAGTCGCAACAATTCCGCCAACTCCGACCACCCTCCGCCACTACTTCACGCGAGTGGACTCCTCTCGACCTCACGCACCTCCTAGTACTCCCGGTTAAGCAGGTGCGTAACCCCGACTACAACAAACCCCTGACGCCGCCGCGTCTGCCTCTTTCTCCGACAAGCCCCACAGGTGAATTCTGGTCGCCCCTCTTCTCCCCGAGAAAACGATGATGATCTCCAAGCTCATACGAATCTAATGGCACTTTCCGTTTGTCTTAGGGCGCCTCCAATCCTCGCGATCGTCAAGCACAGAGCGCCGCCGTGTCTGCTTCTTCTCCGGCGACGTCTCCCAGGTGAACCAGACCGCCCCGCACCTTCTCATTCACGCACACACCTTCGCCGTGTCCTTGCGCTCCTGACTATGAGTTTTGTTTACCTCCTGGCGACCTGCAGCATCAACCTCGACAGCAACCAGAGAGCACCGCCGCTCGCAGCTTCTCCGACGAGCAATTAGCAGCAACCCCTTGCGCCCCTCTCGTAGCCAACCTCACCACGAGCATCAGCAGGTCTCTGCGAGCCTGGTAAGCCCTGCCAGCCTCTCCTCGCTTCGCTTTAGAGCCGCCACTATCTCGATCGCCGCCACCACCGCTCACAAATGGTCGAGCACATTAGCGCCGTAGGATCACGATCCGACGCTCCCGATAGATCACTTAATCGCGAAGAGGTACTCGATCTGAGCCACTCGATCTAACTAGATCTAACGTTCCACGATGTCGATCCGGCTGAACCGGTACCGGCCAGTTAAATCATGACGCGTGGCCAGGTTTTAAACTAAAAACCGTTTTGAATCTGATTAAATTGCAAATTTCAAACCCTTATATCTTTTGAACCACACGTCCAAATTTAGCAAATTTTATATCAATGAAATCAGGAGAACAAGCCCTAAACAACCATGGCCTTAGTTTTGAAAATAGTATCTGTTAGCTTGTTTGAAATTACAGAAACATTTGTGTACTTGTTTAGAGTATAAAAATTGTTTAAAATTGATTTTAAGATTGAATCTTTTGCAAAATGGATTTGTGTGAACTTACTGACCCTAGGAACCAACCCATAGTGTTAAAAATAATTTTTGTGAAATTTAAGTTGAATTAGTTAACTTAGTCATTTTCTAACCAAATAAACTCATTAAATCTTATTATGGAAAAGTAGTTGCAAGGAAAACCTTGGGAAAATGTTATGGCCCAAACTTACTGACCCAAAACACCAAGCCCTGCCAAGAGCAACACACTTGGTGAAAAACATAAAGTTATACTTTAAAAAGAATAATTTTCACCACATAAAATGTTGAATGGATTTTAAAATAGACTTTGGGCAAAACCCTCTAACTAATGACTTTGCCATTTTGGTAAATGACCAATGTGGACCTTCCAAAGTTTATAAACCTAGTAGAGACCAACTTTGCAATAGAACCCTCTTTTACAAGACTTAGGAACCATTGCTTTGTGTATGTGAATTATTGTTGAATGATGAATGCTACTTGATACTATGCTTGTTTGATTGTAGTGAAATTAGCAAAGTGTGAGACTAGCAAGATCAAGGAGTGACTATCACTCCCTACCAAAAAGGCAAGTTACACTATCATACAAAAGACCTACTATTTTTATTTTGTTACTTAGTGGATTTTATAAACATGCATGAAAATGTTTTATACTTAAGCTATGCTAATCCTAATAGGATTCCCTAAACACTCCTTAGTGAAAATATTAAAGTTGTACATGCTTAGCCATGCTATGTTTTGAAAAAGAGATACATGTTGAGATTTTACAAAGGTTGAGAAAAGGACTTGTGTTTTTATATAATAAAACAAGGACTCAATGAACCACCTAGGTGGTGGACACTTTATGTTTTGGAGAAGGTGGCAACAAAAGGGACCCATGTCTATGGCAATCACTTTGTGTTGTGCTCCAAATGAAAACCACCTAGGAAACTTAGAGATTGAACATGTTTCTCCAATTGTGGCTTTCGTGTACAACCACATGCTATTATGGCTCTGGCTTAGTCAACTACATTAGGAAGACCCATACATTGTCTTTAGTTACCGGACATGGGGATCTGGAATGCTTCATGGGGGCTGAAGACAAGCTAGCAATGATGTATGGGAGGACCTCTTGGAAAGACTTCGTCACATTTTCAGTCTGCCAGTACTCCATCTTGGTGAGCACTAATCCAGTAGGCCACTGGTGGCAACAAGATGGGACTGTGTCATGTGGGTAAAGTGTACTCCTTCTGCAGAAGTTAATAAAATCTAAGTACTTAGCCGTGTCCCCGGTTATGGACAATACTGAGCAAATAAAGTTTGAACTATGGGAGATCTCGACATTCCAACTTCTAATATAAAAACTTGATGCACTTGGGGGTACCAAGGAATTCAAAGAGATTTTGTTAAGCTTGATGCACTTGGGAGTCACCAAGGTGCACAAGAGCATGATGTACTTGGGGTTACCAAGGAACTCATGATTTTTGATAAAACTTGTTGCACTTGGGGTTACCAAGTGGTTCAAGGGATTTTGACAAGGACTTGAACACTTGAGTTTCTACCAAGGAGTTCAAGGAACTTGGAAAAAGAGATTTGACAAAGGACCAAAACCATTTTGAAAAGATAGGAAAATTTTTGCTTTATGCAAATAAGCCTTAAACTCTACTTAGCCAAATATGCATGTATTGATAGGATCCACTCATAATATACAAAGTAGTGAAACTTTCCAATACAATTCAAATGTATTGACCCTTGTGGCTGTAACTTGTAATGTTGCAGGTTGATTGTTTTGTTAGATGAAGATTGTTTGATTGACTAGGACTACAAAGTCTACAACCAACATCTGCCTGTGGCACTTTGAAGATGAAGGACCCCATGATTATAATTATTCCGCTGCAATGTAATGTAATAGCCAAATGAGCTATGTTAGATGTAATAAAATTATGTTATTCCTGGTTATAAAGTTATATTATGACCTTTGTTTCTTGATATTACATCTTAAACTGTGGATGCTAGCTATTGATCCAGGGACTAGCATTGTAAAACACAGGAGGGATCTACCACATTGGGTAGGGACCTCTACAGATGGTATCAGAGCATTGTGTTGCCTGTAGGATTTGTAAACCCTAGGATTGGACAAAACCCTTAGAAAATAAGGAGTCATATTTTGATCCAAAACTTATTTACAAAAACACTTGTAACCTCTTTCCTTAACCATTTTTGGTTCAACTCTACATCTCTTCTGCTTCAACTTGATGGAGAAACCTACCCTTGAACAAAGACTACACCATGTGCAAAAGACTTCTTCAACTTCTTTAACTCTAATGACTTCAACATCTTCAGCATATTCCCCAAGGACTTCCAACATGGAAACTACTAAGGACCACAATTAAGATAAAGAAAATCTTACTTAAGAAATTAGAGACTGAGGGAATGCAAAATAAGAAGAAACCATCAACAACTTTGAAGTATTGTAACCAAGAGTGTGTCTCAAGGAAGCCATGATCTCATGCAAAGGGAAGAAAGATCACAAGTGAACCATATAGATGGACCACCATAATTTAGTTAAGACAAAACATACCCAACTTATGTGGTGTAACAAAAATATTTTGTTGCTTAAGTATGTGCTTGAACCTTGTATGAGTGAAAAGTTTGTTTTGAGATTGCATGCACATTGCCTGTGTGAATTGTGATGTGTGTGATTAGAAATATTCCCTTAGAAATATCTTGCCTATTCTAAATCTTCCTTCAACCCCAAAACAGATGACTACCCCAAAGGACTCCAAGGTTGATGACACCAACACCAACCAAGCTGACAGCCTGGGAGAGCTCATAGCAACCCAACATCAATTGAACCAATTGACATCTCAGTTCCTAGCCAACAATAGTAATGAAGATCCAGCACTGCAAAGGTTTTTGGAGGAGCAGTCCCAATTGATGCTTAAGGTGACTAATCAAATGATTAGCATGGAGGAAAATTATCCTAGAAAAGAGTATGATAGCAAGGATGACAAGAATGTTGTTCTAGATGGAGCTCCAGCTTGCATTATTTGTGGAGACAAGGATCATACTTCCAAGGAGCATGAAGGACAATGCCCCAATTGTGATGAAGACCATCCTGTTGGAGAATGCCCTACCTCTCAAGCTACTTGCTACCTTTGCGAAGGAAGTGATCATACTCCTGGCCTATGTCCTATCTATGCCATGGTAGAACAAAGGAAACAAGAAGGATCCAAGTCTACCAAAGGAAAAGGACCACTTATACCTCCAAGCAAGACAACCCAATTCAAAGGACCCAGGAAAATCAAGAAGCCCAAGCAAGACATGAGCCTTGTACAATGTCGTAAATGTAAGGAAATGGGACACTACTCTAGTGGATGCCCAGAGAACATAAAGAATAAAGGAATTGACCAAGTGTGGTGCAACAATTGTAATGAACCAGGTCACTTTGTAGCAACTTGCCCACAAGAGCCACGTAAAGAACTCAATGACATTCATTGCTTCAACTGCAAGAATCCAGGACACTATGCTAGCAACTGTCCAGAAAGGATGAAGAACAAGTTGAACAAGCCTATGGAGAAGCTAAATCTTGGTCCATGAGTCAAGCATAGAAATAAAGCAAAAGTTTAACATAGAGAAATTCCAGGACCCAAGAAGGCCAATATGTAATTTTGTTTGAAAATATTTTAAGGGTGGTAGTACCCTAGCTGCTTTGAACTTGCTTGTAACCCTAACCTTCCCAAATCTCGGGACGAGATTTATTTTAAGGGTGGATCTACCACATTGGGTAGGGACCTCTATAATCAAATACCCAGGCACTACTACGAGTACTAGTGAGATACACATCAATAACATGTATATCAGATATACCTTTCTTCTTGATGTTGCCGTTCTTCAGATCCGCCAAGTACTTTGGGCAATTCCGCTTCCAGTGACCTTCTCCCTTGCAGTAAAAGAACTCGCCAGTGCTTGGGTCCAGCCTTGGTCTTCTTCGCCGGCGTGGTAACTTTCTTACCACCCTTCTTGAAGTGTCCCTTTTGCTTAGACTTGCCTTTCTTGAGTTTGGTGGTCTTATTGACCAACAACACTTGGTGCTCTTTCTTGATCTCCACTTCTGCAGATTTTAACATAGCAAACAGTTCTGGCAACTCTTTGTTCATGTTCTGCATGTTGTAGTTCATCACAAAGTTCCTATAACTTGGTGGCAGTGACTGGAGGACGCGGTAAATCCCCAAAGCATTAGGAATCACTATACCCAAGCTTTGAAGTTTGTTTGTGTGCCCAGACATCTTAAGCACATGCTCACCGACGGAGCTGCCCTCTTCCATCTTGCAGTTAAAGAACTTTTCAGAAGCCTCATAGCTTTTAATTGCCGCATGAGTCTCAAAAATCAATTTGAGATCCTCGACAATATCATATGGGTCTGACTCTTCAAACCTTTTCTGAAGCTCCGATTCTAAACCATACAAGATAGCACACTGAACTATGGATTACTGATTCTTCCGAGCGAGGTAAACATTCTTTACTTCATCGGAAGCATCACCGCAGTGGGTCACCCAGTGCATCCAGACATAGGTCAAATTACCACCGTGAGGAAAATCCTCAAATTGAGGAACCAATCCGCGAAGTTGCTTCCATTGTTTTTCAACTTTTCTTTCTCTAGGAACGCATTAAAATTGATGGTAGGGGCTGCCATTGATCTACAACATATTTGCAATAGTTTAGACTAAGTTTATGACAAATTGAGTTCAAATTAATTAATGAAATTAAACTAGGTGAACTCCCACTCAAAACAACATCCCTCACATTGTTTTAGTGATCACACGAACCAAATCCACTACATCAACACCGATCATCACGAGAGTTGATATAGTTTCAATGGCGAACAATCGTCATGTTCATCATATCTACTATACGATTCATGCTTTACCTTTCGGTGATCCGTGTTCCGAGACCATGTCTGTACATGCTAGGCTCGTCAAGATCAAACCTTAGTTTCTGCATGAGCAAATCTGGCTTGCTCACGTTGTATACACTTGCAGAATCTAACACACTCGATCATCACGTGGTGCTTCGAAACAACAAGCTTTAGCAACGGTGCTAACTAAGGGTGAACACTTTATGACTTGAAATTCATGTGCATGAGGGATCATCTTATAATGCTACCGTCGTCTACCAAGCAATACAAGATGCATAAAGGATTAACATCACATGCAATTCAATAATATGTGATATGATATGGCCTTTCTTCTTTGTGCTTCCGATCTCCATCTTCAAGCACGAACATGATCTCCATCATCACCGGCATTGCATCAAGGTCAATGACGCTTCACCATGGTTGTTGTCCACCGGCTTCAACTATTACAACTACTTTGAATAGACACGCGGGTCTTAACATAAATTAAAGACAACCATATGGCTCGCCGTTGCCAACTTACAATAAGGAACATTGCATACATCAAATATAATCACAATCATGGCCATATCACATCATCAGACACCCCTGCAAAACAAAGTTAGACGCCTCTACTTTCTTTGCATATTTTACGTGGTTTGGGGCTTTCAATAAGTGTCGTTCTAACTTACGAACAAGAACCACAACATTGATACAAGCATTGTTGATCACCCGTTGTAAATTGGATCTTAACTATGCTAGGAGAAACAGGCACCCGCAAAGCCACTTATGCAATACAAGTTGCATGTCAAGCGTGGAGCAAGTCTCATGAACGATGTCATGTAAGGTTAGCCCGGGCCGCTTCATCCCAACATACCGCAAGATGCAAAGTACACAAGAAGCAATCGACAATAAAAGTATCAACGCCCACAATGACCATTGTGTTCTACTCGTGCAACAGATCTACATATAGACACGGCTCTGATACCACTGTAGGGGTTCGTAGGGAAAATAAAAATTTTCTATCGCATACAAACAAACAAGCCAAGATATATCTACTAGATTGTAGCAACGAGTCGATGGAATAACTTACCCTCGAAGATTCCAAAGTGTTTAACGAGAGCGGATTCTCGTGGGTGATGTAGTCGTACTCTTTCCGATCTCAAGATCGTGTAGACGATCCTCCCGGCGCTGCGTTCCGGCAGCGCTTCCGTAGTCGGTCACACGTTCGGTACTCGACGAAGACCTGCCTCTCCCTTGTTCTAGCAGGCAGCAGAGGTTGTAGCACTCTCCTCGCGATTCCGGTAGCACAACAGGTACCTAAGTAGAGGGAAATCCCAGGCTTCATATTGCCGGAGCGAGTATGGTGGAGTATGAGAGAGGGCTATTAGTGGTCTAGAGATTAGACACACCAATTAGAAGGCTCTAAACCGCAGGCTAAAGCAATTAGAAGCTCTAAACCAAAACGGCTCTAAACCGGAGATATAGAGGATAGGAACTTGTGTGTCTAGAGGAGGCCCTGCCTCCTTTTATAGGTGGAGGGCCGACGCCAGGAGGGAGGGAGTCCTCCCAACTCGGCCTAGGTGGGCCGGCTTGGAGGAGAGGACTCCTCCAAGTTGGTTTCAACCTCCTCTTGCTTGTTTCCCACAGTTTCTGTTCCCACAGTTTCTGTTTTCCATAGTTTCTGTTTAGCCGTTTGACTTTCAAAGCAGTTTGACTTTTCAGTTTTGGAACAGCAAGAACACTTAGTACATGATGCAATCATTCAATGACACATTCATGTACCCTCCCCCCTAGAGTGCCGGACAATCCGGAACCTTCTAGAACATTCCCGATGAAAACACTAATCATTCCCGAACTCAAACGGGACTTTCCTTATATGAATCTTATTCTCCGGACCATTCCGGATCACCTCGTGATATCCCGGATCCCATCCGAGACTCCTAACAACATTCGGTCTCTTTCTCATAATACCATAACTACTCAAAACAACGTCGAATCCTTAAGTGTGTCTCCCTACGGTTCGTGAATTATGCGGACATGATCGAGACACTTCTCCGAACAATAACCAATAGAGGAATCTGGAAATTCATATGGCTCCCACATATTTCTACGTTTACTTTGCGATCGAATGAACCACTTACATACGATACCAATTTCCCTTTGTCTCACGATAGTTTACTTATCCGAGGTTATGATCGTCGGTATCTCTGCATACCTAGTTCAACCTCGTTACCGATAAGTACTCTTTTCTTGTTCCCGTGATATGTGATCCCTTGTGACCCAGTCACATGCTTGCAAGCTAATTGGATGACATTCCACCTTGTGGTCCCAGAGTATATCTATCCGTCATATGGATGGACAAATCCCACTCTTGATCCATGTGTTTCAACCAATACTTTCCGAACACTCAATGCCACCTTTATAGCCACCCAGTTACGGTGTGGTGTTTGATGTCATCAAAGCATCCATCCGGTAAAGGTGATATGCATGATCTCATGGTCGAAGGAATTAGGTTACTATGTATCAGAAAGCATATGGCAATTGAACTATTGAAATGACTTGATCTTTATGCTATGCTTATCTATAGGAGTATGTCCACCATATCATTCTTCTAACGATATGATCTTGTTGTTGATAACATCTCAATGTTCATGATAGGGAAACCACAATCATTAATCAACCAACAAGCTAGTGAAGTATAGAGGCTATACTAGGGACTTCAAATTAAGTTTACAAATCACACAAGTATTAATGTTTCCTTGTTAATACTATTATAGCATGAATGTAAACATTTATCATAAACACAAAGATATAATAATAACTATATTTATTATTGCCTCTAGGGCATATCTCCAACAGCCCACACCCCCTAGGAACGAGCCCACCCTAGGTCGCGCCTAGGGTAGGTGTGGCCCACCTGCCCGGCTCCCGACTCCACCCCTTCGCCTATATCTTCCCTATGGAACCCTAATACTGAGGGGGCGACCACAGATAGATTTCTGCCGCCTCTGTGGGGCGGAAAACACCAAGAGAGAAAGATCTCTCAGGCAGAGAGATTTTTGCCGGGGAAATTCCTTCCCGAAGAGGGGAGATCATCGCCATCAACACCATCATCAAGCTAGGTTTCATCGGGATCATCATCATCATCATCCACGCCATCATCTCCACCAGCACCATCATCACCACTCCGTCACGCAGTAATAATTGTGTTGGATATTGCTTTAGTTCTTATGGGAAACTTTCCTGATGTTAATTGCTATTGTAGTTAATGCTTGTGAGTGGAACCATTGGATTATTGTTTAGGTTCAGATTGTTAACCAGTATCATATCATGTTTGATCTTGATTAATATGATGTCTCATGAGTAGTTTGTTTAGTTCTTGAGGACATGGGAGAAGTCATGTTGTTATTAGTGGATTTGTGTTGAGTTATTATTCAATGGTTTAGTATTTAAGTTGTGGTGCTATTCTTCTAGTGGTGTCATGTGAACGTCGACTACATGATACTTCACCATTTATGGGACTAGGGGAACGCATTGTGTATTTGGCTACTAATTGTGGGGTTGCCGGCAGTGACAGAAACCTGAACCCCCGTTAGGACACCTTTTCATAAGGGAGCGTAGGATCTCAGAGTTTAAGGATGTGGTTAGATTTATATCTTAATTACTTTCCTGTAGTTACGGATGTTTGTAGGGGGTTTAATCACAAGTATGTATTAGTCCAAGTAAGGTCGGTACATTAGCACAGGTTCACCCACACAACACCAAAGAAGAGTACTCAGCTATCTGAAGCGAAAACACTTGACAGAATTCCCACGTTTCCTCGAGAACGTTTGGTCCTTATAAGTATTTCCACCAGCTTGTCCTTTGCTAAGAAAGGATTGGGCCACTTGCTGTGTTTGTTCTTTGTTACTTGCACTTTGTTTTGTTGCCTTATCAGAAAACCACTAAAAATCCGTTTGCTAAGTATTTACAGAGATTTCCTGCTCCATACCACTAGTCAACACCTTCTGCTCCTCGTTGGGATTGACACTCCTATTTATCGAAAGTACTATGATACACCCACTATACTTGTGGGTCATCACCCAGCATATTCCTTGGCATCTTCTGAGATGGCTAGCGTATTCCTTAGCATCTTCCGAGATGCCCACCATATTCCTTTAGCATCTTCTGAGATGCCCAGCATATTCCTTAGCATCTTGGACCAACTGTGCCAGTCTGAGCCAGGGGCGTCCCAAGACTGGCATCTGACGTAAGATCTTGACCTGGCGAGTGGTATGTCAATGTAGAGGTTGAGATGGCATCTGGATATGAATACGAGGTCACCTGGGGTGAATTAACTCGGCCCAAGTGCTCTGGATGAATAGAAGATTCGGCCTGGATTGCTCATGTTGGCCAATCCGAGTCAAGGATCCGAGTAAAGGATCCGAGGAAAGGATCCAAGTCACGGATCCGAGTCAAGGATCCGAGTCAAGGGTAGCCTAGCCCAGTTTTCCCTAAGTTGGCCCAGTTGGCCTTTTTCCTCCTTTCCTTTTATCCTATTCTTTTTATACCTCTCATCCTCTTACATATATGTCTTTTATCTTCACATCCTCTATTGAATTACGCATGGATTTGTTGAATCACTTGATACCTCAACGCTGGGGTACCCGGGGTCATATCCCCGACATGTCAACAAGGCAAAAGTCACCAATTGCCTTTCCCTATTTTGAGTCATGTAATAAAAGCTCCCCTTGAGCTAATTTTTAAGATATATGGGGCCTTGCCAAGTTTCTGTTAGTGGACACAAATACTATGTTAGTTTCATTGATACCTATAGCCATTTTACATGGTTGTATCTTCTTAAGCAAAAATCCGATGTGTTTGAAGTGTTCCTTCAATTTCAACAACATGTTGAGCGACTCCTAAACCAAAAAATCATTCATGTTCAAACAGATTGGGGTGGTGAATATATTAAATTCAACAAGTTCTTTTCTAATATTGACATTTCCCATAGAGTGTCGTGCCTGCACACCCATAAGAAAGGACCGCTGAGCGTAAACATCGCCATATAGTCGAAACTGGACTCACACTTCTAGCCCATGCCTCGGTTCACTTTTGTTTTTGGAGTGATGCATTCTCCACGGCATGTTTTCTCATCAATAGACTCCCCACTAGAGTCATTAACATGCAAACTCCTCTAGAACGTCTCTTAGGAGAAATTGAAATTTCGGACTATACGATTCTTTAAAGTTTCTGGGTGTGCATGTTGGCCTCATCTTCGACCATACAACAATCACAAACTTGAGTTTCGATCAAAAAAATGTGTATTTCTTGGTTATAGCTCTCTCCACAAAGGGTAAGTGTCTACATATCCCCACTAACTGGGTTTTTATTTCTCGTGGTGTCGTTTTCGAAGGCGAATTTTCTATTTTCCAATCACGGGTCCATAGACACAAATATTCCCACATCATCTATTCCAACCCTACCTGGTCAATTTGATGATTCCGCATATGCTCCTTTGCTTCTCCCTAATCATGGTGCAGGAACAGGTCGTGGCATGCAACTTTTCGTCGGTCCAGCACCAGTGCATGATATCGCCTTGGGACCTAGTGTTCCCATGCACATCGATCTGGCAGAGGACAGTGCGTCGCTTGCGCTATCACATGACGCGGATCCATCACGCATCCTAGACGACGGCCCAGGTTCTTCCATGGGGTCCTCTCACCCGAGTGGACCTATGATACGTCGGAAACGTATCTATAATTTTTGATGCTCCGTGCTTGTTTAGTATCTACTTTGCTTTTCTTGTCTACACTTTGAGGTTCTTTTTACATGTTTTCTCGTACTAACCTATTAACAATTTGCAACAGTGCCAATTGCCTGTTTTCTGCTGTTTTTTGTTTCAGAAAAGTTAGTAAAGAAATATTCTCGGAATTGTATGGGACAAAAGCCAAAGTCAATTACTTTCCGTGGGGAACAAGAAGTCCAGAGGGGAGACGTAGACGCAAGCCAGGGCGGTCAAACCCCCCTAGGCGCCGCTAGGGGTGGGCCCACGCCTGGGTAGGGTTTGACCCCCTGGTCGCCTCCTCGGCCTCCCCCTTCGCCTATAAGAAGCCCCCGATGCAGAAACCCTAAGCACCTAATCAAATCTCCACAAAACCGTCTGTAGCCGCCGCCACCATCGTCCCTAGATCGGGGGGATCTGAAGTTCTTCCCAGCACCCTGCCGGAGGGGACATCATCCCGGATGCCTTCTCTCCGGTATGATGCGTGAGTAGATCCACCTTGGACTATGGTTCCATGTAGTAGCTAGATGGTTGTATCTCCTCCTTGTGCTTTCATGTATAGATCTTGTGAGCTCCGTTCATGATCAAGATCTAATCTATTTGTAATCATGCATGTTGTTTGCGGGGATCTGATGGATATTGAGATTATTATGTTGGTTTGATTAATGGTTTTGTCTTTATGATTCTATCATGTCTGTGTTGTTTGTGATCTTGCATGCTCTCCGTTGTTAGTAGCTATCTTGGCCAAGTAGTTGCTAGTGACTCCAAGAGGGCGTATTTATGCTCGATAGTGGGTTCATGACTCTAGTTTCCAAGGGAAGTGACAATAATCTCTTTGGTTGTAGATGTGTTGTTGCTACTAGGGAGAAAACAACGGTCTCTTGTTCTTGGAACATGTGGACTGTTTACCTGACACACTTTGCTTAAAGCAGTTGTCTCTTGCTTGCAACTTAATACTGGAGGGGGTCGGATGATAACTTGAAGGTGGACTTTATTCATAGATGCAGTTGGATGGCGGTCTATGTATCTTGTTGTATTGCCCAATCGAATTTCATAGGATCTTTCTGACTAGTAATTGCATTGTTATACCTTGCTCAGTTCCTGTCAATTGCACTACTGTAATTTGTTTACCCTTCATGCCATGTTGTTTATCTAAGGAGAGCATCTCTAGTGAACTATGGACCCCGGTCCAATATTTACCATTGATACATCTTCCACTGTTACTTGTTTACTTTCTGCAAACCATTACCTTCCACACCATATGTTTAATCCTTTGTTACAGCAAACCGGTGAGCTTGACAACCTCACTGATTCATTGGGGCAAAGTCTTGAGTTTGTGTTGTGCAGGTCTCAGCGTTGCTTGCAACACCTGTGTGACGTTTCCTTCCTCCTACTGGTTTGATAACCTCGGTTTCTTAACTGAGGGAAAACTTTCTACTATGATGCTTCACACCTTGCTCTTGGGGTTTCCCGATGAAGCGCTCCCACTTGGACTGGCGCTGCATCAAGCTCTTTCTGGCGCCATTGTCGGGGAGGCTAAGGACGTCTTCACAAGGGGAGTCCTCCACTTCCTTTCTATTTACTTTGTTTTTTTAGTTTGCTTGGTTTTGTTTGCCTCTTTTAAAAAAACCCAAAAAAAATAGTCTAGTTTGGTTTGCTTTCTTTATTAAAAAGCACAAAAAAATTAGTTCCTACTCTAGTTGCTACCATGTCTGGTTTTGGACCAACCTCTATTTCCCCTATGGTATAAATCTCCACTTTTAAGCAAAAAAGTGAAGAAAGTTTTAAAGAAGCTTGGTCCAGAATCTCTGCTTTACAGAGGGAAACTGAGCCTAAGGTGAGCCTTAGCTTGGTTATTTATAGTTTCTACCGCGGTATTACTCTTTGTTATAGATATGCTTTGGATGCTGGGGCTGAGAAAGATTTTTTTCTATGTACTAAGGATGAAGCTTTTGATGCCATAAATAAATTAATCATGATTTATGGTACACCTGGCAAGTCTGATTCCTCTTTCACAAATATTTTTGCTAGGTTGAACACTCTTGAGACCAGTATTGCTACTATGAATAGTTGCTATCACACGCTTAGGGCTTACCATGATTATGTTCCCATAAATTCTGAGCCTTCAAAGTGGTTTCCCACAATCAAAGTCTCAATAAACACTACACTTTTTGATGCTCGCTGTGATATCATGTCTGAATTTTAAATCATGCCTAAAGATAATTACGATTCCTTGAGTCTTTGGGGGCTTACTGAAGGAGGAGAGGAAATCTCTCTTACCAACAATGCCACTATATTACCCATTGGAATAGCTGAAGGTGTGTTTACAAAAATCTCAGGAAAAATGGTGACTATTGATTATCTTGTTATTGAATGTGTAGGCAAAGGACAGATCACACTTGGAAGATCTCTACTGAAACACCTTGGGGCAGTAATATATGTGGGAAAAGGCATTATGCATTTTGCTCCTCCGGTAAGAAATCATATATTCCATAAAGAGAAGAAATGTAAGAAAGGAAAGAACAAGAGGGGTAATGCTTCTTCATTTGAAAATCCTTGATTCTTCTTGCTTCTTGTGCCTAACATAAAGGCGTTAAAGAAAGTACTTGTTGGGAGATAACCCAAGAGTTTACTTGAGTCTTGAAATTTATTACTTCAGTAATAACCTCTCCTTATACTTTTTGTTTGCTTTTTATGCCAAGAATGACCTCTAATGAGAGGGAAGTAAGATTTGGGGAGTTGCTGTACCGAAACAGATTTTTGTCCTCCACCAAAAAAATTCATGAGGAGTCTCTGTAACTCGGATTGAGCTCAAAATTTACAAATAAACCCCCCAGCATGTTATCTAAATTTCATTAGTTCAACACTTTTAGATTTGAGCAACAGAAGATGTTCTAAAAAATCGGTTTCTACCTGCTGATCTGTTTTGACAGATTTCTGCCATTATTTGCATTTGCTTCTTATTGATTCCTTTCTGAGTTCTCTTTTGGGGAATTGAGATTTTTGAAGGAGTTATGACAGTATCTTATGTTTTTATTGAAAAGCCTTGTTGTTCAAAAGCTTTGCCAGAGGTATAATATCTTTTGAATAAACTAATGTTGCTAATGAAGATTGTGTGAAGTTTTGTATGAAGGAAAATTTTCAGGTGTAGAGATAGAATGATGCAATGAGATGAAGAATGGACAAAATATCAAGCTTGGGTATGCCACCATAGGTGTCACCCCAAGAAATATCCAAGAGGTACGAGCGTTAAAGCTTGGGGATGCCCAAGGCATCCCCTTCTTCATCAATAAAAAGCTCAGGTCTGTCTAGACACTTCGTTTTTATTGTTTCATGCATAGTTGTGTTTTTCTTGGAGCATCTTAGTTTTTGTTTGCCTTTCTTAGGTTGTTTAATTTGCTTGAATAAAGTAGTTTGGACCCCCGTTCTCGCTGTGTTGTTTTGCAAATAATTTGCTTGGTGTGTAAGTTCTTGCTTGAAGTGCAAGAGGAGCTTGCATTGACCGTGACTTAGACTTTAGCATGACATGCTAGGTGTTGTTTTGGCATTATGCTTAGTGATTATTTCTGTAGCATGTCTTGTTCCAAACAATTGGGATTGCTTAGTGTGCCTTTAAGAAATTATGCATTGTTTTAGCATGCAAAAGCATAGTATTGTGGTATTCTCCTTTTATGCTTTGCTTGGGTTGACTTGGCACATGCTTACACCATGTTATGACTATGACAAGTCACCATTATCCTCTATGATCATTTAGTCCTTGACTTGTAGTACCACTCTATGCTTTGATTAGTAATGCTTTGTTGCTCTGCATGATTATGGCCATTATGCTCTCTTAGTTGGTTGCTCCCAGTATTTTGCTACCCTCCACTTGTATGAGTAAGCTCTACTCATGCTTCAAACTCCCAAGAAACCAAGTTATTCCAAACTGTCCACTATAAACTCCTATGCATGGTGTGTTACACCATTCCAAGTATATTCTTGTTTTCAGCTATCTTCCAATTAAAAAACTATTTTGTTATGTGAAAACTTAGTGATTAAAGCCCTCACGAACTTGATGGCACACTTTATATTCTTTGCCCCTAATAAACTTGAACCATTGTGACATCTATGTTGTATATGCTTGCACTTATACGTTGGAATTAACAGAACCATGCTGTCACAGGGAACGTTTTCAACATTGCACTTGTAATTTGTACTCAGTTGATATCATGCTCTTTTATCTATGGATGTCACCGATGTGAAATAAAGAGGGAACTTGTAAGTCCATGGAGTTTGTATCCTGTGTTAGAGAAACGCCTGGGCCGCTAGCCTAAGCCATGCCTAATCATGGTGGAAACTTGTAGCATCACCATAGTGAGATATCTATGAAGCATTCTCCATAAAAAGCTATGCATATAGTAAATAAAAAGATTGTTGAGATGCTCATTGTCTGCTTGCCTTGTCATTTTGGTTATGGGAAAGCTCATGTACCATGTGCAAGGGGTACCCCGTTGGCGGTTCTCAAAGATATGCAAATACTTACAATGACAAGAACTTACCTGTGACTGAAGTTGAGTATGCATGAGGTGTGGCCATCGTATTTAAGGGACTTGAGATTGCCAACTTATACTTATTCAAGCATATACTCCATCTTTTTCACTTTAACCTTAATCACTTCAAGATGCTTATGACAGGGGCAATGAGGACTGAAAGCTAACAAGTACCATAATTTTTGGAAGCTCTTTTTGAAACTTGAAATCCCTGCTCCCTTTACAAAAAGGCCTTTCTTCCACCATTCTGAGTCTCCACCTTCTACCTTTAGGCACCATTAAGAGAGCATAGTTGTCATTCTGTGTGCAGTGTTCCAAAGCTTATTGATTGATGCATATTGTGATATTACTTGTTCTTGTGCTATTTTTTTCTAGTCACCCTTGTGAACTTTGAAGGTGTCCTATGCATCTATATTTGCTACTCTATGAGGGACAAGATGGTTGCCACTATGCTATGTTTTATGTATGTGAAACAAACAAACGTCTTTTAATGCATGTTATTCATGATCTTTGTTTGTAGCTTTTCATGTTGCATGCATAGTTACTTTGTCTTATTGTTAGAACTCCATCTTTCATGCACTTATTTAGAGTTCTTTGATCCCAGCTTTCAATGCTTGCAAATGGTTAGATCTTTATTGTGAGGGTGCATGTCACCTCAAAAATTATTCTTTTATCACTTACCTACTCGAGGACGAGCAGGAGTTAAGCTTGGGGATGTTGATACGTCGGAAACGTATCTATAACTTTTGATGCTCCATGCTTGTTTAGTATCTACTTTGTTTTGCTTGTCTACACTTTGAGGTGCTTTTTACATGTTTTATGGTACTAACCTAATAACAAGTTGCCACAGTGCCAGTTGCATGTTTTCTGTTGTTTTTAGTTTCAGAAAAGTTAGTAAAGAAATATTCTCGGAATTGGACGGGACAAAAGCCAAATTCAATTACTTTCCGTGGGGAACAAGAAGTCCAGAGGGGAGACAGAGACGCAATCCAGGGCGGCCAAACCCCCTAGGCGCGGCCAGGGGTGGGCCCGCGCCTGGGTAGGGTTTGACCCCTCCTGGTCGCCTCCTCGGTCTCCCCCTTCACCTATAATAAGCCCCCGATGCAAAAACCCTAAGCACCCGATCAAATCTCCACGAAACTGTCTATAGCCACTGCCACCATCGTCCCTAGATCGGGGGATCTAAAGTTCTTCCCGGCACCCTGCCGGAGGGGAGATCATCCCGGAGGCCTTATCTCCGGTATGATGCGTGAGTAGTTCCACCTTGGACCATGGGTCCATGTAGTATCTAGATGGTTGCATATCCTCCTTGTGCTTTCATGTATAGATCTTTTGAGATCCGTTCATGATCAAGATCTAATCTATTTGTAATCATGCATGTTGTGTTTGCGGGGATCCGATGGATATTGAGATTATTATGTTGGTTTGATTAATGATTTTGTCTTTATGATTCTATCATGTCTGTGTTGTTTGTGATCTTGCATGCTCTCCGTTGTTAGTAGCTATCTTGGCCAAGTAGTTGCTAGTGACTACAAGAGGGGGTATTTATGCTTGATAGTGGGTTCATGCCTCTAGTTTCCAAGGGAAGTGACATAAATCTCTTCGGTTGTAGATGTGTTGTTGCTACTAGGGAGAAAACAACGGTCTCTTGTTCATGGAACATGTGGACTGTTTACCTTACACACTTTGCTTAAATTAGTTGTCTGTTGCTTGCAACTTAATACTGGAGGGGGTTTGGATGATAACATGAAGGTGGACTTCTAGTCATAGATTTAGTTGGATGGCGGTCTATGTATCTTGTTGTATTGCCCAATCGAATCTCATAGGATCTTTCTGACTAGTAATTGCATTGTTATGCCTTGCTCAGTTCCTGTCAATTGCCCTGTTGTAATTTGTTTACCCTTCATGCCATGTTGTTTATCTAAGGAGAGCACCTCCAGTGAACTATGGACCCCGGTCCAATATTTACCATTGATACATCTTCCACTATTACTTGTTTACTTGCTACAAACCATTACCTTCCACACCATACGTTTAATCCTTTGTTACAGCAAAATGGTGAGCTTGACAACCTCACTGCTTCGTTGGGGCAAAGTCTTGATTTTGTGTTGTGCAGGTCTCCGTGTTGCTTGCAACACCTGTGTGACGTTTCCTTCCTCCTACTGGTTCGATAACCTCGGTTTCTTAACTGAGGGAAAACTTGCTGCTATGCTTCTTCACAACTTGCTCTTGGGGTTTCCCGAAGAAGCGCTCCCACTTGGACGGGCGCTGCATCAACCTACATCTCCTGGCGAGCTACATGAAGGGAATATGCCCTGAGAGGTAATAATAAAGTGTTTATTATGTGTATTCCAAGTATATGGTAGATGTTTATTTTGCATGCTATAATTGTATTAATATGGAAACGTTAATACATGTGTGTTTAATAAATAAACATAAAGTTCCTAGTTATGCCTCTCTCATAAACTAGTTCGTTGATTAACAAGATGATCACAGTTTCCTGATCATAGACATTGGATGTTGTTAATAACGAGATCACAACATTAGTGTAATGATGTGATGAACATTCATCCGAAGTATAGCATTACGATCAAAGTCATTGAGTTTACATTGCTATAAACAACTTACAAAGTGATCCTAATCCTTAGACCATGAGATCATGCCAATCACTAACACCGGAAGAGTTTCTTGTTGACATCAAACGTCACACCATAACTGGGTGATTATAAAGATGGATTCATAGCTACTAAACTGTTATGTTGAGAATCATGGATCAAGAGTGGAATTTGTTCATCCCGATGACGGATAGATATACTCTGGGCCCTCTCGGTGGTATCACATTGGTTAGCTTGCAAGCAAGTGATTTGATCACTAGAATGTTATATCACGGGAACGAGAAAAGAGTGCATGTCAGCAACGAGATCAAACTAGGTATGGAGATACCGATGATTGAATCTCGGACATGTAATATATTGTGAAACAAAGGGATTAAGATACAAGCGTAAAAGGTTCCGACGATCACAGGAAAGTCATCATTGAATGTGTGGGAGTCAGTATGGATCTCCAGGTCCCACTACTGATTATTGATCGGAGAAGGGTCTCAATCATGTTGTAGAGGGAGTGTCCCAACCTTACAACAATATAAGGTGGAGTCCCCTGTGTTTACAATGCTAGTCCCTGGATCAATAGCTAGCATCCACAGTTTAGATGTAATATCAAGAAACAAAGGTCATAATATAACTTTATAACCAGGAATAACATAATTTTATTACATCATACATAGCTCATTTGGCTATTACATTACATTGCAGCGGAATAACTATAGTCATGGGGTCCTTCATATTCAAAGTGCCACAGGCAGATGTTGGTTGTAGACTTTGTAATCCTAATCAATCAATCTTCACTAAAATCAATCAAACCTGCAACATTACAAGTTACAGCCACAAAGGGTCAATACATTTGAATTGTATTGGCAAGTGATACTATGGTAGTATAGTGGAGTCTATCATCTATATGCATTTGGCTAAGTGGAGTTGAGGCTTGCATTGCTCAAAATAGAATTTCCTTACCATTTTGAAAATACTAAGTTTTTGTTTTGACAAAATCTTTTCCAAGGCATCTCTCAATCAAAGATTGAAGATTTCAAACAACCCTTGTTCAAACACAAAATTTTAACTTAGAAATTTGAATGATGAGATTCTTGATTGCTTCCATGTCTTGATGCTCAAATTGTCCTTTACCAGGGACATGGCTAAGTACTTAGATTTTACACTCTGCAGAGGTGGTGCACTTTCCCCACAAGACTTGGTTTCCCAAGACAAGATCTTTCAGAAGCTTTCCCTTAGACCAAAATGGACGCGCTCCAACCTATCAAACACTACCACCAACTGTCCATATGGCTAAGTTCTTGCAACCTATATGATCATGGCAGAGCCCATATTGCCATATGGCTTCTCAACATTTGACATCTCAAATCTCTTTGTTCCTGGGTGGCCATCCACAAGTGAGATACACAAGGTTCACCAGTCCCCTGGCCTTGTGTAACCACTCAACCAAAAACCACCAAGCAATTACCATTCCACCCAGGTGATTCATTAACTTAGTTGTTTTATTAAACAAAAACACAAGTCCCCAGACTTAGTATATTTTTCCATAGTGTGAATATATATTCCACCCATGTTTTCTATTAGCTAGGCTAAGCTTGATAGTAATAGGAATCTTAACTTAGGAAGATTTCCACTAAGGTTTCATCTACTAGTTTTCCTATAGCAAGGTTTATACTTAGCAAAATTCCATGCAGGTTTTACTTAGAGAAAAATCACTAATGCATAGAGAAAGTAATGGGACAAAAAGTATGAAGCATCACTTGCCTTTTTGGTAGGGAATGGTGGTTCACTCCTTGATCTTGATAGTCTCACACTTCACTACAAGTCAATCAAGCAAACACAAATTCAATTCACATTCCAAACCAAAGTCAAACAAACAATTTTTCACACACAAAGTAATGGAATCTAAGTCATGCATAAGCATGCAAAGGTTGGTTCTATTGCAAGGATGGTCTCCACTAGGCTTCTAAACTTTGTAAGTTCCAAATTGTTCATTTACCAAAATGGCAAAGTCATTTGCAAATGGGTTTTATCCATAAACCATTTTCAAATTCTTTCATCATTTTATGTGGTGAAAAACATTTTTCTCAATACCACAACCTTAAGTGGTTTCACCAATTAAGTTGTTGTTTCTTAAAACTTGGTGTTTTTGGTCAGTAGGTTTGGTCCAAAATATTTCCTCCAAATTTTTTACTCAAAACCATTTTCATAACAAAACAATAGTTATATTTGGCTAGAAATGGACTAAACTAATTAATCCATTCTAAACTTTTCCAAATTCATTTTCCAAACCATGGGTTGGTTCCTAGGGTCAGTAAGGTCACAACAAACCATTTTGCAAAAGTTTTAACCCTAAAATCATTTTTAAACAATTTTTCTAATCTAAACAAGCACACAAATGAATCTGCAAAAACAAGTAAATTAACAGATACTATTTACTAAACCAAGGGCATGGTTGGCTAGGTCTTGCTCTCCTGAATCCAACTACATAAAATTTGTAATTTTTGGACGTGTGGTTTGAAAGTTACAAAGGTTTCAAGTTTGCAATTAAATCTGATTCAAAAATCTGTTTTAACTCAAACCACTGACACGCGTCGGACTCCTATTCGTCGAAAACGTTTCGCGTGGATCGACTGCTCTGGCGCGTTGGATCAAGTCAGATCGTGCGGTACTGAACGCATACCCCTTCGCTATTAAGTGATTCTTTCGTGTCGCTTAGATCTCCATCCAACGGCTAATATCGTATTGACCATACTCTGGCGACGCAAGGTCAACGGCGAGCGGAGGAGCGGCCAGATGGCGGCGGCGCTGGCGAAGCAGGAAGCGAGAAGGAGGGAGAGGGTGCTCACCGAGTTCGTGGAGCGATGCTGATACTCAACGTGCTCTCGGGGAAGCAGGGGGCGCACGAGGGTAGTGATAATTTCTCGCCAGAGTGGAGCTGCGCCTCGGCCAAGCTCAGTTGTCGTCGAGGACGGAGCTGTGGATCACCCGGAGACAAACGAAACACATAGTTTGGCGCGCAAGGACACAGCGAAGGTGGGCGCGTGAACGAGAGAGGTCGGGGTAGTCTGGTTTACCAGGGAGGTTTCGCCGGAGTAGACGCGCCGGCGGTGGTGCTCAGATGTTTGACAAAGCCGAGCGTCTGGAGTGTCCGCGCTGACGCGATTGGGATGCGCGATGCAGAACAAGCTTGCGTGCAGAGGGAGTTGAGGGGTGGCGAGGCGTGTCCGGAATTTCCCGCGGAGCTCGCCAGAGTCAGAGGGGTTATTGAGCAAAATTTGTCAGCCTGGGGGCGTGCTTGAGGGAGGAGTCAGAGGGGAACGAGAGAGGATGCGCTGGCGTTTAAATGTGCATGGTCGCTGCGAGTAAAGGTGGCCGCGTTAAGACGAATTCATGCCGCGAAATCAAAGCCTGCAACGGTGACGGGGGAGGAAGAACAGGTCGTGGGGGTGGGGAAGATGACAGCGTGTATGCGGGGTCCTCTGGCAGCGAGAGAGGGAGTGAGGGGGAGGGTCCACCGGTCGGTGTCTGCGCGGGTTGCTTCTGTGGTGAAGAAAAACGGTTCGGGGGCGAGGGTGAGGTGGGCTAGGTGGGCTGCTGCTGGGTTAGTTGGGCCGGCTGGGCTGGGTCGACTGTTCTCACATTTTTTTCTCCTGATTGATTTATCTTTTTCCATTTCTATTTACTGATTTGAATTTCAAACAAACAATCCAATCAACCAAATCAATTCAAACAAACACCACACTTCACAACTTTTTAACTTGGTTCTGTTTTGTAACAAATACCAAAATTGCAAAATAAAATAATATTTTAATTCATTTTAGGATCCATTCATTAATTAAATAAAATGGACCTTTAGTTATTTAATCAAATAGGGTTTGATTTATTTAATAAAATCTTCATTTGAAATCTAAATATTTTCAAAACCAAACCAGTAGGTTTTATTTGGAAATAAAGAATACTTGGAAACTTGTTTAAAACAAAATAACCTTTTATTTTAGGGTCCATTAATAATTAAATACAATAGACCTTCATTATTAAATCAACTAGGATTTATTTTATTTAAGATATTTATTTTGAAATCTAAAATAAAGCCAAAACACTTCAGTAGGTTTTAATTAAGAAAATAAAATACTTAGAAAACTTATTTAAAATAATTTAATAAGTTTTGATGTTTTAATTAAAATGGTAAAACCTTTTATTTAAATAAAATTTGGATATTATTTCCTTATTATTTTATTTAAATAAACCTTTACTATTTTTAATCAAAACAAAACATTTTATTTCAAAGTTTTGGCCAAGGTTAAAAAAATATTTCTTTTCATTTTGAGAACCCAATCCTTTTATAAAAAGATTTCAAAGTAGTAAAAAAATATTTTTATTTTTCCTTTATTAAATATTTATCTTTTTAATCCCTTTAGGATTTATTTGTTCAAAATAGGTTTGAAGATTCCCAATTGGATTCAAAAGTTTCTTCTGGCCCTGAAAATCAACAAAGTTTTATTTTATTCATTTATTTTTCACATTACAAGATTTGGAAAATCTTGGGATGTGACACATGTCTCCATTTTTCGCGAACCGTAGGGTGACACACTTAAGGGACACTAACATCCAGTTGGAGCAAATGTTTCATGCCGAAAGAATAAACAAGCGCAGTAATTTATTTCACTAGATACCGAAACAGGTTTTCGGGTGAAATTGCATAAAGTGGTTTTGCATGTGAAATAGAATTATAGCAAGGGGTTATATGTGAATGTTTGTCATTAAAGTAATTGACGAAATTCTGAATAAATAAAAGTGTTTTATTTAATGAGAGTTTGCATTAAATTTGGTGGAAATTTAATAGCAAGTTTGAGTGGGATTTTGAGTGGAGGAAATTGAAAGGGTTTTTGTGAGTGGAGTGTCCACCCACATGAAGAGGGGAGGGCAAGGGGCAGCCCCCATGCGCTGGCAACCTCCTTGGGGTCCCCCCTCTCCTATAAAAGGAACCCCTCTCCTCACTTTTCAATCACACCTCCTCGTGAAGGATCTCTCTCCCCCTCTAGAATTTATCCCCCATGGTCTCGGACTAGCGAGATACATGTTCTTGGTGGATATTCGGCAAGAAAGAGTTGTGCTTCTGCTGCATCGCTGGAGCGAGGAGGCGGAGGTTGCTCGGAGTCTTGTATGTGTGTGCGAGCACGGATGTGTTGCTGCTTTGCGGCGCTAGGACTTCCTCTCGATCTTGAGATCGGCAAGAGATCGTCTACATAAACCACGAGTTGAACTCTTTAAGATTTGTCGGTCTTCAAGAGTATGTTATCTACGGATATACATCCACCCGTTGTTTGTATCTAGTAGATAGATCTTGGTACATAGTTCCCATCGTAGGAATTCTTTTGTTTTCTATGTTGCGAACCCTACAGTGGTATCAGAGCCGGATCTATGCGTAGATGCTTTACACGGGTAGTACACATATGAGTATGTGGGCGATGATGATCATGTTGTTTCTCCTTAGTTATAATTTTGGATATTGGTGGCATAGTGGGATAAAGCGGCCCGGACAAACTTTACATGTCCTCGCACATGAGACATGTTCCACGCTTGACATGCAACTAGTTTGCATAAGTGGCTAGCGGGTGTCTGTCTCTCCTACTATAGTCAATATCTATTTTGCAATGAGTTGTCAAAAATTTGGTTATCCTTGTTGTGGTTCATGTTCGTAGGTAAGAACGGTTATATCTTCGAAAGCCCTAAGCCACGTAAAACTTGCAATGGATAAATTAGAGGCGTCTAGTTTAGATTGTTGCTGGGATAGTGTTATGATATGGTGATGTTGTCAGTAGAAGTATGAGATGATACTCTTACAACACACATAGCGTGTAAGTTCCATAGACCTTGGACTTACACATAAAGGTATGATAGTGATCATACCACGGTGCACATGATAGAGATCATATGAGGGAACCATATCATTTCACTAATAAACATGTGATGTTTGATAGCATCTTATATTGCTTGTTTAGCGCTTTGTTAGCATAATAAGATGATCCATCATTTAAATATCAAGATAAGAATGTGTTCTTCCTTTAATATGCACCGATTATGTTTTCGTCGCTCCAAGACATCACGTGATGATCGGGTGTTCTTGGATCCACGACCATATATCGGGTGTAAAACAGTTAAACACGCGAATACTAAGGTTCTAACTTGGCGAGCCTAGCATGTACACGAACCAAAAGGTTAAGCATGAGTCATATAGTAGATATGATGCCCATTTGATGCTCGCCTTTGAAGCTACACCGACTCACGTGATGATCGGACTTGGTGTAGTGGATTTGGTTCATGTAATCACCAAAAAGGCACGAGAGATGTCGTTTTTTAGTGGGAGTTCATTCGTAATGTGGATTATTTGAACTCAATCTATCATAAACTTAGTCTAAACTCTACAAATTCTGTTGTAGATGGCACCACCTGCTTTTAATTTCAATGTGTTCATGGAGAAAGAGAAACTTACAATGAACGGTAGCAACTTTATCGAATGGGCCATGAATTTGAGGATTCTCCTCTCTGCTTCACAAAAGCAATATGTGCTAGAAGTGCCGCTAGTCCCCCCACCTTTTGAGGATGCCCCTTGTAACATCCCTAAAATCATGTTTCAAACTCATGCATATCATCCATGCATCCATGATCATATGAATTTCATTTCAAACAAATCATTTCAAAACAGAAGCATATATGCTTATAATTTCATGTAAGTTTGCTCTAGCCTTAATGCTATCTTCCAATGAGAAGAGTACCTTGTTTTGTTCAGTAAGGTTTGAATTCAAACTTAGGCACCTTCAAAAGCTTGATCAAAGTTTTCAAAACAAAAGGAGTAAATAAAACCAATATTATGCCTATTGTATATATCACATAAAGGCTTGGTTTTATTTTTATTTTCATTTGATCAAAGTGTTTTGAATAAACAGTAGTGTTTGACACACATTTGAGTGCAAGGTTTGCAGTATAAAAACCTAGAGAAGATTTGAATTCAAACCCATTTGATTTGGAGTTGAAATTCATTTCAGAAAAAACAAACAGAAAAAGAAAAAGGTTAAAAGGAAAAAAATAAGCTTTCAATCGAATCTGGCTCAACTGGCCTAGCTAAGCCCAGCAACCCCACCCCGCGAAACATTTTTATTCACTCACACCCGCACCCGCTGAATGACTGACAGACAGGACCCACTCCCTCTCTGCTTCTCTCGCTGACAGCCGCGGCCCACACGGCGTCGTAGTCTCCACCCCGCGACGTGTTCTTCCCTAAATCGCGCCGTGCATTTCCTGTTTGATTCGCTTGTCAATTCGTGTTGATTGCAGGAGTAAATCACGCCCCCTCCTTGCCTACTTAAACCCCCTCTGCCCCCTCTCCATTTCCCCCCAGACTCCGAGCACAGAGCGCCCCCAGGCGGCCCGCAATCATCCTCGCACCGCCACAGACAGAGCTCACTCCGGCGACCGATTCCGGTGAGCCCCGTGCGCCCCTTCCTCTCTGGTTCTTGCAGACAGCTTCGCCACTTCCTTGCGCACCTACTGACACTGTTGGTTCCTTCTATACCGCCCCAGGTCGTCGTCTTCGACAAGCACAGCAAGGTTCCGACGACGTCCTCAACTCCGGCAATTAAATTCGGTGAGCTCCTTGTTCCCCTTCGCCTCTGATTCACACGATCGTGTTCGCCTTAGTATTGCGCATCTCCTGATTCCGTTTGTTCATGCTAGGGTGACCAGGAGCGTCGCCAACATCGTCGTCCACTCGAGCCCGACGTTGACAGCAACTCCGACGAGCCTGTGCAGTCGTGCCTGTGCGCCCCTTGCCAAGCCGTCCCCAGGTTGAGCATCAGTGCGTCGCTACGAACCTGGTAAGCGCCTCCGACGACCCTAGAACCCCCTGTAGCGCCGTGCCGCCGTAGGAAGAGCACGCCGCCGCCAATAGCCACCGCCAGTGCCGCCCATCTATGGTCGTTTGACCCAGGACCGTTGGATTTGGATCCAGCGCGTGAAATTAGATCACTTATCGAAACGTTATGAGTAGATATGGGTCGTGCAGGTTAAGTAGATCTAACGAATCACAGACGCGATCCTGAGCGAACCGGTACGCGCCAATCAGAGCGTGACGCGTGGCCAGGAATTAGATTTAAAAACAGAATTTGAATCTATTAGTTGTTTGAATTTGTTTTAGCTATAACTTTTGATCCCCACGTTCAAATTTGATGAATTTTATATCAATGGAATCAGGAGAACAAGCCCTTTCTAAATATGCAATGTGTTTAATGTTTTGCTTCTGTTAAAATTGTTTTATTTATAGAAACATGTGTAGGGCTATTTTGAGTATATGAATTGTTTAAGAAATGTTTTAAGGTTTAAATAAATGTTGTTTGGCAAGTTTTGAACTTGTTTATGAACCAGTATAGTACACTTGCTTTTTAGAGTTTTAAAAACCATAACATATCATATTGCATGCATTCATATATTTTTGTTTGTATATATTTTGTGTGTGATAGTTGCTATGATTTTATGTGTAGATTTTGGTGCCAATAGTGATTGTGATTGTGATTGTGAGGAGTGTAGCTACTCTCCAAACTACCAAGGCAAGTGGTGCTTCATGATATTTTTGTCTTGGTGAAAATCAAGGCTTGTGGGGAAAGTGCACAACCTCTACAGATGGAAGAATCTAAGTACTTAGCCATATCCCTGGAAAAGGACAACTTGAGCATCAAGACATGGAAGCTATCAAGAATCTCCTCATCCCAATTTCTAAGTAAAACTTGTGGGTGAACAAGGGTGAAGGACTCCAATGTCTATTGGTGGTTCCTTGGGAAAAGTTTTGATAAAGAAAAACTTAGTGATTTCAACTAATAGGAAACACCTATTTTGAGCAAAGCAAGCCTAAGCTACACTTAGCCAAAATGTATATAGTATCTAGTCCACCAAAATAATACTAAGGTATCACTTGCCAATACTATTCCAATGTATTGACCCACTGTGGCTGTAACTTGTGATGTTGCAGGTTACTCTGATGAGGATTAGGAGTCATGAGTCTACACTCAACATGTTTTCCTGTGGCACATGAAGATGAAGACTTTTATCTATTTACTTATTTAAACTCTTGTACTAGGCATGTGGCCTTGGAGTTGTAAAGACTATGTTTGTCTCTGGAATGATTGTAATAATGACCTTTGTTTCTGTGTACTTCATCTTAAACTGTGGATGCTAGCATTGATCCAGGGACTAGCATTGCAATCACAGGGATCCTTTTCCTTTATAAAGGAGGGATCTTACAGATGGTATCAGAGCACTGTGTTGCCTGTAGGATTATGACCCTAGGATTGGAAACCACTAAGGAAAAATTTTCAACAACTTCTACACTTGTCTATTCTTCTCGTAAACTTTTCTAATCTTCTTTCTCATCTCTAATTGTAGATGAACTCCATCAACGAAGTCGTAAGGAAAGGACCACTCATGACAATGACTTTGGAGTGTGAGACAGAATTCCCCAAGGCTCTCAAGGACCTCATGGTTGCAATGGAAATACATGGTGCAGCTGTGTATAAAGGCTTTCCTGTGATGGATGAAGGAGTTGAGTACTGGTGGGTGCAACTTCACTTGTATAAAAACAAGGAAGACAACCACAAGGAATCAGTATTCTACATGTTCACCAATTCAGTGATGCACCCTACATTCTTTGACTCAGCAAGGGATGCAGCTTGGAAGACCATCAAAGAACTTGGTGAAAGAGTCAAGTGCAGAATGTTCAACATCCAAAATAGCCTAAAAGAAGAGACGAAACATAGCCAAGAGTTGGAGGCTACCAACCAAACCTTAAGAGGAGACATTATAGACTTAGTGATGGAGTCATGTGCTCAAGATAGAGTGATTGCTTCTAGAAATATTGTGTTAGCCAACATATCTAGTGAGATAGGATTGTAAGCGCACTTTGTTAGTTGGACCACCACTTATCACCTTATTTTCCAAATGTTGCTAAAAATAAGTTGAACCTTGGATGTTGTAACGGATTCATCTATGCCATGACTTGTGTGTATTGATTTCCAAAGATATGCATGTGATGCTTTGCCTTGTGTTTTATCTTAAATTGTGTTGTTTCTAACTTTTTCTATCTTATAAATAGATGCCTAACGTTACCATCAGCACTGTTGAGGAGTTCCAGGGAACTCGCTTTGGTCCTCGTATTATTGAGCTTACTACTTTGCTCAATCTCCCTCTTCCTACCATCATGGTGCTCCCCCTCACCAAGTTTGAGAGGAAAGACCTCTGGGGTTTCAAGGTCAATCAGCCCGGACGCCAGACTGAGCCTACCACGGTGGCTATCATCTTCAAGCTCATGCACGATGACAAGGAGAGAGGCCTTGAGGTAGTCATGCAGGATCTGATTGGACGTCTGCTAGGGAGACACTCTCGACAGGTTAGAGTTACTCACTTCCACGTCTTCGGTAGACGTGATGAGGATGGAGAGGCCATCGACTTCGAGGACACTTCGAGGGAGATAGCAGAGCCGATTCGTCTATACCTCCAGGACTTAGAGGCTCTCATTAGGCACATGGACACTGATAGGACCAACGTCATGCTCAACAATGACGAACTCCAGGTGCAGCTTCGTGAGAAGGACGAGCTCTTCGCGGAGCAAGATGAGATTGTCAAGGAGATGGAGGCAAAGTTCGAGAGCCAGGACAGAAAGTTCAAGAGTCAAGAGAAGCGAGTCTAGGATAGGAACAAGAGGATTCGGGATATGACTGAAGAACTGTAGGCCAAGGACTTCGAGCTCGAGCATCAGCAGACGGTGATTAAGAGGCTTCGTTCTCAGAAGAGGGCTCTCAAAGCCAAGGTAGAGACCTTGACCGCCAATGTCGAGGAATACAAGACCGCTATGGAGAATGCAGGTCTTACCTTTGTTGAGTAGGAGGTTGATGCCTAGGAGTAGAGTTGACTACTCATTTATCATTTATTTATCATACTTTATTTGTGTCACAATGACCATCCAACATGTGGATGGCTTGTTATTGGAGTGTTTACTTTGCAAACTTGTCGTTTTTATTGTTGAACTATTATTATTATGATGCATGTTTTGTGATTGTTTATGTGATGTATTGTGCATAAAAGCATCTATGGGTATCTCATTCTTATCTCTATTGAACAAACCACAGATGCCTCCCCGTCGTGCCAATCCCAACCACAACAACAACGACATCACTCCTGAGATGCAGCAAATGATGACCGCTCAGACTCAGCTGATGCAAATGATGATGACGTTCATCCAGAACCAAAACAACAACAAAAACAACAACAATAACAACAACAACAACAACAACAACAACAACAACAACCCACCGGGTTTTGACATGCTTACCAAGTTCTTGAGATTGAGGCCAGCAAAGTTCTCAGGAACAACTGATCCCATGGTGGCCAATGATTGGCTACGCTCTGTGAACAAGGACTTGGTAACTGTGGGCATCGATCGAGAAAAAGTCGATTTGCAGACATTTCTTTGGAAGGACCAGCCGCCACTTGGTGGGATAACTTCCAGATCACCACTCCCATAGAAGATGTGACATGGGATATCTTTGAGGATGGCTTTCGTACTGCTCATATCTCATCTGGAGTGATGAGTCTGAAGAAGAAAGAATTCCATAATCTAAAGCGGCCACCATGACATGGCTGAATATATTGAGGAGTTCAACAATCTGGCGCGTTATGCACCGGATGAAGTTGACACTGATGCTAAGAGGAAGGAAAAGTTCCTTGAAGGCCTGAATGATGAACTGAACTTGCAGCTATCAGTGGCCTATGTTCCCACTTATCAGTCTCTTTGTGACAAGGCTGCTATTTTGGAGAACAAAATGAAGCAAGTTGAGAGCAGGAAGAGAAAGCACTCAGACAAGCATAGCTCGGGATCGTCTCACAAACGTTCCCATTATGATGATAGCGGAAGCTCGGGATCCCACAAGCATGGGAAATTCAACAAGAACCACAACCACAACCGTCATCATGACAACAAGCATCACCGTAGTCATGACAATGACAAGTACAAGAACCACAAGGGTGGATATAAGAGCCACCATAGTGGTAGTGGAAGTGGTAGTGGAAACCAGCCTGTCAAGGACATTAGTCAGGTTGAGTGCTTCAAGTGCAAGAAGATGGGGCATTATACAAATGAATGCCCAGAAAAGAAAGTTGAAGGACCCAACAAGCCCAACCCTTTTTAGAAAGGGCAAGTTAACTACATCAATGTGGAGGAAATCTATGAGGAGCCTGATGATGTTGCTGGTAAGTTCAAACTCAATTCTATTCCAGCATTTGTTCTTTTTGATACTGGAGCATCGCATTCATTCATATCAAAAGAATTTGTTGATAGAAATGGGTTTCCAACTGAAAACATTGGGTGTCCAATAAAATTTAGTTCTCCAGGTGGAGATATGATAGTAAGTCTTGGATGTCGGGATCTAGTGATAGAGTTTGGAAAGCATAAGTTTCCAGTGAGTCTGATAATCCTAGATTCCCAAGGACTGGATGTAATTTTGGGAATGGATTGGATGGCTAAGTATGAAGGAGTACTAGATTGTGCTAATCGTACTGTTGCACTCACAACCCCGGAAAGAAAACGGATTAAATTCAAGTCTAACTTTGAATCAAAAGGGAGTAAGATAAATTCACTTAAGGGGGTTAGCATAGACGGTGTGCCAATTGTGAGTGAATATCCGGATGTGTTTCCGGAAGAATTGTCGGGAATGCCACCAGATAGATATGTGGAGTTCCTCATTGATCTGCTACCAGGATATGGACCAATAGCAAAGAGACCATACAAGATGTCAGTTGATGAACTGAAAGAACTCAAGAAACAACTTGGAGAACAGTTGCAGAAAGGATTTATTCAACCAAGTTCTTCATCTTGGGGAGCCCCAGTTTTGTTTGTGGAGAAGAAAGATAGAAGTCAAAGGTTATGCATAGATTACCGTTCACTCAATGAGGTGACTATCAAGAACAAATACCCTTTGCCAAGAATAAATGACTTGTTTGATCAGTTAGAAGGAGCTTGTGTGTTCTCAAAGATTGATCTCCGGTCAGGATATTTCCAACTCAAGATAAGAGAACAAGACATACCTAAGACTGCTTTCACCACAAGGTATGGATTGTATGAGTATACCGTGATGCCATTTGGTTTGACCAATGCTCCAACATACTTTATGAATATGATGAACAAGGTGTTCATGGAATTCCTTGATAAGTTTGTTGTCGTTTTCATCGATGACATTTTAGTCTACTCCAAGAGCAAAGAAGAGCATGAAGGACATTTGCGTTTGATACTTGAGAAGCTTAGAGAGCATAAATTATATGCCAAATTCAGCAAGTGTGAATTTTGGCTAAATGAAGTTGGATTTCTTGGACATGTTGTGTCAGGAGATGGTGTAGCAGTTGATCCTGCTAAAGTTTCAGCTGTAACTGAATGGGAATCTCCCAAGTCAGTGAAAGAAGTTCGTAGTTTCCTTGGGTTAGCAGGTTACTACAGAAGGTTCATTGAGAATTTCTCCAAGGTAGCTAAGCCTATGACAGAATTGCTAAAGAAAGACAAGAAATTTGCTTGGTCTGAAGGTTGTGAACTCAGCTTTCAGGAATTGAAGAAGAGACTTGTGACAGCACCAGTTTTGTGTTTGCCAGATTTGGAAAAAGATTTCCAAGTATATTGTGATGCATCTCATCATGGTTTGGGTGCAGTACTTATGCAAGATGGGAAAGTTGTGGCTTATGCCTCGAGACAACTCAAAACTCATGAAGTGAACTACCCTACTCATGATTTGGAGTTAGCCTCTGTTGTCCATGCACTCAAAACATGGAGACACTATCTTTTGGTAAAGCGTTGTGAAGTGTTCACAGATCACAAGAGTTTGAAGTATATCTTCACCCAGAAAGAAATTAACATGAGACAAAGAAGATGGCTAGAACTCATCAAGGACTATGACTTAAGTTTGCAATACCACCCCGATAAAGCAAATGTTGTAGCAGATGCTCTAAGTCGTAAGGTTTTTGTGAATGGCCTTACTAAAGGAGAATTGCCAGATGATTTGTGTGCTCAATTTAGAGATCTCAGATTCGAGATTGTGCCTAAAGGACATCTCATGTCTTTGGATGTTCAACCTACTTTGTTGGACAAGATCAAAGAAGCCCAGAAGACTGATAAGGAAAATGAATAAATTAAGGAAAAGATTGTCAAAGGAAAAGCCAAAGGATTCCATGAAGACAAACAGGGTACTTTATGGCATGGGAAACGTATCTGTGTTCCACAAGATCCGGAGCTTCGGAAACTGATTTTGCAAGAAGCACACAACTCACTGTATTCCATTCATCCGGGTAACACCAAAATGTACATGGATATGAAGGAAAGATTTTGGTGGAATAATCTCAAGAAGGACATCGCCGAACATATTGCTTTGTGTGATGTGTGTAGTAGAGTGAAAGCGGAACATCAGAAACCAGTAGGTTTGCTTCAACCATTAGCTATTCCTGATTGGAAGTGGGACAAGATTGGTATGGATTTCATTACCGGATTACCAAGGACCCGGTCAGGATACGATTCTATTTGGGTAGTAGTGGATCGCCTAACTAAAGTGGCTCATTTCATACCCGTGAAGACAACTTATACAAGTGCTAAGTTGGCCAAAATCTATATGAGTAGAATTGTATGTCTACATGGATTGCCCAAGAGTATTGTGTCTGATAGGGGAACTCAATTCACTTCCCATTTTTGGAGACAGCTACATGAGTCATTGGGAACGAGGTTGGAATTTAGCACTGCTTTTCACCCTCAAACTGATGGACAGATAGAAAGGACTAATCAGATTCTTGAAGACATGTTGAGGGCATGTGCCCTAGACTATGGAGCCAGTTGGGATGAAAGCCTGCCTTACGCAGAATTTTCTTATAACAACAGCTATCAAGCCAGCATTGGGATGGCACTATTTTAGTTTCTCTACGGGAGAAAATGTACCACCCCATTATTATGGAATGGTGTGGGAGAAAGAAGTTTGTTCGAACCAGAACTTATCAAAGAAGCCGAAGAGAAGGTCAGGTTGGTTAAAGACAGATTGAAGATAGCACAGTCCCGATAGAAAAGCTACGCAGATCCTAAGCGTAGAGAAGTCACCTACGAAGTTGGTGATAGAGCTTATCTTAGAGTGTCACCACTTCGTGGAGTGAAGAGGTTCGGAGTCAAAGGAAAGTTGGCCCCAAGATATGTTGGACCATTCAAGATTCTGAGTCACAAAGGAGAAGTTGCTTATGAAATTGAATTGCGAGAGTCTTTGTCAGCTGTTCATAATGTGTTTCATGTGAGTCAGCTTAAGAAATGTCATCCAGAAATGGAAGAAACTTCTTTGAAGGATACTATACCTTTGGAGGAGGTACAATTGGAAAGTGATCTCACTTATGAGGAGAAGCCTATCAAGATTCTTGAGACTGCAGAAAGAGTCACACGGACTAAGACTATCAAGTTTTGCAAAGTTCAGTGGAACCATCATTCCGAAGAGGAAGCAACATGGGAAATGTAAGATGATCTTGAATACCACCCTCACCTATTTGCTAGCCAATCCGAATCTCGAGGGCGAGATTCACCTTAAGGGGGTTAGATTTGTAACATCCCTAAAATCATGTTTCAAACTCATGCATATCATCCATGCATCCATGATCATATGAATTTCATTTCAAACAAATCATTTCAAAACAGAAGCATATATGCTTATAATTTCATGTAAGTTTGATCTAGCCTTAATGCTATCTTCCAATGAGAAGAGTACCTTGTTTTGTTCAGTAAGGTTTGAATTCAAACTTAGGCACCTTCAAAAGCTTGAGCAAAGTTTTCAAAACAAAAGGAGTAAATAAAACCAATATTATGCCAATTGTATATATCACATAAAGGCTTGGTTTTATTTTTATTTTCATTTGATCAAAGTGTTTTGAATAAACAGTAGTGTTTGACACACATTTGAGTGCAAGGTTTGCAGTATAAAAACCTAGAGAAGATTTGAATTCAAACTCATTTGATTTGGAGTTGAAATTCATTTCAGAAAAACCAAATAGAAAAAGAAAAAGGTTAAAAGGAAAAAAATAAGCTTTCAGTCGAATCTGGGCCAACTGGCCCAGCTAAACCCAGCAACCCCACCCCGCGAAACGTTTTTCTTCACTCACACCCGCACCCGCTGAGTGACTGACAGACAGGACCCACTCCCTCTATGCTTCTCTCGCAGACAGCCGCGGCCCACACGGCGTCGTCGTCTCCACCCCGCGACGTGTTCTTCCCCAAATCGCGCCGTGTGTTTCCTGTTTGATTCGCTCGTCAATTCGTGTTGATTGCAGGAGTAAATCACGGCCCCGCCTTGCCTACTTAAACCCCCTCTCCATTTCCCCCCAGACTCCGAGCATAGAGCGCCCCCAGGCTACCCGCAATCATCCTCGCACCGCCACAGACAGAGCTCACTCCGGCGACCGATTCCGGTGAGCCCCGTGCGCCCCTTCCTCTCTGGTTCTTGCAGACAGATTCGCCACTTCCTTGAGCACCTACTAACACCGTTGGTTCCTTCTATACCACCCCAGGTCGTCGTCTTCTACAAGCACAACAAGGTTCCGATGAAGTCCTCAACTCCGGCAATTAAATTCAGTGATCTCCTTGTTCCCCTTCGCCTCTGATTCACACGATCGTGTTCGCCGTAGTCTTGCGCATCTCCTGATGCCATTTGTTCATGCTAGGGTGACCAGGAGCGTCGCCAACGTCGTCGTCCACCCGAGCCCGACGGCAAAGAACTCAAGCGAGCCTGCGGTAGTGCGTCGCGCCTTGCCAAGCCATCGCCTGGTTGAGCATCAGTGCGTCGCTATGAACCTGGTAAGCGCCTCCGACGACCCTAGAACCCCCTGTAGCGTCGCGCCGCCGTAGGCCGAGCACGCCGCCACCAGTAGCCACCGCCAGCGCCGCCCATCTGTGGTCGTTTGATCCAGGACCGTTGGATCTGGATCCAGCGCGTGAAATTAGATCACTTATCGAAACGTTATGAGTAGATCTGGGCCGTGCAGGTTAAGTAGATCTAACGGCTCACATACACGATCCTGAGCGAACCGGTACGCGTCAATCAGAGCGTGACGCGTGGCCAGGAATTAGATTTAAAAACAGAATTTGAATCTATTAGTTGTTTGAATTTGTTTTAGCTATAACTTTTGATCCCCACGTTCAAATTTTATGAATTTTATATCAATGGAATCAGGAGAACAAGACCTTTCTAAATATGAAATGTGTTTAATGTTTTGCTTCTGTTAAAATGGTTTTATTTACAGAAACATGTGTAGGGCTATTTTGAGTATATGAATTGTTTAAGAAATGTTTTAAGGTTTAAATAAATGTTGTTTGGCAAGTTTTGAAATTGTTTATGAACCAGTACAGTACACTTGCTTTGTAGAGTTTTAAAAACCATCACATATCATATTGCATGCATTCATATATTTTTGTTTGTATATATTTTGTGTGTGGTTGTTGCTATGATTTTATGTGTAGATTTTGGTGCCAATAGTGATTGTGATTGTGAGGAGTGTAGCTACTCTCCAAACTACCAAGGCAAGTGGTGCTTCATGATATTTTTATCCCTATGTTTTCTACTAAGCATTAGAAATATTTTGCTAAGTCTTGCATGCTATATTTTACTTATATGCCATGTTGGGAAATCCTAGTAGTTGTAGAATTGCTAGGAAATTTCTAAGTTAAGATGCTTATCTATGCCATGCTTAGCCTAGCTAGTAGCAACCAAGGGTGGTGAAATATACATGCTATGATAAAAATATTTCTAAGTCTTTGGACTTGTGTTTTGCCTAATAAAACAACTAAGTAAATGAAACACCTGGGTGGAATGGAAGGAATGGTTTATGTTGAGTGGTTACACAAGGCCCATTTCTATGGTTTACCTTGTGTATCTCACTTGTGGAAAGCCACCCAGGAACAAAGGGATTTGAGAGGCCAAATGTTAAGAAGCTTCTAGTGCAACCACTTGGCAATATGGGCTCTGCCAGGATCATATAGGTTGCAATAACTTAGCCATTTGGACAGTTGGTGGTAGTGGGATGATAGGTTGGAGCGCGTACATTTGGTCTAAGGGAAGGCTTCTGAAAGGTCCTGTCTTGGTGAAAATCAAGGCTTGTGGGGAAAGTGCACAACCTCTGCAGATGGAAGAATCTAAGTACTTAGCCATGTCCCTGGAAAAGGACAACTTGAGCATCAAGTCATGGAAGCTATCAAGAATCTCCTCATACCAATTTCTAAGTAAAACTTGTGGGTGAACAAGGTTGAAGGACTCCAATGTCTATTGGTGGTTCCTTGGGAAAAGTTTTGATAAAGAAAAACTTAGTGATTTCAACTAATAGGCAAAACCTATTTTGAGCAAAGCAAGCCTAAGCTACACTTAGCCAAAATGCATATAGTATCTAGTCCACCAAAATAATACTAAGGTATCACTTGCCAATACTATTCCAAGGTATTGACCCACTGTGGCTGTAACTTGTGATGTTGCAGGTTACTCTGATGAGGATTAGGAGTCATGAGTCTACACTCAACATGTTTGCCTGTGGCACATGAAGATGAAGAATTTTATCTATTTACTTATTTAAACTCTTGTACTAGGCCTATGGCCTTGGAGTTGTAAAGACTATGTTTGTCTCTGGAATGACTGTAATAATGACCTTTGTTTCTGTGTACTTCATCTTAAACTGTGGATGCTAGCATTGATCCAGGGACTAGCATTGCAATCACAGGGATCCTTTTCCTTTATAAAGGAGGGATCTTACACCCCTTACGAGGAGAAGAATGTCTATCAAACTCGTCAGGAGTACCACAACTTAGTTCATTGCGGCATATTGTATGGGATAGAGCCGGAACTTCGAAAACGTTTCGAAAACCGCAATGCATTTGATACAATGGGTGAGTTGAAAATGATTTTCAACACACATGCTGTTGTAGAGAGATATAATGCTTTAGAAAAGTTCTTTAGCTGCATGATGGAAGAGCACAGCTCCGTTAGTAAGCATGTACTCAAGATGTCTGGTTACGCTGATAAGCTTGTGTCCTTGGTAATAACGATTCCCATTGACTTAGGCATCCATCGTGTTCTGCAGTCTCCGCCACCTAGCTATAAGAGCTTCGTGATGAACTATAATATGCAATGCATGAAGAAGTCTCTCCCCGAGCTTCTGGCAATGCTTAAAACTGCAGAAGTGGAGATAAAAAAGGAACATCAAGTGTTGTTGATCAATAAGAACACTGGTTTCAAGAAAGACAAGAAGGGAAAACAGAAAGGAAGTAAGGGCGGCAAGCCGGTTGCCGTGCCTAAAAAGAAACCCCGAGTTGGACCTAAGTCTGATACCGACTGCTACTATTATAAGGGGACTGGCCACTGGAACTGCAACTGCCCCAAGTATTTGGCAGACAAGAAGGCTGGCAAGGCAAACAAAGGTATATATGATATACATGTTATTGATGTGTACTTAACTAGTGCTCGCAATAGAACCTGGGTATTTGATACCGGTTCAGTTGCTAATATTTGTAACTCGAATCAGGGGATGCGAAACAAGCGACCGCTAGCAAGGGGTGAGGTCAAGATGCGTGTCGGCAATGGATCAAGCGTTGATGTGATCACCGTCAGAACGCTACCTCTCCATTTGCCGTCGGGATTAGTAATAAACTTGAAGAATTGTTATCTGGTGCCAGCACTAAGCATGAACATTGTATCTGGATCGTGTTTAATGTGAAGTGGTTATTCATTTAAATCTGAGACCAATGGTTTTTCTATTTATATGAATGAAATCTTTTATGGTCATGCACCGATGATGAATGGTTTATTTATTTTGTATCTCGATAATAATGTTACACGTATTCACAATGTTGATGCTAAAAGGATTAAACTTAATGATGATATATCCGCATATATGTGGCACTGCCGTCTAGGTCATATTGGCGTTAAACGCATGAAGAAGCTCCATTCGGATGGACTTTTGGAATCACTTGATTTTGAATCATTTGATACATGCGAACCATGCCTTATGGGCAAGATGACTAGAACGCTGTTTTCCGGTTCAATGGAATGGGCGACAGATTTATTGGAAATCATACATTCTGATGTATGTGGTCCAATGAGTGTGTCGGCGCGAGGTGGATATTGTTATTTTGTTACTTTGACAGATGATTTGAGTACATACGGTTATATCTACTTGATGAAACACAAGTCTGAAACATTTGAAAAGTTCAAGGAATTTCAGAATGAAGTGGAAAATCATTGTAATAGAAAGATCAAATTTCTACGGTCCGACCGTGGAGGTGAGTATCTAAGTTACGAGTTTAGCACTCACATGAAAGAGTGTGGAATTGTTTCACAACTCACACCTGCCGGAACACCACAGCGAAATGGTGTGTCAGAACGTCGTAATCATACTTTATTGGATATGGTTCGATCTATGATGTCCCTGACGGACTTGTCGTTGTCATTTTGGGGTTATGCACTAGAAACTGTTGCATTCACTTTAAATCGGGCACCATCTAAATCCGTTGAAAAGACACCGTATGAATTATGGTTTGGAAACAAACCTAAGATATCGTTTCTTAAAGTTTGGGTATGCGATGTTTATGTGAAGAAACTTGAACCGGATAAACTCGAACCCAAAGCGGAAAAATGCGTCTTCATAGGATACCCTAAGGAAACTATTGGGTATTCCTTCTATCACAGATCTGAGGGCAAGGTTTTTGTTGCCAAGAATGGATCCTTTCTAGAGAAAGAGTTTCTCGTGAAAGGTGTCAGTAGTCGGAAGGTAGAACTCGAAGAGGTTATTGAACCTTCTCTTCAAAGTATGGCGAGTAGCGCAGCGCCGGAAGTCGTTCCGGAGTTGGCTTCACCAGTTGAAGAAGGAATTAATGATAATGATCATGAAACTCCGAAAGAGAGTACTACCGAACCTCGCAGGTCTAGCAGGACGCGTGCAGCTCCCGAGCTATACGGAAATCCTGTCCTGAATTTCATGGTTGATGAAAATGATGACCCTACAACGTATGAAGAAGCAATGATGAGCCTGGATTCCAACAAATGGTTAGAAGCCATGAAATCCGAGATGGAATCCATGTATGAAAATCAAGTTTGGAACTTGGTGGACTTACCTCATGACCGAAAGGCCGTGGAGAACAAATGGATTTTCAAAAGGAAAACTGATGTTGATGGTAATGTAACCGTCTATAAAGCTCGACTTATCGCAAAGGGGTTTCGACAAATTCAAGGAGTTGACTACGATGAGACATTCTCTCCCATAGCGATGCTAAAGTCAGTTAGGATTATGTTAGCAATTGCTGCATATTTCGATTATGAGATATGGCATATGGATGTCAAAACCGCGTTTCTCAATGGTAATATTGAAGAAGAGTTGTATATGATACAACCAAAGGGTTTTGTCGATCCTAAGGATGCTAACAAGGTGTGCAAGCTTCAGCGATACATCTATGGATTGAAGAAAGCATCACGAAGTTGGAATCTCCGCTTTGATGAGGTGATCAAAGAGTTTGGATTTGTCCAAACTTATGGAGAAGCTTGTATTTACAAGAAAGTGAGTGGGAGCAATGTGGAATTTCTGATACTATATGTGGATGACATATTATTGATCGGAAATGATATAGATCTTTTAAACAGTGTTAAAAGTTATCTAAACAGCAAATTTTCAATGAAGGACCTAGGTGAAGCGTCATATATATTAGGCATAAAGATCTATAGAGATAGATCTAGGCGCCTAATAGGGCTAACGCAAAGTACATACCTTGATAAGATTTTAAAGAAGTTTAAAATGGAAGATAGTAAGAAGGGGTTCTGTCAACACCCGGATTTTTAATCCCAGATGCCTGTTATACCATACATCGCAATCCCAGGATTACCATTTTTGCGAGACATAACAAATTTGCATATCATAGTACATCATCCATTACAAACCATACATAAGGTCTTACACAAATAAGGATCTCATGATCCAGTTCTTAATACAACTCAAATAGCGGAATAACGTAATAGTAAAGATAGCGTAGGCGAAGCTCCATCTTCGGGGTCACAGGCAATGCTGACGATGGGAGATGATCCTAGTTGTCGTAACCTTCCTGCGGTCCATCATCCTGGTACTCCTCTTCATAGTCTGGCCACGGGAATATCCAGGGACAAAGCCATGAGTACTCTTTAAGTACTCGCAAACTAATACTAAATAGTTAAGGGTTTTTTTAGTAGGACACTAGGCTCTAGGGTTGTTTTGCAAAAAGCCAGATTTACCTCTACTAAGTTCAGAAGCAAAGAAAACTAGTTGAAAGTTTTATAATACCTAAGTGGGAATTTGAATCTCATATCACAACTCTGTTGTGGTCAAGTCAAAGTCATAATTCATTTCACAAGTCATTTTGAAAACATCTGACGGGGGAACAGTATGGCCACTCCAACTGTCCATAACCGCGGACGCGGCTATTCGAATAGTTTGACACTCTATTGAGATTGTACACTTTCACCACAACATTCAATACATCCGTCAGGAACAATCCTGAATTCACCATACTCAGTATGCGGATAATCAATCCTAACCTTTCAATTACACGCCCTAGTATAGGCACCTCTCCTGTGAGTTTGGCCTCCCAACCATGACCATATTTCATCTTGGGTACTGCACATGTGGACAATCTTCACAAGGCACGACATTGAGTAAGACTCAAAGTCCGGCTATGGCGGAAGAAAGAGAGAAAATGGAGAAAGTCCCCTATGCTTCATCCATAGGCTCTATAATGTACGCCATGCTATGTACAAGACCGGATGTGGCACATGCTATTAGTTTGACTAGTAGGTACCAATCGGATCCAGGTTCGGAACACTGGAAAGCGGTCAAGAATATCCTTAAGTACTTGCGAAGAACTAAGGATATGTTTCTTGTATACGAAGGTGAAGAAGAGCTCGTCGCTAAGTGTTATGTCGACGTTAGCTTTGACACCGATCCGAATGACTCTAAGTCTCAATCTGGATACGTATTTCTCATGAATGGCGGAGCGGTTAGTTGGAGGAGCTCCAAACAACCTGTGGTGGTGGGATCAACAACGGAGGACGAATATGTTGCTGCTTCGGAAGCGGCTCAGGAAGCAGTTTGGATGAAGGAGTTCATATCCGAACTAGGTGTGGTTAAAATCGCGTTGGACCCAATGGTGATCTATTGTGACAACAATGGTTCCATTGCCAATGCCAAAGAACCAAGGTCTCACAAGCATTCCAAGCATATTAAGCGCCGGTTTCACTCCATCCGCGAGCCTGTCAAGGATGGAGATATAAAGATATGTAAAGTACATACGGATCTCAATGTAGCAGATCCGTTGACTAAAACTCTCCCTAGAGCAAAACATGATCTACACCAGAACTCCATGGGTGTTAGATACATCACTATGTAACTAGATTATTGTCTCTAGTGCAAGTGGGAGACTGAAGGGAATATGCCCTGAGAGGCAATAATAAAGTGTTTATTATGTGTATTCCAAGTATATGATAGATATTTATTTTGCATGTTATAATTGTATTAATACGGAAACGTTAATACATGTGTGTTTAATAAACAAACAGAAAGTTCCTAGTTATGCCTCTCTCATAAACTAGTTCGTTGATTAACAAGATGATCACAGTTTCCTAATCATAGACATTGGATGTTGTTAATAACGAGATCACATAGTGTAATGATGTGATGAACATTCATCCGAAGTATAGCATTACTATCAAAGTCATTGAGCTTATATTGCTATAAAAAACTTACGAAGTGATCCTAATCCTTAAACCATGAGATCATGCCAATCACTAACACCGGAAGAGTTTCTTGTTGACATCAAACGTCACACCGTAAATGGGTGATTATAAAGATGGCTTCAAAGCTACTAAAGTGTTATGTTGAGAATCATGGATCAAGAGTGGAATTTGTTCACCCTGATGACGGATAGATATACTCTGGTCCCTCTTGGTGATATCACATTGGTTAGCTTGCAAGCAAGTGATTTGATCACTAGAATGTTATATCACGAGAACGAGAAAAGAGTGCATGTCAGCAACGAGATCAAACTAGGTATGGAGATACCGATGATAGAATCTCGGACATGTAATATATTGTGAAACAAAGGGATTAAGATACAAGTTTAAAAGGTTCCGAAGATCACAGGAAAGTCATCGTTGAATGTGTGGGAGTCAGTATGGATCTCCAGGTCCCGCTACTGATTATTGATCGGAGAAGGGTCTCAATAATGTCTGCATTATTCGCGAACCATAGGGTGACACACTTAAGGGACACTGACATCCAGTTGGAACAAATGTTCCATGCCGAAAGAATAAACAAGCGCAGGAATTTATTTCACTAGATACCGAAACAGGTTTTCGGGTGAAATTGCATAAAGTGGTTTTGCATGTGAAATAGAATTCTAGCAAGGGGTTATATGTGAATGTTTGTCATTAAAGTAATTGACAAAATTCTGAATAAATAAAAGTTTTTTATTTAATGAGAGTTTGCATTAAATTTGGTGGAAATTTAATAGCAAGTTTGAGTGCGATTTTGAGTTGAGGAAATTGAAAGGGTTTTTGTGAGTGGAGTGTCCACCCACATGAAGAGGGGAGGGCAATGGGGCAGCCCCATGCACCGGCCACCCCCTTGGGGTCCCCCCTCTCCTATAAAAGGCACCCCTCTCCTCACTTCTCACTCACACCTCCTCGTGAAGGATCTCTCTCCCCCTCTAGAATTTATCCCCCATGGTCTCGGACTAGTGTTCCCGGTGGCTATTCGGCAAGAAAGAGTTGTGCTTCTGCTGCGTTGCTGGAGCGAGGAGGCGGAGGTTGCTCGGTGTCTTGTACGTGTGTGCGAGCATGGATGCGCTGCTGCTTTGCGGCGCTAGGTGTCGCATCCCAAGATTTTGAAAATTGGGACTACAAAAAAATTTGCATTTGCATTGCATTGGCATAGCATTTTGCATTCATGGAAAAATTTGAATAAAAAAATCATTTATAAACCGTATTTTGAATAACTAAAATGCACCTACAAGAGAATATACTAGGGTTTTGTAAATCTACTATTTGCAAACTAGTGGAAAAGAATTGCAAATATGATCCTAATGTGATCTAAATGATTTTAGAAAAATTGAAGACAAAAATCATTTCATTTGGAGTTATAAATAAAAGTATACATTAGAAATACTAAAACAGAAAAGAATAAAAGAAACAAAAAAACTAACTAACCTAAACTACTCCATGAGCCCCTACCCAGCCCACTGCCCGCCCTCCTACTAACCACATACAGTTAGCCCAAGCACGACAAAGACAGGCGTGCAAAGCAGCCCAAAGGTCGGCCCAGCAGAGTGCAGCTTCCCCTCCTCTCCTCCCTCTGACTGCAGGGACCCACCGTCGTCTCCTACCTCTGGACGAACTCCAAACCAGAGACCAAATCCCCGCCGATTTCGCCCGTTCAGTTCGATTCGGTTGCCCCTTCGCACACACACCCCCACTACTTAATCCCCCGCCTCCCTTCCTCCTATTTTTTTTGCAAACCTCGAACCCTAGCCACCTCAATCCCGAGCGTCTGATCTCGCCGCCGCCACCGTTTCGGGATCGATCTTGAAGCCGAGGTTGCAGACACCTTGAACCCCCTTATTTCTCCTAAGCTTCTCCTTTCTCTGCACTGATTCCTCTCATCCCCTTATATCCCCTGTAGGATCACCGGATCACGCGGAATCTCTCGCCGGAGCGCGGACAGAGACCGACGAGGCCAGCCGCCCCTTGTCGTCGCCTGGGGAAGGGAGGATCGATACCACTGCCACCATCGTGACCACCGTCATACTACGCACCTCGTCTACCACTTTGCCTATGCCAGAGACCACCGAAGCCACTGCCGCCATCACCATCGGCCACGCCTCATCATCGGGCGGCGAGCTCGCCACGGTCAACATGGACCGTTCGATCTTCATATCATCCGATGACCCATGTCTGTCCCGACACCGAAGAGGTACCCGCGAACCAGAACGTGCCACGTGTCTGCCTAGTCAGCAACCCAGTCAGCAGGAATATTCCCTGTAAATTTGAAATTGAATTAAAATTGCAGAAAATTATATAAACTTGTAAAATTCATAATAAAATATCTTTATAACCAAAAATAGCAAATTATATATCAATGGATTCAGAAAAACGTGTAGAATGATAATATGGCATTAGATCTAATATTTACAGTATGCATTTACTGTAATAATTTAATTAGTTTTAATGGTATTTTAGGTTAATAAATTCATAAGATAAGTTCTGTAACTCCAAAAATTGCAAAAAAGATGTTCCTGGAATTAGTAGAACAAGGGTAATCTCAAAGTGAATTAAAAAGTTAGGCTTACAGTAGTAACTTTTGCAGAATCTATTTAAAGTCTTACTGCGGTATTTTAATTACTCAGGGAATTATATAAATCCTTTTTGAGAAATTCCAGTTGGTACTGTTTCTATTTAGAGTTACCTACACAGTAGAATTTTTCCAAGATTTTACAAACAGTATGTTAGCAGTGGTGAATTATTTAGTTTATAGCTCTATTGTTGAGCATTATAAATTGCATGCTTTTTTTCTTTGCGCTAAAAATAATTTCCATGCATGCATACAGTTTATATACTGAATAAGATTATGTGATGCTGCTGTAGAATCAATCCACTTGTTATGCATGCATATTGCATCATCTTTGTTTGCATATGATTGTGGATGGTTTGTTTATGATTGCAATTGTATCGTGTAGATTGTGACGAGTGCAACGCTTGCTCGTGTGTGGGTTGTTCCTCCGACCGCTACAGCCAAGGCAAGTAGATGCAACTTTGTTGATGATGTTGTCCTACTATTTTCAATGCATTGTCGTGTATTTTGTAGATACATGTGTAGGATATTACTATCGCTATGCTATGACCTATTATGTGGTAGGGCTTTCCTTGTAAATGAACCACTGTTGGTAGATGTGCTTAGCCATGCTATGATGAACGAGGGATGAGTTAGATCACTGAGAGTTGTTTCTAAATGTGTTGGTTTGCGAAAACTAAAACAACTTAATTAATGAATCTCCTGGGTGTGATGGGATTGATAATTTTTGGTGGTATCATTGCGGAAGGGCACCCAGGTATCAAGAGAAAATGATTGGCTTCTTTATTTTGTAGCTTACGTGTACAACCATGTGCCAATAATGAAATGGGCGGTTGGTTGGACTTAGTAGGTTGTGGTAACTCGAACCCGCGTATCCAGAGATGTAGAATTTTGGTAGGTTGGACCGGTGCGCGTCGGGATTGGGGAGCTACTTCCCGAACGGTATCTTCTTGGACTTCTTGCTACCATCACCCAAAATGAGAGTGATGGTACGAGCTGGGATGGCCAAGTCACATGGGTAAAGTGTACTAACCCCTGCAGGGTGTATAATCTAATCGATTAGCCGTGTCCCTGGTTATGGACGTCTGAGTTGCTTGATATTGATTCCATGACATGTTTCTCGCTCATTCCAATTTCATAATTGCTTTAATGTTGTTGGGTTAATTTAACTGGGATCTTTTCAAAGAAAATCAAAATCTGTTTATGAAAGTAGGACAAAGGTATTTGCAAATGCAAGCTAGCCACCGCTCCACTTGCCAAATAAGCATGTAGATGTTAGCACTATTGTCTCCTTTAATAGCTCTACTTGCCATACATTCCATGTATTGACCCTTCGGGGCTGCTACGTTTCATGTTGCAGGATATTCCGATTCTGAGTAATCGATTTAGGCCACGGTACTCCACTCGGCACTTTTTCACTTGTGGGCAATTTGAAGAATGGAGGATTTACTATATTTATGTTGCTACTTGAATAACATTGAGCTAGCCTTGAGCTAAGCTTTTATTGTAATAATGATACTCTGGATCTTCGTTATTTATGATACACGGATATTTTGCTATGTTATTCATCTTATCCTATTGTGAGCCAATGAACCGATCCAGGGATTGGCATGTCACACAGAAGCTACGGTCTTTTCGGAACCATTGTGTTACAAGATGGTATCAGAGCCCGTGTGTCGACTGTAGGATCGTGACCTATGTTTGGATTAGGAAGCCATAGATTTATTAAAGCCTATATTAACTTTGTCTTTCATCTTATGCCTTTCACTCTCGCAAAATTCTTACCATATGCTATTCTCACACTTTCCTCTTTTAATTGATAGATGGGAGAAGTCAGGACTGAGTATGCAACCATGGAGTCACCAAGGCCATTTGCAAGACAATTAGCACAGCTCTCGCAGTCATTGGGATTGCCACTTCCCATGTTCAAGGGAAGAAGGTTGTACACCTATGGATATGGCGAGGATGCATGGGAGATCACCATCTTCATCTTCAGGGATGTCGCCTTGCCAAACCCTGTGCATCTGATCTACACCAAGACATACTGCAACTGGGGACTTGGAATAAACCTGGCCTTGCATGAAGCCCTGTCTCGCCAGTGCCATCTTGTCCGACACCTACTGCCAGCAGACTCACCCTACCGTGACTATGGGAGGCGTGATGAATATGGGAACATTGTGGTTACCCCGGGCGACAGGAACAACATGTCGCCCCGTCGGAGGCACATAGAGGACATGGAAAGGGAGAATGGAGTTCTAGCTGAGAAAGTGATGATGGTAAAGGAGATTGCAGATTTTGCCAGCAATGGTATGGTGGTCCAAGGACTGGAGATAGAGACCTTACATGAAGCTATGGGTGTTCTGGAAAATGCCCTGGTAGGCAGAGATGCAACCATATCTTAGCTTAATGGAACTGTGCAGGAAAACAACCAGACCATACAACAGTTGCAAGGGACCGTCCAGGAAAGGGATCAAACTATTGAAGATATGGCAGCCCAGATTGCCGCTCTCCAAGCATAGCTGAATCCACCCTCTGATGATGACAATGGAGATGATGGCAACAATGATGATGATTGACAGTGGGAACGATGATGATGATGATGAGGACGAGGATGATGATGATGGAGACGATGATGGTGGAGGAGATGAAGCTGTTGCAGCTGCAGCAGTGAATGAAGAAGAAGAGGAGGATCCAGAAGAGGTGGAGTTTGAGATTTCAAGTGATGACACATGAGAGGTGTATACTCCGCCGCCATGGTTGGATCTGGACAGAAGCGCCAACGCATGAGTGCAAGTACCTACCGCAACCTCTTCAAGAAGTAGATAGAAGTCCACCAATTAGTCTTCGTTAGGTAAAAATTGTTAGGATTAGTCTCGATCGATGTAGGACTTAACTACTGTTAGTTTAAGAGTGTTTAGTTGCTTATTTGTGTACTCCAATATCCCAGGATTATTTGTGCAAATTTTATGAAAGAGTTATGGCAAGTTTAGTTATATCTGTGTTATTCCTGTTGCAGTTTTCTGCTGACACAGTAGTGCTGTACGAATTTTCATATTTTACTGGTATCTGGGAAAAATCTGAAAACAATAGGGATGGTTCGAAACTCTCTGTACTGTATGCACAAAAATCAGCAAAAATTCTTGACGAGCTTAAGTCAGGTAGAAAAATTCGTGAACGCTGCTGTAGTTTCAGGACATAATTTGTCCATTGCTTTTATGATTGTAGGTTCACCCCCCAAATGAATATTAGTCAATGGAAACTATTTTGTGGTTGTTATGACACTAAAACAAAACTTCTGGAACATAAATGAAACTATTTTGGATTGAGTGTTGTTTGTGATGATTGTTTGCTTGTGTGTCAATTGCTTGTTGCATATAGTTATGGGTAGTATTACTTCTCTAGTCTTTCTATCTATAACTTATCTATGTTGTCCCAACAGATGATGTCACCTCGCCGTCAACCTACTGAGATGGAGCAGCTTATGGCAGCTCAAGCACAACTAACCCAAGTGATGACCCAATTCATTGAAGCTCAGAACAATAACGACAACAATGGGAACAACCAGCCCCAGGAGGATGCTCTCACCAGGTTTCTAAAACTGAGGCCAGCTAAGTTCTCCACTCCACCTGAACCTATGATTGCTCTTGAATGGTTGCGCTCGGTGAACAAAGATTTAGTGACTGTTGGATGCACTGATTCTGAGAAGGTGAGGTTTGCTTCTCACCTATTGGAGGGACCAGCTACTTCTTGGTGGGATACTTTCCAGATCACCCACCCACTGAACACTATTACTTAGGCCATGTTTGAAGAAGGATTCAAGACCAACCATGTTTCTTCAGGGGTCCTAAGTCTAAAGAGGAAGGAGTTTCGCAACTTGCGCCAAACCAACCGCACCGTGGCTGAGTATATTGAGGAGTTCAACAACCTGTCTCATTATGCCCCTGAGGATGTTGACACTAATGCCAAGAGGAGAGAGAGGTTCCTGGATGGCCTCAATGATGAGCTCTCGGTACAGCTGTTAGTGGTCTATTGCCCCACTTTCCAAGAACCGATGGACAAGGCCAGAATTCTGGAGGGAAAACACAAGCAAGTGGAAAGACGCAAGAGGAAGAACAATGATCACAACTCGGGATCACACCATAAGCGTACCTACCATGATGGTAATGGGAATTCTGGACATCACAAGCATGGAGGCAATGGACACAATTCTGGAGGCAACAATGGACATAACCACCACCATCAGAAGAAGGATATTAGCCAAGTGATATGCTTCAAGTGCAACCAGAAGGGACACTACGCTAATAACTGCCCGAAGAAGAAGATTGAAGCTGGAGCCAAGCCGGATTCACCTCCTAAGGCAACTGTGAACCACGTGAGCATGGGGAAAGCACTCAATAAGCCATGTCGTGTGACTAGTAAGTTCTCGCTAATTTATGCATCACGCTCGTAATGTTTTCAATACTGGTGCATCATGTTCATTCATATTGAGGCATTCATGGATAAGAATAGTTACATATGAATTTACTTAGAGGAGTTGATGAAGAGAACCCACTGGAAAGGATTGATAGCTAGCACAAGATTCCACAATTAAGTATTGGATGTTGGAGATTCCAAGTTCAGTTTTCTTAAGGGGGTTAGCCTCGACAACAACACCCATAACCTTGCTAGCCATTCCGAATCACGGGACGAGATTCATCTTAAGGGGGTTAGTCTGTCACATCCCAAGATTTTGAAAATTTGGACTACAAAAAAATTTGCATTTGCATTGCATTGGCATAGCATTTTGCATTCATGGAAAATTTTGAATAAAAAAACTCATTTATAAACCCTATTTTGAATAACTAAAATGCACCTACAAGAGAATATACTAGGGTTTTGTAAATCTACTATTTGCAAACTAGTGGAAAAGAATTGCAAATATGATCCTAATGTGATCTAAATGATTTTAGAAAAAATTGAAGACAAAAATCATTTCATTTGGAGTTATAAATAAAAGTATACATTAGAAATACTAAAACAGAAAAGAATAAAAGAAACAAAAACAAACTAACTAACCTAAACTACCCATGAAAGCACCGGCCCACCTTCCCCGCCTCCTACTAACCACAGCCTTGAAGCAAATGGTAAGCAAGCACCGCAGCAGCACACAAGCAGCCCAAGGCCGGCCCAGCAGCAGCCCGCGCAGCCCGCTTCCCCTCCTCTCCTCCCTCTGACTACAGGGACCCACCATCGTCTCCCACCTCTGGACGAACTCCAAACCAGAGACCAAATCCTCGCCGATTTCGCCCGTTCAGTTCGATTCGGTTGCCCCTTCGCACGCACCCCCCCACTACTTAATCCCCGCCTCCCTTCCTCCTCTTTTTTTTGCAAACCTTGAACCCTAGCCACCTCAATCCCGAGCGTCTGATATCGCCGCCGCCGCCGTTTCGGGATCGATCTCGAAGCCGAGGTTGCAGTAACCCTGAGCCCCCTTATTTCCCCTGATCTTCTCCTTTCTCTGCACTGATTCCTCGCATCCCCTTATATCCCCCGTAGGATCACCGGATCACGCGGAATCTCTCGTCGGAGCGCGGACAGAGACCGACGAGGCCAGCCGCCCCTTGTCGTCGCCTGGGGAAGGGAGGATCGATGCCACTGCCACCATCGTGACCGCCGTCATCCTACGCACCTCGTCTACCACTTTGCCTATGCCAGAGACCACCGGAGCAACTGCCGCCATCACCATCTGACCGGCGCCTCCACTGCCCCGCCATCAGCGCCGGCGAGCTCGCCACGGTCGACGTGGACCGTTCGATCTTCATAGCATCCGACGGCCATTGTCGGTCCCGACACCGAAGAGGTACCCGCGAACCAGAACGTGCCACGTGTCTGCCTAGTCAGAAACCCAGTCAGCAGGAATATTCCCTATAATTTGAAATTGAATTAAAATTGCAGAAAATTATATAAACTTGTAAAATTCATAATAAAATATCTGTATATCCAAAAATAGCAAATTATATATCAATTGATTCAGAAAAAACGTGTAGAATGATAATATGGCATTATATATAATATTTACAGTATGAATTTTCTGTAATAATTTAATTAGTTGTAATGGTAGTTTAGGTTAATAAATTCATAAGATAAGTTCTGTAACTCAAAAAATTGCAAATAAGATGTCCCTGGAATCAGTAGAACAAGGGTAATCTCAAAGTGAATTAAAAAGTTAGGCTTACAGTAGTAACTTTTGCAGAATATATTTAAAGGCTTACTGCAGTATTTTAATTACTCAGGGAATTATATAAATCCTTTTTGAGAAATTCCAATTGGTACTGTTTCTATTTAGAGTTGCCTACACAGTAGAATTTTTCCAAGATTTTACAAACAGTATGTTAGAAGTGGTGAATTATTTAGTTTCTAGCTCTATTGTTGAGCATTATAAATTGCATGCTTTTTTTCTTTGCGCTAAAAATAATTTCCATGCATGCATACAGTATATATACTGAATAAGATTATGTGATGCTGCTGTAGAATCAATCCACTTGTTATGCATGCATATTGCATCATCTTTGTTTGCATATGATTGTGGATGGTTTGTTTATGATTGCAATTGTATCGTGTAGATTGTGACGAGTGCAACGCTTGCTCGTGTGTGGGTTGTTCCTCCGACCGCTACAGCCAAGGCAAGTAGATGCAACTTTGTTGATGATGTTGTCCTACTATTTTCAATGCATTGTCGTGTATTTTGTAGATGCATGTGTAGGATATTACTATCGCTATGCTATGACCTATTATGTGGTAGGGCTTTCCTTGTAAATGAACCACTGTTGGTAGATGTGCTTAGCCATGCTATGATGAACGAGGGCTGGGTTACATCACTGAGAGTTGTTTCTAAATGTGTTGGTTTGCGAAAACTAAAACAACTTAAATTAATGAATCTCCTGAGTGTGATGGAATTGATATTTTTTGGTGGTATCATTGCGGAAGGGCATCCAGGTATCAAGATAAAATGATTGGATTCTTTATTTTGTAGCTTACATGTACAACCATGTGCCAATAATGAAATGGGCGGTTGGTTGGACTTAGTAGGTTGTGGTAACTCGAACCCGCGTATCTAGAGATGTAGAATTTTGGTAGGTTGGACCGGTGCGCGTCGGGATTGGGGAGCTACTTCCCGAACGGTCTCTTCTTGGACTTCTTCCTACCATCACCCAAAATGACAGTGATGGTACGAGCTGGGCTGGCCAAGTCACATGGGTAAAGTGTACTAACCCCTGCAGGGTGTATAATCTAATCGATTAGTCGTTCCCCCGGTTATGGACGTCTGAGTTGCTTGATATTGATTCCATGACATGTTTCTCGCTCATTCCAATTTCATAATTGCTTTAATGTTGATGGGTTAATTTAATTGGGATCTTTTCAAAGAAAATCAAAAACTGTTTATGAAATTAGGACAAAGGTATTTGCAAATGCAAGCTAGCTACATCTCCACTTGCCAAATAAGCATGTAGATGTTAGCACTATTGTCTCCTTTAATAGCTCTACTTGCCATACATTCCATGTATTGACCCTTCGGGGCTGCTACGTTTCATGTTGCAGGATATTCCGATTCTGAGTAATCGATTTAGGCCACGGTACTCCACTCGGCACTTGTTCACTTGTGGGCAATTTGAAGAATGGAGGATTTACTATATTTATGTTGCTACTTGAATAACATTGAGCTAGCCTTGAGCTAAGCTTTTATTGTAATAATGATACTCTAGATCTTCGTTATTTATGATACACGGATATTTTGCTATGTTATTCATCTTATTCTATTGTGAGCCAATGAACCGATCCAAGGATTGGCATGCCACGTAGAAGCTACGGTCTTTTCAGAACCGTGGTGGTACATTAGGACTTCCTCTCGATCTTGAGATCGGCAAGAGATCGTCTACATCAACCACGAGTTGAAGTCGTTAAGCTTTGTCGGTCTTCAAGGGTATGTTCTCTATGGATATACATCCACCCGTTGTTTGTATCTAGTAGATAGATCTTGGTACATAGTTCCCATCATAGGAATTTTTTTGTTTTCTATGCTGCAAACCCTACAATACATTCAGCCAGTGAGTAGTTGGGTTCTGGCTCCAGCTCTGGGCCGCAATCACCAGCACCCCCTACACCGCCACCTGGGCATGTGACACGGCTCCGGAAAAATATTCATCGGCCACTGGAGTGTATGGACGGGACGGTGTCATGGCTCACACGGTGCATGGCACATGCAGTGTCGTCTGAGCATGCTGAGCCACGTGATCATGTTTCTCTTGGACTGCCTCACTGGCACGCGACAATGGATGCAGAATACAACGCGTTACTTCAGAATCATACATGGAGTCTGGTTCCTCGTCCACCCGGTGTCAACGTTATTGACTGGAAGTGGGTGTTCAAGGTCAAGCATCACGCCAACAGGACTGAGCGGTACAAGGCACGTGTAGTGTCCAAAGGGTTCAAACAACGGCATGGTTTGGACTACGACGACACATTTAGCCTGGTGGTAAAACCGACAACAATTTGCATATTGATGTGTTTGGATGTCTCTCGAGGTTGGCATCTTCGATAACTCGACATCCAGAATGCATTTCTTCATGGAGTACTTGAAGAGGAGGTCTACATGCGTCAACCATCTGGGTATGAGGATCAGTCTCATCCTCATCATCTGTGTTATCTTAAGAAGGCTCTCTATGGTCTCAAGCAGGTGCCTCACGCCTGGCATGCGTGGCTTAGATCTGTTCTTAACAATCTTGGATTTACACCATCAGCTGTTGATTCGTCCTTGCTCATTTTTTTGAGTTTCGAGGTGGTTGATGAGCTAACATCACTGTAGAGATTCATTGGGAGACCCCAAGAGGAAGGTGTGATGATCACAGCAATAAGTTTTCCCTCAGTTATGAAACCAAGGTTATCGAACTAGTAGGAGGAAGGAAACAAATCCAAGGTGTTGCTAGCAACTTGGAATCCTTGATGACCCAAAAGTATAAGGGATCACAACAGTCTTCGAGGGTAGTATAACCCAATTTATTGATTCGACACAAGGGGAGCCAAAAAATATTTATAAGCCTTAACAACTGAGTTGTCAATTCAGCTGCACCTGGAAACAGTCTTGCTCACAATAGTTTATTAGTAGCAACAGTTTTGTAGTAGCAATAGCAAAGTAACATCAGTAGTAAAACAAAGGCAGTAGTAACAATAGTAGCAAACAACAGGATTTGAGTGCGGTAGGCATAGGGATGGATGGATGAGAGTTGCATGGACAAGACTATTCATGTAATATCAAGATCTAGGGCAATTGCAGATAAATAGATAAAGCATCCAAGTACTAAACAATGATAGGCATGTGTTCCATATATAGTCATACGTGCTCGCAATAAGAACTTGCACAACATCTTTTGTCCTGCCAGCCCGTTGCAGCGGGGCGTCAAGGGAATCTACTGGCAATTAAGGTAATCCTTTTAATAGAGTATCGGAGCAAAGCATTAACACTCCATGAACACATGTGATCCTCATATCATAGCCATCCCCTTCGGCTATCCCAATTTCTGTCACTTTGGGGCCTTCGGTTCCGGACAATAATATGGGTAAACAACTTGCAGATAAGATCACAAATAATACTATCATCATGAATCAATAACATGTTTGATATGAGATCATGGCACTCAGGCCCTAGTGACAAGCATTAAGCATAAAAAGTTGCAACAATGTCAAAAAGCACTAACAAAGATGCTAGGCACCATGCCCTAACAATCTTATTCGATTACATGATAGATCTCATCCAATCCCTACCATCCCCATAGCCTACAACGGGAGATTACTCACTCATGGATGGGGAAAACATGGATGGTTGATGGAGAGGCATCGGTGATGATGATGGCGATGATCTCCTCAATTCCCGGGTGCCGAAGCGGAGTTTCGGCCCAATCGCGGATTTCTAGTGGTGGCAAGCAATGAACTCTATCTGGAGAAACATCGACCTCCCGCCTCTCGTCTTCTGGCTCCATGAGTCTTCTGGTAAAAATATGAGTTTTGCGATATTTTCCGGGATTTTTCCTGAAAGTTGACTTTCTGCACAAAAACGAGACACCAAAGCAATTCTGCTGAAAACAGTGTCAGTCCGTGTTAGTTGTATCCAAATCACAGAAATTAGAGGAGAAACAATAGCAAAAGTGTTCGGGAAAGTATATACGTTTTAGACATATCAATCCTGCACAACACAAACTCAAGACTTTGCCCCAACTTACAGTGAGGTTGTCAATCTCACTGGTTTGCTAAAAACAAAGGATTAAACATATAGTGTGGAAGGTAATGGTTGCTTGCATAAAGTAAACAATAACAGTAGATGATGTATCAATGGCAAAGATTGGACCGGGGGTTCACAGTTCACTAGAGGTGTTCTCCTTAAGATAAATAACATAACATACTGGGTAAACAAATTACAGCGGGGCAATTGACAAGACTGAGCAAGGCATAACAATGCAAATACTAGACATCAAGATTCCTATGAGATTTGATTGGGCATTACAACAATATACATAGACCGCCATCCAACTGCATCTATGACTAATAATCCACCTTTAGGTTATCATCCGAACCCCCTCCAGTATTAAGTTGCAAGCAACATATAATTGCATTAAGAAATGTGGTAAAGTAAACAATACAATTGTTCCATGAACAAAAGATTGTTGTTTTCTACCTAGTGGCAACAAAACATCTACAACCTTAGAGATTCCTATCACTTCCCCAGATTACTAGAGGCATGAATCCACTATCGAGCATAAATACTCCCTCTTGGAGTCACTAGCATCTACTTGGCCAAGATAGCTACTAGCAAGCATGCAAGATCACAAACAACACAAACATGATAGAATCAATAATCAATAAGACATGATAGAATCAATAATCAATCTGACATAGTAATCCATCGGATCCCCACAAACACAATATGCATGATTACAAACAGATGATATTGATCATGAATGGAGCTCACAAGATCTAAACATGATAGCACAAAGGAGGAGAAATAACCATCTAGCTAATGTATGTACCCATAGTCCAAGGGTGAACTACTCACGCATCATACCGGAGGCTGGCATGGTGATAAAGAAGGCCTCCGGGATGATCTCTCCCCTCCGGTAGGGTGCCGGGAAGAGCTTCAGATCCCCCTGATCTAGGGACGATGGTGGCGGCGGCTATGGACTATTTCGTGGAGATCTGATCCGGTGTTTAGGGTTTTGCCATCGGGCGCTTTTATAGGCGAAGAGGCGAGGCAGGGGCACCTGTGGCGCCCACACCAGGTGGCAGCATGCCCTAGGGGGTCCTGCGCCACCCTAGGGTGTGGCATCCTTGTGGCCCTCCTTCGGTCGCCCTTCGGCCTCTGTGTTCTCCTCGGTGAAATATTGACTTTGGCTTTTGTCCCATACAATTCCGAGAATATTTTCTTACTAGCTTTTCTGAAACCAAAAACAGCAGAAAACAGGCAACTCGAACTGCGGCATCTTGTTAATAGTTTAGTCACAGAAAATGTATAAAAATACCTCAAAGTATAGACAAAGCATAGCAAAGTAGATACTAAACAAGCATGGAACATAAAAAATTATATACATGTTTATGATCGTATCAGTGGTCACTTTTCTGCTTGTCTATGTAGATGATATTATTGTCATCAGCTATTCGTCTACTGTGCCTGATCAGCTTGTATAGGACTTGAGGATAGAGTGCAGTCAAGGACCTTGGTGCACTTCACTTCTTTCTTAGTATTGAGGTACTTCATCCCTCTGCTGGTGGATTGTTGCTATCGGCGGAAGTATGCATCCGAGCTTCTTCGGCGATATGGTATGCTCAAATTCAATCCTGCTCACACACCTATGTCTGCGTCAGATAAGCTCTCTTCTTTGGATGGTGATCTTCTTTCATCTGATAATGCCACCTTATATCGCAGCATAGTTGGTGGTCTTCAGTATCTCACAGTCATACAACCTGACCTCTCATATGTGGTAAATCATGTGTGTCGGTATTTTCATGCTCATCATGACAGTCATTGGTCAGCTGTTAAGAGGATCCTTCGTATATCAGGTTCACATTATCTACTGGCATGTGTCTTAGTTCTATCTCCACAGATTTATTATCTTTCTTTTCTGATGCGGACTGGGCAGGAAATGTTGATGACCGGTGATCAACCGAGGGATATGCTATCTTCTTTGGAGGAAATTTGATCGCTTGGAGTGCACGGAAACAAGCTACAGTTTCACGTTCTAGCACTGAGTCTGAGTATAAGGCACTTGCTAACGCCACTACTGAACTGATATGGGTCCAGTATCTTCTTGGTGAGCTAGGTGTTTAGCAGTCTCGGACTCCTATATTATGGTGTGATAATCTTCGTTCCACATATTTTTCTGCGAATCCAGTGTTCCATCCTCATACTAAGCATATCGAGGTTGATTTTCATTTTATATGAGAAAGAGTTTTGCAGAAGCAACTAGAGATCAAATTCATTTCATCTACTGATCAAGTTGTGGACATCTTTACAAAGCCTCTCCCTGTTTTAGCTTTTCAGTGGTGCAAACGCAATCTCAATCTATTGGACAGTTGAGATTGAGGGAGGGTGTTAGAATATACTATAGCTGACATAATCCCTAATGCAATCTCTAGTGTAGTTTAAAAAGCTAGATATAGATACAGATTATAACTGAAGTTGTTGAGTAGATATTTTGTGTTCTTGTTGTATAAGATGTAACCTCTCCGATCTATATAAAGAGCAACGAAGCCATCTCTTACGAGTTGTGGACTTGCCTCCCAATTCTCCTCCTGTGTTTTCTTTCAGGCCCACCGTCTGGAGGCTGGTGAAGTCCAACATGGCAACTCGGGCGTGTTTACTAGTTCATTGTCCCTACTAATTCATTCAAATTAAGCTAGGCAGGGAGCTCAAACATAGAATCGATTGAAAAGGGAACATTTGTGTGAGCTCGCAGGAAATGGGGTGGTGACCGATCAGTGGTCGTACACGAGGCCGAGAGGAGGCGGGCGCGCGCAGTTCAGACAATACGGGCTGGTGTTCCAGGCAACCACTAGCACGCCTCGCCCAACGAGTGGCAGATTTGGTTTGGATGGGGCCTCGTTTGGATGCTGGGGAGATCCATAATGCACTTTTCATACCTCGAAAGTTCTATTTTGAATTGCCTTTGAATCAACAAGTTGTTTAATCAAGAACTGCAATTTCTACGGAAATAGAGGCTTAGCCATATTATGGAAACAATTTTCCATATTAACCATGCGGCTCTCCTTAGAGGGGAAACCTTAGAGGGCAAAAGACAAACCTTGAAGGACGGATGATGGAACATTTGGCTCCCTTCTTATCACCTTTAAATTCGCTTACACTCTAGGAAATGTCCTGCTGTCAGCAGTGCCCCACAACTATCGTGACTCCATGCTCATCACACTTCTTGAATCCTAGTGGACATGCCACCCCTTGGGCAGCATTCCACAATGATCGCCTCCGCCTTGCATCCCTGGGGCAGCCCCGAACGTCTCCTCACACCCGGCGACATTGGCCGTGGGGAAGGAACAGGACGCCCTTGGCTTTTGACTATGAGACACACTAATCCTACATCTGCCTTTCGGATAGTGGGCCAATTTTGACTAATTGACTATCAACATTGTTAACAACGAATTTGTTAGCTACCAACACCATTAACTATGAGTTTTATGTTTTATACAATAATTATGGCAAAATGCAGTGTTTTGTGCAAAAAAAAACATGGTCGTGATTTTGTGTAACATCTGCCTCAACAAGTGGTGTTATGTGTAATTTTCTTGCAACCATGGTTTATTAGATTTCATATTTTTTATTTGCTTAGGCAATTAGAACTGATTTACTAGTAAATATCATCTCCATCCACCCATGCAACATGCGGCGGTGACGTTTCTCGGCCGTACAAGGGTGTTAGAGTGTTTGTGCCTATGAGGGGTGCCATTTCTAGCCGTGTCCATGATAAGTAATTTTAAAACTGCAAATTTGGGAGAAAATGCTTCATCCACAACTAGGTTTTTTACAAATTTAAATGAAATCCCATAAAACTTAAACTAAATCTAATCTAAAGGCCCATGCGGTGGTAGAAGAAGGTGTAGTCGTCATTGTTCGGGGCGATATTTTTGCCCTCGACGTCATTGTCACCCTCGTCACCATTTTCATAGAGGGCGCGTGCCTCATCCACCGGGAGGTAGCAGTGATCAAAGCCATTGGCCACTGCACGTCGCCCTCCTACCTCTCGACCATGGAGATGTATGGGTTCCTCTCAAATCTTTAAGCAATGGAGCTGATAGGAGGGTAATAGATTGAAAAACAATGAGAAGGAAAATGGATGAGAAACGATGAATATGACACACTGCTTAACTAGCCTGGACTCTAGGCGGGAAGTAGCGAGAAATGGCATGAAGAAGCGGTGGCGCGTGAAGGGACGCGTTTTTCGCCTCGTATGACGATGCCATGTAAAATGGATATAAGATCTTTGTAGTTTATTATGCCATATTACACCTTATTTGGATCTAATCTACGGTTATATGTTTTATTTTGGGGACTTATCAAAAGATTTTATTAGGGTTACAATTCTACGTGACAGGAAAACTCTTTTTGGCATATTTTTTACTTTAGGGACCTTCATGAACTTAAAATGACCTAAGATTTTTCTGTGAAAGTTGGTCATCAAGAAGGAGGCCTAGAACACTTGGACCATACATGGAGGAGCCGGAGGCCCAATATAGGCCCCATGGCGCAGCCAAAAAGTTATGTCGCGCCATGGGGCCACTTTTGGCCTCATGGCCCTGATGGCATCTATCTTCATGTCGATTTCTTTGTTTTGACCTAAAACCGACTACATATGGCCCCTTTCGCTATCTTGCAAGGCGACAGAGCACGGAGACAAAAACTGTTGGAGATATGCCCTAAAGGCAATAATAAATGTAGTTATTATTATATCTTTGTGTTTATGATAAATGTTTACATTCATGCTATAACAGTATTAACCAGGAAACATTAATACTTGTGTGATTTGTAAACTAAATTAGAGTCCCTAGTAAAGCCTCTTCATAATACTATCTTGTTGGTTAATACATGATTGTGGTTTCCCTATCATGAACATTGAGATGTTATTAACAACAAGATCATATCATTAGGAGAATGGTATGATGGACATACTCCTATAGATAAGCATAGCATAAAGATCAAGTCATTTTAATAGTTCAATTGCTATAAGCTTTCTGATACATAGTAACCTAATTCCTTCGACCATGAGATCATGCTTATCACCATCACCGGAAGGATGCTTTGATGAAATCAAACACCACACCGTAACTGGGTGGCTATAAAGGTGGCATTGAGTGTTCGGAAAGTATGGGTTGAGACACATGGATCAAGAGTGTGATTTGTCCATCCATATGAGGATAGATATACTCTGGGCCCTCTCGGTGGAATGTCATCCAATTAGCTTGCAAGCATGTGACTGGCTCACAAGGAATCACATACCACGGGAACGAGAAAAGAGTACTTATCGGTAACGAGGTTGAACTAGGTATGCAGAGATACCGACGATCAAAACCTCGGATAAGTAAACTATCGTGAGACAAAGGGAAATTGGTATCATATGTAAGTGGTTCATTCGATCTCAAAGTAATCGTAGAAATATGTGGGAGCCATATGAATTTCCAGATTCCTCTATTGGTTATTGATTGGAGAAGTGTCTCGATCATGTCCGCATAATTCACGAACCGTAGGGAGACACACTTAAGGATTCGATGTTGTTGAGTAGTTATGGAATGATGAGTAAGAGACCGAATGTTGTTCTAAGTCTCGGATGGGATCCGGGATATCACAAGGAGATCCGGAATGGTCCGAAGAATAAGATTCATATAAGGAAAGTCCTGTTTCGGAATTGGGGAATGATTCCGGTGTTTTCACCGGGAATATTCTAGAAGGGTCCGGAAGGTCCGGCACTCCGGAGGGGAAGGGTACATGAATGTGTCTTGACAATACAGAATGGTTGCATCATGTACTAGGTCACTTGGCTGGGCAAAATAAAGGGAGAAATCAAATCCTAGTTTGAAAGTCAAACGCCAATTCGAAAAAGTCAAACGGCAAGTTTGCTTAGCGGAGGGAGAGTAGGAAACCTATTTGGGGAGGAAGTCCTCCTCCCTCCACCCGCCGGCCAAGGAGTCCGAGTTTGGGCAGGACTCCCTCCTCCAAACCGGCCACCCTACACCTATATAAGGAGGGGTAGGGATGCCCCTCTCCCACACACCCAAAACCCTAGCCCTAGCCGTCGGCCTCCTCCAAGTCGTCGCCGCCACCTAGGGTTCCTCCAACTCGCCGAGTTGGGGCTTCCCCAAGCCCTAAACACCGGACAAGCTCCCCCCTTGGTGCATCTAAACCCTATATTTCCAAGGCACCTCTCTTGCTCCACCATATTCGCTCCGGCTTAAGGCGAAGCCCTGCGAGATCTTCCCTCTACTTCCGGTACCACGCCGTCATGCTGCCGGAATCGCGAGGAGAGTGATACAACCTCCGCTGCCTGCTGGAACAAGGGAGAGGAAGGTCTTCATCGAGTACCGAACGTGTGACCGATCACGTAAGCTGCCGAACACACTGTGGAAGGATCGTCTACGTGATCTTGAGATCGGCAAGAGTACGACTACATCACCCACGAGAATCTGCTCTCGTTAACCACTTTGGAATCTTCGAGGGTGAGTTCCTCTATCGACTCGTTGCTACAATCTAGTAGATAGATCTTGGCTTGTTTGTTTGCATGCGGTAGAATTTTTTTGTTTTCCATTCTACGAACCCCTACAGTGCTATCAGAGCCATGTCTATATGTAGATCTATTGCACGAGTAGAACACAATGGTCATTGTGTGCGGTGGTGCTTTTATTATCAATTGCTTCTTGTGTAGTTTGCATCTTGCGGTATGATGGGATGAAGCGGCCTGGGCTAACCTTACATGACATCATTCATGAGACTTGCTCCACGCTCAACATGCAACTTGTATTGCATAAGTGGCTTTGCGGGTGCCTGTCTCTCCCATCATAGTATAGATCCAATTTATAACGGGCACTTGATAGTTCAAGCATCAACATTGTGGTTCTTGTTAGTAAGTTAGAGCGACACTTATTGAAAGCCCCAAACCACGTAAAACATGCAAAGAAAATTAGAGGCGTCTAACTTTGTTTTGTAGGGGTGTGCTGTGATGTGATATGGCCATGATTGTGATCATATTTGATGTATGCAATGTTCCTTATTGTAAGTTGGCAACCGGCAGGAGCCATATGGTTGTCTTGAAATTTTGTTAAGACCCGCGTGTCTATTCAAAGTAGTTGTAATAGTTGAAGTTGGTGGACAACAACCATGAAACGGCGCCATTGACCTTGACGCTATACCGGTGATGATGGAGATCATGTTCGTGCTTGAAGATGGAGATCGGAAGCACAAGAAGAAAGGCCATATCATATCACATATTATGAATTGCATGTGATGTTAATCCTTTATGCATCTTGTATTGCTTAGTTAACGACGGTAGCATTATAAGATGATCCCTCAAGCACACAAATTTCAAGTTTTAAAGTGTTCATCCTTAGTAAGCACCATTGCTAAAGCTCGTTGTTTCGAAGCACCACGTGATGATCAGGTGTGTTAGATTTTGCGAGTGTATACAACGTGAGCAAGCCAGATTTGCTCATGCGGAAGCTAAGGTTTGATCTTGACGAGCATAGCATGTACAGACATGGTCTCGGAACACGGATCACCGAAAGGTAAAGCATGAGTCATATAGTAGATATGATGAACATGTTTATTGTTCGCCATTGAAGCTACATCAACTCTCGTGATGATCGGTTTTGATGTGGTGGATTTGGTTCGTGTAATCACTAAAACAATGTGAGGGATATTGTTTTGAGTGGGAGTTCACCTAGATTAATATAACTATTAATTAGAACTCAATTTGTCATAAACTTAGTCTAAACTATTGCAAATATGTTGTAGATCAATGGCGGCCCCTACCATCAATTTTAATGCGTTCCTAGAGAAAGAAAAGTTGAAAAACAATGGAAGCAACTTTGCGGATTGGTTCCGCAATTTGAGGATTGTCCTCAATGCTGGTAATTTGACCTATGTCTTTGGATGCACATGGGTGACCCTGCAGCACTCGCTACCAATGAATTAAAGAATGTTTACCTCACTCGGAAGAATCAGTACTCCACAGTTCAGTGTGCTATCTTGTATGGTTTGGAATCGGAGCTTCAGAAAAGGTTTGAGAACCATGACCCACATGATATTGTCCGTGAACTCAAAATGATATTTGAGGCTCATGCGGCAATTGAGAGTTATGAGGCTTCTGAAAAGTTCTTTAACTGCAAGATGGAAGAGGGCAGCTTCGTCAGTGAGCATGTTCTTAAGATGTCTGGGCACGCAAACAAACTCCAAAGTTTGGGTATAGTGATTCCTAATTCTTTGGGGATTCACCGTGTCCTCCAATCACTGCCACCAAGTTACAAGAACTTTGTGATGAACTACAATATGCAAAACATGGACAAGACGTTGCCAGAACTCTTCTCCATGTTGAAATCTGCAGAAGTAGAGAACAAGAAAGAGCACCAAGTGTTGTTGGTCAATAAGACCACCAAATTCAAGAAAGGCAAGTCTAAGCAAAAGGGAAACTTCAAGAAGGGCGGTAAGAAAGTTGCCGCACCGGCGAAGAAGACCAGGGCTGGACCTAAGCCTGATACTGAGTGCTTTTACTACAAGGGAGAAGGTCATTGGAAGCGGAATTTCCCAAATTACTTGGCGGATTTGAAGAACGACAACATCAAGAAGAAAGGTATATCCGATATACATGTTATTGTTGTGTATCTCACTAGTACTCGTAGTAGTGCCTGGGTATTTGATATTGGTTCGGTTGCTCATATTTGTAACTCGAAACAGGTGCTGCAGAATAAACGGAAGCTAGCGAAGAACGAGGTGACGATGCGCGTTGGAAATGGATCAAAGGTTGATGTGATCGCGGTCGGCACGCTACCTCTTCATCTACCATCGGGATTAGTTTTATACTTAAATAATTGTTATTTGGTGCCTGCGTTGAGCATGAACATTATATCTGGATCATGTTTATTGCAAGACGGTTACTTGTTTAAGTCGGAGAATAATGGTTGTTCGATTTATATGAGTAATATGTTTTATGCACATGCACCTTTGATAGATGGTCTATTCTTATTGAATCTCGATTGTAGTAATACACACATAAATAACATTGAGGCTAAACGTTTGAAATTGAACGATAACTCGACCTATATGTGGCACTGTCGTCTTGGTCATATCGGAGTGAAGCGTATGAATAAACTCCATTCCGATGGACTTCTTGAATCACTTGATTTCGAATCACTTGAAAGATGCGAAGCATGTCTGATGGGTAAAATGACTAAGACTCCATTTTTTGGTATGATGGAGCGAGCTACGGACTTATTGGAAATCATACATACCGATGTATGTGGACCAACGAGTGTAGCATCGCGCGGTGTTTATCGTTATGTTCTTACCTTCACGGATGACTTGAGTAGATATGGGTATATCTATTTCATGAAACATAAGTCCGAAACTTTCAAGAAGTTTAAGGAATTTCAAAGTGAGGTAGAGAATCAACGTAACAAGAAGATTAAATTTCTACGATCTGATCGTGGAGGTGAATATCTAAGTTATGAGTTTGGCGAGCATTTGAAGAAATGCGTAATACTTTCACAATTGACACTGCCGGGAACACCACAGCGTAATGGTGTGTCTGAACGTCGTAATCAAACTCTCTTAGATATGGTTCGTTCTATGATGTTACTTACAGATTTACCGCTACCGTTTTGGGGTTATGCATTAGAAACAACCGCATTCACTTTAAATAGGGCACCATCTAAATCCATTGAAACGACACCGTATGAATTATGGTTTGGGAAGAAACCTAAATTGTCGTTCCTTAAAGTTTGGGGTTGCGAAGCCTATGTAAAGAAGTTATAGCCGGACAAGCTTGAACCCAAAGCGGGAAAATGCGTCTTCATAGGATACCCGAAGGAAACTATTGGGTATACCTTCTATCGTAGATCCGAGGGCAAAATCTTCGTTGCCAAGAATGGATCCTTTCTAGAGAAGGAATTTCTCTCGAAAGAAGTGACTGGAAGGAAAGTAGAACTCGACGAGGTTGTTGAACCTTCTCTCGAACTTGGGAGTAGCACAGCACCGGAAGTAGTTCCTATGGCGCCGACACCAGTAAGAGAGGAAGCTAATGATGAAGATCATGAAACTTCGGTTGAAGTTGCTACGGAGCCTCGCATGTCAACGAGAACTCGTACCACTCCTGATTGGTATGATCCCGTTATGAGTGTCATGTTGGTGGACAACACCGATGACCCTACGACATATGCGGAAGCGATGATGAGCCCAGATTCCAATAAATGGCAAGAAGCCATGAAATCCGAGATTGGATCCATGTACGAAAACCAAGTATGGACTTTGGTGGACTTACCGGACGGCCGGAAGGCTGTCGAGAACAAATGGATTTTCAAGAAGAAACAGATGTTGATGGTAATATTACTATCTATAAAGCTCGAATTGTCGCAAAAGGGTTTCGACAAATTCAAGGAGTTGACTACGATGAGACTTTCTCACCAGTAGTGAAGCTAAAGTCTGTGAGGATTATGTTAGCAATCGTTGCATATTATGATTATGAGATATGGCAGATGGATGTCAAAACGGCGTTCCTCAATGGAGACATTGATGAAGAGTTGTATATGATGCAACCCAAAGGTTTTGTCGATCCTAAAGATGCTAAAGGTATATGATGAAGAGTTGTATATGATGAAGAGTTGTATATGATCCCAAAGGTACGGAGAATAAGATTCATATAAGGAAAGTCTTGTTTCGGAATTGGGGAATGATTCCGGTGTTTTCACCGGGAATATTCTAGAAGGGTCCGGAAGGTCCAGCACTCCGGAGGGGAAGGGTACATGAATGTGTCTTGACAATATGGAATGGTTGCATCATGTACTAGGTCACTTGTCTGGGCAAAATAAAGGGAGAAATCAAATCCTAGTTTGAAAGTCAAACGCCAATTTGAAAAAGTCAAACGACAAGTTTGCTTGGTGGAGGGAGAGTAGGAAACCTACTTGGGGAGGAAGTCCTCCTCCCTCCACCCGCCGGCCAAGGAGGCCGAGTTGAGGGAGGACTCCCTCCTCCAAACCGGCCACCCTCCACCTATATAAGGAGGGGTAGGGCTGCCCCTCTCCCACACACCAAAACCCTAGCCCTAGCCGCCGGCCTCCTCCAATCGCCGCCGCCACCTAGGGTTCCTCCAACTCGCCGAGTTGGGGATTCCCCAAGCCCTAGACGCCAGCCAAGATATCCCCTTGGTGCTTATAAACCCTAGATCGCCAAGGCACCTCTCTTGCTCCACTATATTCGCTCCGGCTTAAGGCGAAGCCCTGCGAGATCTTCCCTCTACTTGGGTACCGTGGCGTGTACAGGAATCGCGAAGAGTGCTACAACCTCCGCTTTCTTTGGAACAAGGAGAGGAAGGTCTTCATCAGTCTGAACGGTAACCGATCATGAAGCTAACGCAGCGCCGAAAGGATCATCTACGCGATCTTGAGATCGGCAAGAGTACGACTACATCACCCACGAGAATCTGCTCTCGTTAACCGCTTTGGAATCTTCGAGGGTGAGTTCCTCTATCGACTCGTTGCTATAATCTAGTAGATAGATATTGGCTTGTTTGTTTGAATGCGGTAGAATTTTTTTGTTTTCCATGCTACGAACCCCTACAAAAACATACAGAACCAGATACATAAGTCGGGAGTTTTGAAGATTGAAGGGGGGGGCACTGACGGAGTCACCCGCGGTTGAATTTCCATGCTCTCTAACATCACCACCAACGTCTCCATGATGAAGACGTAGTGCACCAACAGACTATGGGTTTGTGAAAGTAACTTGATCTATTTCTCTCTCTGCGTGTGCGTGTGCGTGTGCGTGTGCGTGTGTCTTGTGCTGTGATTGTTTTAGTACCACATGATGTGGTCATATGTATATAATTCCATCATGGTGGATCTTGGTTTCAAAAGATGATTATATGGGATTGAAATTGTTCATTATGTGTTTGGTGTATTGATATATGCATATGTTTATCTATCTTATACTACTATCCGTTGCTCTATCTAATACACACATCTCCCTTTCATATATAGCATACTAACAGAAAATTTAGGATCTACTATGGTTTACCTTTCCTAAGTTATCTCAATAGGGAGAAAGGAATACATATGCTATTATCGTCTAGTGACAACAAAGATGGTCTCGCTTATTCGATGTAGTATATTTGTTATTTAATGTCATCTCAAATACTTAAGGATATATTTTTATTTTTGTCTTAAATCAAGTCTGGCGAGTTTTCCCTTTCTAGAGGAGTACGAGGGAGATGTGCTGCCTATCTTTATTATAGGATGTGATGCCCATATAGATATGAACCACTAATATAAAAGTTCCATCAATATTATGTTGTTTCTGAGATTGTTTTTATATCACCATGTTTATAAGAGAGTAGACAAGTGAACTCGTAAAACCCGATGTGATTTTAATCATAAGAACACATTTTACTATTGCTCTTTTATTTTTTCATTTATTTAATCCAAAAATTATAAAAATATTTTTTATTTGTTGCACACACTATAGAAAACCTGAAAACGACATTACCATTACCTTTTTATCTAGTTTAGCTTTGGCATATAGATTAGTTTACTTATTTGCTTGCATACTTATCTTAGTTTATTATATTTACTTCTTATTTGTTGAAAGCCCAGTTGAATTTGATATCTATTGCATTTGCAAGAGTACTTTTCTGGCGCATTTTTTGTTTTATTTTTAATTATAATACTAAACTTCGTGCTTGACAATCACATGGTGGAGTTGGGATACAAGGCAAGTCATCTTGTTTGGCAGGTTGGTTGAAGAGGAAGAGAACCGATTATTTCGTTATTTCCCCAAGAGTTCGGTATATAAACCATCAAGTCACCGTCGTGGGAAAATAGTCATGCTACATCACTTTGCGCTTCGAGCCTAAGACAAAATCGTGCTATAATCTGCAATCTTTAATGAGCTAGGGCGTTTTTGCTTGCTCGGCCAAATATTTCTCTTTTAACCTCTTGGCCCGCTAGATGCCGTATAGAAAGATATTTGACTTGGACTAACTTTATCCTCTTGATTGGTAGCTCACTTTCTAATTTTCCTCCAAAAGTCCTTGGCGTTTGGTTCGAATGGAGGCAATGTGGAGTTATGGCTTTAACTAACATATTTAATCTTAATCCCCTCCAATCTACCTGACTATGCCTCCATTCAAGATAATGTCTAGATAAAAAAGATGCTCCTCCATGTTATGAATCTAGTCCCGCAAATGATTTGTAATTTTGTTGAGTATTTGAAACTCTACATCATGTTTCTTTTTAGAGCTACGATTTTTTCCAAATTCGTCACACACAGTTGATCATTTGAAAATTTCTTCGAGGGAAAGTTTCGGTTCATCATTCCACACGATATTCATGTTGTAAATTTTCTTGTATGAGTTTCCTATACAAGTAGATCTAGATCAACGTGTAGTATATTAGAATAGTTCAAATCAACTTGTTAACGAACGTCAAAATGAAAACGGACAACACGAAAGTTATGTGAAACGGTAGAAGAAGCTATACCTCAAAGGAAATTTCAAAGGGTTGCCCATGTACGATGAATTTGGCAAATTCATTCACAAAACGTATACATATGAACACGAAATAGCCAACTAAAAAGTCAACGAAACTAGGAACTGTTTGTGGGAATGGAATCACAACGTCGATTCACATCTTTTTCATGTATAACTTATTTTGAATCGATGCAGGTTATGTAGATCAAAGGGATTAAGTTAACTATGTTAAGCAAGCAAGGTTACTATCTTGCTCACACCCATTGAGCCAAAGGTTGCAACCGCATTGCTCGCACCCATTGAGCCAAAGGTTGCAACCGCATGTCCGTATGGAAACACTCGATTTCGACGTTTCCGGCGAACCAAGTTTTGGAATACTATAAGAACCGTGTTATGTGAGAAACTATACGACCTAATATAACAGACTAATTTTTTTTCACTGAATGCCAGAAACAAAAATCCAATCTAGCAAACACGTCCTGAGAGTATGACTACCTGTAAATGAAATGATCACTGTACCGGTAAAGTTTGGAGCACAACTTCCAGCTTCCCTCGGCTTAGTTTGGAAATAATTAAAGAAGTGTGCTGTTCAGGAGCTAGCAACAACTTTCGATATTTAAATAATTTCAAGAGTTGCAGATAATGATAGAGATAGCACTTTGAATATTTTTTGACACATGTACGGTGTTATTTTCATTATACATAAAAGAAGACCATTGTACAGAGAACTCCCAAAAAAGAACTAACTAAAAAGTAAAGGAAAAGGAAAAGATTACATCAAGGAGAAAAATATCACGCCGCTTAAACAAAAGCAGATTGCAATCAATCAACAAGAGGTTGAACAGAAGCTGCCTTCACTTTGTACCTATGAACCAAGAGATCACTTTGGAAACCTGTTTTCCAACGGTTGAGAGAGATAGGAATCTCTCTGAAAATAAGATCGTTTCGAATCCTCGAAATATTCTACGCAGCACATGCCACAATCTCCATGAAGCAAGGACCAGCAAAAGAAGCTTTAGCCAATAAAAATCTGTCCGAGAGAGGACATGTGTCCCACTGAATAGCGATTAGATCCCGGCATTGAGTGGCGAATTGACACTCGAAGAACAGATGATCCCTTGTCTCAAGCACCATATCATCACACAAAATGCACTCAGGACCCTGCTCAATAGGCCAAAATCCCACTTCTAGTCTATTTGCCAAAATCTAGTGTAAATTTACACTAGAATTTGAAAAATAAACTAGAAGTGGGACTTTGATGGGATCCCACCTGACAGCCTACTGCTCAACATGCCAGCGCTTGCGTAGCACTTTGAATATCAACTGTAAACATAGCATTTTGAAAGCCACAATTGTAGAACTATTACTGTTGTTTCCAAAACCACACTTTACAATCAAATTAATCAAAGTTGTTTCCAAACCCACACTTTACAATCAAATCAATCAAAGCATCATTTGGTACCATATCGGTGTGAAGTCTTTCCAATTGTTTCTGGAAGCAGGTGTTTCTGGAATCAGGTGTTTCTGCTAGAAAGAAACATGCAGCAGAATATTCTAGATAGTAATCACCAAACTTGGACCAAACCTTTCTTGACTGAACAATCTCTGCAATAATGCTCTTATGCAATTCTAGACAGACTACTTAGAAACGTGGAATTTTCCACAATAAACTTGCCACCAATATAGATGTTGAATTTTATGTTTCAACATCCAGATGCAGATCGTACATCAGTACAATAATTAAAGTATTTTGTGGCAGCTGTCAATAATCACAGACAGCAGATTGCTCTTTGAGTACCTTTCACTGCTGTATGCGAGGAAACCATTCTATTTGGCAAATCAATTAAATTTTGATCTGGGAAAAATGTCAAATTTATTCAGAAGCAATTATTCAGAAGCAATTATAACTTGTAACACCATGATTTTCTAACAGCAGGGGTTCAACTTTAAATATTATTACAAGACTTGAATGAGCACCGTCGATTCCAATCATATAGCTTTACCATCCAAATTCAGTAATAATTATTGAAAAGAGTGTTGAACTAAGCAATGATGAAAATACACTCACGAACGCACTGTGTCAAGGCATAATACCTTGTGCAGATAAGCTGCAGTATATTTCATTGGCACCTTACAAAGTGGATGGCCAAATCCTTGAAATAAGTAGTAATTGTTGTTGACTAATATAAAATCATGAGAGAGGCAACTCAGCGTATGGATCAGACTGGGCATTGAGGTGGTGTACAAGGAACAACCTTGCACGGTTAACGGCTGCGAAGTAGAGACAGATGTGCTCCTCAAGGTCGGCAAGCTGGCGCAGCAGGCTAGGATGGTTCTTCCGGAGCTGCCGCACCACCTCTTCGATGGTGTGGTGCTGCCCTCTCCCGCGCTCAAGCCCCATCTGGACCAAGACCTTGTCGCTCTCGATGGTGGCGTGGAGCCTGCCCACCAGCCGTTCAATGGTGTCGACATCATTGTTCAGCACGTAGGCGCCCCTGGCCGCGGCGTCGAGCCGGTCCATGTGTTGCTGCAGGCGTTTCATCCAAGAGGGCGCCGAACAGCAGGAGCCGCGCGACGCCGCACAGGCAGGGGCGGCGGCCAGTAACGCGGTCATGGCGTGGGTGGCGATCACCAGGCCAGCAATCGCGGCGCCGGTTGCGCAGGCGATGAGGCAGATGCCAGACCCGCGCGTCGCGCACCGCAGCAGCCGGCGCCTTCGTCGGGCCTTGAGGAGGCGGATGTTAAGATGGTTCTTGAGGCCAGCGAAGCTTCGATGCATGCCCTGGAAGCCGGCTGCGGGAGGCAGGAACGGGTTGGGTATTTTGTCGAACAGGAGGAAGGCTTCGAAGGCGCAGTCGCAGTGCGGCGCGGCGAGAGGCTGCGCGTGCGGGAGCAGCGCGAGAATGTCCGCGATGGGCCCGTAGAGCGCCCTCGCCCGACCCAGCGCCCGGCGGAGGGAGAGGCAGAGAAGCGACGCGTGGTGCGTGCTGCGGAGGTAGTCCGCGGCGAGGCGGGTGAGCTCCGTGTCGGGCGCGCCCCCCAGAGCGCGCTCCACCACGTCGTCCTCCGGACGGAGCACGCCGGCGAGGGTGCTCCGGTCCTCCTCGTCCTCGTCGCCGTCGCCGCCGTCCACCCGCTGCCCGTCCACCGTGATGTGGATCTTGCCCCAGATCTCGTTGTAGGAGCTGGTCTGGATGGCGAGCGTGTACTCCTGGCTGAGGTTGATGGTCGGCCCCGAGACGGAGCGACTCCACCACCTGCCCGCCCCCGCCGCTCCCCCTCCGTTCCTCCTCGCGCCGCTACTCGGAGCCGTGCTCGAGCTCGTGCTCACATTCGCGCTGCTAGTGTTAGCGTCAGCGTTCGAGCGGGCAGCCTCCTCTTCCTCGTCGTCTTCCTCTCCGTCCGCGTCCGGGTCCCGGCCCTCCGACGGACGCATCGCTGGTCCTTCTCGTCGGTGCGCAGCGAGCGCAAGCAACGAGCAGAAACGAGGCAAGCAAGCGTGCGCCGGGCGCAACAAGTTTTAAGCGCGTGGGGGCCGCCGGAGTAGCCGAGCCGGTAGTGTACTGAGTACTGTGGCGTTGTGTGCAGCGTAAGCCAACGCCCAACGCCCCACGCCCCCACGTAGCGCCTTTGGGCTTTTGACCGGGAGGGGGACGTCGAGCACGCACGGCTGACTTTCTGTTGACCAATCCAACGGTCCACGCCTCGTTTCCTGCGGGATCTTGCGGCTGTCGTGCGCCGCCGGTGACTACGGTGCAGGCGTGCGCCGCGTGATACCGCGATAGCCGCGCACTCTATCGGTAGTTGAAGCCGAGACGGAACACCAATTCCTTACAGAAGCTGTGTCTGTAACTCTGGAGCATCTGGAGAAGACGAGGCGCGAGAGATGATAAGGGTGCCGTCTCCGCGTCCCCCGCTCGCCGTGCAGCTACGCGGCTGCGGCGGCACGTCCGCCTCCTCATCCTCCGCTTGCCCCTCCTTCAGGGTGTCCGGAAATACAGTTGCGGCGACAAGTCGGAACAGGAGGAGGAGAAGGAGCGCTATCTCCTGCTGCTCGTCCGAGGACAGGGATGGGCCCCGCGGCGGCGCGGCTCCTCCGACTCCGGCTCCCACGGCCGCCCCTTCCGACGGATCGATACAGCTCTACTCCCAGATCGAGAGGTAGGTGATGGATAATTCCGTGGTTTCCATCTGCTCACCACGCGCTCTCTCACTCTAATAACCTCTTGCTGTCGCCGCGCAGGGTGATCACGGAGGCGGCGAAGCAGTCTAGCGAGGGCTGGGGCTCGACCGGAGACTGGACCGAAATCGAGGTGCGTTTCGGCAGCTCCCGCCCCAATCACGATCGTCTTCTGTTTTTAATTTGATTGATCCTTATTGCTTGTGATGATGATGGCAGGGCGCCTGGGTGCTGAGGCCCAAGTCCTCGGAGCCCTCGTTTGTTGTTCATTTCATCGGTGGGATTTTCGTTGGAGCAGCGCCGCAGGTCACGTACCGCTTCTTCCTCGAGCGTCTCGCTGAAAAGTAGGTTGAGAAGCAATGTCCATTGAACCAAATTTACTTTGTCGAGAATATGCTTACTCTGCTCAGCGAAATGAATTTGTGAGGTCCTTAGTTTTATTGTGGATAGAGCGGCATTTGATTTGCAAATACCCGATTATCATTTTCAAGCAACAGATGTTTTTCATTTTCGAACAATTCAATGATATGACAATCTTATGATGAACTATACAGTTACCTGATATCATGATGTAATCCCAAATGTTTCCTACCACTAGCCCTTGGTATCCTACATGAGAAGTTATGATAGATTCGTTGTTTATCTACTATCTGGTGGCTTCCTACTTCTACAAATGCTGACTTATCATTCTCAAATTCAGGGGAGCTTTGGTGATTGCTACGCCATATGCTAGCGGTTTCGACCATTTCTTCATCGCAGATGATGTTCAGTTCAAGTTTGACAGGTGCTTGAGAAACTTGGTTGAACCTGTAAGTAGTACACTCCAACTATTAAATCTAGATTTGGTCCACCATACTAAGTATGTGAAATCTTATTCAGGTAAATGACCTTCCCACATTTGGTGTCGGACACTCTTTGGGTTCTCTCATCCATCTTCTGATCGGTAAGATTTTAGGCCTGAATGCTATTCTTATTTTCTCCGCAAAAACGATTATATTCTTTGTTGTTAAATTAATTGTATATTGTAGTTTTTTTGGAAAATTTTCTGGACGGTCAGGTCCCTTGGACCTCCACACCGTCTTATATATAGCAGAAGTTAGGCTTACATCTTAACTAGTATACACTGGAATACTCTAGACTCTGCTAGTACACTAACTTAGACTAAGGATCAAGATATTATATGGCTTATCAAATAAATTTTATATTATGTGGCTTATGCTAATTAGTAATTACTGTACCAGGATCAAGATATGCTGTGCAGAGGAGTGGAAACGTGCTGATGGCCTTCAATAACAAGGTATATTTCTCAGGTGTGTTTGGTTTGTGACCAAACCCTGCCCAAGTGTGTTTGTTAGGTTTTGTCCCTGTGTTTGTTGGTGTATTTTCTCTTGTAAGTGGTTATTTCATTTGAGCTGCATGGATGAAGCTTCTACTCTTTCTTCCCAAGAAATCTCATCAAGATTAGAGTATAGGACCATGGTAGCATTCCACCTGAAATCCCATTTTTGCAGTAGTTTAAACTTCTCATAAATTCAGTAGGTAATCTGATTTCGTTACTTTACTTAATAATTGCTCTGTTTATTTTAAATCCGGTAGTCATCCATAAAAAAATATGAATGCGGAGGCCCAGGATTCAAACTCCTTTTGGAAAATAAAATAAAATGGCCACTTACCTTTAGACTTTTGATGACATTTTCTTTTTCATGCATAGAGTCAGCGAAGGCAGTGACAAGTATTTTTGTTCTCCTCTAACTGTCATTATTTAAAGTCTTCTACTCAGAAGTACAAAAATACTAGCTGTGATTTCTCTATTTTTATTTTGCAGGAGGCAAGCCTGGCTGTTCCATTGTTTTCACCTGTAATTGTTCCCATGGCACAGAGTTTTGGTCCGATACTATCCCAGTTGACATCATCTCCAACAATTCGTTTTGGGGTAAGATGTGTTTCTCTGTTTTTATGTCAATTTTTTGTAATGTCGAAGGCATTCCATACATTGGTGCTAGTTTTTATCCATGCTTACATCGTAAGCTGTCACTTGGACAACACTGGGTTGTTTCGAAGATGCACTATCTTTGTTACTATTAGCATCTCATTTGCACAAAAGCTATCGGCCTCCTTAGGTAATTGTGGCTTGATTCACTCCGGGTTACTTATTAACTGCGACCAATACAATTTTATTTAATACCACAAGCTACTAGAATATTGATTTATATGGTTTTAGGATTTCCTTATTTCTTCATTTTTTTACATCTATCTTTCACTTAGCAACAGTAGTGTGAAGGGTAATCTCAGTTACTATGGCTGAAATTTTCAGACCTTCATTTTGCTTACATTAAAAGTTTCAGCAATTAACAAGGAATCAAGGATAGAATAATAATCATCATGGATTATTCGATATATTCCTCTTAAACCTGTAAGCTACGGTAATTATAATTATTGCATAACAGGCTGAAGCAGCTATAAAGCAACTTGAAAATCTAGGCCCTCCTGTTGTTAAGCAACTTCTTCCCTTACTTCAACAACTTCCTCCACTGTATATGGACTTAGTAGAAGGCCGGGAAGACTTCATTCCAAAACCAGAAGAGACGCGTCGGCTGGTATGTTCACACTCTGTGGTAGCATTTGAGCTGTCTGCATTACATATACGCCAACTATTGTGAAAAATATAAAGTAATTTCCTTCTAAGATGATACCTTTTATTAAGTTTACACTTAATTTAACTAAGTAAATGGCATCACATAGAGATAACATTTATTATGTTGTTTCATAATGTCTGCTGTGTTATATAGCATTGGAGGCATCCTTGTCAATTTATGTCCAAATTCTCAGACATAACTTCAAATCATTATTATCTTAACAGTAAGTATGATATTCTGTTTAGAATTGTCTGCATCACATAAACATTAACTATGGTAGTAGTGAAAAGTAGAACCATCAGAACAAACTTCAAATCTTATTATCCTAACAGTAAACATGAATGTTTTTGGTTAGAAAATTGTACCTGGCACTTCTAGTGCCCAGAAAATATAGAAGTAAACAATAATTTTCCAAAATAATTGTTCTAATCTTAGGATTGGTCCAATATACAATATCCAGAAGTTTTAGTTGGATTTGTATTTATTTTTTGGTTAGGTCCGAAATGTGAACTCTGCTTTCGGAGTACTACATGTCGTTACGTATATGTGATGTCATTATATAACTGCTATATACTTATTGACTCATCACCTTTCTTGGGCAGATAAGATCCTACTATGGAATTTCTCGAAACCTCCTAATAAAGTTTAAAGATGATCAAATTGATGAAACCTCTATCCTTGCACAAGTACTAAGCTCCGAAGCTGCAATTAGCTCACTGCTAGATATGTCAATTCGGTCACTTCCTGGGGATCATGGCATGCCATTACAACAGGTGTTTTTTCACCAGATTTCCATGTTTTAGGTCTCAAGGCAAAGACATAAATTGCTACAGGAAGACTTTGTAATTGTGGCACTTGTTTCAGAAAAGTAATGTGCATTGTTTCTTCAGGTACTTCCTGATGTTCCACCAGGAATGGCTGATGCAGTGAACCGCGGAGGTGAACTCCTTGCTAATCTAACAACAGGCACACCATGGGAAGCTGTTGCTAAGGAGGTAGGTACCACTTTTGGCACTGACTCTGGCATTCTGCGAACACAGGTCCCCGAGGATGTCAATGCACTTGTCGATGTAATTGTTTTGTGGATAGCTTCAAATTCTGGCCCAAAACTACTTCGTTGATAACCACCCACAATGTTCATGGGGATGTAAATACCAGTGAAGAACATCAGGATGTACTGACGAATTGTGAGTAATGGAAATTTTGTATTGCATGTCAGGGCTACATTTTAATTATCTAGATCAACAGTGTCCAGAGAATCAAATATGGGGAGTTATGCAGGAGTATTTTAACTTCCAAGAAAAAAAATGGCAAGTCATACATAAAAGCGATGGATTATGCTCACACTGAGCTGCTAATTGTTACTGAACTAAAACCAAGACACTTATTTTGGAACGGAGGGAGTACAAAGCAGTCCTGTCCATGAATATATAATTCAAACTGTAAATGTGTAACTGAATACACTTTGCATGAAATGAACTTGCTGCCTTTTGTGCCGAGGATATACTGGCTGAGGTGCATATTATATGTGGCTCTCATTCTTAGTGTGTGTTATTTGTTTTGTTTTGAGAATGCATTAAATTTTGTTCTGCTAACTGATGATTGGAAATTATATTGAGTGGATCACTACGTTACCTCATGGAGAGGAAGGCTACTCGGCACTATCGTGGAGAGCTGGTGTACAAGCCAAGTCACCTTACCGCACTGGCAAAGGCAAGAATGCTCACCTGAGTCTTGACTCCCCAGATCTTTTTTTTCTGTTAGTACTGGTAAATGATAGTCTTGCAAGATCCTTAACTATGGTAGAATGTTTATCCTGGTTGAGTATCTGCGCTCTTAAGTTGAAAATGAATGTAGTCAGAGACTATGTTGCCCACAGTAAGATTTGAGTGCGCATAGGATTTTTGTTGCAAGATTACATGCCCACACCTAGACTGAAGAAACCTTTCTTGTGTTAGATGCCATCTCTGCTGGGTTGATGACTTGATGTTACTTCTGTTAAACCATTACTACCTCCGTTCCTAAATACAGTATGTTTTGGTCGGCTATGGTAGGCTAAAGTAGCCTATGGAAACATACTATATTTTGGAACAGAGGTAATACTTTAGTAGATGTGACATAAAAAGCGACGCCTTATTTATTGTTTGATATTTTCATTAACACAACTAGAAGGGTTAATTGTCAAGTGTTAGATAGCAGATAGATTTCCAAATTGACCGCCATTTAGTAATAGAGGGGTATTACAGTGTTTGGAAAATTTAGGTACTTCGCTAGTGACAACAAAGATGACATCTTAGCCAGTAAAAAGTTCGGTTGTGCGCACCGACTCCTGAAGAGTTGCATATTCCAATAGGAACTAGGTAACTTCAAATATATGTGAACTACGGAGGCCCAAGAATATGCAAGAGGAAAACTCAGTAGTGATTTCTAATGGGATCTACGTCAACAGATATATGGAATCCACATCAGCAGTGTTGAAATATGTTACCCGCCTTTCTCCAGCAGCTGTAGGTTTTTGGTGAACTTGGTAGGTAGCTTAAACTGGGAAAGAAAAAAAAAATGGGTACCCTAACTTAGGGTGGAACGTGAATATGATTGGTATATTTCAGACCGAATCTTCAATCAGCAATACATACGGCAACTTGTGCATTGAAAAACAAATTTGTGGAACTGCTATAATTAAAATGAAAGCAGATTTATAACTATTTAAACTGGTGATATCAAGTGGGTACCCTAACTTAGGGTAGAACTAATCATAGAAAAGCCGTTCTGCTGAGCACCAAGTAAAATTAGAAAAATCATAAAAATCTTAGATGTAGTACTTCGCAGTTTAATCTGCCTACTTGTAAAGTTCCACGTTTCTAATTGAATCTATCTTCTGTGTCTGGACTCTAGAGTATAATAAGAAATTTCTGACAAATAGTAAGAAAAATAAAATGGTCCAATTTATGGTTCTCCATAGGCTAAATGTTTCACCTAAAGAAGGGTTCCCTGATTGAGCCCTAACCTGAGTTTCCACTTGATAGCTGACAGTGCTTAGAGTGCACAAAGAAATGTGATCTTCATATGCAATTTAACCACCACTGCATATAAAAGAACTGAAGCTGCAAGTTGTAAATTCAGTGTACACACATCACTTTATTGGCAAACAAACTACTCCCTCCGATCCATATTACTTGTCGCTAAAATGGATGTATCTAGACATGTTTTAGTGCTAGATACATCCATTTCAATGACAAGTAATATGAATCGGAGGAAGTATTTATTTTAGAAGCCTAAAGTTTGAGTAAAAAACCTCAAAGTCGTTACTATGTTCGACACAAAGGTCAGCCTGGAAATGTTTTTTTTTTTTGATAAAAGGCCTGAAAGGCCCTGCTTTGATTGAAAGCATAACAGACATACATCGTAGCAGGTCTTCCTGAGCAGATAGACCACATGAACGTCTTCAAGCCAGGAAACAGAGAACAAAGCTCTGAAAATAAAAGCCACAAAGGGGCGAACAGTCGAAACAAACCACCTACTTCCTTCGTTTCAAAATATAAGATGTTTTAGCTTTGTGAAGTAAATGTATCTAGACTTCTTTTAGTATGTAGATTCACTAAGTTTTGGAGTGAATCTGCACACTAAAAAGGTCTAGATATATATTTTTTATAAACCTAAAACATCTTATATTTCAAAACGGAGGGAAGTATTAGCTAACCAATCCCATCACGGTCTACCACCATTCCTGCCTGAAGTGACTTCAGATTCTCATCAATTTTTCTCACCATTTCTTCTACTCTCTCCGACCCATATTAGTTGACCTGGATTTGTCAAAATTTGGATAAATCTATATACTAAAGTGTCTAGATTCATTCAAATCTAGAAAAATTCAAGGCAATGGGTTGGAGGGAGTACATCTTTATCATGTTCTGCTCCTGCTAGCGGTCTCCACTGCATCATCGAGAGAGCTCTGTATAGAGGGTGAACAGGGTTAAAGATCACTTTATTTTGGAAAACCCGTTCATTACGGATGAGCAAAATAGCCCAACTAACATCTGCAAACAAAAACCAAAAAGGTTTGTTCTTTTTTGCACCACCAGGTAGCAAAAAGATCTCGACAAGATCCATTCTTGTCCTGGGAACTAAATTTTTCCCAAAGCAATCCCGCACCACGCACCAGATGAACCTAGGTACATGGCAGCAAAACAAGAAGTGATCTACATCTTCCAACATCCCACAACTAGAGCAATATTTAGAGCCAGGCCAGTTCCTCACAACTAATTCCATTGCTGATTGAATTTGCCCCCTAAAGCAAAGCCAATCAAAGATCTTATGTTTTAGGAATCTTCGCTTGGTGGCGCAGACAAACACACAGCTGCCTCCACAGTCGCCGCTGCCGGGATGGGCGACAGCGATCGCGCGGAGGTGGAGATGGAGCTGGCGCACCTCTAGCACGGTTGGGCGCCGTGGCCTGGGCAGGTGGACCACTTGTGCACGCTCCCGCTTCGGCCCTGCCACTGCCCAACTTCTGGACATCGCCGGAGTACATCGACCTCGACCCGTAGATGGACGAGGCGGCGCCGGCGCACGAAGATCGGTAGCTAGGATTAGGATTAGTTTAAATTCTGTTTTTCTATTTTGAATATAAATTAAGTACAAACTTTGCCAATCTTTAGCGAGAACGGTTTATGTTTGAATTTACAAAAAAATGCCACGCCCAGGCCGAACAAATGGGTCGCGCCGCTGGACGCAGCTGACCGAACAAGCCGGACCCCTTCCCATATCGACTGTGGACCGACCGAAACGACCGTTTGGGGCGACCGGATGGGTCGGCTAGATGGAGATGCCCTAATTCGTCCCTTTCTACCAGGACTCTTACTTGAAGTATGAAGATAGGATATTTTTCTATCAGAAGAAAACAAAATATATTTATTCAGTATTAGCGATTTATTCTTGTTGTATTCGGTTTGGACTCTTAGGTTGGTTCGGCTCTAAACCCTAGCTGGTTTTGACCCTCATATATACCCCTGTAATCTCTACACAATATACAAGTTGTTATTCTCTCCAAATATCATGGTATCAAACGCCTAGGTTTTTTCGAACCTGGCATGGCTCCATCCACCCCACCTTCGCCACCGCTGAAAGAACATGTTGGACCCCCATGTGTGGTTTTGGTAATTAATGATAATCTTTATGGACTAATGTATGTATTAAGTTATACTTGTAGGATTTATCCATTGGCATCGCTTCGAGCATGTGTTGGCTTCAAGGTCGATGAAATGCAAAGAAGATTTGTCGTGCAAGCTCAATATGCGAGGTCGATGATGAGGAATTAAGAAAGACGTTCCATCTTGAGAAGGGCAAGACCGTCTACATCGAGCTCAAGGGGAATGCTCAAGGCAAAGGTATAATCTTGATAGGTTTTCCCTTTTGTCGGTCTCTTGTTGTGTGTAGGATCCGGGTTTAGAATAGATAACCGTAATATCAAGAGGGGCTCTCGTATGAGTAATTCGGTCACATCGTTCTGAGAGAGCTCAAAACTTTGCATACTTGCATCACCGTATTTGGTTGTTATTTGGGCTTGTGGTAATCTCCATAACAAGCTCTTGTTCATCAAAATCGGATCTTCCATATATATCTTGTTGCGATTTTGATTTATGCGGCTTTTCGGTTTCTCACCAAGTGAGATATCTCACATTATTCTACTTGATACTTTCTCACTTGGTGATAATCAATATTTCCACCTTTTATTGGGAAGCCCTTGTCGTCCTCTATCCAACGCAATTTGAATCTGATTAATCGGAGCTTCTAGTCAAAAGTTATTGCCGTTTGAATATTTGCTGTCAACTGCTTTTACGCGGCGGTAGATACCGGCCTAAAAGCGCCCATTTTCTTCTGCTGGCTAGGTACCTTTTCAGATAACCGGCCGATAATCTGGTAGTCGGTAGTACCGGCCCGATTCTTTCCAGATTTAGATCCGCACCTGTAGCCTACCGCCTTGCCCTGCGCATAGGCCCCGCCGGATCGCCTTGTCAGCCCACTGGTCCCATGTGGCCCGCTGACCGGCTTTCCGCTTGCCTTGTCAGATCTTGCGCCGCATGTTAGCCTTGCCGCGCTTCAGCTTCGCCTCGCGTGGGCCACTTCGACTGCTGATCTTTCTTCTTGACTTCTTCTGCCACTTTCTTGCGTGCCTATCCATGGGCCATTCTTGCTTGGCCCATGTTGACCACCTGCCGCTGCTGCTTTTTTTCTCTCCCTGGCTCGCTCTCTGCTACTGGTTTGTTGGGACCGGTAGTACCGGCCCAATCCGGTACTACCGGACCGTTCAGGAAAATTGTCCCAACGGCCATATTTTGCCTATCCCTATTTATAGACTTTGTCCATTATTGTTTAGGGTTGCTTCTTCCTCCTCCTTTTGTCTAAGCTTTGCCCCCATTTGCCTTACTCTTTGAGCTTGATTTCTACTTACCCTCCATTGATTCTTGCATATATTCGAGGGTAGTTGGAGGAGATCTAGATCTACGTTTTGACCAAACCAAAACATCTCTTTGTGAGTATATCTCTGGGGATCTAGATTTTGGGGGATTTTGTGTCTCTCTTTGATTCCTCCTCTCTTGTTCCCCCAATAGCTTTAGTAGCTTTGTTGGAACTTGAGAGTGAGGGATTTGAGCACCTTTGTGGTGTTCTTGCCATTTGCATTTGGTGCATCGGTTTGAGTTCTCCTCGGAGGATTTGGTTTGAGTTGCTCATTGGAGCTTGTCCCTCTTGGGTTCTTGGAACCCTAGACGGTTTTGTGGCCTTGGTGGCATTTGTTGGGGCCTTTTGTGGCATTTGTTGGGAGCCTCCAATTTAGTTGTGGAGAAGTGCCCCAATCTTGTGAGAGGTTCCAGTTGCCACCGACAAGTGCACCGATAGTGGAAGCGTGGATCGATCCCATTGGGGTGAGATTCACCGGAGAATAAGGGAGGCCTTTTGTGGCATTGGTGGTTTGATACCACCCCCTCTCCAAACGAGACGTACTCCATGTTGAGAGGAACTCGGTAAAATATCGGTGTCCCCGCGTGCCTCGGTTATCTGTATACCCGAGCTCTTTACTTATGCACTTTACATTATGATAGCCTTCGTGCTTGAAGTAATATATATCTTGCTATCACTTTGTTGCTTGTATTGCTTAGCATAAGTTGTTGGTGCACATAGGTGAACCTTAATTGTTCTAGGTTGTGCTTAACAAAGTAAACACTAATTTTATTCCGCCTTTGTTGAGCCACTCCAGGAAAAGTTTTAATCGCCTATTCACCCCCCTCTAGGCGACATCCGTATCCTTTCAATTGGTACCAGAGTCCGGTCTCTCATTTTAGGCTTCACCAGCTTGAGAGTAAAGATGTCGGCTAGGGGATTTGTGCACAAGGACACGCTCACATTCGATGGCACAAATTATGATGTTTGGAAAATTCACATGCTTAATTTATTTCGGGAAATTCACCCAATTATCGAGGGATATCTATATGTGGGTCTCTCTTCTCCTATGGATACCCAAAACGAATCTTTAGAGGAGAATTTGAACTCTCATATAGATGCTCTAGCTACTAAAATTCTTTTGCATGTTGTGAGCAATGTAGTTCTTTCTTCTATCATGCCTTATTCAAGCGCTCGTGAGATATGGACCAAGCTTCAAGATAAATATAGCAAGTCCAACATTATTGAGGATGATTGTGTTGCTTCCACTTCCGGTTGAGATGAGTTCTTATCGTCTACCACTTCACCAACATGTGACTTTTCACAAGGTAATGATATGGTGAGTGGGGCAGAATGGACGAAAATAACCCAAAAAAATAACAATTTCACGAAATGAACTCTGGCCAGAAGAAATTCACGGAACTAACCCTTTTTGCAACGCCATACGGCCTGGCGCCGCGCCTTGAAGAGCGGCGCCATTACTGGCGTCACAAGACTGCCATGTGGAGCCCATGGGTCCGCCGATAGTCGCGGCTTGTGGCGTGGCCAGACTGTAGTCTTGGCGCCTGGCGCCGCACTTTAGGTCTTCTATCTGCGCGCGAGCCAGCCCTCCTAGACCCTTCTCATTCCTCTCCCAGGGCCGAACACACATGGCGGCTAGGGTTTGTCGCCGCTGGTGATTCTCCTCTCAAGAAATCGACAGATTTGAGCAATTTGGCCAAGGATCTTCCTCCTAATCCCTCCCCTAGGTATCTCCTCTCATTCCCATCCGAAAATCCTTTGCAATTATTCTCCTTTTAGTCAAATTTCGGTGGAACACTAGTTTCAATTGGATTTGGAGGTTGATTTGAAGCAATGATATGTCTATTTGATGTTTAGGTATAGAAATACTTGTATGATGGATAGTGGTCTCCTAGGTTGCAATTTCTCTTTATATTAGGAAGCATTGCCAATATATATTACCAATTGTATGGTTACATCTAGGTGTGTTGATTTTTGTTCAAGTAGGATGCCATTTTGTTTCATGGTAGAACTATAGTTAGAACTATTTGCAATATATATTACCAACTCTAGATGCTAGAACTATAGGTAGAGTAGGATGGAATTTTTGTTCATATTACAATTATAGGTAGAGTAGGGTAGGATTTTTTTCATGTTACAATTATAGCTAGAGTAAGATGGAGTATATTTGAAAACTATAGTTGGAATAAGATGGACATTTTGTAATTGTTCTTATTCTCTCTATTGTTTTGAATATGTAGGATGACTCTAAACCCCCTTCTAAACAATGCTCACTATGATGTTCAACACCGTGCCTACAAGATGTCGGAGAAGAGACAGGTACTAAAAACTTCAATGCAAGTCGAACAAGATGCCATGTTTGTTTAGATGGAAATCTAACATTTTGCCATTGTATGTTTGCAGGAGCTTCAACCCCTTCGACTTAGGTACCACGAGGTCTCGTCCGACAAGATGCGTTATGATGCGCGATACACTCCGTACATCCAGCAGCTAGGACTCCTCCCCTTTATCCACATGGTCACTCGGTCCACACCGGCCTTCAACCCTGCTGCGATCACCGCGCTTGTGGACCGATGGGAGGAGACGCACACGTTTCACCTTAGGACCGGTGAGACTACGATCACCTTGCGGGACATGAGCATGATCCGGCACTCCCAATCGAGGGAAACCCTGTGCATGTCCTCGATTCGACGGGTGGCGTGAGGAGATGGTCTCCCATAGGAAGGATCCACCCGAGGCTATAAACAAGAAGGGGAAAAAGCGAGGTCACCGGGCTACTTTTACTTGGATCATCCGAATTTCAAGATTTGCCCAGGATGCCGATGAGACGATCAAGACATACACTCGTGTGTATGTGTGGTACATTATCACGAGGACTCGCTTCACGGCAGTGGGGATCGTGCTCGATGGCATTGGCTCAAGTTGGGTTTTTTCGACTCTACCTTCGCTTGGGGTTCTGGGCGTTGGCTGGTTGTCTGCGTCGGGTAATGAGTTATTTACAAATGTTGTTGTATATTTCGCACTATCTCAAAAAAATTGTTCTTACCAAATGGTTGTTCACTTCATCTGCAATGGATGACGCTTGCCTTAGGAGCTTCACGATTCGAGGATTGGTGGTTGTTTGCTCCTTCTTTCGGTGTGGAGTGAGGCAACTTCTCCATTGACGGCCGAGGTTGTTGTCATTCAATCCTTACATTGATAACGACAACAACTACCTTCTCCCCAATGGGCTTACAAGTGGGATGTGGTCTCCGAACCGCCAACGGACCCATCGGAGGCGCATAAGAGGTACACGAACGAGTTTGACACGATCACCATGGATCGTGTAATTTCAGCGGCGGTCAATTATATGTCTTGGACTTGTAATCTTTGACCCGACATGACCGTGGTATGATGCGGTGGCGTGGGAGCATACGATCGAGGGACCGCTTTGGTGTTCAAGGACTATCGCCTTATCCCTATTTGCCTCGGAGAATCTCGCGTGGCTAATGCGTTGCCCATGGTGTGCATGTGGGCTGTTGAGTATCACCAGCCTCATCGTGTCATGACCCGCTTTGGGTTATTTCAGATTATACCTTTGAGTGGAAGGACACGGACATAGGGCTCCATAGGTAAGCTACTAACGCCTTACCATGTGATGTGCTTATCATTCGCCAAATAACGCTTTTGACTTGTTGTTGTTGTGTGCGGCTTGGACAGAAGAAGCGAGGAAGGAGAAGGATTGGCCCAAGCTTCATAGGAAGCACCTTGAGAAATTCAGAGGTGTGTGACCGAGGCTAGGAAAGCAAAGGAGCACGGATAGGCCCTTCAATCGGGATGCTTTCAACAACTACATCGCATGGTTCATTGACAACACGCGGGTGGAGATATACCCACGGGCATTTCGGGATTCGATCTTGGAGGATCCATTGGTGTTTGATGAGCTTTTAACCGAACGATACAACATCATGGTCGAGAAGGCGACAAACCGAGTTTGCTCCTTGGTCAACTTTGTGGTAAAGTGTGCGAATAATATTTTTCCGTCCTTCTCACACCTTGCATGGATAACTTACTAGTTTCTTGTCTATGACATAGCGATCATGTAAGGAAGTCCGTCGATGCATGCGAGGACTCTTTGGACACATACCCTCGCGGAGAAGGGAGAGGGTCATTTGTGAGTTCGTTAAGCGAGGCCAGCGGTTAAGAAGGCCATCGAACTTGCTAGGTTGCGTGACCGAGGTGGCAACACCGTCCGCCACGGTCCAACACGCCAAGGTGACAATTCTGGCGATCATCACTACACATCCGAGGACGAGGCGAACACACCCGAGGTAGTACAACCATTGCATCCCCCACCCTCCCTTGCATTTCTCCTGAATTTGTCCTTACCAATCTTCTTTTGTTGACAGCCGCAAGATGAGGAAAGCGTCCCCGACGAGATGACATTGGGCAACTACACTCGCTACAAGGTACACGAGCGGTCCGACTACATGTTCAAGCCAAGGCAACCCAAGAATCCTTACACACCCAACCCTTCCACGACCAAGACAAACAAGCCCAAGAATCCATATCGCTTAGAGGTGGAGGATGAAGAGGAACCGAGGAGGAGGAAGATGCCCACGAGAAGGGGCCGAGGGGCGAAGACCACTCGTGGGAAGTAGAGTAGATGTTGCACTTTGTCTTGAATGGTTGTAGTCATGAACTCAGTACTTATGGTTGTTGTCGTGAACTTCGATGTTGTCGTGAATGGTTGTCGTGAACTTCGATGTTGTCGTGAATGGTTGTCGTGAACTTCGATGTTGTCGTGAATGGTTGTCGTGAACTTGGATGTTGTTGTCGTGAACTTGGATGTTGTTGTCATGAACTTGAATGGTTGTCGTGAACTTCAATGGTTGCTGTCTTTTTGGAACAAACATGCTCGAACAACATCGAACAAACCTGCTCGAAAACCAACTCAAACAGACCAACAGGAACAGACAGACAAGAGTCAGGAAGGTGCGGCGCCATTCCCTCTGGCGCCGCACATGGTGCAAGACAACCCAGGAAACGTCCAAGTCATTGTGCGGCGCCATTACGCGTGGCGCCGCACATGCACTAGAAAATAGACAGAAGCTTATGTCTATTTTCGAGCGCATGTGCGGCGCCACACCTAACGGCGCCGCACGTGCAACGCGGGGCCTGGCGGCGTGGCGCCTCACCGTGCGGCGCCGTTACGTGTGGCGCCGCACATGAACTAGAAAATAGACAGAAGCTGTCTATTTTCTAGTGCATGTGCGGCGCCACACGTAACGGCGCCGCACTTTGAAGATGGTGCCACAGCCAGGTTTCAGGGTTTTTATTTCGAGGGAAAATACAAGTTTGTTGACACATACGAAATAACACGAGTTTATTGCCCTTAAAGTTTAGAACATACAAGTTCATGAAATAACACGAGTTCATGAAATAACAAGGTTCTCGAGCAAATCTTGACACATACAAGTCCATGACTCCCGGTTACATACTCAAAGTCTAGAACATAGGCCCTTTGCCCTTCCTCTTCTTCTCTTCCTCTTCCTCCAAGGAACGCCATGCCGCTTGACGCAGCCTTTCCCTCTCGGCATCCCGAGACTCCTTAGCGCGGCGATTCTCTTCCTCCTCTATCTTGCGGCGAGCAAGTTGAACTACCTCTTCGAATGCCTTCCTCCGCTTCTCTTCCTCAGCTTCCTTCCTCTTCCTCTCTTCCTCGGCCTCCTTCCTCTTCCTCTCTTCCTCAGCCTCCTTCCTCTTCGCCACCACCTCCATAGCATCCGCCCAGATCTTCGAGTAGTTCACACCTTCCCCATCATTGGCCTTGTTGGGTTGAGTCGCCATACCTATTATAAGAATAAAAGGGGCAAGTTAGTAAAGGATGCATTTAACCCAATAAACATGAATGATAGTAAAATATGCATAAATGTGAACATACCTACGAGCATACGGGTTTGGTCCGGCTAAGTAACCTATCATACTAGCGGGATTAAATCCACCACGCCCTCTTCCTCTTCGTAGCCCAAGTTGTCGACCTCTTTGTTGTCTAGGAGCTTGTTGGTTAGTCCTTGGTTGGCTTGGAGCATGTTGGCTAGTCCTTGGTTGGCTTGGAGCATGTTGGCTAGTCCTAGGTTGGCTACCACTTGGTTGGCTAGTCCTTGGTTGGCTTGGAGCTTGTTGGCTACTACTTGGTTGACTTGGAGCTTGTTGGCTACTACTTGGATGACTTGGAGCTTGTTGGCTACTACTTGGTTGGCTACTACTTCCTTGATTTCCTTTTGCTCTTTTCCTTTGAGAACACTTTCTTGCATTGTGCCCTTCACCATTGCATGTTCCACACCGGGCTCTCTCACGAGGCTCTTGGAATTGGTCGTTGCCCGTTTCCCGACCACCACCACGTCCCCATCCGTCCAAGTCGCTCCTAAAACGCTTTGTCTTGCGTCTTCCACGTCCAACAACCTTCCATTTCGGATCAGGCCATAGTTGAATTCCATGGTACTCCGGCCATTGTGATTGGTCCAGGTATGGATGAAATCTAGGAGCCCATGTCTTCTTAGTAGTCTCAATAGAGAACTCAGCCTCTCGCACCGTGAGCAGATTATTGTAATCCAAATGTCGTCTGCGAGACGCCACGAGCAAGTGCGAGCACGCAAGATGAAGCAATGATGGCCTTCCACATGTGCACTCACAGGTATTGAGCGAGACCTTGAAAGCTCGGCCTCCGTGTTGGACACCATCAGCCGTTGTACCTCCGGGCTCCGTAACTTGGTAAATTAGCTCCTCATTGTCATATTCCGTGACAACTTGGGAATCCGCTTTCCTTGTCTGAAATTGCATCCAATCGTCAACCTTCGGAGGGAACTTGTATTTTTACTTGTTCTTGTTGTCCCCCGCAATATGTCGGTCCGTTTCATGTGAGTATTTCAGAAAATACTCATTCATCATGTCGAATGTATATCGGATTATTGTCGTGACGGGCAATGCACAGACACCTTTTAGCAACTTGTTAAATGCCTCTGCCATGTTGCTTGTCATTTGGCCATACCTCCGGCCACTGTCATCAAAAGCTTGTGCCCACTTTCCCATATGTTCAATGTTCCTATTGAGCCACTCGCGACCATCGGCATTGAGTTCTTTGTTGACTAGCAATTTGTTGTACAAGTTAGAGAAACGACGTTCCGTGAAAGCGAGGCAACAATACTGTAGATCATCAGACAAATCCTTGCTCTTGCATGCCCTATAGAAGTTTGAACAAAAGTGTCTCATGCACCAACGATGGTGCAATGGAGCATGGCCGGGAATATCAATCATCACAACATTGAGAATTCCTTGATGACGGTCAGAGATGACACATATCTCCCTTTGAGGGGTTAATATCTTGGTTCTCAAAAGATAGAAGAACCACTCCCAATTATCATTGCTTTCTGCCTCCACCAAAGCAAACGCCAAAGGAATCAACCGATTGTTCGCGTCATTGGATATTGCAATCAAGATAGTGCCTTTGAATTGTCCGGTCATAAAGGTGCCATCAACAGAGATGACCGGTCTACAATGTTCAAAAGCCCGTACACATTGCTCAAAACCCCAAAATGCACGGCCAAATACTCGCACGGTTTTCCCGTTTACAACCCTTGTCTTGTTCCCATAAGGTTCAACCACATGAACCATGCCGGGGTTAGCATTGGCCATCGCTAACAACAACCTTGGGATTCGGTTATAAGATTCCTCCCAATCACCGTACAACATCTTGAATGCGGCTTGCTTAGCCTTCCATGCCTTCCCGTACTTCACCTCGTAGTGAAAGAGGGCTTTCACAAACTCTATAACCTGCTTGATGGTCATTATTGGAAACGACGCGATGTCATTGGAAAGCCTATAAGCGAGGAACTCGGAGGTGAGTTGCCGGTGCTCGTTCTTCGCATCCTTCCCATCCAACACCGGGCCTCGGCACATGTGAGTTGATACGCAACTAGATATGTGCCAATCAGGACCTCCCTTGAATGGTCTTGCACGCACTATCCAAGGACATCCTTCCTCCTCACTTCACCGTAACGCTTCTTGATGTCCGGAGTGCGACCGTGTAAGGACGATGATGCTGCACCGAGAAGTCCTTTATCCATTGCTTAAATTCCAACAAGGTCCTGAACCTTGATCCTTTGCAAAAGCCACTATTCACTTCATTGCCATCCCGGTAAGAACTTGTCCTTGGTCCGAGCACAATGCCTTTGCCACCATCAACCGTGCCTTCATCCATGAGGCCGAGATCACGAAACAAAGGCACCCGATGGTCCCGACCCAATACGGTATGGTGGATTTCGCCTCTCTAGCCGTGAACCCTCCTCGTCAACTTCTTCTTCGGGACCATCATCATCCGAGTCCGATGCATAGCCTCGAGAATACGGGAGGTCATGGTCCATGTCATCTTGTGTGATATATTTCTCTAAATCTCCAATATTGTTGTCGTGGAGTTCAACATCATCATTGTCATCTTCATCTTCACGCACACAATCATCATCTTGGTGTCTTGAAATCGGGCTCAATGTTTGGGTCAAGGGAGGTTCACACCTTAGCTCTTGGTCTACGGGTGGAGGACTCATAGTACGCAATGGGGATGCCATACGGTTTAAGTCCAAAGACAATGAACTACCAACTTTCTTGGTGGCAAATAGCTCAAGAGCCTTGTCTAGTGATTCGGCCACCACCTCCTTGTATGCAAGCCAACGGGCCTCGGAGAAGATACGCATGGTCTTCCAACGGACATGCATTCCCAAGCCAACATTATGTCTTCCCTCCAACTCAATATCATCCTTTGGGTCCATCCATTTCAATTAAATCCTCAATTGCTCCAAGACCTCGGCATATGTTGGAGTACGCTCAAACACCAACTCGAGCTCGTCCGGGTCCGGTTCTATGTTACCTCTCAAAAAAGCATCCTTGTCTACATGGTGAACATGAACAATTCTTGCCATGCCTAACATAATCACAACAACAATACCATGGTTAACACACTTAATAGATACCCATGCTAACATTAACACAATACCAACCCATATGCCAATACAAGAACATTCTACCATGCATCTTACAAAACAAACTAGGGTTTACAAGATATGGACCAAAAACAAGAAATTAATGGGTCAAATCAAAGATGAAGGGGAAGAATACCTCAAGGCACTTGGGGGGATCGAACTCCACGGAGAGAGGCTTCCGATTTGGACACTAGGAGGGAGAAGGTGGAGGGGGGAGAAGAGCCGCCGCCGCCGCTAGAAAGTCTGAGAGGAAGTGGACTGGGTCTGCGGAGGACTGGCGCCGCGCTGGTACAAGACCTAAAGTGCGGCGCCAGGCGCAACGGCGCCTCACTACAGTCTGGCGCCAAGACTATCGGGACCAGGCCAGGGCTCCACGTTGGCAGTGCGCCAGCGTAATGGCGCCCGCTCATAGTGGCGCCACGCCGTGTGGCGTTGCAAAAAGGGTTAGTTCCTGTGAATTTCTTCTGGCCAGAGTTCATTTCATGAAATTGTTATTTTTTGGGTTATTTTCATCCATTCTGCCGAGTCGTGATAGAAATTGTAATATGGATAGTGATATTACTATTTGTAATTCTTCATCCCTATCTAGTTGCAATGATCTATCTTTGGACCTTAACACTTCTAGCACTCAAAACTCCTTAATGCTTGTGTTAATAGTCCTTGCATTTCATGTAGAAATGACTTGAATAAATCTCATGATGATATGCTTGTGTTGTCTTGTTGCCATGATAAAAATGCTTCTATTTCCTCTAGTGCTTGTGTTGCTAACCATGTAGAGGAAAATGAAGATTCTATGGGCCAAGACAAGGTTTTGAATAGAGCTACAAGTGCAATCTCATCATCACCTTCCTCCGGTTCTCACATATGCCTTATGGCTAAGGGAACAAAGGTAACCTCTTTGGATCCCATTGTATCTCATGATGATGATGATGAGGTTGAGAATGATAATGATGATTATCGAGGTAAGTATGATATTACCTCTATTAAGAAAATGGGAGAGGTTGTCTATAGTGCTCTCTACAAAAATAAAATTGCTTCCTCCAACCTTCTTGAAATCTTGAATTATGCTATAGAAGGCAATGATCTTATTGAGGAGCAAGAAAACATAATTGATGAAAAGTTTGCACTTGAGCGTGAATATGCTAATGAACTTGCTCAAGTAAAGGACTCCGTTGAAGAAGAACAAACCACCAAAGAATCTCTTGAGGAGACTTTTACTCTAGAATTATCTAGAGTAAAGGAATACCATGATAGAGAACTTGCGGTGGCTAACTCCTTCAAGATTAAAAATGATGAACTTGAAGTTGCTTATGCTAAACTTGTTGAGGATTTTAAGCACCTCGAAAATGGCTCTCGGGTCGTTAAGAGGGAGCTCATCAAACTCACTGAGTCACATGAGCAACTTAAAGCTTCATATTTAAAAGAGCTTGACAAGTTGACCTCACCTCTTGCTAATAATAATGATGCTTGTGCTACTAACTCTATTTCTTATGAAGCATCTACTTTAAAAGAGAATGTTGTGCTAAAGGCTCAACTTGCTTTGCTAACTAGCAACTATGGGAAATTAGAAGAAAGTCATGATAAGCTCTCGAGCTCGCATGAGGATCTTCTAGTCTCCCATGGTAGGCTAAAATTAGCTCATGAGGTCATCATGTCAAAGGTAACATCTAGTGGGCCTCATGTGGATATTATATCTACTTCAAATATTATATTTCCATGTGCTAGTCCATGTAATTCATCCTCTCACAACCATGCTATATCTCATGATGAATTACATTCCGTGCCTTGTTTCTCTAACAATGTGGCATATACTTCCTCTAGTAAATTTGTTGAAACTAACCATGTAGAGGAAATAAAAGAGCTCAAGGCTCAAGTCACTTCTTTGAGAAATGACTTGAAAAAGGGTCATCAAGGGAAGATCACCCTCAACAAAATTTTGAGTGTGCAAAAATCCCCCAGTGACAAGAGTGGGCTTGGATTCAACTCCGATGTCAAGAACAAGTCCACTATCAAGTTGAAGCACAAAGACAACAAGAAGAATGGCCAAGATCAAGTCAAGAATCCGGCCAACATTGTTTGCTTCAAGTGCAAGGAAGAAGGGCATCGTGTTAGATCTTGCCCATTGAAGAAAAAGCCTCTTAGTGTGAAGCAACAAGGGAAGCGGCCCCAAGCTCCACCTCAAGTCATTAATGGGCCACTTCCTAAGAGGACTACTCGAGCTATTCCTCGAGTTGTGGCTTCACCTAAGAATAAAGATGGCAAGAGTAGAACTTGCTACATATGCCGTGAGAAGGGGCATATTTCTTCCTCATGCACTATCGATATCTCCTCATCCAACCCTATCATTATTGATGATGCTTATTCTCTTTGTAAGGATGAGGTTGGCAATGTGTTTACCAAATTTGTTGGTGCTCAATGTGGGTTCAAGAAAAGAACCATTTGGGTTGCCAAGCCTATTGTGACTAACCTCTTAGGACCCAACTTGGTTGGGTACCAACAAGCCAAAACTTGATCAATAGGTGTTGTTGGAGGGCATTGGAGTCTTGGCTACATTATGAAGAATTGAGGGATCTTCATCAATTATTATTGTCAAGCCAAGCTATTTGGATTATCTTGATTATATTATATTTCAAATGTTCCTCCTTGCGGTAACATAGGCTAAACTCATTACATTGAAAGTTACTCGCCCCTTGTGCATGTGTTGGTTTTGTATCTTCCATGCTTTTGTACATGTTGTGCTATCCACTTAATTATCTTGAGGTATCAAGCATATTTGTGTATGATTAGGTGGCACACCATGTATGTGTGTTTATTATGTTTGAGCCTTGCTTGGTTATATTTGGTATCTTATTTGGCTCTTGTGAGAAATTAATGGATTATCCCATTTTGGGGGAGTGTTATGCTTGGGCATTCCATAATCCTAAAATTGTGTGTACATGAGGAATACCACCTAGTATTTATATTGGATTATTGTCTAGTATCTATGTGGTATAATTCTCATGAGAAATTTAAGTTTTATATTGTCCATTAATTATCTCTATTTGTATTATTTTGCCTCACGATGGTTTTATGGTAGTATCACATTATGGGGGAGTCATATGCTTAGTGCTTATTACAATCCTAGAAAATGTGAAAATTCGAGGTTGTGTCACTTAAAATTGATATTGATAATTATCTAGCTCCTAAGTGACACACGTGCTCATACAAGTTTCAATTTGATTGAATGCCCTTATTGCTCATATTTTGGATCTTGTTTGTGAGAGTGCTTATTGGTATGTGTTTCCTCATATTTAGATATATATATCCGCATGGAAACCATTTGCTTCAAGTTACTCTAATCACTAGTGATTGTGTGACAATTGGAAGCTACCAAGAATCTTGTTCGGAGCATCATACTTAATTCTTATACTTTGTTATATGCTTCTTTGTGTGAATATGATCTTGGATATCCGAATGAACTACCTAGGGAAGATTATTCTCAATACTTCTTGTCATTGGACAATTAGTACTAAATTTATGGTAAAATTTATTGATCATATTCACTTTGGCCCTTGCTTAAATCTTGTCCTATCTTTGGCCAAGTAAATGTATTGTGTGCTCCCATGTTTTCCTTGATACTTTTGGATCCTTTTATTTTTATTGGTATCCTTTTGTGTTTTATTTATTGTAGGTACTAGTGATGATCCCATTTGTGTGCATTTTGCATTCAAAAGGAAAATCCTATATAATGCACTATCTATGGGGGAGCTCTCCTATATTATTTAGAACACTCACATTTATGCTTCTTTGTTTGATCCATATCGGGTTTTATGTGTGTAACATCCCAAAAATACTAAACTTGGATCATCAAACTCTAATCATCAAATTTAGGGTTAACAAAAACTTTGCTAAATAAAATTATGGAAAGCATGCATATGTGTATGCATTTCATTTTGAATTCTTTTGAACCACCTTGTTTATGTGTTCCATTGCTTGTAAATGGATGCTTAGGTGAAATAAACATCATCTAAACATTTCCCACACTTTTCCTTAAGACAAGTAAATCAAAACAAATAAAATAAGGGAATGGTCATTTTGACCAAATTAACTCCCATGCCTACTTTGGCTGTCTCAAACTTTCAGAACCTAACAGAAACTTTTCTGGATCTTTGCACCCCTTGAATGTACTCATAACAAAGTATCAAGGCCCACTTTGTGATCATCCAGAAACTTTCAAATGCATAGTTCAAATGACATTTCAAAATTGAATCTTTATCATATGGGAAGATCCCACTTTTTCAAAAACCACTCAAACACGCTCAACTTTCAAAACCCAAGCATCTGCAGACTCACCAGCACCAATCTAGCACACCCACCAAAAATCTTTTCAAAATTCAAAACTTGAATTCATGCGGCCATTTCATCAAACAGGTTGCAGACACAAATCAAACAAAATCCAAACACTATTGTGAGCAGTGATTGAAGCCTAACTTGTTCCCTCTTTGGCTCACAACCATCTCAGTAGATCATCTAGCAAGTTAAACCAAGCACTAGCCTCACTGTAAGCTTGGCATTGCCATCAATGGTGAACAGCCGAGCACACCCTTGTCACCCCCATGTCGACAGCAAGCTAGGAGGAGAAACAAGCCTAGCCAGCAGTGGCTAATTGTTGCAAGTCTCAGAGGAAAGATTGAACCTCCCACTGCGGAAGGAATTCAGTTTACCTTAAGAGAGAACAACTGGCTCGATGGACTTGCCAGGGCCATGCAGGAAGCTCTTTCCCGTTTGTGTGGACAGAGCATCAATCAGATCAAGGGTACTCGCTTTGAGTTTTGCCCAAGGCGTGATTCAAATGGACAACCCCTGGAAGCCCCATACCACCCTGAACTAAAGACTCAATTGGACCACCTTAGCTTCATGATGTACGATCGTCAGCAAGAGTTGGATAACTGTCGTGACTACTGTAACCACAAGTCTACCATCATCAAGACGAAGGATCAAACCATCGCCATGCTAGCTAAGGATCGCAAGTCTCGCCGCCGTCAGCTCGACAAGGAGAGCATCATTGCCCGTCTTCGCCACCGCATCTCATCTTTGGAGGAGACCATCCACGAGAGAGACATGCAGTTGGGGGAAAGGGAGAATGCCGGAGAGGATCTTCATGGAGACCCTTACTCCTATCTCAGCGATGACGATGATTTTCTAGAGGATCAGGCTATGGATTTCTTCACCGATGAGGATGATTTCGCCTTCATCGATGATGATGAGGATGTTGAGGCCACAGATTCCGAGGAGTAGTAGCACTTGAGCACTAGCGTAGTGAGTAGTATTCGGTCCCACTGTATCGTAGTTATCAGAATGGTTCTTAAAACCATCTGTTTTTCTTTGTTGTGGTGTGTGTTGTACTGTGTGCCATGAATGAATGAATGAAAAAGCAAGTTGCTAGAAAATCTGAGTCAAACTTTAAAAAAAATTCAAAGACCCAAAACTTTAGAAATTTCCCTATTTTCTCATGATCTATCTCAATCTTCAGATGCCACGTGGAGGAAGTTGTTCATCCCCGGACCCGATGTTGCAGATTCTGCAAATGTTGACTTCTGACCATGAAGCTGAAAGAGAGGAACGTCAAGCTAACCTAGCCACCCTGCAACAGATAGCCCAGCTAGCCCACAACAACCAAGGCCACGGAAATCAGGACAACCATGGATCTAAGCTCAAGAATTTCCAGAATACCAACCCACCTGTTTTCACTAAGTCAGAAGAGCCCCTAGACGCTGATGATTGGCTGCAAACCATGGAGAATAACCTAGAAGTCGCCGGAGTGGAAGCCAACAAGAAAGTTTTGTTCGCCACCCACTATCTAGCCGGAGATGCCAGGGCATGGTGGAAAAGTGTTCGCGCGATGATCGGAGGCCAGATGATGACCTGGAAGGAATTTAAGGTCAAGTTTAGCAGAACCCATGTGCCACCAGGTTTGATCAAGAGGATGAGAGACGAGTTCAGAGAACTGAAGCAAGGAAGGATGACTGTAGTGGAATACCGTGACAAATTTTTGTCATTAGCTAGGTATGCCCCGGATGAGATCGACACCGAAGCCAAGAAGAAAGAAAGATTCCTGAATGGTCTACATGATGAAATGCAGACGGTGTTAGTCAATATACCCTTTGCTGATATTGAAGCCCTTGTGGACTCAGCTATCCAGATGGAAGGAAAGATCAACCAAGCCAATGAGAACCGCAAGCGTCGCATGATGCATCAACCAGGAACCCATCATACCCCAAAGTATCGCCCCAACCCATCTCCAGGATTTGCCCCAAGAACCAACAGACCCCCGATGAACCGTCCGACCTATCCCAACTGTGGAAACCCTAGACCCGGAGGAAATCACAACAACCCCGGCAATGCTAGCAATTTCAATCGTGCCCCACCCAAATTCAACAACAACAATGCTACCGCCAACACCAACACTGCCCCAAGGACTGGAAGCAATGTTGTGCCAGTCGCAGCCAAGGACAAGTCGCAAGTGACTTGTTATGACTGTGGAAATAAAGGCCACTATTCCAACGAGTGCCCCAACAAGAAGAATGCTACATCCCCCAATGCCAATGTCCCAGCTCAGCAGCAGCGTCGTGTTCAGCCTGGAAGAAGATTTGCCCCAGGAAATTCACTCAACCGCAATGGTCGTCTTTTTCTCATGCATGCTGAAGAAGCTCAGGAAGCGCCAGACGTCGTGCTGGGTATGTTTTTTGTTAATTCAGTACTTGCAAGAGTGTTGTTTGATTCTGGTGCATCGCATTCATTTGTCACCGAAGAATTTGCATGCACTAGTAAGATTCAACCAACAAAACTGAAGCATGTAATGATTGTTCAAATTCCCGGATCAACCACTAAGGCTAGGCAAATTTGCAAAGCCGTCCCTATCTGAATCCATGGCATAGATTTTTATGCAAATCTGATAGTACTCGGAACTAAAGGTTTGGAAGTAGTACTAGGAATGGATTGGATGTCCAAACATAAAGGATTGATTGACTGTGCCAAGAAAGCCATAACCATGACCAGTACTACCGGAATATCAGTCGAGCATATATCTGAAACCTTACCTCGCCAATTCAAATGCAACAAGAGTATAGCCCAACCTACCATTGACCAAGTCCAGATAGTCTATGAATACCCCGATGTGTTTCCAGATGTTTTGCCCGGTATGCCCCCAGATCGGGATATCGAGTTTATTATCGAGCTAATCCCCGGAACTGGACCCATAGCCCAGAGACCCTATAGTATGAACCCGTCGAAACTAGAAGAACTGAAGAAGCAACTGGATTTCATGATGGAAATTGGATTAATTCAACCAAGTGCGTCACCATGGAGATCACCTGTCTTGTTTGTGGACAAGAAGGATGGAGGTAACCGTTTGTGTACGGATTATAGGAAGTTGAATGATGTCACCATCAAGAACAAGTACCCCTTTCCCAAGATAGAAGATTTGTTTGATCAGTTGACCGGTGCCAAAGTGTTTTCTAAGATTGATCTTAGAACTGGCTATCATCAACTCAAGATTCGTGCAGAGGATATTCCAAAGACTGCCTTTACCACCAGATACGGATTGTACGAGTATACAGTCATGTCTTTTGGATTAACCAATGCCCCCGCTTATTTCATGAATCTCATGAATAAGATTTTTATGGACTTCCTGGATAAGTTTGTCGTTGTTTTCATCGATGACATTCTGATTTATTCCAAATCAGAAGAAGAACATGAGCTACACCTAAGGACCATTCTTGGAACCCTTAGAGAGCATCAGTTGTATGACAAGTTTAGCAAATGTGAATTCTGGTTACAGGAGGTAGGATTCCTCGGTCACATTGTATCAGCCGGAGGAATTTCCGTTGACCCTGCCAAAGTGAAAGATGTAGAAGATTGGCAAGCCCCAACCACTCAAACCCAAGTTCGTGCATTTCTCGGATTGGCGGGATATTACCGCAAATTCGTAGAAGGATTCTCTAGTATCGCTGCACCCATGACCCAATTCTTTGAAGAAAGACAAGAAGTTTGAATGGACCGACAAATGTGAAGCGAGTTTTCAAGAACTCAAGAGGAGATTGATTTCAGCCCCAATCTTGATCATGCCAGATATCACGAAGCCCTTCGATGTGTATTGTGACGCATCCAAGATCGTTCTCGGATGTGTGCTAATGCAAGAAGGCAAAGTTATATCTTATCTATCTCAACAACTGAAGCAACATGAGCAAAACTACCCCACCCATGATCTCGAACTCGCAGCCGTAGTTCTAGCCCTGAAAACATGGAGACATTACCTGATGGGAAACCGTTGTGAGATCTATACGGATCACAAGAGCCTAAAGTATATATTCACTCAGAAGGAGCTGAATATGAGGCAGAGAAGATGGATTGAGCTAATCAAGGATTACGATCTGGACATTCACTATCACCCCGGTAAAGCCAACGTGGTAGCCGATGCCCTTAGCAGATTGTCGTGCCACTTGAACTCCATGATTTTGAAGGAGCAACCAAGTTTGCACAAGGAGATGGAAGATTTTCGAATAGAATTAGTAAGTGAAGGATTTTTGGCTAGCATAGCTCTAGCCCACTTTGATCAGTCAGATTAAAGAGGCGCAGAAGGGAAATGCTAGTATTGACGGAATCAAGCGTCGTATCGGTACAGGCAAAGTACCCGGATTCACCGAAGACGAAGAAGGAGTTTTGTGGTACAAAGGACGCCTTTGTGTACCAGCAGATTCTGAGTTGAAAGAATTTATCTTGAAGGAGGCTCATGATACTCTTTATTCTATCCATCCCGGAGGAACTAAGATGTATCAAGATTTGAAAGAGCAATTTTGGTGGCATAAGATGAAGAGAGAAATCGGAAGCTATATCGCCAAGTGTGATATTTGTCAGCGAGTCAAGGCAGGACATCAAAGACCCGCTGGATTGTTGCAACCCTTGCAGATTCCGGAATGGAAATGGGATTCCGTTGGAATGGACTTTATCACTGGACTGCCTACTTCTAGTAAGGGAAATGACTCTATCTGGGTCATAGTGGACAGATTGTCCAAAGTCGCCCATTTCTTACCCGTCAAGACCACATATCAGAGTTCGAAGCTAGCAGAGTTGTACATCGCTAGAATCGTTAGTTTGCATGGAGTCCCCAAGAACATCGTATCGGATCGAGGAACTCAGTTTACCTCGAGATTCTGGAAGAAAGTCCAAGAAGGTTTAGGAACCCGCTTAGATTTCAGTACCGCGTATCACCCTCAGACCGATGGAAAAACGGAGCGAGTAAATCAAATACTCGAGGATATGCTGAGAGCATGTGTGTTAGAATATGGATCCAAGTGGGAAGACTGTCTGCCATTTGCAGAATTTTCATACAACAACAGTTATCAAGCCAATTTGCAAATGGCCCCATTTGAATTCATGTACGGAAGAAAGTGTCGCACCCCTTTGAACTGGTCGAAAGTAGGAGAGAGTCAGATTTTTGGACCCGACATCCTGCGAGAAGGAGAAGAGAAGGTTCACAAGATCCGTGAGCACCTCAAGACCGCCCAATCCCGACAAAAGAGTTACGCCGACAAGAGACGTCGAGACCTCTCCTTCAACATAGAAGATTTTATTTATCTGAAAGTATCTCCATTGAAGGGAATGCAGCGTTTCCAACTCAAAGGAAAGTTAGCCCCCAGATATATCGGACCTTTCAAGATTCTGAACCGTCGAGGAGAAGTATCGTATCAATTGGAACTACCCGAAGAGATGTCCGCAGTGCACAATGTGTTCCATATCTCGTTATTTCGCAAGTGTCTCGAAGTCCCCGAGAAGACCGAAGTGTTCAAGAATATCGACCACCGGACCATAGATATCAACGATGACCTGACCATAAACATCATCTAAACATTTCCCACACTTTTCCTTAAGACAAGTAAATCAAAACAAATAAAATAAGGGAATGGTCATTTTGACCAAATTAACTCCCATGCCTACTTTGGCTGTCTCAAACTTTCAGAACCTAACAGAAACTTTTCTGGATCTTTGCACCCCTTGAATATACTCATAACAAAGTATCAAGGCCCACTTTGTGATCATCTAGAAACTTTCAAATGCATAGTTTAAATGACATTTCAAAATTGAATCTTTATCATATGGGAAGATCCCACTTTTTCAAAAACCACTCAAACAAGCTCAACTTTCAAAACCCAAGCATCTGCAGACTCACCAACACCAATCTAGCACACCCACCAAAAATCTTTTTAAAATTCAAAACTTGAATTCATGCGGCCATTTCATCAAACAGGTTGCAGACACAAATCAAACAAAATCCAAACACTATTGTGAGGAGTGATTGAAGCCTAACTTGTTCCCTCTTTGGCTCACAACCATCTCAGTAGATCATCTAGCAAGTTAAACCAAGCACTAGCCTCACTGTAAGCTTGGCATTGCCATCAATGGTGAACAGCCGAGCACACCCTTGTCACCCCCATGTCGACAGCAAGCTAGGAGGAGAAACAAGCCTAGCCAGCATGTCTGGGAGGTATCCCACCGTCCATCGCCTCCCCCTGTCCAGCGCTCGAACCCTGCCAGCCACTGGACCACACGCACGGACCGCGCACAGCTCGCCAGCGACCATGTCGAGCATGCGCCAGAGCGCCACCCTCGACCGAAGCCCACGGACCGCGCGCCGCCCTCGCCGCGTGCATACACGATCGCCACCGACCCAGGAGACCGCTAGACATCCCCGTTCGCCGCCCCGTGACACATAGCCACCGCTCGTCGTCGAAGACGCCACCTCTGCCGCGCAGAGCGTCACGTGTTCCAGACCAAACCGCACCGCCCCTAAAAGCGCATTTAAAGCCGTAGAGCATCGCCAGGAGACCACCAAGCGATCGCCACCGTCGGCCATGCCTCTAGCAGCCAGTAGCCATGTCGCCACCGTCGCCCGCCATGCCGTTCGGTCTCACCATCGAGACTATAAATAGAGGACTCCCCCGCTCGAATTCTTCACACCATTCCACTCCTCTCTCACCCAGAACCACCCCACCTCAGTCCCGGAGCAAGGGGAGCCGTGCATCGCCAGAATTTCACCGGAGCCCGCCGCCTCTGGAGAAGAAGGGGGGCATTGATTTCGTCCACCCCAGGAGCTGCCGCGACCACCCCTGAGTTCGCCGTCGTCGACTTTGTCATTCGCCCGCCTCGCCGACCCTCGCCAGCACCCCGGTGAGCCCCCAGCAACCCCCACTGGCCGCGCTAGGTTTCTGTCTCGCCGACGTTGCTCAACATCGATGATGACTCCCAGCCGTTGGATTAGAACCAGATCGAACGACCCACATCGCCCCATACCGCTTCGCACCCCCTGTCTCACTAACGAGTGGGGACAGCCACTTAAGCAGCCTGCGGAAGCGCTACGCTTAGCAGGCCGGCCCGTTAACTTTTCCTGCGCAGCCCAGTTATTTGAATTAAACCTTTTCCATTTAATTTCAAACACACTTTTGTACCCAATTTCAAAAATCAACCAAGGTCGATTCAGAGAATCAAATTGAATGAAACTAATTTTGTTAGAAAGGTCTGGAAATGCTGAATCCAAGCCCGTTGGATTCAAGTCATTTGGATCTGTAGATCACCCATGGTAAAAATAACAAGGCAGAAGCTTTTCTGCATTCAAACATTTTTCAAATTTAAACCATAATAGCTTTTTGAGTTGATTCCAACTCTCAAAAATCACATTTAACCATACCTTTCAGAATATATAAAAATATATAGGTTTACTTGTAGAAATAGTGTTCAAGTAATAAAAGAATGCCACATAGGCATTTCTAGCCACTTTAATTAGTTAAAATAAAAGGGTAAAACCTTATTAAATTTTGACACCACTTTAAATCATATTCCCATGGACTAAAATATGTGGTGATGACATGTGTCAACATGATCCCATGTTTGGATTGGAGAATATTAAATCTTAAGTAGTTTTTCAATGAGTAGAAATTACTTTTGTAAAAATAAAAGGAATTAAACCAAGCCTTAATCTTGTAATGTTAGAGATGATGTTAGATCATCTATAGGAACCTGGTGTGTGATGATTGCAAGTAGTTAAGTATTGTTTGGTGATTGTGTACCTCGTATTTATTTATAGACACTAGTACCGACCAAGGATACGAGGAGGAAGGAGGATTCTACGAAGAAGAAGCCGAGGAGAACTTCAACCACTGCTCTGCTCAAGGAAAGCTAACACTTGCAAGATACCCTACTAATGCAAGCTGATACTATACCTATGCAAGCCAGTAACCTTGCAAGCTAACACTTGCAATTATGAAAGTTAGATAACCTATGCAATGCACTAAGCATGCTTGGTTAGACATATTGGATGATACCCAATCCTAGTTTTATTTACAATATTTTTATTTTATTTCTTTATCAAAGCTATTACTTGGAGTTTACTTAAGTGACTTGTAGATTCTAGAAAGATATGTGAAGGTTGCATAAAGAGCATAAAATTTGGCCTAAGTTAGAAACCTTGATATCAGCCTAAGACATAAGGTTGTACTTAGTTGAAACTCCACCAGTCTACCACCCCTCATTAGTACTTACCCCCACTTATAGATGCTAGTGCTAAGCATAAAACTTGATCAACTTTAGATGGGAATACTTGATGAAAATGGTTATGAAAACCTTAGAATGATGGATCATTCTACTGAGATGTTTTGGACATGTGTTTCTGAACACCTGATGATTTTGGTGATGAAAATGTTAAGGCAGGAGCCTTAGCCCTTTATAAAACTGATGGTTGTCTGGATGCGATACCATTCCAATTTTATCGTACAACCACAATACCCGAAGATTGGGTAGGGCTTGACTGGAAACTTATATACCTTAGTATTAGTTCCCTCACGGCCAAGGTCTGAGCTGAGGCTACCTTGTGAAGATTGTCCACCTATGCAGTACCCAAGATGACATTTGGTCATGGTTGGGAGGCCAAACTCACAGAAGAGGTACTTATACTAGGGCGTATAATTGAAAAGTTAGGATTGATCATCCGCATACTGAGTATGGTGAATTCAGGATTTGTTCCTAACGGATCTATCGAATGTTGTGGTGAAAGTGTACAATCTCTGCAGAGTGTCAAACTATTCGAATAGTCGCGTCCGCGGTTATGGACAGTTGGAGTGGCCATACTGTTCCCCCGTCAGATGTTTTTCAAAATGACTTGTGAAATGAATTTAGACTTTGAATTGAACACAACAGAGTTGTGACATGAGTTACAAGATCCCACTTAGGAGTTATAAAATTGTGACTAGCTTTGGAACTTAGTAGAGATAAATCTGGCTTTTGCAAAACAACCCTAGGGCCTAGTGTCATATTATCCAAAAACCCCTTTACCTGTTAGTACTAGTTTGCGAGTACTTAAAGAGTACTCATGGCTTTGTCCCTGGCTATTCCCATGGCCATACTATAAAGAGGAGTACCTGGAGGATGGACCCCAGGAAGGTTACGGCAACTAGGATCATCTCCCATCGTCAGCATTGCCTGTGACCCCGAAGATAGAGCTTTGCCTACGCTACCGTTATTATTACGTATTCCGCTGCTTGAAGTTGTATTAAGAACTGGATCATGAGATCCCTATTTGTGTAAGAACTTATGTACCGTTTGTAATGGATGATGTACTATGGTATCCAACTATGTTATGTCTCGCAAAAATGGTAATCCTGGGATTACGATGTATGGTATAACAGGTATCTGGGATTAAAAATCTGGGTGTTGACAATGTGCTTGGAACCTCAATCTTTTCATTTTGGTATTTGTGCCATCATGAGAAGTTTGGGGAGTTTGGTTTCTTGTTGGAACCTTGCTCTTTTGGGGAGTTGGTTTTGTCTCACTTGTTTCATGATTTGACCATTTTAGAATGAGATAAATCCTTGAGAATTTTTATTTCTATCTATCTTTTTCTCCTTTGGTTTTAGCCTAGTTCATTTGTTGAATTTGTGATCTTTCATGTGTTGACTTGTTTCTTGGATATAATTTGGACATCGTTTGTCGAGTCACACCCTTGTGTGTGCAATCTCGATTTACTTGATGTTTTTGTTCAAATTGTATCTTCTTTTTGGTTCTTGAAAGCTTTATGCATGCATATTTACTATATGTTTATATTATGGCATTCTTGCTTTCTTTGATCCAATATATAGGGTAAACTCCACCAAATCCCATCGGCTAAGTTGTGCATGAAATTCAATTTCATATCAATATGCACATATTTACGTAGAGTCTCTCCTATCTATTGTAGTTGCACTAACTACATTGAACCCAATTAATTTGGGGACCATTTTGTACTTAAATGTGTTTTAGGTACACTGGAGATATATTGGACGCTTGTCTCTCAATTTTGAAGAAGTGATGCTTAGAAGAAAATTTGAGGCAGGCTATAGGATGATCAACAAATTCATATCCTCTACGTCCTACCAATCATATCTCGGTAACAAGTATCTCTTTCTCATGCTCACATATCTTGATTCCAACCATTTGTTGGTTGCCTTCTAGCATGAATTAATGTATTTGTAATTGTTGTAGTTCTAGCCATGGTTTTAAGAGGACTCTCTATTGTATATGTGTATAAGTTGAGATGAGTGCATATAATTGGGACTATACAAAATCATGCATGTGATCCATCAATCCCAAATATGTCAATCTAGCAATTTATTGCCTACCTTGTCGTCAACTTCTCTCATGTGCAATAGTGAAATGTTTGCTAGTCTATTTTATCTTATGATACTTGTTGCCTTTCTCCATATATTCCAACTTTATCCTCTTGCCTTGGTGGAAGTTGTAATGTATGTAGTGTGTTGGTGTTTGAAGTCCATTAATGTACAATAAGACATATGTGAGCCTTTGGCCATGCTTTGAAGCAAAAAAATTATTGATATATGTTATGACTTCATCTTTGCCTTTCTTGTGCTCCCTTGTATAATCTTATTTATGTGTGCATATTTCCTTTCTGGCATATGTCTTTGTGATGTTTTCCATTTAGAGACATATACACATACGAGGAGATAATTTTAGTTGATTTTTAATCCTTGAAGACCACCTTTCTATTTCTTTTGATTCTTTAGTGGCTTCCAAATTTAATTGCCTATGAGTGCTTGTTCCTCTTGTTTGCATCTTTGGGAACTCATATTTGTTCTCTCATGCCTTTTATTGTTAAATGAACTCGGATGAGTGAGGATTCCATGATTATGCACCTTGTTCCCAAATCCAATTATCACAATTGGTGCATTATCTTTGGGGAGCTCATCTAATTCATTTAATAATGCTTATTTACCTTTTTTCTCATTTATTGCGTCTTAAATGCTTATGGGGGAGCAAGGATTCCATATTTGTGCAATATGTATTCTAATGCATTATGTTGAATAGTGCAAAAATCTTGGGGAACTTCTCTATTAGTTATTTAAAGCACCTTTTTTGCGCATATCATAATATCTTGTAGTTTCCATTTGGACTCATTTGTTGTTTTCAAATTGGTTTGTCGGAATTGTAGTTGCTTGCATCATTTGACTTTATTTCAGCAATCTTCGGGTCCTCGATATAGTTCTACTCCCTCCCAAGTATTCATCATTGGATATGTGCGAAGGCACACCTTTGGAGGAATTATTACTATATTTGCCTTCTAGAACTTGTCACCCATTTCGGCAATCGATGCCAATGGAGGAGAAGTTTTAGAGGGTTTAAGGGAAGTTGGGCTATGCATTGAGTTGGTTCTTAAGCATTTGCCCTTCATGCTCTTGCTGTTGGAGATATGCCCTAGAGGCAATAATAAATATAGTTATTATTATATCTTTGTGTTTATGATAAATGTTTACATTCATGTTATAATAGTATTAACAAGGAAACATTAATACTTGTGTGATTTGTAAACTTAATTTGAAGTCCCTAGTATAGCCTCTATACTTCACTAGCTTGTTGGTTGATTAATGATTGTGGTTTCCCTATCATGAACATTGAGATGTTATCAACAACAAGATCATATCGTTAGGAGAATGATATGGTGGACATACTCCTATAGATAAGCATAGCATAAAGATCAAGTCATTTCAATAGTTCAATTGCTATATGCTTTCTGATACATAGTAACCTAATTCCTTCGACCATGAGATCATGCATATCACCTTTACCGGATGGATGCTTTGATGACATCAAACACCACACCGTATCTGGGTGGCTATAAAGGTGGCATTGAGTGTTGGAAAGTATTGGTTGAAACACATGGATCAAGTGGGATTTGTCCATCCATATGGCCGGATAGATATACTCTGGGCCTCTCGGTGGAATGTCATCCAATTAGCTTGCAAGCATGTGACTAGGTCACAAGGGATCACATATCACGGGAACGAGAAAAGAGTACTTATCGGTAACGAGGTTGAACTAGGTATGCAGAGATACCGACGATCATAACCTCGGATAAGTAAACTATCGTGAGACAAAGGTAAATTGGTATCGTATGTAAGTGGTTCATTCGATTTACTTGATGTTTTTGTTCAAATTGTATCTTCTTTTTGGTTCTTGAAAGCTTTATGCATGCATATTTACTATATGTTTATATTATGGCATGCTTGCTTTCTTTGATCCAATATATAGGGTAAACTCCACCAAATCCCATCGGCTAAGTTGTGCATGAAATTCAATTTCATATCAATATGCACATATTTATGTAGAGTCTCTCCTATGTATTGTAGTTGCACTAACTACATTGAACCCAATTAATTTGGGGACCATTTTGTACTTAAATGTGTTTTAGGTACACTGGAGATATATTGGACGCTTGTCTCTCAATTTTGAAGAAGTGATGCTTAGAAGAAAATTTGAGGCAGGCTATAGGATGATCAACAAATTCATATCCTCTACGTCCTACCAATTATATCTCGGTAACAAGTATCTCTTTCTCATGCTCACATATCTTGATTCCAACCGTTTGTTGGTTGCCTTCTAGCATGAATTAATGTATTTGTAATTGTTGTAGTTCTAGCCATGGTTTTAAGAGGACTCTCTATTGTATATGTGTATAAGTTGAGATGAGTGCATATAATTGGGACTATACAAAATCATGCATGTGATCCATCAATCCCAAATATGTCAATCTAGCAATTTATTGCCTACCTTGTCGTCAACTTCTCTCATGTGCAATAGTGAAATGTTTGCTAGTCTATTTTATCTTATGATACTTGTTGCCTTTCTCCATATATTCCAACTTTATCCTCTTCCCTTGGTGGAAGTTGTAATGTATGTAGTGTGTTGGTGTTTGAAGTCCATTAATGTACAATAAGACATATGTGAGCCTTTGGCCATGCTTTGAAGCAAAAAAATTATTGATATATGTTATGACTTCATCTTTGCCTTTCTTGTGCTCCCTTGTATAATCTTATTTATGTGTGCATATTTCCTTTCTGGCATATGTCTTTGTGATGTTTTCCATTTAGAGACATATACACATACGAGGAGATAATTTTAGTTGATTTTTAATCCTTGAAGACCACCTTTCTATTTCTTTTGATTCTTTAGTGGCTTCCAAATTTAATTGCCTATGAGTGCTTGTTCCTCTTGTTTGCATCTTTGGGCACTCATATTTGTTCTCTCATGCCTTTTATTGTTAAATGAACTCGGATGAGTGAGGATTCCATGATTATGCACCTTGTTCCCAAATCCAATTATCACAATTGGTGCATTATCTTTGGGGAGCTCATCTAATTCATTTAATAATGCTTATTTACCTTTTTTCTCATTTATTGCGTCTTAAATGCTTATGGGGGAGCAAGGATTCCATATTTGTGCAATATGTATTCTAATGCATTATGTTGAATAGTGCAAAAATCTTGGGGAACTTCTCTATTAGTTATTTAAAGCACCTTTTTTGCGCATATCATAATATCTTGTAGTTTCCATTTGGACTCATTTGTTGTTTTCAAATTGGTTTGTCGGACTTGTAGTTTCTTGCATCATTTGACTTTATTTCAGCAATCTGCGGGTCCTCGATATAGTTCTACTCCCTCCCAAGTATTCATCATTGGATATGTGCGAAGGCACACCTTTGGAGGAATTATTACTATATTTGCCTTCTAGAACTTGTCACCCATTTCGGCAATCGATGCCAATGGAGGAGAAGTTTTAGAGGGTTTAAGGGAAGTTGGGCTATGCATTGAGTTGGTTCTTAAGCATTTGCCCTTCATGCTCTTGTTGTTGGAGATATGCCCTAGAGGCAATAATAAATATAGTTATTATTATATCTTTGTGTTTATGATAAATGTTTACATTCATGCTATAATAGTATTAACAAGGAAACATTAATACTTGTGTGATTTGTAAACTTAATTTGAAGTCCCTAGTATAGCCTCTATACTTCACTAGCTTGTTGGTTGATTAATGATTGTGGTTTCCCTATCATGAACATTGAGATGTTATCAACAACAAGATCATATCGTTAGGAGAATGATATGGTGGACATACTCCTATAGATAAGCATAGCATAAAGATCAAGTCATTTCAATAGTTCAATTGCTATATGCTTTCTGATACATAGTAACCTAATTCCTTCGACCATGAGATCATGCATATCACCTTTACCGGATGGATGCTTTGATGACATCAAACACCACACCGTAACTGGGTGGCTATAAAGGTGGCATTGAGTGTTCGGAAAGTATTGGTTGAAACATATGGATCAAGAGTGGGATTTGTCCATCCATATGACGGATAGATATACTCTAGGCCCTCTCGGTGGAATGTCATCCAATTAGCTTTCAAGCATGTGACTAGGTCACAAGGGATCACATATCACGGGAACGAGAAAAGAGTACTTATCGGTAACGAGGTTGAATTAGGTATGCAGAGATACCGACGATCATAACCTCGGATAAGTAAACTATCGTGAGACAAAGGGAAATTGGTATCATATGTAAGTGGTTCATTCGATCGCAAAGTAATCGTAGAAATATGTGGGATCCATATGAATTTCCAGATTCCTCTATTGGTTATTGTTCGGAGAAGTGTCTCGATCATGTCCGCATAATTCACGAACCGTAGGAGACACTTAAGGATTTGGCGTTGTTTTGAGTAGTTATGGTATTTTGAGAAAGAGACCGAATGTTGTTGTTGTTGAGTCTCGGATGGGATCCGGATATCACGATGTGATCCGGAATGGTCCGGAGAATAAGATTCATATAAGGAAAGTCCGTTTGAGTTCGGAATGATTCCGTGTTTTCATCGGAATGTTCTAGAAGGTTCGGATTGTCGGCACTCCGGGGAGGGTACATGAATGTGTCATTGAATGATTGCATCATGTACTAAGTGTTCTTGCTGTTCCAAAACTTGAAAGTCAAGCCAGTTTGAAAGTCAAGCAGCTAAAGCAGAAACTGTGGAAAACAGAAGCTGTGGGCGAGCTGTGGGAAACAAGCAAGAGGAGGTTGAAACCAACTTGGAGGAGTCCCTCTCCTCCAAGCCGGCCAGCCTAGGCCGAGTTGGGAGGGACTCCTCCCTTCCCTGGCGCCATCCCTCCACCTATAAAAGGAGGGCGGGGCCTCCTCCTAGACACACAAGTTCCTATCCTCTAATCTCCGGTTTAGAGCCGTTTTGGTTTAGAGCTTCTAATTGCTTTAGCTGCGGTTTAGAGCCTTCTAATTGGTGTGTCTAATCTCTAGACCACTAATAGCCCTCTCTCATACTCCACCATACTCGCTCGGCTTAAGGCGAAGCCTGGGATCTCCCTCTACTACGGTACCACGCCGTTGTCTTTGCCAGAATCGCGAGAGTGCTACAACCTCGTTTCTTTGGAACAAGGAGAGGAAGGTCTTCGTCGAAATCTGAACGTGTGACCGATTGCGGAGCGCTGCAGCCTTGGCCGGAAGGATCGTCTACACGATCTTGAGATCGGAAAGAGTACGACTACATCACCCACGAGAATCCGCTCTCGTTAAAGACTTTGGAATCTTCGAGGGTAAGTTATTCCATCGACTCGTTGCTACAATCTAGTAGATAGATCTTGGCTTGTTTGTTTGTATGCGATAGAAAATTTTTGTTTTCCATGCTACGAACCCCTACACTTGCATCTTTGTCGTGGGAATAGTCACGGCAGATGCTGCAATCGGCAGCGAGTAGTAGAACGAGGGGCAAGGGCGGTCAGCCATCTGTGGTGCGAGATGAGGGCAAAGACACAGGGTTTTACCCAGGTTCGGCCCCCCGGAGGGTAAAGACCTACTCCTTCTAGATTGTATTGTGGAGGTGTTACAATGGGCGAGCTCGGCGGCTAGGCAGCGAGTCGCATGGGTGTATGAGGGAACGTATCTCTACTCGCCCTATAGGGAGGTTTATATAGGCTCACCTCCCCTAGGGTTTACACATATCAACCGATTCAGTTAAAGCTTCGGTAGTCGTTTAACCTAATCCGACTGGGCCTATCCACTCGCCTGGGCCTTAAGCTTCCAGTCGCTTGGTTCCTCGCTGGGCTTCAATCCATTCGCCGTCCTGCAGGCCCACTCGCCGGTTCTTGGGCCAGTCGGAAACGTCCTGCTGGGTATACCCCAGTAGGCATATCCCCATCAGTAGTCCCCGAGGCCGTCGTCGATTAGGCGTAGGTGGCTGCTGGCAGTCGGAGTATCTGACTTAGTAGGCATCGATCGTGTCGGCGGGCTCTGTATAAAGGAGAAACCAGTGATCGGTCGCCTTTGGCGAGTCGAGTCGTGGCTCTTGTCATAGTGATTGGGTCGGTGAGTCGAGCGGTAGTTGGACTGTCATCGTGGTCAAACTAGCCGTTGGGGTAATCCAACGGTAACTTTTGCGTAATCATCAGATAACGACTCACGATTTGGCGGGTAACATCCACTATATAAGGGAATGGCAAAGATCGGAGAGCCACCTTCTCATCATTTCTTCCATTTGCCGCATTTTCGCCTCGCGCCAGCGATCCAAGCGAACGAAATCCGATCCCCAACAAACCTCTCGGCCATGGCCCTTTCCACCGAACCGTGGGGTAGATCCAAGTGCACGAGGGCGCAGCTGGCCTCCTTCAAGGAGGCTGGGATCTTGCGATCCGGCTATTGGCGTATTCCCGCAGCCGGAGAAACGACCCCGAACCCGCGAGAGAGGGAATTGAAGGGAATATGCCCTGAGAGGCAATAATAAATTGTTTATTATGTGTATTCCAAGTATATGATAGATGTTTATTTTGCATGCTATAATTGTATTAATACGGAAACGTTAATACATGTGTGCTTAATAAACAAACAGAAAGTTCCTAGTTAAGCCTCTCTCATAAACTAGCTCGTTGATTAACAAGATGATCAAGGTTTCCTGATCATGGACATTGGATGTTGTTAATAACGGGATCACAACATTAGTGTAATGATGTGATGAACATTCATCCGAAGTATAGCATTACGATCAAAGTCATTGAGTTTATATTGCTATAACAACTTACGAAGTGATCCTAATCCTTAGACCATGAGATCATGTCAATCACTAACAGGAAGAGTTTCTTGATAACATCAAAGCGTCACACCGTAGCAGGTGATTATAAAGATGGGTTGAACTAATAAAGTGTTATGTTGAGGCTCATGGATCAAGAGTGGAATTTGTTCATCCGATGACGGATAGATATACTCTGGGCCCTCTCGGTGATATCACATTGATTAGCTTGCAAGCAAGTGATTTGATCACTAGAATGTTATATCACGGGAGCGAAAAGAGTGCATGTCGATGCGAGATCAAACTAGGTATGGAGATCTGGATGATCGAATCTCGGACATGTAATATATCGTGAGACAAAGGGATTAAGATACTAAGCGTAAAGGTTAAGCGATCACAAGAAAGTCATCGTTGAATGTGTGGGAGTCGATATGGGTCTCCGGATCCGCTCGATTATTGATGCGAGAGGGTCTCGATCATGTCGCATTATTCACGAACCGTGGGTGACACACTTAAGACACCGACATCCAATTGGAGCAAAAGTTTCATGCGAAAGAATAAACAAAGCGCGAATTTATTTCACTAGATCTGAAAGCAGGTTTTCGGGTGAAATTGCATAAAGTGGTTATGCATGTGAAATAGAATTCTAGCAAGGGTTATTGTGAATGTTTGTCATTAAAGTAATTGACAAAATTCTGAATAAAATAAAGAGTTTTATTTAATGAGAGTTTGCATTAAATTTGGTGGAAATTTAATGGGATTTTTGAGTGGGATTTTGAGTGGACTTTTGAAGGGTCATTTTGTGAGTGGAGTGTCCACCCACATGATGAGGGAGGGCAAGGGGCAGCCCCATGCCCGCCACCCCTTGGGGTTCCCCCTCCTCCTATAAAAAGGCCCTCCTCTCACTTCTCACTCACACCTCCTCGTGAAGGATCTCTCTCCCCTCTAGATTTTATCCCCATGGTCTCGGACTAGCGAGATACATGTTCCAGTGGCTTTTCGGCAAGAAAGAGTTGTGCTTCCTGCATCGCTGGGCGAGGCGGAGGTTGCTCGGTGCCTCGAGCGTGTGCGAGCACGGATGCGCCTTGATTTGCGGCGCTAGGACTTCCTCTCGATCTTGAGATCGGCAAGAGATCGTCTACATCAACCACGAGTTTGGACTCGTTAAACTTTGTCGGTCTTCAAGGGTATGTTCTCTACGGATATACATCCGCCGTTGTTTGTATCTAGTATAAATAGATCTTGGTATATAGTTCACATCGTAGGAAAATTTTTGTTTTCTATCTTGCGAACCCTTGATGGTATCGAGCGGATCTATGCGTAGATACTTTACGGGTAGTACACATATGAGTATGTGGGCGATGATGATCATGTTGTTGCTCCTTTCTTGTGATTTTGGATATTGGTGGCATAGTGGGATGAAGCGGCGGACAAACTTTACATGTCCTCGCACATGAGACTGTTCCACGCTTGACATGCAACTAGTTTGCATAAGTGGCTAGCGGGTGTCATCTCTCCTACTATAGTCAATATCTATTTTGCAAGCGAGTTGTCAACAATTTGATTATCCTCGTTGTGGTTCATGTTCGTAGGTAGAACGGTTCTATCTCGAAAGCCCTCGACCACGTAAAACTTGCAATGGATAAATTAGGCGTCTAGTTTAGATTGTTCTTTGGGCTAGTGTTATGATATGGTAGTGTTGTAAGTAGAAGTATGAGAAGATACTCTTCTGACACATATAGCGTAAAACCCATAGATTGTGGATTTACACATATAGGTATGATAGTGATCATACCACGATGCACATGATAGAGATCATCTGCGGAACCATATAATTTCACTATTAAACATATGATGTTTGATTGCATCTTATATTGCTTGTTTAGCGCTTTGTTAAGCATAATAAGATGATCCTCATTTTAAATATCAAGATAAGAATGTGTTCTCCCTTTAGTATGCACCGATTATGTTTTCGTCGCTCCAAGACATCACGTGATGATCGGGTGTACTTGGATCCTCGACCATACTTGGTGTAAAAGCGTTACACCGCAAAAATACTAAGGTTCTAACTTGGCGAGCCTAGCATGCGAGACATGGCCTCGGAACACAGGCCGAAAGGTTAAGCATGAGTCATATAGTTGATATGATGCCCATTTGATGCTCGCCTTTGAAGCTATACACTCACGTGATGATCGGACTTGGTGTAGTGGATTTGGTTCATGTAATCACCAAAAGGACGAGGATGTCGCTTTTGAGTGGGAGTTCATTAAATATAGATTAGTTGAACTCAATCTATCATACACTTAGTCTAAACTTTACAAATTACATTGTAGATGGCACCACCTTTTAATTTCAATGCGTTCATGGAGAAGAGAAACTAACGAGCGGTAGCAACTTTCTTGAATGGGCCATGAATTTGAGGATTCTCCTCTCTGCTGCACAAAAGCAATATGTGCTAGAAGCCATTAGGCCCCACCTTTGTGATGCCTGACGAGGAGAAGAATGTCTATCTGGCTCGTCGGAGGACCACAACTTAGTTCATTGCGGCATATTGTATGGGCTAGAGCGGAACTTGGCGTTTGGCGGCAATGCTTTTGATACAATGGGTGAGTTGAAAATGATTTTCGACACACATCTTTGCTGTAGAAACTACAATGCTTGAGAAAAGTTCTTTAGCTGCATGATGGAAGAAACACTCAGTTAGTGAGCATGTACTCAAGATGTCGGATTCTGCCGATAAGCTTGTGTCCTTGGGAATAACGATTCCCATTGACTTAGGCATCCATCGTGTTCTGCGGTCTACGCCACCTAGCTATAAGAGCTTCGTGATGAATTATAATATGCAAGGCATGAAGAAGTCTCTCCCGAGCTTACATCGATGCTTAAAAGCTGAAGTGAAGATCAAAAAGGAACATCAAGTGTTGATGATCAATAGGAACACTGGTTTCAAGAAAGACAAGAAGAGAAAACGGAAGGGAAGTAAGGGCGGCAAGCCTGTTGCCGTTCCTGAAAAGAAACCCCGAGTTGGACCTAAGTCTGATACTGAGTGCTACTATTGTAAGGGGTAACCCTTTGGGCAAGCGCCCCAAGTATCTGGCGGACAAGAAGGCGGCAAGGCAAACAAAGGTATATATGATATACATGTTATTGATGTGTACTTGACTAGTGCTCGCAGAGCACTGGGTATTTGATACGGTTCGGTTGCTAATATTTGTAACTTCGAATCGAGTGCGGAGCAGTGACCGCTAGCAAGGGGTGAGGTCAAGATGCGTGTCGGCAATGGATCAAACGTTGATGTGATCGCCGTCGGAACGCTACCTCTCCACTTACCGTCGGGATTAGTTATAAACTTAAATAACTGTTATTTGGTGCCTGCACTAAGCATGAACTTTGTATCTGGATCATGTTTGATGCAAAGTGGTTTTTCATTCAAATCTGAGAACAATGGTTGTTCCATTTATATGAATGAAATCTTTTATGGTCATGCACCAATGTTGAATGGTTTATTTCTGTTGGATCTCGATGATAATGTTACACATATTCATAATATTGATGTTAAAAGGATTAAACTTAGTGATGATATATCCACATATATGTGGTACTTCGTCTAGGTCATATTGGCATTAAGCATGAAGAAGCTCAATTCGGATGGACTTTTAGAATCACTTGATTATGAATCATTTGATACATGTGAGCCATGCCTTATGGGCAAGATGACTAGAAACGCCGTTTTCGGTTCAATGGAGCAGGACAGTTATTGGAAATCATACATTCGATGTATGTGGTCCAATGAGTGTGTCAGGTGGATATCGTTATTTTGTTACTTTCACGGATGATTTGAGTAGATACGGTTATATCTACTTGATGAAACACAAATGAAACCTTTGAAAAGTTCAAGGAATTTCGAATGAAGTGGAAAATCATCGTAATAGAAAGATCAAATTTCTACGATGCGACCGTGGAGGTGAGTATCTAAGTTCTGAGTTTAGCACTCACATGAAAGAGTGTGGAATTGTTTCACAACTCACACTGCGGAACACCACAATGAAATGGTGTGTCGGACGTCGTGTCGTACTTTATTAGATATGGTTCGATCTATGATGTCTCGGCGGACTTGCCGTTGTCATTTTGGGGTTATGCACTAAGCTGCTGCATTCACTTTAAATCGGGCACCATCTAAATCCGTTGAAACGACCGTATGAATTGTGGTTTGGAAACAAACCTAAGTGTCATTCTTAAGGTTTGGGGTTGCGATGTTTATGTGAAGAAACTTCAACGGATAAACTCGAACCCAAAGCGGAAAAATCGTCTTCATAGGATACCCTAAAGAAACTATTGGGTATTCCTTCTATCAGATCCGAGGGCAAGGTTTTTGTTGCCAGAATGGATCCTTTCTAGAGAAAGAGTTTCTCGAAAGGTGTGAGTAGTCGGAAGGTAGAACTCGAAGAGGTTATGGAACCTTCTCTTCAAAGTATGGCGAGTAGCGCCAAGTCGTTAGGAGTTGGCTCCACACATTGAAGAAGGAACTAATGATAATGATCATGAAACTCGAAAGAGTACTCCGAACCTCGCAGTCAAAGCAGACGCGTGCGACTCGAAATCTGTCATAAATTTCATGGTTGATGAAAATAATGACCTGCGACGTATGAAGAAGCGATGATGAGCCGGATTCCAACAAATGGTTAGAAGCCATGAAATCGAGATGGAATCCATGTATGAAAATCAAGTTTGGAACTTGGTGGAATTACCTCACGACCGAAAGGCCGTGGAGAACAAATGGATTTTCAAAAGGAAAAGCGATCTTGATGGAAATGTGACCATCTATAAAGCTCGACTTGTGCAAAGGGGTTTCGACAAATTCAAGGAGTTGACTACGATGAGACTTTCTCTCCGTAGCGATGCTAAAGTCGATTAGGATTATGTTAGCAATTCTGCATATTTCGATTATGAAATATGGCGGATGGATGTCAAAACCGCGTTTCTCAATGGTAATATTGAAGAAGAGTTGTATATGATACAACCAAAGGGTTTTGTCGATCCTAAGGATGCTAACAAGGTGTGCAAGCTTCAGATCCATCTATGGATTGAAGCAAGCATCACAGTTGGAATCTCCGCTTTGATGAGGTGATCAAAGAGTTTGGATTTGTCCAAACTTATGGAGAAGCTTGTATTTACAAGAAAGTGAGTGGGAGCAATGTGGCATTTCGATACTATATGTGGATGACATATTATTGATCGGAAATGATATAGAACCTTTAAACAGTGTTAAAAGTTATCTAAACAGCAAATTTTCAATGAAGGACCTAGGTGAAGCATCTTACATATTAGGCATAAAGATCTATAGAGATAGATCTAGGCGCCTAATAGGCTATCAAAGTACATACCTTGATAAGATTTTAAAGAAGTTTAAAATGGACGGAAGTAAGAAGGGTTCTTACCTATGTTGCAAGGCAAGACATTGAGTAAGACTCAAAGTCCGGCTTCGGAAGAAGAGAGATAATGGACAAAGTCCCTATGCTTCAGCCATAGGCTCTATAATGTCGCCATGCTATGTACAAGACCGGATGTGGCACGCTATTAGTTTGACTAGTAGGTACCAATCGGATCGAGTTGAACGGATAGCGGTCAAGAATATCCTTAAGTACTTGAGAAGAACTAAGGATATGTTTCTTGTATCTGGAGGTGAAGAAGAAGAGCTCGTCGCTAAGTGTTATGTCGGCGCTAGCTTTGACCGATCCGGATGACTCTAAGTCTCAATCCGGATCGTATTTCTCATGAATGGCGGAGCGGTTAGTTGGAGGAGCTCCAAACAACCTGTGGTAGCGGGATCAACAACGGAGGCCGAATATGTTCTTTGCTTGAGCGGCTCGAGAAGCGATTTGGATGAAGGAGTTCATATCCGAACTAGGAGTTGTGGCAAGCGTTGGACCCAATGGTGATCTATTGTGACAACAATGGTGCCATTGCCAATGCCAAGAGTCTCACAAGCATTCCAAGCATATTAAGCGCGGTTTCACTCCATCATGAGCATGTCAAGGATGGAGATATAAAATTTGTAAAGTACGGATCTCAATGTAGCGGATCCGTTGACTAAAACTCTCCTAGAGCAAAACATGATCAACACCAGAACTCAATGGGTGTTAGATATATCACTATGTAACTAGATTATTGTCTCTAGTGCAAGTGGGAGGCGAAGGAATATGCCACGAGAGGCAATAATAAATTGTTTATTATGTGTATTCCAAGTATATGATAGATGTTTATTTTGCATGCTATAATTGTATTAATACTGAAGCGTTAATACATGTGTGCTTAATAAACAAGCAGAAGTTCCTAGTTAAGCCTCTCTCATAAACTAGCTCGTTGATTAACAAGATGATCAAGGTTTCCGATCATGGACATTGGATGTTGTTAATAACGGGATCACAACATTAGTGTAATGATGTGATGAACATTCATCAAAGTATAGCATTACGATCAAAGTCATTGAGTTTATATTGCTATAACAACTTACGGTGATCCTAATCCTTAGACCATGAGATCATGTCAATCACTAACAGGAAGAGTTTCTTGATAACATCAAACGTCACACCGTAATGGGTGATTATAAAGATGGGTTCGAACTAATAAAGTGTTATGTTGAGGCTCATGGATCAAGAGTGGAATTTGTTCATCCGATGACGGATAGATATACTGGGCCCTCTCGGTGATATCACATTGATTAGCTTGCAAGCAAGTGATTTGATCACTAGAATGTTATATCACGGGAGCGAAAAGAGTGCATGTCGATAGCGAGATCAAACTAGGTATGGAGATACCGATGATCGAATCTCGGACATGTAATATCGTGAGACAAAGGGATTAAGATACTAGCGTAAAAGGTTAAACGATCACAAGAAAGTCATCGTTGAATGTGTGGAGTCGGTATGGGTCTCAGATCCGCTTCGATTATTGATCCGAGAGGGTCTCGATCATGTCCGCATTATTCACGAACCGTAGGGTGACACACTTAAGAGACACCGACATCCAATTGGAGCAAAAGTTTCATGCGAAAAGAATAAACAAGCGCAGGAATTTATTTCACTAGAATCTAAAGCAGGTTTTTGGTGAAATTGCATAAAGTGGTTATGCATGTGAAATAGAATTCTAGCAAGGGGTTATTGTGAATGTTTGTCATTAAAGTAATTGACAAAATTCTGAATAAAATAAAAGAGTTTTATTTAATGAGAGTTTGCATTAAATTTGGTGGAAATTTAATGGGATTTTGAGTGGGATTTTGGTGGACTTTTGAAGGGTCATTTGTGAGTGGAGTGTCCACCACATGATGAGGGGAGGCAAGGGGCAGCCCCATGCGCCACCACCCTTGGGGTTCCCCTCCTCCTATAAAAGGCCCCTCCTCTCACTTCTCACTCACACCTCCTCGTGAAGGATCTCTCTCCCCTCTAGATTTTATCCCCATGGTCTCGGACTAGCGAGATACATGTTCCGGTGGCTTTTCGGCAAGAAAGAGTTGTGCTTCCGCTGCATCTGGAGCGAGGAGGCGGAGGTTGCTCGGTGCCTCGAGCGTGTGCGACACGGATGCTTGGCTGATTTGCGGCGCTAGGACTTCCTCGATCTTGAGATCGGCAAGAGATCGTCTACATCAACCACGAGTTTGGACTCGTTAAACTTTGTCGGTCTTCAAGGGTATGTTCTCTACGGATATACATCCGCCGTTGTTTGTATCTAGTATAAATAGATCTTGGTATATAGTTCACATCGTAGGAAAATTTTTGTTTTCTATGTGCGAACCCTTGAAATTTCATGTTTCACCATCATCTCGGCGGGGCTAGGGTTCCCTCGTCCCTGTTCTTCCGGCTTCGTGCCTACTACGGGATCAGCCTTGATCTGGGTCCCCACAAGATCGAAGCTCGCCATCTTCGTGGCGTTCTGCGAATGCTACTTGGGCTGCCGCCCTACTTCCCTTGTGGCAAGATCATTCCACGGACGGATCGGTAGCGAGGCAAAGCGACAATGCTAGCCGCGGGCGGCCTGACGTTCCAGCTCAAGTCAAAAGCTTCATTCTTCGATCTGATGCTGCCCGCCAAGGCAGCGAGCGACTGGAAGAAGTCGTGGTTTTACGTGGCCGAGGCGACCCCGGAGGACGAGGCGGCGATCCCTCGGTATTCCGCCAATCGGTCCGAGCGGCGCCATCTCCAAGTAGGCAAGCTCCCCAACGATCAGCGGATGGTCGTCGACGAGATGCTCCAGACCATCCGCGGTCTGAAAAAGAAGGGCCTCCAGACGATAAACCTGTACAACTGCTGGCTCGGGCGGCGGCTCGTCCCGCTCGCTCAGCGCGACCACTACATGTACCAGTACACTGGCCGGGGAGACTCGACGAAGGCCTGCCTCGACGAGTGGAAGCTGGAGGACTATCTCCCAGCATTGAAGAAGATTACCCAGGCGGTGTACCTGGATGCGCAGGCTGGGGTCGCCCCCTATACCGCAAAGCGTCCAGCTCCAACGGTAACCATTTTACTTTGCTCGCAGTCGCAGTTTGTGCAGTCGCGAAAATTCTGATTTTACTTTGTATTCATCGCAGCTATTCCAAGTGGTGGAAGGGTGGCTCCCACCTTCGGACGACGAGAACTCGAGCTCGTCCGCCCAGGACGTAGGCGAATCGCCGCCCGCTAAGGGCGACGAGGACGACAACGACGAGTCCGAGGAGGAGGTCGCCCCGCTGGTCCGAAAGACCCGCGGACAACGACAGCGCGAGCTCGAGGCAAGCAGAAGCCTCGAGCGTCATGATGACGATGACGAGCTCCCAGAGACCACCTCGCGCCGTCAAGCCACTCTGTCGAAGAAGAAGAAGAAGAAAGAAAGGGAGGCAAGGGCCCCCCCAAAGAAGAAGACGGTTGCCGGCCGCCTCGCCGCTTTCGGAGAGAGCAGCTCTAGCCTAGCCCGGTGACGACGCCGCCACCGTGACATCCGCACCGGGCCTGGGGCGAGGAGGTGCCTGGCTTCAATGCCTCGCCATTCGCCCGGTTTGGCTGGGGATGTTCCGGTGCGGGCGCCTTACCGCAAGGCTCCTGCCGAAGATATCCGAGAGGCTCCGGCTGCGGCCTCAACGGCGAAGAAGCCGTCCGTGTCCTAGGCACGCGACGTCCTGGAGATGGGGCTCAGCCGCCGACTGGGCCCTGAACTGGAAAAACCAGCCGGCCTCCGTACGGGGCTACGCTTTATTCCAGTCGCCAAGTGAGTGTACTCACCCTTCCTTGTCTTTCATAATTACTTCAATTACTTTTGCTTATATGATTGATGCACAGGACCGGAGTGAAGAGGATGGGCCATCCGACCGTGGCTAAGGTGTCGCCCGTCGTTAGCGAGGAGGATCCTTCCTGCAAGAGGAAGGCGGACGAGGTCGCCGTCTCGGCGGATGGCAGCAAGAGGGCCAAGGGAGACGACACCGTCACTATTTCTGACGACACGTCGGTTGCACCAGACGGACCTGTGATGGAGGCAGCCGCGTCTACGAAGGAGGGCGCTCCCTTGCCTGGACCGGCGGAGCCGACCTCCTTTGGAGCGGGTGCCTCTATCGCCACCTTCCCACGCTTCGTGACCAAGGCGGCCGCGGCGAGTGGGACTTCGCCCTCAAGCCACGCTCCTGGGACCGCCGACGCTGAAGTCGACCAACATGGTGGGCATACACCGGCTCTCCTCGCGTCCGTGGACGCGATACAACTCCATGGCATGCTTGGCGCAGCCATCCAGGTACATTCAGTCCCCGAGGATCAGGTCGGTGATTTGCAGCGGCCTGATTCTTATAGTACCTTAACTTTATTTTTCGCATCCAGCCCCCGAGTGCGCAGGCGCTAAATTTTAGCGGGTGGGCACTTAGGAATTTCATGATCGCCAGTCCCCGAGTGCGCACTCGCTGAATTTCAGCGGGTGGGCACTTAAAATCTTGATCGCCCGGTCCCGAGTGCTTTTCGCTGAATTTCAGCGGTGGGCACTTAAAATTCTTGATCGCCAGTCCGAGTGCGCCGCTGAATTTCAGCGGGTGGGCACTTAGGATTCTTGATCGCCAGTCCCGAGCGCTTTTCGCTGAATTTCAGCGGGTGGGCACTTAGGAATTTTGCTTTGATTAACCTTTTGGTGATGTGCGGTCTGCGGCTTGAGTCGGCGGACGATTGGCATGGCTGGCGGAGAAGGAGCCGCCATCGTCCGTGAAGCGAACAGAGGGCTTGCTGTTGCTGCGGCGTAAGAAGCTCGCCAGGGGCTTGTCCCCGCTGGTGAATTGGTGGCGGCGCAATCGGCTTTGAGTGCCGCTGAACAGCGGATCGCCAACCTCGAGCGCGAGTTGCGGGAGCCAAAGGAAGAAGCGAGCTCGGCTGATGGGCGAGCTAAGGCCGCCATTGCAGACGCTGAAGAGGATCGCAAAGTGTCGGAAGTCCTTATTGCTGGGCTTCAGGACGACCATACATCGCTTCAATGCTTCATCACGGAACTCGCCCGCCCGCTGCTTGGTGAGTACATCTGCCCCTTCCGGTGGTTGTGTCTTTTTTTTTGTGTCCGTCGTCCTCATTATTGTCTTCTACTCGCAGGTCGCATCATCGATAGCGAGGAAGAGGCGAGCTCGTTCGATGCAAGGCAGTGTGTAAGCATGCTTGTCGACTCGGCAACGTTGTCGGCGACGTGCATCCGCGCCTATCTCCAAGAGATATCGCCCACGGAGGTGATTCCTAGCGACCTCGTTGAGGTGTGGAAGTATTTGGAGAAAGCGCCCGCGGTCGTTGAGTTCATGACGCGGTCGGCGTTTCGGCGCGGAGCATCGACGACACTTAGTCTTGGACTTGCCCACTTCCCCGAGGACTTCGACATCGACGATGTGACGAGTGGATATCCATCGTCGCTGGCGCGGTGGAGCTGTCCGAGGTTCTCAAGTTGCAGGACCGTGCCCCTACGTACTCAGAATGTGTCTGGGCGATGGGCGACCTCCTTCCGTACCAGGAGACGGTCGTCGCGCCGAATGACCCTGAGCCACCGCATCGTGACTTCAAGGTCGAGCAGCCTTTTCGCGCGGCAATGGCGGGTGAACTGACGACGTATCCGTCGAACCCGTACACGCCGTTCATCCGCAATCGCCGGGATGTTGGCGAGTCGTCGTCAAAGCCTGCAGAGTAGGATAGTTTGCCTCGTGGCATTAGCAGCAGGTCTGCCATGCGGGCATATTTTGTAGCATGAAACAATGCGATATGAGATTGAATAAGACATCATGTCTATTTTGGTATTTGTTCTGTATTTGTGACTACGTCTTGAACGAGTCCCCGAGCGCGTCCGCCCTTTTTGTGGGGTTTACCTCGTACGTGATATATGTGTTGTTGTTATGTGTTCTGTTATTTTGGTCGACTACTTCGAGCTCGAAGAGCCGATCGCTAAGCGACTTCCTTGAGTGCTCTTTACTTTACCGTTTTCCCTGGCGCGAACGAGGTCGGGTGGCCGAGTCCCCGAGCGTGGTACTTGGTTGTTCTAGGCGCGACTCGAGGGTGGTTGAGGACTTAGCGCGTTGGTTTGAGCGCGTCACTCCTGCCTGGCCCGTGGGTCGGCGTGGCGAGTCTGGGCATGCTCTCCTACTTGGCGTTTTCCGACGCTCGCGATGAACTGGTCTTCAGTCCCCGGGCGTGGTACTTAGCCGTTCGAGTCGCTATGCCGAGGATGCGGAGGACCAAGGTCGCTGTGGGAAGCGAGGGCAGTTGTCTTGGCTCGTAGAACCAGTCGAGCTAGGCGACTCCAATGGGGATCCGGGTGGGCGTTTTTCATGGACGATGCAAGACCTGAGGTGATTCAGTGCTCTTACACCGCACTACTTAGCCGTGCCGATTGCTGTACCAAAGGTTGACTTCTGCGGTTAGCGTAACGCTGTTATTACGAGTGCGAGTGGCACAAGTCATGGAGAGTAGGCGCAATTTGCGGTAACCGATTCTTTTTATTTCATAGCGACTGGAGAGTACATGTGTGGGGTTCTAGGAGTAGAACTTCCGTAGGAGGTTTACATTCCATGGTCGCTTGATGTCGAGTTCGCCGTCCCCGCGGATGTCGATGAGGTAGTAGGCGTCGTTGCCGAGTACGCGCCCGATGGCGAATGGGCCTTCCCACGGAGGGGAGAGCTTGTGCATGCCCTTCTTGTCCTAGATGAGGCGTAACACCAGGTCGCCTTCTTGGAAGGTGTGAGCTTTCACCCGCCGGCTGTGGTAGCGGCGGAGTCCCTGCTGGTAGATAGCGGTGCGTGACCGAGCGAGGTCACGTGCTTCGTCGAGTTGGTCGATCCCGTCTTGGCGGGCAAGCTCGTTCGCAGCTTCCGTATAGTGAACGACCTGCGGCGAGTCGTGCTCGAGGTCGGTGGGCATGACTGCCTCGGCGCCGTAGACCATGAAGAAGGGGGTGAACCCTGTCGATCTGTTGACTGAGGTGCGGATACCCCAGATGACGGAGGGCAACTCTTCGACCCAGCACCCGGCGGTGCGCTCGAGTGGTACTTGGAGTCGCGGCTTCAGGCCGTGGAGGATGCTTTGGTTGGCCCGTTCCGCCTGGCTGTTGGATTCCGGGTGGGCGACTGACGCGAGGTCGAGCCGGATGTGGTGCTCTTCGCAGAATTCGGCCATGGCTCCCTTGGCGAAGTTGGTGCCGTTGTCCGTGATGATGTTGTTTGGGAACCCGTAGCGATATATGAGCTCGCGTAGGAATTTAGTTGCGGTCTTCCCGTCGCATTTCCGGACTGGCTTGGCCTCCACCCATTTCGTGAATTTGTCGACGGCGACTAGACGATGGGTGTAGACGGAGGGGGCCTTCTTGAAGGGTCCTACCATATCCATGCCCCACACAGCGAATGGCCAGGTGATGGGGATTGTTTTGAGCGTCGAGCTCGATGCGTCGTCTGGTTGGCGTGCCGGCACCGGCGCACCGCTGGACGATATCGACAGCATCAGCATGTGCGGTGGGCCAGTAAAAGCCATATCGCATAGCCTTGGCGACTAGGGAGCGAGCGGCGGCGTGTTGGCCGCAGTCACCGGAGTGAATGTCGTGGAGGATCTTGCGTCCTTCAGCTGGTTGGACGCAGCGTTGGAACACGCCGGTGACGTTGCGCTTGTGGAGCTCGCCGTCGATGATGGTGTAGGACTTGCATCGACGAGCGATCATCCGAGCGTCCGTCTCGTCTGCCGGCAGGGTGCCGGCTTCCTGGTAGGCGATGTAGGGCTTGGTCCAGTCGTCTGGCTCGTTGACGAGTGCGACCAAGGCTGCCTCTGGTTGGAGTGGGACTCCGATGTCGATCTCCCTCGGGGGAGAGACTGATGGCTTGGTGATTGTGTCGAGGAACACGCCGGCGGGTGGTACGAGTCGAGCCGACCCGATGTGAGAGAGTGCGTCGGCCTCCTCGTTTTTCCGTGTGTCGATCCACTCGACGGAGTAGCCGGTGAAGTGTCCGCCCAACTTGTCCACTTTTGGCGATGCGCGCCATGGTAGGGAGACGGCGTCGCGGTGACTTGCCCCGCGACAAGGTCGGAATCTCCGTAGCAGCGGAGGCGATTGGCGTTCATCTCCTTGGCAGCTCGCATGCCATGGAGTAGGGCCTCGTACTCAGCCATGTTGTTGGTACAGGGTGTGAAGTCGAGGTAGAGGATGTAGCGGAGCTTGTCGCCCTTTGGTGAAGTTAGCACTATCCCTGCGCCTGCACCGTCCGCGTTCTTGGAGCCGTCGGTGCGAGCTCCATGTGGAGGTGGCGGCTTCTCCGTCTGCCGGGCCTCTTCGATCGGCGATGAAGTCTGCGATTACTGCGACTTGATCGCTGCGTGGCTCGTATTTGATGTTGTGGACGCCGATCTCGGGCCCACTTGGCGACCCGCCCGGTCGCCTCGATTGCGGATGATGTCTTGCGGTGGTCTTTGAGAGCGACCGTGATCGGGTGCTCTGGAAGTAGTCTGGCGGCGCTGAGCTCAAGACCGCGTACACTAGCTTTTGATCGTGGGTACATTGCGCGACTCGGTGAGGACCTCGCTGATGTAGTACACGGCCCGGATGGCGCTCCTTTCCTTCCTCTGGTCGCTCGACGACCATGACGGCCCTGACGACGCACTCGGAAGTCGCGACGTAAACCAGCATGGGTTCTTTGTCGGCGGGGGCAGCGAGTAATGGTGCGGCAGTAGCACCTTTTGAGGTCGCGGGCCGTCGTCCGCCTCCTTGTCCCATGGAAGGTGGGGTTCTTCGCATCGAGCGGTATAGGGCATCGCCTTTTACCGGCGGGGATGAAGCGGCCGAGCCGCTACTCGCCCGGCCAGCTCGGGCGTCAGCGAGCACTCGGGTTTGCCGAGCCGGGCGATCGTGTCGATCTTCGTGGGGTTCGCCTCGATCCCTCGTTTGGAGACGACGTACCCCAGTAGTTGTCCGGCGGGTACACCGAAGGTGCATTTGCCTGGGTTGAGCTTTATCTTATATCTTCGCAGGTTGGCGAATGTTTCCGCTAGGTCGGCGAGTAGCTCGCCTTGGCGAGCCGATTTTACGACCACGTCGTCGATGTAGACGTGGATGTTGCGGCCAATTTGGCTCGCGAGGCATTCTTGCATGCACCGCTGGTAGGTCGCCCCGACGTTCTTGAGGCCGAAGGTCATGGCGGTGTAGCAGAAGGCTCCGAATGGCGTGATGAACGCCGTCTTCTCTTCGTCTTCGAAAGCCATTTTGATCTGGTTGTACCCAGAGTAGGCGTCGAGGAAACATAGCGACTCCGAGCCCGCGGTTGAATCGATTATCTGGTCGATCCGCGGGAGGACGAACTGCTCCTTTGGGCAGGCGCCGTTCAGGTTTGTGTAGTCGATACACATTCTCCGTGTCCGTTCTTCTCGACCGGGACTGGGTTTGCCAGCCACTTGAGTACTTGATTGGCGGATGAAGCCAGCAGCGGTAGACTGCACCTCCTCGGCGATTGCTCGTGGCGTTCTTCATTGAAGGCGGCGATCGCTTGACAGTCGCACTTTGGGGTCGGCGTTTAGCTTGTGCTCAGCGAGCTCCTAGGGACACCGGCATGCATGTCGAGGGTTTCCATGCGAAGATGTCCCTGTTCTCACGGAGGAACTCGATGGCGCGCCTTCCTATGCTGGGCTCATGCCGTCCGATCATCACCGTCTGGTGGAGTCGCTGGGACCAGCTCGGCAGTGCGGTGTCTTGTCGTGGCCTCAAAGTTTGAGGTGTTTGCGCCCTCTGAGTTGGGATTCTTGAGTATGGTGGGGTCGTTGTTGTTGACTCCGCTCGCGTACTTGGCGAGCTCATCTGCGTGGTTGGTCTCCGCCGCGATGACGGCGTCGGCGAGCTCGGCTCCTTTGGCCTCGCACTCGGTGGCCATGTCGGGGTCGCCGTGGATGTTGATGACGTCGCACGGCCCGGGGAGCTTCATCGCGTTGTACGCGTAGTGGGGCGCTGCCATGAATTTAGCGAACGCCTGGCGCCCTAGTTCGCAATGGTAGGGGTTGTCGAAGGGCACCAGCTCGAAGACGATCCGCTCGGTGCGGAAGTTTGCCGGTGTGCCTAAGGTGACTGGCAGCGTAACCTTGCCGATCGGGTACGCCTTCCGACCGGGAACGATGTCGTGGAATGTGGTGTGGGTCGTCTCGATCATCGACTGCGGGAGCCGCAGCCGCCTGAAGGTGTCGAGGTACAGGATGTTGATGCAGCTACCGCCGTCCATCAATGTCTTGGGGAGCCAGTAGTCGTCGACCTTGGGCTTGACCACCAGGGCGACTCGTCCTGGGTACTCGATGCGTGGCGAGTGGTCTTGGTGGCTCCAGGTGATGGGCTGCTCTGACCAGTTTAGGAACTGGGGAACGTCCACAGGCCCGCTGCGTTGGCGGCGGCAGCGGGCGATGACCTTCTTCTCGCTTCGTGTTGAAGCTGTGAAGGTGTGGGCGAGCGGCCACTTTGCGAATTTTCCGCCGTTTGGCGGGTCGTTGTCGAGGTCCTCCGCTCGCCGTGCCTTCTCGATTTCCCTAAGGGTGTGGCGATCGGCGGTGGTGTGCGTTCGGGCTTCCCTTCCTGCTATAACGCACATGGTTGGTTAAGGAGAGCCGGGTCGAACCTTGGCTTGCCTTGTAGTTGCCGCCGTCGCGGCGTTGTCCTCCGTCATGGAAGCTCTTGGGCTCGCGTTGCGTGCGGCGTTAGCGGCGAAGTCGACTCGCCCGTCCTTCGGCGCTTGCGATGGCGAAATGCTTGCTGTAGCGTAGGTCGGACGGCGCCCGTCGTTGCCGCTTCGTCGCGGCGTTGACCTCTAACTCGTCGTCGGTTTCCTGGTTTGGATCTTCCTCGGCGTCGTTTGGCGATCTCGAGGAGGTCGGGGATGTTGTCGAGTGTGCGGGAGTGTCGCTTGAGCTTGGCGACCGAGGGCTCGTGGCGGGCGAGGTCTTGAAGCAATGGATCGCGGTGTCGGGTGAATGCCGACGCGTTGTACCAAAGTTCTTGCCACCGTTGGACCCGGTTGCGGTCGACTCATGAGGTCCTGGGACGATCGCTCCAGGTCCTCGATAGTGGTGGCGCGGGTGTAGGAGCACTCGAAGTGCCTGACGAAGGTGTCGCGCATCTCCTCCCAGGAGTCGATACTCTCCTGGGGGAGGGTGTTGGCCCACTGCCTGCACGTCCCCTCCATCATTAGGGGGAGGTAACGGGCGGCTAGCAGGTCAGTGTGGCCTGTGATCCCCATCGCCATGAGGTATGTGTCGAGCCAGATGACGGGGTCGTACAAGGAGTCGTACTTTTCTATCTCTTTTGGCGCCTTGAAGTTTGGCGGGTACTTCTCGCCTCGAATCATTGGTCCGAAGCACTTGGGTCCGAGTCGACTGAGCGATCCCATGGGCTCGCCGTCGCGGCGATTGGTTAGGGTATGTCGCAGGTCGTCGCCTGGCGTCTTGGCGCCAACTTTGGTTGTTGATGATGTGGGTGCGGGCGTCGATGGGTTGCCGTTTGGCGGCGAGGTTGGTTGCCGGCACAGGGTCGTTGGTGGAGAGTGCAGCGTTAGCGGGTCGGTGTTGGAGCCGCGGTGGCTCGTGGCGGGTTGAGGTGTTTACGCCGGCTACTGGCGGCCGCTTCGCTTCGAGCGAGTATACTCGACCTTGCGAGTCGGCTCCCGCCCTTTGCTGCTCGACGGCCTTCGCGAGCAGGGCCCTGACGTATTGGATCTGTAGTGCGCCGTCGCCGGTGGCCGTGATGCTGTTGGCTTCTGCTCGGCCTACCACGAGGTTGTCCATCGGGGTGGAGAACAGTGGGAGGCCGTTTGCGTCTCGCTCCCGTGAGGAGACTACTATCTGCGGCTGGTCCCTGGGTGGGGTGCGGTTGGGTGGAGGTGGGGCGCCCATCGCCGTTGATCCTGGCGGGGGCCGGGCGCTTCCTCCTGGTGGCGCATTCTCGCGGTCGCGCTCGGCCTGTGGCGGGTCGTTTCGTCGTCGGTTCGAGCCGCCCACGAGCGGTGGGGTTCAGCGTGACCTGATCCGCTGGTGGTAGCGTGATAGCTCTGCCACCTTTCGAGGCGAAATTTTCGCTCGGCTTGCTCCTTGCACCGCCTCACGATTTAGTGAGTTCCTCGACCTCCGTTGCCGTGGCGTTAGGAGGTATTAGTGGAGAATGGATCCTCCGGCGGATCGGTGCGGTTGCCATGTAGGTCGGCGTGGCGACCGGTTCCGCGTCGAGGTCGTGAGTTCTCCGACGAGTCGAATTCGAAGATCCCTAGGATGGAGGGTCTCAAGTCTCCCGTTGGAGACACTGGCGATGGAGCCCGCGGATGAAATCGCGGTGATGGATCCGGCGAGTGGCCGGTCGCCGAGTCGGCGTCGTCATTGAGGGCGCGTCCTCTGCGGCGGCGAGTTTCGGCCACGTTCTTTGTGGGCGAATTGTACTCGGGCGGCGGTGGATCGTGCGGATTCGCTCTCGGAGAGCCGATCGCGTGGCGGTGACTCGCGGATCTGGCCGAATCCTCGAGACGATGGCGTCGGTGAGGCGGCGAAGAGGCTGATCATGCCGATCGGCGGGATCACGCTGTCGTGACGTCGCGCCCGTGGGACATAGCGCTCGGCAAGATTTGGAGCATCTCGCCGATCGCTATCATGCGGCGGTGGCGGTATCGTTGATGGGCAGATTGGATCTCGCGCGAACACCGACCGGACCGCCAGGCCCACGGTGGGCGCCACCGCGTGGGAATAGTCGGCAGATCTTGCAATCGGCGTGTAGTAGAAACGAGGGCAAGGCGGCCAGCCATCTGCGGTGCGAGATGAGGAAAAGACACGAGGTTTTACCGAGTTCGCCCGGAGGGTAAAGACCTACTCCTGCTAGATTGTATTATGGAGGTGTTACAATGGGCGAGCTCGGCGGCTAGGCAGCGAGTCGCTTGGGTGTATGAGGAAACGTATCTCTACTCGCCCTATAGGGAGGTTTATATAGGCTCACCTCCCCTAGGGTTTACACATATCAACCGATTCAGTTAAAGCTTCGGTAGTCGTTTAACCTAATCCTACTGGGCCTATCCACTCGCCTGGGCCTTCCGCTTCCAGTCGCTTGGTTCCTCGCTGGGCTTCAATCCATTCGCCGTCCTGCAGGCCCACTTGCCGGTTCTTGGGCCAGTCGGAAACGTCCTGCTGGGTATACCCCGGTAGGCATATCCCCATCAATCTTTGTTGTTGCTTAGCATGTGCTATATAGAGGAAACTCCACCAATGATAATTGGCAATATATGCAATGAAATTCAAGTTCATCACAAATACATAGATTGTGGGGGAGTTTGATCTATATATGGTGATGGTACCAATATCACATACTGTTGTAGTACTTGATATTGGTATTACCATTGCATTCATTAATATTCCTTATATAAACCCTCTTAAAGGGATTGTCATCAATTACCAAAATGGGGGAGATTGAAAGAACATGTTGGGCCCCATGTGTGGTTTTGGTAATTAATGACAATATTTATGGACTAATGTGTGTATTAAGTTATACTTGTAGGATTTGTCCATTGGTATCGCTTGGAGCATGTGTTGGCTTCAAGGTCGATGAAATGCAAAGAAGATTTGTCGTGCAAGCTCAATATGAGAGGTCGATGATGAGGAATTAAGAAAGGCGTTCCATCTTGAGAAGGGCAAGACCGTCTACATCGAGCTCAAGTGGAATGCTCAAGGCAAAGGTATAATCTTGATAGGTTTTCCCTTTTGCCGGTCTCTTGTTGTGTGTAGGATACCGGGTTTAGGATAGATAACCGTACTATCAAGAGGGGCTCTCGTATGAGTAATTCGGTCACATCGTTTTGAGAGAGCTCAAAACTTTGCATACTTGCATCATCGTATTTGGTTGTTATTTGGTCTTGTCCATGTGAGGATATAGAGCTTATGGTAATCTCCATAACAAGCTCTTGTTCATCAAAATCGGATCTCCCATATATATCTTGTTGCGATTTTGATTTATGCGGCTTTTCGGTTTCTCACCAAGTGAGATATCTCACATTATTCTACTTGATACTTTCTCACTTGGTGATAATCAATATTTCCACCTTTTATTGGGAATCCCTTGTCGTCCTCTATCCAACGCAATTTGAATCGGATCAATCGGAGCTTCTAGTCAAAAGTTATTGCCGTTTGAATATTTGCGTGTCAATCTGTTTTTTGGGCCGAGCGATATTACCGCCCGGGCGGGCCGGTACTACCGCCCGGGCCTAAAAGCAGCCCGTTTTCTTTCTGCCTGGCTAGATACCTTTTCCCGGTACTATCGGCCGGCTCGGTAGTACCGCCCGGGTGGGCCGGTAGTACCGGCCGACCCAATTTTTTTTCCAGATTCAGATCCGCACCGTGTAGCCTACGCCTTGCCCGTCGCATGGGCCTTCGCCTTCTTTGCCAGATCATGCCTTGCCGCCTGCCCCACTGCTGGCCCGCGTTGGACGCTTTTCATGCATTGGCCGCATTTCTTGCATCGCACCGTCTTGGCCTTGCCCGCACTTGCCTTTCGCCTCGCGTGGCCTTTCTGTTCTGCGATCTTTCTTGCCTGCACTTCTTGGCGCATGTTATGCCTGCCCCGCGCGGGCCCCGCTGCTGCTTGGTTGCCCACGTTGACCACCTGCCGCTGCTGCTTTTTTCTCTCCCTGGCTCGCTCTCTGCTACTGGTTTGTTGGGACCGGTAGTACCGGCCCAATCAGGTACTACCGGAACATTCAGGAAAATTGTCCCAACGGCCATATTTTGCTTATCCCTATTTATAGACTTTGTCCATTATTGTTTAGGGTTGCTTCTTCCTCCTACTTTTGTCTAAGCTTTGCCCCCATTTGCCTTACTCTTTGAGCTTGATTTCTACTCACCCCTCCATTGATTCTTGCATATATTCGAGGGGTAGTTGGAGGAGATCTAGATCTATGTTTTGACCAAACCAAAACATCTCTTTGGGAGTTTATCTTTGGGGATCTAGATTTTGGGGGATTTTGTGTCTCTCTTTGATTCCTCCTCTCTTGTTCCCCCAATAGCTTTAGTAGCTTTGTTGGAACTTGAGAGTGAGGGATTTGAGCACCTTTGTGGTGTTCTTGCCATTTGCATTTGGTGCATCGGTTTGAATTCTCCTTGGAGGATTTGGTTTGAGTTTCTCATTGGAGCTTGTCCCTCTTGGGTTCTTGGAACCCTAGACGGTTTTGTGGCCTTGGTGGCATTTGTTGGGGCCTTTTGTGGCATTTGTTGGGAGCCTCCAATTTAGTTGTGGAGAAGTGCCCCAACCTTGTGAGAGGTTCCGGTTGCCACCGACAAGTGCACCGATAGTGGAAGCGTGGATCGATCCCATTGGGGTGAGATTCACCGGAGAATAAGGGAGGCCTTTTGCGGCGTTGGTGGTTTGATACCATCCCCTCTCCAAACGATACGTACTCCATGTTGGGAGGAACTCGGTAAAATATCGGTGTCCCCGCGTGCCTCGGTTATCTGTATACCCGAGCTCTTTACTTATGCACTTTACATTGTGATAGCCTTCGTTCTTGAAGTAATATATATCTTGCTATCACTTTGTTGCTTGTATTGCTTAGCATACGTTGTTGGTGCACATAGGTGAACCTTAGTTGTTCTAGGTTGTGCTTAACAAAGTAAACACTAGTTTTATTCCGCCTTTGTTGAGCCACTCTAGGAAAAGTTTTAATCGCCTATTCACCCCCCCTCTAGGCGACATCCGTATCCTTTCAGCCGCCGCCGGGCTCTCTCTTCTCCCTGACAGAATTCCGCGTCGCCGGAGCTACCTCCTCCTCTTCTTCTTCCTCTCAAACCCTAGTCCCACTTCACACCGCTGGTGCACCCTCTCCTCCCGCTGTCGGCGTCACCACCACCCAAACCCTAGCCACCCTATCGTTCACCGACATGATCACATATATATCTCCCTTCATCACCATTACCCTTGATCTCTCAGCCCACAACTACTATCATTGGCGCCATCTGTTCGAAGTTCACCTAGGGCGCTGCAATCTTCTTCATCACGTCGCCACGGATTGCGTCCCTCGCCCCGACGACCCTCTCTGTGTCAAGGATGATCTAGTGATCATCCAATGGATCTACATGCGCGTCTCCACCGAGATCTTCAATCTCGTCTACCGCACCGCCTCGTCCGCCGCCGCTCTCTGGGCGGCCCTTCGTCAGCTCTTTCAGGATAACATCGACTCCCGCGTCAACCCTCAACATCGAGCTTCGCAACGTCGTCCAAGGCACCTCTCTAGTGGGTGTCTACTGTCGGCGTCTCTCCTCCATCGCTGACGAACTTCGCGAACTCGGTGATCCCATTGAACATCGACCACTCATCAACATCCTCCTCATTGGCCTTAGAGAGGACTTCGACAAGCAGGCCTCGTTCATACCTCTAATGCGGCCTCGCCCCACTTTCGCCGAGGTTCGGTCGATCCTTCAAAGTATAAATTTCACTCGTCAAAACCGGGAGTCGCGCCACCACGTCTTCGTCGCCACCCCACGGCCATCGGCGCCTGCCATGGCAGCTCCTCCCATGCAGCCTCCTGCCGCGGCAGCAAATTCAGGGAAAAACCCTGCCACGGCAGCACCTGTCGGCTGGCGCCCTAGCCCCAACTACCGTGGCAAGAATCCCATCTATCGGCCCCCGCCGCCGCCGCGCCCCGCTCCGACAGCGCCTCCTGCACCAGCACCGACGGTGCCCCCTGCTGCACCAACTTGGCGCCACCAGCACGATCCCTGGACCGGTATGGTCCAGGCCTGGTCCATGTCGTGGACGGCTCCTACATCATACGATGCTCCACCCACTTGGAACTCTGGCCTCCGTCCGCCCACCGGCTCCCCTGGACTTCTCGATCCTCGACCTCCTGCACAGGTGTACAACGCTCAGGCTTCATACCCCGGCTACGCGGCACCACCTTACATGTACGGCCCTCCTTCGGCTCCGCCGTACATGTATGCATCTTCGTCAACCGCGCTCGGGCCATCGTCATCGCCTTCTACACCAAGCTGGGACCAGGCCGCCTTATAGCTGCCATGAACAATTTTACCCTCAATAACACCGAAGGTACAAATTGGATTTTTGATTCTGGTGCTTCCTCGCACATGTCTTCGAATTTGGATTTTCTGTCAGCTTGTTCTTCTTCTCCTTTTTCTTCCATTGCCATTGGTGACGGATCTTCTATTCCCATCTCTGGCACCGGTGATTCCTATATATCGCATCCACATGTTCAATTTCTTCTTCGTCAGATTCTTTTAGCACCTTTTTTAATTAAAAATCTCATATCTATTCGCAAATTTAACATTGATAATCGTGTCTCTCTTGAATTTGATCCCTTTGGTTTATCTGTAAAGGATCTTCAAACGGGGAAGCTTCTCACCCGGTACAATAGCTCCGGGGATCTCTATCCTCTCCAAGGAGCGCCTACCTCTACACCTCATGCCATGATCGCTTCCGTTGGACTTTGGCATCGTCGACTAGGGCATCCAAATAAAGCCACACTGTCTTCGTTACTTCAGGAATTTTGTATCCCTAGTATTAGTTCTCCTCATGACTCCTCTATTTGTAATGCCTGTCAGTGTGGCAAACATGTTCGATTACCGTTTAGCACTTCATCCACTCATAGCTCGTTTCCTTTCGAATTATTACACTGTGATTTATGGACATCTCCCGTGCCTAGTATTTCTGGTTTTAAATATTATCTCGTTATCCTTGATGATTATTCTCATTACATCTGGACTTTTCCTCTCCGTGCAAAATCTAACATCCACACCGTATTTCAAAATTTCCAAAATTATGTCCATACTCACTTTAGTCTTCGTATCCGTTTCATCCAATGTGACAATGGACGTGAATTTGATAACACCAAAAATCGCAACTTCTTTCTCTCTCACGACATTCTTCTTCATTTTTCCTGTCCATACACCTCCCAACAAAATGGCAAAGCTGAACGATCTCTTCGATCCATCAATGATATTCTCCGCACGCTCCTAATTCAGGCCTCTTCCTCCACCCTTTTGGGTAGAAGCTCTCAATGTCGCCACCTTTCTCATCAACGCTCGTCCAACCAAAACATGCCCTCTATACACTCCTTACCAATCTCTTTTTCTCACCTCTCCGGACTACTCCATGTTAGTGTCTTTGGCTGTTTATGCTTTCCCAACACCACATCCACTTCTCCCAATAAACTCGCACCTCGCTCTCTACCGTGCATTCACCTTGGTCTCTCTAGTGATCACAAGGGTGTTGGAATTATTCCCTAGAGGCAATAATAAAGATGTTATTATTATAATTCTTGTTCATGATAAAGTTTATATTCCATGCTAGAATTGTATTAAGCGGAAACATTAATACTTGTGTGGTTTGTGAACAACACCGTGTCCTGATGCGCCTCTAAGGACTAGCTCATTGATCAATGATGGTTAAGGTTTCCTAACCATAGACATGAGTTGTCAATTGATAATGAGATCATATCATTGGGAGAATGATATGATGGACAGACCCAAACTAAGCGAAGCAATTAGATCGTATCATCGTGTTCATCTTTGCATAGCTTTTCCTATGTCAAATATTGTATTCCTTAGACCATGAGATAATACAACTCCCTGGTATCGGAAGAAAGCTTTGAGGTCATCAAACGTCATCCTATGAGAGGGTGATCATAAAGGTGTCTCTCAGGTGATCGGAAAGTATCATTGGGTTGTATGTATCGAGATGGAATTTGTCCCTCCCAAGTCGGAGAGATATACTTGGGACCACTCGGTGTCGATATCAACACCGCTTGCAAGCATGTGGTTAAGTAGTTAATCACAAAGTGATATCGGATTACGGAGCAGTAAAGTACTTCGTGAGCGAGATTGAACTAGGTATGATGCAAGCGATCGAATCTCGGGCAAGTAAAATATCGCGAGACGAAGGGAATATATATATGGGATTGTTTGAATCACGACATCGTGGTTCATCGATATGATCATCGATGAATGTGTGAGTCAATATGGGTGCCTGACCCATTGTTGATTATTGATAGAAGATCATGTACGCATATTCTCGAACCCGAGGTCACACATAACGTGTCTTGGCGCTAGGATAGATTGGATAATTGGTTTATGAATTTTTGTTGAGTCTCGGATGGGATCCGGGACATCACGAGAGGTTCTAATGGTCCGGAGAATAAGATTCATATAAGGCGATGCAGTTTTGGAGTTCGGGATTGTTAGGGTTAATCGGTATTGTATGGAAGCTTCTAGAACCTTCGGAAGGGACCAACGTGGACCCACCTTACGGGAGGGCATGGGCCTATGAGGGAGTGTCCTGGCCGCTTTGGGCCAGGGGCACAAGGCCCATAGGGCCCAGCCGATCCTAGAGTTTAAATCGTTTAAACTAGAGACGGGTTTCTAGAAGAGGGAGAGTCCATGCCCCCACTCCTTATCCTTTGGGCTTGGGGAGGGCTAGGGCCCCCTCTATAAAGAGGGTGAGGCGCACCAACCCCCTACACCTCTCCTCCAAACCCTAGCCGCCTTGCTAGCTTTCCTCTCTCCCTCCCGACTGTTTGTAGGCGAAGCCCTGCTGCAGAAATTCTCCACCATATACACCACGCCGTCGTGTTGTAGATCCAATCTATCTCTCCACCATACTTGCTGGTCCGAGGAAGGAGGAGACTTCGAGGTGCCGCAAGTGTGCATCTCACGGAGGCACCGCCACTTGTGGTGCTAGATCGGATCAGATCGCGAGGAGGAGAAGCGAGTACGACTACATCACCCACGTTCTGACGAACGTTCCGCTGTGCGAATCTTCAAGGGTATGAAGTTCTAATCCAATCTCTCTCGTTTATTACATATCCTAGATTAGATCTTGGCTTTCCCTCTGTTCGCATCCGTAGAAAATTTGATTTACTATGCCGCGAAACCCTTCAGTGGTATCAGAGCTAGATCTATGCGTAGATGTGTTTCACGAGTAGAACGCAACATGGTTGTTGCGGGCGTTGATGTTTTCTGTTGCAAGCCTCTTGTTTGTGTTCTTCTTATGACGCGGGATAGTGAGATCGAAGCGGTCCAGGCCAACCTTACGCGACGTCGTCATGAGACCGGCCGCACTTGGCGTGTGGCTTGTTCCACACATGCGGTGGTGGATGTCGGTTCTCTCACTATAGTTGTCATGGGATTAACACGGAGTTTGGCAACCATAATATCACCGTTGTGGATTTCCGTAGGTAAGAATCGTTCTTAGCATCTACTCCCATAAGCCACGTAAAACATGCAACAACAAAGTAGGCGTCTAACTTGTTTTTGCAGGAGTGTTCTGTGATATGGTATGGCCCAAGATGTGATGTGTATATTGTATGTCATGATCATGTTTTGTAATGTTTCACGACTTGCATGTCGATGAGTACACAACCTGCAGGAGCCATATGGTTGTCTTTATAATTTTGTATGACCTGAGTCAACTTCTTATACGCCATGTAATAGCTTTACTTTATCGCTAAGTAGTTAGCAATAGTTGTAGTTGCTATTCGTGGTGGAGGCAATCATGGTGGAGTGATGGAGATCATGCGGAACACACAAGATGGAGATCATTGCGAAGATTGGCTATACCATGTCACATAAAGTTATATGCATGTGATGTTTATCCTTTATGTATCTTATTATGCTTAGATCATGACGGTAGCATTATAAGATGATTCCTCACTTAAAGATCAAGATAAAATGTTGGAGATATGCCTAGAGGCAATAATAAATGTAGTTATTATTATATCTTTGTGTTTATGATAAATGTTTACATTCATGCTATAATAGTATTAACAAGGAAACATTAATACTTGTGTGATTTGTAAACTTAATTTGAAGTCCCTAGTATAGCCTCTGTACTTCACTAGCTTGTTGGTTGATTAAATGATTGTGGTTTCCCTATCATGAACATTGAGATGTTATCAACAACAAGATCATATCGTTAGGAGAATGATATGGTGGACATACTCCTATTGATAAGCCTAGCATAAAGATCAAGTCATTTCAATAGTTCAATTGCTATATGCTTTCTGATACACAGTAACCTAATTCCTTCGACCATGAGATCATGCATATCACCTTTACCGGATGGATGCTTTGATGACATCAAACACCACACCGTGGCGGGTGGCTATAAAGGTGGCATTGAGTGTTCGAAAGTATTGGTTGAAACACATGGATCAAGTGGGATTTGTCCATCCATATGACGGATAGATATACTCGGGCCCTCTCGGTGGAATGTCATCCAATTAGCTTGCAAGCATGTGACGGGTCACAGGATCACATATCACGGGCGAAAAGAGTACTTATCGATAACGAGGTTGAACTAGGTATGCGAGATACCGAAGCGATCATAACCTCGGATAAGTAAACTATCGTGAGACAAAGGGAAATTGGTATCGTATGTAAGTGGTTCATTCGATCGCAAAGTAATCGTAGAAATATGTAGAGCCATATGAATTTCAGATTCCTCTATTGGTTATTGTTCGGAGAAGTGTCTCGATCATGTCGCATAATTCACGAACCGTAGGGAGACACACTTAAGGATTCGACGTTGTTTTAAGTAGTTATGGTGTTATGAGAAAGACCGAATGTTGATGAGTCTCGGATGGGATCCGGGATATCACGAGGTGATCCGGAATGGTCGGAGAATAAGATTCATATAAGGAAAGTCCCGTTTGAGTTCGGGAATGATTAGGTGTTTTCATCGAATGTTCTAGAAGGTCCGGATTGTCAAGACTCGAGGAGGGTACATGAATGTGTCATTGAATGATTGCATCATGTACTAAGTGTTCTTGCTGTTCCAAAACTTGAAAGTCAAACTGCCGGTTTGAAAGTCAAGCAGCTAAAACAGAAACTATGGAAAAAAGCGAGCTGTGGAAGCAGAAACTGTGGGAAACAAGCAAGAGGAGGTTGAAACCAACTTGGAGGAGGAGTTCCTCTCCTCCAAGCCGGACAGCCCTAGGCCGAGTTGGGAGGACTCCCTCCCTCCTGGCCTAGCTAGCCCTCCACCTATAAAAGGAGGCGGGGCCTCCTCCTGAGACACACAAGTTTCTACCTCTAATCTCCGGTTTAGAGCCGTTTGGTTTAGAGCTTATAATTGCTTTAGCCTGGTTTAGAGCCTTCTAATTGGTGTGTCTAAACTCTAGACCACTAATAGCCCTCTCTCATAATCCACCATACTCGCTCGGCTTAAGCGAAGCCTCATGATTCCCTCTACTTTCGGTACCACGCCGTTGTCTTTGGGAATCGCGAGGAGAGTGCTACAACCTCCATTTGGAGCAAGGGAGAGGAAGGTCTTCGTCAATCGAGCGTGTGACCGATTGCGGAAGCGCTTGGCAGCGCGGAAGGATCGTCCACACGATCTTGAGATCGGAAGAATCGACTACATCACCCACGAGAATCCGCTCTCATTAAACACTTTGGAATCTTCGAGGGTAAGTTATTCCATCGACTCGTTGCTACAATCTAGTAGATAGATCTTGGCTTGTTTGTTTGTATGCGATAGAAAATTTTTGTTTTCCATGCTACGAACCCCTACAAAGGGTATCGAGCCGTGTCTATATGTAGATCTGTTGCACGAGTAGAACACAATGGTCATTGTGGGCGTTGATGCTTTTATTGTCGATTGCTTTTTGTGTACTTTGAATCTTGCGGTATGTTGGGATGAAGCGGCCCAGGCTAACCTTACATGACATCGTTCATGAGACTTGCTCCACGCTTAACATGCAACTTGTATTGCATAAGTGGCTTTGCGGGTGCCTGTTTCTCCTAGCATAGTTAAGATCCAATTTACAACGGGTGATCAACAATTCTAGTATCAATGTTGTGGTTCTTGTTCGTATGTTAGAACGACACTTATTGAAAGCCCCAAACCACGTAAAATATGCAAAGAAAGTAGAGGCGTCTAACTTTGTTTTGCGGGGTGTCTGATGATGTGATATGGCCATGATTGTGATTATATTTGATGTATGCAATGTTCCTTATTGTAAGTTGGCAACGGCAGGAGCCATATGGTTGTCTTTAATTTATGTTAAGACCGTGTCTATTCAAAGTAGTTGTAATAGTTGAAGCCGGTGGGCGACAACCATGGTGAAGCGTCATTGACCTTGATGCAATGTCGGTGATGATGGAGATCATGTTCGTGCTTGAAGATGGAGATCGGAAGCACAAAGAAGAAAACCATATCATATCACATATTATGAATTGCATGTGATGTTAATCCTTTATGCATCTTGTATTGCTTAGTAGAGGCACGGTAGCATTATAAGATGATCCCTCATGCACATGAATTTCAAATCATAAAGTGTTCACCCTTAGTTAGCACCGTTGCTAAAGCTTGTTGTTTCGAAACACCACGTGATGATCGGGTGTGTTAGATTCTGCAAGTGTATACAACGTGAGCAAGCCAGATTTGCTCATGCGAAACTAAGGTTTGATCTTGTGAGCCTAGCATGTACAGACATGGTCTCGGAACACGGATCACCGAAAGGTAAAGCATGAATCATATAGTAGATATGATGAACATGACGATTGTTCGCCATTGAAACTATATCAACTCTCGTGATGATCGGTGTTGATGTGGTGGATTTGGTTCATGTGATCACTAAAACAATGTGAGGGATGTTGTTTTGAGTGGGAGTTCACCTAGTTTAATTTCATTAATTAATTTGAACTCAATTTGTCATAAACTTAGTCTAAACTATTGCAAATATGTTGTAGATCAATGGCAGCCCCTACCATCAATTTTAATGCGTTCCTAGAGAAAGAAAAGTTGAAAAACAATGGAAGCAACTTCGCGGATTGGTTCCGCAATTTGAGGATTGTCCTCACAGCTGGTAATTTGACCTATGTGCTGGATGCACCACTGGGTGACCCACCTGCAGCTGATGCTTCCGATGAAGTAAAGAATGTTTACCTCGCTCGGAAGAATCGGTACTCCATAGTTCGATGTGCTATCTTGTATGGTTTAGAATCGGAGCTTGAGAAAAGGTTTGAAGAGTCGACCCATATGATATTGTCGAGGATCTCAAATTGATTTTTGAGACTCATGCGGCAATTTAAAGCTATGAGGCTTCGAAAAGTTCTTTAAGCTGCAAGATGGAAGAGGCAGCTCAAATCGGTGAGCATGTGCTTAAGATGTCTGCACGCATAAACAAACTTCAAAGCTTGGGTATAGTGATTCCTAATGCTTTGGGGATTTACCGCGTCCTCGATCACTGCCACCAAGTTCTGAGGAACTTTGTGATGAACTACAACATGCGAACATGAACAAAGAGTTGCGAACTGTTTGCTATGTTAAAGTCTGCAGAAGTGGAGATCAATAAAGAGCACCAAGTGTTGATGGTCAATAAGACCACCAAACTCAAGAAAGGCAAGTCTAAGCAAAAGGGACACTTCAAGAAGGGTGGTAAGAAAGTTACCACGCTGGCAAAGAAGACCAAGGCTGGACCCAAGCCTGAAACTGAGTGCTTTTACTGCAAGGGAGAAGGTCACTGGAAGCGGAATTGCCCAAAGTACTTGGCGGATCTGAAGAACGGCAACATCAAGAAGAAAGGTATATCTGATATACATGTTATTGATGTGTATCTCACTAGTACTCGTAGAAGTGCCTGGGTATTTGATACTGGTTCGGTTGCTCATATTTGTAACTCGAAACAGGTCTTTGCGAATAAGCGGAAGCTAGCGAAGAGCGAGGTGATGATGCGGCGTGGAAGCGGATCAAAGGTTGATGTGATCTCGGTCGGCATGCTACCCTTCATCTACCATCGGGATTAGTTTTATACTTAAATAATTGTTATTTAGTGCTGCGTTGAGCATGAACATTATATCGGGATCTTGTTTATTGCGAGACGGTTACTTGTTTAAGTCGAGAGAATAATGGTTGTTCGATTTATATGAGTAATATGTTTTATGCACATGCACCTTTGATAGATGGTCTATTCTTATTGAATCTCGATAGTGGAAATACACATATCAACAACATTGAGGCTAAATGTTTGAAATCAGCGATAATTTGACCTATATGTGGCAATCGTCTTGGTCACATTGGAGTGAAGCGTATGAAGAAACTCCATTCGATGGACTTCTTGAATCACTTGATTTTGAATCACTTGAAAGATGCGAAGCATGTCGATGGGAAAAATGACTAAGACTCCATTTTACGGTATGATGGAGCGAGCTACGGACTTATTGGAAATCATACATACCGATGTGTGGTCCAATGAGTGTAGCATCATGTGATGGTTATCGTTATGTTCTTACCTTCACGGATGACTTGAGTAGATATGGGTATATCTATTTCATGAAACATAAGTCCGAAACTTTCGAGAAGTTTAAGGAGTTTCAAAGTGAGGTAGAGAATCAACGTAACAAGAAGATTAAATTTCTACGTTACGATCGTGGAGGTGAATATCTAAGTTCTGAGTTTGGCGAGCATTTAAAGAAGTGTGGAATACTTTCACAATTGACACATGGGAACACCACAGCGTAATGGTGTGTCCGAGCGTCGTGTCGAACTCTCTTAGATATGGTTCGTTCTATGATGTCACTTACAGATTACCGCTATCATTTTGGGGTTATGCATTAGAAAGCGATGCATTCACTTTAAATAGGGCACCGTCTAAATCCGTTGAAACGACACCGTATGAATTATGGTTTGGGAAGAAACCTAAATTGTCGTTCCTTAAAGTTTGGGGATCTGAAGCCTATGTAAAGAAGTTACAGGACAAGCTTGAACCCAAAGCGGAAAATGCGTCTTCATAGGATACCCGAAGGAAACTATTGGGTATACCTTCTATCATAGATCGAAGGCAAAATCTTCGTTAAGAATGGATCCTTTCTAGAGAAGGAATTTCTCTCGAAAGAAGTATTTGGAAGGAAAGTAGAACTCGACGAGGTTGTCGAACCTTCTCTCGAAATTGCGAGTAGCGCAGACCGGAAGAAGTTCTGTGGTTCTGCACCAATTATAGAGGAAGCTAATGATGTTGATCATGAAACTTGGTTGAAGTTGCTCTGAGCCTCGTGAGGTCAACGAGAACTCGTACCACTCCAGTTGGTATGATCCGTTATGAGTGTCATGTTGGTGGACAACACCGATGACCCGAGACATATGAGGAAGTGATGATGAGCCCAGTTCAATAAATGGCAAGAAGCCATGAAATCCGAGATTGGATCCATGTACGAAAACCAAGTATGGACTTTGGTGGACTTAGGATGGCGGAAGGGTATCGAGAACAAATGGATTTTCAAGAAGAAAGCAGATCTTGATGGTAATGTTCTTTTATAAAGCTTGACTTGTCGCAAAGGGTTTCGACAAATTCAAGGAGTTGACTACGATGAGACTTTCTCACCAAGATGCGAAGCTAAAGTCTGAGGATTATGTTAGCAATCACTGCATATTACGATTATGAGATATGGCAGATGGATGTCAAAACAGCATTCCTCAATGGAGATATTGATGAAGAGTTGTATATGATGCAACCCAAAGGTTTTGTCGATCCTATAGATGCTAACAAGGTATGCAAACTTCAAAGGTCCATCTATGGATTGAAGCAAGCATCCCAGTTGGAATCAACGTTTTGATAAGGTAATCAAAGTTTTGGTTTTATACAAACTTATGGAGGAGCTTGTATTTACAAGAAAGTGAGTGGGAGCTCTGTAGCATTCTTAATACTATATGTGGATGACATATTGTTGATTGGGAATGATGTAGACCTTCTTAATAGTGTCAAGGAATATTTGAATAATAGTTTTCAATGAAGGATCTTGGCGAAGCAGCTTACATATTAGGCATAAAGATTTATAGAGAGATCGAACGCCAAATATCATTGTCACAGAGTACATATTTGGACAAAGTTCTAAAGAGGTTTGGAATGGAAGAAAGCAAGAAAGGGTTCTTGCCCATGTTGCTCAATCGACCTTGAGTAAAACTCAAAGTCCGACATCGGCAAAAGATAGAGAAAGGATGAGTAAGACTCCTATGCCTCAGCCATAGGATCTCTAATGTATGCCATGCTATGTACTAGACCCGACATTGCATATCTTTGTTAGTTTAACTAGCGGATATCAAAGTGATCCATGAGTGGATCATTGGACAATCAAAAACATCCTTAAGTACTTGAGAAGAACTAAGGATATGGTTCTTTCTTATGGAGGTGATGAACAACTCGTTGTTAATGGTTACACCGATGCTAGTTGGAACACCGATCCGGATGATTCTAAATCACAATCTGGATACGTATTTATTTTGAATGGTGCAGCTGTTAGCTGGAGGAGTGCAAAGCAAAGCGTTGTGGCGAGATCTTCAACTGAATCGGAATACATGGCTGCTTCGGAGGCTTCACAAGAAGCGATATGGATGAAAGAGTTCATTACAGAGTTGGGTGTGGTTCCTAGTCTTGTTGGACCCAATGTCTATCTACTGTGATAACATGGGCGCCATAGCCAATGCGCAAGAACCAAGGTCACACAAGAAGCTGAAGCATATCAAGCTGCTTTTTCATGCTATTTGAGAACATATCCAGGATGGGGATATAAAGATTTGCAAAGTACACACAGATCTGAATGTGGCGGATCCGTTGACTAAACCTCTCCCGAGGGCAAAACATGACCAACACCAAACTGCCATGGGTGTTCGGTATATTACCATGTAATCTAGATTAGATGACTCTAGTGCAAGTGGGAGACTGTTGGAGATATGCCCTAGAGGCAATAATAAATGTAGTTATTATTATATCTTTGTGTTTATGATAAATGTTTACATTCATGCTATAATAGTATTAACAAGGAAACATTAATACTTGTGTGATTTGTAAACTTAATTTGAAGTCCCTAGTATAGCCTCTATACTTCACTAGCTTGTTGGTTGATTAAATGATTGTGGTTTCCCTATCATGAACATTGAGATGTTATCAACAACAAGATCATATCGTTAGGAGAATGATATGGTGGACATACTCATATTGATAAGCGTAGCATAAAGATCAAGTCATTTCAATAGTTCAATTGCTATATGCTTCCTGATACATAGTAACCTTATTCCTTCGACCATGATATCATGCATATCAACTTTGCCGGATGGATTCTTTGATGACATCAAACACCACACCGTAACTGGGTGGCTATAAAGGTGGCATTGAGTGTTCGGAAAGTATTGGTTGAAACACATGGATCAAGAGTGGGATTTGTCCATCCATATGACGGATAGATATACTCTGGGCCCTCTCGGTGGAATGTCATCCAATTAGCTTGCAAGCATGTGACTGGGTCACAAGGGATCACATATCACGGGAACGAGAAAAGAGTACTTATCGGTAACGAGGTTGAACTAGGTATGCAGAGATACCGACGATCATAACCTCGGATAAGTAAACTATCGTGAGACAAAGGGAAATTGGTATCGTATGTAAGTGGTTCATTCGATCGCAAAGTAATCGTAGAAATATGTGGGAGACATATGAATTTCCAGATTCCTCTATTGGTTATTGTTCGGAGAAGTGTCTCGATCATGTCCGCATAATTCACGAACCGTAGGGAGACACACTTAAGGATTCGACGTTGTTTTAAGTAGTTATGGTGTTATGATAAAGAGATCGAATGTTGTTCGGAGTCTCGGATGGGATCCGGGATATCACGAGGTGATCCGGAATGGTCCGTAGAATAAGATTCATATAAGGAAAGTCTCGTTTCGGAGTTCGGGAATGATTCCGGTGTTTTCATCGGGAATGTTCTAGAAGGTCGGATTGTCCGAAGCACTCGGGAGGGTACATGAATGTGTCATTGAATGATTGCATCATGTACTAAGTGTTCTTGCTGTTCCAAAACTTGAAAGTCAAACTGCCAGCGGTTTGAAAGTCAAGCAGCTAAAACAGGAAGCTACGGAAACAGAAGCTGTGGGAAGCGAGAAACTGTGGGAAACAAGCAAGAGGAGGTTGAAACCAACTTGGAGGAGGAGTTCCTCTCCTCCAAGCCGGCGCTAGCCCTAGGCGAGTTGGGAGGACTCCCTCCTCCTGGCGCCTAGCCCTCCACCTATAAAAGGAGGCGGGCCTCCTCCTTGAGACACACAAGTTTCTACCTCTAATCTCCGGTTTAGAGCCGTTTGGTTTAGAGCTTCTAATTGCTTTAGCCTGCGGTTTAGAGCCTTCTAATTGGTGTGTCTAAACTCTAGACCACTAATAGCCCTCTCTCATAATCCACCATACTCGCTCCGGCTTAAGGCGAAGCCCTGCGGGATTTCCCCTCTACTTCCGGTACCACGCCGTTGTGCTGCCGGAATCGCGAGGAGAGTACTACAACCTCCATTTCCTCTTTGGAACAAGGAGAGGAAGGTCTTCGTCAGTCTTGAGCGTGTGACCGATCAAGGGAGCGCTGCGAGCAGCGTGCGGAAGGATCGTCCACACGATCTTGAGATCAGAAAGAGTACGGCTACATCACCCACGAGAATCCTCTCTCGTTAAACACTTTGGAATCTTCGAGGGTAAGTTATTCCATCGACTCGTTGCTACAATCTAGTAGATAGATCTTGGCTTGTTTGTTTGTATGCGATAGAATTTTTTTGTTTTCCATGCTACGAACCCCTACAAAAAACTGTGTTCTCCCATAGTATGCACCGTTGCGAAAGTTCGTCGTGTCCAAGCATCACGTGATGATCGGGTGCTATAGACTCTACGCTCACATACAACGGGTGCAAGCCAGTTTTGCACATGCAGAAATACTTGGGTCTAGCTTGATGAGCCTAGCATGTACAGACATGGCCTCGGAACACAAGAACCGAAAGGTTAAGCATGAGTCATATGAATGATATGATCGACACTTCGTTGTCCACCATTGAAACCACATCTCTTCTCGTGATGATCGGATTAGGTGTGGTGAATTTGGATCGTGTTCACTAAACAACTTGAGGGATGTTGAATTTAGTGGGAGTTCATCTAGTAATTTGATTAAGTTGAACTATTTATCATGAACATAGTCTAAATTCTACTTGCAAATACTGTAGATCACATGGCCAAGTACAACTTCAACTTCAACGTTTTTGCTGAGAAAGAAAAGCTTAGAAACAATGGGTCTAACTTCACCAATTGGTTCCGCAATCTAAGAATCATTACATCAAGGACAAAGGACTATGTCCTTGGGAAGCGTTAGGTGACCCCCTAAACTGCGCGGTGATGAGAAAGTTGTCTATCGATCAGCAAAGATGATTATGGTGTGATTAAGAGCACCATGTTGTTTGCTATGGAACCAAGCTTCAAAATCGTTTTGAAGAGTATCCGCCCTTGAGATTCTCGAGGAGCTGAAAACCATGTTTGAGACTCAGCCCGTTCCGAGATATGAGATCTCGAAGTTCTTTAACTGCAAGATGGAGGAAGGGAGTTCGTTAGTGAGCACGCCATAAAGATGTGGGCTACACTCACGCAGCATTGAGCAAACTGGAATGCACGATTCGAGGAGCTCAAGATTGACAGGTTTCAATCACTCCCTCCGGCTACAAAAGTTTTGTAGTGACTCATAATCAGATTGGTTCCGATACGATCACCGAGCTCTTCGCAGTCAAGGCTGCAGAGGTGGACATCAAGAAGTATAATCATGTGTTGATGGTCAAAATCCCTCCTTTAAGAAAGGTAAGGAGCAAAGAAACCCTTCAAGAAGGGCGGCAAGCTTAATGCCCTCGAGAAGAAGTCAAGTCTGGTCCTAAGCCCGACATCGAGTGCTTCTATTGCAAGGACAAGGGTCCTTTGGGCGCAATCGTCCGAAGTACTTAGCGGACAAGAAGGCTGGCACCATCAAAGGTATATTTGATATACATGTTATTGATGTTTTCCTTACTAGCCCTCGTTGTAGTGCAGGTATTTGATACCGTTCGATTGCTAATATTTGTAACTCGAAGCAGAGCTCTGGAATAGACGGCGCTTGGGGATGAGGTGATGCGCGCGTTGGCAGCGGATCAAGAGTTGATGTGATGGCCGTCGACGCTCTCCTTAGTTTTACCTTCGGGATTAGTTTTAAACCTTAATAAGTGTTATTATGTACTGCGTTGAGCATGAACATTATTTGGATCGTGTTTATTGCAAGACGGTTATTCATTTAAATCGGAGAATAATGGTTGTTCTATTTATATGAGTAACATCTTTTATGGTCATGCACCTCTTGTGAATGGTTTATTTCTTCTAAATCTCGAAAGGGATGAAACACACATCCATAACATTGAGGCTAAGAGATGCAAAGTAGATAGTGATAATACTACTTATTTGTGCACTGTCGTCTAGGTCATATTGGTGTAAAGCGCATGAAGAAACTCCATTCGATGGACTTTTGGAGTCTCTTGATTTTGAATCATTTGACACATGCGAACCATGCCTCATGGGCAAGATGATCAAAACCCGTTCTCGGTATGATGGAGCGAACGGACTTGTTGGAAATCATACATACCGATGTATGCGGACCGATGAGTGTTTCGATAGCGGTGGATATCGCTATTTCCTCACTTTTACCGATGACTTAAGTAGATATGGGTATATCTATTTAATGAAACATAAATCTGAAACATTTGAAAAGTTCAAGGAATTTCGAATGAAGTGGAGAACCATCGTAATGAAAGATTAAGTTTCTACGATCCGATCGTGGAGGTGAATATTTGAGTTATGATTTTCTCACGCATCTTAAAGCAAGTGGAATCGTTTCACAACTCACGCCACAGAACACCACAGTAGCAATGGTGTGTACGAGCAGGAATCGAACCCTATTAGATATGGTCCAATCAATGATGTCTCTTCTTGATTTGCGTTATCATTTTGGGGTTATGCATTAGAAACGCTGCATTCACTTTAAATAGGGCTCCATCTAAATCCGTTGAGACGACACCGTATGAACTGTGGTTTGGTGCTAAACCTAAGTTGTCGTTTCTTAAAGTTTGGGGATGCGAAGCTTCGTCAAGAAGTTGATGCGGACAAGATCGAACCCAAAGCGGAGAAATGCGTCTTCATAGGATACCCTAAGGAAACTATTGGGTATACCTTCTATCACAGAACCGAAGGCAAAGTGTTTGTCATAAGAACGGTTCCTTTCTTGAGAAGGAGTTTCTCTCGAAAGAAGTGAGTGGGAGGAAAGTAGAGCTAGCGAGGTTATTGAACCTTCTCTTGAATTGGAGAGTAGCGCGGCACCTGAAATTGTTCGATGCCTTTGCACCAACAATAGAGGAAGCTAATGACAAGGATCATGAAGCTTGGACGATGCTTCTCTTGAGCGTCGCAGTCGACAAGGTCGCGTGCCCCTCCCGAGAGTACGGCAACCCTGTCTTGGTTGTCTTGTTGGTAGAAGGCGGTGAACCTCGAACTATGAGGAAGCGATGATGAGCCGGACTCGAGAAATGGTGGAAGCCATGAAATCCAATTGGGATCCATGGCGAAAACCAAGTATGGACTTTGGTGGACCCTCCTAGCGACGAAAGGCCGTTGAGTGCAAATGGATCTTCAAGAAGAAAGCGGACGCGGATGGTAATGTTACCGTCTATAAAGCACGGCTTGTCGCGAAAGGTTTTCGACAAGTTCAAGGTGTTGACTACGATGAGACTTTCTCTCCGTGGCGATGTTTAAGTCCATTCGGATTTTATTAGCAATTGCTGCGTTTCATGATTATGAAATATGGCGGATGGATGTCAAGATCGCTTTCCTCAATGGGAACATTGATGAAGAGTTGTATATGATGCAACGAAGGTTTGTCGATCCTAAGGATGCTAGTAAAGTATGCAAACTTCACGTTCCATTTATGGACAAGCAAGCATCTCGGAGTTGGAACCTTCGTTTTGATCAAGTGATCAAGAGCTTTGGATTTGTTACAAATTGCTCTGAAGCTTGTATCTACAAGAAAGTGAGTGGGAGCTCGGTGGCGTTTACAGTCTTGTATGTGGATGACATATTGATTATCGGAAATGACATCAACATGCTTAACAATGTGAAGAGTTATTTGAACAAGTGTTTTTCAATGAAAGACCTAGGTGAAGCTGCTTATATATTGGGCATCAAAATATAGAGATAGACAAAGGCGCTGATAGCTTTAAGCGGTACATACCTAGACAAAGTTCGAAAAGGTTCGAATGGATAAGGCAAAGAAAGGTTCGGTGCCTATGTTGTCGGTAAGATATTGAGCAAGGCTCTGTCCATTCTACGGTAAATGATAGGAAGCTATGAGCAAAGTGCCTTATGCCTCGGCCATAGGTTCCATCATGTATGCCATCTTGTGTACTAGACGGATGTGTCCAATGCTCTTAGTTTGACGGCGGATATCAAAGTGATCCGAGTGGAACCTTTGGACAGCCGTGAAGAACATCCTAAAGTACCTAAATAGAACTAAAGAAATGTTCTTAGTCTATGGGGTGATGAACACTTGTCGTAAAGGTTACGTCAATGCTAGTTTCGACACCGACAAGGATGATTCCAAATCTCGAGACGGATACGTTTATATTTTGAATGGAGGAGTCAAGAGTGGAGAAGCTGCAAGCAAAGCGTGATCGCGGGATCTACAATGGAAGCGGAATACATGGCCGCTGTAAGCGTCAAGTGAAGGAGTTTGGATCGAAACTTCATCATCGAGCTTGGCGTGGTTCAAGTGCATTGGACCCACTGGAGATATTGTGTGACAACACCGCGCCATAGCACTCGCTAAGGAACCAAGATATCATCCAAAGACCAAGCATATCAACATAAGTTTCATATAATCCGAGATTATATAGTAGATGGAGATCTGAAGATTAGCAAAGTACATACGGATCGAATGTCGCAGATCCATTGACTAAACCTCTTCCACGTGTAAAACATGATCAACACCTCGATTGCCATGGGTGTGAGATTGTTGCCGATGTAAACTAGATTATTGACTCTAGTGCAAGTGGGAGACTGTTGGAATTATGCCCTAGAGGCAATAATAAAGATGTTATTATTATAATTCTTGTTCATGATAAAGTTTATATTCCATGCTAGAATTGTATTAAGCGGAAACATTAATACTTGTGTGGTTTGTGAACAACACGTGTCCCTGATGCGCCTCTAAGGACTAGCTCATTGATCAATGATGGTTAAGGTTTCCTAACCATAGACATGAGTTGTCAATTGATAATGAGATCATATCATTGGGAGAATGATATGATGGACAGACCCAAACTAAGCGAAGCAATTAGATCGTATCATCGTGTTCATCTTTGCGTAGCTTTTCCTATGTCAAATATTGTATTCCTTAGACCATGAGATAATACAACTCTGGTATCGAAGAAAGCTTTGAGGTCATCAAGCGTCATCCTATGAGAGAGGGTGATCATAAAGGTGTCTCTCGGTGATCGGAAAGTATCATTGGGTTGTATGTATCGAGATGGAATTTGTCCCTCCCAAGTCGGAGAGATATACTTGGGCCCACTCGGTGTCGATATCAACACGCTTGCAAGCATGTGGTTAAGGAGTTAATCACAAAGTGATATCGGATTACGGAACGAGTAAAGTACTTCTGTGAGAGATTGAACTAGGTATGGCAATCAAGCGATCGAATCTCGGGCAAGTAAAATATCGCGAGGCAGAGGAATATATATATGGGATTGTTTGAATCGACATCGTGGTTCATCCGATATGATCAACGATGAATGTGGAGTCAATATGGGTGCCAGACCCTCTATTGATTATTGATAGAAGATCATACGCATATTCTCGAACTCAGGTCACACATAACGTGTCTTGGCGCTAGGATAGATTGGATAATTGGTTTATGAATTTTTGTTCGAGTTTTGGATGGGATCCGGGACATCACGAGAGGTTCCGAATGGTCGAGAATAAGATTCATATAAAGATGTAGTTTTGGAGTACGGAATTGTTCCGGGTTAATCGGTATTGTACCGGAAGCTTCTAGAACCTTCCGGAAGGGGACCAACGTGGCCCCACCTTCCGGGAGGGGGCATGGGCCTATGAGGGAGTGTCCTGGCCGCTTTGGGCCAGGGGCACAAGGCCCCATAGGGCCCAGCCGATCCTAGAGAGTTTAAATCGTTTAAACTAGAGATAGGGTTTCTAGAAGATGTGAGAGTCCATGCCCCCCACTCCTTATCCTTTGGGCTTGGGGAAGGGGCTAGGGCTGCGCCCCCCCCCTCTATATAAACAGGGGTGGGGGCGCACCAACCCCCTACACCTCTCCTCCAAACCCTAGCCGCCTTGCTAGCTTTCCTCTCTCCCTCCCGACTGTTTGTAGGCGAAGCCCTGCTGCAGAAATTCTCCACCATATACACCACGCCGTCGTGTTGTAGATCCAATCTATCTCTCCACCATACTTGCTGGTCCGAGGAAGGAGGAGGCCGAGTGCTGCGTGTGCATCTCACGGAGGCACCGCCACTTGTGGTGCTAGATCGGATCGGATCGCGAGGAGGAGAAGCGAAATACGACTACATCACCCACGTTCCGTGAGCGTTCATCTGTGAATCTTCAAGGGTATGAAGTTCTAATCCAATCTCGTTGATTACATCTCCTAGATTAGATCTTGGCTTTCCCTCATTAGCATCCGTAGAAAATTTTGATTTACTATGCCGAAACCCTTGGTGGTATCGAGCTAGATCTATGCGTAGATGTGTTTCACGAGTAGAACGCAACATGGTTGTTGCGGGCGTTGATGTTTTTCTGTTGCAAGCCTCTTGTTTGTGTTCTTCTTATGGCGGGATAGTGAGATTGAAGCGGTCCAGCCAACCTTCGCGACGTCGTTCGCGAGACCGGCTCCGCTTGACGTGTGGCTTGTTCCACATGCGTGGTGGATGTCGTTTCTCTCACTATAGTTGTCATGGGATTAACACCGAGTTTGGCAACCATAATATCACCATTGTGGCTTTCCGTAGGTAATAATCGTTCTTAGCATCTACTCCCATAAGCCACGTAAAACATGCAACAACAAAGTAGAGGTCTAACTTGTTTTTGCAGGAGTGTTCGTGATATGGTATGGCCCAAGATGTGATGTGTATATTGTATGCGATGATCATGTTTTGTAATGTTTCACGACTTGCATGTCGATGAGTACACAACCGGCGAGCCATATGGTTGTCTTTATAATTTTGTATGACCTGAGTCAACTTCTTATACGCCATGTAATAGCTTTACTTTATCGCTAAGTAGTTAGCAATAGTTGTAGTTGCTATTCGTGGTGGAGGCAATCATGGTGGAGTGATGGAGATCATGCGGAACACACAAGATGGAGATCATTCTTGCGAAGATTGGCTATACCATGTCACATAAAGTTATATGCATGTGATGTTTATCCTTTATGTATCTTATTATGCTTAGATCGCGACGGTAGCATTATAAGATGATTCCTCACTTAAAGATCAAGATAAAACTATGTTCTCCCCAAGTATGCACCGTTCGAAAGTTAAATCGTGTCCAAGCATCACGTGATGATCGGGTGCTATAGACTCTCGCTCACATACGGGTGCAAGCCAGTTTTGCACACGCGAAATACTTGGGTCTAGCTTCGAGCCTAGCATGTACGGACATGGCCTCGGAACACAAGAACCGAAAGGTTAAGCATGAGTCATATGAATGATATGATCGACGCCGTTGTCCACCATTGAAACCACATCTCTTCTCGTGATGATCGGATTAGGTGTGGTGAATTTGGATCGTGTTCACTAAACAACTTGAGGGATGTTGAATTTAGTGGGAGTTCATCTAGTAATTTGATTAAGTTGAACTATTTATCATGAACATAGTCTAAATTGTACTTGCAAATCATAGATCACATGGCCAAGTCCAACTTCAACTTCAACGCGTTTTCTTTGAGAAAGAAAAGCTTAGAAACAATGGGTCTAACTTCACCAATTGGTTCCGCAATCTAAGAATCATTACGTCATGGACAAAAGGACTATGTCCTTGGGAAAGCGTTAGGTGACCCCTGCTGCAATGCGGGTGATGAGAAAGGCATCTCGATCAGAAAGATGATTATGGTGTGATTAAGAGCACCATGTTGTTTGCTATGGAACACCGAGCTTCAAAATAGTTTTGAAGAGTATCCCGGCCTTCGAGATTCTCGAGGAGCCGAAAACCATGTTTGGACTCAGGCCGCTCGAGAGATATGAGATCTCCGAGAAGTTCTTTAAGCGCAAGATGGAGGAAGGAGTTCCGTTAGTGAGCACGCCATAAAGATGTCGGGCTACACTCAGCATTGAAAGCTGGAATGCACGATTCGGAGGAGCTCAAGATTGACAGGTTCTGCAATCACTCCTCCGCCTACAAAAGTTTTGTAGTGACTCATAATCAGTTGGTTCCACTGATACGATCACCGAGCTCTTCGCAGTGAAGGCTGCAGAGGTGGACATCAAGAAGGATAATCATGTGTTGATGGTCAACAAGCCCTCCTTTAAGAAAGGTAAGGAGCAAAGAAACCCTTCAAGAAGGGCGGCAAGCGCAATGCCCTGCCGAGAAGAAGCTCAAGTCGGTCCTAAGCCCGACCTTTGAGTGCTTCTATTGCAAGGACAAGGTCCTTTGGAGCATAGTTGTCAAGTACTTAGCGGACAAGAAGGCTGGCACCATCAAAGGTATATTTTATATACATGTTATTGATGTTTTCCTTACTAGCCCTCGTTGTAGTGCCTGGGTATTTGATACCGGTTCAGTTGCTAATATTTGTAACTCGAAACAGGAGCTACGGTTCAGGTGCCTAAGTCTATATAAAGGCCAGGAGGGCACGTCCTAGATCTCTCGACTCATACTTTCGCACGCACCTCCACGCCAGATCGAATCTGCGCACCCTGTAACCTTCGGTTCCGCCGTAATCAAGAGCAGACAAGCAGGAGTAGGGTTTTCCCTCGGGGCTGAACACAGGTAAATCTCGTGTCCCCTGGTTGCTTGTCTGTTAACCGTGCCACGATCTCCAGCATCCCCATCTTCTCCGAAACCCAAGTCCATAACAATGGGCATTGATGAGATTAAACCTCGTCAATTGGCGCCGTCTGTGGGAATCGGGGCTGCTGATTGTGCGATCGTGACGGTCCCAACCCGATCGATCTACAACTCCGCGGCGACGGAGAATCACCTCCTCTTCGGGACTTTTCACTTCACCGCCCACTCGCCGGCCACCATGAAGGATTTCGAGCCCGTAGGCGACGGACTCGAGATTTTGTTCGGGAGCTTCTGCTTCCAGGTGGGACAAACTGGCACCCTCTGCCTTCCTGAGCGGGTGCCCGTGCCATCGATCAAGCCCGCCTCGTGGACTCCACACCCCGTGCTACGCACGTCACCATCGACAGATGAGTTCTACAGCAGCAGCTGCTGCAACTCCGATCTGTGCGATCCACCTTCGGATGAAGGGACCTACGGTTCCGGACCCGAAAGCTGCGGCAGCAGCGAACCGATATATGAGCGCTACCTATGCGCCGCGGTCATCCAGGATCAACAAACGCCCAACCCGCCACCCAACACGAACCCCAACCCGCAGGACGGAAACGGCGGAATGTATAGCCAATCCACCGGCTGGGAGAACAACGGCCACGTCATCCAACTTATCAAAGAAGTATGGGTGCAGGCACGTCGTGCCGTCGCAGGCGACATAGTCCTGCCTGTGGATTCACCACGCGACCTACTGATGGCGTACCACTACCTCCTCATCGAGCAGCACAAGAAGCAAGTCAAGATGCAGGAGACGCTCGATAAATGCAAGCAAGCAGCCTCCGAGTCCAGCGCGCGACGAGCTGCGCTCTCCGCCATGGCACCCGGCTCTAGCACGAATGGAAATCAGGGAAACAAGCATCGCTCACGGGTGGAGAACATGGATCCCAAGGAACACCTTGATGTGACCTGAACTCTCCACACGTCATTCATGGATATGGACGACGGCAACATCATCCCGAAGACACCGCAGGCTGCGATCCTGGCTGCCACTGCGTATCTCGCGGCCCACCAACCTCCGAAAGGGGACCCGAAAAGAGCCATGCATAAGTCCGCACTCACCGGACTCGGACTCGTCGGAGCTGCGCTCCACGAAGACGCTCCGGCGGAGCCGAAGAAGAAAGCTCCGGTCAGGCGTGACCGTAGCCCCACCCCTTCATCCGAAGAGGAGGAGGAGCACGACCTTCCTCGAAGGAAGAAGAGCTCGCATCGCCATAAACGCGACTACGACGCCAGAGACGCGCTTACGCAGCGCAAAATCGATAAAGAGCGAGCCAAACACGCATGCTCGTCCGAGTCCGAGATGGATGAAGATGAAGGAGAACTCTGTGGAGCTCGATGCTTCAGCAGATCTGTTCAGCGAACAAATATGCCACGCAATTTCAAGCTTCCTTCGGATACTCCTAAGTTCAACGGCACGCAAGATCCGAAATCTTGGCTCAGCGATCATCTGTCATCCGTCAAGCTGCACGGCGGTAACAAAGAAACCGACATGCAATGCCTCCATTGCGGTGACGGTATGGCCAGTGCTCAAGAGCCTATCATCGGGATCCATCCAAAGTTGGGAGGAGCTAGCTTACGGCTTCATCCGAAATTTCAAGGCACCAGCAAGAGGCCGCCTCAATCGAAGAGTTGCGAGCACTTTTCGAGAACGGGGAATCTATTCGCTCGTACATATTATCGGATCTACCACCAAGAACTCCACAGCGCATATCTCCGAGGAGGCCATCGACGCCTTTCGAGACGTCAAACGCCAAGAATTCAAGGAAGAACTTGGTGTCAAGCCCAAGACACTCGACCACCTCATGGACATTGCCAGCAGTTGGGCGGGACGGGAAGATTGCATCCAATGGCCAATCGCAAGAAGAGGACGACTACGGCCGAAGGCGAGAACGCCACAGCAAGAGGAGATCGCGTGTCTACGAAGACCGCGACGGACCCGATATGGTCGCGGCTGGCTACGCCGACCGCCGCAACGACAACAACCGCAATAGCGGAGGTTACCGCGGAGGAAATCTCCGAGACAGCGGACGATCATCACAATCGTGGAAACGCCGCGATCGCGACAATGGACCCTCAGAATTCGAAAAACTTTCGGGTCCATGCACTATCCACTTCTACATCGACAAGCAAGATGGCAAAAAGAAAGCTAGTCACATGCTCAAGGACTGCCGCGAGTTCCAGAAACTCAGCGAAATCATGGCGCAGATGAGGCAACAAGCCCCAATCCCCGCGCTCGGAAACGCACCCGCGCAAGGAGAAATAGCACACGGAGCTCCTCCTCCGCCACCTATTGGAGGCCCAAACCAACCCGATCGCGGCAAAACAACGCCGGGTCGCATACCCCCACCAAAGGGAGCACTAAATATGATCCGGAAGGGCGCCCAACAAGCGAGTGCGAAGAAAATCACCCGACAAATCAACTTGGCGTGGCAACTCCACCGCAATCCACAGGTACCTCGGCGGATCGAGTCTGCATCACGTTCACTCGCGGATCACCCTCGCGGATCCCTTGCCAGTCATGCTGCCACAGTGCTGGAGGCGCAGATCGGAGGCTTCGAGATGAGTCGCGTCTTCATGGGCGATGGCGGCGGCATCAACCTAATGTTCAAGCACCACAGCAGCTATGCGGATCCGCAATGCACTGGAACAATCGACACAACGTTCCACGACATTGTACCAGAAAAGGCATATTCCCCAGGCAAAATAGGACTCGGCGTCATCATCGGACAACTTTCGGCGAGCGACTCGATTGAAGTGGTGGGTGGCCGTCGCAATACCACGCCATCTGGGCGTGTAGCATTCGCAAGGTTCTGGCCGTCCCACACTCGCATACCTACTACTCAAGATGCGGGACCAAGGCGTCATCACAGTCCATGGGAGCTTCACCCGATCGGACCAATGCGACAGGGATTTCAACAAAATCTCCCAGTCTTTCGGCATGCAAGACGAGCTTGTAAGGCTCCGCGAGGTGACGGACAATGGGCTACCCCCTGTCACAAGGCAGAACGCACCTGACATGTCCTTCGACTCCACCGTCAACACCAAGAAAGTGCAGGTCCATCCGACGGATGCCTCCAAGACGGCCCTCATCGCCAATGACCTCAGCACCGCATAGGAAGGGGCACTCGTCGAATTCCTCCGTGAGCACTGGGAAATCTTCGCCTGGTGTCCTGCGGACATGCCAGGAGTTCCCAGGGAATTCGCCGAGCACGCACTCAATGTCTTTCCAGACACCAAGCCAGTCAAGCAGTCCATCCAAGACGCCAGACCCGAGCGAAGCTATCGGCAAGGAAATCAATAGGCGCTCGCTGCAGACTTCATCAGGGAAATCAAAGAAAGCGAGTGGCTTGCAAACACGGTGATGGTCCCGAAGAAGGACACGGACATCCTGCGGATGTGTGTGGACTTCACATCACTAAATAAGCATTTCCCAAAGGACCACTTCCCTCTTCCACGAATCGACCAGATCATCGATTCATTGCGGAGTTGCGAAACTCTCCTTCCTCGATGCCTACTCAGGCTATAACCGATTCGGCTCAAGGTCGAAGATCGGGAGAAAGCGGCGTTTATGACACCGTTCGGAGTATTCGTTACAACACAATGCCCTTCGGCTAAAACTTGGTGCCACGTACCAGCGATGCATGCAGGCCTACCTCAAGGACCAGATTGGTCGCAACGTCCAAGTTTATGTCGACGACATAGTCATAAAAACTAGAGAGTCAAGGACACTTATCGACGATCTCCGCGAGACGTTCGACAACCTTGATCGCTATAGGATCAAGCTCAATCCCGAAAAGTGCGCCTTCGGCATCCCATCAGGTCAACTACTCGGGTACTTCATCTCTCAACGAGGGATCGAGGCAAACCCGAAGAAAATCAACGCCATCATGACGATGGAGAAGCCGAAAAACCTCAAGGGCGTCCAGCAGCTCGCAGGTCGAGTAGTGGCGCTAAGCAGGTTCATCAGCCGTATGGGCGAGAAGGCCCTACCATTCTACCAGCTGCTGCGTAAAGCAGACAAGTTCGAGTGGACACCAGAATCCAACGACGCATTCGAAAGCCTCAAGCGGCTCCTCTCCACCTCGCCCGTTTTGGTAACGCCAAAGGAGCGCGAGCCCTTGCCAGTACATAGCCACACACCAGTGGTCGACTGCACTCGTGGTCGAACGACCCGAAGAAGGCAAGACCCACGGGGTCCAACGCCCAATTACTACCTCAACAGGTAATCGACACCAACAAGCGGTACCCTCACTACTGGGTTAGCCTACGGCATGTTCATGACGGCTCGACGGTTGAGCCATTACTTCCGAGCACCGGTGATGGTCGTCAACGAAGCACCCCGAACAGCATCTGAATAATCCAGAGGCCACGGGACGGGTGGCTGTGGGCATCGAACTATCACCCTTGGACATCGTCTACGAAGCGACACGCAATCAAATCTCAAGTCCTTCCGGACTTCACGGTGCCTTGGATGGAGCTGCGGCTTCCGGACACCCGGACATGTCGCGATCTGGACAATGCATTTCGACGGCTCCAAGCGCGGCGGGCGGCGAGGGTCATCTTGACCTCCCGCGGTGACAAGATGAAATCGTCCTTGGATGAAATTCGGGCCTCAACAACAACGAATCTGAAGCCCTCATCCATGGCATGAGGATGGCAAAGATATGCTTGGCGCCAACGCGCTGGTCATCTACGGTAACTCCAACCTCGTCGTCCGGCAGACGATGAATGAGTGTGACGCTGCGAAAACATGATCGCGTCACGCGCTCTACAATGCACTCGAAGGAGAATTCGGCTGCGAACTTGACGCGTTGGAAGAGAGAGAAATGAGGAAGCCGATAGACTTCGCCAACATCGGCTCCACTGCGCAAAGGTGCCACCGGTGTGTTCCTCGAACAAATCGTGCCATCCATCAAGCGTAAATTCCCCAAGGATCACCGAAGAATCGAGCACTCGGGAGCTCGCTATCCGAAGGACACGAAGGACCGAGAAACCGGACACGAGGTATCCATGGTCAACCTAATGCAGGTCATGGCGGTCGAAGAATCCGGACACGACCGTACCTCCGGTTATGATAAGCGGAGAATTGCCTCGATTATCAGACGCCCGGCGCATATCTCGCCGGTCAAAAGCCTTCACCGTCATCAACGGCGAGCTATACAAGCGAAGCATCACGGGTATATTTCAACGGTGCGTCACCATCGACGACGGCAAGGCCATACTCCAAGACATCCACGAAGGCATCTGCGGCCACCACGCAGGCAGCCGCTCCCTTGTCGCTAAAGCTCTACGAGCAGGATTCTACTGGCCGACGGCCATGAGCGACGCAAAGGACATTGTCTGAAGATGCAACGGATGCCAACGGTTCGCCGACAAACCGCACACACCTGGGTCCGAGCTCAGGCCCATACCTATAGCTTGGCCTTTCGCTCAATGGGGCCTCGACATGATCGGCAAACTGCCAAAATCCTCGAAAGGAGGACACGTCTTCCTCCTAGTTGCGGTCGACAAATTCACCAAGTGGATCGAGGCCATGCCGGTCACCAACCAGAAAGGCAAAACTGCCGTCAAGTTCTTCGAGTCCATTGTCTACAGGACTTCTGCGAAGGCCTTGGGATCAACATCACATATGCCTCAGTGGCACACCCGCAAACGAACAGACAAGTGGAAAAGGCCAACGGCCTAATCGGAGTCGGCATCAAGAAGCGCCTGATGAGCTCACTCGAACACAAAGCTGGAAATTGGACGAAGGAGCTAACCTCCGTCCTGTGGAGCTTACGAACTACGCCAAACAGCTCCACCGTCTACACACCGTTCTTCATGGTACACGGAGCCGTCAGCACGCCACCAAAGCGTCGCACGGGATATAGCGACATCTCGATCGGTGTACCAGCGAGTCTCACAACTACCACGGCCGGCTTGCGCAAGGTCGCCGTCGAAGGAGACCTCGTCTTGCGACTCAAGCAAAAGCAACCGAATAAATTCGAGTCGCCATGGGAAGGACCCTACGTCATCACCGAAGTCATCCCAGGTGGCGCCTATCGCCTCAAGCACGTGGAGTCTGGAGTCCCATACTCCAATCCATGGAATATCGCGCACCTGCGACGGTTCTATCCGTAGCAACCTACCCCCTTCTTTTACTTTCAATAAGGCTTCCAGCCAAGGCTACTTAGCCGAACAATGTATCTCCTCCATTACGATATAAACAAAGCTAAGTGTCTCGCCCCAAAACTTCGTCTCACTATTATCTGCAATTATACTACATGCTACAAACGCACTCGGGGGCTCCCCCACCTCACGATTTCATCGACTGAGGGCCAAACGTGTACACCTGAGTAGCTGACAACGTCAGGCAAATAAAAAGGACATGTATCCAATTGAGGCACTGCGTGCTCACATACAAACAAACCTTTACAACAAAGGGCACAACACGCCCAGCCGACATATACAAATTTTACATCTCTCTCTTTTTACAGGTACTACCTATGTTGAAGAATAACTTGGGCACGCTGCTCAAACAAATCTACAATATGTTCGGCATACTGCCTCACAGCTGTGTAATGCGGACGCATGTCCCACTCGCTACCATCAGGGCGAAGAGGTGGCCCAGCAGCCACGGCAGCCAAATCCACATCAGGCCGGTGCAGCCTCACAAGAGACAACGCAGCCTTCACTCCTACGACAAGCTGCTGCCGCACCAACTCCTTGACATTGCTTACGTTCCGAAATTTCGACAGAAGACCCGCAAGGTTTATTGGCGCGGCATCCAAAGGGAACATGACGTGCAGCACCGAGGAAAGCGATGTCTGTACTTGGCGGAGCACCCGCGCAACTTGATGAACACGATCCTGCACCGTCGCCAAGGCTATGGTGTGATCACGATCCATCCAGAAGAAGCCGCTGGCCTCCATGTCCTGTTGAGTCAAGCAATTGACCCGAACAGCGACACGCTCTTTTTCTTCCCTCGGAGCAAGATTTGCACCTGCAGCAATCGGACAAAATAAGAGTAAGGCCAACAGGCTCACTCAACCGAGCTACAGCTCGACCAAAGAACAACTTACATTGCAGCTGCTCAGGACGATGACCAACTCCGCCATCAAGTACTCCTCTGGCTGCGCCACGATCGCCTTGGACTTCCAAGCGTCGGCATGACCGCGAGCAACTCCCTCTCGGTGCGCTACGATCCCGAAGGAAAGTAAGCTACGAGGAATCATCCAAGGATGGGCACAACGACGTTGCGGATGGGGCGTCAACAGGGTCACCACCCGAAGGAACCTAGAGCGGCAGCAAAAGAAAGGAACACAAACATTCAGCCAAGGATGGAGCACAACTCAGAGAAATTCATTGAATATATAAAGCCACCACGTGGCACAAGGATGGTGTTCTTCAACATATTTACAACAAAAACAAACTAGAAACTAGCCTACATTTACTACGCCTAAGATGCAGGAGCACGAGTCGCCGACGGGGCGCTAGCTTTGGCCCCACCCCACCTTGCCGCCGCGCATACTCGACGGTAAATCAATGAGCTTGGGACCATATCGCTGCGGCGAATAGGCATCAAAGGCTACCTCGGATCCATCCATGCGTCGGCATCCGAGAAGTGATACGGGCGGATCGGCTCCGCTCCGCCATGGCCATCGCCACTCGACGGACGGCGTCGATGCCCATTCTGCGTTTATGCGCGCATGCGCTTTGGTGAGCCTCCACTAGAGCATCCACATCGTCAAGGGCTGCGCCCGGGACAAACTCCTTGAAGCGCCCAAGGACCTCTTTCGCCTTGGCAAGGAGTTGGCAGCGGTGTTGCGGCGGTCTTCAACGCGCGGTGGCACCATCTAGAGCACTACTGGTGCTCGAGCACCATGGTCGAACTCGATACTGCGGCATCGAGACAAAAAGAAGAAAGACATGAAGAAAGCGACATAAAGACCGAAGGAAAGAAAAAGTACAAACTAGTACTCACCGAAATAGCCTTGGCAGCAGCCATGAGCTTCGTCGCCACCTCTTTTCACGGACAGGCCATAATGTGGCGGTGCTCCTCACGATCTGCGGCTTCCTGCTGCAGACGCTCTTTTGCTTCGGCTGCCTTAGTCAGCTCTAGCTCAAGGCGTTCTTTAGCACCAACGGTGGCTTCGGCCTTCTGCTCCGATTGACCAAGGCTCTTCTTGAGAGCGTCAACCTCACGGAGAGACTTGTTATGATCCTCTGCATTCAAAGCAAACAAGTGTCAAAGAATTAAACCAGGATACATAAGAGAAAAGTCAGATAGATACCTTGAAGCTGTCGAAGGTTCGCCTCCAGCACCAGGCGCTCTTGCACAAGCCGCTTGGCCTCTTGCACAAAAGGCTGCGAGAAAAAATGTCGATGAAAAGGGCTTGGGGGCTACGCCCAACACAAAGGAGTAAAAACAAGATTCGCACACGAAGACACTCGGGGGCTCCCCCCATGAGGCCGGAAAAACTTACATGCTCTGATGACGACCCCGAAGGACCGCTTGCGAAATTCTGAGGCGCAACCACCTGCACCTCCTGCAATGGAGGATCCGGAGGCGCGTCACCTGAAGTCGCCACCGTTTGAGGTGGAGGAGACGCAATTTTGGACTCCCCCATCATCTCCCGTTCACCATCACTGGAGGAATCATGGGAGGATTGCCTGCATACAAACCACTCAGCACAAGTGCAAAAATCACGAAGGAACACAGACACCAGTATAACAAGAAAACTTACGAGCCCAATGCGCTCAGGTCGAAGATAGGAGAAGCCCTTCGGGCCCTCTTCTCCTCTTTCTTCTCTTCCTTCTTCTCCTCCTTCTTCCGCTTCTTTGGCGGGTGCTGCAGCCCTTGAGCAGAATGGTAGGAATAGGAGAGGAAGAGACTCCATGACCATCATCATGACGCTCAAGGCCCAGAGGGTTTCTGGGAGTCGGAGGAGTCGAGGCATCCGAAGACCCGCTGGAGCTCCGTGATCGCTTGCGCGAATGGTCCTCACTCGACTCGTCGGCATCCTCCGCTGGAGATCGCGCTGATGGTAGCTTGGACACGGAATCAACCACTTCATTATCCGGGGCATTCGGATACCTTTCGGGCAATGGTGGTACCATCCCCGGTACCTTGAATCTCTACAAAAACAGAAGGAACTTTGTTAGCAAACAAAGGAAACAAATACAGAGCCGACAAAAAAAGGGGGGAGCACTACGTGCGCAAATCTACACCTTAGGTACGACCAACGTCGAAGAATAGGGAGGAGTCAGTGACTTCCCCGGGATTTCTTCGTCGGCCTTGAACTTCAACAGCGCGCGAAGAGCCTTGTCAAGATCACCCTCGGAGATTTTCTCACTCGAAACCCTCGTCGGATCACGGCGCCCAGAATAAAGAAACATCGGGTGCGCCCTCGCTTGGAGAGGCTGCACTCGACGCTCAAGAAACGTCCGGATGATGTCCACACCGTTCACCTCCTTCTCAGGAATCAGTTGGAGATCCTCCACCCGACGGTACAGGGCATCTATCTCCACCACCTCACCGTCTAAGATTTGGTTTTTCCAAGACCTTTTCTTCTCAATCATTTGGGAGGGGTCAAAGGAACAAGACCAAAATCTTGCCCGGGCACTCTGGTCGAGATATAAAACCATCGCCTCACTTGATCTTGGGCCATTCGGACATGGAAAAGGAAAAGAAGAGCAGATTGGGACTAAGAGATGATGAAACCCCAATGGGATACACACCATCGAACAGATTGCCTCTTCACGGAATAGAGCTTAGGAAGAGGCCAAAGTGCGGCTCAATGCCAAGCCAACACTTTCAAAAAGTGATAAAACAAGCAATGTGGAGAAGAATTGGGAGGCAGATGATGCGGTGAACCCCATAGAAGAAGCGATCCACGAAGGAAGTCATGGTGGATAGAAAACCCATGCAAAACAAAGAAACATAAGCGGTACCCGGATGGGGCGGGGATTACCTCATTGCGGGGAGTTTACGGCCTCCTGTCCTCGGGATCAAGCCCTCAGCGCGACTGCGGAGATCGCTCTCCCGTCTCGATCGCCGACCACCATCGGTGGCGGCGGCAGCGGCGCCCTTCTTTCCTCCGGCGGCGCTGGTCCCAACCGCAGATGAAGACTTCTTTGGTTTCCCCATCACGCTACGGCGGCGCCGGCGGTGAAAACGTACAAAGGACGACGGAAATGTGGAAGGAAATCTCCAGCATCCCCATCTTCTCCAAAACCCAAGCCCATAACAATGGGCATTGATGAGATTAAACCTCGCCAACAGCATCTATCCCTGTCTCCTCTGCCGCGACAGAGTTCTCCCATCCACCGTCTGACATCTCTCTCTCACCTCCTCCACACCATCTTCTCCCTCGCCTACACCACCTCCGATTCCTCTCAATGTTGTTCCCACAACCATTACCGAGAAAGATCACATTATGTGTACTCGAGGCAAACTAGGTTTTCACATTCCTCGTTGCCTTCTAAATCTTTCTGCGATCACCACTACCACACCTATCTCCCCAATCCCAACAACCTACAAATGTGCTCTTCTCGACCCTCTCTGGCATTCCGCTATGCGTGAGGAATTTGATGCTCTCCTCGAAAACAACACATGGTCTCTCGTTCTCAAACCCTCTGGCGCCAATGTCGTTTCTGGTAAATGGGTCTTCGGTCATAAATTTCACTCGGATGGAACTCCCGCTCGTTATAAAGCTCGTTGGATATCCCGTGGTTTCTCCCAGCAGCATGGGATTGACTTCGATGAAACTTTTTCTTCTGTCGTCAAACCCAGCACCATTCGTATAGTTCTTAGTCTCGCTGTTTCTTCTTCCTGGCCCATTCACCAGCTCGATGTCAAAAATGCTATTCTTAATGGCACTCTCAACTAAAGCATCTCATCAACAATCCTCGGTTTTGAGAACTCCTCCACTCTGATTTATACATCTCCTTCACAAGTCTCTTTATGATCTAAAACAGGCTCCTCGCGCCTGGTTTCATCGCTTTGCCTCTTTCATTCAAACCATCGGCTTCACTCCTTCAAAATCTGACTTTCTCTATTTCTTTTTCATTCCCACGAACACACGGCTTATCTTCTCCTTTACGTTGATCACATTGTTCTCACTGCCTCCGACTCCTTCTTACAACAAATCATCTTGTCTCTTCATACTGAATTTTCTATGACTGATCTCGGACCTCTACATCATTTTATTGGTGTCACCGCCTCTTGCACTCCCACCTCTCTTTTTCTTTCTCAGCGTCAGTATATTCTTGATTTACTCTCTCGCGCTGGGATGACTGATTCTTGACCTTCATTACACTGCGATGTTGGTTCTAAACTTTTACGCTAACGGTGAACTGTTTGATCCTACTTTCTATCGCGATCTCGGTGGTGCTCTCCGGTATGCTACTTTAACACGTCCGAAATATCGTACTCTGTTCAAAAGCCCGTCTTTTCATGCATGATCCTCGTGTTCCTCATCTCTCTCATGTTAAGCGCGTAGCCGTTATCTCAAAGGAACCCTTGACCATGGTCTTCTCATAAATTCTTCCTCTCCAACAAGCTTGACGGTTTATTACGATGCGGGCTGGTTGCCCGGACACTCGACGATCCACATCCGGTTTTGTGTTTATTTGGGATAATCTTGTTTCTTGGTCATCTAAAAGGCAGTCACGGTCTCGGGTCCTCTGAAGCGAATCTGAGTATTTGCACACTTTGTCGCCGTCTGGATTCGTCAACTTCTTGAGCTTCGCCGACTTGAGTGCGCCACCATTGTCTAATGTGACAATATCTCTGCCGTCTACATGGCCAGCAACCCCGTTCAGCATCGTCGAACCAAGCATATTGAGATAGATATTCATTTTGTCCGCGAGAAGGTGGCTCTCGGCGAGGTTCGGGTTCTTCACGTCTGACGATGCTCGGTTTGACATCTTCACAAAGGGCTACCTCGCACCCTTCTGCGATATTCGGTCCGATCTCAACGTCGTCGAGCAGACGTTGCCCTTTAGCAGAGGGGTATTAGCGATTTATTCTTGTTGTATTCGGTTTGGACTTTTAGGTCGGTTCGGCTCTAAACCCTAGCTGGTTTTGGTCCTCATATATACCCCTGTAATCTCTACACAATATACAAGTTGTTATTCTCTCCAAATATCATTCAGTTCCATCACAAAGAGAAACTTTTTTTTAGGAAACAAAGAGAAACTATTGGTTGAACTGAACTCAACATTGCTCTTGCTAAAGCGTGAGCAATTGCTTCTACTTTGCTTGTTTGCGCGAAGGCTTAGAGTCCTTTTCGCTAGGTCGAAATGCAAAGATCTGATCCATATTTTCTCTTGCGAGGAAGGGATTTTACTGGTGGATAATCGTGTCAGACCAGACCATCGAATTGAATTGGATGCAAATTGGTGACCTGCCATCCATCTGCTTACTTTTATGCCGATGTCACCTGGAACGGAGCCAGGCATGCATGCAAGATCTCTGCCAGCATAAAAAACCCAAAGCTTTGCAGGGGCTGCAAGCACCGGGAAGAGTGGACAGGGGGGACTGTCTCTAGCGTTCGTGCGGGCGTTCGGGCGTGCGTTCAAGCCGAGAGAGCATAATGGCTGCCGGCACGTACGTACCGCACGTACGCAAGTGGAGAAAGAACGGGCCGGATGTCTCGCCCGATGTGCATGGAGCCACGGGCCGCTTCCAGATTTCGGTACACCGCGTCCGCGTGTAGCGCATCATCGTCCGTATAAAAAACGCAGGTGCCATTACAGATGGCACAGTACATGCATGACAGATCCGTTTGACGCGAACTGCGAACGGAGCATATGGACGCCGCGCGGTGCGGGAACCATGTGCGAGTGCGAGCGCGTTGTCGTCCATGAATGGCGTCGCGGACTCGCAACCTGCTGCCCGGAAATTACTCCTGTGATCCGTCATCAATGATCCACGATCGTCTATCATCGGCTTATATATTCAGCTAGACAGGAAATACACCGTACCGACGAACATGCATGCTACGACCTGCGAGTAGGTACCACAGGCATCGGACTGGCCGACCGACCGATCGGTGTGCCACCGTGGAACGGCTGGCCAAGAGATCGATGGGAACTCTCAGGATTGACCAAGGAAGGACTTTTCCTAATCTTCCAGATCAGAGAGGAAGCCCCTCTGTCACCTCGTGGGATCGTGGCAGCCTACGCTACGCTATGTAGCTCGTCCCGTTAGAGCATTACAGTACGGAGATCAAGCCTGTCCTTTTAACTTGAGATTTCTAAACCAGGCCAGCCTGCACATGCAACGGCTGGTATGCATCGATCAACTTGGGCAGCACATGTGGCTGCTGTGTGGACTGGTTTTATACCGCCCCAGCTGTGGAGTTGAAGAATACAAACACAGCTCGTGCCCTGATCGTCGCAAACAGCATGGGACGCCATGTTTGTCCTAGATCTACCGTGGTAGTAGCTGGCGAACTCTTCTTCCTTCTTCTTCTTCAGGAGAAACCCGGCCGGCCGGGTCCAGCACCAGTTGTTGCACTAGCTAGAAAACGGAAGATTGCAGAAACAATCGCTGTCGGTTAAAACACCCGAGGGGCGACACCAATGAGCAATGGCCTTGGGGGTAGGGGCAGTTCAGTACGGTATTATACTATACTATAGTAATACAGTACGAGTAGCATTTGTGCATCACGGCTTTTCATCCAGTGGTTATTACAGGACAAAATGTGCGTGGCACGTGCAAACCTGCAGTTCGTGCATCATCTCTTATCTATCACCGTGATTTTTACTCTGACAGTCTGCGTAATAAGACCGTTGTTACCGAGAGCATCAAGGGTGGATGGGGGTGGAGGGCGTGGAGCCACGCGCGCGGTCGCAGAGGAGGTGCGCACCCCCACGTGCTCCTCCTGACCGCGCCTTGTCACGGCCCCCGAGCCGGACAAAAACAAACAGGCGGGAGGAGTGGCGCTAAAATAAGCCGCGGCACCACGCCCACGCCGCCCCCTGCCACACTGATGCTCTCCCCTCCCCTCCCCTCCCCTCTCCTCTGCCACCGCATCCGCTCGCGAGCCCGTGCTCTCCATTCCCCAAGCTACAGCCAGCCGCGCGCGGGAGATCGAGGTCAACACAGTTGCCTACTACTACTACTAGCTGACCTGCTTGCTCTTCGTTTCCGAGATCCAGCAGAGTAGCTTGCTAAGATCACCACGAGCGGCGAGGAGGAGGGCGAGCGGGGTCCGACTCAGGACAATGGAGGAGAAAGCGGCGGACACGGTGGCCGCCCCGGCGGTGGCGGCGGTGGCGGCGGCGGACCTAGACGTGCCGTACTGCAGCGAGCACCCCTACCCGCCCGGCGCGGCGGCGGCGGCCGCGGGGATGGCTGTCGGCAGCGGCATCTGCGCCTTCTGCCTGCAGGAGAAGCTCGGCATGCTGGTCTCCTCCTCCAAGTCCAGCCCCTTCCACCCGCCACCTTCCTCCGTCACCCCGACGACCCCTCCGTCCAACTGGCCCGCCTCTGACCCGCTCCAGCCTTCCGCCGCCACGGCGGTCCCGCCCTCACAGAAGGCCAAGTCTTCGTCCTCGTCGGCCGCCACGGTGGCGAGCGGGCTCAGGAGGAGCAAGTCCGTGGCGCCGCGCCCGGAGGAGCCGCCGCTGTCGTCCGCCGGGATCACCTCCGACAGCCCCCGCAAGAAGAGCTTCTGGTCCTTCCTCTACCAGTCCTCCTCTTCGTCCAGAGGCCACCGGACCGCGTCTTCCTCGTCTCTGGGCAGCGACGACGGCGGCGGCGCCGCGTCGTCGGCGAGGAGGAAGTCGGTGTCGGTGGCGTCCGCGACGTCGGCGTCGCTGGGGCGGAGGCTGGAGGCGATAGAGGAGCCCGAGAGCCCCGGCCGCCGGAGCGAGGGGTCCTCGTCGTCGTCCTTCGGGAGGAAGGTGGCGCGCTCGCGCTCCGTCGGGTGCGGCAGCCGCAGCTTCTCGGGAGACTTCCTGGAGCGCCTCTCCACCGGTTTCGGCGACTGCGCGCTCCGCCGCGTCGAGTCCCACCGCGAGCCCAAGCCCAAGGGCAGCGCGAGCGCGCTCAGCCACCTGGGAGGCACCGGTGACGGCACCGGCGACGACGACTACGAGTACGCGCAGCAGCACAGGATCAAGTGCGCCGGGTTCTTCGGCGGCCTCGGCGCCGCGCCACCGCCGTCGTCCTCGTACTGGCTCTCCGCGCCCAGCAGCGGCGGGAGCAGCAGCGCCAGCAGCACGAAAGCTCCAAGCACGCGGAGCCACCGCAGCTGGGCCTGGGCGCTGGCCAGCCCCATGCGAGCGCTGAGGCCCACCAGCTCCGCGTCCAGCAGCAAGACCATCATGTCTGCGCACCACAACCGCGCGGTCGGCAACAACGGTGGCGCCAACATGCCGACGGCCGGTGGTGGATCAGCGGTGGCGACGAGCTAGCTTCATCTTCCGTTTGCAGCTGCGCGAGATCAATGGCCAATTACTCAAATCGCTCCCCCTTCTACTCGAAGTATACTGCTACTCTGCTACTATGCCAATTACTCTTTCCTTCGTTCTAGCGATGCGAATCTCAAGAAGCTGCTTGAACAATGAAATGTGCCGTAGATTAAAAGCTCTACTACTAGCTTGCTTTTTCGTCTGTAATTCTGCTCCATTTCGGGATTTTCTCCTGCGGGAATGAAAATGTTCAATGTTACACATATGTGCTGCGCTGGGGACGGGACACAAGCGTTGAATTGAAAATCAGAAATTTGGCAGTCTGTTGATCTGTTCAACTTACTTTCGTTGCGTTCTGTGGCTTGATTCGTTTGTCATGACCCTGAATTCCCCGTCCTGAAAATCTCTCTTCTCCTTGTTACTGAATCACGATAGCAGCAGCTCAAAATTGTGGTAGTGAACGTGCAAGTTGTACGGAGTATTATGGGCTGCGTGCGATCGTATAAAAATTTCGACACAGGAGCTCCCCGCTCACGTTGGTGCACGTGATTGGCAGTAAAAAAATATATGCAAAATGACATCTTACCGAAGTACGGCCAGCAAAAGCAGAGGGCAAAATAGCAGCCAGGATTCAGCCGCGGGAGTAGTACTAGTAAAAACCGTGGATCATACAGACAGCAAGCTGCCGTCGGTAGTGGCAGCGGAACGTACAGTTTGACCCGAACCAACCCTGTTTAAAGTCGAGTGACCACCGAGCCGGTCCGCTGCCGCGCCGCTGGCGGCTTTGCTGCGAGTGACCCATGTGCAGTGCTCCGCTCTCCACCTTTTAACCACTTACTAGTACGTATACCGCCGGTACCGGCGCGGCCACATGTCACGTCACAGGATGACAGTGACGTGTCTTTCCTAGTCCCAGCGGGCGCCGGGACTGTACATGGCACGGCGGCAGCCAGCGGTACGTGCGCTCGGTTGCGTGATTGCGTACACGGTTCCCAAAGATGGATGGACGACGAGCGGGAGGTTGGGATGGAGCGCGCCGCCGGGCCGGGCACGAGGGCATCTCCAGGGCCGCCAACCCAAATCAACGACGCAGACTGTTTTATTCGTGTGGGTCTGTTCGTAGAGAAATTTGGGTCACGGCTCAGCGTGTCGTGGCCATCTACTCATCGCCGTCGGAGACGAGGTTGATGTACGGCGGCGGCGCCCAGAGGCCCTGGGCGACAGCGCATGTGACGGCGTCGACGGATCAATCACCACCCAGGCCACGCTGGCCACTCTGGCTGAGACGGCGTCGGTGCCAGGAGATCGGTCAGCTCCATCTCGAGCCGTGGAGCTACCGGTGGCACCCACGCCAGTAGCGACGGGGGAGGAGGTAGGAAGGCGTTGGCCTCCGCGACCATCATTGTCAAGATGACAGCGTCGCGGTAGCCCTCCCATTTGGGATTCTAGGGGCAGTGGTTGGGCACCCGCTTTCTGCTTCATGCCATGGCTGCCGACCTCGCCCTCGCTATCGTCATCCTAGTCATCGTCGTCGTCATCTTCGCCAGGGAAAGGGTAGTTAGGGATGCCCTCGTAGATCTCCCAAGGTTGGAGCTCACCGTGGAATGTAGACGAGCGTCGCGCGTTGTGCTCCCACATAGGAACTTCTTCCAGCACTCCTTCCTCTGGTAGGCGCTGTCCCACCGGACTTCCTAGCGGAGCTTGGCAATGCGGCCTCTAGCGCCTTTGCCTTCTTCGGTGCGAGCGACACCGACACCCTTTCCTGGTTCAGGTGCTAGCCGCTAGGGAGGGACAAAATCTTGGTGCTCGATGCGGTCCCCCTCCTGCTAGCGTCGCTCGCACTCTGACACTCGAGTGTAGCAACGGCCGTGCGTGAGCTCGTCGTCACATGTCGCAGGACCAACGAAGTCCCGCGTCCTTGGCAGCGGCACGCCGTGAAGGAATCGCGACATCGGCGGTGGTGAAGTGGGCGAACGACGCCCTCGTCGCCGGCGCAACCCTGAGCCACCGGCCTCCGACGCTGTCCTTCGTCTTCTTCAGCCACAAAGGCATCTTCATCGTCGGCGGCGACGGTGTGGAGCTTTCTTGGCAATGGCTGGGTGGAGAGTGCGGCACGGACAATGCGCTGGGTCGGTTTAATAAGCCCATGGTCGTGCGCACACAGGTTCCCGCGTCTTCGCCATCAATGCCGATCCGGGAGCTCACGCGACGTCTCGTCAATCATTCTGCCCCGGCTTTGATGGCCAAGGTTGATACCACCAGTCAGCCTGCCTACGAGCGCGTTTGAGTCGATGGCACACTTCTCGATCATCTAAGCGGGCATGGTGCCATCGGTTGTGGGCAAGCCCTCTATCCGTCTGCTCGTCCGGAGCCAACGCATTAGCCACCCAAATTTGGTGGACGAATATGTCATTTAGGATGGGTCACCCACTAAAGTGAGCACGACCAACTCTCCCGTCTAGTCAAATCAGTTTGGACACGGTCCGTGTTAGATGTATATTTGTATATTGTATGTCCCCACTTGTTAGGGGGTTTTCCTGCATATTTCCACCTGTACATGTACTATATATTGTGGCCTTTGGCCCCTGAGGAATACAAATTGCATATTTCTAACATGGTATCAGAGCCAAGTTAGCCTCCTCCCACTCGCAACTTCGTCGTTGCAGCCGCCACCGTCCGTGTCGCCGACGGCCTTGCCGTCATCGCCGCCGCCTGTCTCCGCCTAGTTCCTGGCCGCCTGTTCCGTCTTCCCTCCCGACCACACCCGATCCAGATTGGTGTTCCCCAGATCGATAGATACTCACCCGACGATCCCGTCCAGTTCCTCTCCAGATCGATCCCGTCGATCCGTCTGCTTCACACGTGCGGGCCACCCGTCGCCACCGATCTCCATCCCGTGTTGCCATCCAGATCGGCGCCACCCTCGATCGATCTCCTGTCTCCACCCGCAACCCCCGATTGCTGCCATCCAGATCGGCGCCACCCCCGATCGGATCTCCTGCCTCCACCCGACGGGCCCCACATGTGCGGGACACCCGTCGCCGATCTCCCTGGGCCTCGGTCTCCCGCCCAGCCGCCGTCGCTCTCCTCTTTGCTGGACCTCCGTTGCCGCCAGCCTTCACCGCTTAGGGAATCGATCCCCGGCGGCCGGAATTGGTCTCCCTCGGGCCCTTAGGCACCGCCCCTTGTCCTGGTTAGCCAGATTTTGGCTGCTCTCTGCCTCCAGGTACGGGTTGACCAGATTTGTCCAAAAAAAAATTGAGAGAGAGATGTCTTCTGCATCGGGCTATGTTGCGATTCCTCGCTGCCCGTTGATCTTCGATGGCGCTAATTATCCTGATTTCGCTTCCTTTATGCGCGTTCACATGTGTGGTCTCCGTTTATGGGGTGTGCTCTCTAGCGAGGTCTCCTGTCCGTCGTGCCCCACTGCTCCTCTGGCTCCTCTTCCGCCGCCGCCGATCGTTATTGGTGCTGATGCTTCTCAGGAGGCCAAGGATGCTGCTCAGAGTGCCGATGATATTGATGTTGCTGCATATGAGCTGAAGCTCAGATAGTACTCTGCTGATCTCGAGACCTATCGCCTCGATCTGACAGCCTACACTCAGTGGGTAGATGAGGATGCTCGTGCTGCTGCTGTACTCACCTCCAGTGTTCTGCCCCAGTTTGTCGTTGACTTCATGAGTCTTCCTGCTGTTGCTGCTCAGTGGGCACATCTCCGTCAGCGCTATCAGCCGTCCGGGGATGCTATTTACCTGTCTGTGGTTCGCCAGGAGCATGCTCTTCAGCAGGGTGATTCCACTATTGATGAGTTCTATACTCAGAGTGCCGCTATCCGGCGACAGCTTGATTCTCTCCGCACTGCTGTTTGTGGCACATGCCCGTGCTGCCAGATTGTGCGCTCGGATTTGGAGTCCTACCGCATCTATGAGTTTCTGTCTTGGCCCCGTCAGGAGTTCGAGCCCCGTCGTGCTCAATTGAATGCTCATGGTCGTGTTCCGCTCCCTGAGGTGTTGTCTGAGCTTCGGGCTGAGGAGACTCGTCTCCGTGGTGCTGGTCTTCTTGCGGTTCCGTCTGTGCTTGCTACTTGTGGTCCTCCTCTGCCGCCTGCTCCCTCGACTCAGCCGCAGTTCTCTGTGCCACCGCCGATACTACCCACTCCTCCAAGTCAGGGTCAGAGTCAGCACCAGCAGTCTCAGGGTCAGAGTCAGCACCAGCAGACTCGTGGTCAGGGTCGTCGTGGTTCTCTTCGTCACTGCACTTACTGTAGTAGGGATGGTCACACTTGGGCCACCTGTTATACACGGGATCCCAGTTTACGTCAGCAACACCAGGCTCGTGGGCAGCTGGCTCCTTCCGGATCTTCAGCAGTTGCTCTCTCTGATCAGGACATTATCACGAGTCTTCGTGGTCTGCTTGCTGCTACAGACTCTTCTTTGACGAGCACTACTGGTTCTGTGACTGATTCTTTAGGCACTGCGCGACCACCACCTTCTACATAGTCAGGTACGCCCCCGTGGTATCTGGATTCTGGAGCTTCTTTTAATATGACCTCTGAGTCTTCTTTTATGTCCGCTCTTTGTTCTCTCCCTTCTCCTGTCTGTGTTCTCACGGCCAATGGTACCTCTCTTCCTGTTTCTAGTCGGGGCACCCTTTCTACTTCTTTTTTTGTTCCTGATATTTCTCATGTTCCTCGTCTTAAGATGAATTTGTTCTCTGCTAGCCAGCTTACTGACTCTGGTTGTCACGTCATTCTTGATGCTGATTCTTATGTTGTTCAGGATCGTCGCACACAGGCCCTGGTTGAATCTGGCCCTCGCATCCGTGACTCCTCAGGACTTTGGGAGTTAGACTGGCTTCGTGTTCCTTCCGCTGCCACTTCATCTGCCAGTTCTTCTCCGGTCGTCGCCTCTGCTACCATCTCTTTTTAGCAGTGGCATCATCGTCTTGGTCACCTTTGTGACTCTCGTCTGTCGTCATTAGTTCATCGTGGTCTTCCGGGGTCTGTCTTAGGAGATGGGTCTTTACATTGTAAGGGCTGTAGGTTGGGCAAACAGATTCAGCTTCCCTACCCTACTAGCACGTCTGTATCTTAGCGACCTTTTGATTTAGTTCATTCCGATGTTTGGGGTCCGGCTCCTTTCGCTTCGAAAGGGGGCCGTCGCTACTATATTTTATTCATCGATGATTTTTCTCGGTACACTTGGTTGTATTTTATGCACTCTCGCGGTGAAGTGCTCTCCATATATCAACGTTTTGCGGCCATGGTCCGTACTCAATATTCTCCCCCCATTCGTGTATTTCGTGCTGATTCTGCTGGTGAGTATATCTCCCAGATGTTGCGAGGTGTTCTTGCTGAGCAGGGTACCCTTGCTCAGTTCTCCTGTCCCGGCGCACATGCCTAGAATGGCGTTGCTGAGCATAAGCATCGTCATCTTCTTGAGACCACTTGTGCCATGATGATTGCTTCTTCCCTTCCGCCGCATTTCTGGGATGAGGCTGTTACTGCGTCGGCTTACCTCATCAATATCCAGCCTTCCGTCGCTCTGCAGGGTGGTATCCCTCTTGAGCGTTTATCTGGTCATTCTCTAGACTATTCTATACTTCGCTTGTTTGGTTGTGTTTGCTATGTTATCCTTGCCCCTCACGAACGCACTAAACCGACCGCTTAGTCTTTTGAGTGTGTCTTTCTTGGATACAGTGATGAGCACAAGGGCTATCGCTGTTGGGATCCCGTTGGTCGTTGATACGTATCTCTCGTGACGTTACTTTTGATGAGACGCACCCTTTCTATCCTCGTCCCACCGCTGGTACCTACCCGGTGGAAGATATCTCTTTTCTTCTTTTTCCTGACACACCTTCTTCTCCTCCTGTTGTGTCTTCTTCAGGACCTCCTTCTCCTGATGTCTCTTCTTCGACACCATCCTCCTCTGCTCCGTCTAGTTCCCCTAGTTCTCCTCGTTCTCCGGAGCCTTCCTCTGTTATTCCTTCTTCTTCATGGTCGTCTCATGAGTCGTCTTCCTCTGATGAGCTTCCCTCTACTCGTCCTGTTCGCCAGCGTCGTGCCCCCAACCGTTACTCTCCTAGTTAGTATGGTATTTCTGTTGCCTCCGAGCCGACTTCCTATCGGGATGCTGAGCATCATCCTGAATGGCAGCTGGCCATGGCTGAGGAGATCGTTGTGCTTGAGCGCACTTGCACCTGGGATCTTGTTTATCCCCCTCTCGGTGTTCGTCCTATCACGTGTAAGTGGGTCTATAATATTAAGACCCGCTTTGATGGATCTCTTGAGCGCTATAAAACACGTCTTGTGGCTCGTGGTTTTCAGCAGGAGCACGGTCGTGACTATGATGAGACCTTTGCTCCTATGGCTCATATGACCACTATGCGTACTGTAACTACCTCGGTGAATTACGCTCCTAGATACAAGACTGGATGAGTGGTAGTGGTTGAAATAGTACGGTGGGGCCCCAAAAGCCACTCACTGGTAGTCCTTTCAGACGTCCCAACCACTACCCTCTCAACGGGACCTGTACGGGCGGCGTAATCGGCAGGCGAAGGGATCAACTATATACACAAGTGTGTATGTATGCAAGCCACCATACAAGAGTACATCAGAGCCATACCATCTAGAAAGAAAGGAAATATAGAAACGCCATACGACAAGATTCAAATGACCTAGATAGATCTATATTTTAGGATACTTCCTCATACAACACACATCAGAGTATCATGCGGAAGCGGCAAACAAAATCCGAGTACGGATAAGAAGCAAATCGGCATAAGATGCCATAGAAATAAGCACATCAACTACAGTCTCACGGATCCCGTTCCGGAATCTCTACCGAGCGATCGTTGCCCACATCTTGGCTTCTTCCACCCAAAGATCCGTCACGTGAGGGTACATCCATCCGAACCAATAATTTATCGTGAGACCCTAAGGGTACTCAAGAAGTCTTAATGCCTCTAAAGGGACACAACTTTGGGTGCGCAATTGCGTGAAAGATAAACCCTAGCGATTCTAGATAACGCTAACCATCCGCCTAACCAATGATGAGCGGATGTCCGTGAATTAAGAACGGCGATTATAATGGTAATCTCATCGATCCATCCTCCCCGCTTACCAGCGAGGAAGCGGATGACAACCCCCATCCGTTGGCAATTTTATTAACCATTCCATGAGTGTTGCTCTATTTACTAGTCAAGTTACTTAGTCGATTAAAGCGGTACTTTAGTTATGCTTGTCTATGATCGAAATCGTGCTCCAAGTCGTCCATATCCGCGGACACGGCTTTGAAAGTTTTACCCGCCGGGTGCACCAATAGCAACACACGCTCGATCAACCTCGGAAAAACCAAATCAAAACCCAACGAGGCTTTCACGACCGAACAATCACAGGACACAGAAATATTTCAGGGGGCCACCCCATTGAGTAGACCCGCAACGAAGCCAGCTGACTCCGAGACGGACTCAAGGTTTGGGTAGACGGCTGTGAACGACTGGGAACCCGAAAGTGTGGCTGGGCTTGTCGACACCGCGGAATCGTGTCCCGATCCAAAACAGTACAGTGTGCTCCTCGCACAATTTAAATACAGAAAGTAGCATGGCATAAGTACAGGATAGTAAATAAAACCTCAAACTAGTTTGTGGCCCCAAGAAATAAGACGGAATCAAACTCTGGCTCAGGGGGTCCCATATACCTCCGGATGTGGATAGCGATAAATCAAGGAACAGGAATCAAGTACTCGGGGTCTTACGGGACACAAGTGAGCGGGAAAAACCAAATAGCGATGTTGCTCACGGTGCCACTTTCTTTAGTTATCCCACTACTACTCGAGTTAAGTTGTTTAGGTACCTCATTATCCAACAGACGCTCACATACCCTACACATCTTTGTTCTCGACTCGCATGGCTCAAACAACTCCTATAGTAGTGGCTCATGGGATGGAGGAACAAGCTTGGTGGGGTTTAAAAGTAAGGGCTATGCATACTTGGGATTCAATTTAATGCAATCGCGACTCAATGATGAAGGAATAAGATAGAGGCAATAGGTACTGTATGTATGCAAGCATGTGGAAGTGCTTGCCTGTCAACTCAGTTGAAGCGAGGGACGGATCTGGGTAGTGCTCCTGGTTCTCTTGATATAACCCCTGCTCAGTGTCTATCCGAGAAAAACCAAACAAACAAGGCCAACATGAATATAGAGCACAAGCATATGAATAAGATGCGTCAAGCAAACAATCATGCCATGATGCATGATGCACAATTTACATGGCAATAAGGTAGCATGGTATGGTGAGGTGTGAAAGACAAGTAGTAACATTTTAATGGGGTTTGGATCACATTTTGTTGTCATAACATTTGCTGTACACTATATTTTTATATGATGCATGCTGCAATTGAAGTCATGGGTAGCATAAACAGAAAGGTCTCGTCGAGCTGATCATTTTAGACATCTCATTTGCTTAATTTGGAATTATAAATCAAAAGTTGTGAAATTATTTAGTTCCAGTGGCATTTGTGTAAATTAACTCAACTTGGAATTTTAAAATGTTCAAAAAATATTTTGAATGGCATATTTGAATTCCTCACATTTTTCTGATTCAAAAACATATATTATTTGTATTATTTGGAATTATGAATTTAATTTTATTTTTAGTCAAAATTAGTCAAATTAGGTCAAAGTCAAAGGTTAATTAATTAAATTAATTTTTGAAAATATTTGAATAAAGATTTGAATTAACATTCAAAAACAAATCATTTTTCATATAAGGTTTGAATTCAAATTCTAAACCAGGAATAAGTTATGAATTCAATTAAATTTGGAACAGATTTGAATTTATTTGAAAATGTTTGAAAATTTTGAATCAGCAAACCATTGGACTTTTCTCACCCAGCAGAAACTACACCAGAGGATGACAGGTGGGTCCAATAGCTGACTGGGCCGTCACACACACTCAGGAACCTTTTTGCACTCAGTGCCTTGGCGAGGCAGCGTGTGGGTCGAGAATTGCAGGGCCTGCAGGCGCGGCTATCAAGCGGCGACACGTGGGCGATCCAGGACATGGTGGAAAACCGAGCTGAGGACCCTTTTGCAAAAAGCTCACAGCGGTAGGTGGGGTCATTTTGCGGTTTTAAGCGGGAAAAGGGAAGGGCCTAACTGCAAAACGGGCTGCTCCATTCTTGAACGTATGGCGCGGATCTGGCGGATTTGGTCGACGATGGCGGCGCATCCGGGCGTTCGATTGTCGCCAAACAAAAAAGCGGAGAAAGACGGTCTACAATTTTTCTCTAGAAGCGACGACGGGAGGTGACCGGTGTTTGTCGAGAACAGGCGGTTCGACGGCCGCAGACGCGGTCGCAGACGGAGGCGGATCGGGTCTTGGCGCCGACGTATGGTGTTCGACAGAGCGCCTTCTGATGCACTAGGGGACGGGGACATGTCGAGGAAGAGGGCTTACCCGGGCTCGGTGGGGTTGGTTGGGCAGGCAGGTGATCGTCGAGGAGGCGGGCAGTCTGCTTGTTTCAAGGCCACGGCGGCGGCGATCCTCGGCGAGCCGGGCGATCTCCACCTCACGGCAGGAAGCGGCGGCTCTGGCGCCTCGCTCGTCTCGGGGTGCTCTGGAGCGAGGGGAGGCAGAGGGGCCGATCTAGGGTTAGATGGCAAGGTGGAGAGGATGCTTGTTGGGGAGGAAGAAGGGAGGCATGGGGGAGGAAGAAAAAGCTTTGGGAACAAAGTTGAACTTCAGCACTGCTTACCACCCTCAGTCGCAAGGACAAGTGGAGAGGATCAATCAGATTCTGGAGGATATGCTTCGGGCTTGCGTCATCTCGTTTGGCATGAAGTGGGAAGAATGTCTTCCTTATGCTGAATTCTCCTACAACAACAGCTTCCAGAAGAGTCTGAAGATGGCACCATTCGAGGCTCTCTATGGTCGCAAGTGCAGAACTCCGATTGGTTGGTCAGGTGCAGGAGAAAGAATCTGGTTTGGCCCTGACATTGTAACCCAAGCAGAGGAGAAGGTGCATATCATTCTGGAGAACCTGAAGATTGCTCAAAGTCGTCAGAAGAGCAACTATGACAGGAAGCACACGGATATGGTATATGCCCCTGGTGATCTAGTCTACCTTCGTGTCACTCCCATGAGAGGAACACACCGCTTCGGTATCAAAGGAAAGTTGGCTCCTAGATACATCGGTCCTTTCAAGATACGTGGTAGAAGAGGAGAAGTTGCTTATGCCCTGGAGCTCCCGGAAAAACTCAAAGTCCATGATGTCTTCCACATCTCTCAGCTCAAGAAGTGCTTCAAAGATCCCGGCAGGACCGTGGACCATGAGCTAATCGACCTCCAAGAAGATCATCTTATCAAGAACACCCCACCAAAATCCTTGAGACCGCAGCGAATCAGGACGCAACAAGTCCATCAAGTTTTGCAAGGTGCGGTGGTCACACCATTCTTGATGAAGCCACATGGGAGCGTGAAGATGAACTCCGTACAACCATCCTTCTCTCTTTGTATCTTCTTCTTCTTCCTAGAATCTCGGTAGAGATTCCTGTTTAGTGGGAGAGTTGTAGCATCCCAGTTGTCTAACACCGTAATGCTACTTGTTATAATAATAAAAGGGCCACTCCCAACATATATTTGTTGCATCATCATCATATCATGCTCATGTCATCATGCCACCTTGCATTTGAGCATCATATAAAACCCCCTCTTGTTTGGTTCTTATCTCATGTGCATTATTAATTGTAGTTGCCTCTTGATATTGTATTTGGTTCTTAATATATATTGTTAAATGCCCAAGTTGAGTTGGGGGCATATCTCTTCAGAACTCCACCACCTTTCTTCCACCACCTTATATTCCACCATCCAATTAATATGGGCTTGGCATTTTATTTGAGTTATCTCTAGCTCATGTTGTTGGTTGGATTCCACCCATAATCTTTTGCTTGGCCTTTGCCCACCTTTTGGGAATGCAAGTAATAATGCCACATAAATTAATGTTGTTTTCACAATATAACTACATGGCAAATATTGTTGCATGGGCCATGCAAGTGCCACCTTTTTCTTGGCTTTGGTAGGTTTTGGCTTGGTTTGCATGGATCATCTTTTCTTTGTTTAAATCTTGTGTTGGCTTGTAGTTTTCTTCACCATATCCTCTATCTCTTTTCCCCTTTAGCTAAACCTCTATCCCCATGCTCCATGCACACACATGTGCTCATGAGGCATGCACAAACCTAAACCCACCTCTTCTCTTGGATCTTGCTTGGTCATTTTGGAGCATGCATGGACCAAAGAAAACCCCATCATCATATAACCATCTCTCCTCCCTTTTCTCTCTTTTCTCCTTGTCTTGATCTTGTGTGTTGTCTTATGAGACATGATCAAGTAAAGCCACCTCCCTCTATCTACCCCTCTTAGCTAAACCCTAAACCTACCCCATGCCACCTCCCCATCCTAGCTAAACAAAACCTAAACTACACCTTTCCCTAAACCAACTCTAAGTAACCCTCCTCTTCTCTCTTTCTAGCTTCCTAGCATGGTCTCCATACCATGTCCCTAGCTTACCACCCCCCTCTCTCTACCTCCTGGACCCCACCCGCCGCCCACCCCACTGGCTCCACCCCAAACCCCTAGCCGAGCCACTCTCCCTCTCACCTCTTCCCCTCTTTTCTCTCCCCGCCTAGGGCCCTCCTACCGCCGCCACGAGCTACCCTGTGTCCACCGAAGCCACCCCTACCTGCCTGCCTCGCCTCGAACCGAGCACGTGAAGGGAGGGATAAAGGTGGCCGAGAGCACCCTTATCTACACCGCCTCCTCCACGCCACCTCCTTCCTCCCTCTCTGCCATATCCCCTTCCTCACGCCTCATCTAGCCTCGCCAGATCCGCCGCCATCCACCCCCTCCTTCTTCTTCTCCGTCCACCAACAGCCAACGCCACGACTTGCCGTCACGCGCCTCCGCCGTCAAGATCGTCGTGGGAGTGATCGCAGAGGGCGAGGCGGTCCTCTGCAGCAGCTCAGTACGGGCCAGCGAGGAGGAGAAGAACCGGAGCGCCAGGACCGACGCCGCTCCGTCGGAAAACCCTAGCTACGCCGGCGTCAGCCCCGCCGCCGTTCACGACCGCCCCGACCCGATCCAAGCACGCCACCGAGCTCGCGGTGAGCACCCCCGCCTCCCAGACATCCTCTCCCGCTCCGTCGCTTCCTGGACGCGGCGGACCTTCCGTCGAACGGTCTCTGTGCGCCGGCGTCGTGTTTGTTTCTGCTAGCTCCCAGTCGCGAACGCCATATCCAGCATGCGTCCATCTCACCGTCAGCTAACCTAGCCTACCCCAAGGGCGCAGGCCCTACGAGCCGAGCGCGAGTTCGATCCCCATCACGCTGCCGCGCCAGCGATCGCCACGCGCCGTCAGATTCGGGGAAGAAAAAGCAGTGGGTCACTTTGCGAATAACCCCTCCCAAACCTTTTTGTCAACCCATGTCCTCAAGCCCCACCGGTGTCTTGGCGTTTATATAAAAGGCTCGGAGTTTTTCCCAAATAAACCCATGGTCCTCTTTTTCCCAGACAAGGCGTGTGGGTCAAGCACCTGGCCCACCTGTCGGTGACTGTGGCTAGAATAGGCTGAGTATAAAACTACCAGAGTCTGTTTAAATTCAAATCTAGTTTAAATTATTTCAAATTCAAATCCAACTCAGTTTTAAAATAATTTTTCCATTATAATTCCAAATCCCACAAATGATATATGTTTGGAGATTAGAAAAATGCCAGGATTTCAAATATGCCATTCAATTTGCCTTTTGTACATTTAAAATTCCAAGTTGATTTAAATTACCCAATTGCCACTAGAACTTCAATAATTAATAACTTTTGTTTTATAATTCCAAATTTAGCAAATGATATGTCTAAAATGATCAGCTCGACGAGACCTTTCTGTTTATGCTACCCATAACTTCAATTGCAGCATGCATCACATAAATATATAGTGAACAGCAACTGTTATGGCAACAAATGTGATTCCAAAACCCCATTAAACGTTATTACTTGTCTTCCACACCTCACCATGCTACCTTATTGCCATGTAAATTGTGCATCATTCATCATGGCATGATTTTTTGCTTGACGCATCTTATTCATATGCTTGTGCTCTATATTCATGTTGGCCTTGTTTGTTTGGTTGTTCTCGGATAGACACCGAAAGGCGGGGTTATATCAAGAGAACCGTGAGCACTACCAGATCCGTCCCTCGCTTCAATCGAGTTATCGTGCAAGCACTTCCACATGCTTGCATACATACAGTACCTATTGCCTCTACTTATTCTTGCATCATTGAGTCGCGATTGCATTAAATTGAATCCCAAGTATGCATAGCCTTTACTCTTAAACCACACCAAGCCTGTTCCTCCATCCCATGAGCCATTACTACAGGAGTTGTTTGAGCCATGCGAGTCGTAGAACATGTGTGTAGGGTTGTGAGAGTCTCGATGGATAACGAGGTACATAAACAACTTAACCTGGGTAGTAATGGGATAACTAATGAAAGTGGCACCGGTGAGCAACATCTGCTATTTGGTTTTTCCTGCTCACTTGTGTCCCGTAAGACCCCGAGTACTTGATTCCTGTTCCTTGTTTTATCGCGCTATCCACATCCGGGAGGTATATGGGACCCCCCTGAGCCAGAGCTTGATTCCGTCTTATTTCTTGGGGCCACAAACTAGTTTGAGGTTTTATCTACTATCCTGTACTTATGCCATGCTACTGTTTATTTACGTTTGTGCGAGGAGAGCATCGCTTTAGGTACGCTGGAATGTTTTCGCGGTATCGACACCCAGTTTTCGGGTTCCCGATGCCATGACCATTGTCGCAAACCTTGAGTCCGTCTCGAGCTTGCTTACTTGCTAAGTAGACTCAAGGGTGGCCTCGAAATATTTCAATCTGTGATTGTTCACCGTGAAAGCCTCGTTGGGTTTTGATTTGGTTTTTCCGAGGTTGATCGAGCGTGTGTTGCTATTGGTGCACCCGGCCGGTAAAACTTTCTCAAAGCCGTGTCCGCGGATATGGACGACTTGGAGCACGCTCGATCATAGACAAGCATAACTAAAGTACCGCTTTAATCGACTAAGTAATTTGACTAGTAAATAGTGCAACATTCATGGAATGGTTAATAAAATTGCCAACGGATGGGGTTGTTCGTCCGCCTTGTTGGTAGCGAGGAGGAGGATGGATCTGTTGAGATTACCACTATAATCGTTGTTCTTAAATTCACGGACATACGCCTATCATTGGTTAGGCGGATGGTTAGCTTATCTGTAGAACTGCTAGGGTTTATCTTTCACGCAATTGCGTCACCCAGGTTGTGTCCCCTTTAGAGGCATTAAGACTTCCGAGTACCCTTAGGGTCTCACACGATAAATTATTGGTTCGGATGGATGTGTACCCCAGGACGGATCTTGGGTGGAAGAAGTCAAGATGTGGGCAACGATCGTTCGTGTAGAGATTCCGGAACGGGATCCGTGAGACCGTAGTTGGGATGTGCTTATTTCTAAGGCATCTTATGCCGATTTGCTTCTTATCCGTTCGGATTTTGTTTGCCGCATGATACTCGATGTGTGTTGTATGAGGAAGTATCCTAAAATATAGATCTATCTAGGTCATTTGAATCTTGCCGTATGCTATATTTCCTTTCTTTCTAGATGGTATGGCTCGATGTACTCTTGTATGGTGGCTTGCACATACCCACTTGTGTACGTAGTTGATCCTTCGCCGACACGCCGCCTGCTCAGTCCCGTTGAGAGGGTAGTGGTTGGGACGTCTGAAAGGACTACCAGTGAGTGGCTTTTGGGGCCCCACCGTACTATTTCAACCACTACCACTCATCCAGGCTTGTATCTAGGAGCGTAATTCACCGAGGTAGTTACAATTGGTATCAGAGCCATCCCGACCTTCAGGGTTTCAGCCAAACGGTCATTGTCAGTCTAGCAAATATTTTGGTAGTTATGTATACTAGGGAAAAACAAAACGCGAGAGTAGGACTGCTTCCACTTTTCTTCTTACCCTCCCACCCACCCTTTTTCTGGTAAGGAAGTGCAACGTTTTCAATCCTCTTCTCAAGATTCAAACTAGGATTCACGTGTTCGGGGTTTCCGTAGTACCATAGGTTTTGTGTGTGTGTGTGTAATCCCTTGTCTATCTGTTGCATCCAAGTTGTTATCTTATCTGCCTTTGGTTATCAACTGTTGGTACATTCCATACCGACAGGCTTATGCAAACCGACGCAATCTATCTTCCTCTTTGTATCCGACGCTATCTTGTTTGGGGTGTTCGTTTCCGTAGTTACCAATCTTTAGGCTTCGTCGTGAGAAGAAGGGGTTAGGATATGTGTTCCACTTGTTCATGTGCGGAGTAATGATTTGAGTGCGGGATGGAGTCACCATACCACTACTCTTGTCATTCGCTTTTGTATATTGAATCGGTAGAGTCACTAATCTTGATTCGTTAAGTAATTTTATGCATCTATTGGTATTCTAATGCCGAAATTTGTGGAAATTTTTCTTTGATATATTCAGTACCACACTCCTTTTCACCGTGCGATATGCTTAATATCTTCTAGGTGCTTTGAACTTTGTTGATATTTTAATATCATCTCAAGAATTGTATCCTTTAATCTTGGTTAATTCCATCTTGGTACTATTTTGGATTATTATCATCTTCCATTATAGTCTTGACTTGAGTTTTATATCAATGACAGATGGCTCCACGCTGCATCAAGAGGACATACCTCCGAATCGGGCTCATGTTGTCAAACATCGCTAATGCTTTGGCAGCTATGCAAGAGAACCAGCAGCGCTTTGAGGAGAGTGTCAGAAGAAACGAGTTTGCTCCACTACCTCCACCTCCCAAGCGTGGAGACATCAAGAGCTTCCTCAAATTCAACCCTCGTCAGTTTGATGTGTCTGACCGACCTCTTGACGCGGATGATTGGCTGCGTGAGATCTCAAGGTTGCTCGAGACTGCTGATGTTCCGGAACAGGAGTGGGTCAAGTGTGCTACTCACCTTCTCAAGGGAGATGCAGCTCTTTGGTGGGAAAACTACTTGAAGGCAAGCTGCACTGGGTTCCAGCCAACTTGGGAGAGGTTCACTGGAGCGTTCAAAGAGCAGTTTCTCTCAGAAATTGTAATGGAAAGGATGAAGGAGGCTTTCCTCAACCTCAAGCAAGGAAATGATAACGTCAACACCTACATCAGGAACTTCATGAATCTCTCTCGTTATGGTGGTGATGAGGTATCTGATGACAAGAAGAAGCAGAAAAGGTTCAGGCAAGGGCTCAATGCGTCGATCAAGTATGCAATCACGCATGCAAGACCGGCAACCTTCTGAACTACAAAGACAAAGACTGCAAGAGGAGGCAAGCGAGCAAATGTTTGAGGAGTCCAAGAAACACAACGAGGGATGCATCAAGCTCGCAGCTATGGCAGCTCCTTCTAAGCGGCGTGTCCGGGTTCCTAACACCCCACCGCCGCTCCGGCTCCACCAAGACACGCAAGCTTGGTCAAGGCCACCAAACTTCACCATGCGGCTCCTGTGGGCTACAACCACCACTACCTCGAGCGCTGGCGGAGTCCCCAGCTACTCGCCCACGTCCGGCTAGTGCCTGCTTCACGTGTGGAGACCCTGGACATCTCAGCTGGAACTGTCCAATGAAGAACAAAGCTCTCCCTCCACCCCCGCCAAGATCTGCAACAATCTCTCCTTCGGTTCGTGCACCACCGCCTCGGGCTCTCAACATCAACACCAAGCCCGGGTCTGCGGTTGTTCGTGCCAATTGCGTCAACGCCTCTCAAGCTGAGCATGCACCTGGAGTTGTGATGGGTATGCTTTCCGTTAACTCAGTCCCTGCACGAGTTTTGTTCGATTTTGGTGCATCGCATTCTTTTGTTTCTATAAAGTTTGCCAGTGAGAATGGGTTAGCGTCGGAGCCTCTTCTCAAGAAGTTAATGGTTCTTTCTCCTGGAGCAAATATGATGGCAACTAAGATCAGCCATGGCAACCAAGTTGAGATTGGTGGTTCTTCATTCTTGGATTCTTTGATTGTTCTGGGCAACTCTGACATTGATGTCATCTTGGGCATGGATTGGTTGACAGCGAATGCAGCTGTGATTGATTGTGCTGAACGCTCAGTGTCTCTAAAGATTCCGGAAGGCCATATAGTCTTTTCTCCAAGTCTGACTCCTGTTGTCCAGCTCTTTTCCTTGGCGGCTCTGAATGATGATGTTATGCAAGCTATTCAGAGTGTACCAGTGGTCTGTGAGTTCCCAGATGTCTTTCCTGAAGAGTTGCCGGGTATGCCTCCGGATCGCGAGGTTGAATTCGTGATTGAGCTTGAACCTGGAACGACTCCTATCTCCAAGAGGCCATATAAAATGGGTCCTTCTGAGTTGGCTGAACTTAAACGACAACTTGATGAACAAGAGAAGTTGGGTTTCATTCAACACAGCACTTCGTCTTGGGGTAGCCCAACAATCTTTGTGAAGAAGCGTGACAGAACCGATAGGCTATGTGTTGACTACCGGGCTCTCAATGCTAAAACCATCAAGAACAAATATCCTCTCCCACGGATAAATGATCTTTTTGATCAGCTAGCAGGAGCTGTGGTGTTCTCTAAGCTGGACTTGAGAAGTGGTTATCACCAAATCAAAATTCGCAAAGAAGATGTGCCCAAAACAGCTTTCACCACCCGCTATGGTCTATATGAGTACACGGTCATGTCTTTCGGCCTCACCAACGCACCTGCTACCTTCTCGAGGCTGATGAACTCAGTTTTCATGGAATACCTGGATAAGTTTGTTGTGGTATATCTGGATGACATTCTGGTCTATTCCAAGTCTAAGGAGGAGCATGAAGAACACCTGCGGTGTGTCTTAAACAAGCTTCGTGAGAACCGCTTGTATGCAAAGTTCTCAAAGTGTGAGTTTTGGCTGCCTGAAGTAACATACCTGGGTCATGTTATCTACGCCAAGGGCATGGCATCAACCCGAAACCGTGAAGACAATAGTTGAATGGCTTCCTCACCTAATGTCAAGGAGGTGCGGAGTTTTCTCGGCTTGGCTATTGCCGACGCTTTGTTCAGAACTTCTCGAAGATAGCAAAGCCTCTTACCGATCTCCTCAAGAAAGGCAAGAAGTACTGTGGACTCACCTTGTCAAGAAAGTTTTGAGACACTCAAAGAGAAGCTCACTTCCACACCAGTCTTGGTTCCTCCGGATACATCTAAGCCTTTCAGATATTCTGGCGCCTCTTTGCAAGGATTGGTGCGGTCCTGATGCAAGAAAGCAGTGGTTGCTTATGCCTCTCGTCGATTGAAGACGCATGAGATCAACTATCCCACACATGACCTCGAACTAGCGAGAATTGTCTTTGCTTTGAAGCTATGGAGGCACTACTTGCTTGGTAACCGTTGTGAGATCTTCTCGGACCACAAGAGTTTGAAGTATATCTTCACTCACCGATCTCAACCTTGGCGGAGGAGATGGATTGAAGCAATCAATGACTTTGATGTGACCATCAACTACACCGGGCAAAGCAAAGCGTCATGGCGGATGCGCTTAGCCGTAAAGCTTATGTCAACAACCTCATGGTGGAAGAGCGGACCTCTCTTGTGCGAGGAATTCCGTCGGCCAACCTCGAAATTGTGGAACAAGGGCATCTCCTGAACCTTTCGGCTACTCCTCTCTTGGAAGAACAGATTCGCTCTCGTCGACTTGGTGATCCGCACACCAAAAGCTCATCTCTAAGCTTGACCTTCCAGTATGAGTCCTTCCATGTTGATGATCAAGGCACGCTCTTCTTTGAACACCGGATGTTTGTTCCAAACTACCGGTCCGAGAGACCAAGTTCTCAAGGAGGCACATGATTCGGTTCTTTCTATCCATCTGGCAGCACAAAGATGTACATGGACTTGAAAACACAATCTGGTGGCACAGGTTGAAGCGGTATTGCGCCAAGTATGTCTCGAGAATGTGATGTGCCGTAGGGTGAAGGCTGTCCATCGTAAACCATTTGGTCTTCTGACCATTGAAACCTCCGGAATGGAAATGGGAGAAAGTAGAGATGGACTTCATCACTGGTTTTCCAAGGTCGCGAAGGGCAACAATGCAATTTTGTTGTCATCGACAGCTTTCTAAAGTGGCTCATTTCTTCCATCAAAGAAACAATTTACGGAATTCATTGGTGAGCTCTATATCAACAAATTGTCTCCTTGTATGGGGTTCCACTCGAAATCAGTTCGGCACCGTGGAGTATCTTCACCTCAAAGTTAGGAGAGTTTCCAAAAGCTTTGGGAACAAAGTTGAACTTCACTGCTTACCACCCTCAGTCGCAAGGACAAGTGGAGAGGATCAATCAGATTCTGGAGGATATGCTTCGGGCTTGCGTCATCTCGTTTGGCATGAAGTGGGAAGAATGTCTTCCTTATGCTGAATTCTCCTACAACAACAGCTTCGGAAGAGTCTTAAGATGGCACCATTCGAGGCTCTCTATGGTCGCAAGTGCGTAACTCCGATTGGTTGGTCGGTGCGGAGAAAGAATCTGGTTTGGCCACGACATTGTAACTGCGGAGGAGAAGGTGCATATCATTCGAGAACCTGAAGATTGCTCAAAGTCGTCAGAAGAGCAACTATGACAGGAAGCACACGGATATGGTATATGCCCCTGGTGATCTAGTCTACCTTCGTGTCACTCCCATGAGAGGAACACACCGCTTCGATATCAAAGGAAAGTTGGCTCCTAGATACATCGGTCCTTTCAAGATACGTGGTAGAAGAGGAGAAGTTGCTTATGCCCTGGAGCTCCCGGAAAAACTCAAAGTCCATGATGTCTTCCACATCTCTCAGCTCAAGAAGTGCTTCAAAGATCCCGGCAGGACCGTGGACCATGAGCTAATCGACCTCCAAGAAGATCTGTCTTATCAAGAACACCCCACCAAAATCCTTGAGACCATGAGCAGAAGGGCCGCGCAACAAGTCCATCAAGTTTTGCAAGGTGCATGGTCACACCATTCATTGATGAAGCCACATGGGAGCGTGAAGATGAACTCCGTGCCAACCATCCTTCTCTCTTTGTATCTTCTTCTTCTTCCTAGAATCTCGGGGCGAGATTCCTGTTTAGTGGGGGAGAGTTGTAGCATCCCAGTTGTCTAACACCTGTAATGCTACTTGTTATAATAATAAAAAGGGCCACTCCCAACATATATTTGTTGCATCATCATCATATCATGCTCATGTCATCATGCCACCTTGCATTTGAGCATCATATAAAACCCCCTCTTGTTTGGTTCTTATCTCATGTGCATTATTAATTGTAGTTGCCTCTTGATATTGTATTTGGTTCTTAATATATATTGTTAAATGCCCAAGTTGAGTTGGGGGCATATCTCTTCAGAACTCCACCACCTTTCTTCCACCACCTTATATTCCACCATCCAATTAATATGGGCTTGGCATTTTATTTGAGTTATCTCTAGCTCATGTTGTTGGTTGGATTCCACCCATAATCTTTTGCTTGGCCTTTGCCCACCTTTTGGGAATGCAAGTAATAATTCCACATAAATTAATGTTGTTTTCACAATATAACTACATGGCAAATATTGTTGCATGGGCCATGCAAGTGCCACCTTTTTCTTGGCTTTGGTAGGTTTTGGCTTGGTTTGCATGGATCATCTTTTCTTTGTTTAAATCTTGTGTTGGCTTGTAGTTTTCTTCACCATATCCTCTATCTCTTTTCCCCTTTAGCTAAACCTCTATCCCCATGCTCCATGCACACACATGTGCTCATGAGGCATGCACAAACCTAAAACCCACCTCTTCTCTTGGATCTTGCTTGGTCATTTTTGGAGCATGCATGGACCAAAGAAAAACCCCATCATCATATAACCATCTCTCCCTCCCTTTTCTCTCTTTTTCTCCTTGTCTTGATCTTGTGTGTTGTCTTATGAGACATGATCAAGTAAAAGCCACCTCCCTCTATCTACCCCCTCTTAGCTAAACCCTAAAACCTACCCCATGCCACCTCCCCATCCTAGCTAAACAAAACCTAAACTACACCTTTCCCTAAACCAACTCTAAGTACCCCTCCTCTTCTCTCCTTCTAGCTTCCTAGAATGCTCTCCATACCATGTCCCTAGCTCACCACCCCCCTCTCTCTACCTGCTGGACCCCACCTGGCCGCCCTACCCCACCTGGCTACCGTCCACCCCAAACCCTAGCCCGAGCCGACCACTCTCCCTCTCACCTCTTCCCCCCTCTTTTCTCTCCCTGCCCTAGGGCCCCTCCTACCGCCTGGGCCACGAGCTACCCCCAGGTCCACCTGGAAGCCACCCCTACCTGCCCTGCCTCAGGCCGAGCACGTGAAGGGAGGGATAAAGGTGGCCGAGAGCACCCTTATCTACACCGCCTCCTCCACGCCACCTCCTTCCTCCCTCTCTGCCATATCCCCTTCCTCACGCCTCCTCTAGCCTCGCCCAGATCTGGCCGCGCCATCCACCCCTCCTCCTTCTTCTTCTCCGTCCACCAACAGCCAACGCCGGCCGCCGCCAGCACCTTGCCGTCCACGTCGCTCCGGCCGTCAAGATCGTCGTGGGAGTGATCGCAGAGGCGGCGATCCTCTGCGGCTCGATGCAGGCCAGCGAGGAGAGAAGAACGAGCGCCAGGGGACGCCGCCGCTCCGGAAAACCCTAGCTACGCCCGGCGTCGGCCGCCGCTCACGACCGCCCGACCCGATCCAAGCACGCCAGGCTCGCGGTGAGCACCCCGCCTCGGACATCCTCTCCCGCTTCACGGACGCCAGCGGACCTTCCGTCGAAGGTCTCTGCGCCCGGCGTCGTGTTTGTTTACGCTAGCTCCGATCGCGAACACCATATCCAAGATGCGCCCATCTCACCGTGCCTAACCTAGCCTACCCCGGTGGCGGCAGGCCCTACGCGAGCGAAGGCGAGTTCGATCCCATCGCGCAGCATCGCGCGGCGCTGCGGCGCCCGTCAGATTCAGGGAAGAAAAACAGTACCAGTGGGTCACTTTGCGAATAACCCCCTCCCAAACCTTTTTGTCAACCCGCGGTCCCCGAAGCCCCACTGTCAGTGTCTTGGCGTTTATATAAAAAGGCTCCGGAGTTTTTCCCAAATAAACCCGCGGTCCCTCTTTTTCCCAGACGCTGGCGTGTGGGTCAGCAAGCACCTGGCCCACCTGTCAGTGACCAGGGCTAGAATAGGCTGAGTATAAAACTACCAGAGTCTGTTTAAATTCAAATCTAGCTTAAATTATTTCAAATTCAAATCCAACTCAGTTTTAAAATAATTTTTCCATTATTATTCCAAATCCCACAAATGATATATGTTTGGAGATCAGAAAAATGCCAGGATTTCAAATATACCATTCAATTTGCCTTTTGTACATTTAAAATTCCAAGTTGATTTAAATTACCCAATTGCCACTAGAACTTCAATAATTAATAACTTTTGTTTTATAATTCCAAATTTAGCAAATGATATGTCTAAAATGATCAGCTCGACGAGACCTTTCTGTTTATGCTACCCATAACTTCAATTGCAGCATGCATCACATAAATATATAGTGAACAGCAACTGTTATGGCAACAAATGTGATTCCAAAACCCCATTAAAACGTTATTACTTGTCTTCCACACCTCACCATGCCATGCTACCTTATTGCCATGTAAATTGTGCATCATTCATCATGGCATGATTTTTTGCTTGACGCATCTTATTCATATGCTTGTGCTCTATATTCATGTTGGCCTTGTTTGTTTGGTTTTTCTCGGATAGACACTGAGCAGGGGTTATATCAAGAGAACCAGGAGCACTACCCAGATCCGTCCCTCGCTTCAAGCGAGTTATCGCAAGCACTTCCACATGCTTGCATACATACAGTACCTATTGCCTCTACTTATTCTTGCATCATTGAGTCGCGATTGCATTAAATTGAATCCCAAGTATGCATAGCCTTTACTCTTAAACCACACCAAGCCTGTTCCTCCATCCCATGAGCCATTACTACAGAGTTGTTTGAGCCATGCAGTCGTGAAACGACATGTGTAGGGTTTGTGAGTCGATGGATAACGAGGTACATAAACAACTTAACCGAGTAGTAATGGGATAACTAATGAAAGTGGCACGGTGAGCAACATCTGCTATTTGGTTTTCCTGCTCACTTGTGTCCGTAAGACCCCGAGTACTTGATTCCTGTTCCTTGTTTTATCGCGCTATCCACATCCGGGAGGTATATGGGACCCCCAGGCGAGCTTGATTCTCTTATTTCTTGGGGCCACAAACTAGTTTGAGGTTTTATCTACTATCTGTACTTATGCCATGCTCTTTGTTTATTTACGTTTGCGAGGAGCACATGTCTTTGCTTAGGTACGCGGAATGTTTTCATGATATCGACACCCCGAGTTTTCGGGTTCCCGATCGCTTCTGACCATTGTCGCAAACCTTGAGTCCGTCTCGAGCTTGCTTACCGTTGCGGGTAGACTCCAAGGGTGGCCCCTGAAATATTTCGAATCTGTGATTGTTCAGTCGTGAAAGCCTCGTTGGGTTTTGATTTGGTTTTTCCGAGGTTGATCGAGCGTGTGTTGCTATTGGTGCACCCCGGCCGGGTAAAACTTTCTGAAAGCCGTGTCCGCGGATATGGACGACTTGGAGCACAGTTTCTCGATCATAGACAAGCATAACTAAAGTACCGCTTTAATCTGACTAAGTAATTTGACTAGTAAATAGTGCAACATTCATGGAATGGTTAATAAAATTGCCAACGGATGGGGGTTGTTCGTCCGCTTCCTTGTTGGTAAGCGAGGAGGAGGATGGATCTGTTGAGATTACCACTATAACTGTTGTTCTTAAATTCACGGACATACGCCTATCATTGGTTAGGCGGATGGTTAGCGTTTATCTGTAGAACTGCTAGGGTTTATCTTTCGCTGCAATTGCGTCACCCAGTTGTGTCCTTTAGAGGCATTAAGACTTGCCGAGTACCCTTAGGGTCTCACACGATAAATTATTGGTTCGGATGGGCGGTACCCCCGGAGACGGATCTTGGGTGGAAGAAGCCGAAGATGTGGGCAACGATCGTTCGGTGTAGAGATTAGGAACGGGATCCGTGAGACACTAGTTGGGATGTGCTTATTTCTAAGGCATCTTATGCCGATTTGCTTCTTATCCGTACTCGGATTTTGTTTGCCGCTTGCATGATACTCGATGTGTGTTGTATGAGGAAGTATCCTAAAATATAGATCTATCTAGGTCATTTGAATCTTGCGTATGGCGTTGCTATATTCCTTTCTTTCTAGATGGTATGGCTCGATGTACTCTTGTATGGTGGCTTGTACATACCCACTTGTGTACGTAGTTGATCCCTTCGCTGCCGATTCTGGCCGTCTGATGGTCCCGTTGAGAGGGTAGTGGTTGGAACGTCTGAAAGGACTACCGGTGAGTGGCTTTTGGGGCCCCACCGTACTATTTCAACCACTACCACTCATCGTGCTTGTATCTAGGGCGTAATTCACCGAGTGATTCTGAGGAGAGGAGGCGGTGCCAGTGGGCAGGGGACTGCTAGGGTGGGGCACGCTGGTAGGGAGAGAGAGAGCCGATAGAGGGAGAGGGATGTGCTCGGCCTAGGTTTAGGTTTGGGGGGGGTGGATAAGAGCATGTTAGCTAGGGTTATTAGGAGGGTAGATAGATGGGGTTTAGGTTTAGCTAGATTGGGGTATGGGGGTGGCTTAGGGTTGGTTTTGAAAGGGAGTGGATAGTTGCTAGGGTCCTTTGGGCAAGACCAAAACAAGCACTAGACAAACTCTAACAAGATCAAGACAAGAAAGGAGAGAGAGAGAGAGAGAGAGAGAGAGAGAGAGAGAGAGAGAGAGAGAGAGATGTGGTGGTAGAATTTTGAGCAAGAACAACATGGTTCAAGCCAAGAGAAAAGATAGAGCTAGGGATTTTGGAATCATGCATGTTCCATTCAAAGACCAAGCAAGATCAAAAGGAGAGACGTAGGAGAGGAAGGTGGGGTTTAGGTTGGTGCATGCCACATGATCACATGTGCATGCATGGGGTATGGGGATTAAGGTTTAGCTATAGGGGGTTAGAGAGGTAGAGGATGTGAAGAAAACTACAAGCCAAAACAAGATTTAAACAAAGGAGAGATGATCCATGCAAGCAAAGCCAAAAACATTCCAAAGACAAGAAAAGGTGGCACTTGCATGGCCCATGCAAACAATAATTGCCATGTAGTGATATTGTGTCAACTACATTAATTTATGTGGCATTATTCCTTGCATTCCCAAAAGGTGGGCAAAGGCCAAGCAAAAGATTAGGTTGGAAACCAACCAACCAACATGAGCCAGAGGTAAACTCCAAATAAAAATGCTAAGCTCAATATTAATTGGATGATGGGATTAAAAAGGTGGTGAAAGAAAGGTGGTGGAGTTTAGAAGAGATATGCCCCCAACTCAACTTGGGCATTTAACAATATATCAAGAGTCAAATACAATATCAAGAGGCAAACACAATTAATAGTGCACATGAGATAAGAACCAAACAAGACTAGGTTTTATATGATGCTCAAATGCAAGGTGACATGATGACATGAGCATGATATGATAATGATGCAACAAATATATGTTGGAAGTGGCCCTTTTTATTATTATAACAAGTAGCATTACAGGTGTTAGACAACTGGGATGCTACACGTACTCTTCTTGCTGTTGCTTCTGTTCGTCACTGGTCTGTGTCCCATCTTGATGTTCAGAATGCCTTCCTCAATGGCGAGTTAAGTGACGAGGTTTATATGCAGCCTCCTCCTGGGTAATATGTTCCCGCGGGAATGGTTTGTCGCCTTCGACGTTCTCTTTATGGCCTCAAACATGCCCCTCGTGCCTGGTTTGAGCGCTGCTGGTTTCTCCCCTAGTGCTCATGATCTAGCGCTGTTTGTTCACACTTCTCCTCGTGGACGCACTCTTCTTCTTCTTTTCTATGTTGATGATATGATCATTACTGGTGATGATTCTGAATATATCGCCTTTGTTAAGGATCGTCTTCGTGATCAGTTTCTTATGACTGTTCTTGGTCCTCTTCGATACTTTCTTGGAATTGAGGTTTTCTCCACTTCTGATGGTTTTTTCATCTCCCAGGAAAAGTATATTCAGGATCTTCTTGCTTGTGCTTCTCTTGGGGATGAGCGCACTATTGAGACCCCTATGGAGCTTAATGTTAAGCTTCACCTCACTGATGGTGATCCTCTTCCTGATCCGACGTGTTATCGCCATCCTGTTGGGAGTCTTGTTTATCTTGCTGTCACTCGTCCTGACATCTCTTATCCTGTTCATATTCTGAGTTAGTTTGTTTCTGCTCCTACACTGTTCACTATAGTCATCTTCTCCGTGTTCTTCGTTATCTTCGTGGTATGATCACTCGTCGTCTTTCTTTCGTCGTTCCAGCTCCCTCCAGCTCCAGTGCTATTCGGACGCTACGTGGGCGAGTGATCCTTCGGATCGCCGTTCACTTTCTGCTTACTGTGTGTTTCTTTATGGTTCGCTCATTGTTTGGAAGACGAAGAAACAGACAGCGGTTTTCCGTTCGAGTGTTGAGGCTGAGTTGCGTGCTATGGCTTTGTTGACTGCTGAGATGACCTGGTTACGGTGGTTACTTGCGAATTTTGGGGTCTCTATTACCACATCCACTCTTGTTTTGTCTGACAGTATAGGTGCTATTAGTATCGCACGTGATCCGATCAAGCATGAGCTTACCAAGCATATTGGTGTTAATGCTTTCTATACACGCGCTCAGGTGCAAGCTTAAGTTGTTGCGCTTCAATATGTGCCTTCAGACTTACAGTTGGCGGATTTCTTTATAAAGGCACAGACCATTGTGCAGCATACTTTCTTTCTCTCCAAACTCAGTGTTGTGAAGTCACCATGAGTTTGAGAGGGAGGTGTTAGATGTATATTTGTATATTGTGTATTCCCACCTATTAGGAGATTTTCTGTATATTTCCACCTGCACACGTATTATATATTGTGGTCTTTGCCCTTAAGAAATACAAGTTAGCTATTTCTAAAGTCCAAGACCGTCTGTGTAGTGCCGGGTGGAGATGCCCCGAGGCGCCGGACGGGTGGCGCTGTGGCGGTACAGCAGTGACGGCCGTAAAAGGAGCCACCGGGCACGTCCCGGGCTTCCAACAGCCTGGCTGGCGTACTGTTGACTGAAAGAGTTTACTCCGTGCAGGTGAACACCGACTAGTACTAGGTGTCGTGTCACATCGAAAATTGTGATGATCTTCAGGTATGGTGTGCACTGCACACTGGTCAGCCGCGTGCGTGCGTGATCGTGATAGGCCGACTAACAAATTGGCCGCTTCCACCCGGTGGTTGGTCTCGCCTAGGCTTCAGGAAGCGCACTTTGTCTTGTTCCCATCCCAGCTCGTTGCAATTGCAATGCATGCACACTCAACGGAGAACCTTCTCCTCTCTCCATCTTCATGTAAATCTTGACTGTGACCAGTGTAAAATGCGACAGCGGATTAAGTCACGGCTGTGATGCTGGAGCTCGGCCCATCCGATTTCTACCTGCAAAAGGGCAAGGCTGTCTTGCACGAATGAGACGCACACGCACGGTAGTTGCGACCGGAAACACTGGAGATCACATTTCACATCCAGCACATGCCCACATGGAGGAGCATGTGCGGCGACAGTGGAAAGCCCGGACAGGGTGGGTCGATCGAGACCGGGAGTATACGGGTACAGACAGCCCAGTGCACGACCATGTAGAGAACAGTGAATACGCGGCCTGATCTGTACTGTACCCAAACATAATTAACTGGAACGGCTAATCGCCGTGCGTGCTGCCGGCTGCTAATTGAAGGAGCTGAAGCGTAGCTGTCACCGAACAACACCAAGGGATCGTCTTGTCTGCACTGCAACCCATGCATGATTTAGGCCCAGTTCTTTTGGCGGCTTCTCAGCTTTCCAGGGAAATGGTTCAAAAAATTTGCGAGAACAAATTTATTTAGACTTAACTATTTTGGGCGCCATGAAATTTTTTAGACCAGTTGTCAGAAAATTTGGAGGGCGAAACCGGCAGTTCTCAAAAAGAACTGGGCCTTAGAATCATTATTGTTCGTTGCAGAAAATAATCATGCCGGACCGGACCGGGCCGGGCCACGCTTGACAGCCGATACGTAGCCAATTCTCGTAGAGCGTAAGAAGTAAGAACAGACAAGTTTTCATTGGGACCAGTAGATTTTATTTTTTCTCATGCTGGAAGTAATGATTAACGGAGTGGAGAAGAAGATTTGCCACAACCGATGGGGCTCTTGGAGCACTGGGTTTGAGATCGACAGAGCTCATTTTTACTATTCTCTCTGTCTTAAAATAGATGACTCAAATTTATCTAAATTTAGATGTATCTAGATATATTTGAATTTTGATGAATTCGTGATATTACTTTAAGACGGGGGAGTAATATATGCTTTCGTTAGACGATTCCTTCCAAAAGTGTTCCATATAAATTTTTTTTGTCCCAAGGGTCCAGTGTTGATACAAATAACGCCCTGATATCGCTACGGATTAGGCCCATACGGAAGTGCACCATAATGTTGTTGTTATTCCATTTGGGCCTTAAAATTGTCTGATGGGTTGCTAGTTCGGGCCTATGTATTTCAGAGCTCGCGCCTCACAGATTTGCACTTTGTAGCGCTTAGTCTGATTTTTCAAATTTCAGAAAAAACACACGTATAGAGAGTAAGACAAATGAAAGATAATCTGAAAATCATGTTTAATAAGAAAAAATTATAGCCCATTCCTCGGAATTGGGTTTGATAAGCTTCAGTTATGGGCGAGAGTTTAGAATCTACCTTTCAATCCGTGAGATAAGATGTGGTGGCTGCCCATTGCACATCAGATCGACAAAAATATAAGATAAGTTCAGATTGATCATGTAGGTAGTTTTCAGAGGGTCATTATACCATTGATGTAGCTAACCCCTTGAGGCCGTGTATTCTGATCGATTCAACCAGGAGATAATGTACCCTTTGTCAAAAAGTGTATGAAGTGTAGTCTTTACTATTAAATTAGAGTTGGTGGCTCACTTCGGGCTCAAACATTGGAAGAATCGCGACCGTCGAATCGCAACCCACTAAATCGTCACCGCTAGATCACCCCCTCCCCTCCTATATCTATGCGCGTAAAAATATGGTAGTACTAAACAACAATTACGGAACAAATCTCGCTGCCCCTGATTCAGCTCCCCTCTCATAGGAAACCCTCACACGGCTCCCTCTCCCTCGCATGCTCTCTCCTCCTTTGTGTCTCTCAACCGACATGGCGCCGCTCCTTACCTCAGCGCTATTGCTGCTCTATGCCTCTACCCCATCCTCTCCCCTTCTTCGTTGCCTCTCCCCTTCTACAAAGGCACATCCCTCACAAGCCGACACCCCAATGGTTTTGTCTAGCACAGCGGCAGAGACAGACCAGGGGCATGCCAACGCGATGCGGTGGGTGCTGGCTCAGTGTCGATGATGGTCAACCTCCTTGGGTTCATGACATGGATGCACACGGCGCACTGCTCATGTGGTATGCGGCTGTGTACTCGGCGACATCACGCATGACTCTGCTCATCTTCATGGGCGGCGTTGGCTCCATCGACACAGCGGACCGTCATTGAGACGCGGCGGCTCAGCAGTACCGTGGAGATCATCACCATCATCTATTGTGTATGACCCATGATCCATCAGTTAATCAGATGGGATTTGGGGAGGGGATTTTATTTGATTCCTCTTGATGGCCTTGATGCGAGATTTAGGTGGATTTGTTTGCTACAAGTTTGCAGGGGTTCATGCGTAAGGGATCTGGTGCCTGATGTTAACCTACTGCATGGAGGAGAGGGATAGGTTCGTTGCTAGAACCTATCTCTTTGTCGTTCATTGACCCTCTACCTTTGAAGTTGGTCCTACTAATATCCGTCTGAACTTATGATGCCTGAAAATTGTTATTATTTTGAGACATGTTGTTTGTCATCTGCAGCAGGTAGAAAGTATCCCACTTAGTGTTGATTCAATCGTAACTTGATTTTTCAGCTTCGTGGGTCAGCTCTTTTGATCATGGAGTTGTACCTTGTACTGTGGAGCAAGCGAGATAAAGCAGCAGTTGTCGCCAGCACCATCGCACTACTTGCTGACATACGAAATATTTCAGCTTCTGCGAGACGGCATGTTCTCTGCCCATTGGTTTGATGCACTACACCTTGTTACCTTCTTATTTCTTCACAACATCTGGTTCTGTACTCAGCTACTTCAGAGTGACCATCGTGATTCAATTACAGGACAATTGAAGAGCTCATTGAGATATAGGGTGGAGGCTTTGCATTAGCAACATCGTTGGCGAGGTTGGCATTCAATGTTCTCCTCTGCACTTGGCTCTTCTTTTGTGGCTGTAGCAGTAATTTGGATCTTTGGCATGCATACTCTCCTCTCTTTATGTCTTCTTAATTCCACAATATATATTGGAAAGATTTTACATTTTATAGCCTTTGTTTGGACTTCAATACCCTTTTTGTTTGGGAATGATCTTTGTAGAGAAAAAAGTGCACGTTACTTATATATCTTGCTCGGCCATAAGTTCAGTGCTTATAGAATTCTATTTTATGCTTGGAATATCCTTGAATTTAGAGATTGATGTGCATATAGGAAATTGAAGAGAAGGTAGCCCAATTATTTCTCCAAGTTATAGTATGCTTCAATATTGAACTCTCACACATCCAGGTGCCATCAATCTCGTATGATCGTATCCATATGTTGCCCCCAACCAGCACTAGAAGGTACTTCTTACTTTATTATTCTCTTAAACTTCACCATATTTTGTTGTTCAAACACAATGGCAGTTTTCTTGGGAATTACTTTTAGTCTTATTTATTTATCGATATAATTTATTCTATATGGTGTGGTTATGCTCGAAAAGAATACTCATGGCTTTGTTGGAGGGGATGACTAAATAGTAAAATGTGGCTATCAGAAAACACAATGGCGACACATGGTGACAACGGAATGTTCCGATGGGCATTATCTTTTTGGTTCAGAGTTGAGTTTTTTCTACTCTTCGGTTTCGGATACACCGCCGATATGGATTCATAGTATGTGTTCTTTACTTATTGTTAGATGTTGCATCTTGTATATGCTCCTCCACATTGTTTCCTAGACGTGTTCTCATCATATTAAAGAACACTGAATGTTCAGCAATCAGAGATGACTTAGTTAGCTCCCATTTTTTCGTACACAAATAGTCAGTCTGTATAAACATTCTAGGCTGTAAAATATTTTTTTGTTCAAACACAATGGCAGTTTTATTGGGAATTATTTTTAGTCTTATTTATTTATAGATATAATTTATTCTATATGTTGTGGTTATGCTCGAAAAGAATAATCGTGTCTTTGTTGGAGTGGGGTGACTACATAGTAAAATATGGCGATCAGAAAACACAATGGCGACACATGGTGACAGCAGTGAAGCTTCTGGTGAGCAAGATGGGTTGAAAATGCATCATTGTCATGCATTTTCTATTATCTTTTTTGTGCGCTTGTGTTCATCTGTGAGAGGGAGGAGTTAGAGCAAGATAAGTAACCCGTACTATGGGATGGAGGAGCTACAGAGAGAGATAAGTAACCCAAACCATGCACTTTATCTTGGCTCGATATTGTTGTTGAATTATTATAATGTTTATGATTACATATACGATGAATAAAATAGTATGAGACCGTGGCAACGCACGGGCATTCAACTAGTATGAATAGATTTCGTTTCTTTTGCTTCTCTTGTGGTCGGATAGGTCATTTTGATCTGCATTGTCCGACCCCTAGCACCCGTGTTGCTAATAGAGATCTGCCTTTTGAGAAGGGTCCGAGGCACAAGATGATCGGAGAAGGTCGTCTTATAGCGAGGGCTTGTGCAGGGAACAAAGTCTACTTAGAACAACAAAGCTCGAACAAGGAATTCGAGCGCCACTCTTGAAGTAGGACCAAAAGCGATGTCCCCTATGAAGAATGACGATAACAATCATAAAGTGGGGGCTTAAAACCTGGTATATAAAAGGGTGCAGACACTGCTTCTAATGAATTTGCATCGGCTAGTGACAATGTTGATAAGATCCCGGTACCCTATGTTGCCCAATCTAACTTGGCAACTGGGGAGGAGAGCATGATCCAAAAAAACGAACTCCAACAAATTCGGAAAAATTGGCAACGGCTACGAGGCAACCCTTTCTAGAGTAATGAGTTGCATGAGCTGGAACAACCGAGGGCTTGGAAATATGTCGGCCATTCGAGAGCTTTGCAATGTTGTGAAGCAAGGTCTTTGTCTCCTGTTGGTTATGGAGACGAAGCTCTCAAAAGAATAGTCGAAAGGCTACAAAATACAATGGTTTTGCTGGTTGTTTTAGTGTGGCCTCTAAGAGCCTGAGTAGTGGCATATCATTATTTTGGTCAGCATACGTGACTGTTAATCTAAAAAGACGAGTTCCTGGCACATTGATGTGATGGTGAGGAAGAATGATTCAAGCGTAGTAGAATGGAGACTGGTTGGGTTCTATGGACCTCCTAAAGCGAAGGATAGATAACCTAGTTGGATATTTCTTGGAACCCTCTTTACCATTAGGCATACAACTTGATCTTTGTCTTTATTGCGTCTTGCTACGATAATATCGAGATAAACCCTATTTACATATGATTATATCATTGTGGTTTTCTCTTCTCATGTACGAGTAAATTCTCATGGGGGTTGAAGATGTAGGGAGTTGGTGAGATGCGCTGCTCCAAGGCCTTGTAGGTAGGGATTTCAGCTGTGTGGCACTCCAGATAAAATTCCTGCTCTTTGATGCCGCCGCCGACGACTCTTGTGGGCGTCGTTACCTTCCATGGAGGCATTCTCGAGGAGTGTTTGTCCCTCCCTAGCCCACTCGGGCTGCTATCAAAACCAAGATTCGGGTTTGAATCAGCGATGGCGAAGTCTTTGAGGTTGTTACTGTTAGAAATAATGGGGCTAATCCATTTAGGCCCATGAGTATTTCAGATTTTCCCTAAATCTCAAAGCCCAAATTTGTGGCAGCCCATATGTGTTTGGGCCCATGTTTGTGGCAGCTCACATGGGAGTGGAGTGGGAGCTAAAGTTTAGTCCCACATGGAAAGTTGGAGGAGAGTTGCACCACCTTATAAGGTGGAGTGTTGCACCACTTTGTAAGTGAGTGGGAATAAGAGAGATACACACGCGCGCTCCTCCTCCGACGACGCCGCAAAATTGACAGACGTGTCAAACGGTTAGCTTATCCCGAACGTGCGTAACGTGGACTCGGCCCACGTTCGCCTCCGTTATAAAGTCCTGCGCGGCTACCGCCACAACACCACCGAAAACCAATATAGGGTTTTGCCTTCCTCTCTACTTGCGCCGTCACCGTAGTCTACTCCATCCCGCTTGCCGGCGTGCACCGGCGGACGGGAGAGCAGGTCTCCGGAATCACTCGCCCTTGTGATCCTGTACGGGAAGGGCGAATAAGGTTTTTGGGAAGCGCTCTGCGCGACTGCTCGAGTTCTCCATCACGGGTCGTCTTCCATCCAAGTCAGGCGGTGCTGCCTACCGCCGTCTTCGTCTCCATCTACTGCGATCACTCTTCCCCAAAGTTTCTACTACGACAACCGAACGGTACGTGCTACGTGATCCTGTTTGGTTATTCATCATGTTCTGCGAGTACATGTTAGGCTGCTGTTTGTTTCCGATCATCCTGTTGTTTAGTACATCTAGTATGTTCGAGTTACATGAGCTAGTAGCTGGTTTTGTCATGATTTATATTCTGGAATTAATCGTGGAAATTATGCCTAATAATCCAACAATCCAAAAACCTTATTGTAGGCAATTTCCTGAATTAACAATGGCTGGTTTTACCGATGCACTGAGGCCGGATAAGTTTACCGGTGTGCACTTTAAGAGGTGGACAAGGCTGAGCTTTGGCTGACCACGATGAAAGTGTTCCACATCAGTAAAGGCAAACCGAGGGAACTATATCGGCGAGGATCGAAGAAGTTCGAGGATGCTAATCTGTCTTTGTGGGATGTATTCGAGCATTCTTGCCGACCGTCTGTGTGATGTGTTTATGCACATAAAAGATGGAAAGGAGCTCTGGGATGCCTTTGGATGCCAAGTTTGGTGTGCAGATCTTTGGCGATGAAGCGTATATCATGGAGAGCTTTCATGATTTTAAGATGACTAAGGACCTTCCGTGGTTCAACAAGCTCATGAGATACATTGCATTGCCAAGGAGCTCGAACTCCTTAAGTGTACCTTACCCGACAAGTTTGTGGCGGGATGCATTATTGCTAAGTTGCCCCTTCATGGAGGAACTTTGCCACAACTCTCAAACACAAGAGACAGGAGATATCGGTTGAAAATCGATGGCGTCCTTGATGTTGAGGAGAAGGCTCGGGCTAAGGACACTACTGAGAAAGGAGAGGGTCTTGCTACGCTAACTTTGTGCGAAGGCAAATCCGTTGGCAAGAACAAAGGAACTTCAAACCCTCCTTTAACAAGCTCAGAAGACTACAACCTTCAAGAAGAAGAAGACGAGCAGTGAGTGAACTCTTGTTACACTTGTGGAGAGCCCGGCATTTTTCCAAGGACTGTCGAGCAGCATGAGAGGAAAAAGGCCAAGGCATCAACGTCGTGACCGCTAGCAATACTGATGGGTATGGTAATTTATTTACTGTTATTTCAGTATTTCAATCACCGTGTTGGTGGCTTGATACGGGTGCTAATGTTCATGTGTGTGCTGACATCTCTATGTTCACTTCTTATTAGGTCGCTCGGGATTCATCCGTCCTAATGGGGAATGGATCACATGCTTCTGTTCGTGGTGTTGGCACGGTGGATCTGAAGTTTACTTCCGGAAAGATCGTGCAGCTGAGGAACGTGCAGCATGTCCCTACTATGAACAAGAATCTCGTTAGTGGCTCCCTTCTTTGCAGAGATGGGTTTAAGGTTGTCTTAGAGTCTAATAAAGTCGTTGTTTCGAAACATGGACAATTTATTGGTAAAGGTTATGAGTTCGGAGGCTTGTTCCGGTTTTCACTTTCAGAGTTTTGTAATAAATCCGTGAATCATATTTGTGGTGGTGTTAATGATGATACTAGTGTTTGGCATTCTCGTTTATGTCACATTAATTTTGGTTTGATGTCTCGGATGTCCAGCATGAGTTTAATTCCGAATTTCACTATTGCCAAAGGTTCTAAGTGCCATAGTTGTGTGCAATCAAAGCAACCTCGAAAGCCTCACAAGGCTGCCGAGGAGAGAAACTTGGCACCTCTAGAACTCATACATTCTGATCTATGTGAGATGAATGGTGTGTTGACAAAAGGTGAAAAGAGATATTTCATGACTTTGATAGATGATGCTACTAAATTCTGCTATGTTTACTTGTTGCAAACTAAAGATGAGGCTTTAGACTACTTTAAAATCTATAAGGCCGAGTTTGAAAATCAACTAGAGAGAAAGATCAAGCGTCTTAGGTCGGATCGTGGTGGGGAGTATTTTCCCAAAATATTTGATGAATTCTGTCAGGAACACGGAATTATTCATGAGAGGACGCCTCCCTACTCGCCCCAATCAAACGGGGTTGCCGAGAGGAAAAACCGCACGCTGACTGACTTGGTGAATTCCATGTTAGCCACTGCTGGTTTATCAAAGGCATGGTGGGGGGAGGCTTTGTTGACTTCATGTCAAGTCCTGAATAGAGTTCCTAACAAGAATAAAGAAAAGACCCCTTATGAGGAGTGGGTTGGGAGAAAACCATCACTTTCGTATCTGCGTACTTGGGGGTGTTTGGCGAAGGTCAACATACCGATTCCCAAGAAACGCAAGCTCGGACCCAAGACAGTGGATTGTATCTTTCTAGGATATGCTCCACGGAGTGTAGGCTATAGATTTCTAGTGGTTAAATCTGAGGTACCTGATATGCATGTTGATACTATAATGGAATCTCGTGATGCAACATTCTTTGAGAATATTTTTCCTATGAAAGATATGCATAGCATTGGTAGGATTTCTTCTGAACTACTTCCTGAATCTAGTGCATCTATTGATAATTCTGAACAACCACATGAGGAATTTATTGAGAAGGATGACGATGAATCTCTCACGAGGAGTAAGAGACAGAGGGTTACAAAATCCTTTGGCAATGATTTCATCGTGTACCTTGTGGATGATACTCCCAGATCCATTACTGAGGCATATGCATCTCCTGATGCAGATGATTGGAAAGAAGCTGTCCAAAATGAGATGGACTCGATTCTTTCTAATGGAACTTGGGAATTATCAGAACGACCCTATGGTTGTAAACCTGTGGGATGTAAGTGGGTGTTCAAGAAGAAGCTAAGGCCTGATGGTACTATTGAGAAGTACAAGGCACGGCTTGTAGCTAAGGGCTACACAGAGAAAGAAGGCGAAGATTACTTTGACACCTATTCACCCGTCGCTAGACTAACCACCATTCGAGTACTACTGTCCCTGGCTGCCTCTTATGGTCTTCTCGTTCATCAAATGGACGTGAAGACAGCTTTCCTTAATGGAGAGTTGGAAGAGGAGATCTATATGGATCAGCCGGATGGGTTTGTGGTAAAAGGTGAAGAGACAAAGGTGTGTAAGTTATTGAAATCTTTATATGGCCTGAAACAAGCACCTAAGCAATGGCATGAGAAGTTTGATGAACTCTACTTTCTTTGGCTTTGTCATTAATGAGGTCGATAGGTGTGTTTACTATCGCCATGGTGGGCGATAGCGTTGTATTATGTTTGTACGTGGATGACATTCTGATCTTTGGTACAAACATGAAAGTGATAAATGAAGTCAAGTCTTTCCTGTCAAAGAGTTTTGATATGAAAGATCTGGGAGAGGCTGATGTCATTCTGAATATCAAGCTTATTAAGAACGAGAATGGGATTACTTTAACGCAATCTCATTATGTTGAGAAGGTCTTGAGCCGATTTGGCTTTAATGATGGCAAGACTTCTCCAACACCTTATGATCCCAGTTTGACATTACGAAAGAATAAGAAGGAACCAACAGATCAGCTGAAATATTCACAAGTTGTTGGTTCTCTCATGTACTTAGCAAGCGCTACAAGACCCGATATCTCTTTTGCTGTGAGCAAGTTGAGTAGGTTCATGTCTAACCCGGGTATTGATCATTGGCATGCACTTGAAAGGGTCATGCGCTATCTATGTGGTACAATGAGCTATGGGATTCACTATTCAGGGAACCCTGCTGTGCTTAAAGGATATAGTGATTCGAATTGGATCTCTGACGTTGATGAACTCTACGCCACGAGCGGGTATGCGTTTACCCTTGGAGGTGGCGCAGTGTCATGGAGGTCTCGTAGACAAACCATATTGACGAGGTCAACTATGGAAGCAGAACTTCGCTTTAGACACCTTGTTGAGTCGAATGGCTGCGTGAGCTCTTGATGGACTTGCCTATGGTTGAGAAACTGCGGCAATCCTTACGAATTGTGACAACCAAAGTTATTGTCAAAGTGAACAATTCTAAGGATAACGCGAAGTCATCAAGACACGTGAAGAGACGCGTTTGAAATCTGTCAGAAATTGAGAAACTCCGGAGTAATAAGCATACGTATATTCAAACAGACAAAAACCTGGCAGGTCCCTTTACAAAGGGACTATCACGAAATGTGATAGAAAGTGCATCGAGGAAGATGGGGTTGAGACCCATGGATGTCACACCTTAGTGGTAACCCAACCTATGTGATCGGAGATCCCGTGAATTAGGACCTGGAAAGAACAAGCTAGTGGTTTGACTGAGGAGAGTATTTTGTAACCCTCTCTATGTGAAGATGCATGACTCTCATAATCTGTAAGGCAGGTTGGAAACATGCCTTAATGTGTTTCTGTTGGCTTTAATTAGCAAAGATGCCGTCCTACAGGGCATTCTTGAAAGAACACACCTATATGAGCTCGACTGTAAACGTCGCGGTCTATGAGATCTGGGTGATCTCTAGTAAACTCATGAAGAGACCAGGGAGTATGACGCATATGCTCCGACCCGCGGGGTAGGCTACTGACAGCCAAGTACTAGTTATGATTTTGAACGAAATCTATTGGCACCAAACTTGCAATTCAAGGTTCGTCAATTGTTCAAGTTGTTGATAGACGTAGTTCAAGATTCTAGGCGGAAGTTCAACTTAACAGTCTCTTGAAATCTTGGTATATAAACAAGTAGCAAGGATTGGCAAATCTTCATATGGGCATTTGAGATCTGGTGGGGATTGTTAGAAATAATGGGCTAATCCATTTAGGCCCATGAGTATTTCAGATTTCCCCTAAATCTTAAAGCCCAAATTTGTGGCAGCCCATATGTGTTTGAGCCCATGTTTGTGGCAGCTCACATGGGAGTGGAGTGGGAGCTAAAGTTTAGTCCCACATGGAAAGTTGGAGAAGAGTTGCACCACCTTATAAGGTGGAGTGTTGCACCACTTTGTAAGTGAGTGGGAATAAGAGAGATACACACGCGCGCTCCTCCTCCCGGCCAGCCGCCGCTTCGCCACGCTCGCCTCGCCTCGTCGGCCATGGTTGCGGGAATCTCACGAGCCGAGCTTTATTTTTGCTCAGAAAATTGAGACGTGTCAAAGCGGTTAGCTTATTCGGTCGCTCCGGATCGTGATCAGAACCGACCCGAACGTGCGTAACATGGACTCGGCCCACGTTCGCCTCCGTTAGGGTTTCCTGAGCCGCTCTATATAAAGTCCTGCGCGGCTACCGCCACAACACCACCGAAAACCAATCTAGGGTTTTGCCATCCTCTCTACTTGCGCCGTCACCGTAGTCTACTCCATCCCGCTTGCCGGCGTGCACCGGCGGACGGGAGAGCAGGTCTCCGGAACCACTCGCCCTTGTGATCCTGTACGGGAGAGGGCGAATAAGGTTTTTGGGAAGCGCTCTGCGCGACTGCTCGAGTTCTCCATCACGGGTCGTCTTCCATCCAAGTCAGACGGTGCTGCCTACCGCCGTCTTCGTCGCCATCTGCTGCGATCACTCTTCCCCAAAGTTTCTACTACGACAACCGAACGGTACGTGCTACATGATCCTGTTTGGTTATTCATCATGTTCTGCGAGTACATGTTAGGCTGCTGTTTGTTTCCGATCATCCTGTTGTTTAGTACATCTAGTATGTTCGAGTTACATGAGCTAGTAGCTGGTTTTGTCATGATTTATATTCTGGAATTAATCGTGAAAATTATGCCTAATAATCCAACAGTTACTCTATTGGGAGCATCGTTTTGGAGACTTGGCTTGGATGACCACATCGATATGGCACTGCTCTAGTGTTACCGCTGCTCATAATTGAACTTTAGAGGTGCAATGTACGCCATCGTCAGTGCGTCCAAGGCGATACCTTTCTCAGGGCAAACCAAGTTCCGCTGCCCACTAGCCATCTCTTAGGCGGTCAAGGGTGGATGGTGCGTCGACATGAAAAGTTTGGTTGAAGATGTTGTTCTTTGGAGGTGTCCGACAATGGTTGAGACCCGACTTTGTTGTTTATTTTCAGGCGGGGTCTCTTTGCTTTGTGTTTTGTATGTGATGTGTGGTTGCTAGTCTTTCGATTAGCATTGTAAGCCAAAAGGCTCTGTATCGGCTTTCGTCCTCTTATTCTATGCGATTGATATGTCTCCCATGACATATGTTTGAGAAAAAAATCTATGGTCCTTATCATTGTCGATGTTGTTACTCTGGTGCGCTGGTATTTTTGGCCTTATCACGGCAATTTCTTGTGTGTCTACTAGTATAAGCTTTGTCTGACTCCGATGTTGGTGGACGAGAACCGCAGCGCGTCTTTAGCTCACGCTGCTGTGTGTAGTCATTGCTCGTTGGTCTAAAACCTATTTGCAATTTGTATTACATACTGTGTTGATGATTAATCGGTGGAACTCGAAAAAAAAATACTGTTCGATATGCTCCAAGAGGAGGATGACCCAAACAGGCAACAGAAGTGCGCGGCCTGCAGCGACTTCTTCTCTCCGGCTGAGGTAAACCACCAGAGGGCCGTTGACATCGACACCGGCACAAGTTTGAGCTGGATAATTAACGCGCTATTTTTCTATAGTGTCAGTTATGAGCATCACGCGAGCATTCCTAGTCAAGCACCTCGCGCTAGTCGCCTCGAGTTAGCCGGCTGGATATCTACATCGATCCAAACCATTTCGATATCGATGGAGAGAGTTGGAGAAATCATTTGAATGATTTGACAGAAAACAGAATAGACTAACTAGTACATCGTATTGTACGGCCGTACCGCTGAACACATAGGTTGGGCGCCGGCTAATGGCCATCACCTTCGCGTATGACGAGGAGCCTTTTAAAAACTCTGGCGGCGGATGTAGCAAAATACGACGGCGAGTGCTTACATAGGCTCGCCGGCGACCGCTGTCCGTACCCCGCTAGCTGCATCGCAGCGTCCATATGCATGGTGTCCCGCGTTTCGTCTGTTCGGAATCTCAAACCCGGAGATGCCGATGGAACACTAAACAAACAAACAAACAAACAAAAACTCCCTAGTTCAAACCGATGGGGTCGTATAATAATTAAACGAGAACTGAGCAAGTCACGAGAAATGTGTGAGTGTGACGGCATGGTAGAAGGTACTAGGTAGTTGCGTGCCATGGCAAGCAGCATAGCAGAAGATATAGGAGCTAGTAGCTCCTACTACTTCCCGCAAGGTTTCCAGATAGATGTTACGTACTCTGTTTTGAACTTACCTAAGAAACTGTCGAACAAACTCTCTGTTTTGCGCCTGAAACTTACGAGCCTGACCTGAGGTCCGTTCGTTCGTCGCAGCTGACGCCAACACTAGACGGCCGTCGGCCGGCACGGCTGAGGACCCAGGCCGGTCTGACAATACACATTTCGTTCTACGGAAACGGGAACTTCGTCACGCATGGTTCTCAATGTCTTCCTTGTCGCAGTCATGCAGAGATACCTATAGCTTGCCGCCTGGAACTAGCCCGTCGGCCGGCTGCCGTCTGAATATTGCACTTACTCATACTATGTCACTGGATGGTCCGACCATTTCGACCGAGAATTGGACAAATCAATTGAGTGATTCAATGAGCGATAGAAAAAGCTATCTACACCTACTTCGACGTGTGGGAGCGGTTGTTGGCCAGCACCTCCCGTTCACAAGAAATACGTACGCAGAATCCAATATATGCGTGGTCGCCGATATACTGTCCACTATCACTGAACCTACAACCAAATTTGCCACATCATTCTACCAGGATGAGGCTTTTGGCTCCGTCACACCTTTTGATGATCTTCTCATCTCTGTAAACATTATAGTACTCCGTATTTGAGTTGAGCAATAAAACTGATCAGGTTTTCCTTAAATAAAATGTGCAACTAATACTCTCTCTATCCAAGAATAGATGTCTTTGGTTTTTCAAATTTTAGATGAATCTATATACTAAATCGTGTCTAAATTCATTCAAATTTTGATAAATTTAAGACATCTATTTTGAAACGGAGGGAGTAGTACATATCCGGCCGGCTGGCCAACTCCGATCTGATCCACCGACGACCCTCGTGGAGAACGCACGGTGGATCTAGGAGAAAACAATGGCGGGCGTTGTCCGTATTGCACCCTTTCGTCGCATACGTCCACGGCGCCCTGATGCTTGGTTACCCGAATCTCTTAACCTAGAGATGCCCTTCTAGTACAACAAGTACTAAACAAAACATGTAAAGTACTTGGTAGTTGCGGCCTGGCTAGTGCTATAAACGAGCCAGCCACGATCGAGAATTTAATTGTGTCACCGCAGGATAGAAGCTTGATCGAATTCGCCCCAAAAGGAAAAAAGAGGATAGCAGCTCGATCATCGGTAGTTGCCATGGCAAGCAGCAGCAGCAGCTCTGATGTCGTTCCTGCCGTTTCAAAGAAGTAGGAGAAGTGTACCGTGCTGTGTACTAGTGACAGTTAGACCCTGCATTTTTTAACTTGCCATGTGTTTACGTTTTTCAGGCTGGTGGGCAAGGTGGCGGTGATCACGGGCGGCGCGAGCGGCATCGGCGAGCGCACGGCGCGCCTGTTCGTGAAGCACGGGGCCAGCGTGGTGGTGGCCGATATCCAGGACGAGCTCGGCGCGCGCGTCTGCGCGGAGCTCGGCCCGGAGGTCGCCAGCTACGTGCACTGCGACGTCACCAGCGAGGAGGACGTGGCGGGCGCCGTCGACCACGCCGTCGCCAGGTTCGGGAAGCTGGACATCATGTTCAACAACGCCGGCATCGGCGGCGCCGCGTGCCACAACATCCGGGAGAGCACCAAGGAGGACTTCGAGCGCGTGCTGGCCGTCAACCTGGTGGGCCCCTTCCTCGGCACCAAGCACGCGGCGAGGGTCATGGTGCCCGCCCGCGCGGGATGCATCATCGGGACGTCGAGCCTGGCGTCCACCATCGGAGGCGTGGCGGCGCACGCGTACACCTGCGCCAAGAGGGGGCTGGTGGGGCTGACGGAGAACGCGGCCACGGAGCTGGGCCGCCACGGGATCCGGGTGAACTGCCTGTCCCCGGCGGCGGCCGCCACGCCGCTCTCGACGGGGTACGTGGGGGTGGAAGGGGAGGTGTTCGAGGCGGTCATGGAAACCGTGGCGAACCTCAAGGGCGTGGGCCTGCGCGTGGACGACATCGTCGCCGCCGTGCTCTTCCTCGCCAGCGACGACGCGCGCTACGTCAGCGGCCACAACCTCGTCATCGACGGCGGCATCTCGGTTGCCAACACCTCCTTCGGCATCTTCAACTGAAGACTGTGCATGGATCATGCATCGATCTCGATCAGGGCCGTTTCTCGTCTGGTTACTTTATGTTGCAATTTCTGTGACGCCGTGCCGTGTGCTCTGTTTCACCATCATTTATGTTGCATTCTGGAAGGAATAATTTATATGCGCGCGAGTGCGATCCTGCCCTCTTCTGTGCTGTGTTCATCACTCATACAAAGATGGAGACGCACACGCACTAGTTAGATTGTATCTGGCGCTGTGTTCATCACTCATACTACAAAGATTGAGACGCGAGTGCGATGACCGCAAATTTACAGGCGTAGGTTTGGCACGGCAACTCCCGACGACAACACACATGTTAGGCGCCACCCGCTTCATCTTTGACCCTTGTCTTCTCCCCGGTTTTTACAAAGATTCAGCTGGATTGGTGAGATATAATGTTTTATATTTTGATGACCCTATACCAACCAAATACTCTTCCCCCGGATTAGTTTATCTAGCCAAAATAAAAAACATTTCTGAGACCCAAACTATGCGCTCATTTTCTCCGAGCGGCGTGGGGTCAGGACATAATTCAAACAGGCCTTGGAGCATCTCTAGTCCCTCCCGTAAAAATCATTATTAATTCTTTATTAACTGTAAGACTTCCTACAAGTTGAATCCTTAAATGCATTTACAGTGCCCTCCAAGAATTTTTACATACTCTGGAGGTTGCGTGGCTCCACTTCCTAAACTTGTTTCGTCTATATTTCCCACATACTTGATCATACAAGCTCCATATAAATACAAAATCAAACCAAAATGTTTTTTAAATAAAATTTTAATTTTACTCAGAATTTAGAGAAAAAGCAAACCAATGGGTAGACAATCAGCAAATACATAATCAAAGTTGCAATATCATCACAAATAGTTCATGATCAAATCATCACAAAAAGTCCAAACATAATCAAAACATAAGGATAACTCCAATGGCGCCCCCTATTTCGGACACCAAAAGTATCCGATCTTTCAGATGACCCGCGTATAGGCCAGAGGCCCATGTATTAGCCTCGTCCGATTGCGGGTCGATGTGCACCCAACGGGACAAACCATATTTGGTCCATGGACAGAGCAACATCGACGTTCATTAATGGTGGTGCCTACATTCCCCAGTCGATGCGACACTTCCTGATGTTTGATGTTCTTGTTAGAATATGTGACTGTATGGTGTTTGTATAGGTATATGGTCATATTGTATATTCCTTTTGTATGTGTCCGTGTTGTATGAGATTATGACTCCCCTTATAATCCTCATATATAATGAGCAATACAAGACACCACTACGTCTGGGTTCTCCTATCTTATATGGTATCAAACGCAAAACCCTAGCCAGACCGCGTCGCCCCCTGCTTTTGCTGCCTTCGCCGCCGATATCGGCGTCGCCGATCTGCAAACCACCCACCTCCCCCTTCTTGTCGCGCCGCCTCTCTTGGAGCCATGGGCGACGATGATACACGGGCCGTGCATGCCGCCAAGGAGAAGGAAGTTTGCGAGGCTCGCGATGTTGGAGATATGCCCAAGAGGCAATAATAAAGTGGTTATTATCATATCTTTATGTTTACGATAAATGTTTACATCTCATGCTATAATTGTATTAATCGGAAACTTTAATACTTGTGTGATTTGTAAACATAAAAGAGTCCCTAGTAAAGCCTCTTGTTAAACTAGCTTGTTGATTAATTGATGATCATGGTTTCCTGATCATGAGCATTGGATGTTATTGATAACAAGGTCATATCATTAGGAGAATGATGTGATGGACACATTCCTATAGTTAAGCGTAGCATAAGATCAATTCATTTAAATAGTTCACTTGTTATAAGCTTTCAAATACATATTAACCTAAATCCTTCGACCATGAGATCATGTTAATCACCATCACCGGATGGATGCTTTGATGATATCAAACACCATTTCGTAATTGTGTGGTTATAAAGGTGGTATTGAGTATTCTGAAAGTATGTGTTGAGGCACATGGATCAAGAGTGAGATTTGTCCATCCATATGACAGATAGATATACTCTGGGCCCTCTCAGTGGAATGTCATCCAATTGGCTTGCAAGCATGTGACTAGCTCACAAGGGATCACATATCACAAGAACAAGTAAAGAGTACTTGTCCGTAACGAGGTTGAACTAGGTATGCAGAGATACCGATGATCAAATCTCGAATAAGTAAAGTATCGCGAGACAAAGGGAAATTGGTATCATATCTTAATTGTTCATTTGATCATGAAATAATCATAGAAATATGTGGGAGCCATATTAATTTCCAGATTCCTCTATTGGTTATTGATCGGAGAAGAGTCTCGATCATGTCTGCATAATTCACGAACTATAGGGAGACACACTTAAGGATTCAATGTTGTTTAGTAGATATGGAATGTGAGTAAGAGACCGAATATTGTTCGGAGTCTCGGATTGGATCCAGGACATCACGAGGAAATCTGGAATGGTCCGGAGAATAAGATTCATATAAGGAAAGACCAATTCCGGAGTTCGGAAATGTTTCCGGTGTTTTTACTGGAATCTTCTAGAAGGGTCTAGAAGGTCCAGCACTCCGGAGTGGGAAGGGTACATGGATGTATCATACCAAAGTGGAATGGTTGCATCATGTCTTAGGTCACTTGGCTGGGCAATGGGAAGAGAGAAATCAAACTCTAGTTTGAAAAGTCAAACACCAGTTTGAAAAGTCAAATCCCAACATGATTGCCTAGTGTAAGGAGGGGAGGAAACCCACTTAGGAAAGGTTTCCATCCCTTCCCTTGCCGCCGGACTTGGAAGAGGAGTTGGGGGAGGACTCCCCTCCCCCTTGCCGCCTATCCTTCCCATAAAAGGAGGGGAGGGGCGCCCCTTGCCCCACACCTTGAAACCCTAGGTTGGTCGCCGCCCCTATCAAGCCGCCGCCACCTAGATCCCCTCTAAAGTCGCCGCCGCCTAGCACTTCCTAGCCGCCAGCCACCTCCACCCCCTTGGCCTCTAAACCCTAGTTGCCAAGGGCCCTCTCTACTCCACCATACCCGCTCCGGCTTAGGCGAAGCCCTGCGGGATTTCCCCTCCACTTCCACCACCACACCGTCGTGCTATTGGAATCGCGAGGAGAGATCTACAACCTCTGCAACCTGATGGAATAAGGGAGAGGAAGGTATTCATCCAGTACCGAACGTGTGACCGACTGCGGGAGCGCTGCAGGAACGCGACACCAAAAGGATCATCTACGCGATCTTGAGATCGGCAAGTGAACGACTACATCAACCACAAGAATCCAATCTTGTTAAATGCGTTGGATCTTCAAGGGTTAGTACTCTATCAACTCGTTGCACCGATCTAGTAGATTAGATCTTGGCTTGTCTGTGTTCATGCGATAGAATTTTTTTCTTTCCATGCTGCGAACCCCTACAGTGGTATTAGAGTCGTGTCTTTGTTGCATGAGTAGAACACAATGGTTGTTGTGGGCTAACCTTACATGACATCATTCATGAGACTTGCTGCATGCTCAACATGCAACTTGTATTGCATAAGTGGCTTTGCGGGTGTCTATCTCTCCCACCATAGTGAAGATTCAATTTACAACGTGTGATTGACAATACTAGTATCAACGTTGTGGTTCATGTTCGTAAGTTAGAACGGTTCTTATGCGAAAGCCCCAACTACGTAAAACATGCAAAGAAAGATTAGAGGTGTCTAACTTGTTTTTGCAGGGCTTGTGTTGTGATGTTATATGGCCATGATTGTGATTATATATGATGTATGCAATGATCCTTATTATAAGTTGGCAACCGGTAGAAGCCTTATGGTTGTCTTTAAATTTCGTTTAGACCTGCGTGTCTATTATTCAAAGTAGTTTTAATAGTTGATGCTGGTAGACGACAACCATGGAGCGACGCCATTGACCTTGACGCTACACAGGTGATGATGGAGATCATGTTCGTGCTTGGAGATGGAGATCGGAGGCACAAGAAGAAAGGCCATATCATATCACATATTATGAATTGCATGCGATGTTAATCCTTTTATGCATCTTGTATTGCTTAGATCGCTACGGTAGCATTATAAGATGATCCCTCTCACTAAATATCAAGTAATAAAGTGTTCATCCTTAGTAGGAACCGTTGCTAAGAATCGTTGTTTCTAAGCATCACGTGTTGATCGGGTGTGATAGATTCTACGTATGCATACAACGGGTGTAAGCTAGATTTGCACATGCGGCTACTAAGGTTAACCTTGATGATCCTAGAATGTACAGACATGGTCTCGTAACACGAAATTGAAGGGTTTCGCGGCATAGTAAATCAAAATTTTCTATGGATGCGAACAGAGGGAAAACCAAGATCTAATCTAGGAGATGCAAACAACGAGAGAGATTGGATTAGATCTTCATACCCTTGAAGATTCGCACAGCGGAACATTCGTCGTAACGTGGGTGATGTAGTCGTACTCGCTTCTCCTCCTCGCGATCCGATCCAATCTAGCACCACAAGTGGCGGTGCCTCTGTGAGATGCACACGTGCAGCACCTCGACGTCTCCTCCTTCCTTGGTCCAGCAAGTATGGTTGAGAGATGGGTTGGATCTACAACGCGATGGCGCGGTGCAATTGGTGGAGAATTTCTGCAGCAGGGCTTCGCCTACAAGCAGTCGGGAGGGAGAGAGGAGGGGCAGCAGGGCGGCTAGGGTTGGAGGGGAAGGTGTGGGGTGTTGGTGCGCCCCCACCCCTCTTTATATAGAGGGGGGGGGGCGCAGTCCTAGCCCCTCCCCCAAGCCCAAACCGGCGGCCCCAAGGAGGAGGAGTGGGGGGCAAGGAAACCCCCCTTCTAGAAGGTCTATCTCGAGTTTAAACCTCTCTAGGCCGGCTGGGCCCTATGGGTCCTTGTGCCCCTGGCCTAATGAGGCCAGGGCACTCCCTCATAGGCCCATGCCCCCTCCCGGCAGGTGGGGCCACGTTGGTCCCTTTCCGTAAGGTTCTAGAAGCTTCCGGTACAATACCGATTAACCCGGAACAATTCCGAACTCCAAAAACTGCACTGCCTTATATGAATCTTATTCTCCGGACCACTCCGGAACCTCTCGCGATGTCCCGGATACCATCCGAGACTCCGAACAAAAACTCATAAACCAATTATCCAATCTATCCTAGCGTCGAGACACGTTAAGTGTGTGACCCTTCGGGTTCGAGAACATGCAGACATGATCTTCTATCAATAATCAACAAAGTGCAGGCACCCATATTGACTCACACATTCATCGATGATCATATCGGGTGAACCACGATGCCAGGATTCAATCAATCCCATATATATATTCCTTCGTCTCGCGATATTTTACTTGCCCGAGATTTGATCGTCGATGCCGTCATACCTAGTTCAATCTCGTTCACAAGAAGTACTTTACTGCTCAGAATCCGATATCACTTTGTGATTAACTCCTTAACCACATGCTTGCAAGTGGTGTTGATATCGATTATCGAGTGGGCCCGAAGTATATCTCTCCGACTTGGGAGGGACAAATCCCATCTCGATACATACAACCCAACAGATACTTTCCGATCACCTGAGAGACACCTTTATGATCACCCTCTCATAGGATGACGTTTGATGACCTCAAAGCTTTCTTCCGATACCAGGGATTTATATTATATCATGGTCTAAGGAATACAATATTTGACATAAGAAAAGCTTCGCAAAGACGAACACGACGACATGATCTAATTGCTTCGCTTAGTTTGGGTCTGTCCACCATATCATTCTCCCAATGATATGATCTCATTATTAATCGACAACTCATGTCCATGGTTAGGAAACCTTAACCATCATTAATCAATGAGCTAGTCCACAGAGGCATACTAGGGACACGGTGTTGTTCACAAACCACACAAGTATTAAAGTTTCCGCTTAATACAATTCTAGCATGGAATATAAACTTTATCATGAACAAGAATTATAATAATAACATCTTTATTATTGCCTCTAGGGCATAATTCCAACAGAAATACCGAAAGGTAAAGCATGAGTCATATAGATGATATGATTAACATGTTGATTGTCCGCCTTTAAAACTATATCATCTCTCGTGATGATCGGACTTGGTGTAGTGGATTTGGTTCGTGTGATCACTAAAACAATGTGAGGGATGTTGTTTTGAATGAGATTTCAACAGTAATATGATTAAAAGTTGAACACTATTTATCATAAATTAAATCAAAGTGAATTTGCATTAGTTGTTGTAGTTATTGGCATCAGTTTACCACCTTACACTTCGTTATAATTGAGATAATAGAACTATAGAATTCTGGATAGTTACTTTACAAATACATGAAGTTTGAGAATTAGTATTAAATCAAGATTAACAAATCCAGTGTTAGTATCTAAGCATTGTGTTTGTCTCCATGATACTTGATATTCAAAAGATTGTTTTAATACCAAGGTTATCTAGGAGTTTAAAGAACTTTTTAGAAACCATCACATGTGGAAGATATTGCGATATCTGAAACGAAGTTTTGGTTGCAACACGATAAAGTATAATATGGCAAAAATTGTGTTCTCATATTTGATGAGAATTTGCAAAAGGTTGGAGACACTAGTCGTCCTAATCCTCCAAAAGGTTTTGGAGAGCATTATTATACTCACAATTCATCGTTATAAGCTAAAGTAGCTTGATAATGAAAATTGCCATTATAAGGATGAATATAAGATGTAGGTAAAATGTTTAATACACTAAAATATTACTAAATAATGGAATTTAAAAGAACGCCAAACATTTGATGATGGTGATCTACTTCAAAGTGCAAGTCCAAAAACATTGGTATTTAACTATACACGCTTTGGACTATGTGTCATGTGTATGGCTCCACTGTTGATGTTAATAGATTATTTTAAAAGGAAAAGGAAATGCTAAAAAAAATCTAAGAAATATTTGGCAGAAAAGAAAAGACTGGAATTGTTCAGCTTAGGTATATAGATGATATACATGTTATGGCTATATTCTTTGTTTGTTAAACAATGTGGTTCTTGAGTATTGGATACTGAATTTGTTGGCATGAATTATCATGTGAAACAACACAATTCATGAACTGAAATGGCCTAAGTAACTAGCAAGAAAATATGTGATGATGTTCATTGAGAACAAATAAAGATGTGTTTCTCGTTGACATCAAATCTTGCCTTCAAGATTTTTTTTATCTGGTATTATGAAAACAAAAGGTTGTTCAAATAATTTCCGTATTCCATTAAAGATGGATGATATACAAGTCTAGTTGGAGAAATCACATCCATAAAACTAATGCTAAAAATGTCTAAATACAAATGATTAAAAGATCACTTAGGAAGTGACATCGCCATTTAAATTATATTGGAAGAAAACATGAAGAAACTCCATGTGGATGGAATTTTGGAGTTTTTTGATTTTTGATCAAATGACGCTTGTGAAACTTTCCTAGAGATAATTAAAACTCCGTTCATAGGCCAAAAGGGAACGAATGACTAGCTTATTGGAACTTGTACATATTGTTGTATGAAGCCCATTATGTGTAGTCGAGAGCGCTGGATTTCAACTTCATATGTTTTCTCCAAAATTTTGATTGAATATATGTATATTTACTTAATAAGGATTAAGTATGAAACATTTGAAAAAATTTAAAAGATTTTCAAGATGAAGTGGAAAATCATTTTAACAAGAAAATAAATAATTTATGATATGATCATAAAGGAAAATATTTGAGTTACAATTTTAGAAAAACACCTAAAATATTTGAGGAATCGTTCCATAGATTTATGCTTCCCAAAAACACCATAGTAGTATGGAGTGTTCAAGATATGTAATGAAACCTTGTTTAAACATGGTAAGATCAAAGGTGTCATTTATAAAACCGCCCTTATATTTTAAAGACTACAGCTTTAGAGACTACTGCTTTTACACTGAAAAGAGATCCATCGTGATCCATTGAAATGACACCATATAAAGTTATGGTTTGCGGTAAAACCAAAGTTGTCCTTTCTTAAACATTGGTATGCTATGCATTAGTAAATATTTACAACCAAAGTCGGATGAGCAAGTCTTTGTAGGTTATTTCGGATAACCATTGAGTATTCCTCCATAACACCGAAGACAAAAGTGTTTGTCGCTTAGAACGTCAAGTTTCTTAAGAAGGAAATTTTCGTGAAAAGTTAAGTGGGAGGACAATAGAAATTTGATAAGGTTAAAAGAACCTTAGCTATATGTGCTGAGCTGCGCAGCACCGAAAAGCATCCCAGAGGCAGCAACAATGCTCATGGCTCACATGCCTCAAAGGTTGTGGTCACGAAGGTCTAAGTTCCTATTGAATCAAGTAGGTCGGGTAAATAATCAAATACCAAGATTTGAGAGTTAAATCATTATTTGACAATGATGAACTGACTACATGCAAAGAAGCGATGATGGGCCCTGACTCCATCAAAATGGCTTGAAGCCATAAAAATACGTGATAGTTCCATACACGAGAAATCAAACTTTAAACTTGGAAGACCCTCCGGAAAGGTGTAAAACCTATCAGTCGTATATGGATTTATAAATAGACATGGATGTTTCACATCTATGAAATTGTCGACATGTCGGGAAAAGAGTTTACGACAATGTTCAAAAGGTTGACTATGACAAGATTTGATCTTTCATAGCGATATTTTGTCTAGACAAATTAATATAGCAACCCCTACATATAATTTTGTTATATGGTAGTTAAACAAACAAAACAAAGTTCTTCTAATAGAATTGTTACCTAGGACGTGTACACGACATGATCCAAAGGGTTTTGTTAATTAAAAGGATGCTAAAAGACCATGCATACTTGTCAACACCCGGATTTTTCAATCCTAGATGCCTGTTATACCATACATCGTAATCCCAGGATTACCATTTTTGCGAGACATAACAGAATTGGATACCATAGTACATCATCCATTACAAACGGTACATAAGTTCTTACACAAATAGGGATCTCATGATCCAGTTCTTAATACAACATCAAGCAATGAATACGTAATAATAATGATGGCGTGGCTGCTCCATCTTCGGGGTCACAGGCAATGCTGATGATGGGAGATGATCCTAGTTGTCGTAACCTTCCTGGGGTCCATCTTCCAGGTACTCCTCTTCATAGTCTGGCCATGGGAATAGCCAGGGACAAAGCCATGAGTACTCTTTAAGTACTCGTAAACTAATACTAACAGGTAAGGGGTTTTTGGATAATAGGACACTAGGCTCGAGGGTTGTATTGCAAAAGCCAGATTTATCTCTACTAGGTTCTGAAGCTAGCCATACTTTTATAAATCCTAAGTGGGAACTTGTATTTCTGGTCACAACTCTGTTGTGTTCAAGTCAAGGTCTCAATTCATTTCACAAGTCACTTTTGAAAAGTCTGACGGGGGAAAAGTATGGCCACTCCAACTGTCCATAACCGCGGACGCGGCTATTCGAATAGTTTGACACTCTGCAGAGATTGTACACTTTCACCACAACATTCGATACATCCGTCAGGAACAAATCCTGAACTCACCATACTGAGTATGCGGATAATCAATCCTAACCTTTCAATTACACGCCCCAGTATGAGCACCTCTCCTGTGAGTTTGGCCTCCCAACCATGACCATTGTCATCTTGGAGTCTTGCATGTGGACAATCTTCACAAGGTAGCCTCAGCTCAGACCTTGGCCGTGAGGGAACTAATACTAAGGTATATAAGTTTCCAGTAAGCCCTACCCAATATTCGGTATTGTGATTGTACGCTAAAATTGGAATGGTATCGCATCCAGACAACCATCAGTTTTATAAAGGGCTAAGGCTCATGCCTCAACATTTTATCACGAATCATCAAGTGTTTGGAAACACATGTCCAAAACATTTCAATAGAATGATCCATCATTCCAAGGTTTTCATAACCATTTTTCCACCAAGTATTCCCATCTAAAAGTTGATCAATTTTTATGCTTAGCACTAGCATCTACAGGTGGGGGTAGTACTAATGAGGGGTGGTAACTAGTGGAGTTTCACTAAGTCCAACCTTATATCTTAGACTAATATCAAGGTTTCTAGCTTAGGCCAAATTTTATGCTCTTTATGCAACCTTCAGCATCTTTCCAAAATCTACCAGTCACTTAAGTAAACTCTAAGTAAGCTTTGATAAAGAAATAAAGTGAGAGGCTTGCTCATAAAACTACGATTGGTTTATCAAATGGGTAATCTTGCAAGGGTTAGCTTGCATCAATGTCAATATAAGCTTGCTAAATTGCAAGTGTTAGCTTGCCTTGTGCAGAGCAGTGGTTGAAGTTCTCCTCGGCTTCCTCTTCGTAGTATCCTCCTTCCTCCTCGTATCCTTGGTCGGTACTAGCGTCTATGAATAAATATGAGGTACACAATCACCAAACAATACTTAACTACTTGCAATCATCACACACAAGGGTCTTATAGATGATCTAACATCATCTCTAACCTTACAAGGTTAAGGCTTGATTTGATTCTTTTTATTTTGAGAAAAGTAATTTCTACTCATTGAAAAACTACTTAAGATTTAATATTCTCCAAACCAAATATGGGATCATGTTGACACCTATCATCACCACATATTGTAGTCCATGAGAATGTGATTTAAAGTGGTGTCACAATTTAATAAGGTTTTACCCTTTTATTTTAATTAATTAAAGTGGCTAGAAATGCTTATGTAGCATTCTTTTATTACTTGAACATTATTTCTTCAAGTAAGCCTATATATTTTTATATATTCTGAAAGGTATGGTTAAATGTGATTTTTGAGAGTTGGAATCAACTCAAAAGCTTTTATGGTTTAAATTTGAAAAATGTTTGAATGCAGAAAAGCCTCTGCCTTGTTATTTTTACTATGGGTGATCTACAGATCCAAATGACTTGAATCCAACGGGCTTGGATTCAGCATTCACAGACCTTTCCAACAAAATTGGTTTCATCCAATTTGGTGCACTGAATCGATCTGGGTTGATTTTTGAAGTTGGGTACAGAAATGTGTTTGAATTTAAAAAGAAAAAGGTTTAATTTGAATCGCTGGGCTGCGCGGGAAAAAGTACTGGGCCGGCCTGCTAAGTGTAGTGCTCCCGCGGGCTGCTTAAGTGGGTGTCCCCACTCGTCAGTGACACGGGGCTGGGCGAAGTGGTATGGGGCAATGTGGATCGTTCGATCTAGTTCTAATCCAACAGCTGGGGGTCATCGTCGACGCGAGACAACTCCGGTGAGAACGAAACCTAGCGCGGCCAGTGAGGGGTGTTGGGGGCTCACCGGGGTACGGGCGAGGGTCGGCGAGGCGGGCGAACGACGAAGTCGATGACGGCAAATCTCCTGGTACTGGTGGCTCCTCCTGGGGCGGCTCCAATCGCTGGCTCCCTTCTTCTCCAGAGGCGGCGAGCTCCGGTGAAATTCCGGCGAGGTGGTGCTCGCCCTGCTCTGAGAACGGTGTGGCACGGTCAGCGAGGAGAGGGGAGTGAGATGGTGTGAAGAAATCGTGCGGGGGTGGCCTCTATTTATAGTCGAGCGAGGGGACCGTCGGGGCGCACGGTGAGCTCGTCGGGGGCGAGGTTACAGGCGGCTAAAGGCATGGGCAAGGGTAGGGGACGGTGCTGTGTCTCCTGGCGATGCTCAACGACATGGTCGCGAGGCATGGGGCGGTGCGGCTTGGTCTGGAACGGGCGGTGCTCTGCGCGGCAGAGGCGGCGTCTTCGACGGCGGGCGGTGGCTGTATGGCACGGGGCGGCAAACGGGGATGTCTGGCGGTCTCCTGGGTCGGTGGTGATCGTGTGTGCACGCGGTGAGGGCGGCGCGCGGTCTGTGGATGCTGGTCGAGGGTGGCGCTCTGGCGCACGCTCGGCATGGTCTGGGCGCGGCTTGTGCGCGTGGTCCAGGGCTTGGCAACGCTCGCGGCTGGGACATGTAGTGGCGGTGGACGGTGGGCTGCCTCCTAGACAAGGTTGGCACGGCTAGTTCTTCCTCTAGCTTGCTGTCCACAATGGGGTGGCAAGGTTGGCTTCGGCTGTTCACCATTGATGGCAATGGCAAGCTCATAGGGGTGCTAGTCCTTAGATAAACTTCCTAGATGATATACTGAGCTGTGTGTGAGCTAACTAGGGAACAAGTTAGGCTCAAAACACTGCACACTATAGTGTTTGATGTTTTGTTTGATTTGTGTCTGCAACCTGTTTGATGAAATGGCCGCATGAAATCAAGTTTTGAATTTTGGTGGGTTTGCTAGATTGGTGCTGGTGAGTCTGCAGATGCTTGGGTTTTGAAAGTTGAGCTTGTTTCAGTGGGTTTTGAAAAAGTGGGATCTTCCCATATGAAGAAGATTCAGTTTTGAATTGTCATTTAAACTATGCATTTGAAAGTTTCTGGATGATCACAAAGTGGGACTTGATACTCTGTTATGAGTACATTCAAGGGGTGCAAAGATCCAGAAAAGTTTCTATTAGGTTTTGAAAGTTTGAGACAGCCAAAGTAGGCATGGGAGTTAAATTGGCCAAAATGACCATTCACTTAATATATGTGTTTTGATTTACTTGTCTTTAGGAAAAGTGTGGGAAATGTTTTAGATGATGTTCATTTCACCTAAGAAACATTTTACAAGCAATGGGTCACACAAACAAGGTGGTTTTTAAAGAAATTCAAAATCCATGCATACACATATACATGCATTCATGAGTTTATTTAGAAAAGTTTTTGTTAACCCTAATCTTGATGATTAGTGTTTGATGATCTAAGTTTGGTATTTTTGGGATGTTACAATACTTCAATGGTTGAAGTAAGCATCGCGGAGTTGGAATCTTCACCATGATGAAACTGTTAAAAGGTTTAATTTCATCGGAGACGATGAAGATGTTTGCATTTGCAAGAAATTAAGTGGGAGCGCTAAGAAATTTCTAATGCATTATGTGAAAGACATATTGTTTATTGGAAGTGATGTATCTTTTATTGACACAAGTTAAGAATTTCATCTTGATGAAATACTTAGGCAAAACTCGAATGTTTGGCATCAATATCTATATGGATAGATTGAGACGCTAATATGGTTGTGCCAAATGTACATAGATGAGATATTGAATGAGTTCAATATGGAAATGACAAGAAAGGTTCTTGCCACACAAAAAGGATTGAATCAAGATTTAAGTGTATTGACACTTAGTAAGTGAAATGATATTCAAGTGTTTTGACACTTGGTGAGTGAAATCACGAGAATATTTTGATTAATCATACCGTGATATGTACACATCCAGATATTTCCTATGCTCTAAATGTTATGAGCATATACCAGAATGATTCATAAGATGATCATTGGACGTTAGTAAGGATATTCTTATGATCTTTGCAAGAACTGAGAATATGTTATTTTTGTAGAGGTGACAAATAGATATATAGTTCATTGTAAAGTGTTACATTGATACTAGTTTTTGTCACAAAATACATAATAAGTTTATCTCAATTTAAATTATAGGTGGCACAATGTAATGGAAAGGAGATTCTATAACGGATTTGGATGAGTTCCAAAGTTAAGACATTGTGACAGATACTACAACAAAAGGCTAAGTATATGACTGCCATTGTCGCAGCAAAAGAGGGTATTTACGTCAAGTAGTTTGTTATCAAACTAGGTGTGGTACACAACGGGCTAGTACTATGAATATATATTGTACGACAATTGTATCAACATGTTTTAACCCCAAGGAACTAAAGGTCTCACCAAAGGACCAAATTTATACAGTGCCATCTCATTGGAGAATGAGTGATGCGTAGAGACGCAAAGACATGCAAATACACACGGACCTGAAAGTGTCGGATCAGAAGATTATGTTTACCACTATCAATCGTGTATATACAACACCAGAAAGCCATAGGTGTTTAATGCACAAAGTTTTTCAAACTAGATTATTGACTCTAGTGCAAGTGTGTAACATCCCAGCATTAGAGCCTAGAAATAAGTTGAACCCAGATGTGTGCATTGCATTCATGCATAGAAAATCCGAAGAATTTTCGCGCTTTTAAAACAAAACTTGTCAAAGTGATTGAAGCTTCTCTTAGCTTGATGGAATTGAAGTAGATCATCAAGTTAACTGCGATAAGTTTCAATAAGACCTTTGTTAAAATATCATTTTGGGTAAGTGAGATTTGATCTAAGGGTATATCCAAATGTACCATAAGTTAAACCTTAATATAATGTGAATTATATTTGATCATTAGGTGATCATATTATAGTATTCATTATAACCATTCATAAGTACCAAGTTAAGGATATAAAACAAATAATAAGAATGTAACCACTATATCTTAAATTCCATCTGCATACATTCTGAGAATCATAGTAACACCTAATCTTAAAAACTCTTTTGATGAGTTGGAGTTGGAAAGAGATTAAGTCAAGATCATCCACTATATATATATATCTTTCTTTCTATACAATCTTCATGGAACTTATCTCAATATCTGTTGTTCATCAATGTTGGATGATTCCCCATTGATTTACAACTTCTTTAACTATTAGTATTTGATCTATTATTGGATCTTATTAGAACATCTACTCAAATCTTCTAATGAGGGCATAGTCCATTAATAACCTTAATCCAATATAAGATACTAAGAAGATAATTTCCAGACAATAAAAGGTAGGATTGATAAAACCCTGCTTAGCCAACTAAGACCTTTTGTAATAAATAATTAAAGTATTATAATGGTAAGGTTTTGGACACCAACATGGAATGCTTATATTCAGTATAGGTAATACTGGTGGGTAGAACATGATTGGAACCTTAGTAAAGATAAGTGATTCTAGAGAAGTCTTTGCAAACCACATGAATATAATTCAGGGATTGAAGTGTAAGTCATGAGGGTTAAGTAATTATAAAATGGTGTTATTCATCTTAAAAGATAATCAACCTTAGAGAAAGATCAGAGATGGAATACTAAGAAAGAATGTGAATGAAGTTGAAGGAACTACTGGTTGGATGGAAGATTATCAACAATAGAATAATAAATACCACCAAGCAAGGATATGAGAAAGCTATGAAGTGTCTTTGTATCAAACTCATTGGATTCATCCATAAGTTTAGAAGAATGATATATTGAATAAGAAGATTTTAAGAAGTAAGTCCATCAAACTAACCATGATGATGGATAGAAAGAAGTATTATATCTAGGAAAGGAATTCCTTAATTAGAGATTCCAGATTGTGAAATAGAATTATATGTTATAGATCATTTTCCTATTTAATCTTGGTAAGAAAACAACTCTAAATCTTAAATCAAACATAGTATCCACCTTATACCATTGATCCATCATTTGATGTCTATAACCCTTTATAGAAACATTTTCCTATGACAAATTACATAAACATATCTCTGTTAATTTCAACTATCATAAATATATGTGCCTAAGTATATCTTCATATAAGTTCACTTCTATAAAACACTCTAATTATAACTTTCTATTTAAAGGGAAGATTTCATCCAATACTATACACATAAGGCAATATGCTTAGTTATTAAATCTTAACTCTTAAAAGGAATCTAAGGTTATACAAAACCCTAAAGCCAAGGGTAGTACTCATAATTCAAAACCCTAAACTTCTTTGTTTATCACATACATTGCTATTTTCCAACTTAATGGGAGTAATAATCATCATATCAATGTCTTTATATTTCATGCATCAAATAATGTTATAGAATCATTATACATATATATAAAGTTTCTATGCAAACAATGAGCTCACTAAAAGTTGAGTTATAAACAAATAAGAATATATTACCACGAAATCCCTAACACAAATAAGGAGAGTAAAATAATAAGAAAAGTTTATGTAAAATATTAACAAGGGGGATCACATTAAGTAAAGGCAAGAAATACAAAAAGAGGATACAATAATAAATTACAAATGAGACTAGGTATATTTTGTATTGTTGTAAATGTCCAGGAAACAATTTATACAAAGAAAGATTCAAAATATAAATCAAATTCAAATATGAATATGAAAATAGAAAATAGAAAAAGAATAAAACAAATAAAAACCAAACCTGGTCGCAACCCAACACACTTATACTTACCTGACGCCCTGTGCAGCCCACAACAGCCCAGTAACCAGCCCAGGTTCTTTTCCATCCGAGACTAACAAGTGGGGACAGGAGAGGACCACGGGTTGAGCTAAAGAAATCGCTAGGGGGTTATCCACAAAACGACCACGGGTTGAGCTAAAGAGCTCGCCGCCGCTCGATGCCGTCATCGTCGTCATTGCGCCAAGATACTCGCCGCCGATTCCAGGAGGGGATAAGAAGGCCACCACGACGCATTGCTTCCATCCCTATCCCCAATCCCTCCTTATCCTCTCAGATATGAACAAGACCGAACCCTAGCTCGCCGGAGCCACTCCTTGCCGTCGAACCACATCTCCCCACACCATTCTAAGCCGTCATGGAGAAGCTCCGTCCTCCGTAGATCTTCTGGGTAGAATCTTGCATCAAGGGGAGCACTGGAGCAGGTGAATTTGGTCATTCCTCTTCGCAGCAGTTCGTCGGAATCCTCGTCGGGGAGCTCGATTCCGACCATGCCTGTCCTCATCGACTACTCTATCGTCATCAGGGTAAGCATACGCATCTCTGGACCCTAGTTTCGTTTGCGGATTCACACCGTAGGTCTAGTTTTGTTGAGCACCGCCGCTGGCCGCCGCAGTAGCTCGTCGCCGATGACCCTCCGATGACCATTTACAAGTGGCGCTGCCACTATTAGGTTCAGTAGGTTGCACTTGTTCGAACTAGACCTATTTCGCTTGTTGGGGTGCAATAGATCGTCGCCAGTGACCACTCACCAACAGCGGTAGTGATGCTAACGCCATGCTTACCTCATGATCGAGCCACGTCAGCCGTTTGACTAGTCTTTGCCTCGCGTGGTGGATGACATGGCCCAGGGCCCACATGTCATCGACTGTGATTAGAGAAGAAGTCAATAACTAGTGCATTTCTTTCATCTGAGAGCTGAGGTGGACAATGGCCCACAGGTCAGTGACTGGGGCTAGCTCTGGTCGTGGTGTAAAAAAAATTTTCTGTTAGAGAATGAATAAAATGTTATAATCCAATTAAGAATATTCCAGAAATATAATAAATAATTAAATCTTGTTTAATTAATAACTTTTGATTTATAATTCAGAAAAATATGTATAATATATGAATTTTTTAGAAAAATAAAATCTACAACTTAAAACTATTACCAAATATTATTATGATGATTATTTAAATAAATATTATTTAATAAATTTTTTATAAGTAATAAAGCTTTGATAATTCATATTTTAATAATGGTAAATATTTAAAAAATATAAATAAAATACCAAAAATCTTGGAAAAGTAGTAATTTCAATATAAAACTATAATCATGTATTATTATTTCACTTAATTAAATATTTATTATTTATTAAGTAATTATAAAAGTAATAAGAATTATAAAAAACATATCTTATTGTTTATAAATCACAAAAATAAATATGATATACCAAAATGATCACAAAAATATTATTTACATGCTAAAAATCTAATAATCTCCTTTTGAGGTAAACAAGAAATTTAAATATTTTAATAACTCAAACTTAAACTTATTTACTTCATTAATAATTCATATAAAAATAAATAAAATTTACTAATGTTCCTAAAATGAGTTAAATAAGTCTAATATTTATAATGTTTTAAACCATTATAAATGTTCTTATTTTAGAAGAATCCACAACCTTAAATGAAGATTATCTCTAAAAATAATTCCACTAAAAATAAAATCCCTAAAGAACAACTTGTGAACAATCAAATCTTTTCTAAACCATAATAATCACCAAATTACAAAAACTACTACAACACTATATAAATCCATAAGTAGTTAAGTAACATTTTGTTGGGTTCATAAACTATACCACTTACTGATAAAAGATAAATGATATTACTCCATACTCACATCAAGAAATCATTACTCAAGTAACAGAATAAACATTCTTAAGTAACTTAAAGAACACATTTCAGATATACAAGATACCAAGATATAAGTACAATACTTTCAAAACTATCTATACTTTAAAGTTAAGTTTAGTCTACAAAATCTTAATATAACACTATAAGCATTATTATATGTTTTATAGTTAACTTTAGTTTGAAGTAGTTAGACTATAAAGCAACTCAAGCCAAACCATTTGAGCAAACAAATGACATCAACCACCACTAACTAATCACAAAGTTTGTTTAGACCTTAGAAGAGAAACCTTTTCTTCGAAGGTTATCCTTTTTGCCACTTTAAATAAGAAACCTTGTATAAGTAATCCTAACTAGTATGAAATGTATTTATACTTTACTCCTACATATGTGTTGTCTACAACCACTTATAAACTCTAATAAAAGTACAACTATGAAACCTATCTAAAAGGACCACACATTCCAAAGTAATCATTTCCAGAATCCAAACCCTAGGACAACGTTATCCCCGGGAATTGCGTGTAGAACGTGCATCACATTACTTATGCATAAAGGCATATTGCTTCTTTAAACATTAGTCCTTACCGGACCAATGATGCTGATTTCAGATTTTGGATCTTATACTGACTCGAAGACCGTGAGTGCATAATCTTGCAATCACAAAAGGCAAGTTCACACTTGCTCATGTCCTTTGTTTATTTTCTGTAAAGTATTTTACAAATCCTGTGTTGTCTACACCTGCATTTGAAAAGGGTCAGAAAACACTATTTTCAATAATAATAAGGACTATTGATTACTGATCCAGGGTGATCAGCTAATCTATTAAATCTGATAGTTGGTATACCACTGTTCAGAACTATATCACCTAGGACTTAAAAACCAATGTCGCCAGTGATTCTTGCGTCGTATATTACGCGTTGACCATGAGATTTGGAATGGGACGTAGAAGTCAGCTGTATCTTCTTCCTCTCGCATGAAGCCGGATGTGCAGGTCGTGGCTGTTATCCTCGTAGCGTGCATATTAATTGGTAATTCGTAGAGGATATGCAGCATATGGGTGGGAGCCCTCAACGTCCCACGATAGTTCTGACATCGAACGGTTTGTACAAACCATTGCCGTAATTCTTTATGTGGGCATGGTGTACACCAAGGAGGCATGCGGGGTCGTGAAGGGGGTAGTGATTGGCTTGGATCATCTTCTGGGCCCCACATCATGGAATTGTGGACGGGAATAAGCTGCCCGGTTGTGCAACAAAGAGTTGATCTCTCATGGGTAAAGTAACGCACCTCTGCAGAGTGTAAGAACTGTAACTTGCTACTCCCTGTTCCGGGAAGGAGATGCGAACGCGGCGGGAAAGGAACCCCATGAAGGTTCTGGTAAACCCGTGAAGGCTGACGGACATAGATTTTCAGAATAAAAACAACCTTTGAAGAAATGTTTATGAAAACTTGCATTGCCTACGACCTATGGTCTGTGGCGGTAGATATAGTGCACCAAACACTCCTTTTCTAGTGAAATTGCTGAGTACGCTCGTATTCAAAGTATCTTCTTAACCCTTGCTAGATTCTGAAGCCCTTAAAACGATGACTACATCAAGATATGCCCCAGGACTTATCCAGACCAGCTAAAGCTCTTCAACGAAGTCAAGGAAGTCAACATCTATCTCAACTCAAGTGAAAACGAAAGTTATTGATTATATAGGAATATTATCTCTAGCCAGAGAACCTATTTCTGTAGTGCGCTGCAATAGCAGCAATGTCAACCTCTTAGTCTGAATATTAGACTTAATAGTATAATCATTCTTGCGTTGTTTATTTTTTTGATTCTTCTCCGTAAGAAGTCTTTCTCTATCTTTAACCTAGAGTGTTCTCTGGATCTTATGTAAAGAATGAGTTGTAACCTTTAAGCCATGTATTGGACCCGATGTGTTTCTGTTGTGCCATTCTGAGGGATGTAATACTAGTGAACGGTGTATCATTGGTGTTATGTCAACGACTATAGTATACTACATCATGCAGTGGTATGCTGGGTCATCGCAGTTGGCATCAGAGCATATGCTTTGACCTTAGGTTGGAAACCTAGTAAATGGGTAGAACCTGTAGGACACATCCTAGCAATAATGAAGAGTTCTCTAGTGATATGAGGGATATTCATTTGAGGATAATCCTGTTATGTTACTAGTGCGATAAATCTTTTATATGATTGCAAATCCAATCATTACCCAAGAGTTTTAACTCTATGTGACTGATGATAATTTCTTATCCAAAGTTCCACATGGCACCTCGATATCCACCCCGGAATGTTCAAGTGATGAACAGGACGTTGGATGACTACGGAGGGGATTGGACAGACAATCTCCGACAACTTCTATGGAGTTTGGAGTGTGAATCAAGACTTCTGGTCAAGATTTACAGTTACTATGATGGGAAGGTATTAGCTAAATACCGTGTCATGATCATGTTAGCCAAGAAGTTAGGACTGAAAGGAGAAATGCCAGCAGGAGAGGCAAGGTGCATGGCATCTGCATATCAGATTGCCGTAGCAGCAGCCATAACCATGATCCGAGAGCATAAATCCCAAGCTCTAGAAGGTAGTACTCACACCATTATACCACATGAAACCTCAAACTCAGAGCATGAGTTAGATCACTCTACCTTAGTCCAAGTTGAACCTACTCTAGATGTAGAATATATGGATCGATATCGGTCTTTGCTAAACACTTATCATAACACTCACCAAGTCTTAGTTCAGGAGATGGATACGATCATTGAGGATTTTACTAATCCTGATAAAGCAATGGCTCGTAGGAAGAAGTTAGATAAAGAATCTAGGCATCCCAAATACATACCTTGAGGAGAGGTGTTTGAGGAAACTGAGTTCGATGACCCAAACTCAGAAAATTATGCCTATTACCAGAATGACTTCAAGCCACCTGAAGACCTATGGACCAAGTACAATTCCGAACAACAGGAATGGAATAAAGTTATTCCAAATAAACCTGAGCCTAACAAGTATGGATTGGAAATAGAATCTCAAGGTAAAACTGTAACACCCCAGATTTCTACCTAGCTGGCGGTGTAACCACACTTCTTAAATTATGATCAAAACTAACGAGAATTGAAAATTTCGGCAGCACCTCCTTTGTTTCAAAGGACATCCACGACAGGCAAAACACAATATAATGGATAAAGACAGTAAAGACCATATAACTAAGCAATCCACGCAGTTCACATAGTGCATCATTCCATGACACGAGTACTAACGGTGGAGCGACCAAAGGCTCACAAGAACATGCAAACGACTCCACGAATTATGACAAAGGAATAATGGTAAACTAAGTATTATGTGTGATCGATATTCTATGATATGTAGAATGGATGTGTGGGCCCAAGTGGTGGCGATCTACTCCCTCCCATGCATGTCGCTACGCTAAGTACTTGAAATCCAAATAAAAACCAAAGAAAACACAAGGGTGAGTAAAAATATACTCAGCAAGCACAAGTTCAGAACCAAATCAATATCATACAAACTCCAATACTTGATATCTAGAAACACCATTAAACTTATTTTGTTTTACGGTACGGGCGTTCCAGAATATTCACTGTTAACTTCCTCACCGACCTCGCGGAATAGTTAAACATGTGAATTATCACCGACCTAGCCCAAGTTCACCGGAGTAGTTACATAATAACTTATATCACCGTCCGCTCCGGAATAGTTATTTGTAACTTATTCACCGCCCTGACTTAAAGTAAACTTTTCGACAACAACTCAAGGCATAAACACCAAAGAAAGAGCCAATATCACAGAGCCAACAATTCAAGAGGGCAATCATAACACAAAGTGCTCGTCATGCACTTGCCTTAAAACGGCGTTTAAACTGAAGAACCACTCCTGGCACCCGAAACTCTAAACCCTGTAGGTAAAACATGGTTTTAGAAACCGTCCTAAAAGTCAAACATCTTACATTACACTGCGTACATATTTTTTTATTCTAATTCTATACTGTAGCTAGAACCGAAGATTCTTCAGCTCATCCGTTCTTATTATTCGTCCAGCATGAGAATTCAATCTAGAGAAGCAATAACAGTACGTTTCCTAAGATGAATAATTCAGTTTAATCAGTAACTCCCATTATTGCAAAACTTGCGGCGATAGACAAATACCTGACCCAGGAAGCCTATTAGCGCTGAAATCTATAGTACAAAATCTGACACGGTGAAGCAACTACAAAGTTTATTTAATTAAATGAATCCACAGGTTTCCGGCCGATCGGCTATATACAAATTCAATGCCAGACTTAGCAATTAGACCCTACGCGCGTAGGTACAGGCAAACCAAATTACTTGGTCGCTCCTGCCCAAATAGCTGATACAACAAATCTTCTCCTACCAGCGTATCGATGGGAAGCAGCTGGATAGCGCCGAACCTAGATAAACAACCGCAAAGGAACAAAGGGCATGGAGATTTAACACATACTTAAAAGCTGCAGCTCGAAATACGCCTCCGGGCGACCGTAGAAGATACGGACCAGAACGTCTAGGGTGCTCGCACTGGAACAGGAACGGACGGACTAGGAAGGAACCCAAACTATGGCGGCGGCGAGGTAGTCTACGAGTTGGGGAGCGTTTTGGTTCTGGCTAAGGCTAGGTCTTCCAGGTTCCATCAAAAATATTAATAGCCAAAAATTTAACATATCTCCAATAATTTATTTGATCTCCAAATTGCATAAATTTATAACCTTTTCCTATCAGCTCGACGAGACACAACCGACCATGGTATTTGATTATCCATTGGACAAAAAGTTAAATTTTGGTCAACTGTAAAGAGATATTAAAATTAATGTGTATAGATTTATGGGATATTACATTCTCCACCTGTTTAACAGAATTCGTCCCCGAATTCTCTTACTACTCATCCCAAGAATAACTTAAGCTTATAAAAACATATTTACTCACCAGGTGTAAATAACTCAGGATATTTCTCTCGCATCAGTAACTCAAGCTCCCATGTTGCTTCACGCTCCGTCTGATTTGTCCATAGAACCTTGACAAACTTGAGAGTCCGACGCCTCATTACTCTATCAGCCACCTCCAAAATTCTTACTGGGCGAGCCTCAAAACTCAAATCTTGCTCGCAATCGTAATTGGCTCCAATATCATTTGTCTTTCTGGATCTCGAAAGTACTTCCTCAACATCGAGACGGAAAATACATTGTGTACACCCTTCATTGACTCGGGCAACTCCAGTCGATACGCCAACTTCTCGACTCGTGCCACTATCTTGAAAGGCCCTATGTATCATGGGCTAAGTTTCCCTTTGATATTAAATCTCACAACACCCTTAGTAGGTGATACTCTAAGAAGCACCTCATCACCTACTTGAAATTCCACATTCCGTCTTTTCGGATCAGCATAACTCTTTTGTCTACTTTGTGCTGCCAACATGTGCTCTCTAATCTCAGCAACCCTCTCAGTGGTCTGCTGAACCCAGTCTGGCCCCAATACTGATTTCTCACCTACGGCAGTCCAACAAAGCGGAGATCGGCACTTACGTCCATATAAAGCCTCGTAAGGCGCCTTGCGAATGCTAGCTTGGTAACTATTATTATATGAGAACTCCACGAGCGGCAAATGGTCCTCCCAACTCCCTTGCCAAGATAAAACACAACATCTCAACATATCTTCCAAGGTCTGGATCGTACGCTCTGACTGGCCATCCGTCTGGGGGTGAAACGCCGTACTAAGCCTCAATTCTGTACCCAATGCACTCTGCAAACTCTCCCAGAACTTTGATACAAATTTAGCATCTCTGTCAGAAACAATGGTTTTTGGAACACCATGCAACCGTACTATCTCCCGCACATATATCGGTGCTAGGTCACTTGCTGAGTTGGTGGTGCGTATGGGAATAAAATGAGCAACCTTGCTTAGTCGATCCACGACCACCCAAATAGCATCTTTCCCCTTTTGAGTACGTGGTAGCCCAACAACAAAATCCATAGCAATGCCATCCCATGGCCACTCCGGAATCTCTAGGGGCTGCAAAAATCCTGATGGCCTCTTATGCTCAGCCTTCACTTGCTGACAAACACTACAACAAGACACATACTTGGCCACATCGACCTTCATTCGTTTCCACCAATAGTTTTCCTTCAAATCTTGGTACATATTGTTCTCACCTGGGTGCACCGTATATGGAGTACGGTGTGCCTCTCTCAAAATATCTTCTTTTACTTGTGATTTCTGTGGCACACAGAGACGACCACGAAACCGAACAGCTCCCATGGAATCCAACGTAAAATTTCCAATCCTCCCTTCTCGAACACGCCTTTTAACTTGCTGCAATAATCGATCTTGCTCTTGTGCTTCCAAAACCCGCCTAGGTATGGCCGACTCAAGAATGAATTGTGAATCTGATTCTACAACTCCTGCATATCAATAAGAAATATCCATCCGCTCGAAATCAGCTATCAAGGAATTTACCGTGGAAGGAACTGGCTTACGACTAAGAGCATCCGCAACCACATTTCCTTTACCCGGTGTATACTGGATATTAAGATCATAATCTTTAATCAACTCTAGCCACCTTCTCTGCCTTAAGTTCAAATCCTTCTGTATGAAGATATACTTGAGACTCTTATGATCCGTGAATATGTCACAAGTTTCTCCATAAATATAATGTCTCCAAAGCTTGAGTGCAAACACAACTGCTGCAAGCTCTAAATCATGGGTAGGATAATTCTCCTCGTGCTTTTTCAACTGCCTCGACGCATAAGAAATCACCTTGCCATTCTGCATGAGAACACATCCAAGGCCCACCAAAGAAGCATCAGAATATACCGTAAAACGCTCTCCAAAATCCGGAAGTGTAAGAATAGGTGCTGAAACCAATCGGTCCTTCAATAAACAAAAGCTACGCTCACACTCCTTTGTCCACTGAAACTTTACCCCTTTATGTGTAAGCATGGTCATTGGCTTGGCAATGATTGAAAAATCCTTCACAAAACGCCTATAGTAGCCAGCCATTCCCAAGAAACTTCTCACCTCCTTTACATTAGATGGTCGTTCCCAGCCAACGACAGTGGAAACCTTGCTAGGGTCAACAGAAATACCTTCACCATTAATAACATGAACCAAATAGGCCACTTCCGAAAGCCAGAACTCACACTTCTTCAACTTAGCATAGAACTTATTCTTCCGCAACGTCTCGAGAACCATGCTCAAATGACGTTCATGTTCTTCCTCCGTCTTGGAGAAAATGAGAATGTCATCGATAAATACCACGACAAAATCATCATACTTATGGAACATGCTATTCATCGCCTCCATGAAATAAGCAGGTGCATTAGTTAATCCAAAGGACATAACCTTGAACTCATAATGTCCATACTTCGTAGAGAACGCTGTCTTCTCAATATCCTCTTCTCGCACTCTTATTTGATTGTAGCCTGACTGCAAATCAATCTTTTAAAATACCTTGGCACCCTTCAATTGATCAAATAAGTCCTCAATGCGTGGCATCGGATATTTATTCTTGATAGTCACGGCATTAAGAGCCCGATAATAAATACACATCCACAATGTCAAATCTCTCTTCTCGGTGAACAAAACAGGAGCGCCACAAGGTGAAACACTTCGCGGGTTTAAATCCTTGTCTAGCATATCATCAATTTGCTTCTTCAACTCATCTTGAAAAGGACGAGCTAGACGATATGGAGCGATTGAAATCGGGCGTGCACCAGGAACAAGGTCAATACGAAACACCACATCCCGCTCTGGTGGCATACCTGGTAGCTCACTAGGAAAAACATCAGGATAATTTCTAACCACATGAATGTTCTCAATCTTCATATCTTTACTCAAATGCCCCACCAAAGCCCAAAGAAATCCGTTCTTCAGTACTCTCCGACTTGGAAACAGGCCAGCCAACACTGATAGAGAATGTTTAGGTGCCTTTGCCTTTGGAAGATTAACTGTTTACCAGATGGAGCCTCCAAAGTGATGGTCTTCCAGAAACAAGATATAACGGCCCGATAGCGGTGTAGCCAATCCATACCAAGAATAACATCAAAGGCCGGTAAAGGAATTGCCATCAAATTTGCCACAAAATCTTCATCGTCTATGGAAATCACACATCCCGGACATACTACGGAACTAGTGATCAAGCCTCCCGGGGAACTAACTCGAACAAATTCAGAAATCTCTTGGCTAGATAGACCAAATTTCTTGACAAAGTCAAGTGATACAAACGAATAAGTAGCACCGGAATCAAAGAGAATTAGAGCATCATGGGAATCAACTGGAAGTTTACCTATAACAACGTCTAGACATCCCAGAGAGGAGATAGTAGGCATGGAATAGATCCCAGCTGGTGCTGAATTCCCAATACTCTGTGGTGGTGGTGGAGCAGTGGGTGGTGCAGGTAACTGAAGTGGGGCATGCGGTGTAGGAAGTGGAGTAGCTGACCAGTAATAACCTGGCGGTGGAGGTGGGAATTGTTGAGGCGGATATTGCGGTGATGAATACGCCTGATAGTGTGGCTGAAACTGCTGAGAAGATGCCATCATATGCACTGAACCCTGGGAAGATTTGGCTGCTGATGCTGAACCACGAGAGGCTCCATCTCCGGATGACCCTGTTTTAGAAGATGTGGCCACCTCCCACTTGATGACAGAATTTAGGTTCTCCCTGCAGACCCTACTCATGTGACCATGCTTGCCGCACTGGCGACAAGACCCAGAAAAGTCACATTCAGCGGCACGGTGACCCTCCCCGCACTTGAAACATAGCATTCCCTGTCCTGGAACCGGTCGTAGGAATGTAGGTGATGTAGAGTGTGACCCTGAATAAGACTGAGCCCCTGACTGCCTGGGCTTGAATGGCTGTTGTTTCCATTGCTCTGGCTTGAACTTCTTGAATTCGGATCGTTGAGTAGACCCACTCCCATCCTGGTAGTTCCTCTTATTTCCTCCACCATTGTTGCTAGCACAATTTGCACGAGTTTTCTCTGCCTCTGTGAGTTGATATTGTAACTCCAAACCCCTAGCCTGCTCAACCACAGCAAAATAGCTGGATGGGCGATTCACTCCCATCACATGTCGATATCGTGAATAAGTCCCTCGAAGAACCTCCTTGCTTTCTCTGGCTCATTCTGATTAATATGGTCCACAAAATGAACCATCTTACTAAACTCAGCATCATACTCATCCACCGTCTTGTTTCCTTGCTTGATATTCCTGAGGGCAACATCCATCTTCTCCTTGAATGAAGCCGGGTAGTACTTAGCAGTGAATTGTGTAACAAAAACATCCCATGTAGGCGGTCCATGAGCCGGTGTCCAAGCTGCACGGACTCCGTCCCACCAAACATCAGCCAGACCCTTTAGCTGAAAAGCCACATACACAACTCTGTCCTCTGGCGTCATCATTGATGCATCCATATATTTCTCCATGGTGCGAAGCCAACTTGCAGCATCCATTGGTGTCCCTGATCCATCAAAATTGTCCAATTTCATATCCAGCCACTTGGTGAGCATCATGTTCGCCCCATGATGTCCATCACTATTCCCAGATTGGCTCACTTCCTCATCTGACCCTTCTGTAGATGTTACAAAAACCATAGGGAATCATATACCTTGTGATGCAGGTGTTGAATAAGAGACCAATTATAACCATATGGAGCCTTATGGACCATATGGGGGTAATACGAATCCAATCAACCTAGAAGAGTACTCCAATAGCTACTATACCAACATATATGACCGGATCCAAGAAAAGGCTAAGGAACCAACCTACTATGAGGAAGCGTTGCCAGAAAACCCGAACTATTTGGTGGAACATTACGTCAACTCTAGTCAATTTTTCAATGACTAATCTCCGTCTTGGTAATTCTAATCAAGACTACGCACCTCCTGGATGCTCCTATGCTCTAGAAGGCAGTCGTAGGACTTCACTTCATCATGGACGGAACTCCAGGAAGCACTAGAGGAAGATGAAAGTGAGAGAGAAATAACATCCCAAGGGATGTGGGCTTGAATAATGTACATAGAGGGTAATGCGTATTGTAGTTTGCAGGGTTTGCTGAAATAAGTGAGGATATATCCACAAGAACAAGAAGTTCTTGTAAGATACTTGTGTAAATAGGTATGGAGCAAACCGTTGGAACATCTAGTACATTTGTAAATTAGTTAAAACCTATGTGTAATAAAGGGTATATGCTTTGTTGTTTATCGACTTTTGGATCTTATTGGATCTTTTTGATTGACTAGATCTGTACATAAAGTTTAATTAGGTGTGCAAATGCATGATGTAACATCCAGTTATTACTTGATGATATAGACCTAGATAGGAATGTGAATTCGTATAAGGGAGCGACGATTTCAAAGATTAAAAAAGTAAGACTTACTGGAAGGAAGAAGCAAGATATAAGGAGTGTTAACACCACTTGGAGAATATGTAGAACATAAATTATTCCTAGCCAGACCCAAGAAATAAGTTGGGTATAAAAGATGTAGGGAGCCGCAAGAAATAATAAACTTAAAGTTCAATCAAAGTGGGTAATATTACTAAGAAGTAATGGAATAGTGGTACCAACTTCATGGAAGTATCATGGATAAGTACAAATAGTTAGCTTTGGAACCAAAATGGTATTCAAACTCTGAAAATTCCGAGAGAATGTGAGAAACCATAGGGTAATACACACACCATAGGATGGTTCATAGCTGGTAATAAACCGCAATTGGAATTTGATTCATAGCTAGTAACTAATCCACCGTTGGTATTTTGTCCGCAACTGGTATTTGGTTGAAATAGTTAACCAAATCTTATTAAATGTTGCATAAATGTAACATCCCAAAAATATTAAACTTGGATCATCAAACTCTAATCATCAAATTTAGGGTTAACAAAAACTTTGCTAAATAAAAATATGAAAGCATGCATTTCATTTTGAATTCTTTTGAACCAACTTGTTTGTGTGATCCTTTGCTTGTAAATGGATGCTTAGGTGAAATAAACATCATCTAAACAATTCCCAAACTTTTCCCAAAGACAAATAAATCAAAACAAACAAAATTAGTGAATGGTCATTTTGACCAATTTAACTCCCATGCCTACTTTGGCTATCTCAAACTTTCAGAACTTAACAGAAACTTGTTTGGATATTTACACCCATTGATAGTACTCATAACAAAGTATCAAGGCCCACTTTGTGATCATCCAGAAACTTTCAAATGCATAGTTTAAATGACAATTCAAAATTGAATCTTTATCATATGGGAAGATCCCACTTTTTCAAAAACCACTCAAACAAGCTCAACTTTCAAAACCCAAGCATCTGCAGACTCACCAGCACCAACCTAGCACACCCACCAAAAATCTTTTCAAAATTCAAAACTTGAATTCATGCGGCCATTTCATCAAACACCTTGCAGATTCAAATCTAACAAAATCAAAACACTATAGTGTGCTGTGATTGAAGCCTAAATTGTTCCCTCTCTAGCTCACAACCATCTCAGTAGATCATCTAGCAAGTTAAACCAAGCACTAGACTCACTGTAAGCTGGGCAATGACATCAATGGTGAACAGCCGAAGCTCACCATGGCACCCCAGTGGAGACAGCAAGCTAGGAGAAGAAACAAGCCTAGCCAACATGTCTGGGAGCAAGCCAGCACCCCACCGCCACTCCCTGTCCAGCGCCCGAACCTTGCCAACCCCTGGACCACACGCACGAACCGCGCCCAGCTCGCCAGCAACCATGTCGAGCATGCGCTAGAGCGCCACGCCGATACGCCCAGCATCACGCCCTCGCCGCGTGCATACATGATCGCCACCGACCCAGGAGACCGCCAGACATCCCCGTTCGCCGCCCCATGATGCACATCCACCGCTCACCGTCAAAGACGCGGCCTCTGCCGCGCAGAGCATCGCGTGTTCCAGACCAAACCGCACCGCCCCTGCGCACGTATTAAAGCCGTAGAGCATTGCCAGGAGACCACCAAGCAATCACCACCGCCAGCCATGCCTCTAGCCGCCCGTAGCCATGTCGCCACCGTCGCCTGCCCATCCCGTTCGGTCTCGTTGTCGCGACTATAAATAGAGGCCAACCCCAGCCGAATTGAGCACACCATTCTACTCCCCTCTCCTCACTGATTGTGCCACCCCGTTGCCGGAGCAAGGCGAGCATCACTTCACCGGAATTTTTCCGGAGCCCACCGCCTCTGGAGAAGAAGGGAGCCAGCGATTTGAGCCGCCCCAGGAGAAGCTGCCGGTACCAGGAGGTTCGCCGTCGTCGACTTCGTCGTTCGCACGCCTCGCCGATCCTCGCCTGAACCCCGGTAAGCCCCCAACGACCCCTACTGGCCGCGCTAGGTTTCTGTCTCGCCGGTGTCGCCCAACGTCGACGATGACCCTCAGCCGTTGGATTAGAACTAGATCGAACGCACCACATCGCCCCATACCGCTTCGTACCCCATCATCTCACTGACGCGTGGGGATAGCAACTTAACCAGCCCGCGTAAGCGCTGTGCTTAGCAGGCCGGCCCAGTATCACTTCCCGCGCAGCCCAGTTGTTTGAATTTAACCTTTTCCATTTTTTTTCAAACACACCTCTGTACCCAGTTTCAAAAATCAACCCAGGTCGATTCAGTGAACCAAATTGAATGAAACCAATTTTGTTAGAAAGGCCTGGGAATGCTGAATCGAAGCCCGTTGGATTCAAATCATTTGGATCTGTAGATCATCCTTGGTAAAAAGAACAAGGCAGAAGCTTTTCTGCATTCAAACATTTTTCAAATTAAAACCATAATAGATTTTGAGTTGATTCCAACTCTCAAAAATCACATTTAACCATACCTTTCAGAATATATAAAAATATATAGGTTTACTTACAGAAATAATGTTCAGGTAATAAAATAATGCCACATAAGTATTTCTAGTCACTTCTTTAATTAAAATAAAAGAGTAAAACCTTATTAAATTGTGACACCACTTTAAATCATATTCCCATGGACTAAAATATGTGGTGATGACATGTGTCAACATGATCCCATGTTTGGTTTGGAGAATATTAAATCTTAAGTAGTTTTTCAATGAGTAGAAATTACTTTTCTAAAAATAAAAGGGATTAAACCAAGCTTTAATCTTGTAATGATAGTGATGATGCTAGATCATCTATAGGACCCTTTTGTGTGATGATTGCAAGTATTTAAGAATTGTTTGGTGATTGTGTACCTCGTATTTATTTATAGATGCTAGTACCGACCAAGGATACGAGGAGGAAGGAGGATACTACAAAGAAGAAGCCGAGGAGAACTTCAACCACCGCTCTGCACAAGGCAAGCCTAATGCTACTAGTTGGATGTGCAATCTAACACTTGCAATTATGAAAGTTAGATAACCTATGCAATGCACTAAGCATGCTTGGTTAGACATATTTGATGATACCCGATCCTAGTTTTATTTACAAGCTTTCTATTTTATTTCTTTATCAAAGCTATTACTTAGAGTTTACTTAAGTGATTTGTAGATTCTAGAAATATATTTGAAGGTTGCATAAAGAGCATAAAATTTGGCCTAAGCTAGAAAATCTTGATGTCATCCTAAGACATGAGATTGAACTTAGTTAGAACAGCCCTTGTTTACCACCCCTCATTAGTACTTACCCCCACTTGTAGATGCTAGTGTTAAGCATAAAACTTGATCAACTTCAGATGGGAATACTTGGTGAAAATGGTTATGAAAACCTTAGAATGATGGATCATTCTACTGAGATGTTTTGACATGTGTTTCCGAACACCAGATGATTTATGGTGATGAAAATATTGAGGCATGAGCTTTAGCCCTTTATAAAACTGATGGTTGTCTGGATGCGATGCCATTCCAATTTTATCGTACAACCACAATACCCGAAGATTGGGTGGGGCTTGACTGGAAACTTATATACCTTAGTATTAGTTCCCTCACGGCCAAGGTCTGAGCCGAGGCTACCTTGTGAAGATTGTCCACCTGTGCAGTACCCAAGATGACAGTTGGTCATGGTTGGGAGGCCAAACTCACAGGAGAGGTGCTTATACTAGGGCGTGTAATTGAAAGGTTAGGATTGATTATCCGCATACTGTGTATGGTGAATTCAGGATTTATTCTTGACGGATGTATCGAATGTTGTGGTGAAAGTGTACAATCTCTGCAGAGTGTCAAACTATTCGAATAGTCAGGTCTTCATGTTGGGATGTTGAGGCCATACTGTTCCCCCGTCAGACTTTTCAAAATAACTTGTGAAATGAATTGAGACTTTGACTTGACCACAACAGAGTTGTGACATGAAATATAAGCTCCCACTAAGGAGTTATAAAATTTTGACTAGCTTCTCTTGCTTCTGAACTTAGTAGAGATAAATCTGGTTTCTTGCAAAACAACCCTAGAGCCTAGTGTCCTATTACCAAAAACCCCTTTCACTTGTTAGTATTAGTTTGCGAGTACTTAAAGAGTACTCATGGGTTTGTCCCTGGCTATTCCCGTGGCCAGAATATGAAGAGGAGTACTTGGAGGATGGACCCCAGGAAGGTTACGATAACTAGGATCATCTCCCATCGTCAGCATTGCCTGTGACCCCGAAGATGGAGCTTCGCCTACGCTACCGTTATTATTACGTATTCCGCTGCTTGAAGTTGTATTAAGAACTGGATCATGAGATCCCTATTTTTGTAAGAACTTATGTACGGTTTGTAATAGATGATGTGCTATGGTATCCAATTCTGTTATGTCTCGCAAAAATGGTAATCCTGGGATTGCGATGTATGGCATAACAAGCATCTGGGATTAAAAATCCGGGTGTTGAAAATAAAGAGCATTAAATTTGCCCTAAGATTAAGTAAGACCCAAGAAAGTTTAACAGAATTGAAGACGATCGCTTGGCAAGATGCTTTGTAAGGTCCAGTTTATTCAGCAAGAATGCCCAATAGTAAGTACGACATTTAGTGTTGAAAGATTGGCTACGGAGATCCACAACTATGTGGATGCACCGTATAATCTTTCATTGGACTTTAAACCAGTAAAATATAAACTGAACACGAACCAACATTTTAGTTCAAGAATCAATAGCTTCTATGTATGGAGTTTCAAAATTATTAGGAAAACTTAAGGGGGAGAGTAAACATTAGGAATAAAGAAAAATTATTTAAAAATCGTAAGAAGGTATAAAACTTGAGGGTGATAAAGGATACATTTAACAATCAAATTTAAAAAAGAAACAACTTTTAAGTAACCCTTAAGAAGTAATAGAGAACCCTAATTAAACAAGTGTCGAGGATGAAAAATTCCAATGGGTATGGACAAATTGAGTTCAAATCCAATCTTGGAAGGAATACCAGTATCAACGGTATAATGGCAGGAATAGTAAGATAGTCTATTGACTATTAAAATGCGTATATAGAAACTTAAAAACTTATGGTAGTGAGAACCTCTAAACTGTACTTAATATAATAATGAATTTTTATGATTCAAGAAAACAAATTGAATGAGGATATCTAATCAGGTTATGGAATACTCCAATTAATTCCATCAAAGATTATCATGGAGTGGAAAGTGTAGAAACCACTACAAAACAATTTCTTACTCCAAAACATGAGAGTTCACGAACTTCGAGGACGAAGTTTATTTTAAGGGGGAGAGACTGTAACATCCCAGCATTAGAGCCTAGAAATAAGTTGAACCCAGATGTGTGCATTGCATTCATGCATAGAAAATCCGAAGAATTTTCGCGCTTTTAAAACAAATCTTGTCAAAGTGATTGAAGCTTCTCTTAGCTTGATGGAATTGAAGTAGATCATCAAGTTGACTGCGATAAGTTTCAATAAGACCTTTGTTAAAATCTCATTTTGGGTAAGAGAGTTTTGATCTAAGGGTATATCCAAATGTACCATAAGTTAAACCTTAATATAATGTGAATTATATTTGATCATTAGGTGATCATATTATAGTATTCATTATAACCATTCATAAGTACCAAGTTAAGGATATAAAACAAATAATAAGAATGTAACCACTATATCTTAAATTCCATCTGCATACATTCTGAGAATCATAGTAACACCTAATCTTAAAAACTCTTTTGATGAGTTGGAGTTGGAAAGAGATTATGTCTTTCTTTCTATACAATCTTGATGGAACTTATCTCAATATCTGTTGTTCATCAATGTTGGATGATTCCCCATTGATTTACAACTTCTTTAACTATTAGTCTTTGATCTATTATTAGATCTTATCAGAACATCTACTCAAATCTTCTAATGAGTGCATAGTCCATTAATAACCTTAATCCAATATAAGATACTAAGAAGATAATTTCCAGACAATAAAAGGTAGGATTGATAAAACCCTTCTTAGCCAACTAAGACCTTCTGTAATAAATAATTAAAGTATTATAATGGTAATGTTTCGGCCACCAACATGGAATGCTTATATTCAGTATAGGTAATACTGGTGGGTAGAAAATGATTGGAACCTTAGTAAAGATAAGTGATTCTAGAGAAGTCTTTGCAAACCACATGAATATAATTCGGGGATTGAAGTGTAAGTCATGAGGGTTAAGTAATTATAAAATGGTGTTATTCATCTTAAAAGATAATCAACCTTAGAGAAAGATCAGAGATGGAATACTAAGAAAGAATGTTAATGAAGTTGAAGGAACTACTGGTTGGATGGAAGATTATCAACAATAGAATAGTACATATGTAACATCCCTAAAATCATGTTTTCAAAGATTGCATATCATTCATGCATGCATATAATTTAGGGATCAATTTCAAACTCATTTCAAGAAAATAGTAGCACTAAGTGCTATTATTTTATGTGGGAAAGCTTTGATCTAATGCCACTCTCAAGAGAGAGAATATTTGTTTTAAAAACCATTGTTTGAATTCATAGGATTGGTTGGATGAGTTCCAATCGTGGACAAAAATTTTCAAAACAAATATGGTTTTAAAACCATTTTTAAATCTTCATCAAACCATGTGCTAAGGCACTGTTTTTTTAAAAAATCTTCAAAGGACCATGCAAGTCTAGCAAGGCAGCATGGTTTAATACTCAAAATTATACAGGATTCATATTACAAAAGGCCAGAAAGATTTGAAATTCAAATGCTTTTAAATTCATTTGAAAATGATTCCAGAAAATCAAATTTGAAAAAGAAAAAGGTTTAAAAACCCAACTGGGCCTGGCGCCATCTTTTCTGCCCAGCAGCAGACCTAGCCCACTAAGCCCACCCGCGGTTCTTCTCTCTCTCTCTCACGCGGTACAAACTTACCCCGCACTCGCTGACTGCTGGACCCAATGCCACGCGAGCATCGTCCCAAACCACGCACCCCCACGACCCCGTCGACGCCGCCGTTAACTCCATTACTGTCGCGATTGATGCAGGCTTAATTGCCGGTGTTTCCTTGTGTGATCCTCGCCCCTGCTACGGCTATAAGACCCTCTCCTCACCCCGCATTTTCCCCCTCACACCACACACTCTCTCCGCCACCAGGCTGCCACAATTGCGCGTTGCATCGCCGCAGACAGAACCAGCTCCAGTGACTGATTCCGGCGAGACGCGACCACCCCTTTGCCTCTGCTTCAAACAAACTTGACCAGCACATTCTGGCGCATCTCCTGATGCTTTTCTTTTGCCTTCTCGTGACCCAGGTCGTTGACTCCGTTAGCATCCGCAAGTGACAGCACCGCCGCCCAACTCCGACGAGGAATACTGGTAAACTTCGAGCGCCCCTTGTTTCCTCTTTGACCCTATCATGTTCGCCACGGCCTTGCGCACCCCCTGACCCATCTGGTTCATGCTAGGGAGATCCAGAGCCTCGGCAACGTCCCCCTCCGCAAACACCCAACGCCGCCAGCAACTCCGACGAGGTCCTGCCGCTGTGTCCGTGCGCCCCTCGACAAGCTACTGCCACGTTGAGCTTCCTCGTGACCTTGCGAGTCTGGTAAGCCATGCCACACACCCCAGCCCCTCCTGTATATGCCGGACCATCGCCGCCAGTAGAGCCGCCGCCGCCAGCACCTAGCTGTGCCGCCAGTCTTTGGTCACAAGCTTCGCAGCCATTAGATCTGGATTTGAGGCTCACGATTAGATCACTTTCTCGAACCGTTACGGGCAGATCTGACCGTGCGCTGCCACTTAAATCTAACGGCCCTCGTTGATCGATCCACACGAAGCGGTATCGACGAATCAGAACACGCCGCGTGTTTGTAGATTTGATTTAAAATCTGAATTTAGATCTATTAGTGATTCAAACTTGCAAAATTCATAACTTTTGATCCACACGTTCAATTTTTGCAAATTTTATATCATTGGAATCAGGAGAGAAACTCCTATCTGTTTATGCAATATGTTTAATGTTGTGCCTCTGTAAAAATGGTTGTTTTTGCAGAAACACTTGTAGGCTTAATTTGTGTATGGTTATTATTTGAAAAATGTTTTAAGGATCAAATAAGGTTTATTTTGAATATCTTGAACTTGTTTATGTTTCAGTACTGTTCACTTGTCTTGTTTGGTGTAGAAAAATCATCACATGGCATTTGCATGCATACATATATTTTTGTTTGTATATATTTTGTATGTGATTTGGTGCCATTATTTTATGTGTAGATTTTGGTGCAAATAGTGATTGTGATTGTGAAGATTGTTGCTACTCCCCAAACTACCAAGGCAAGTGGTGCTTCATGATTTTATTCCTATGTTTTTCAACTATGCACTAGAAATATTTTGTATAGGAATTGCATGAATATTTTAATCTATATGCTATGCTTGGGAAATCCTAGTAGTTGTAGAATTGCTAGAAATTCTAAGTTAAGATTCTTATAAATACCATGCTTAGCCTAGCTAGTAGCAACCAAGGGTGGTTATATATTCATGCTATGAGAAAATATTTATAAGTCTTTGGACTTGTGTTTTTGCTTAATAAAACAACTAAGTGAATGAAACACCTGGGTGGAATGGAAAGAATGGTTTGTGTTGAGTGGTTACACAAGGCCCATTCCTATGGTTTACCTTGTGTATCTCACTTGTGGAAAGCCACCCAGGAACAAAGGGATTTGAGATGCCATATGTCAAGAAGCTTCTAGTGCAGCCACATGGCAATATGGGCTCTGCCTGGATCACATAGGTTGCAATAACTTAGCCATTTGGACAATTGGTGGTAGTGGGATGATAGGTTGGAACGCGTCCATTTGGTCTAAGGGAAGGCTTCTGAAAGGTCCTGTCTTGGTGAAAATCAAGTCTTGTGGGGAAAGTGCACAACCTCTGCAGATGGAAGAACCTAAGTACTTAGCCATGTCCCTAGTATTGGACAACATGAGCATCAAGACATGGAAGCTATCAAGAATCTCCTCATCCCAATTTCTAAGTAAAAACTTGTGGTTAAACAAGGGTGAAGGTTCACCAATTTCTATTGGTGGTACCTTGGGAAAGTTTTGTCAAAGGAAAGCTTAGTGTTTTCAACTGACAGGTAAAACCTATTTTGAGCAAAGCAAGCCTAAGCTACACTTAGCCAAAATGCATATAGTACCTAGATTGCTAATATTTTACTAAGGTACCACTTGCCAATACTATTCCAATGTATTGACCCACTATGGCTGTAACTTGTGATGTTGCAGGTTATTTTGATGATGATTAGGGGTTATGAGTCTACAATCAACATGCTTGCCTGTGGCACATGAAGTGAAGACTTATTTATCTTATTATTTATTTGAACTCTTGTATTAGGCCTGTGGCTATGGAGTTTGTAAAAGACTATGTTTGTCTCTGGAATGATATGTAATAGTGACCTTTGTTTCTGTGTACTTCATCTTAAATTGTGGATGCTAGCATTGATCCAGGGACTAGAATTGCATTCACAGGGATCCTTACCTTTATAAAGGGAGGGATCTTACAAAATACAACCAAGCAAGGATATGAGAAAGCTATGAAGTATCTTTGTATCAAACTCATTGGATTCATCCATAAGTTTAGAAGAATGATATATTGAATAAGAAGATTTTAAGAAGTAAGTCCATCAAACTAACCATGATGATGGATAAAAAGAAGTATTATATATAGGAAAGGAATTCCTTAATTAGATATTCCAGATTGTGAAATATAATTATATGTTATAGATCATTTTCCTATTTAATCTTGGTAAGAAAACAACTCTAAATCTTAAATCAAACATAATATCCACCTTATACCATTGATTCATCATTTGATGTCTATAACCCTTTATAGAAACATTTTCCTATGACAAATTACATAAACATATCTCTGTTAATTTCAACTATCATAAATATACGTCCCTAAGTATATCTTCATATAAGTTCACTTCTATAAAACACTCTAATTATAACTTTCTATTTAAAGGGAAGATTACATCCAATACTATACACATAATGCAATATGCTTAGTTATTAAATCTTAACTCTTAAAAGGAATCTAAGCTTATACAAAACCCTAAAGCCAAGGGTAGTACTCATAATTCAAAACCCTAAACTTCTTTGTTTATCACATACATTGCTATTTTCCAACTTAATGGGAGTAATAATCATCATATCAATGTCTTTATATTTCATGCATCAAATAATGGTATAGAATCATTATACATATATATAAAGTTTCTATTCAAACAATGAGCTCACTAAAAGTTGAGTTATAAACAAATAAGAATATATTACCAAGAAATCCTTAACACAAATAAGGAGAGAAAAATAATAAGAAAAGTTTATATAAAATATTAACAAGGGGGGTCACATTAAGTAAATGCAAGAAATACAAAAAGAGGATACAATAAGAAATTACAAATGAGACTAGGTATATTTTGTATTGTTGTAAATGTCCAGGAAACAAGTTATACAAAGAAAGATTCAAAATATAAATCAAATTCAAATCTGTATATGAAAATAGAAAATAGAAAAAGAATAAAACAAATAAAAACCAAACCTGGTAGCAGTCGAACACACTTATACTTACGACATGCGGCAAATTTCACCAAGAACCAGCCAGGTTCTTTTCCATCTGAGACTGACAAGTAGGGTTAGGAGAGGACCGTGGGTTGAGCTAAAGAAATCGCTAGGGGGTTATCCACAAAACGACCATTGTTGTTATCGTCACACACTCAAGCAGCTCGCTGGCGGAGCTCGCCGCCGCCCGATGCCGTCATCGTCGTTGTTGCGCCAAGATACTCGCCGCCGATGCCAGGAGGGGATAACAAGGCCACCGCGACGCATTGCATCCATCCCTATCCCCAATCCCTCCTTATCCTCTCAGATACGAATGAGATCGAACCCCAGCTCACCGGAGCCACTCCTCGCCGTCGAACCACGTCTTCCCACACCATTTTGAGTCGTCATGGAGAAGCGCCGCCCTCTGTAGATCTTCTGGGTAGAAGCTTGCATCAAGGGGAGCACTGGAGCGGGTGAATTTGGTCATTCCTCTTCGCAACAGTTCGTCGGAATCCTCGTCGGGGAGCTCGATTCCGACCGTGCATGTCCTCATCGACCACTCTATCGTCATCATGGTAAGCATACGCATATCTGGACCCTAGTTTCGTTTGCGGATTCGCACCGTAGGTCTAGTTTTTTTGAGCACCGCCGATGGCCGCTGCAGTAGCTCGTCGCCGATGACCCTCCGATGACCATTTACATGCGGTGCTGCCACTATTAGGTTCAGTAGGTTGCGCTTGTTCGAACTAGACCTATTTCGCTTGCTGGGGTGCAGTAGATCGTCGTCGGTGACCACTCACCGACGGCGGTGGTGATGCTGATGCCATACTTACCTCATGATCGAGTCACGTCAGCCGTTTGACTAGTCTTTGCCTCGCGTGGTGGATGACATGGCCCAGGGCCCACATGTCATCGACTGTGAGTAGAGAAGAAGTCTGTAACTAGTGCATTTCTTTCATCTGAGAGCTGAGGTGGACAATGTCCCACATGTCAGTGACTGGGGCTAGCTCTGGTCGTGGTGTAAAAAAAATATTTTTCTGTTAGAGAATGAATAAAATGTTATAATCCAATTAAGAATATTCCAGAAATATAATAAATAATTAAATCTTGTTTAATTAATAACTTTTGATTTATAATTCAGAAAAATATGTATAGTATGAAGTAGTTAAACTATAAAGCAACCCAAGCCAAACGATTTGAGCAAACAAATGACATCAACCACCACTAACTAATCACAAAGTTTGTTTAGACCTTAGAAGAGAAACCTTTTCTTCGAAGGTTATCCTTTTTGCCACTTTAAATAAGAAACCTTGTATAAGTAATCCTAACTAGTATGAAATAAGTATTTATACTTTACTCCTACATATGTGTTGTCTACAACCACTTATAAACTCTAATAAAAGTACAACTATGAAACCTATCTAAAAGGACCACACATTCCAAAGTAATCATTTCCAGAATCCAAACCCTAGGACAACGTTATCCCCGGGAATTGCGTGTAGAACTTGCATCACATTACTTATGCATAAAGGCATATTGCTTCTTTAAACATTAGTCCTTACCGGACCAATGATGCTGATTTCAGATTTTGGATCTTATACTGACTCGAAGACCGTGAGTGCATAATCTTTCAATCACAAAAGGCAAGTTCACACTTTCTCATGTCCTTTGTTTATTTTCTATAAAGTATTTTACAAATCCAGTGTTGTCTACACCTGCATTTGAAAAGGGTCAGAAAACACTATTTTCAATATTAATGAGGACTATTGATTACTGATCCAGGGTGATCAGCTAATCTATTAAATCTGATAGTTGGGATACCACTGTTCAGAACTATATCACCTAGGACTTAACAACCAATGTCGCCAGTGATTCTTGCGCCGTATATTACGCATTGACCATGAGATTTGGAATGGGACGGACAAGTCAGTTGTATCTTCTTCCTCTCGCATGAAGCCGGATGTGCAGGTCGTGGCTGTTATCCTCGTAGCGTGCATATTAATTGGTAATTCGTAGAGGATATGCAGCATATGGGTGGGAGCCCTCAACGTCCCACGATAGTTCTGACATCTAACGGTTTGTACAAACCATTGCCATAATTCTTTATGTGGGCATGGTGTACACCAAGGATGCATGCGGGGTTGCGAAGGGGGCAGTGATTGGCTTGGATCATCTTCTGGGCCCCACGTCATGGAATTGTGGACGGGAATAAGCTGCCCGGTTGTGCAACAAAGAGTTAATATCTCATGGGTAAAGTAACGCACCTCTGCAGAGTGTAAGAACTGTAACTTGTTACTCCCTGTTCCGGGAAGGATCTGCGTACGCGGCGGGAAAGGAACCCCATGAAGGTTCTGGTAAACCCGTGAAGGCTGGAGGACATAGATTTTCAGAATAAAAGCAACCTTTGAAGAAATGTTTATGAAAACTTGCATTGCCTACGACCTATGGTCTGTGGCGGTAGATATAGTGCATCAAGCACTCCTTTTCTAGTGAAATTGCTAAGTACGCTCGTACTCAAAGTATCTTCTTAACCCTTGCTAGATTCTGAAGCCCTTAAAATGATGACTACATCAAGATATGCCCCAGGACTTATCCAGACCAGCTAAAGCTCTTCAACGAAGTTAAGGAAGTCAACATCTATCTCAAGTCAAGTGAAAACGAAAGTTATTGATTAGATAGGGATATTATCTCTAGCCAGAGAACCTATTTCTGTAGTGCGTTGCAATAGCAGCAATTCCAACCTCTTACTCTGAATATTAGACTTAATAGTATAATCATTCTTGCGTTGTTTATTTTTTTGATTCTTCTCCGTAAGAAGTCTTTCTCTATCTTTAACCTAGAGTGTTCTCTGGATCTTATGTAAAGAATGAGTTTTAACCTTTAAGCCATGTATTGGACCCGCTGTGTTTCTGTTGTGCCATTCCGAGGGATGTAATAATAGTGAACAGTGTTTCATTGGTGTTATGTCAACAACGATAGTATACTACATCATGCAGTGGTATGCTGGGTCACCGTAAAGTGGGAGGCTGTTGGAGATATGCCCAAGAGGCAATAATAAAGTGGTTATTCTCACATCTTTATGTTTATGCTAAATCTTTGCATCCCATGCTATAATTATATTAAACGAAAACATTAATACTTGTGTGTTTTGTAAACATGAACGAATCCCTAGTAAGCCTCTTGTTAAACTAGCTTGTTGATTAATAGATCATCATGGTTTCCTAATCATGGATATTGGATGTTATTAATAACAATGTCATATCATTAGGAGAATGATGTGATGGACACACACCCATAGTAAGCATAGCATGAGATAAAGTCATCTAAAGTTCGTTTGCTACAATCTTTCAATCACATAGTAACCTAATCCCTCGACCATGGGATCATGTTAATCACCAACACCGGATGAGTACTTTGATGACATCAAACACCACTTCGTAACTGGGTGGTTATAAAGGTGGCATTGGGTATTCTATAAGTATGCGTTAAAGCGCATGGATCAAGAGTGAGATTTGTCCATCCATATGACGGATAGATATACTCTGGGCCCTCTCGGTGGAGTGTCATCCAATTGGCTGGCAAGCATGTGACTAGGTCACAAGGGATGTCACATCATAGTACGAGTAAAGAGTACTTATCGGTAACGAGGTTGAACTAGGTATAGAGATACCGATGATCGAACCTCGGATAAGTGAAGTATCACACGACAAAGGGAATCAGTATCGTATGTTAATGGTTCATTCGATCACGAAGTCATCGTTGAATATGTGGGAGACATTATGGATCTCCAGGTCCCGCTATTTGTTATTGATCGGAGAGGTGTCTCGACCATGTCTGCATAATTCAGGGACCGTAGGGTGACACACTTAAGGATTTGATGTTGTTTAAGTAGATATGGAATATGAGTTGGATACCGAATGTTGTTCGGAGTCTTGGATTGGATCCAGGACATCACGAGGAGATCCGGAGACTAAGATTCATATAAGGAATGTCATTTCCGGGGTTCGGAAATGTTTTTGGTGTTTTGACCGGAAGCTTCTAGAATGTTCTAGAGGGACCACAAGTGGTCCCACCACCCTGGGAGGGGCCACATGGGCTGAAGGTATGCTGCGGGGGCCATGGGCCAGTCGCACCATGAACCAACGGGTCAAACCGGCCAATACAAGGAAAGAGGAGAAAACTTGGGGGGGGGGCGTCCCCTCTCTCCCTCTTGGCCGAGTTGGGGAAGGACTCAGCCAAGGGCTAGGAACCCTTGGCCGCAGCCCCTATATATAAAGAGGGGTGGGGGCGCACCCGTCCCTGGCGCCCCAACCCTAGCCACCACCTCCTCCCTCCTCCATCTTCCTGCTGCGGCTTAGGCGAAGCCCTGCAGGGATTTATCCTCCACCACCATCACCACGCCATCGTGCTGCTAGGATTCCGAGGGGATCTACTACCTCCGCTTCCTATTGGAATGGAGAGAGGAAGGTCTTCATCAACTTTGTACGTGTGACCGAGTGCGGAAGCGCTGCCGGAAGGATCGTCAACACGATCTTGAGATCGGCAAGTGATCGACTACATCAACCATGAGATCCGATCTCGTTAAACGCTTTGGATCTACGAGGGTTAGTTCTCTACAATCTTGTTGCACCGATCTCATAAATTAGATCTTGGTTTTTCCATAGATTGGATCTTGATTTTATGCATTCTTACGATAGATTTTTTTTGTTTTCCATGCAACAAACCTTACACGCCACTAGTAGGAAGGTACCCATTGCGCATGTCCTAAGTGGTGCGCCACCACTATGTGTGGACCATGATGGTAAGGATCGCACCCCACTTACCCGTGGTGCCCCTGTGTGCAGTGCACCATAGGTAAGTGGTGTGCAACCTATTACCAGTGGAGCACCACTATGCTATGCGCCATGGGTAATGGGGTGCAGATTTTCAACTCCACCCCTTAGATCGCCCTTTTTGAGTTATAAAAAGTAAAAATGATAAAATATTCAAAAAAATAAAATCCTTTGATATTTATGTAGGTAATGTGGTTAGTTTGCAGGAAAAATAACAAACATGCATTTTGATTTTTTTACCAAAAAACGTTATGTCCCATTAAAACGACCATAACTTTTGCATACGACGCTGGATGAAAAAATTATATAAAAAATCATCTACGCAAAATTCTACATCCGGTTGCAATCACGTAAGGTCGTTTTCTGATATTTTAGATTCTAAAAATTCAAAAAGGAAAAAGTTACTGCTAAAATAAGATTTTTCCTGCAAAAACAAAATTGCAACCCGTGGGGCGCCCCATAGGACAGGATTCAAATTCGAATCCTCGCCCAGCCACCTACCCCTCATACTCCACCTTCCCCTCCCATTTCTCTCTCATTCTCTCCTCCTCCTCTTCTCCTTCTCATTTCCTCCTCTTCCTCCCCTTCTACTCTTCTCCTTCTCCCCCACCTCCACCTTCCCTTTCTTCTCCTCTCCTCCTCTCTTTCTCCTCTCCTCCTTATCCTCTCCCCTCCTATTATCTTTCTCATCCACCTCCGGTCACGCCGCCCTACTCTGATCGTGCCGCCCTACTTCGACTGTAACGCCCTCCTTCGACCCCTCGGCTCAACACCTCCGGCCTGCACCCGCTCGATGACTATGAGGAATGGCGCAGCCACGACCTCCTACACCTACATGCGGTTGTAGGTTGTGGTTGCGGCCACGACCTCCACGCCCGAGCTCCGATGACGCGATGACAGCGAGAGGGACTCAATTGCTTTTGTTTTTAAAATTAGGGTGTTTTTGTAAATTTTATTTTTCAAAATATGTACCTGTGGTGCACTCCCTAGTGCGCGATGGCTACGATTCAATACCCACGGCTAAAATTTACCTGTGGCGCAGACCAGTTGGTGTGCCACATCTAAAATTTACCTGTGGCACGGATTTAGTGGCCACCTCTTGCACGCCTGAGCTCTGGTGAGGCGATGACGGAAAGAGGGACTCAATTGCTTTTGTTTTTTAAAATTAGGATGTTTTTGTAAATTTTATTTTTCAAAGTATGTACCCATGGTGCACCGTCTGGTGCGCGACGGCTACGGTTCAATACCCGTGGCGCACCAGGTGGTGTGCCACGACTAAAATTTACATGTGGCGCACACTAGGTGATGCGCCATGGATAAAATTTACCCGTGACGCGGATATAGCGGCGCATTGGTGGTGCCCAATGGGTTGCCAAAACCGGTGCCTCACGGGTGAGATTTTATCTAGTAGTGAGATTGGCTGCATACTGAAAGGACTATATTTTCCCTTGCTATTTTGGTGATGATGACAATCTCAATTGTGACCTAACCGCATGCTTGAGTTTTAGGCTAATTGCTTTTGATGATTCTTATGAAGTGTGTGGATGCTCTCTTTGGGATCTCATGAAGATGGCGATCTTTTGTTTTTCTATTTCTCTCATTTTATTGCTTTAGATCGCCGTACTATTAAGAGGGGATCCACCTTGGAAGGCTGTGGGGAATAATATTTCTCTTGCACAGCCATCCTACTCTTCTGAGAGAGATCTAAGTTCTGATCTGTTGAGGCATTTTTTGTCTGATCAGAACTTCCAGCCAGGCGCCGGAAGTTCCGCTCAGGGCTCTCTGTGGGATGGATCTGGGACTAAGTTGCGATCCAACTTCCGCTGGAAGTTCCGGCTAGCTCCTAGAACCTTCTGTTTTGATATGTTCTATTTGGTGGAACTTCCACCGGAAGTTGCACCGGAAGTTCCGATTAGGAATTTCTGTCGCTTCTTCCACTAAGATCCTGAGCGAAACTTCCGCCCAGGCGCCGAAACTTCCGGTCAGACAATGTTGGCGACCTAGTTGTTCTGCCCCTTGTTCTGCTCCAAGTTCCACTCAGATTCAGTATACTTCTGTTTGGAAGTGTTCTGTTTGATGGAACTTGGGCCGAAACTTGCATCGGAAGTTTCACCAGAACTTCCCGTCGTTTTGACCGGAACTTCCGGTCAGGCTTTTGGAGTGTCGTGGGAATGGTCACGGCAGTTGCTGCAATCGGCAGCAAGTAGTAGAACGAGGGGCAAGGGCGGCCAACCATCTGCGGTGCGAGATGAGGGCGGAGACACGGGGTTTTACCCAGGTTCGGCCCCCCGGAGGGTAAAGACCTACTCCTTCTAGATTGTATTATGATGGTGGTACAATGGGGCGAGCTGGGCGGCTAGGCGGCGAGTCGCTTGGGTGTATGATGGAACGTACCTCTACACGCCCTGTAGGGAGGTTTATATAGACTCACCTCCCCTAGGGTTTACATATCTCAACCGAATCAGTTAAAGCTTCGGTACTCGTTTAACCTAATCCGACTGGGCCTATCTACTCGCCTGGGCCTTCAGCTTCCAGTCGCTTGGATCCACACCGGGCCTTGATCCAGTCGCTGTCTTGCAGGCCCAATCGCCAGTTCCTGGGCCAATCGGAAACGTCCTGCTAGGTATACCCCGGTAGGCATATCCTCATCAGTAGTCCCCGAGGCCGTCGTCGATTGGGAGCAGGTGGTCGCTGACAGTCGGAGTATACGGCTTTCAACGCGGACATCCAGTCGAATCGGTGGCGGGCTCATGAATAAAGGAGGAAACTAGTCATTCTGGTCGCAGCTTTGGCGATTGGATCGGCGAAATATTTAGTCACCGTTTGTAGTGATCGGGTCGGCGATCCGAGCGAGTGAAGTTGGACCGTCAAAACGCAGTAAAACTAGCCGTTGGGGTAATCCAACGGTAACTTTTGGCGTAATCACCGCGTAGTAACGGCTCCCTGATTTGGCGGGTAACAACCGCTATATAAAGGGAATGGTAGGCGATCGGAGAACCACCTCCTTGTCATTTCCTCCGATTGCGCGCACCTTCGTTTTCCCCCGCATCGCGATCCAGCCGAACCGAAATCTTCCGACCCCCACGAACCCTTCCGCCAATGGCTCCCTCCACCGAACCATGGGGCAGGTCCAAGTGCACGAGGGCGCAACTGGCGTCCTTCGAGGAGGCCGGGATCCTGCGCGCCGGCAGGTGGCGCATCCCTGCGGCCGGAGAGGTGACCCCGGACCCGCGTGAGGGAGAGTTCGTCTGCTTCACCAGCCACCTAGAGCGGGGGCTGGGATTCCCAACATCTCTTTTCTTTCGGCGCTTCTGCGCCTTCTACGGGATCCAACCGTCGGACCTGGGCCCGCACAGCATCTAGCAGCTCGCCATTTTCGTGGCGTTCTGCGAGTGCTACCTAGGCTGCCGGCCCTAATTCCCCCTGTGGCAAGATCTATTCCATGGGCGGATCAGTCGCGAGGAAGCGGACGGCCCAATGCTCGCTGCAGGCGGCCTGACGTTTCAGCTGAAATCGAAGGCTTCCTTCTTTGATATGATGCTACCCGCCAAGGCGGCGAGTGAATGGAAGAAGTCTTGGTTCTATGTCACTGAGGCGACTCCGGACGACGAGGTGGCGATCCCAAGATACTCCGCCGACCGGCCTGAACCACGCCGACTCCAAGTCGGCAAGCTTCCAACAGACCAGCGGATGGTTGTAGATGAAATGCTTTAGACCTTCCGCGGCCTGAAGAAGAGGGGTCTCCAGCCCATAAATTTGTACAACTGCTGGCTCGGGCGGCGACTCGTCCCCCTGGACTGCCGCGACCACTACATGTACGAGTACGCGGGCCGGGAGGACTCGACGAAGTCCTGCCTCGACGAGTGGCAACTCAAGGATTACCTCCTGGCGCTGAAGAAGATCACCCAGGCGGAGTACCTCGACGCGAAGGCTGGGGTCGCCCCCTACACCGCGAAGCATCTAGCCCCAACGGTAAGTCATCTTTCTGTCATTCGCAGTCACAGTTAAATGCAGTCACGGTCATACTGATGTTGTTTATGCCTATTGCAGCTATTTCAAGTGGTGGAAGGGTGACTTCCGCCCGCGGACGACGAGAATTCGAGCTCGTCCGTCCAGGATGTGGGCGAATCGCCTCCAGCAAGGGGAGGCGTCGAGAGTGATGGGAGCGGCGACGACGACGAATCCGAGGAAGAGGTCGCCCCGCTGGTCCGGAAAACACGCGGACAGCGGCAGCGTGATCTCGAAGCGAGCAAAAGCCTCGAGCGTCATGACGATGACGACGACGAGCTTCCCGAGCACACCTCGCGTCGCGAGGCCACTCCATCAAAGAAGAAGAAGGTTAAGGCCCCTCCAAAGAAGAAGACGAAGCCAGCGAAACAGGCGTCTCCGCCTCATTCGCCAAGCAGCTCCAACGCCACCAGCCTGGTCAGGGGTGAAGCTCCACAGACGACGACGGCGCCGGATATCACCGCCGTCCTGAATGAGGTGCCTCTGGCCTCGATGCCTCTACCGTTCGCCCCAGTCTCTGGGTCGGGGGCCGCTCCGGTCGCGGTAGCTTCGCCGCCCAAGGATGCTCCTGCCGAAAATGTTTCGGAAGCTCCAGTCGCGGCCTCGACAACGAAGAAACCGTCCGTGTCTTGGGCACGCACGCGATGTCCTGGAGATGGGCCTCAGTCGACGACTGGGCCGCGAATTGGAGAAGCCGGCCGGCATCCGCACGGGGCTGCGGTTCCTACCGGTCGCCAAGTGAGTTTTATTCACCTGTCTTTTGTGTTCATTGTACTCGGACCACTTGCTCATGTGATTAATTTGTAGGACTGGAGCCAAGAAGATAGGTCACCCGACCGTGGCCAAGGTGCCACCAGTCGTCAGCGAGGAGGATCCCTCCCGGAAGAGGAAAGCGGACGAGGTCGTTGCCCCCGCGGATAGCGCCAAGAAGGCCAAGGGCGACGAAGTCGTCACGGTATCTGACGACACGGCGATCGCGCCGAGTGAACCCGTGGAGGAGGCGGCCTTGCCAACCAAGGAGGGTACTCCCTTATCTGGAGCAGCCGATCCGGCCTCCTTTGGTGCGGCGCATCCATCGCAACCTTCCCGCGCTTTATAACCAGAGCGACTACGGCGAGTGGTACCTCGCCCTCGAGCCGCGCACCTGGGGTCGCTGACACGGAGGTCGAGCAACGTCGCGGGCACACGCCGACTCTCCTCGCATCCGTGGACGCGATACAACTTCATGGTATGCTTGGCGCAGCCATCCAGGTATGTCCAGTCCCCGAGGATCAGGCTGCTGTGTTGCAGTGGTCTGATTCTTTTAATGTCTTGTTTTTAATTCTCGCGTCCAGTCCCCGAGTGCGCGCTCACTGAATTTCAGCGAGTGGGCACTTAGGATTTTTGATTGCCAGTCCCCGAGTGCGCACTCGCTGAATTTCAGCGGGTGGGCACTTAGGATTTTTGATTGTTACCCTCGAGCGCACTCGCTGAATTTCAGCGGGTGGGCACTTAGGATTTTTGATTGCCAATCCCCGAGTGCGCACTCGCTGAATTTCAGCGGGTGGGCACTTAGGATTTTTGATTGCCAGTCCCCGAGTGCGCACTCGCTGAATTTCGGCGGGTGGGCACTTAGGATTCCGCTGTTGCTAACTGTTTGACTTGTGTTCAGGGTTTGCAGCGCGAGTCAGCCGACTGTCTCGCTGCAAAACGTCATGTGGAGAGGGAACTGGCCGCTGTCCAAGAGGCGAACAAGGGGTTCCAGGCGACTGCTGCAAAGGTAGAGGACGTCCGCCAGGGCCTCGTCCCAGCGACTGAGTTGGCGGCAGCTCAGACTGCTTTAAGCTCAGCTGAGGAGCGGATCGCCCACCTTGAGCGCGAGATGAAGGAGGCGAGGGAGGAGGCAACTTCGGTGGATGGGCGAGCCAAGGCTGCCGTTACAGCCGCCGCTGAGGAGCGTAAGGTCTCCGACTCCCTTGTTGCTAGGCTTCAAGATGACTACACCTCTCTTCAGAGCTTCATCAAGGATCTCTCCCGTCCCTTGATTGGTGAGTGTGCCTTCCTGTGCCTGTAACGTTTGCATTGTGTAATCTTTGATGTAGTCACTGTCGCTTTCTGTCCGCAGGTCGAATCATTGACAACACAGAAGAGGCGAGTTCGTTCGACGCATGGCAATGTGTGGCCACGCTGGTCGACTCGGCCACGTTGTCGGCGATGTGCATACGGGAGTATCTCCAGGAAATGTCACCCACGGAGGTGATTCCCAGCGACCTCGTCGAGGTGTGGCGATACTTGGAGAAGGCGCCGTCGGTCGTCGAATTCATGACGCGATCGGCATTCCAACGCGGAGCGGCGACGGCGCTTAGCCTTGGGCTCGCTCACTTCCTGGAGGACTTCGATCTGGACGATGTGACGAGTGGCTACCCGTCGTCGACCGGCTCGGTGGAGATCTCCGAGGTGCTGAAGCTGACGGACCGCGCCGCGGTATACTCCGAGCGCGTCTGGGCGATGGGCGACCTCCTTCCTTATCAGGAGACGGTCGTCGCGCCCAGCGACCCCGAGCCGCAGCACCGGGACTTCAAGATCGAGCAACCCTTCCGTGCAACGATGGCGGGTGAGCTGACGACGTACCCGTCAAACCCGTACACTCCCTTCATTCGCAATTGCAAGGGTGGAGGCGAGTCGTCGTCGAAGCCTGCAGAGTAGAATATTGTGCCCTGGGGCGTTAGTAACAGTGCTGCCATTGGGCATACTTTGTATTTTGTAACGCTTGCGACATGCTATTAATGGAATATCGTGTTGTTTTGTGAATTGTCGTGTATTTCTGATTGAGGTTTGAACGAGTCCCCAAGCGCGTCCGCCCTTTTTTATGGGGTTTACCTCGTTTGTTATGTGTTTGTGGTTTTGAATGTTTTGTTTATTGGGGTTGACTCGCCCGAACTCGGAGAGCCAGTCGCAAGGCGACTCCCATGAGTGCTCTGTACTTCACCGTTTTCCCTTGCGCGAACGAGGTCGTGTTGCCGAGTCCCCGAGCATTGTACTTGGTTGTTCTAGGCGCGACTCGAGGGTGGGTGAGGACTTGGCGCGTTATGGTGAGCGCATCGCTCCTGCCTGGCCCGTTGGGTCAGTCGCGTGGCGAGTCCTAGGCATGCTCTCGTACTTGGCGTTTTCCCTAGCCGCTCGTGCTGGACTGGTCGTCAGTCCTCGAGCGTGGTACTTGGCCGTTTGAGTCGCTATGTCGAGGATGCGTAGGATCATGGTCGCTGTGAGAAGCGAAGGCAGTTGTCTTGGCTTGTAGAACCAGTTGAGCTAGGCGACTCCACTGGGGCTCCGGGTAGGCGTTTTTCGTGGACGTTACAAGACCTGGGGTGACCCAGTGCCCTTGTAACGCACTACTTGGCCATGCCGATCGCTGTACTAGAGGTTGACTTCTGCAGTTAGCTTGACGCTGTTATTACGAGTGCGAGTGGCACAAGACACGGAGAGTAGGCACAATTAGCGGTAACCAATTCTTTTTTATTTCATAGCGACTGGAGGATACATATGTGGGGTTCTAGGAGTAGAACTTCCGTAGGAGGTTTACATTCCATGGTCGCTTGACATCGAGTTTGCCATCCCCGCAGACGTCGATGATGTAGTAGGCGTCGTTGCCGAGTACTCGCCCGATGGCGAATGGTCCCTCCCATGGGGGGGAAAGCTTGTGCATGCCTTTCTTGTCCTGGATGAGGCGCAGCACCAGGTCGCCTTCTTGTAAGGTGCGAGTTTTCACCCGCCGGCTGTGGTAGCGGCGGAGTCCTTGCTGGTAGATGGCGGTGCGTGATCGAGCGAGGTCACGTGCCTGGTCGAGTTGATCGACTCCATCCTGACGTGCGAGTTCGTTCGCAGCCTCCGTGTAGTGGACGACCCTTGGCGAGTCGTGCTCGAGGTCGGTGGGCATGACTGCCTCGACGCCGTACACCATGAAGAAGGGGGTGAACCCTGTCGACCTGTTGATCGAGGTGTGGATGCCCTAGATGACGAAGGGTAGCTCCTCGACCCAGCACCCGGCGGTGCGCTCGAGTGGTACTTGGAGCCGCGGCTTCAGGCCGTGGAGGATGCTCTGGTTGGACCGTTCCGCCTGGCCGTTGGATTCCGGGTGGGCGACTGATGCGAGGTCGAGCCGGATGTGGTGTTCCTCGCAGAACTCGGCCATGGATCCTTTGGCAAAGTTGGTGCCGTTGTCCGTGATGATGCTGTTTGGGAACCCGTAGCGATATATGAGCTCGCGTAGGAATTTGGTGGCGGTCTTCCCGTCGCATTTCCGGACTGGCTTTGCCTCCACCCACTTTGTGAATTTGTCGACCGCGACCAGAAGGTGGGTGAAGCCGGAGGGGGCCTTTTTTAAGGGGCCTACCATGTCCATACCCCACACGGCGAATGGCCAGGTGATAGGGATTGTCTTGAGAGCTGAGCTCGGCACATGTGTCCGGTTGGCGCACTTCTGGCACCCAGCGCACCGCTGGACAATGTCGACGGCATCGGCGTGTGCGGTGGGCCAGTAGAAGCCGTGTCGCATAGCCTTGGCGACCAGAGAGCGGGCGCCGCGCAGTGCAGCCGGAGTGGATGTCGTGGAGGATCTTGCGTCCTTCGGCGGGTTGGACGCAGCGTTGGAACACGCCGGTCACGCTGCGCTTGTGGAGCTCGCCATCGATGATGGTGAAGGATTTGCATCGGCGTGCAATCATCTGGGCGTCCGTCTCGTCTGCCGGCAAGGTGCCAGCCTCCAGGTAGGCGACGTAGGGCCTGGTCTAGTCGTCTGGCTCGGCGACGAGTGCGACCAGGGCTGCCTCTGGCTGCAGCGGGACTCCGATGTCGATCTCCCTTGGGGGAGAAACTGAGGGCTTGGTGATCGTGTCGAGGAAGACGCCGACAGGTGGCGCGAGTCGAGCCGATCCGATGCGAGAGTGTGTGTCAGCCTCCTCGTTCTTCCGCCTATCGATCCACTCGACGGAATACCCTGCGAAGTGTCCCCCCAGCTTGTCTACTGCTTGGCGGTATGCTGCCATGGTGGGAGAGACGGCATCGCACGTGCCAGCGACTTGCCCAGCGACGAGGTCAGAGTCTTCGTAGCAGCGTAGGCGGTTGACGTTCATCTCCTTGGAAGCTCGCATGCCGTGGAGTAGTGCCTCGTACTCGGCCATGTTGTTGGTGCAGGGGGTGAAGTCTAGGCAGAGGACATAGCGAAGCTTGTCGCCCTTCGGTGAAGTCTGCACGATCCCTGCTCCTGCGCCATCCGCGTTCTTGGAGCCATCGAAGTGCAGGCTCCAGTAATGGAGGTATGGCAGCTTTTTTGGCTACTGGGCCTCTTCCCAGTCGGCGATGAAGTCCGCTAGAGCCTGTGATTTGATCGCTTTTCGTGGCTCATACTTGATGTTGTGGACGCCAATTTCGACGGCCCACTTGGCGACTCGCCTGGTCGCCTCACGGTTGCGGATGATGTCCTGCAACGGTGCTGAGGAGACGACCGTGATCGGGTGCTCCTGGAAGTAGTGCAGCATGCGCCGCTGTGCCCTAAATACCGCGTATACCAGTTTCTGGTACCGCGGGTACCGCTGGCGCGACTCGGTGAGGACCTCGCTGATGTAGTACACCGGTCGCTGTATCGGGCGCTCCTTTCATTCCTCTGGCAGTTCGACGACCATGACGGCGCTGACGACGCGCTCGGAAGCCGCGACGTAGACCAGCATGGGTTCTTTGTCGGCGGGGGCAGCGAGTAGCGGTGCTGCGAGTAGCACCTCCTTGAGGTCGCGGAGCGCGTCGTCCGCCTCCTTGTCCCACTGGAAGGTGGGGTTCTTTGATCAGGTATAGGGCATCGCTTTTCCGGCCAAAGCGGGATGAAGCGACTGAGAGACGCTACTCGCCCGACCAACTTCTGGACCTCGCGCAGGCACTCGGGTTTGCTGAGTCAAGCGATCGTATCGATCTTGGTGGGGTTCGCCTCCATCCCGCGCTTTGAGACGACGTACCCCAGTAGTTGCCCTGCTGGTACGCCGAAGGTGCATTTGCCTGGGTTGAGCTTTATCTTGTATTTCCACAGGTTGGCGAATGTTTCCGCCAGGTTGGCGAGTAGATTGCCCTAGCGAGCGGACTTTACGACCACGTCGTCGATGTAGACGTGGATGTTGCGGCCAATTTGGCTCGCGAGGCACTCCTGCATGCACCGCTGGTAGGTCGCCCCGGCGTTTTTGAGGCCGAAGGTCATGGCGGTGTAGCAGAAGGCTCCAAATGGCGTGATGAACACCGTCTTCTCCTCATCCTCAACATGCATTTTGATCTGGTTGTACCCAGAGTAGGCGCCGAGGAAACACAGCGACTCCGAGCCCGCGGTGGAGTCGATTATTTGGTCGATCCGCGGGAGGACGAACTTCTCCTTCGGGCAGGCGCTGTTCAAGTTTGTGTAGTCTATACACATCCTCCAGGTCCCGTTCTTCTTCTCGACCAAGACTGGGTTTGCCAGCCACTTGGAGTATTTAATTGGCCGGATGAAGCCTGCAGCGAGTAGACGCTGCACCTCCTCGGCGATAGCTCGGCGGCGCTCTTCATTGAAGGGCCGCAGCGACTGCTTGACGGGTCGCACTTTGGGGTCGGCGTTTAGTTTGTGCTCAGCGAGCTCCCTAGGGACACCAGGCATGTCAGAGGGCTTCCATGCGAAGATGTCCCTGTTCTCACAGAGGAACTCGATGAGCGCCTTCCTAGGCTGGGCTCATGCCCGTCCCGATCGTCACCGTCGGCTGGAGTCGCCGGGACCAGCTCGACGGTGCGGTGTCGCCGTTGCCTCGAAGGCTGAGGTGTTTGCGCCCGAGTTGGGCTTCTTGAGTATGGTGGGTCGTCGTTGACCCGCCACGCATTTGGCGAGCTTGTCGCGTGGTTGGTCTCTGCCGCGATGACGGCGTCGGCGAAGTTTGCTCCTTTGGCCTCGCACGGTGGCCATGTCGGGTCGCCGTTGATGGTGATGACGCCGCACGCCCGGAGCTTCATCGCGTTGCAGACGTAGTGGCGCTGCCATGAACTTGGCGAACGTCGCGCCCGTGACGCAGTGGTAGGGGCTGTCGAAGGGTACCATCTCGAAGACGATCCGCTCGGTGCGGAAGTTTGCTGGTGTGCCGAAGGTGACGGGTAGCGTGACCTTGCCGATCGGGTACGCCTTTTGACCGGGGACGATGCCATGGAACGTGGTGTAGGTCGTCTCGACCATCGACTGCGGGAGCCGCAGTCGCCTGAAGGTGTCCAGGTACATGATGTTGATGGAGCTGTCACCGTCCATCAATGTCTTGGGGAGCCAGTAGTCGCCCACCTTAGGCTTGACCACCTGGCGGCTCCAGGTGGTGGGTTGCTCCGACCAGTTGAGGAACTGGGGAACGTCCACCTGGGCCACCGCGTTAACGACGACGGCGCGGGCAATGACCTTCTTCTCGCGCTTCGTGTTGAAGCCTGTGAAGGTATGGAGCGAGACGGCCACATTGCCGAATTTTCCGCCGTTTGGCGGGTTGTTGTCGGGGTCCTCCCGCGCTCGCCGTGCCTTCTCAATCTCCCTGAGAGTGTGGCAGTCGGCGGTCGTGTGTGTAGCGGGCTTCCCTTCCCTGCTGTGAAACGCACAAGGTTGGTTAAGGAGGGCCGCGGGGTCGAACCTTGGTTTCGCCTTGTAATTGCCGCCGTCGCGGCGTTGCCCTCCGTCACGGCGGAAGCTCTTGGGCTCGCGCTGCGCGTGCCCGGCATTGGCGACGAAGTCGACTCGCCCGTCACTGCGGCGCTTGCCGGTGAGGCGAGTGTTGCTGTAGCATAGGTAGGACCGTCGTCCGTTGTCGTTGCCGCTCGTGCGGCGTTGGCCTCCCGACTCGTCGTCGGTTTCTTGGTTTGGATCTTCCTCCGCGTACCGTTTGACGATATCGAGGAGGTCCGGTATGTTGTCGAGCGTGCGAGAATGTCGCTTGAGCTTGGCGACCAAGGGATCGTAGCGGCACGAGGTCTTTAAGCAATGGATCGCGGTGTCCGGGTGGATGCCAACCGCGTTGTACCATAGTTCTTGCCACCGCTGGACCCGCCAGGGTCGACTCATGGGTCCCCGGACGACGCTCCAGGTCCTCGATGGTGGTGGCACGGGTGTAGGAGCACTCGAAGTGCCTGCAAAGGCATCTCGCATCTCGTCCCAGGAGTCGATGCTATCTTGGGGAAGGGTGTTGATCCACTGCCTGCACGTTCCCTCCATCATCAAGGGGAGGTAACGGGCGGCTAGCAGGTCGGTGTGGCCAGCGATCCCCATCGCCATGAGGTATGTATCCAGCCACACGGAGTCGTACTTCTCTATTTCCTTCGGCGCCTTGAAGTTCGCCGGGTACTTTTCGCCTCGGATCATCGGTCCGAAGCACTTGGGCCCAAGTCGACTTAGTGACCCCATCGGCTCGCCGTCGCGGCGATTGGTTAGGGTGTGTCGCAGGTCGTCGGGCTAGCGTGCGCGCCAGCTTTGGTTGTTAATGATGTGGGTGCGGGCATCGACGGGCTGACCGTTGGCGGCGACGAAGTTGGTCGCTGTCCTGGGGTCGTTGGTGGAGAGTGCCGCGTTCGCGGGTCGATGTTGGAGCTGCAGTGGCTCTGGTGGCGGGCAGTTGAGGGTGTTTGCCGCCAATGGGCGGCCACTTGAGGTCGCTCTGCTGCCCGAAGAACGCGAGTACACCCGGCCCTGCGAGTCGGCGCCTGCGTTTTGCTGCTCGACCGCCTTTGCGAGCAGGGCCCTCACGTACTGGATCTGTAAGGCGCCGTCGCCGGTGGTCGTGATGTTGTCGGCCGCTGCTCGACCTGCCACAAGGTTGTCCATTGGGGTGGAGAATAGTGGTAGGCCATTCACGTCTCGCTCCCGTGAGGAGACCACTATCCGCGGTTGGTCCCTGGGAGGTGTGCGGTTGGGTGGAGGTGGGGCGTCGTTCGCCGTCGACCCTGGTGGGGTCCGGGCGCTTCCTCCTGGCGGCGCGTTCTCGCAGATCGCGCGCTCGGCCACGCGGGCCGGGTCGTTCTCGTCGTCGAAGTTCAGGGCGCGCCCCTGGACTGTGGGGTTCAAGCGCGACCTGATTCGCTGCTGGTGGTAGCGCGACAGCTCCTGCACCATCACCTGCTCGAGGCGAAATTTTTCGCGCTTGGCTTGCTCCTTGCGGACTGCCTCCGCCAGCTTCAGGCGGAGTTCCTCGACCTCCGTTGCCGTGGCGTTAGGAGGGATCGGGGTGGAGAAGGGATCCTCCGGCGGATCGGTGCCGGTCGCCATGTAGGTCGCAGCGTGGCGACCGGTACCGTCGCGGAGATCGGCGGAGTTTTCCGATCCGGAGTCAAAGTCGAAGATCCCAAGGATGGAGGGATCCTCGAAGTCTCCCATGTTAGAGACCTGGGTGATGGAGCCTGTGGGTGAAGCCGCGGTGATGGATCCGGCGAGTGACGTCGGGGTCGCCGAGTCGGCATCGTCGTTGAGGGCCGCGTCTTCCGCGGCCGCGGAGTTTTCGGCCACGTTGCTATGGGCCGAGTTGTACTCGGAGGCAAGGCGATGGATCGTGCGGACCTGGCTCTCGGAGAGCCGGTCGCGTGGCGGCGACTCGCGGATGCGAGCCGAGTCCTCCGAGGCGATGACGTCGGTGAGGCCGACGAAGAGGCTGATCGTGCCGACCGGCAGGATCACGCTGTGCGTGACGGGTCGCGCCGCCAGGATGTAGCTGCTCGGCAAGATCTGGAGCATCTCGCCGATCGCTATCATGCGGCAGGTGGCGACCGTCTCATTGATGGGCAGATTGGATCTCGCCGCAGAACACCGGCCAGACCGGCCAGGCCCCACGGTGGGCGCCACTATCGTGGGAATGGTCACGGCAGATGCTGCAATCGGCAGCGAGTAGTAGAACGAGGGGCAAGGGCGGCCAGCCATCTGCGGTGCGAGATGAGGGCGGAGACACAGGGTTTTACCCAGGTTCGCCCCCCGGAGGGTAAAGACCTACTCCTGCTAGATTGTATTATGATGGTGGTACAATGGGGCGAGCTCGGTGGCTAGGCGGCGAGTCGCTTGGGTGTATGATGGAACGTACCTCTACACGCCCTGTAGGGAGGTTTATATAGACTCACCTCCCCTAGGGTTTACATATATCAACCGAATCAGTTAAGGCTTCGGTACTCGTTTAACCTAATCCGACTGGGCCTATCTACTCGCCGGGCCTTGCTTCGATCGCTTGGATCCACACCGGGCCTTGATCCAGTCGCCGTCTTGCAGGCCCACTCGCCAGTTCCTGGGCCAATCAGAAACGTCCTGCTGGGTATACCCCGGTAGGCATATCCCCATCATGGAGCGTGCGTCAATTACCTGATGACCGTTGGTTCTACGCTTGGCGGAACTTCCGACCACTCACCGGAACTTTTGGTGAGGTCGCGAACTGTCCAACGGTTCAGTTTGGAGGGAGCCTATTTAAGGCGCTCTCCTTCTTCCTCCTACCTTACTCTTCAATTTTCTCTCTCCTCCATTAATACTAGAGCTTCACCTCACTAGATCTCTCTCTCTAGACACTCAAATCACTTGATCTTTTGAGAGGTGAGGGAGGTGACCTAGATCTACACATCCACCAAACAAGATTTGATTCCCCCACCTATCCTTTGTGGATCTTGTTACTCTTGGGTTTCTTGGAACCCTAGACGGTGTAGGGCATCCTCGAAGCTAAGGGCATGTGTTGTAAATCTCCGTGGTGTCGTTGAGGGCCTCCAATTGAGTTGTGGAGCTCCCCCCTCAACCTTGTTGTAAAGGTTTCGGTTGGCGCCTTCAAGGTCACCGGTTAGTGGATTGTGACGCCTCCTTTGTGGGGGAGCTCACCGGAGAAGAAGGTGAGGCCTTTGTGGCGCTCAATTGACCTTGTGTGGCCCCGACACTTCTCCAACATAGACGTAGCTCCCTTGGGAGTGAACTACAGGAATTACATCTCCGTGTCCCCGCTCCGGTTATCTCGTTCCCTACCTTTACTTCTTGCTCTTTACCGTTCTTGTGGTCGTTGTTAGTTCTCTAGCATATAGGTTGTTCACCTAGTTGCATATCTAGAGAAATTTCCTTCTTGCTAAGCCTAAAATTGTGTAACAAATTAAAAATTGGTAGTCACCTATTCACCCCCTCTAGTCGATTCAAAGTCGGTACTTTCAATTGGTATCAAAGCCAAGGCTCTTATTTCGGGCTTTACCGCCTAAGAGACGATGGCCGACGAAGGGGGTAGTGAAAATGAAAACTCCAAGAACTTGGCCACCATGGATGACCTCAAGCAATTGGAGACATCCATGATGTCCAAGTTTGAGGAAATGATGAATATTTTGTAGTCTCTCAAGACAAACCCCATGGTTTCTCTTGCCACACCCCAAACCACCGAGCTTCCTCCCACCATTCCCGTGACCTCCCCCGGGGTGAATCCCGCGGCCGTCACCACTCACTTGGGACATGGTTTTGTTGCTCAAACATCTATCAAGGTTCCAAGCGAGAACACCAAGGAGATCGAAGACTCAACTTCCAAAGATGAAAGTGGAGGAAAGGACAACTCGGTGGTGCCCCCACCGCCGAAGTACACTCCTGATCCACCCATTCCCATGTCACACATCATTCCTCAAGGAGAACCACCTATGCTAGATACTTCAAATTTCGCCAATTGGCAATATCTAATGCGCTCACATATTTCTAGCTCTTCTATTGAGTTAATGAGGATTGTGGAGGATGGGTTCTCTCCATATTACCCAAAGAAGCTGACTCTAGGTGAAGTGGTGGACAAGCAACTCAATGCCACGGCTTTGGGGATGATTCAAAAGGCCTTGACTCCCAAGTACTTTGCTCACATTTGCCAATTCAACACCACCAAGGAAGCATGGGATCAGCTCATCAAGCTATTTGTTGGGAATGCAAGCATTCAAATCTCCAAGTTTGATGAAGTCAACAACGAGTATGCAAGATGATGAGACTCCCGAAGACATGAATAGGAGGCTCAAGGTCCTTTGTTGTACTATGAGGGATCTTGGTGCCACCTATGTTGATGACAAGTTCATGAAGAGGAAGTTCATTCAAGCTCTCCTTCCTTTTTGAATAACAAAAGCTCAACTCCATCAAGGTAAGAACCAACTTTCACCTAATGACCTCCCAAGAAGTCTTGAGTGAAGTGATTGCCATGACCATTGCCAAGAAAAGCGCGAAGTCCGCCCGTGCTAGGGCTATTGGATCAACAAAAGTGAATCTTGCTTTGAAGGCCAAGGCTATTGAAGTTGATGATGATGATACATCAAGTCAGTGGTCTCAAGAGGACCTCGAGTGTGCCTTCAACGAACATCTTTATCTCGCTTCAAGGGCCTTTTGGAACAAGTCCGGGATCAAGTCAAGGTCAAGGGACAACCCAAGATTCAACTCATCCAACAAGTCTCCCAAGGCAAGGTCATGCTACAATTGCAACGACAAGAGTCACTTTGTGGCCAAGTATCCCTTTGAGAACCGTGAAGACAATGGTGGTCGTCTCATTAGCAAGATCAAGTCAAGGCCTCCTCATCCTTTGAACAAGAACTACGCTGTCAAGAATGTCGCCAACAAGGAAAGAGATATAGTGTTCAATGAAGAATACCTTTCAGGCACGGATGAAGATGATGATGATGATGATGAAGTCCAAGGCGGATAAATTGTGGGAGTTGCTGTTATTGCCACTACCTCTACTCCACGATTGTCCCTCTTCGACTCACCAAATGAGAACGTCATCTCCTCCAACCAAAAATGTCTCATGGCCAAGGCCACCGAGGTAACATCTAAACCCACTCCTCAACCCATCTCTAGCGAGCCTTCTTCTCTTGATCTTGTTGGTCTAGAGATAAAGAAAGAGATGATAGACATGTGTGAGTTTATTACTACCTTGGATGAAGAAACTAAAACTTGTTGTGATTCCTTGCTTGCACTACTTGACAATTCTAGGGATGCTTTAGATGAAAAGGAAGAACTTCTTGACTTGTTAAGTAAAAATGAAAGAGATGACGTCGATGAAATTGCTTATCTCACTCAAAGTCTTGAGAATGAACAAAATATGAGAATTAATCTTGAGGAAAGTGTGTCTAAACTTGTAGATGACCATAACAACACCATGTGCTCTCTCACTAAAGAACGTGATCATGCTCTTGCGTTGGTTAAGGTGCTTAAGAAAGAGAAAGTTGAGTTTGGTGTTGGTCATGATAGGACTCGAGAAGATCTTGAGAAACTCAAAGAGGAACACAAAGCCTTGGAGAGCAAATTCTCAAGTCTTTTCGAATCCCATGAACAACTGCAAACTCAACTAACTTGTGAACATGCTAAGTCTTCCGTTGTGCAAATTATAGACTTGTCTAGCACTCATAACCCTTGTTACAATCATGATCATCTCATTGAGGTGAACACGGCGTTGAAGGATCAACTTGCCAAGACTAAGAAGAAGAAGAAGAAGAAGAAGAACAACAACAACAACAATAACAACAACAACAACAAGAACAAGGGCATGGCTCAAGGACCTTCTAATGGTCCAACCATCTTGCAAAGTGACAACTTTGCCAGAAATAAAAACCCCTCTTATATTCTTTGCAAGTCCTATGATGGTCATGTATATGATAGATATGTTGAAACTTCTTACACGCATGATTATCATTGGCCATCTGGGTGCCAAAGACTCTTGTTACTAACAAAAGGGGACCCATTGCAAAATGGGTACCTAAAACCAAAGCTTGATTTTCTTGTAGGACTATGCTTCTAGTGGATCAAAATGGGTGCTTGATAGTGGTGCCACAAGTCATATGACCGGAAGCAAGTCTATCATGACGAAGATAAGGACAAATATTGCCAACACCATGGTCTCCTACGGTGATAAAACAAGTTCTCAGGTATTGGGTTTTGGCAAAGTGGTGGTAACCTCGGATGTATCCTTGGTTGACGTCATGCTTGTCAAAACCCTTGGTTACAATTTACTTTCAGTTCATGCTCTTGCCCTTGTAGGTCTCTCTTCTTTCTTCCATGTGCATTCCGTGGTCCTCATGCGGAGCAAGTCTCTCAAGTTGGCTTTCGTAGGGTATGTAGAGCATGACTTGTATGTGGTGGACTTTTCGGGGACCACCACCCCCATGCTCTATGTCTCTATGCTAAAGCCGACAAGGGCTGGTTGTGGCATCGCCGCCTAGCCCATGTTAACATGAAAACTTTGCAAAGACTTCACTCCGAGGGCCATATCCTTGGTCTTAACGATGTTTCTTTTGCCAAAGATCGTGTGTGTAGGGCTTGTATTGAAGGGAAGATGCATGAAACTCCCCACAAAGCTCTCAATCAAATCACCATGGAAAGATGCTTGGAGCTCTTGCACATGGACCTCTTTGGGCCTCCTTCTCATGATAGTCTTGGAGGCAATAAGTATTGTTTGGTTATTGTGGATGATTTCTCAAGATAAACTTGGGTGTTCTTCTTCAAATACAAGAGTGAGACTCAACAAACCGTCATCGACTTTGCCAATGAAGTTCAACGGAAACACAATGCAACCATTCTCTCCATTCGAAGTGACAATGGCACGGAGTTCAAGAACTATACCTTGGATGAGTTTCTTAGTGATGAAGGCATCAAGCATCAATACTCCACTCCCTAAACCCCTCAACAAAATGGTGTTTCCGAAAGGAAGAATCATACTTTGATAGATGCGACTCGGTCTATGCTAGCTGAATTCAAATCTCCATACAACTTTTGGGCCGAGGCCATCTCCACCGCTTGTCATGCAACCAACCGGCTAAATCTTCGCAAGAAAAAGAACAATACCCCTTATGAGCTGCTCATCAGGAAAAAGCCAAATGTTAGCTACTTTCGAGTGTTTGGTTGCAGGTGCTATATTCTCAAGAAAGGAGTTCGTTTGTCCAAGTTTGAATCCAAGGCACAAGAAGGGATTTTGTTGGATACTCAAATCAGTCACATGCTTATAGTGTCTACAACAAAGCCAATGGAAGAGTTGAAGATACGAGCTATGTGAAGTTTGATGAAGACCATGAGTCCCTTGTTAGGCAAGACGGTGTTCGTGATCCAAGTGATGAAATTCCTCCTAAGGCCATAAGGATAATGGGTGTGGGTTTCCACCTCCCCATTGAGGATCCCCTTGTGGCCGAAGGATAAGGACCAAGCTCTACTCAAGTGGAGCCCTCACTCTCACAAGATCATCTTGCCCCTCAAGAACCTACTATTTTGGCACAAGCTCCATCAAGCTCTTCCGAAGCTCCTTGCGGTTACCTAGCATACCACTTCATGATGTAGTACACTATAGTCGTTGACATAACACCAATGAAACACCGTTCACTAGTATTACATCCCTCAGAGTGGTACAACAGAAACACAGCAGGTCCAAGACATGACTATAGGTTACAACTCAACTCTTTAGATAAGATCCAGAGAACACTCTAGGTTAAAGAGAAAGAATTAAACTTCTTACAAAGAAGAATCAGAAATAATCAACTCATAACTATTATGCTAATAAGATTAGCATCTAACTATTTGGCTTGTATTGCTGCTATTGCAATAATCTACAGAAGTAGGGTCTATGGCTAGAGATTATATTTCTATCTAATCGGCAACTTTGTCTTTACTTTGGTTGACGTATATGTTGACTTCCTTTACTTCATTGAAGAGCTTGAGCTTTTGATGATGATTCTTGGAGCATAACTTGATGTAGACGTCGTTTGTATTGGCTTCAAAATATAGCAAGGATTAAGAAGATACGTTGAGCACGAGCGTACTCAACAAGTTCATTAAAAAAGAGTGTTTGATGCACTATATCTACAGCCACAAACCATAGGTCGTAGGCAATGCAAGTTTTTGTAAACATTTCTTCAAAGGTTGCTTTTATTCTGAAAGGCTATGTCCGCCAGCCTTCATAGGTTTACCAGAACTTTTGTGGAGTTCCTTTCCTGCCGTGTTCGTAGCTCCTTACTGGAACAAGGAGTAACAAGTTACAGTTCTTACACTCTGAAGAGGTGCATTACTTTGTTGCACATCCGGGACGCGAACCCGTTCATACTTCCTTGGTATGAGGCCCAGACTAATATCCAAGCCAATCACTGCCCTCTCCGCGACCCCACAAGTCTGCGCAATCCTTCGGGGCCTGCTCACCTTCGTTAAGCCCCCTTTCGGGCAGGCTAAAACCCTGATGACTTTCCAAAGAATATATGAGATGGTGATGCCCCTAGCAAGTACCATATAGGTTCGGATATACCTCCAGCAGCCACTCATAGATAATCTAGACACCAAAATCGTGGGGCCTAAGGGTGCCCACCCATATGTTGGATCCACACAAGGAATCACAATGTCACGTTAAGGTCGTCTTGCCTAAATGCGGAAGGAAAAGGATACAACTGACTTCTCCGTCCCATTCCAAATCTCATGGTTAACGCATGATATACGACGCAAGAATCACTGGCGACATTGATTGTTAAGTCCTAGATAATATGTTCCTTTACCACCGAAACTTTTATAGTAGGTTATTACCTCATGGTAAATAACCTTTACTCATATTATTACGAAAAAAGTGTTTTCTGACCTTTTTCAAATGCAGGCGATGACAACACTGGATTTGCAAAATACTTTACAGAAAATAATCAAAGGACATGAGCAAGTGTGAAATCAGCATCATTGGTCCGGTAAGGACTAATGTTTAAAGAAGCGCTATGTAATTATGCATAAGTAATGCTATGCATTTTGTAAAACTCCTAAAGTGGATCCCCAATACTTTGAGAGAGGTGAGTTTAGGTGATTCTTTAAAGATTTGATTTATCTTCAAGTTTTACTTTACAAGTAATGGCATCTATAAAGAACTTAAGTGTTAATAATCCAAAATATACAAGTAAAGGATAAAGTAATGTGATTATGATTAATTTTTATCTGGTGACTATGATAAAAGCCTTTGGGTTGAGTTGTTAAGAGTTGAAGGAACTATTATAGAGTTGTTGTTTGAAGTGGCAAAAAGAATAACCTTTGAAGAAAAGGTTTCTTTGATAAGGTTTAAACAATCTTTAAGGGTTAATACAATGTGGTTGATGTCTCTTGGCATTTGTTCGATTAGTTTGGTCTTGAGAAACTTTATGTCTTAATTGAAATAGACCAAAGCTAACTATAAAAATATAAGTAGTTTATTAGACATGATTTTTATAAGCATTTGAGACTAAATTGAACTTTAAAAGGGTAATTAAACTTAAGTTTTGGGATTTATGATAAGTATGCCTAAAGTGTGGAATTATTCACTTTAGATTTAAGTGAATGATTGGATTAAATTTGTTTCACTATTATGAAAATAACATGCAACGATTCAATGAAAGTATAATTTGGATGATATTGTTAAGGTGTTAGATTTAAAGTCATGTTAACTATTCTTTAGATGTTAAGTCATTCCCTCTTTAAAATTAGTGAATGACGTATAAAATTATCTTAATATTGTGGTTTTGAATTTTGATTTAGGGTTTAAAATAGTATTATAAAGTTAATGATTTATGCTTAAGTTTTTTTATTATAAATCTTAGTTATAGTTTAGAACTTTAGTAATTATATTTTAAGGTTTTAATATTTCTAAAGAAATATAATTATTTCATATTTAAGAAATGTTTTTAAAGAATTTTCAAAATAGGTAATAGACAAGGATTTATTACTTTGAAATAGTAAAAACCTTTCTAATAGTATATTTAATAATTTTCTAGTGTAATATATTTATTCAAGATTTTAAAAAAGATTTTTATTTATTTTTAAGTATTATTATGATGTTTATAAAATTCCATCAAGGATTAAATGTCTTTGAATATTTACTTCATTTTTATTTATAAAAAATTAAATTAGTATTTTTATAAAATAGTAGATTTATTTTTATAAAAGTTATTTTTATTAATTTTTAGGACTTTTGCTTATTTTATGAAATTTTACTTAAGATTTAATAGTGTTAATATTTATTTGCTTTATATTTATATTAACAAGTAAGATTATAGTTTTCGTATGTAGATATTATTCTTGTGGTCATTTTGATACATCATATGTATTTTTGGAAATTTTCTATATTTTTCTAGGGTATAAATCATGTTTAGGGGTAGTTTGGTCATTTAGTAATTTGGTAAATATCTTATTTTCTTATTTTCCTTTGGAACCGGACCAGGCTCACTATATGGCCCATCTGGACCCAACTTGGCCCAACTGGTCTTGGGGGTCAAACCCCACCCAGTTGCCACTAGACTGACCCATCGGCCTAGTGCCTCTCTCTCTCTCTCTATCTATCTATCTATCTCTATCTCTCGTTCATCCTCACCTACTGACGAGGTTTCGACTCGTCAATGCCCATTGTTATGAGCTTGGGTTTTGGAGAAGATGGGGGTGCTAGAGATCATGGAACGGTTAACAGACAAGCAACCAGGGGACACGAGATTTACCCAGGTTCAGGCCCCCGGAGGGAAAAACCTACTCCTGCTTGTCTGCTTTTGATTACGGCGGAACTAAAGGTTACAGGGGTGCGCAGATGCAATCTGGCGTGAAGGTGTGTATGCGGTGGAAAAAGGATTGGCCCTCCTCGTCGTGCCCTCCTAGCCTTTATATAGAGTTAGGCATGTCTCGGGCACAGATCGAGTCGGTTACAAGTTTAGGGTTTGCCCCTTTGAATATTCTATCTGTTCTAGTCTTGCTCTACAAGGATCCGAAGATGTCATGGGCTTGGGCCATCCAAAAATCTCCATAGGCTACGTATGTTCTTATGGGCCTTCCTTGGGCTGGACCAGGTATGCTAATGTCGTGTACCCGGAGGGTATAACCATGTCAGTAGCCCCCGAGTGTTCAGTCGAATTGCAGGTTCGGCTGAGGACTCTTCAATCTTTTGGGTGCAGCTGTTTCTGTTCATCATAGAAAGGAATGATTTTACTGTGTAGGGATTGTTGATGCGTGTGCCTGACTCTCCTGACGGATCAGGGTCAGTTAACTGTCTTAGGACAAAAGAACACGATCTTCTTCAGACTCGAGTCCCTAGATTCGAACCTGGAACAGATGCTGGCGTAATTCGACTCAGGCCGTGGAGGTATTATAGGAGCGAATCCCAGTGGTTTTCGAATGATGTACCCAACACGTCTGTTGGGATTTTCATCGCGTCTTATCTTTGCGTCGTAGACACAACATCCGAAATTTTATCACCACTGAGGTGTTTTGGGTGGCCAAGGAGGATGTTACTCACTTAGCGTTGGTTGGGGCAAAGTTGCCAAAAAGTTTTTGCATTTTGATCCAAAGGATCGCAGTCGAAGAATTCAAAGGGTCCGCGACCAGCGCTCCCTATGGGAGTAGCCCCCGAGTGTCTGTTCGAGTCGTAGACTCGAGCGGAGACTTTAATTCAGCCGTTGTTGGCTGCAGGTCCGTAGGACACAATTTTTTTGAATGCTTGAATCAATCCTCCCTATGGGAGTAGCTCCCAAGTCTGTAGTGGAGTCATAGACTCGATGTAGGACTCGAAGAATAGATTGTTGGTGTAGTACCTTAATCGTGCCTCGGGTGCGCGGCCAGCGCTCCTGATAGGATTAGCCCCCGAGTAGTTGCTCGAATCGTAGATTCGAGTGAGTACTTTTAGCTGTCAGCCGAAGATTTCTAACCATTGCTAGTGTGGTTTTGATGACGTCAGTGCTGACGATTGGTGACCTCAACCGTCTACGGCGCCAGAGGTGACGTGACTGGATGATCGTGGGTCCCACTTTCTGACTTGGAGTTGACTGGTCATGCGCGACGTGGCGAGAATTACGGCGTTTCCTCAGTTTCTGTGCATAGTGGACGACGTGCGAGCGACAGTTCGCTGCTGTGTTGACACGTGGACGATTGGATTTGATCCTGGCGTTAGGGCTTCTAGATGAATGGTCCCTGTTCACCGTCTTTGTCCTTATAACTGTGGGGAAAACTGTAGTTTGTTTTCACTCTTAGCCATTTGCTTTTCATTGCCTCCATTTTCATGAGCTCATCCTTGCGCGCGCTGGACGTTCTTCGATCGTTTCCTTCCTCATTCTTGCACGCACACCGTCGCTGTCAACGCGCCACGATGGGGAAGTCGAAGAAGGCCTCCACCGGAGCGGGCACCAGTGTTGCTGCCGGCGGCAAGAAGGGCACCACAGCCGCTCGTATCACTGATGGTGGGTGGCAGCGCTCGGAGACGCGCGAGGGCGACCTGCGTAATCTGTGTGATGCGGGTTTGATCCTGCAGGATAAGGAGGCCGTCAAGATCCCCAGCGATGAGGTAACTCCCCGTCCACCCGCAGGGTTTTGGGTGATGTTTGTCGCTTTCGATCTTCGCGGCCTCTCGCTCCTAGTCCACAATTTTTTTCGTGGACTATTGTTCTTCTATGGCATCCAACTCCACCATCTTTCGCCCAATTCTCTTCTCCACATCGCCTGCTTCATTGCTTTTTGCGAGTGCTGGCTCAGTATCGAGCCGCACTTTGGCCTCTTCCAGAAGCTCTATTCCGTGAAGAGGCAGTCCGGCTCCGACGGAGTTTATCCGATCAGCGGCTGCATTATTTCTCTTCGATCTACTGTTCTTTTCTTCTCTTTATCTATGTCTGAGTCCGTCCAATACTAGCGGAGGAAGTGGTTTTATATCCGCGACTCCATAGTGGACGGGTAAAACTTCGGCCTTGCCCCTTTCGACTCCACCCAGGAGATCTTGAAGAAGAGATCCTGGAAGAACCATGTCCTGGAGGGCGAGGTGGAGGAGGTAGAGGAGCTCTACTGTCGGGTGGAGGCCCTCCAGGTGGTTGCGGAGAAGGAGGTGAACGGTGTGGACATCATCCGTACCTTCCTCAAACGTCGGGTGCAGCCACTCTAGGCTAGAGCGCATCTGATGTTCCTTTACTCTGGCCGCCACGACCCGACGAGAGTTTCGGCTGATGAGCTTTCCAGGGGGGACCTCGACAGAGTTATTCGGCCACTGCTGAAGTACAAGTCTGATGAGGACCTTCCGGGGAAGTCGCGGACGTCCCCTTTCAGTGCCGCAAGACCAGTTCCGCAGGTGTAGATTTACGACATGCGCGTAGCGTCTTTTTTCGAGTGCTTTTCCTTATGATTGCTTGTACTGAACGTTGATGTATTCATTGTGCAGGATCTTAAGGTGGCTGGCATGGTGCCTCCACTACCCGAAAGGTTTCCGATTGCGCCAGACAACGAAGTTGTGGACTCCGAGTCTAAGCTTCCGCCGGTGCAGTCGCCGACTGAGGAAGCCCCCGAGGTGAGCGAGGGGCAGACCCGTAAGCGGGCACAGAGCTCGAGCGAATCTTCGGATGCCTCGACTCCGCCGACGCCTAGGGACCCATCTTTCCTTGTGCGCCACAACGGAGGTGACGGTGCTTTTTCCTCACCTATCCCAGCTGTGCCCGTGCGGGCTATAGCGCCGCAGCCGCTGGCCAAGAGGAAGAAGGAAGAGAAGAAAGAGAAGAGGGCACTGTCCGTTTTTGACTTGAGAGACATGGACTCGTAATTACCTTCGGATGCCATTCGTTATTTTATTGTCTTCTTGTTTTCTTGCTTTTGATTGCTGTTTTCCTTGCAGCCACTCCTCTCAGGGCTCTTTTAGTGAGGCCACTCAGGAGGCGATGGGGAGTCACGACGCCCCTCCCTCGGGCCGGTGGCCACCTTTGGGGGCAATGCTCCGAAGCCCTCTCCGCAGGAGGCTCGAGTGATCGTCTTCCAGAAGACTACACCGGAACCTTCAGAGTCTCCGTCTAAGCATGTAAGTTACATTTTCCCTCTTTTCCTGGGGGGAGCCCCTGAGTCTTTGTCGGGTCGTTTTTTCTCGATGTTGTGCTCGTTGCGGGTCGTAGCCCCTGAGCCCTTTCCTTGATTCTTTCTTGATTTTTTATTTTGCTTCCTTCCGCAGCCCTTTGTGCACAGTGCGAATCTGCTTGTGCAGCAGCATCTAGCGTGTCTGTAGCTTGTTTTTCTTATGTATGTTCTTGGTGCTTTTGTAGACGAAAATAATGCTGCCCTTCGCGAGCTTGATGCTCTCAAAAATAGCCTTGGGGAGCGGAGAAGAAGGCTGAGGATGCCATTGGGGGAAGGAGCGCCTTCAGCAGGAGTTGGCTGACGTAGCCACGGCCAAGGAGCGCCTTCGGCGATAAGCTTCAGATCGTGAAGAGCATCTCGCCACTGTTATGGCTGCGCGCGAGAAGGAGGTGGCCGAGAAGCTGATGGCTGCTGCCAAGGCCGCTTCTGATGAGTACTTTTACCTGGCTTTGGTTTTTTCGGCTGCTCTGTCTCCATGCCCTTCTTCGATTCCTACTTTGTCTTTCTTTTTCTCTATATGCCTCGGACATTAAATTCAATCACAGTGCCTTGGAGCACGGGAGCGCTCTGGATGATGCCGCCGCGTCGGTCGAAGACCGCTGCGGTACTGCTGTTGGCTCCCTTGCTAAGGCCAAGGAGATCCTCGGGCGCTTCTACAAGGAGATCGTTCCCAAGGGCGCTGCCCTTGAGGACGTGGATTCGTTGGCAGATGCGGTGTCAGCGGATGCGCATGCGGCCTACAAGCGCAAGCAGAAGGGCATCGGTGCTTCCATGGGGCTGGCTATGGCCATGGCATCCGGGGTGGAGCTGGATATTCATCAGGTCACCTCCCAGATGCCAACAGCTCCTAAAGGTTCCGAGGTAGCCTTTGCTATCTATGCTTCTCGCTGTAAGCGCTATGGGCCGAAGCTCATTGACCTTCTGGAGGAGTATGCGGCGAAGAAGCAGGAGGAGTTCAAGAGCAGGCACTCTGGCTTCAAGGCCACTCCGGATGCGACTGTTTAGGCTTTGTAGTTGTAGCTTTAGGATAGTTGTCTTCTTCTTTTGCTGTAATATTTGTTGAACAGTTTCCTTGTGCCACGCAGTGGCCTTTTGTTGTATATAAATGATGCTTCGAGTTGTTGCTCAGTCATGTGTTGTTCATACTCTTGCCTTTTTTCCTTTAGGGACCTTCAGGTGAGGATCCCGTCGATACTTCGTCTGCGCCGCAGCCGTGACCATCTTTGGATGATGCGTTGCAGCTTGTTTTTCTTCGTGACCGCATCCGCAGTCTTGAGAAGGAGATATTTGGCATCCGAGGCCATGCGGATGTGTGGAAATCGAAGGCGGAGCGGGCTACCACCAGGGAGGAGTATCTGATGGGGGAGCTGTGGCAGTTGGCCGAGCAGCTGTAGTGTAAGTTTCCTTGAGCTTCTGCTCGTTTTCGGATGCACCTGTTGTGCGTGTCATCTTATTCTGTGTTTTCTATAGGTGCCAACCTTGTTCCGAGGGAGGAGAAGGAGCGCGTTGCAGTTCGGATCAACTGCTTGACCTAACAGGATATGGAAGCTGGAGGCTTTTTCTGGATGGATCACTACCGGGCCATAGTCCTTACGACTGTGCAGGATCGTTCTCATCAGGTGTCGCGTGTTCCAGACCAAACCACACCGCCCCTACGCGCGCATTAAAGCCGTAGAGCATCGCCAGGAGACCACCAAGCGATCGCCACCGCCGGCCATGACTCTAGCCGCCTGTAGGCATGTCGCCACCGTCGCCTGCCCATGCCGTTCGGTCTCACTGTCGCGACTATAAATAGAGGCCTCCCCCGCTCGAATTCATCACATCATTCCACTCCTCTCTCACCCAGAACCACCCCACCTCAGTCCCGGAGCAAGGCGAGCAGCACTTCACCGGAATTGCAACGGAGCAGGCCGCCTCTGGAGAAGAAGGGCGCCGTCGATTTCGTCCACCCCAGGAGCTGTCGTGACCATCCCTGAGTTCGCCGTCGTCGACTTCGTCGTTCGCCCGCCTCGCCGACCCTCGCCCGAACCCCGGTGATCCCCCAATGACCCCCACTGGCCGCGCTAGGTTTCAGTCCCGCCGGAGTTGCCCAACATGGACGACGACCCTCAGCCATTGGATTAGACTTAGATCGTGTGGCCGATATTTCCCCGTACCGCTTCGCGTTTAAAGAGCCACTGACTGGTGGAACCCCCTGTCAACTGAGCCCCGTGCCGCGGAGTGTCACTGGGCCGGCCCGTTAACAGTTCCCGCGCATCCCACTCGTTTGAATTTAGACTTTTCTATTTAGATTCAAACTCAATTTTGTACCTAGTTTCAACAATCAACCCAGCTCGATTCAGTGAACCAAATTGAATGAAACCAATTTTGTTAGAAAGGTCTGGAAGTGCTGAATCCTAGCCCGTTGGATTCAAGTCATTTGGATCTGTAGATCATCCATGGTAAAACTAACAAGACAGAAAGCTTTTCTGCATTCAAACATTTTTCAAATTAAAACCATAATAGCTTTTGAGTTGATTCCAACTCTCAAAAATCACATTTAACCATACCTTTTAGAATATATAAAAAACATATAGGTTTACTTACAGAAATAATGTTCAAGTAATAAAAGAATGCCCCATACGCATTTCTAGCCACTTTAACTAATTAAAATAAAAGGGCAAAACCTTATTAAATTGTGACACCACTTTAAAACACATTCCCATGAACTAAAATATGTGGTGATGACATGTGTCAACATGATCCCATGTTTGGTTTGGAGAATATTAAATCTTAAGTAGTTTTTCAATGAGTAGAAATTACTTTTCTAAAAATAAAAGGAATTAAATCAAACTTTAATCTTGTAATGTTAGTGATGATGTTAGATCATCTGTAGGACCCTTTTGTGTGATGATTGCAAGTAGTTAAGTATTGTTTGGTGATTGTGTACATCGTATTTATTTATAGACGCTAGTACCGACCAAGGATACGAGGAGGAAGGAGGATACTACGAAGAAGAAGCCGAGGAGAACTTCAACCACTGTTCTGCACAAGGCAAGCCTAATACTACTAGTTGAATGTGCAAGCTAACACTTGCAAGGTACTCTACTTTAGCTAGCCTAATACTACTAGTTGGATGTGCAAGCTACTACTTGCTTGCTACCATGCCACTATATGCCTTAAAGCATATATGAGCATAACCACTTGATAAACCAATCCTAGTTTTACTGGCAAGCTTTATACTTTATTTCTTTATCAAAGCTAGTACTTAGAGATTACTTAAGTGAATTGTAGATACTAGAAAGATAATTGAAGGTTGCATAGAGAGCATAAAACTTGGTCTAAGCTAGATAACCTTTATGTCATCTTAAGGCATGAGATTGAACTTAGTAAAACTCCACTAGTTTACCACCCCTCATTAGTACATACCCCCACTTGTAGATGCTAGTGCTAAGCATAAAACTTGATCAACTTTAGATGGGAATACTTGGTGAAAATGGTTATGAAAACTTTAGAATGATGGATCATTCTACTGAGATGTTTTGACATATGTTTCCGAACACCTGATGAGTTTGGTGATGAAACTGTTGAGGCGTGAGCCTTAGCCCTTTATAAAACTGATGGTTGTCTGGATGCGATGCCATTCCAATTTTATCGTACAACCATAATACCCGAAAATTGGGTAGGGCTTGATTGGAAACTTATATACCTTAGTATTGGTTCCCTCACGGCCAAGGTCTGAGCTGAGGCTACCTTGTGAAGATTGTCCACCTGTGCAGTACCCAAGATGATAGTTGGTCATGGTTGGGAGGCCAAACTCACAGGAGAGGTGCTTATACTAGGGCGTGTAATTGAAAGGTTAGGATTGATTATCCGCATACTGAGTATGGTGAATTCAGGATTTTTTCCTGACGGATGTGGTGAAAGTGTACAATCTCTGCAGAGTGTCAAACTATTCGAATAGCCGCGTCCGCGGTTATGGATAGTTGGAGTGACCATACTGTTCCCCCGTCAGATGTTTTCAAAAGACTTGTGAAATGAACTGAGACTTTGACTTGGCCACAACAGGGTTGTGGCATGAGATACAAGTTCCCACTTAGGTGTTATAAAACCTTAACTAGCAATCGTTGCTTCTAAACTTAGTAGAGATAAATCTAGCTTTTGCAGAACAACCCTAGAGCCTAGTGTCCTATTATCAAAAACCCCTTTCACTTGTTAGTATTAGTTTGCGAGTACTTAAAGAGTACTCATGGCTTTGTCCCTGGCTATTCCCGTGGCCAGACTATGAAGAGGAGTACCTGGAGGATGGACCCCAGGAAGGTTACGACAACTAGGATCATCTCCCATCGTCAGCATTGCATGTGACGCCGAAGATGGAGCTTCGCCTACGCTACCGTTATTATTACATATTCCGCTGCTTGAAGTTGTATTAAGAACTGGATCATGAGATCCCTATTTGTGTAAGAACTTATGTACGGTTTGTAATGGATGATGTACTATGGTATCCAATTCTGTTATGTCTCGCAAAAGTGGTAATCCTGGGATTGCGATGTATGGCATAACAGGCATCTGGGATTAAAAATCCGGGTGTTGACAAGTTGGTATCAGAGCCATCCTGACCATAGGAGACCCTAGTTAGATTGGACGTTGAATCAAAAACTTAGTTTCAAAACCAAAGAAAACAAATATTTACATAAACTTATTCTCATTCTTATCCCTTTGATTATTTCATGAAAATTCATGTCCCTCAAAAATTCTTGCAAAATACATAAAATTTTGACACACTTGATCCTCTACTAACTTACTCATCCTATATTCTTATAGATGGACGTGAAGTACAGCAAGTTTTATCAGTTGGGGAATGGAGGCGACCTTATCTTTGAGAGGGATTTGGACCAGCATTCGGAACTTCTGGATCATCCGCACCCCGAGTTCTTAGGAGCTTAGCTCAATGATCAAGGAGGAGAAGATCTGCAGTGGCTAATTGTTGCAAGTCTCCGAGGAAAGATTGAACCTCCCACTGCTGAGGGAATTCAGTTTACCTTAAGAGAGAACAACTAGCTCGACGAACTTGCCAGGGCCATGCGGGAATCTCTTTCCCATCCGTGTGGGCAGAGCATCAATCAGATCAAGGGTACCCACTTTGAGTTTTGCCCAAGGCGTGATGCCAATGGATAACCACTGGAAGCCCCATACCACCCCAAGTTGAAGACCCAATTGGACCACCTTAGCTTCATGATGTACGATCGACAGCAGGAGTTGGATAACTGTCGTGACTACTCCAACCACAAGTCTTCCATCATCAAGACGAAGGATCAAACCAACGCCATGCTAGCAAAGGATCGCAAGTCTCGCCGCCGTCAGCCCGACAAGAAGGAGCGCATCATTGCCCGTCTTCGCCACCGCATCTCATCTTTGGAGGAGACCATCCACGAGAGAGACATGCAGTTGGAAGAAAGGGAGAATGCAGGATAGGATCTTCGTGGAGACCCCTACTCCTATATCAGCGATGATGATGATTTTCTGGAGGATCGGGCTATGGATTTCTTCACCTATGAGGATGATTTCGCCTTCATTGATGATGATGAAGATGATGAAGCCACCGATTCCGAGGAGTAGTAGAATTTTAGCACTAGCGTAGTGAGTAGTATTCGGTCCCACTGTATCGTAGCTTTCAGAATGGATTTTAAAATCATCTGCTTTTCTTTTTGTGGTGTGTGTTGTATCGTGTGCTATGAATGAATGAATGAAAAGGAAAGTTGCTAGAAAATCTGAGTCAAACTTTAAAAACTTTTCAAAGACCCAAAACCTTAGAAATTTCCCTCTTTTCTCATGATCTATCTCAATCTTCAGATGCCACATGGAGGAAGTGGTTCATCCCCGGACCCGATGTTGCAGATTCTGCAAATGTTGACTTCTGACCGCGAAGCTGAAAGAGCGGAACGTCAAACCAACCTAGCCACCCTGCAGCAGATAGCCCAGCTAGCCCACAACAACCAAGGCCACGGAAATCAGGACAACCATGGATCTAAGCTCAAGAATTTCTAGAATACCAACCCACCTGTTTTCACTAAGTCAGAAGAGCCCCTATACGCCGACGATTGGTTGCAAACCATGGAAAATAACCTAGAAGTCACCGCAGTGGAAGCCAACAAGAAAGTTCTGTTCGCCACCAACTATCTAGCCGGAGATGCCAGAGCATGGTGGAACAGTGTTCGCGCAATGATCGGAGGCCAGATGATGACCTGGGAGGAATTCAAGGTCAAGTTTAGCAGAACCCATGTGCCACCAGGTTTGATCAAGAGAATGAGAGACGAGTTCAGGGAACTGAAGCAGGGAAGGATGACTATAGTGGAATACCGTGACAAATTCTTGTCATTAGCTAGGTATTCCCCGGATGAGATTGACACCGAAGCCAAGAAGAAAGAGAGATTCTTGAATGGTCTGCACGATGAGATGCAGACAGTGTTAGTCAATATCCCCTTTGCTGATATTGAAGCCCTTGTAGACTCTGCTATCCAAATGGAAGGAAAGATCAACCAAGCCAATGAGAACCGCAAGCGTCGTATGATGCATCAGCTAGGAACCCATCAGACCCCAAAGTATCGCCCTAACCCATCTCCAGGATTTTCCCCAAGAACCAATAGACCCCCGATGAACCGTCCGACCTATCCCAACCGTGGAAACCCAAGGCCCGGAGGAAATCACAACAACCCCGGAAACTCCAGCAATTTCAACCGTGCCCCACCCAAATTCAACAACACCAATGCTACCGCCAACACCAACACTGCCCCGAGGACTGGAAGCAATGTTGTGCCGGTAGCAGCAAAGGACAAGTCGCAAGTGACTTGTTATGACTGTGGAAATAAAGGCCACTATTCCAACGAGTGCCCCAACAAGAAGAATGTCGCAGCACCCAATGCAAATGCCCCAGCTCAGCAGCAGCGTCGTGTTCAGCCCGGAAGAATATTTTCCCTAGGGAATTCACTCAACCGCAATGGTCGTCTTTTTCTCATGCATGCTGAAGAAGCTCTGGAAGCGCCAGACGTCGTGCTGGGTATGTTTTCTATTAATTCAGTACTTGCACGAGTGTTGTTTGATTCTGGTGCATCGCACTCATTTGTCACTGAAGAATTTGCATGCACTAGTAAAATTCAACCAACCAAACTGAAGCATGTCATGATTGTTCAAATTCCCGGATCAACCACCAAGGCTAGGAAAATTTGCAGAGTTGTCCCTATCCGAATCCATGGCATAGATTTTTATGATAATATGATAGTACTCGAAACTAAAGGTTTGGAAGTAGTACTAGGAATGGATTGGATGTCCAAACATAAAGGATTGATTGACTGTGCCAAGAAAGCCATAACCATGACCAGTACTTCCGGAATATCAGTCGAGCATATATCTGAAACCTTACCTCGCCAATTCAAGTGTAACAAGAGTATAGCCCAACCTACCATTGACCAAGTCCGGATAGTCTGTGAATACCCCGATGTATTTCCAGATGTTTTGCCCGGTATGCCCCCAGATCGGGATATCGAGTTTATCATCGAACTAGTCCCCGGGACAGGACCCATATCCCAGAGACCCTATAGTATGAACCCGTCAGAGCTAGCAGAACTGAAGAAGCAACTGGATTCCATGCTAGAAATAGGATTGATTCAACCAAGTGCGTCACCATGGAGATCACCTGTCTTGTTTGTGGACAATAAGGATGGAGGTAACCGTTTGTGTACGGATTATCGGAAGTTGAATGATGTCACCATCAAGAACAAATACCCCTTACCCAAGATAGAAGATTTGTTTGATCAGTTGACCGGTGCCAAAGTGTTTTCTAAGATTGATCTTAGGACTGGCTATCATTAACTCAAAATTCAGGCAGAGGATATTCCCAAGACTGCCTTTACCACCCGATATTGATTATACGAGTATACCGTTATGTCCTTTGGATTAACCAATGCCCCCGCTTATTTCATGAATCTCGTGAATAAGATTTTTATGGACTTCCTGGATAAATTTGTCGTTGTTTTCATCGGTGACATTCTGATTTATTCCAAATCAGAAGAAGAACATGAGCTACACCTAAGGACCATTCTTGGAACCCTTAGAGAGCATCAGCTATATGCAAAGTTTAGCAAATGTGAATTCTGGTTACAGGAGGTAGGATTCCTCGGTCACATTGTATCAGCCGGAGGAACTGCCGTTGACCCTGCCAAAGTGAAAGATGTAGAAGATTGGCAAGCCCCAACCACTCAAACCCAAGTTCGTGCATTTCTCAGATTGGCGGGATACTACCGCAAATTCGTAGAAGGATTCTTGAGTATCGCCCGATCCATGACCCAATTGCTAAAGAAGGACAAGAAGTTTGAATGGACCGACAAATGTGAAGCGAGTTTTCAAGAACTCAAGAGGAGATTGATTTTAGCCCCAATCCTGATCATGCCAGATATCACGAAGCCCTTCGATGTGTATTGTGACGCATCCAAGATCGGTCTTGGATGTGTGCTAATGCAAGAAGGAAAAGTTATATCTTATCTATCTGGACAATTGAAGCAACATGAGCAAAATTACCCAACCCATGACCTCGAACTCGCAGCCGTAGTTCTAGCCTTGAAGACATGGAGACATTACCTGATGGGAAACCGTTGTGAGATATATACGGATCACAAGAGTCTGAAGTATATATTCACTCAGAAGGAGCTGAATATGAGACAGAGAAGGTGGATTGAGCTAATCAAAGATTACGATCAGGACATTCACTATCACCCTGGTAAAGCCAATGTGGTAGCAGATGCCCTTAGCAGATTGCCGTGCTGCTTGAACTCCATGATTTTGAAGGAGCAACCAAGTTTGCACAAAGAGATGGAAGATTTTCGAATGGAATTAGTGAGTGAAGTATTTTTGGCTAGCATAGAACTCCAGCCCACTTTAATCAGTCGGATTAAAGAGGCGCAGAAGGGAAATGCTAGTATCGACGGAATCAAGCGTCGTATCGGTACAAGCAAAGTACCTGGATTCACCGAAGACGAAGAAAGAATTCTGTGGTACAAAGGACGCCTTTGTGTACCATCAGATTCTGAGTTGAAAGAAGTGATTCTGAAGGAGGCTCATGATACTCTTTATTCTATCCATCCCGGAGGAACTAAGATGTATCAAGATTTAAAAGATCAATTTTGGTGGCATACAATGAAGAGAGAAATCGGAAGCTATATCGCCAAGTGTGATATTTGTCAGCGAGTCAAGGCAGGACATCAAAGACCCGCTGGATTGTTGCAACCCTTGCAGATTCCGGAATGGAAATGGGATTCCGTTGGAATGGACTTTATCACTGGACTGCCTACCTCTAGTAGGGTAAATGACTCTATCTAGGTCATAGTGGACAGATTGTCCAAAGTTGCCCATTTCTTGCCCGTCAAGACCACATATCAGAGTTTGAAGCTAGCGGAGTTGTACATCGCTAGGATAGTTAGTTTGCACGGAGTCCCCAAGAACATCGTATCGGATCGAGGAACTCAGTTTACCTCGAGATTCTGGAAGAAAGTTCAAGAAGGTTTAGGAACCCGCCTAGATTTCAGTACCGCGTATCACCCTCAGACAGATGGACAAACGAAGCGAGTAAATCAAATACTCGAAGATATGCTGAGAGCATGTGTTAGAATATGGATCTAAGTGGGAAGATTGTCTGCCGTTTGCAGAATTTTCATACAATAACAGTTATCAAGCTAGTTTGCAAATGGCCCCATTTGAATTCATGTACGGAAGGAAGTGTCGCACCCCTTTGAACTGGTCGGAAGTAGGAGAGAGTCGGATTATCGGACCCGACATCCTACGAGAAGCAGAAGAGAAGGTTCACAAGATTCTTGAGCACCTCAAGACTGCCCAGTCCAGACAGAAGAGTTACGCCGATAAGAGACGTCGAGACCTCGCCTTCAACGTAGGAGATTTTGTTTATCTGAAAGTGTCGCCATTGAAGGGAATGCAGCGTTTCCAACTTAAAGGAAAGTTAGCCCCCAGATATATCGGACCTTTCAAGATTTTGAACCGTCGAGGAGAAGTGTCGTATCAATTGGAACTACCCGAAGAGATGTCATCTGTGCACAATGTGTTCCATATCTCACTTATAAGTGTCTCAAGTCCCGAGAAGACCGAGTGTTCAAGAATATAGATCACGGACCATAGAGATCAACGATGACCTGACCTATCCAAGTACCCATCCGTATTTTGGAAGAAGCTTTAACTACCCGAACCGAAGCATCAAGTGTCTCAAGATTCGTGGAGCAACCACGTAAGAGGAAGCTACACAGGAGCGAAGATCACATCAGGACAGAGTTTCCCGATCTCTTCAAATCCTAGGTAATCTTTTTCGTCCTTTTTAAAATCTCGGGACGAGATTTTGTTTAAGTGGGGAAGGTTTGTAACATCCCAAAAATACTAAACTTGTATCATCAAATTTAGGGTTAACAAAACTTTTCTAAATAAAAATATGAAAGTATGCATGTGTGTATGCATCCCATTTTGAATTCTTTTGAATTGCCATGTTTATGTGTTTCTTTGCTTGTAAAATGTTTCTTAGGTGAAATAAACATCATCTAAACAATTCCCAAACTTTTCATAAAGACAAATAAATCAAAACAAAGCTAAATGAGTGAATGGTCATTTTGACCAATTTAACTCCCATGCCTACTTTGGCTGTCTCAAACTTTCAGAACCTAACAGAAACTTTTCTGGATCTTTACACCCCTTGATTGTACTCATAACAAAGTATCAAGGCCCACTTTGTGATCATCCAGAAACTTTCAAATGCATAGTTTAAAGGACAGTTCAAAATTGAATCTTTATCATATGGGAAGATCCCACTTTTTCAAAAACCACTCAAACAAGCTCAACTTTCAAAACCCAAGCATCTGCAAACTCACCAGCACAAACCTAGCACACCCACCAAAATCTTTTCAAAATTCAAAACTTGAATTCTTGCGGCCATTTCATCAAACACTTGGTAGACACAAATCAAACAAAATCTAAACACTATTTGGAGCAGTGATTTGAGCCTAACTTGTTCCCTCTCTGGACACCACTAGCCTTAGTAGATCATCTAACAACCTAAACTAATCTCTAGCACTACTGTAAGCTAGCCATGGTCATCAATGGTGAGCAGGCCGAGTGCACCCTTGCCACCCACATGTCGACAGCAAGCTAGGAAGGAAACTAGCCGTGCCAACCTTGTCTGGGAGTTCACCCATGCTTTACCGCCCCCTCTCGACCATCCCTGCCTCGAAGACATTGAACATAGCACCCAGGAACGCCGTGCCCGTGCCTTACCGTGCCGAGCATGCGCTAGAGAGCCACGCTCGACCGAAGCCCAGAGACCGCGCGCCGCCCTCGCCGCGTGCATACACGATCGCCACCGTCCCAGGAACACGCCAGACATGCCCATTGCACCGCCCGTGCCCGGTAGCCACCGCTCACCGTCGAAGACGCCGCCTCTACCGCGCAGAGAGTCGCATGTAACAGACCAAACCACACCGCCCCTACGCGCGCATTAAAGCCGTAGAGCATCGCCAGGAGACCACCAAGCGATCGCCACCGCCGGCCATGCCTCTAGCCGCCCGTAGCCATGTCGCCATCGTCGCCTGCCCATGTCGTTCGGTCTCAGCGTCGCGACTATAAATAGAGGCCTCCCCTGCTCAAATTCTTCACACCATTCCACTCCTCTCTCACCCAGAACCACCCCAACTCAGTCTCGGAGCAAGGCGAGCAGCACTTCGCCGGAATTGCGTCGGAGCAGGCCGCCTCTGGAGAAGAAGGGCGCCGTCGATTTCGTCCACCCCAGGAGCTGCCGCGACCACCCCTGAGTTTGCCGTCGTCGACTTCGTCGTTCGCCCGCCTCGCCGACCCTCGCCTGAACCCCGGTGAGCCCCCAACGACCCCCACTGGTCGCGCTAGGTTTCAATCCCGCCGGAGTTGCCCGACGTGGACGACGACCATCAGCCATTGGATTAGACTTAGATCGTGTGGCCGATATTGCCCCGTACCGCTTCGCTTTTAAAGAGCCACTAAATGGTGGAACCCCCCTGTCAGCTGAGCCCCACACCGCGGAGTGTCACTGGGCCGGCCCGTTAATAGTTCCCGCGCAGCCCACTCGTTTGAATTTAGACTTTTCTATTTAGATTCAAACTCAATTCTGTACCTAGTTTCAACAATCAACCCAGCTCAATTCAGTGAACCAAATTGAATGAAACCAATTTTGTTAGAAAGGTCTGGAAGTGCTGAATCCAATCCCGTTGGATTCAAGTCATTTGGATCTGTAGATCATCCATGGTAAAAATAACAAGACAGAAGCTTTTCTGCATTCAAACATTTTTCAAATTAAAACCATAATAGCTTTTGAGTTGATTCCAACTCTCAAAAATCACATTTAACCATACCTTTCAGAATATATATAAAACATATAGGTTAACTTATAGAAATAATGCTCAAGTAATAAAAGAATGCCCCGTACGTATTTCTAGCCACTTTAATTAATTAAAATAAAAGGGCAAAACCTTATTAAATTGTGACACCACTTTAAAACACATTCCCATGAACTAAAATATGTGGTGATGACATGTGTCAACATGATCCCATGTTTGGTTTGGAGAATATTAATTCTTAAGTAGTTTTTCAATGAGTAGAAATTACTTTTCTAAAAATAAAAGGAATTAAATCAAACTTTAATCTTGTAATGTTAGTGATGATGTTAGATCATCTATAGGACCCTTTTGTGTGATGATTGCAAGTAGGTAAGTATTGTTTGGTCATTGTGTACATCGTATTTATTTATAGACGCTAGTACCGACCAAGGATACGAGGAGGAAGGAGGATACTACGAAGAAGAAGCCGAGGAGAACTTCAACCACTGTTCTGCACAAGGCAAGCCTAATACTACTAGTTGAATGTGCAAGCTAACACTTGCAAGATACTATACTTTATCTAGCCTAATACTACTAGTTGGATGTGCAAGCTACTACTTGCTTGCTACCATGCCACTATATGCCTTAAAGCATATATGATCATAACCACTTGATAAACCAATCCTAGTTTTACTGGCAAGCTGTATACTTTATTTCTTTATCAAAGCTAGTACTTAAAGCTTACTTAAGTGAATTGTAGATACTAGACATATAATTGAAGGTTGCATAAAGAGCATAAAACTTGGTCTAAGCTAGATAATCTTTATGTCATCTTAAGGCATGAGATTGAACTTGGTAAAACTCCACTAGTTTACCACCCCTCATTAGTAATTACCCCCACTTGTAGATGCTAGTGCTAAGCATAAAACTTAATCAACTTTGCATGGGAATACTTGGTGAAAATGGTTATGAAAACCTTAGAATGATGGATCATTCTACTAAGATGTTTTGACATATGTTTCCGAACACCTGATGAGTTTGGTGATGAAAATGTTGAGGCGTGAGCCTTAGCCCTTTATAAAACTAATGGTTGTCTGGATGCGATAACATTCCAATTTTATCGTACAACCACAATACCCGAAAATTGGGTAGGGCTTGACTGGAAACTTATATACCTTAGTATTGGTTCCCTCACGGCCAAGGTCTGAGATGAGGCTACCTTGTGAAGATTGTCCACCTGTGCAGTACCCAAGATGATAGTTGGTCATGGTTGGGAGGCCAAACTCACAGGAGAGGTGCTTATACTAGGGCGTGTAATTGAAAGGTTAGGATTGATTATCCGCATACTGAGTATGGTGAATTCAGGATTTGTTCCTACTGGATGTATCGAATGTTGTGGTGAAAGTGTACAATCTCTGCAGAGTGTCAAACTATTCAATAGCTCGTCATGATTATGGACAGTTGGAGTGGCCATACTGTTCCCCCATCAGATGTTTTCAAAAGACTTGTGAAATGAACTGAGACTTTGACTTGACCACAACAGGGTTGTGGCATGAGATACAAGTTCCCACTTAGGTGCTATAAAACCTTAACTAGCATTTGTTGCTTCTAAACTTAGTAGAGATAAATCTGGCTTTTGCAAAACAACCCTAGAGCCTAGTGTCCTATTATCAAAAACCCCTTTCACTTGTTAGTATTAGTTTGCGAGTACTTAAAGAGTACGCATGTCTGTGTCCCTGCTATTCCGTGGCGGACTATGAAGAGGAGTACCTGGAGGATGGACCCCAGGAAGGTTACGACAACTAGGATCATCTCCCATCGTCAGCATTGCCTGTGACCCCGAAGATGGAGCTTCGCCTACGCTACCGTTATTATTACGCATTCCGCTGCTTGAAGTTGTATTAAGAACTGGATCATGAGATCCCTATTTGTGTAAGAACTTATGTACGGTTTGTAATGGATGATGTACTATGGTATCCAATTCTGTTATGTCTCGCAAAAATGGTAATCCTGGGATTGTGATGTATGGCATAACAGGCATCTGGGATTAAAAATCCGGGTGTTGAAACAAAGTACACAAAAAGCAATTGATAATAAAAGCACCTCCGCCCACAATGACCATTGTGTTCCACTCGTGCAACAGATCTACATATAGACACGGCTCTGATACCACTGTAGGGGTTCGTAGCATGGAAAACAAAAAAAATCTACCGCATTCACACAAACAAGCCAAGATCTATCTACTATATTGTAGCAACGAGTCGATAGAGAAACTCACCCTCAAAGATTCCAAAGCGGTTAACGAGAGCAGATTCTCGTGGGTGATGTAGTCATACACTTGCCGATCTCAAGATCGCGTAGACGATCCTTCCGGCGCTACGTTCCGGCAGCGCTTCTGCAGTCGGTCACACGTTCAGTACTCGATGAAGACCTTCCTCTCCCTTGTTCCAGCAGGCAGCGGAGATTGTAGTACTCTCCTCGTGATTCCGGCAGAACGACAGCGTGGTGTCGGAAGTAGAGGGGAGATCTCGCAGGGCTTCGCCTTAAGCCGGAGTGAGTATGGTGGAGTATGAGAGAGGCCTTTGCGATCTACGGTTTAGAAGGCACCAAGGGGAGGGTGTGGCCGGCGGCTAGGGTTTGGGGAAACCCTAACTCGGCAAGTTGGGAGGAGCCCTAGGCTGTGGCGGCGGCAGCACTTGGAGGTGGTAGCGCCGGCGACTTGGGGCTAGGGTTTTGGGTGTGAGGGGTAGGGGGCGCCCTACCCCTCCTTATATAGGTGGAGGATGGCGGTTTGGGAGGAGGGAGTCCTCCTCCAACTCCTCCTCCTTGGCCGGCGGGTGGAGGGAGTAGGACTTCCACCCTAGGTAGGTTTCCTACTCTCCCTCCACCAAGCAAACTTCATATTTGACTTTTCAAATTGGCGTTTGACTTTCAAACTTGGATTTGATTTCTCTCATCATATTGCCAAGCCAAGTGACCTATTACATGATGCAACCATTCTACATTGTCATGACACATCAATGTACCCTTCCCCTCCTGTAAGATCCCTCCTTTGTAAAGGAAAAGGATCCCTGTGATTGCAATGCTAGTCCCTGGATCATTGCTAGCATCCACAGTTTAAGATGAAGTACACAGATACAAAGGTCATTTATTACATCCATTCCAGAGATAACATAGTCTTTACAACTCAAGGCCACAGGCCTAATACAAGAGTTTGAATAAGTAAATAAATATAAGTCTTCATCTTCATGTGCCATAGGCAAACATGTTGAGTGTAGACTCATGACACCTAATCCTCATCGGAGTAACCTGCAACATCACAAGTTACAACCACCGTGGGTCAATACTTTGGAATAGTATTGGCAAGTGATACCTTAGTATATTTTTAAGTGGACTAGACACTATATGCAAATTTGGCTAAGTGTAGCTTGGCTTGCTTTGCTCAAAATAGGTTTTGCCTATTAGTTGAAATCACTAAGTTTTTCTTTGTCAAAAACTTTTCCCAAGGAACCACCAATAGACATTGAGGTCCTTCACCCTTGTTCACCCACAAGTTTTTACTTAGAAGTTGGAGTGATGAGATTCTTGATAGCTTCCATGTCTTGATGCTCATTTTGTCCATTGCCATGGACTTGGCTAAGTACTTAGATTTTTCCATCTGAAGAGGTTGTGCACTTTCCCCACCAGACTTGGTTTCCCAAGACAGGACCTTTCAGAAGCCTTCCCTTAGCCAAATGGACGCGTTCCAACCTATCATCCCACTACCACCATCTGTCCAAATGACTAAGTTCTAGCAACCTATGTGATCCAGGCAGAGCCCATATTGCCAAGTGGCTGCACTAGAAGCTTCTCAACACTTGGCCTCTAAAATCCCTTTGTTCCTGGGTGGCTTTCCACAAGTGAGATACACAAGGTAAACCATAGCCATGGGCCTTGTGTAACCACTCAACAAAAAACCACCAATCAAGTCCCTTTCCACCCAGGTTATTCATTGACTTAGTTGTTTTATTAAGAAAACATAAGTCCAAAGACTTAGAAATATTTTCATCGTAGCATGTATAATTCACCAACCCTTGTTTGCTACTAGCTAGGCTAAGCATGGCATAAATAGTAACTTAACTTAGAAATTCCCTAGCAATTCTACAACTACTTAGGATTTCCCAACAAGGCATTTGGCAAAAATAGTAACATGCAAGACTTAGCAAAATATTTCTAATGCTTGTATAAAAATATAGGGATGGAAATATTCAGGAAGTACCACTTGCCTTGGTAGTTGGGAGAGTAGCACTCTTCACAATCACAATCACTAGCACCAAAGTCTACACAAAGAATGGTAGCAAAAAATTACACACAACATATACAAACAAACAAAAATACATATGCATGCATGCAAAAATGCTAATTGATGATTTTTAAAACTCAACCAAGCAAGTCCATAGTACTGAATCATAACCAAGTTAAAAACTTGCTAAACCAAGTTTATTTGACACTAAAACCATTTTCTAAACAATTCATATAATCAAAATAGTCCTAAACAAGTTTCTGCAAACAAAGTCATTTTAACAGAATCTAAACACTAAACACATTGCATAAACAGAAAGGGCTTGTTCTCCTGATTCCAACGATACAAAATTTGTCAAATTCTAACGTGTGGATCAAAAGTTATAGCTAAATCAAATTTGGTTATAAATCTGATTCAAATTTTGTTTTTAAATTAAACCTTAGCCACGCGTCGCGCTCTGATTCGTCGGTACCGCTTCACTTGGATCGACCAGCGTGGACCGTCATATCTAACTTAACGCGCACGACTCAGATTGTCACTTACCCCTTCGATGCAGATCTAATCTAGAGCGCTGGATCTAGATCCTACGGCTGATAAGCGCGTGACCAAGGATGGGCGGCGCAAATGGCTGCTGGCGGCAGTGGCGCTACTGGCGGCGATGGTCCGGCGAATACAGGACGGTTTTGGGTGTGTGGCGTGGCTTACCAGACTCGCACGGTCACGAGGAAGCTCAACGTGGTCTTTGCTTGGACAGGGGCGCACTGGCACGGCCGGAAATCCTCGTCGGAGTTGAGCACAGCGTCGGATGCACGGTGACGAAGACGTTGGCGACGCTCTGGGTCACCCTAGCATAAACCAGTGGCATAAGAGGGTGCGCAAGTCTACGTCGAACACTAACGGATCAAGGAGAATACAAGGGGCGGTCGGATTATACCTCAATTGCTCGTCAGAGTCAGACGGCGGTTCTGTCACTTGCGGGCGTGAATGATGACGACGAGCTGGGTCATGAGAATGCAAACGAAAGGTATCAGGGAACTCGCAAGAACATGCTGGTCACGATAGTTTGAACCAGAGAAAGGGGGACGGTCGAAGCTCACCGGAATCCGTCGCCGGAGGTCGTCGGTGTTGCGGGGTTTTGAGATCGAATGCGCGCAGCCTGGTGGCGGACTGAGCGAGGAAAGTGGGGGAAAGTGACCGCGGCGACGAGGGGTTTAAGTAGCCAGAAGCGGGGCGAGGATTGCGCGCTAAATCAATGGAATTTAAGCGAGTTTTAATCGCGGCGTCACTGCACGGTGGTAACGGCGGAGCGATGTCTGCGCGCGAGAAATTGGGGAAGACGACGCTGACGTGGAGAGGGCCCAGTGCTCAGTGGCTGCGGGACTGGTTCGTCGCGGGTGTGAGAAAACATAGAGAAGAGTGGCCCGGGTGGGCTGCTTTGCCTGTTGGGCTGGAATGGTGGCGCCAGGCCCAGCTAGATTTCTTATTCCCTTTTCTTTTTCCAGAATGATTTTCAGGAATGGTTTTCAAATGATTTCAAAAGCTATTTGAATTCAAAACTTTTCAGGATTTTTGTAGTGTGCAACAATCACATTTCAGGACATAAAATCAAGTGGTCTCCCTGTTCAAGCTTGGTTCTTTTGGAATAACAATATAAATAGTGCCATAGCACTAGATTTGCAAATGTTTTGAAAATGGTTTTAAACCCATTTTTATTTTGTAAAATTTTGTTCTAACTCCACACTCAACCAATCAACAAGGGAGACAAAAAATCTTGGTTTAAAACATTCAAGCTCTCAAATGGGGATGGCCATTTGATTTAAGTTTGCTCACATAAAATGATAGCACTATGTGCTTCTGTTTTTCTTGAAATGAGTTTGAAATTGATCTCAAATCTATATGCATGCATGAATGATATGCAATCTTTGAAATCATGAATTTAGGGATGTTATAAATCTAACCCCCTTAAGGTGAATCTCGCCCTCGAGATTCGGATTTGCTAGCAAATAGGTGAGGGTGGTCTTTCCGAAGATCATCTTCTCTTTCCCATGTTGCTTCCTCTTCGGAATGATGATTCCACTGCACTTCGCAGAACTTGATAGTCTTAGTCCTTGTGACTCTTTCTGCAATCTCAAGAATTTTGATAGGTTTCTCTTCATAAGTGAGATCACTTTCTAGTTGAACCTCCTCCAAAGGTACAGTATCTTTCAAAGAAGTTTCTTCCATTTCTGGGTGACATTTCTTAAGCTGACTCACATGAAACACATTATGGACAGCTGACAAAGATTCTGGCAGTTCAATTTCATAGGCAACTTCTCCTTTGCGACTCAGAATCCTGAATGGCCCAACATATCTTGGTGCCAATTTTCCTTTGACTCCGAATCTCTTCACTCCACGAAGTGGTGATACTCTAAGATAGGCTCTATCACCAACTTCGTAGGTGACTTCTCTACGCTTAGGATCTGCGTAGCTTTTCTGTCGGGACTGTGCTATCTTCAACCTGTCCTTAACCAACTTGACCTTCTCTTCGGCTTCTTTGATAAGATCTGGCCCGAATAAACTTCTTTCTCCCACACCATTCCATAACAATGGGGTGGTACACTTTCTTCCGTAGAGAAACTCAAACGGTGCCATCTCAATGCTGGCTTGATAGCTGTTGTTATAAGAAAATTCTGCGTAAGGCAGACTTTCGTCCCAACTGGCTCCATAGTCTAGGGCACATGCCCTCAACATGTCTTCAAGAATTTGATTAGTTCTTTCTGTTTGTCCATCGGTTTGAGGATGAAAAGCAGTACTGAATTCCAACCTCGTTCCCAATGATTCATGTAATTGTCTCCAAAATGGGAAGTGAATTGAGTTCCCCTATCAGACACAATACTCTTGGGCACTCCATGTAGACATACAATTCTACTCATGTAGATCTTGGCCAACTTAGCACTTGTATAAGTTGTCTTCACGGGTATGAAATGAGCCACTTTAGTTAGGCGATCCACTACTACCCATATGGAATCATATCCTGACCTGGTCCTTGGTAATCCGGTAATGAAATCCGTACCAATTTTTTCGCACTTCCAATCAGGAATAGGTAGTGGTTGAAGCAAACCTGCTGGTTTCTGATGCTCCGCTTTCACTCTACTGCACACATCACACAAAGCAATATGTTCGACGATGTCCTTCTTGAGATTATTCCACCAAAATCTTTCTTTCATGTCCATGTACATTTTGGTGTTACCCGGATGAATAGAATACGGAGAGTTGTGTGCTTCTTGCAAAATCAGTTTACGTAGCTCCGGATCTTGTGGAACACAGATACGTTTCCCATGCCATAAAGTACCATGTTCGTCTTCATGGAACCCTTTGGATTTTCCTTTGCCAATATTCTCTTTAATCTCTTCGATTTCTTTATCAATCTTCTGGGCTTCTTTGATCTTGTCCAACAAATTGGGTTGAACATCCAAAGACATGAGATGTCCTTCAGGCACAATCTCCAATCTGAGTTTTCTAAATTGGGTGCACAGATCATCTGGCAATTCTCCTTTGGTAAGGCCATTCACAAATACCTTACGACTTAGAGCATCTGCTTTACAGGGGTGGTATTGCAAACTTAAGTCATAGTCTTTGATAAGTTCTAGCCATCTTCTTTTTCTCATATTAATTTCCTTCTAGGTGAAGATATACTTCAAACTTTTGTGATCTGTGAACACTTCACAACGCTTTCCCAAAAGATAGTTTCTCCATGTTTTGAGTGCATGGACAACAGAGGCTAACTCTAAATCATGAGTAGGATAGTTTACTTCATGAGTTTTGAGTTGTCTCGAGGCATAAGCCACAACTTTACCGTCTTGCATAAGTACTGCACCCAAACCTTGATGAGATGCATCACAATATACTTGGAAATATTTTTCCAAGTCTGGCAGACACAAGACTGGTGCTGTCACAAGTCTCTTTTTCAATTCCTGAAAGCTGAGTTCACAACCTTCAGACCAAGCAAACTTCTTGTCTTTCATTAACAATTCAGTCATGGGTTTAGCTACCTTAGAGAAATTTTCAATGAATCTTCTGTAGTAACCTGCTAAGCCAAGGAAACTACGAACTTCTTTCACGGACTTGGGAGATTCCCATTCAGTCATAGCTGAAACCTTAGCAGGATCAACTGCTACACCATCCTTCGTCATAACATGACCAAGAAAACCAACTTCCTCCAACCAGAACTCACACTTGCTGAATTTGGCATAAAGTTTATGCTCTCTTGATTTCTCAAGTATCAAACGTAAGTGTCCTTCATGTTCTTCTTTGCTCTTGGAGTAGACTAAGATGTAATTGATGAAAACGACAACAAACTTGTCAAGGAATTCCATGAACACCTTGTTCATCATATTCATGAAGTATGCTGGAGCATTGGTCAAGCCAAAAGGCATTACGGTATACTCATACAACCCATACCTTGTAGTGAAGGCTGTTTTTGGTATGTCTTGTTCTCTTATCTTGAGTTGAAAATAGCCTGACCGGAGATCAATCTTTGAGAACACGCATGCTCCTTCTAGCTGATCAAACAAGTCATTGATTCTAGGCAAAGGATATTTGTTCTTGATAGTTACCTCGTTGAGTGAACAGTAATCTATGCATAACCTTTGACTTCTATCTTTCTTCTCCACAAACAAGACTGGGGCTCCCCAAGATGAAGAACTTGGTTGAATAAATCCCTTCAGCAATTGTTCTCCAAGTTGTTTCTTGAGCTCTTTCAGTTCATCAACTGACATTTTATATGGTCTCTTTGCTATTGGTCCAGACCCTGGTACTAAATCTATAACGAATTCCACATCTCTATCTGGTGTAATTCTCGGCAATTCTTCCAGAAACACATCCGGATACTCACTCACAATTGGCACACTATCCATGCTAACCCCCTTAAGAGAATTAAGCATACTCCTTTTTGCTTCAAAGCTAGTCTTGAATCTGATCCTTTTATTTTCTGGAGTTGTGAGTGAGACAGTATGGCTGGCACAATCTATCACTCCTTTGTACTTGGTCATCCAGTCCATTACCAATATGACATCCAATCCTTGGGAGTTTAGAATTATCAAGTTAACGGGAAACTTATACTTCCCAAATTCTATGACTAGATCATGACACCCTGAATTCACTATCATTTATCCACCAGGAGAACTTACTTTTATAGGACACCCAATTGTTTCTACTGGTAGTTCATTTCTTTCAACAAATGCTCTTGATATGAATGAATGAGATGCACCAGTATCAAAGAGTACAAATGCTGGAATAGAATTGAGTCTGAACTTTCCAGCAACAGCATCAGGCTCCTCATAGACCTCCTCCACATTAATGTGGTTAACTTGTCCCTTCTGGAAAGGGTTGGGCTTGATAGGTCCTTAAACTTTCTTTTCAGGGCACTCATTTGCATAGTGCCCCCTCTTCTTACATTTGAAGCATTCAACCTGATTGATGTCTCTCTTAACAGGCTGACTTCCACTTCCACTTCCATTACCACTATGGTGGTTCTTATGTCCACTCTTGTGGTTCTTGTACTTGTCATTGTCATGACTACGGTGATGCTTGTTGTCATGACGGTTGTGGTTGTGATGCTTGTTGAATTTCCCATGCTTGTGGGATCCTGAGCTTCCGTTGTCATCATAGTGAGATCGTTTGTGAGACGATCCCGAGCTGTGCTTGTCGGAGTGCTTTCTCTTTCTACTCTCGACTTGTTTCATTTTGTTCTCCAAAATAGCAGCCTTGTCACAGAGCGACTGATAAGTGGGAACATATGCCACAGCCAACTACAGATTCAGCTCATCATTCAAGCCTTCCAGAAATTTTTCCTTTCTCTTGGCATCGGTGTCAACTTCATCCGGTGCATAACGCGCCAGATTGTTGAATTCCTCAATGTATTCAGCCACGCTGCGGTGGCGCTGCTTCAGATTGTGGAACTCTTTCTTTTTCAGACTCATCACTCCTGATGAGATATGAGCAGTGCGAAAGCCATCCTCAAAGATAGCCCATGTCACTTCATCTATGGGAGTGGTGATCTGGAAGTTGTCCCACCAAGTGGCGGCTGGCCCTTCCACCAGATGTGCTGCAAATCTGACTTTTTCAGCATCCGTACAGCCCACGGTTACTAAGTCCTTGTTCACAGAACGTAGCCAATCGTTGGCCACCATGGGATCAGTCGTCCCTGAGAACTTAGCTGGCCTCAGTCTCAAGAATCTGGTAAGCATATCAAAGCCCGGAGGGTTGTTGTTGTTGTTGTTATTGTTGTTGTTGTTGTTGTTTTGGTTCTGGATGAATGTCGTCATCATCTGCATTAGCTGAGTTTGAGCAATCATCATGTGTTGCATTTCTGGAGTGATGTTGTTGTTGTTGTTGGGGTTGGGGTTTGCACGACGGGAAGGCATCTATGGTTTGTTCAAATAGAGATAAGAATGAGATACCCATAGATGTTTTCATGCACATTACATCACATAAGCAAACACATAGCATGCAACACAAGATAAAAGTTCAACAATAAGATAACAAGTTCACAAAGTAAAACACACAAGTAGCAAGCCATCCACATGTCGGATGGTCCAATAACAAGTATGATAACAAAAGATAAACGAGTAGTCAAGTCTACTCATCGGCATCAATCTCCTCCTCGACAAAGGTAAGACCTGCGTTCTCCATCGTGGTCTTGTTCTCCTCAATGCTAGTGGTCAAGGATTCTATCTTGGCCTTGAGAGCCCTCTTCTGGGAACGAAGCCTCTCGATCACCGACTGCTGCTGCTCTAGCTCGAAGTCCTTGGACTGCAGTTCTTCAGTCATGTCCCGGATCTTCTTGTTCCTATCCTGGACACGCTTCTCCTGACTCTTGAACTTCCTGTCCTGGGTCTCGAACTTCGCCTCCATTTCCTTGACTATCTCGTCTTGCTGCGCGAAGAGCTTGTCCTTCTCGCGAAGCTGCACCTGGAGCTCATCGTTGCTGAGCATGACATTGGTCCTGTCCGTGTCCACGTGCCTAATGAGAGACTCTAAGTCCTGGAGGTACAGGCGTATCGGCTCTGCTGCGTCCCTCGAATCGTCCTCGAAGTCGATGGACTCTCCATCCTCATCACGTCTTCCGAAGACGTGAAAGTGGGTGCCTCTAACCTGTCGGGAGTGTCGCCCTAGCAGACGTCCTATCAGATCCTGCATCACTACCTCAAGGCCTCTCTCTTTCATCGTGCATAAGCTTGAAGACGATGGCCTCCGTAGTAGGCTATGTCTGGCGTCCGGGCTGGTTCACCTTGAAGCCCTAGAGGTCCTTCCTCTCAAACTTGGTGAGGGGATGCACCATGATGGTGGGAAGAGGGATATTGAGCAAGGTGGTAAGCTCAACGATACGAGGACCAAAGCGGGTAACCTGGAACTCCTCAACGGTGCTGATGGTAATAGGCATATATTTATAAGATAGAAAAGTTAGAACAACACAATTCAAGATAAAGTAAAAGCCATAACCTCACATACACATCCTTGGAAAGCAAAACACACAAGTCAAGCATACATGAAACCATTACAACAACCAAGGTTCAATCTTATTTTAAAGCATCATTTTGGAAAATAGGGTGATAGGTGGTGGTCCAACTAACGAAGTACGTTTACAATCCTATCTCACTGGATCTGTTGGCTAACACAATATTTCTAGAAGCAATCAGCCTATCTTGCTCACATGATTCCATCACTAAGTCTATAATGTCTCCTCTTAAGGTTTGGTTGGTAGCTTCCAACTCTTGGGTATGCTCCTTCTCTTTCCTCAAGTCTTTTTGGAGGTTGAGCATCCTGCACTTGACTCTAGTACTAAGTTCTTTGATAGTCCTCCAAACTGCATCTCTTGCTGACTCAAAGAATGTGGTGTGCACCACAGTGTTGGTGTACATGCAGAATCTTGTTTCCTTGTGGTTGTCTTCCTTGTTTTTGTACAAGTGAAGTTGCACCCACCAGTACTCAACTCCTTCATCCATCACAGGAAAGCCTTTGTACACAGCTGCACCATGTATTTCCATTGCCACCATGAGGTCCTTGAGAGCTTTGGGGAATTTTGTCTCACACTCCAAAGTCATTGTCATGAGTGGTCCTTTCCTTACGGCTTCGTTGATGGATTTCATCTACAAATAGAGATGAGAGAGAAAATTAGAAAAGTTTTACGAGAAGAATATACAAGTGTAGAAGTAGTTGAAATTTTTTCCTTAGTGGTTTCCAATCCTAGGGTTATAATCCTACAGGCAACACAGTGCTCTGATACCATCTGTAAGATCCCTCCTTTGTAAAGGAAAAGGATCCTTGTGATTGCAATGCTAGTCCCTGGATCATTGCTAGCATCCACAGTTTAAGATGAAGTACACAGATACAAAGGTCATTTATTACATCCATTCCAGAGATAACATAGTCTTTACAACTCAAGGCCACAGGCCTAATACAAGAGTTTGAATAAGTAAATAAATATAAGTCTTCATCTTCATGTGCCACAGGCAAACATGTTGAGTGTAGACTCATGACACCTAATCCTCATCGGAGTAACCTGCAACATCACAAGTTACAGCCACAGTGGGTCAATACTTTGGAATAGTATTGGCAAGTGATACCTTAGTATATTTTTAAGTTGACTAGACACTATATGCAAATTTGGCTAAGTGTAGCTTGGCTTGCTTTGCTCAAAATAGGTTTTGCCTATTAGTTGAAATCACTAAGTTTTTCTTTGTCAAAAACTTTTCCCAAGGAACCACCAATAGACATTGAGGTCCTTCACCCTTGTTCACCCACAAGTTTTTACTTAGAAGTTGGAGTGATGAGATTCTTGATAGCTTCCATGTCTTGATGCTCATTTTGTCCATTGCCATGGACTTGGCTAAGTACTTAGATTTTTCCATCTGAAGAGGTTGTGCACTTTCCCCACCAGACTTGGTTTCCCAAGACAGGACCTTTCAGAAGCCTTCCCTTAGCCAAATGGACGCGTTCCAACCTATCATCCCACTACCACCATCTGTCCAAATGACTAAGTTCTAGCAACCTATGTGATCCAGGCAGAGCCCATATTGCCAAGTGGCTGCACTAGAAGCTTCTCAACACTTGGCCTCTAAAATCCCTTTGTTCCTGGGTGGCTTTCCACAAGTGAGATACACAAGGTAAACCATAGCCATGGGCCTTGTGTAACCACTCAACCAAAAACCACCAATCAAGTCCCTTTCCACCCAGGTGATTCATTGACTTAGTTGTTTTATTAAGAAAACATAAGTCCAAAGACTTAGAAATATTTTCATCATAGCATGTATAATTCACCAACCCTTGTTTGCTACTAGCTAGGCTAAGAATGGCATAGATAGTAACTTAACTTAGAAATTCCCTAGCAATTCTACAACTACTTAGGATTTCCCAACAAGGCATTTGGCAAAAATAGTAACATGCAAGACTTAGCAAAATATTTCTAATGCTTGTATAAAAATATAGGGATGGAAATATTCATGAAGTACCACTTGCCTTGGTAGTTGGGAGAGTATCACTCTTCACAATCACAATCACTAGCACCAAAGTCTACACAAAGAATGGTAGCAACAAATTACACACAACATATACAAACAAACAAAAATACATATGCATGCATGCAAAAATGCTAAGTGATGATTTTTAAAACTCAACCAAGCAAGTGCATAGTACTGAATCATAACCAAGTTAAAAACTTGCTAAACCAAGTTTATTTGACACTAAAACCATTTTCTAAACAATTCATATAATCAAAATAGTCCTAAACAAGTTTCTGCAAACAAAGTCATTTTAACAGAAGCTAAACACTAAACACATTGCATAAACAGAAAGGGCTTGTTCTCCTGATTCCAACGGTATAAAATTTGTCAAATTCTAACGTGTGGATCAAAAGTTATAGCTAAATCAAATTTGGTTATAAATCTGATTCAAATTCTGTTTTTAAACTAAACCTTAGCCATGCGTCATACGATTACGTCGGTTGCTTCGCTTGGATCGACCAGCGTGGACCGTCAGATCTAACTTAACGCGCACGGCTCAGATTGTCACTTACCCCTTTGATGCAGATCTAATCTAGAGCGCTGGATCTAGATCCTACGGCTGCTAAGCGTGTGACCAAGGATGGGTGGCGCAAATGGCTGCTGGCGGCGGTGGCGCTACTGGCGGCGATGGTCCGACGAATACAGGACGGGCTGGGGTGTGTGGCGTGGCTTACCAGACTCGCACGGTCACGAGGAAGCTCAACGTGGTCTTTGCTTGGACAGGGGCGCACTGGCACGGCCGGAAATCCTCGTCGGAGTTGAGCACAGCGTCGGATGCACGGTGACGAAGACGTTGGCGATGCTCTGGGTCACCCTAGCATCAACCAGTGGCATAAGAGGGTGCGCAAGTCTACGTCGAACACTAACGGATCAAGGAGAATACAAGGGGCGGTCGGATTATACCTCAATTGCTCGTCGGAGTCAGACGGCGGTTCTGTCACTTGCGGGCGTGAATGATGACGACGAGCTGGGTCATGAGAATGCAAACGAAAGGTATCAGGGAACTCGCAAGAACATGTTGGTCACGATAGTTTGAACCAGAGAAAGGGGGACGGTCGAAGCTCACCGGAATCCGTCGCCGGAGGTCGTCGGTGTTGCGGTGTTTTGAGATCGAATGCGCGCAGCCTGGTGGCGGAGTGAGCGAGGAAAGTGGGGGGAAGTGACCACGGCGGCGATGGCTTTAAGTAGCCAGAAGCGGGGCGAGGATTGCGCGCTGAATCAATGGAATTTAAGCGAGTTTTAATCGCGGCGTCACTGCACGGTGGTAACGGCGGAGCGATGTCTGCGCGCGATAAATTGGGGAAGATGACGCTGACGTGGAGAGGGCCCAGTGCTCAGTGGCTGCGGGGCTGGTTCGTCGCGGGTGTGAGAAAACAGAGAGAAGAGTGGCCCGGGTGGGCTACTTTGCCTGTTGGGCTGGAATGGTGGCGCCAGGCCCAGCTAGATTTCTTATTCCCTTTTCTTTTTCCAGAATGATTTTCAGGAATGGTTTTCAAATGATTTCAAAAGCTATTTGAATTCAAAACTTTTCAGGATTTTTGTAGTGTGCAACAATCACATTTTAGGACATAAAATCAAGTGGTCTCCCTGTTCAATCTTGGTTCTTTTGAAATAACAATATAAACAGTGCCATAGCACTAGATTTGCAAATGTTTTGAAAATGGTTTTGAACCCATTTTTATTTTGTAAAATTTTGTTCTAACTCCACACTCAACCAATCAACAAGGGAGACAAACAATCTTGGTTTAAAACATTCAAGCTCTCAAATGGGGATGGCCATTTGATTTAAGTTTGCTCACATAAAATGATAGCACTATGTGCTTCTGTTTTTCTTGAAATGAGTTTGAAATTGATCTCAAATCTATATGCATGCATGAATGATATGCAATCTTTGAAATCATGAATTTAGGGATGTTACACCTCCGGAGTGCCGGACCTTCCAGGCCCTTCTAGAACATTCCTGGTGAAAACACCGGAATCATTCCCGAACTCCGAAACAGGACTTTCCTTATATGAATCTTATTCTCCGGACCATTCCGGATTTCCTCGTGATTTCTCGGATCCCATCCGAGACTCCGAACAACATTCGGTCTCTTACTCATCATTCCATAACTACTCAACTGAAGGGAATATGCCCTGAGAGGCAATAATAAAGTTTTTATTATGTGTATTCCAAGTATATGATAGATGTTTATTTTGCATGCTATAATTGTATTAATACGGAAACATTAATACATGTGTGTTTAATAAACAAACAGAAATTTCCTAGTTATGCCTCTCTCATAAACTAGCTCGTTGATTAACAACATGATCAAGGTTTCCTGATCATGGACATTGGATGTTGTTAATAACGGGATCACAACATTAGTGTAATGGTGTGATGAACATTCATCCGAAGTATAGCATTACGATCAAAGTCATTGAGTTTATATTGCTATAACAACTTACGAAGTGATCGTAATCCTTAGACCATGAGATCATGTCAATCACTAACACCGGAAGAGTTTCTTGATAACATCAAACGTCACACTGTAACTGGGTGATTATAAAGATTGATTCAGAACTAATAAAGTGCTATGTTGGGGCTCATGGATCGAGAGTGGAATTTGTTCATCCTGATGACGGATAGATATACTCTGGGCCCTCTCGGTGATATCACATTGATTAGCTTGCAAGCAAGTGATTTGATCACTAGAATGTTATATCACGGGAACGAGAAAAGAATGCATGTCAGTAACGAGATCAAACTAGGTATGGAGATACCGATGATCGAATCTCGGACATGTAATATATCGTGAAACAAAGGTATTAAGATACTAGCGTAAAAGGTTCTGACGATCACGAGAAAGTCATCGTTGAATGTGTGGGAGTCGATGGGTCTCCATCCCGCTTGATTATTGATCCAGAGGGGTCTCGATCATGTCCGCATTATTCACGAACCGTAGGGTGACACACTTAAGAGACACCGACATCCAATTGGAGCAAAAGTTTCATGCCGAAAGAATGAACAAGCGCAGGAATTTATTTCACTAGATACCGAAACAGGTTTTCGGGTGAAATTGCATAAAGTGGTTATGCATGTGAAATAGAATTCTAGCAAGGGGTTATTTGTGAATGTTTGTCATTAAATTAATTGACAAAATTCTGAATAAAATAAAAGATTTTTATTTAATGAGAGTTTGCATTAAATTTGGTGGAAATTTAATGGCAAGTTTGAGTGGGATTTTGAGTGGAGGCATATGAACGGATGCGCTGCTGATTTGCGGCGCTAGGACTTCCTCTCGATCTTGAGATCGGCAAGAGATCATCTACATCAACCACGAGTTGAACTCGTTAAGCTTTGTCGGCCTTCAAGGGTATGTTCTCTACGGATATACATCCGCCCGTTGTTTGTATCTAATAGATAAATCTTGGTACATAGTTCACATCGTAGGAAATTTTTTGTTTTCTATGCTGCGAACCCTACATCAACAACATCGAATCCTTAAGTGTGTCTCCCTACGGTTCGTGAATTATGCGGACATGCTCGAGACACTTCTCCGATCAATAACCAATAGAGGAATCTGGAAATTCATATGGCTCCCACATATTTCTACGATTACTTTGCGATCGATTGAACCACTTACATACGATACCAATTTCCCTTTGTCTCATGATAGTTTACTCATCCGAGGTTTTGATCGTCGGTATCTCTGCATACCTAGTTCAACCTCGTTACTAATAAGTACTCTTTTCTCGTTCCTGTGATATGTCATCCCTTGTGAGCCATTCACATGCTTGCAAGCTAATTGGATGACATTCCACCGAGAGGTCCCATAGTATATCTATATGTCATATGGATGGACAAATCCCACTCTTGATCCATGTGGCTCAACCCATACTTTCTGAACACTCAATGACACCTTTATAACCACCCAGTTATGGTGTGGTGTTTGATGTCATCAAAGCATCCTTCCGGTGATGGTGATTAACATGATCTCATGGTCGAAGGAATTAGGTTACTATGTATCAGAAAGCTTATAGCAAACGAACTATTATTAAATGACTTGATCTTTATGCTACGCTTATCTATAGGATTATGTCCATCATATCATTCTCCTAATGATATTACCCTTTTGTTAATAACATCTCTATGTTCATGATCAGGAAACCATGATCATATATTAACCAACAAGCTAGTTTAACAAGAGGCTTTACTAGGGACTCTTTTATGTTTACAAATCACACAAGTATTAATGTTTCCGGTTAATACAATTTTATCATGGTATGTAAACATTTATCATAAGTATGAAGATATGATAGTAACCACTTTATTATTGCCTCTTGGGCATATCTCCAACAGTTTGGACAGCTAAATGATTCCTGGAAATAATTATAGGAATGATTTGCTTTCTTGTATAGATGGGATTTGTAAATAAAGCTTATTCATTTTACTTTATTTTAATGTTATCAAACTAAGGTTTATGTGATAAGGAAATGATCCTATTACAAGAATACTTTCTGCTTACTAGCAGAAAGATCAAGTATGCAGGATTTGTCTTTGAGCTATCCATGTGATGATTATCTATATGGAAGAAAAAATATGATTATATGATCCTATTCTTGTTTGTTGTCATCCTTGGCAGTAATTGCATGAGGGTCTGATTTCTAAGATGATTGTTAGGAAAATGATTTGATTTAACCAGTTTATGAAAGTTTGCAACTGGTATCTTAATAATAAGCAGATGTCTAATACCTTGGTTACTATTGAGGTGCTACCCAATATTTGGGATGTGCCCAATAAAATACCAGGAGTATATTTGCTTATATTAGATTTCAAATTACTGAATACTAGCTTAATTCAATGATGTATAAGCTCAGATTTAGGTTGTGAATTTGGATAGATGGAATGATGTATCTTCAAACAGGATATGGTTCCCATAAAAACTGGGTAAATAAATGATTTGAAGTGATACCCTATGGCTGTAACTCATTCTGTTTGCATGAGCATTTGATGTGGATCTTAGCTAGTGAATGCAGTGGCTTCTGTTGCTGCTTTTGTTGTTGTGGTGCCTCCTATTGGAGTGTGCACATCAACAGGTTGGTTTAACATGATTAGCTGTTATTGATTAATTGCTTGCTAGAATTCACCACCATGCTAAATGACCAATGACTAAAATTGAGTGGATATTACCCCTGCCTATGATGCGCAAGCTGAGGCTGTATATTTTCGGGAACATAGCAGATACTAGATCTGTTGCTATCTGTCTGGTTGAACTGGATGGAACTATCCTTTCTCTAGATAAATGATGGAAATATTTTAAAAGAGTTCTTGTCTGTGATGCTAAGGCTGAGACTCCAATTTAAATACAAGAACAAATACTACTGGTTTCTCTCAGCTCTATGATGTCTAGCATGGCTTCTATGCCAACCTGAGAGCATGCCCCTACCAAAGGCCCTTTTTTACACGATAAGGACATATTTGTAGTTTGATTCCTTGATCTTGCCTAGGATGCACAGACCGAGGCTTTTACTGAATAGGAATAGATATTATGATGTAACTTTCTAATTATTTATGAGGAATATACATAACATATCTATGTAGATCTAAGAGAACATCCCTCCAATCCTCCTAGATGATTATCTAGTTGAAGGGTAGATGGAACTTGTTGATGTGTATTATTTCCCATGTATTCCCAGATATGTATGCAAGATATAAAAACATATGTTGCATGATCTAGTAGTATAGCAACATTTTCTTGTTGATGATTCTGTGATGTGACTTGTGGTTCCTAGTGGATCTTGTTCCTGGATGCTTCTTGATCTGCTCCTCCTTGCTTCTCACTTGGATTGATCCTTCTAATACTGCTACCTTGCATTTAATCAACCTACACATGTGAATCTTGTGCTCCTGAACCTTGTCCTTCTGGATCCTATAGAACTGGCTTCTTGTGATTACTTATTCTTCTGTGATACGCCTCCTTTCCCCATCCTTCTACTACTTGATCTTCTCTTGGATGGCTTATGTAAGAAACCAGATGTTGATTGGGTGGTGGATTTGGTGGTGGTGTGAAGAAATGAATGGGTGTTCTTGAGAAGAACATGTTGTGTGAATAGAACTGGATGGATGTGGTTGTGAATTGGTTTGGGAAAAAATACAGCAGTGTTGGCTTTGCTGCTATGGCAGTAGGTTGCCTTATCAGTTCACTGGTGTGTCTATGTGTTGACAACACACACATTTGCATGTGTTGTGTGAGCTGTCTGTGGGCTTGCCTCACTCAAATGGATAAGATCAAGTGAAAACCTGATGTTTTACCATTTGCCTTTTTATTTGACTTTGGTAAGAATTGCCCCTGGTAAATGATGCTGCTCTGAGGCTTAATCTGATAAGAATAGATACTATTTTATTTGGTGAAACTTGCCCCTAATTAACTGCTCAGTGATGTACTGAACAGTGCATTACACTGTTGTAGAGGGAGTGTCCCAACCTTACAACAATATAAGGTGGAGTCCCCTGTGTTTACAATGCTAGTCCCTGGATCAATAGCTAGAATCCACAGTATAGATGTAATATCAAGAAACAAAGGTCATAATATAACTTTATAACCAGGAATAACATAATTTTATTACATCATACATAGCTCATTTGGCTATTTCATTACATTGCAGCGGAATAACTACAGTCATGGGGTCCTTCATCTTCAAAGTGCCACAGGCAGATGTTGGTTGTAGACTTTGTAATCCTAATCAAACAATCTTCACTAAAATCAATCAAACCTGCAACATTACAAGTTACAGCCACAAGGGTCAATACATTTGAATTGTATTGGCAAGTTTCACTACTATGTACAATATGAGTGGATCCTATCAATACATGCATATTTGGCTAAGTAGAGTTTAAGGATCATTTGCATAAAGCAAAATTTATCCTATCTTTTCAAAAATGGTTTTGGTCCTTTGTCAAATCTCCTTTTCCAAGTTCCTTGATCTCCTTGGTAGAAACTCAAGTGTTCAAGTCCTTGTCAAAAATCCCTTGAGCTACTTGGTAACCCCAAGTGCAACAAGTTTTATCAAAATCTCATGAGTTCCTTGGTAACCCCAAGTGTTCATGTTTTCAACAAAAATCTCTTGAGTTCCTTGGTAACCCCAAGTATATCAAGTTTTGTCAAAGTCTCTTGAGCTCCTTGGTAACCCCAAGTGCATCAAGTCCTTAAAAGTTTTCTTTTAGAAATTAGAATGTCGAGATCTCCCATAGCTTCAAACTTTAGTTGCTCAGTATTGTCCATAACCGGGGACACGGCTAAGTACTTAGATTTTATTATCTTCTGCAGAAGGAGTACACTTTACCCACATGTCACAATCCCATCCTTTTGCCATCAGTGGCCACTGGATTAGCACTCACCAAGATGGAGTCTTGCAGATTGAGAATGTGAAGTCTTTCCAAAGGGTCCTCCCATACACCATTGCTAGCTTGTCTTCAAGACCCATGAAGCATTCCAGATCCCCATGTCCAAGAAATCAAGACAATGCATGGGTCTTCCCAATGTAGTTGACTAAGCCAGAGCCATAATAGCATGTGGTTGCACACGAAAGCCACAATTGGAGAAACATGTTCAATCTCTAAGTTTCCTGGGTGGTTTCCTTTGGAGCACAACACAAAGATATTGCCATAGACATGGTTCCTTTTGTTGCCACCTTCTCCAATACTCAAAGTATCCTTGGCCACCCAGGTGGTTCATTGAGTCCTTGTTTTATTATATAAAACCACAAGTCTTTTTTTCAACTTCATAAAATCTCAACATGTATCTCTTTTCAAAACATAGCATGGCTAAGCATGTCACAACTATATTGTTTTCACTAAGGTATATTTAGGGAATCCTATTAGGATTTAGCATAGCATAAGTATAGAAAATTCTTTTCATGCATGTTTTCAAAATCCACTAAGTATAATGAAAATAGTAGGACTTTAGATGGTAGTGTAACTTGCCTTTTTGGAAGGGAATGATGGTTCATTCCTTGATCTTGCTAGTCTCACACTTTGCTAATTTCACTACAATCATTCAAGTAAACACAAAATCAACTAGCATTCCAAATAATTAATCAAACAACAATTCTCACACATAAAACTATGGGATCTAAGTCATGCATGTAAGCATGCAAGAGATAGTTCTATTTGTAAAGATGGTCTCCACTAGGCTTATAACTTTGTAAGGTCCAAAGTGGTCATTTTTCCAAAGTGGTAAAGTTATTTGCAAAAGGTTTTGTCTAAAAACCATTTTTAAATCCAATCATCATTTTATGTGGTGAAAAATATTTTTATTAAAGCAAAACTTTATGTTTTTCACCAAATGAGTTGCCATTGTAAAACTTGGTGTTTTGGGTCAGTAGGTTTGGTCCAAACCATTATCCCAAAGTTATTACTCAAAATCATTTTCATAACAAAAACCATTATTTTCATTTGGCTAGAAATGACTAAATCAGGTTTTCCATCCTAAACTTTACCAAATCCATTTTCAACACCAAGGGTTGGTTCCTAGGGTCAGTAAGTTCACAACAAGCCATTTTGCGAAGGTTTCAAACTTAAAAACATTTTTGAATCATTTTTCTATTCTAAACAAGCATACAAATGTTTCTGCAAAATCAACCAATCTAACAGATACTATTTGCTAAACCAAAGGCATGGTTGGCTAGGGCTTGTTCCACTGATTCCAATGATACCAAATTTGCAATTTTTGGACGTGTGGATCAAAAGTTACAATGGTTTGAAGATCACAACCTAATCTGATTTCAAATCTGTTTTAAATGAGCAGGGGACACGCAGACCTGTCTAATTGACGGCACCGTTCGCCGATCGGCAACGCGTGCGTTGGATCTAAGCCAATCGTGCCCCAGAGCATACCCTTCACGGTTAAGTGATCTAATCTTGCTCGCCCGATCTAGATCGACGGCTCCTCTTGTCTTGCCAAAAGTCAAGCGCTAGGACAACGGGCGAAGCGGGCAACCAGATGATGGCGGGCGGCAAAACAGAAGCGGAAAGATGGGAGGGTGCTCACCGAGATCGCAGGAGTCCAGGAAGCTCGTCGTGTGGTCGGGGCAAGGGCGACGAGGCGGGAGGAATTCCTCGGAGTTCGCTCAGCGACGGTGTGCTCGTCGCGATCGGAGGCGATCTTGTGGTTCACCCCGAGACAAAACGGAGACGCGGTTAGATGCACAGGATCCAGTCAAAGCTGTGTGCGTGAACTAGAGGGTGCGGGGCGGTCTGAAACTACCTGGGTGCTTGCCGGAGTTGAAGACAGACGCGACGGCGAGGTCGGAGCTTGTCGAAGACGGCTCCCTGGGGCGCACGCGGTCGAACTGAGGGCACAGGAAGATGCATCCGGAGGTGGGGAATCTCCTAGTGTGCTCAGGGAGGCAGGAGGTGGCTGTGGTTTGTCGGATTTCACCAGAGGAGCTCGCCGGAACAGCGGCGGTGCAGGGCCAATTCGAGGCAGCCTGGTGGCGATGTGGAGCTGGTGTTTGAGGGAAAAGACAGAGGGAGGAGGGGTGATTTTGTACGCATGGTCGGGGGCGAGATTAACGCAGCCATTATTCATGAATTGAACGCGGCTTTGAATGGCAGCAACGGCAGCGAGGTTTGGGGAGAGGAGGTCGCGCGGGTGAGGAGGATGAACAGGAGAGTGGGGTCCAGTTGTCAGTGAGGAAAGGGAGTGAGGGGAGGTCCACCGGTCAGTCTCTGTGCGGGTTCAAAAATGAGTATGAAACGTTTTCCTTCTGGGAGGAAAGGCTGGGCTGATTCTGGCCTTGTGGGCTTGGCCGGCTGGGCTGGTCCAGACTCTATTTTTTTCTGTCTGCAATCTTTTTCTTTTTCTAATTCTAATTCTGTTTTGAAATTTCAAACAACCAAACAATGTTTAAATCAAACAAACAAAACAAGTCAACAAACATAAAACTTTTCATTTGAATTTGGTTATGTTTAACACATACACCAATGTCCAAAATGAAATATTATTTAAATCTTTTTAGGTTCCATTTATTAATTAAATAAAATGGACCATTGTTATTAAAATTAAAATAGGATTTATTTTAATTAAATAGTCCTTTTGAAATCTAATTATTTTCAAAACCAAAATAGTAGGTTTATTTGGGAATATAAAATATTTGAAAAACTTATTTAAATTGAATAAATAAGTTTTGATGGTTAATTAGAATAGTAAAACCTTTATTTATAAAACTTGGATATTAAATCCTTATTAATTTATTTAAATAATCCTTATTATTTTATTTATATAAACCTTTGCTATCTTTATTCAGAACAAAATATTTTAATTCAAAGGCTTGGTCAAGGTTTAATTTGGCTTTATAAAATAATCTTTATTTATAAATCCACCTTTTCATTTGAAAACAAAATCTTTTATTAAAAGATCCAAAATAGTAAATCAAAAAATATTTTTATTTTTCTTTATCAAATGTTTATCTTTTTAAATCCCTTTAGGATTTTATTTGATCCAAATTGGTTTGAAGATTTCCAATTGGATTCAAAAGTTTCTTCTGGCCCTGAAAATCAAACAAAATTTTATATTATTCATTTATTTTTCACATTACAAGATTTGGAAAATCTTGGGATGTGACAACTGTTAAACTGAGAGCACTAAATCAAACTAACCCTCTTTATTACTTGTTTCCATTATTTTGTTTTTGCAGGGATCAGGATCAATAAGAAGCTTAATACTGTTAGAAGCTCAACACTGTAAATAGGAAAGTAGTATAGGACTTCATATTTTCTTTCGCATTCTATTGTAAAGAACAATGTAACCATGTATTATCTAATAAAGATATTCCATGATATTTATGGAATTCTTTTCTTGTAGTGTACTCCATTTGTAACTGTAATATTTAATAGTCGGTACAAGGTATTCTTTGAAAATACAATAAATTGTATTATTAAATATAATTCATGTTGTTTTCTTCTTTGATTGCTCTGTTAGTTTGTACCATTTAATAATTGTTGTAAATCTTTCATATTTGTAAAGCTTCATTCTTGTATATTATTTATTTGTTGGAATATTATATTTGCATGTAAATCTTTGTAAAGACCATGTAGTACTATTATAAAATTAAATTTCCTTCCTTTTTTGATTTAAATATTCTAAATATTTATATCTTATTTGAAAATAAGAATTTAATTTCAATTTTTTATTGTGATTTATTTGTTCATTTATAATTTAATTTCAAATCTCTCTTGAATTCAAATATATGATTTGAATCTTCAAATTCGAATTTCTTCCATCCTAATGCAAAGGTTCAACCAAGGTCAGGTCAAAATCTATCGTATCTGCCCTGATGTTTTCATCAGAACAAGAGAGATCTCGATCCCACTATAGCTTCTTTTAGTTTTGCGCGAAAATTCCCCAGATTTTCTAATGCATGAATGCAATGCACACACATGTGTCTTCTCTAATTTTAGGTGCTAATCCTGGGATGTTACAGACTCTCCCCCTTAAAATAAACTTGATCACCGAAGTTCGTATACTCTCTTACGTTTCGAAATGAAGGATATACTTGTATTGATTATGACATTTCTCAACTCCATAGTAACCTCAACTGGGAATAATTGTAGTATCCCATATCCAAATCTTTTCCTTGAATTCTCATCATACTTGACAATCTCCAACTTGTTGTCTTTAATACTCCAAATTTCATTTTACTAAAGTCCCTAAGGGATATGTCCTTGATAATCTCCAACTTGTTGTCTCAAATCCTTAATTTGGGGTCTCTTCTTTAGTTCATTACCCTGATTAGGTATCCTAATCCAACTCCTTTACTTGATCATCGAGCTTCCTTACTATAGTATGTAAGGTCTAGGAAGTCTCACTAAAAACAGGTTTAAAAAAATTATTAGGCGATAGTTGTGGCCAAAAGACTATTCTTCGATTTATCAGTGTATGGTTTATACCTGTAGTCCTTCCTAAGATTGGATTTGTCACATCCCAAAATTTTCCAAATTTTGAAATGTGAAAAATAAATAAACAAAATAAATAATTGTTGAAATTTAGGGTGAAAAGAAACGTTTTGTTTCTAAATGGAAACATCAAAACCCTTCTTGAACAAACTTTGAATAAAATATAATCCAACAAATTTCAATCAAGTGAAATGCATTCATCAATGAATGTACCTTGAAATTTAAACACTTAGAAAAGTTAAACCAAAACTCTAAAACCCTAATGGAATAATTCATTTCCAAGATCTCTCTAAGACTATGGATTTGATCCATATAAAAATTTGTCAACAAACATTATAAATGATCAAGAATAATAAATAAAAATATTATAAAACCATAGAAATTGGCTTCACTCAATTTGGAGCCATAGATAAAAACTTATGAATTTAATAAGATAAAAGGAAATAATTTTCAAAGCTAATAAAGCCCTATCTAAAAACCATACCAAATCTTGAGCAAATAAATCCTAAAGGGATTTAAATAAAAAAATATTAAATAAATTTATACAAATTAGAAACACCAATTTTGGATCTTTAAATAAAAAGATATGGATTTTATAAGGCAAAGAAAGAAAGAAAGAAATAAGGAATATTTAAAAGCCAAATTAAATATTGGCCAAATTCATAAGCAAATGGAATAAAGATATTTCAAATAAAATAAAGGGATAAAGAATATTCAAATAAAAGTATATGGGATTAAACCATATTATAATTATATTAAAATGGGGACAAAATCCCTAAGATAAATGATTAATTAAATCATGGGAAAAATAATGGAAATTGCGAAGAGGATTAAAAAGTTATCTAATTGACTTAAAAAGAATAAAAGAATTATTTGAATAAATAATATGGATTGGAAACATATTTAAATCTTATTTAAAATAAAAACAAATGTCTATTTTAAAATAATAATAAACCATAATAGAATAAAAATAATATTCTAACATGAACTTTAGAATATATTAATAAACAGTATTAAAAACATACTGAAAGTTGAGAAAAGTTTGAAAACAAATTATAGTTTGAAATCATTTGAATAAAATGAAAACAGAAAATCAAAATAGAAAAGGAAAATAAATCAGGAAGAAAAAAATAGAAAACGAAGCCAGCCCAGTCAGGCCCAACACGCACAGCCCAACTCGCAGCCCACCTCTCCCCCGAACCATTGCTTTTCTCACCCACGAGCAAACCCTCTCAGTCACTGACGCTGCGACCCCACACTCACACCCTCTCTCTCGCTGACGACGCAGCCCCACCGCCAGCTCATCATCATCAACCTTGCAGCGACCGTTCCTCCCTCGCACCTCGCCATTTCTGCCATTGATTGATTTGATCAATTCGCATTGATGCTGCAGCGATTACTCCCTGCGACCGTACCCGCTTAAACGCCCCTCTCCCCTCTCTATTTCCCCCACTCTCCACACCCTCTCTGCCCCAGGGCTGCTCTGAATTTGAACCATACCGCACTGCCTCCAACGAGCTCCTCCGGCCAATTCCGGCCAATACCGCGAGCCATTTTGCCCCCAAAGCAAACGAGTGAGATCCCTAGTACCAGACGCACCTGCCAGTGCCTCCCTCTAGACCGCGCGCGCTTCGGAGCATCGGTAAGGACAACACCTGAGCACTACCGTCGACAGTGCCCACTCCGTCCTCCCCTCTCTCTTTGGATGATTCTCCCGCACACGCCGTACCCTCGCATGTCTAACGAACCCTCTGCCTCCCTTTCTGATGCCTTGTAGCCTCTCCTCCGTCAACAACAGGACGTGCCCGTCGCCTGGACCAACTCCGGTGAGCAATCGCCACCGTTCTTGTGCGCCCCTTGACAGAAGGAAGCCACCTTGAGTTTCACTGCAACCACGCAAGCATGGTAAGCACCTCTGTTCCCTCTCTTGATTCCTGGTTGCACCATACCGTAGCTGACAGAGCCGTGGCGCCACTCGTCGTCGCCATCGCCACCAGATCGTGGTTAAAGCGATGTTGTCCGTCGGATCTAGATCGCAAGGCTAGGAATAGATAACTTAACGAAGGGGTGAAACGATCTGTGTTGTACGATTCACTTAAGGATCCTGCGGTACACAGGGCGCGATCCGTGTGAACCGGTACCAACGAATAAGAATAAGACACGTGGCCAGACTCTGTCTGTTAAAATCCAGAAAATGATTTTGTTTGTTTACACTTGCAAAAATCATAAGTATTTTTCTGCTTGGCCAAATTTTACAAATTTTATATCATTGGAATCACAAAAATACAAACTTTGCAACCATGCCATTAGATTAGTATTTTGCTTCTGTAAAATTGGTTGTTTTTGCAGAAACATATTTAGGCTTATTTTGTGTATAAAATTTGTTCTAAAAATGATTTTAGGGTAAAATCTTTTGTAAATGTTTTGTTTGGAACCTACTGACCATAAAAACCAACTTTTGGATTTAAAAGTATATTTTGTTACACTAAGGAATTAATCCTTGAATAAAAGCATTTCTAGTTAAATAAAAATGTTGATTATGGTTTAAAAATGCTTTTTGAGTAAAACCTTTTGAAAATAGTTTGATTTAAACTCTCTGACCTTAAACACCAAGTTTTAGGATTTTAAAATATATTTGATGAACCCTGGTAAATTATTACTTTGTTTAAAGGCATTTTTAGCAAAATAAAAGTATTGCTTTGAATTAAAAATGGAATTTGGATGAAACCTTTTGCAAATGGATTAGTCTAAAACACTTTAACCTTAAAACATTAACATTTGTGTTCAAAAATATATTTGGCAAACATTATAAAGTATTTCTTTGATTTAAATCATTTCTAACAAAACAAAAATGATGTAAATGGCCCATTTTCACTAACTTAATTTTAAATGGTTTTACCACTTTTGTAAATGACCAATAGGAGTTTTAAAATGTTTATAGCCTATTAGAAACCACATTTCCAAATAAAACAATCTTTTGCATGCTTGCATGCATTGTTTTGTTTTCTTTATTTTATGTGATGAATTGTTTGAATGCTAGTTTGAATATTTGCTTGCTTGATTGAATTGTAGTAAACTTTGAAGAGTGAGACTATTGTAAGATCAAGGAGTGTATCTATTTTATCTATGAAAAAGGCAAGTGGCATTATCATCCAAGTCCTACTATTTTCAATACACTTAGTAGAATTTTTGTAGTATGCATGATAGGGCTACTATGTTACTATGTTATGCTAAGTCCTATTAGGATATCCTTTATATCCTCCTTAGTGAAAACATCATAGTTGTAGTATGCTTAGCCCTGCTATAGACTTGGGTGGAATAGATGTTATGACTATATGAAGTGTTGGAAAAATATATGTTTTATATAATAAAACAAGTACTCAATGAATCACCTGGGTGGAATGTGGATACTCAATTGTGGATAAGGTGGAAACAAAGGGAACCATGTTTATATGGCTATCTTTTTCATATGTGCACTAGAAGAAAACCACCCAGGGACTTAGAGATTGAATATGTTTCTCGTACAGTGGCTTCCGTGTATAGCCACATGCTAAATGGGCACTGGCTTAGTCAATTACATAGTGAAAGACCCTTGCATTGGCACATATTCAGGTTAACTAGATTTATGTATTGGAAATATATCCTTACGTTGGTGCCTGGTAGACATGCTAGCATTATGTCTTGGGAGGACTTCTATGGAAAGACTTTGTCACATTCTCGATCTGTCGGTACTCCATTTGGTGTGTACTTAACCAGCGGCCACTGGTGGCGTCAAGATGAGATTGTGTCATGTGGGTAAAGTGTACAACTTCTGGAGAAGATCAAATTCTAAGTACTTAGCCGTGTCCCCGGTTATGGACAACTCTGAGCAACTAAGGCCTGAAGCTATGGAAGATCTCGACATTCCAATTTCTCAAAGTAAAACTTGATGGTGTCAACAAGGGATTAGAAGCACTTGGAGTTTGCCAAGGAGTTCAGAAATATTGTTAAAAGATCAAAACTATTTTGAAAAAGATAGGATAAAACCATATTGCTTTCTGCAAATGAGCCTAAACCCTACTTAGCCAAATATTCATATATTGATAGGATCCCACTTATTTCCACATAGTAGTGAAACTTGCCAATACAATTCAAATGTATTGACCCCTTGTGGCTGTAACTTATTATGTTGCAGGTTTGTTTGATGTTAGTGAAGTGTGTTGATTAGGATTACAAGTCTACAACCAACATGATTTCATGTGGCACTATGAAGATGAAGGACTCCATGCTATATAGATATTTTTGCTGCATTGTAATGAGATAGCCAAATGAGCTATGTAAGATGTAATATAATATTTTATTCCTGGTTATAAAGTTGTACTATGACCTTTGTTTCTGTAGGTTTCGCAGCATAGAAAACAAAAAATTTCCTACGACGTGAACTATGTAACAAGATCTATCTATTAGATACAAACAACGGGTGGATGTATATCCGTAGAGAACATACCCTTGAAGACCGACAAAGCTTAACGAGTTCAACTCGTGGTTGATGTAGACGATCTCTTGCCGATCTCAAGATTGAGAGGAAGTCCTAGCGCCACAAATCAGCAGCGCATCCGTGCTCGCACACACGTTCGAGGCACCGAGCAACCTCCGCCTCCTCGCTCCAGCGATGCAGTGGAAGCACAACTCTTTCTTGCCGAATAGCCACCGGGAACATGTATCTCGCTAGTACGAGACCATGGGGGATAAATTCTAGAGGGGGAGAGAGATCCTTCACGAGGAGGTGTGAGAGACAAGTGAGGAGGGGGGCTCCTTTTATAGGAGGAGTGGGGCACCCAAGGGGGTGGCTGCCGACCATGGGGGCTGCCCCCTCCCCTCCTTCATTCATGTGGGTGGACACTCCACTCACAAAATGGCCTTTAAATTTCCTCCACTCAAAATTCCACTCAAATTCCCATTAAATTTCCACCAAATATAATGCAAACTCTCATTAAATAAAACTCTTTATTTTATTCAGAATTTTTTCAATTACTTTAATGACAAATATTCACAAATAACCCCTTGCTAGAATTCCATTTCACATGCATAACCACTTTATGCAATTTCACCCGAAAACCTGTTTCGGTATCTAGTGAAATAAATTCCTGTGCTTGTTCATTCTTTCGGCATGAAACTTTTGCTCCAATTGGATGTCGGTGTGTCTTAAGTGTGTAACCCTATGTTTCGTGAATAATGCGGACATGATCGATACCCTCTGATCAATAATCGAGCGGGATCCGAGACCCATACTGACTCCCACACATTCAATGATGACTTTCTTGTGATCGTCGGAACCTTTTACGCTAGTATATTAATCCCTTTGTTTCACGATATATTACATGTCCGAGATTTGATCATCGGTATCTCCATACCTAGTTTGATCTCAATCTGACATGCACTCTTTTCTTGTTCTGTGATATAACATTCTAGTGATCAAATCACTTGCTTGCAAGCTAATCAATGTGATATCACCGAGAGGGCCCAAAGTATATCTATCCGTCATCGGGATGAAAAATTCCACTCGATCCATGAGCCTCAACATAACACTTTATTAGTTCAATCCATCTTTATAATCACCCCATTACGGTGTGACGTTTGATGTTATCAAGAAACTCTTCCGTGTTAGTGATCGACATGATCTCATGGTCTAAGGATTAGGATCACTGTAAGTTGTTATAGCAATATAAACTCAATGACTTTGATCGTAATGCTATACTTTGATGAATGTTCATCACACCATTACACTAATGTTGTGATCCCGTTATTAACAACATCCAATGTCCATGATCGAAACCTTGATCATCTTGTTAATCAACGAGCTAGTTTATGAGAGAGGCATAACTAGGAACTTTACATTTGTTTATTAAACACACATGTATTAATGTTTCCGTATTAATACAATTATAGCATGCAAAATAAACATCTATCATATACTTGGAATACACATAATAAACACTTTATTATTGCCTCTCAGGGCATATTCCCTTCAGTATCCCACTTGCACTAGAGACAATAATCTAGTTACATAGTGATAAATCTAACACCCATTGAGTTCTGGTGTTGATCATGTTTTGTTCTAGGGAGAGTTTTAGTCAACGGATCTGCTACATTGAGATCCGTATGTACTTTACAAATCTTTATATCTCCATCCTTGACATGCTCGCGGATGGAGTGAAACCGGCGCTTAATATGCTTGGAATGCTTGTGAGACCTTGGTTCTTTGGCATTGGCAATGGCACCATTGTTGTCACAATAGATCACCATTGGGTCCAACGCATTTGCAACCACTCCTAGTTCGGATATGAACTCCTTCATCCAAACTGCTTCCTGAGCCGCTTCTGAAGCAACAACATATTCGGCCTCCGTTGTTGATCCCGCTACCACAGGTTGTTTGGAGCTCCTCCAACTAACCGCTCCGCCATTCATGAGAAATACGTATCCGGATTGAGACTTAGAGTCATCCGAATCGGTGTCAAAGCTAGCGTCAACATAACACTTAGCAACGAGCTCTTCTTCACCTCCGTATACAAGAAACATATCCTTAGTTCTTCGTAAGTACTTAAGGATATTCTTGACCGCTATCCAGTGTTCCAAACCTGGATCCTATTGGTACCTACTAGTCAAACTAATAGCATGTGCCACATCCGGTCTTGTACATAGCATGGCGTACATTATAGAGCCTATGGCTGAAGCATAGGGGACTTTGTCCATTATCTCTCTTTCTTCCGCCAAAGCCGGACTTTGAGTCTTACTCAATGTCTTACCTTGCAACATAGGTAAGAACCCCTTCTTACTTCCGTCCATTTTAAACTTCTTTAAAATCTTATCAAGGTATGTACTTTGCGATAGCCCTATTAGGCACCTAGATCTATCTCTATAGATCTTTATGCCTAATATGTATGACGCTTCACCTAGGTCCTTCATTGAAAATTTGTTGTTTAGATAACTATTAACACTGTTTAAAAGATCTATAACATTTCCGATCAATAATATGCCATCCACATATAATATCATAAATTCCACATTGCTCCCACTCACTTTCTTGTAAATACAAGCTTCTCCATAAGTTTGGACAAATCCAAACTCTTTGATCACCTCATCAAAGCGGAGATTCCAACTTCGTGATGCTTGCTTCAATCCATAGATGGATCGCTGAAGCTTGCACACCTTGTTAGCATCCTTAGGATCAACAAAACCCTTTGGTTGTATCATATACAACTCTTCTTAAATATTACCATTGAGAAACGCGGTTTTGACATCCATCTGCCATATCTCATAATCGAAATATGCAGCAATTGCTAACATAATCCTAACTGACTTTAGCATCGCTACGGGAGAGAATGTCTCATCGTAGTCAACTCCTTGAATTTGTCGAAACCCATTTGCGACAAGTCGAGCTTTATAGACGGTCACATTACCATCAGCATCAGTTTTCCTTTTGAAAATCCATTTGTTCTCCACGGCCTTTCGGTCGTGAGTTAATTCCACCAAGTTCTAAACTTGATTTTCATACATGGATTCCATCTCGGATGTCATGGCTTCTAACCATTTGTTGGAATCCGGGCTCATCATCGCTTCTTCATACGTCGCAGGGTCATCATTTTCATCAACCATGAAATTCATGACAGGATTTCCTTACAGCTCGAGCCGTCTGCTTGACTGCGAGGTTCTAGTACTCTCTTCGGAGTTTCATGATCATTATCATTAGTTCCCTCTTCAACGGTGGAGCCAACTCCTAACAACTTCCAAGCGCTACTCGCCATACTTTGAAGAGATGGTTCAATATCCTCTTCGAGTTCTACCTTCCGACTACTCACACCTTTCGCGAGAAACTCTTTCTCTAGAAAGGATCCATTCTTGGCAACAAAAAACCTTGCCCTCGGATCTGTGATAGAAGGAATACCCAATAGTTTCCTTAGGGTATCCTATGAATACGCATTTTTCCGCTTTGGGTTCGAGTTTATCCGGTTGAAGTTTCTTCACATAAACATCGCATCCCCAAACTTTAAGAAAAGACATCTTAGGTTTGTTTCCAAACCACAATTCATACGGCGTCTTTTCAACAGATTTAGATGGTGCCCGATTTAAAGAGAATGCAGCAGTTTCTAGTGCATAACCCCAAAATGACAACGGCAAGTCCGTCAGAGACATCATAGATCGAACCATATCTAATAAAGTACGATTACGACGTTCCGACACACCATTTCGCTGTCGTGTTCCGGCAGGCGTGAGTTGTGAAACAATTCCACACTCTTTCATGTGAGTGCTAAACTCGTAACTTAGATACTCACCTCCACGGTCGGACCGTAGAAATGTGATCTTTCTATTACGATGATTTTCCACTTCATTCTGAAATTCCTTGAACTTTTCAAAGGTTTCAGACTTGTGTTTCATCAAGTAGATATAACCGTATCTACTCAAATCATCCATGAAAGTAACAAAATAACGATATCCACCTCGCGCCGACACACTCATTGGACCACATACATCAGAATGTATGATTTCCAATAAATCATGCCGCTCCATTGAACCGGAAAACGGCGTTCTAGTCATCTTGCCCATAAGGCATGGCTCACATGTATCAAATGATTCAAAATCAAGTGATTCCAAAAGTCCATATGAATGGAGCTTCTTCATGCGTTTAATGCCAATATGACCTAGACGGCAGTGCCACATATATGCGGATATATCATCATTAAGTTTAATCCTTTTAGCATCAACATTATGAATATGTGTAACATTATCATCGAGATCTAATAGAAATAAACCATTCATCATCGGTGCATGACCATAAAAGATTTCATTCATATAAATGGAACAACCATTGTTCTCGGATTTAAATGAATAACCACTTCGCATTAAACACGATCTAGATACAATGTTCATGCTCAGTGTAGGCACCAGATAACAATTATTCAAGTTTATAACTAATCCCGACGGAAAGTGGAGAGGCAGCGTTCCGACGGCGATCACATCAACGCTTGATCCATTGCCGACACGCATCTTGACCTCACCCCTTGCTAGCGGTCGCTTGTTCAAAATTTCGATTCGAGTTACAAATATTAGCAACTGAATCGGTATCAAATACCCAGGTGCTACTGCGAGCACTAGTCAAGTACACATCAATAACATGTATATCATATATACCTTTGTTTGCCTTGTCGGCCTTCTTGTCTGCCAGATACTTGGGGCAGTTGCGCTTCCAGTGGCCAGTCCCCTTAAAATAGTAGCACTCGGTATCAGACTTAGGTCCAACTCGGGGTTTCTTTTCAAGCACGGCAACAGGCTTGCCGCCCTTACTACCCTTCCGTTTTCCCTTCTTGTATTTCTTGAAACCAGTGTTCCTATTGATCATCAACACTTGATGTTCCTTTTTTATCTCCACTTCTGCAGTTTTAAGCATTGACAGAAGCTCGGGGAGAGACTTCTTCATGCCTTGCATATTATAGTTCATCACAAAGCTCTTATAACTAGGTGGCAGAGACTGCAGAACACGATGGATGCCTAAGTCAATGGGAATCGTTATTCCCAAGGACACATGATTATCGGCATAACCCGACATCTTGAGTACATGCTCACTAACGAAGTTGTGCTCTTCCATCATGCAGCTAAAGAACTTTTCTGAAGCGTTGTATCTCTCTACAGCAGCATGTGTGTCGAAAATCATTTTCAACTCACCCATTGTATCAAATGCATTGCCGTTTTTGAAATGCTTTCGAAGTTCCGGCTCTAGCCCATACAATTTGCCGCAATGAACTAAGTTGTGGTCCTCCTGACGAGTCTGATAGACATTCTTCTCCTCGTCAGGGGCATCATCTAAAGGTGGGGGGCCTAACGGCGCTTCTAGCACATATTGCTTTTGTGCAGCAGAGAGGAGAATCCTCAAATTCATGGCCCATTCGGTAAAGTTGCTACCGTTCGTTGCTAGTTTCTCTTTCTCCATGAACACATTGAAATTAAAAGCAGGTGGTGCCATCTACAACAGAATTTGTAAAGTTTAGACTAAGTGTATGATAGATTGAGTTCAACTAATCCATATTACGAATGAACTCCCACTCAAAAACGACATCCCTCGTGCCTTTTTGGTGATTACATGAACCAAATCCACTATACCAAGTCCGATCATCACGTGATTCGGTATAGCTTCAAAGGCGAGCATCAAATGGGCATCATATCAACTATATTACTCATGCTTAACCTTTCGGTCCGTGTTCTGAGGCCATGTCTTTACATGCTAGGCTCGCCAAGTTAGAACCTTAGTATTCGCGTGTGTAACTGTTTTACACCCGAAATATGGTCGTGGATCCAAGAACACCCGATCATCACGTGATGTCTTGGAGCGACGAAACAAAATCGGTGCATACTAAAGGAAGAACACATTCTTATCTTGATATTTAAATGAGGGATCATCTTATTATGCTAACAAAGCGCTAAACAATCAATATAAGATGTTATCAAACATCACATGTTTATTAGTGAAATGATATGGTTCCCGCAGATGATCTCTATCATGTGCATCGTGGTATGATCACTATCATACCTATATGTGTAAATCCAAGGTCTATGGAGTTTACACGCTATGTGTGTTGTAAGAGTATCATCTCATACTTCTACTTACAACACTACCATATCATAACACTAGCCCAGCAACAATCTAAACTAGACGCCTCTAATTTATCCATTGCAATTTTTACGTGGCTTAGGGCTTTCGAGATAGAACCGTTCTTACCTACGAACATGAACCACAACGAGGATAACCAAATTGTTGGCAACTCGTTTGCAAAATAGATATTGACTATAGTAGGAGAGACAGACACCCGCTAGCCACTTATGCAAACTAGTTGCATGTCAAGCGTGGAACAGGTCTCATGTGCGAGGACATGTAAAGTTTGTCCGGGACGCTTCATCCCACTATGCCACCAATATCCAAAATTACAACAAAGGAGCAACAACATGATCATCATCGCCCACATACTCATATGTGTACTACCCGTGTAAAGTATCTACGCATAGATCCGGCTCTGATACCACTATAGGTTTCGCAGCATAGAAAACAAAAAATTTCCTACGATGTGAACTATGTACCAAGATCTATCTATTAGATACAAACAACGGGCGGATGTATATCCGTAGAGAACATACCCTTGAAGACCGACAAAGCTTAACGAGTTCAACTCGTGGTTAATGTAGACGATCTCTTGCCGATCTCAAGATCGAGAGGAAGTCCTAGCGCCGCAAATCAGCGCATCCGCTCGCACACACGCTCGAGGCACCGAGCAACCTCCGCCTCGCTCCAGTGATGCAGCGGAAGCACAACTCTTTCTTGCCGAATAGCCACCGGGAACATGTATCTCGCTAGTCCGAGACCATGGGGGATAAGTTCTAGAGGGGGAGAGAGATCCTTCACGAGGAGGTGTGAGAGACAAGTGAGGAGGGGGGCTCCTTTTATAGGAGGAGGGGGGGAACCCCAAGGGGCTGCCCCATCCCCTCCTTCATTCATGTGGGTGGACACTCCACTCACAAAATGGCCTTTAAATTCCCTCCACTCAAAAGTCCACTCCAATTCCCATTAAATTTCCACCAAATTTAATGCAAACTCTCATTAAATAAAACTCTTTATTTTATTCAGAATTTTGTCAATTACTTTAATGACAAACATTCACAAATAACCCCTTGCTAGAATTCCATTTCACATGCATAACCACTTTATGCAATTTCACCCGAAAACCTGTTTCGGTATCTAGTGAAATAAATTCCTGTGCTTGTTCATTCTTTCGGCATGAAACTTTTGCTCCAATTGGATGTCGGTGTGTCTTAAGTGTGTAACCCTATGTTTCGTGAATAATGCGGACATGATCGAGACCCCTCTCGGATCAATAATCAGAAGCGGGATCTGGAGACCCATACTGACTCCCACACATTCAACGATGACTTTCTTGTGATCGTCGGAACCTTTTACACTAGTATCTTAATCCCTTTGTTTCACGATATATTACATGTCCGAGATTCGATCATCGGTATCTCCATACCTAGTTTGATCTCGTTACCGACATGCACTCTTTTCTCGTTCCCGTGATATAACATTCTAGTGATCAAATCACTTGCTTGCAAGCTAATCAATGTGATATCACCGAGAGGGCCCAGAGTATATCTATCTGTCATCGGGATGAACAAATTCCACTCTCGATCCATGAGCCTCAACATAACACTTTATTAGTTCTGAATCCATCTTTATAATCACCTTGTTACGGTGTGACGTTTGATGTTATCAAGAAACTCTTCTGGTGTTAGTGATTGACATGATCTCATGGTCTAAGGATTAGGATCACTTCGTAAGTTGTTATAGCAATATAAACTCAATGACTTTGATCGTAATGCTACAATTCGGATGAATGTTCATCACACCATTACACTAATGTTGTGATCCCGTTATTAACAACATCCAATGTCCATGATCAGGAAACCTTGATCATCTTGTTAATCAACGAGCTAGTTTATGAGAGAGGCATAACTAGGAACTTTCTGTTTGTTTATTAAAAACACATGTATTAATGTTTTCATATTAATACAATTATAGCATGCAAAATAAACATCTATCATATACTTGGAATACACATAATAAACACTTTATTATTGCCTCTCAGGGCATATTCCCTTCAGTTTCTTGATATTACATCTCAAACTGTGGATGCTAGCTATTGATCCAGGGACTAGCATTGTAAACACAGGGATCTCTACCTTATCAGGTTGGGACCGCTATAGGATTTGAACTCATTTAGTCCATACCCTTTGAAATTTCTTGTTCCTATACAGATGTCCAATTGGTTGTGCTTTATTCCCTCTTAAGGATCACTTAAGAGTTAGTTCTTAGTTTATTAGGATTAATATATTCTATCTCCTTCAAGCCTTTACCTTATTAAGCTTTTAGAAACTCCTTTGTTATCACCTTAAGTACTTCTTCAACTTCCATTTATTAATTACCTTAAGGTCTAAGAACTACTACCTTGAAGTAAACTTCGATCTTTCATCCAGACATACTCCTGAAAGTACTTTTAAAATGATGAATTCTTTTAACCTTATAAAAATTAAGGTTTAATGTTGTCATAGGTTAGTACTTCTTCTCCAACCTTTACTCAAGATTCTAATAACAGTACTTCCATTTAATGTTTACTCTCCCCCTTAGGGTTTACTAATGGTCCCTAAACTGCCTATATAATACCCATTGGCTTATAACTAGGGTTGGTATTTATCCAGCTTATACTCTACCTCTTCAAGGTCTCATGCAAGAACTTACGGTATACCCACACAATTATGGATCTCCGAAATTGACCTTCCCACATTATTTGTCTTTCTTACTACTTGACATTCTGTCTTTTGTAAGACCTTATTTCGCGAAGCGTCTTGGAAAACGGTCGCTTTGATGTTTTATACTACTTTATGTCTTACTGAACTTAGGCCAAGTTTTATGTTGTTTATGTAATACTAAGATGATTTGGTTAACTAAATCAACAAAATACCAGCTGCGGACCATCCTAGGGTGTATGTATTATCCTACAGTTTTTGACATACCACTGGCATTCTCTCTGAATTGTCAGAGCTTGAATACCATTTTGTTCCAAAACTTCTTCTTTGCACCTATTCAAGATACTTCCATGAACTTGGTACAGCCTCTTCATTAACTTCTTAGCAACATTACCTATTTTGGGTGAAATTAATTTCATCACTTCTTGTTGCTCCATACATCTTCTACACTAACCTTCCTTCTTATTGCTGGCTAGTAATGATGTGAACTTGATTCATCCTTCAAATTGTGTTGATACTCCTTATATTTTGCTTCACTCTTCATGTAAGTCTTCATCTTGATCTTTGGAACTCGTCACTCCCTTACACGAATTCCCATTCATATCTAGGTCTATAACATCAAGTAATAACTGGATGTTGCAACATGCATTTGCATACCAAGTCAAACTTCATGAACGGATCTAGTCAATCCAGAAAATCCAAGAAAAACCAATAAGTCCAAATGTGGTACACATATCACACAATATTCTAAGCCCGTAATATAGTAGTTGAGTATAATATCACTAGAATTCAGGCTTAGTTGTGTAGTATATGACACCTCCTCGCATAGGTTTACATCGTGATACTTAGCACTTAGGGTCAAACTATTTTTTGTTTTAATATTACCCAAATTGCTCAATTGCAACAGGATAATTTTAATCAAAGTGCTCTCTAAATAGTTACATCAACTTATTATTTCTCTTTTGGAATCTCTAACTATATCCAACCTTTCATTATTTAGTAAACTAACCTCACATGATCTATCAAAAAGGCTAACAATAACCTATCAAATGACTTAGACCCAAGATTATCAGAGATTTATACATTTATGACTTCTACCATGGTTCTACTTTGTTCTATACTTACTCTACTTCAAGATAATTTACTAATTAATTTTCATATTTATACTCTCATCATGGTTTCAGAGCTAATCTAACCATGATCTTGTTTATGTTTTACCTATTCATCATGATTTAAGAGTAATCTTATCCTGATGACTTTACTTCTTTCCTTAATATATTGAATTCTTAACAAAATTCCACTTCATCACATAGAATTCTCAAGTGAATCCCACATGATTTACTACCCATTATAACTATAATGCTCTAATGGTTTTTATTGTGTTATCTATTGTTATCAACTAACAATCAGATTATGTTGACTTACATAAACTCTATGGTTATACTACACCATTTAAACTACTCCATAAGATTTCTTACACTTAGTCATAGTATACTTTGATGTTTTAGCTTACTTAAGACATATTAATGGTGTTCTACCTTCTTAGAACTAGTACTATACCGAGAACATATGCATAACTACTGCTAAGAAAAACGACCAAAACATCCAATTTTAAGTGTGACAAGGTTATCCTCAAGTGGATACCCATCACAAGTCATAAGCATATTTGGTTTAGATAAGATGGCTCCTATAGTCACTATCCAACCTACAGATCATCCTAAAAGGGTTTTAATCCTAATGTCAAAGCATATGCTCTGATACCAGCTGCGAAGACCCAGCATATCACTGCATGATGTAGTACACTATAGTCGTTGACATAACAACAATGAAACACCGTTCACTAGTATTACACCCTTAGAGTGGTACAACAGAAACACAGCAGCTCCAATACATGACTCTAGGTTACAACTCGACTCTTTACATAAGATCCAGAGAACACTCTAGGTTAAAGAGAAAGAATTAAACTTCTTACAAAGAAGAATCAGAAATAATCAAATCATAACTATTATGCTAATAAGATTAGCATCTAACTCTTTTGCTTGTATTGTTGTTATTGCAATACTCTATAGAAGTAGGTTCTATGGCTAGAGATTATATTTCTATCTAATCGGCAACTTTGTCTTCACTTTAGTTGACGTATATGTTGACTTCCTTTACTTCATTGAAGAGCTTGAGATTTTGATGATGATTACTGGAGCATAACTTGATGTAGATGTTGTTTGTATTGGCTTCAGAATCTAGCAAGGTTTAAGAAGATACGTTGAGCACGAACGTACTCAGCAAATTCACTAAAAAGGAGTGTTTGATGCACTATATCTATAGCCAAAGACTATAGGTCATAGGCAATGCAAGTTTTTGTAAACATTTCTTCAAATGTTGCTTTTATTCTGAAAGGCTATGTCCGTCAGCCTTCACAGGTTTACCAGAACATTCGTGGAGTTCCTTTCCTGCAACGTTCGTAGCTCCTTCCCGGAACACGGAGTAACAAGTTATAGTTCTTACACTCTGCATAGGTGCGTTACTTTACCCATAAGAGATCTTAGCTTTGTTGCACATCCGGGATGCAAACCCGTTCACACTTCCTTGGTATGAGGCCCAGACTAATATCCAAGCCAATCAGTGCCCTCTCCGCCACCCCACATGTATGCACGATCCTTCGGGGCCGGCTCACCTCTGTTAAGCCCCCTTTCGGGCAGGCTAAAACCCTGATGAGTTCCCAAAGACTCTATGAGCTGGTGATGCCCCTGGCAAGTGCCATATAGGTCCGGCTATACCTCCGGCAGCCACTCATAGATAATCTAGACACCAAAATCGTGGGGCCTAAGGGTTCCCACCCATATGTTGGATCCACACAAGGAATCACAATGTCACGTTAATGTCGTCTTGCCTACATGCGGAAGGAAAAGGATACAGCTGACTTCTCCGTCCCATTCCAAATATCATGGTTAACGCGTGATATACAACGCAAGAATCACTGACGACATTGGTTGTTAAGTCCTAGATAATATGTTCCTTTACCGCCGGAACTTTTATAGTAGGTTATTACCTCATGGTAAATAACCTTTACTCGTATTATTACGAAAATAGTGTTTTCTGACCTTCTTCAAATGCAGGTGATGACAACACTGGATTTTCAAAAAAAATACAGAAAATAATCAAAGGACATGAGCAAGTGTGAACTTGCCTTTTGTGATTGCAAGATTATGCATTCACGGTCTTCGAGACAATATAAGATCCAATATCTGAAATCGGCATCATTGGTCCAGTAAGGACTAATGTTTAAAGAAGCAATATGTAATTATGCATAAGTAATGCTATGCATCTGGTAAAACTCCAAAAGTGGATCCCCAATACTTTGAGTGAGGTGAGTTTAGGTGATTCTTTTAAGAGTTGATTTATCTTCAAGTTTTACTTTACAAGTAATGGCATATATAAAGAAATTAAGTGTTAATAATCCAAAATATACAAGTAAAGGATAAAGTAATGTTATTATGATTATTTTTTATCTGGTGACTATGATAAAAGTCCTTGGGTTGAGTTGTTAAGAGTTGAAGGAACTATTATAGAGTTATTGTTTGAAGTGGCAAAAATAATAACCTTCGAAGAAAAGGTTCCTTTGATAAGGTTTAAACAATCTTTAAGGGTCAATAGAATGTGGTCGATGTCTCTTAGCGTTTTTTCGATTAGTTTGGTCTTGAGAAACTTTATGTCTTAATTGAAATAGACCAAAGTTAACTATAAAAATATAAGTAGTTTATTAAACATGATGTTTATAAGCTTTTGAGACTAAAGTGAACTTTAAAAGGGTAATTAAACTTAAGGTGTACTTTGTTTTAATTATTCTTAAGTTTTGGGATTTATGATTAGTATGACTAAAGTGTGGGATTATTCACTTTATATTTAAGAGAATGATTATATTAAGTTTGTTTTGCTATTATGAAAATAACATGCAACGATTCAATGAAAGTATAATTTGGATGATATTGTTAAGGTGTTAGATTTAAAGTCATGTTAACTATTCTTTAGATGTTAAGATCATTCCCTCTTTAATATTAGTGAATGATGTATAAAATTATCTTAAATACTGTGGTTTTGAATTTTGATTTAGGGTTTAAAAGAGTATTATAAAGTTAATGATTTATGCTTAAGTTTTTTTAATATAAATCTTAGTTATGGTTTAGAACTTTAGTAATTAGATTTTAAGGTTTTAATATTTCTAAAGAAATATAATTATTTCTTATTTAAGAAATGTTTTTAAAGAATTTAAAAATAGGTAATAGACAAGGATTTATTACTTTAAAATAGTAAAAACCTTTCTAATAGTATATTTAATAATTTTCTAGTGTAATATATTTATTCAATATTTTAAAAATGATTTTTATTTATTTTTAAGTATTATTATGATGTTTATAAAATTCCATCAAGGTTTAAATGTCTTTGAATATTTACTTCATATTTTATTTATAAAAAATTAAATTAGTATTATTATAAAATATTAGATTTATTTTTATAAAAGTTACTTTTATTAGGACTTTTCGTTATTTTATGAAATTTCACTTAAGATTTAATAGTGTTAATATTTATTTGCTTTATATTTATATTAACAAGTAAGATTATAGTTTTCCTATGTAGATATTATTCTTGTGGTCATTTTGATACATCATATGTATTTTTGGGATTTTTCTATATTTTTCTAGGGTATAAATTATGTTTAGGGGTAGTTTGGTCATTTAGTAATTTGGTAAATATCTTATTTTCCTTTGGAACCGGACCAGGCTCACTGTCTGGCCCATCTGGACCCAACTTGGCCCAACTAATCTTGGGGGTCAAACCCCACCCAGTTGCCACTGGACCGACCCATCGGCCCAGTGCCCCCTCTCTCTCTCTCTTGAGCTCGTTCATCCTCACCTACTCATTCCTCTCTCTGGCGACTAGAAGTTCCTCACCGTCGCTGCTCGATTGCGATGAGGCAGGCCATTGTGGTCGCCGCCGATGGTCGCCAGGGCTTCGCCTCCATCTGGCCGACCTGGCCCTCCAAGATGATTTATCTTTAAGGCTCTCTCGAGCTCGCCCCTTCCATTTTCTACACGTCTAGGGTTTATGTGCCTTAGTCTCGCCGAGCCTCGGCGATGGCTTGATGTTCCTTGGGGGTGTCTTGGTGCTGGTTGAAGTGCCACGGGCGCTCCCTGTGTCGCCATGTCGTTGCCTCTCGATTTTCCACCGTCAGACTGCTTCCTCTACGGCGAGCTATGAACTTGCCCCAGGTAGGTGCCACTCATCCTTTAGGACCCTCTCTTCCTCTTGTTGTTCCACACTAGTTAAGTTCCTCTTCTTATCTTTGGTGCTCAATGATTCATAGTGATTTGCTAATTGATCTGTTTTGAGTATGTGAACTTTTAGCTAGGTATAATGGTGGTGGTGTCAGTGGTATATGTGCTTAATCTTATTCAATTTAGTGAGCCTTTACTATGTTTTGATGCTTGGATGATAAGATACTGAAGCTTGATTTCGTGTTGGTTACTTGGGCTTGTTGTGATTGCCTTAATATTTAATTGCTAGCCCTAGAATAAAATGACTACCAATTGATGATGAGTTTGGACAGCTAAATGATTCCTGGAAATAATTATAGGAATGATTTGCTTTCTTGTATAGATGGGATTTATAAATAAATATTATTCATTTTACTTTATTTTACTGTTATCAAACTAGGGTTTATGTGATAAGGAAATGATCCTATTACAAGAATACTTTCTGCTTACTAGTAGAAAGATCAAGTATGTAGGATTTGTCTTTGAGCTATCCCTGTGATGATTAGCTATATGGAAGAAAAAATATGATTATATTATCCTATTCTTGTTTGTTGTAATACTTGGTAGTAATTGCATGAGCAGGGTCTGATTTCTAAGCTGATTGTTAGGAAATTGATTTGATTTAACCGGTTTATGAAAGTTTGCAACTGGAATCTTAATAATAAGCATATGTCTAATACCTTGGTTACTATTGAGATGCTACTCAATATTTGGGATGTTCTCAATAAAAGATCAGGAGTATATTTGCTTATATTAAATTTCAAATTACTGAATACTAGCTTAATTCAATGATGTATAAGCTGAGATTTAGGTTGTGAATTTGGGAAGATGGAATGATGTATCTTCAAACGGGATATGGTTCCCATAAAAACTGGGTAAAGAAATGATTTGAAGTGATACCCTGTGGCTGTAACTCATTTTGTTTGCATGAGTATTTGATGTGGATCTTAGCTAGTGAATACAGTGGCTTCTGTTACTGCTTTTGTTGTTGTGGTGCCTCCTATTGGAGTCTGCACATCAACAGGCTGGTTTAACATGATTAGCTGCTATTGATTAATTGCTTGCTGAAATTCACCACCATGCTAAATGACCAATGACTAAAATTGAGTGGAGATTACCCCTGCCTATGATGCGCAAGCTGAGGCTGTATCTTTTCAGGAACATAGCAGATACTAGATCTGCTGCTATATGTCTGGCTGCACTGGATGGAACTATCCTTTCTCTGGATAAATGATGGAAATATTTGAAAAGAGTTCTTGTCTGTGATGCTAAGGCTGAGACTCCAATTTAAATACAAGAACAGATACTACTATTTTCTCAGCTCTATGATGTCTAGCATGGCTTCTATGCCAACCTGAGAGCATGCCCCTACCAAAGGCCCTTTTTTACACGATAAGGACATATTTGTAGTTTGATTCCTTGATCTAGCCTAGGATGCAAAGACCTAGGCTTTTACTGAATAGGAATAGATATTATGATGTAACTTTCTAATTATCTATGAGGAATATACATAACATATCTATGTAGATCTGAGAGAACATCCCTCCAATCCTCCTAGATGATTATCTAGTTGAAGGGTAGATGGAACTTGTTGATGTGTATTATTTCCCTTGTATTCCCAGATATGTATGCAAGATATAAAAACATATGTTGCATGATCTAGTAGTATAGAAACATTTTGTTGTTGTTGATTCTGTGATGTGACTTGTGGTTCCTAGTGGATCTTGTTCCTGGATGCTTCTTGATCTACTCCTCCTACCTGCTCACTTGGCTTGCTCCTAATACTGCTGCCTTGCATTTGATTAACCTACACATGTGAATCTTGTGCTCCTGAACCTTGTCCTTCTGGATCCTATAGAACTGGCTTCTTGTGATTACTTATTCTTCTGTGATACGCCTCATTTCCCCCTCCTTATACTACTTGATCTTCTCTTGGATGGCTTATGTAAGCAACCAGATGCTGATTGGGTGGTGGATTTGGTGGTGGTGTGAAGAAATGAATGGGTGTTCTTGAGAAGAACATGTTGTGTGAATAGAACTAGATGGATGTGGTTGTGAATTGGTTTGGACAGAAAATAGAGCAGTGTTGGCTTTGCTGCTATGGCAGTAGGTTGCCTTATCAGTTCCCTGGTGTCTCTATGTGTTGACAACGAACACATTTGCATGTGTTGTGTGAGATGTCTGTGGGCTTGCCTCACTCAAATGGATAAGATCAAGTGAAAACCTGATGTTTTACCATTTGACTTTTTATTCGACTTTGGTAAGAATTGCCCCTGGTCAATGATGGTGCTTTGAGGCTTAATCTGATAAGAACAGATACTATTTTATTTGGTAAAACTTGCCCCAATTTAACTTCTCAGTGATGTACTGAACAGTGCATTACACTGTTAAACTGAGAGCACTAAATCAAACTAACCCTCTTTATTACTTGTTTCCATTATTTTGTTTTTGCAGGGATCAGGATCAATAAGAAGCTTAATACTGTTAGAAGCTCAATACTGTAAATAGGAAAGTAGAATAGGACTTTATATTTTCTTTCGCATTCTATTGTAAAGAACAATGTAAACTTGTATTATCTAATAAAGATATTCCTTGATATTTATGGAATTCTTTTCTTGTAGTGTACTCCATTTGTAACTGTAATATTTAATAGTCGATACAAGGTATTCTTTGAAAATACAATGACTTGTATTATTAAATATAATTCATGTTGTAATCTTCTTTGATTGCTCTATTAGTTTGTACCATTTAATAATTGTTGTAAATATTTCATATTTGTAAAGCTTCATTCTTGTATATTATTTCTTTGTTGGAATATTATATTTGCATGTAAATCTTTGTAAAGACCATGTAGTACTAATATAAAATTAAATTTCCTTCCTTTTTTGATTTAAATATTCTAAATATTTATATCTTATTTGAAAATAAGAATTCAATTTCAATTTTTTATTGTGATTTATTTATTCATTTATAATTTAATTTCAAATTTCTCTCGAATTCAAATATATGATTTGAATCTTCAAATTCGAATTGCTTCCATCCTAATGCAAAGGTTCAACCAAGGTCATGTCAAAATCTATCGTACCTGCCCTGATGTTTTCATCAGAATAAGAGAGATCTCGATCCCTCTATAGCTTCTTTTAGTTTTGCGCGAAAATTCCCCAGTTTTTCTGATGCATGAATGCAATGCACACATGTGTCCTCTCTAATTCTAGGTGCTAATCCTGGGATGTTACACTCCTCATGCTCATGACTCTCCGAGCCCCGAATCTCAAGCTCTTCATCAACAACATCAACCTCCCCAAGATGGGGCTCCTTCTCAAGGCACCTCCCAAGGTCAAGCTCGTCAAGAACATGGGCAAGCAAATGATGACCAAGGCTCTGCTCCAAATGATGACTCTCCCGAGGTGGAAATTGATTAAGATGATCCTCGTATTCGTGCTTATAGTCAAGGCGGGAACTCAAATGGTGGCAATGACCAAGTGGTTGCTCAAGAATCTCGTATTGAAGCACAAGCCCACCGTCAAGCTTATCGTCTCGCCAAGCTCGTTCGAGATGGCCATATCCTTGATAATGTTTATGGAGATTTCAATAGAGGTTCCACTACTAGGAGGCAATTAGCCTCTTTTAGCTTTCACCATGCTTTTATCTCTCATGTGGAACCACAGAAAGTCTTCGAGGCTCTTGAAGATGATAATTGGCTTGACGCTATGAACGAAGAACTTCACAACTTAAAGAGGAACAAAGTATGGACCTTGGTTGAGCGGCCCAAAGATTGTCAAAACGTCATCGGAACCAAGTGGTTTTTCAAGAACAAGTGTGATGCGAATGGGGTAGTCGTGCGCAACAAGGCAAGTTTAGTTGCCCAAGGATACTCACAAGTTAAGGGCATCGACTATGGTGAGACTTATGCCCCCTTTGCTCTCCTTGAATACATTCGTATGCTTCTTGCTTTTGCTACTCATCATAACTTCAAGTTGCATCAAATGGATGTTAAGAGTGCTTTTCTTAATGGGCCTTTGAAATTGTTGGTATACGTCACGCAACCTCTGGGCTTTGAGGATCCACTTTTCCCAAACCATGTCTACAAGCTTAATAAGGCACTTTATGGTCTCAAACAAGCCACACGTGTGTGGTATGATTGCCTTAGAGAACTCTTGTTAGACTATGGCTTCGAAGTGGGCCTCATTGATCCCACTCTTTTTACTAAGAAATTTGGAGGCCACTTGTTCGTATGCCAAATCTATGTTGATGACATTATCTTTGGTTATATTAACAAAACTTTTAATGAGGATTTTTCCAAGATCATGACCGATCTCTTCGAGATGTCCATGATGGGAGAGTTGAAGTTTTTCCTTGGGTTTGAAGTCAAGCAATTGAGGAAAGGGACTTTCATCAACCAATCCAAATACATTCAAGACATGCTCAATAAGTTCAAGTTTGATCAAGTCAAAGGTGCCAAGACTCTCATGCCAACTAAGGTTAATCCTGTTCTCGATCCTAAGGGTAAGGATGTGGATCAAAAACTTTATCGCTCTATGATTGGTTCTTTGCTCTATCTTTGTGCATCCTAACCAGACATTATGTTGAGTGTGGGTATGTGTGCAAGATTCCAAGCCGCACCAAAAGAAAGCCACGTGGTGGTGCTCAAGAGAATCTTTCGATATTTGGTTCACACCCCAAACTTTGGGTTGTGGTACCCCAAGGGAGCCAGCTTTGACCTCATTGGATACTCAGACTCGGATTGGGCTGGTGACAAAGTGGGAAGGAAGACAACCTCCGGAGCTTGTCAGTTTCTTGGAAGATCCTTGGTTTGTTGGTCCTCGAAGAAGCAAAACTATGTGTCTATGTCCACTGCCGAAGCTGAGTACATCTCCGCCGCAAGTTGTTGTGCTCAATTGCTATGGATGAAGCAAACCTTGAAGGATCTTGGACTTTCTTTTGACAATGTGCCCCTTCTTTGTGACAATGAGAGTTCCATTGCTATTTCTCACAACCCCGTGCAACAAAACCGGACTAAGCACATTGAGATTCGTCATCATTTCATTCGGGACCATGTTGCAAGAGGAGACATTTCTTTGGAGTATGTTCCCACTAACACAAATCTTGCGGATCTTTTCACGAAGCCTCTTGATGAAGCAAGGTTCCAAGAGTTAAGGCATGAGCTAAATATCATATATTCAAGCAATGTGGCTTGAGTACCTTGCACACCTATATTTGTTTGGATGTAGGCATGTATTTAGGGGGAGTGTAGTTCCTCTTATGAACGAACACTACACCTATTATGCGCACATTAAAGTTTTCATCCTCTATAGTCTCTAAAGGAGACCATTTGAGCTTCATGATGAGTGTTGGTAATGAACCCAAGATATATCTTCGCGGTGTTAAGCCATTTACTCTTATATAAGGTGGCCTCGGCCACCGACCCTTTTGTGTTTCTTGTTTGGTTTTCTTTGTTTTTGTGTGATTGGTTGTTCTTGTCTCTTCTTGGTGTCTTTTATTGTTTTGGTTCTTCATAGTTTGAGATCTCTATCCCAAGCCTTTCCTTTCCTCAAGCCCTCTCCATTCCCTGCACAAGTTCTCCCTTGTTGTCTTCCTATCCTGAGAAAGTGTTTCTGGCGTCACCGGAACTTCCGGCCAGTTGCCGGAACTTCCGGTCAACACGTTGTTCTTCGGAACTGCTTGCTGACCTGGCTAACTTCTGCCTGGCTCGGAACTTCCAGTGAGGCTCTTTGTCCTATATAAAGTGGGCCCTGGGAAAAACGGTATCTTCTTCCAGTTTTTCCCAAGACCCACTTCTTATTTGGAGCAGCCGCCGGCGATCCCTACTCCGCGGAGGTGCTCCATCCCCTCCGTCTTCGGCCACCCTTCCTCAGATATCCTTCGTGGGAACCTTCCCCACCTCGATCTCCCACCATGGACTCCGGTATTTGCCCTCAACTCCCTCCATTAATGGAGATCTTGCTTTCTCTCCATTGCTTGAGTTAGGGCTCACCTTGTCTAGGCTAGTTCTTTTGCTAGAACTTGTTGGGAGATCTTGTTAGGCCTAGGGAACCTTGCTAGGGTAGATTGGTCCAATACATTCGTGGGAATCCATACATGTGCGAGTTAGATCTACATCCATGGCTCCTCCTGTTGAACCGCCATGTTCGTGGCCTCACCAGAACTTCCGGCGAGTCACAACCAGAACCTACGGTGGTAACATTTTCACCGGAAGTTCCGACGGCTCGGCGGAAGTTCCAACGCACAGTATATGATTCCCTAACTGTATTTTTCCAATCTCCTTTTGTTTCTTCTTTCGAACTTGTGCACTTACCCCACCTTCCCTCCCTATTCTTTTGCTTTCTTCTCAGGGCAAGGTGTTTCCCGCAAAGGCAAGCGCACCCGTCGTCCTTCCTCCGATGCTCCTCCCAAGATTAATGAAGAAGATCTTGAGGTTGTGCATCTGTCTTCCCAGACTACCCGTCAGAAGTGTCGTGGGAATGGTCACGGCAGATGCTGCAATCGGCAGCGAGTAGTAGAACGAGGGGCAAGGGCGGCCAGCCATCTGCGGTGCGAGATGAGGGCAAAGACACAGGGTTTTACCTGTGTTCGGCCCTGAGGGTAAAGACCTACTCGCTAGATTGTATTATGGAGGTGTTACAATGGGCGAGTTCAATGCTAGGCGCGAGTCGCTTGGGTGTATGAGGGAACGTCTCTCTACTCGCCTATAGGGAGGTTTATATAGGCTCACCTCCCTAGGGTTTACATATCTCAACCGATTCAGCTTAAAGCTTGAGTCGCTTAACCTAATCCGATCGGGCCTATCTACTGCTTTGGCCTTCAGCTTCCGATGCTCGGTGCCTTGCTAGGCTTCAATCCACTCGCCGTTATGCGGCCCACTGCCACTCACGGGCCGGAACGCCCCGGGTATACCCCAAGAGGCATATCCCCATCGAGTCCCCGAGGCCGTCGTCGATTACGTAGGTGGTTGGCCGCAATGAGTACACGGCTTGAGTAGGCATCCAATGAATCGTCGGCGGGCTCGCATAAAGGTAAGAAAACCAGTGATCCAAGTCGCGGCTTTGGCGAGTCGAGTCGGCGAAACACTGCCATAGTGATTGGGTCGACGAGCCGAGTGGCCGGAGTTGGACCGTCAGGCGTGGTCAAACTAGCCGTTGGGGTAATCCAATGGTAAATTTTGGCGTAATCATCGCGCGGTAACGGCTTCCTGATTTGGCGGGTAACATCCATTATATAAGGGGAATGGCAGGCGATCAGAGAGCCAACTTCTCACCACTTCTTCCGACTGCGCGCATTTTCCTTCCCTCGCATCGCGATCCAGCCGACCCAAAATCCCCCGACCCCCAACAACCTCTCGGCCATGGCCCTTTCCACCGAACCGTGGGGTAGGTCTAAGTGCACAAAGAATCGCCTCCTTCGAGGAGGCCGATCTCACGAGCCATGTTGGCGTATTCCCGGCGGAGAGACGACCCCAACCCGCGAGAGGGAATTCATCTGTTTCACCGTCATCTCGGCGGGGCTAGGGTAGGGTTTCTACATACTTGTTCTTCCCGCTTCGCCTATTACGGATCCAGCCTTCAGATCTGGGTCCCCACAAGATCGAGCAGCTCGCCATCTTCGTATGCTCGCGAATGCTACTTGGGCTGCCGCCCTACTTCCCTTGTGGCAAGATCTGCTCCACGGACGGATCAGCCGCGAGGAAGCAATGACCCAATGCTAGCCGCGGCGGCTGACATTCCAACTCAAGTCCAAAGCCTCATTCTTTGATCCGATGCTGCCGCCAAGGCGAGCGATGGAAGAAGTCGTGGTTCTACGTGGCCGAGGCGACCCGGAGGACGAGGCGGTGATCCCGCTACTCCGCCAATCGGTCCGAGCGCCATCTCCAAGTCGGCAGCTCCCCAACGACCAGCGGATGGTCGTCGACGATGCTCCGCACCATCCGCGGTCTGAAAAAGAAGGGCCTCGCACGATAAATCTGTACAATGGCCGTTTCGGGCGGCGGCTCGTCCCGCTCGCCCAGCGTGACCACTACATGTACCAGTACACGGGCCGGGGAGACTCGACGAAGGCCTGCCTCGACGAGTGGAAACTGGAGGACTACCTCCCAGCACTGAAGAAGATTACCCAGGCGGTGTATCTGGATGCGCAGGCTGGGGTCGCCCCCTATACCGCGAAGCATCCAGCTCCAACGGTAATCACCTTACTTTGCTCGCAGTCTACGCAGTCGCGGTAATTCTGATTCATTCTGTATTCGTTGAAGCTGTTCCAAGTGGTGGAAGGGTGGCTCCCTCCTTCGGACGACGAGAGCTCGGGCTCATCCGCCCAGGACGTGGGCGAGTCACCGCCCGCCAAGGGCAACGAGGACGACGATGATGAGTCCGAGGAGGAGGTCGCCCCGCTGGTCCGAAAGACCCGCGGACAACGACAGCGCGAGATCGAGGCAAGCAGAAGCCTCGAGCGTCATGATGACGACGACGAGCTCCCAGAGACCACCTCGCGCCGTCAAGCCACTCCGTCGAAGAATAAGAAGGAAAAGGTGGCAAGGGCCCCCCCGAAGAAGAAGACGAAGCCATCAAAGCCGGCCTCGCCACGACTCGGCGGCGGCTCATGCTCCCAGCCCGGTGATGACGCCACCAAAGCGATACCGCTACCGGATGCGGGCGATCGGGAAGTGCCGGCGCTGGCTTCAATGCCTCCGCCATTCGCACCCGCCTGGCTGGGAGGCTCCAGTGCAACCGCCTCGCAAGGAGGCTCCGCCATAGCGATTTCGCCGCAAGGAGGCTCTTGCCGAGGATGTCCTGCAGGCTCAATGCGGCCTCAATAGCGAAGAAGCCGTCCGTGTCTTGGGCACGTGACGCCCGGAGATGGGGCTCGATCGCCGGCCTGAATCGAAAACCGCCGGCCTCCGTATGGGGCTACGTTTCATCCCGGTCGCCAAGTGAGTGCACTCACCCTTCCTTGCTTTTCATAACTCTTTCGCTTGTTTTTGCTTATTCGATTGATGCATAGGACCGGAGTGAAGAGGATGGGCCATCCGACCGTGGCTAAGGTTCCACCCGTCGTTAGCGAGGAGGACCCTTCCCGCAAGAGGAAGGCGGACGAGGTCATCGACTCGGCGGATGGCAGCAAGAAGGCCAAGGATGGCGACACCGTCACTATCTCTGACGACACGGCGGTTGCACCAGCCGGGCCCGTGATGGAGGCAGCGTCTAGGAGGGCGCTTCCTTGCCTGGAACGGCGGAGGCGACCTCCCTTGGAGCGGGTGCCTCTATTGCTACCTTCCCACGCTTCATGACCAAGGCGGCCACGGCGAGTGGAGCTGCACCCTCGAGCCATGCTCCTGGGACCGCCGATGCTGAAGTCGACCAATGTCGTGGGCACACGCCGGCGTTACTCGCGCCGTGGACGCGATACAACTCCATGGCATGCTTGGCGCAGCCATCCAGGTACATCCAGTCCCCGAGGATCAGGTCGGTGCTTTGCAGCGGCTTGATTCTTATAATTTCTCATCTTTTTATTTTCGCATCCAGTCCCCGAGTGCGCACGCCCTAAATTTTAGCAGGTGAGCACTTAGGAATTTCTTGATCGCTACCTCGAGCGCATCGCTGAATTTCAGCGGGCGGGCACTTAGCAATTTCGTGATCGCCAGTCCCCGAGTGCGCACTCGCTGAATTTCAGTGGGTGGGCACTTAGGAATTTTGCTGTGACTAACTTTTTCGGTGATGCGTGGTCTGCAGCTTGAGTCGGCGATCGATTGGCATGGCGGCCAGCGGAGAAGGAGCTGGCCATCGCCCGTGAAGCGAACAAAGGGCTTCATGCTTTGCTAAGGCGAGGAAGCTCGCCAGGGGCTTGTCCCCGCTGGTGAATTGGCGGCGGCGCAATCGACCTTGAGTGCCGCTGAACAGCAGATCGCCAACCTCGAGCGCGAGCTGCGGGAGGCGAAGGAAGAAGCGGCCTCGGCTGACGGGCGAGCTAAGGCCGCTGAGCAGGATCGCAAGGTGTCGGAAGTCCTTATTGCTGGACTTCAGGACGACCATACATCGCTTCAATGCTTCATCACGGAACTCGCCCGCCCGCTTCTTGGTGAGTACATCTTCCTTTTCCAGTGGTTGTGTCTTTTGTGGTGTCCGTCGTACTCATTATTGTCTTCTACTCGCAGGTCGCATCATCGATAGCGAAGGAGAGGCGAGCTCGCTTGACGCGAGGCAGTGCGTAAGTATGCTCGTTGATTCGGCGACATTGTCGGCAACGTGCATCCGTGCCTATCTCCAAGAGATATCGCCCACGGAGGTGATTCCTAGTGACCTCGTTGAGGTGTGGAAATATTTGGAGAAGGCGCCCGCGGTCGTTGAATACATGACGCGGTCGGCGTTTCGGCGCGGAGCGTCGACGGCCCTGAGCCTTGGACTCGCCCACTTCCCCGAGGATTTCGACATCGACGATGTGACGAGTGGATATCCATCGTCGACTGGCGCGGTGGAGCTGTCCGAGGTCCTCAAGTTGCAGGACCGTGCCGCCACGTACTCAGAACGTGTCTGGGCAATGGGCGACCTCCTTCCGTACCAGGAGACGGTCGTCGCGCCGAACGACCCCGAGCCGCCGCATCGTGACTTCAAGGTCGAGCAACCTTTTCGCGCGGCGATGGCGGGTGAACTGACGACGTATCCGTCAAACCCGTACACGGCGTTCATCCGCAATCGCCAGGATGTTGGCGAAGTCGCCATCAAGCTCGCAGTAGGATGGTTTGCCTTGTGGCGTTAGTAGCAGGTCTGCCACGCGGGCATATTTTGTAACATGAAACAATGCAATACCCAATTGAATGAGACGTTGTGTCTATTTTGGTATTTGTTGTGTGTTTGTGATTGATTTTTGAACGAGTCCCCGAGCGCGTCCGCCCTTTTTGTGGGGTTTACCTCGTATATGATGTATGTGTTGTTGTCATGTGTTTTGATGTTTTGGTCGACTCGCCCGAGCTCGAAGAGCCAGTCGCTAGGCGACTCCCTTGAGTGCTCTGTACTTTACCGTTTTCCCGTGCGCGAACGAGGTCGGGTGGCCGAGTCCCCGAGCGTGGTACTTGGTAGTTCTAGGCGCGACTCGAGGGTGGTTGAGGACTTAGCGCGTTGGTGTGAGCGCGTCACTCCTGCCTGGCCCGTGGGGTCAGTCGCATGGCGAGTCCTGGGCATGCTCTCTTACTTGGCGTTTTCCCTGACCGCTCGCGACGAACTGGTCCTCAGTCCCCGAGCGTGGTACTTAGTAGTTCGAGTCGCTATGCCGAGGATGCGGAGGACCAAGGTCGCTGTGAGAAGCGAGGGCAGTTGTCTTGGCTCGTAGAACTAGTCGAGCTAGGCGACTCCAATGGGGCTCCGGGTGGGCGTTTTTCGTGGACGATGCAAGACCTGAGGTGATTCAGTGCTCTTACACCGCACTACTTAGCCGTGCCGATCGCTATACCAAAGGTTGACTTCTGCATTTAGCGTGACGCTGTTATTTTGAGTGGCACAAGTCATGGAGAGTAGGCGCAATTTGTAACCGCTTTTTATTTCATAGCGACTGGAGAGTACATGTGTGGGGTTCTAGGAGTAGAACTTCCGGAGGAGGTTTACATTCCATGGTCGCTTGACGTCGAGTTCGCCGTCCCCGCGGACGTCGATGAGGTAGTAGGCGTCGTTGCCGAGTACGCGCCCGATAGCGAATGGGCCTTCCCACGGAGGGGAGAGCTTGTGCATGCCCTTCTTGTCCTGGACGAGGCGTAACACCAGGTCGCCTTCCTGGAAGGTGCGAGCTTTCACCCGCCGGCTGTGGTAACGGCGGAGTCCTTGCTGGTAGATGGCAGTGCGTGACCGAGCGAGGTCGCGTGCTTCATCGAGTTGGTCGATCCCGTCTTGGCGGGCAAGCTCATTTGCAGCCTCCGTATAGTGGACGACCCACGGTGAGTCGTGTTCGAGGTCGGTGGGCATGACTGCTTCGGCACCGTAGACCATGAAGAAGGGAGTGAGTCCCGTCGATCTGTTGACTGAGGTGCGGATCCCCCAGATGACGGAGGGCAATTCCTCGACCCAGACCGCGGTGCGCCGAGTGGTATTTGGAGTCACGGCTTCGTGCCGGAGGATGCTTTGGTTGGCCCGTTCCGCCTGGCCGTTGGATTCCGGGTGGGCGACTGACGCGAGGTCGAGCCGGATGTGGTGCTCTTCGCAGAATTCGGCCATGGCTCCCTTGGCAAAGTTGGTGCCGTTGTCTGTAATGATGCTGTTTGGGAACCCGTAGCGATATATGAGCTCGCGTAGGAATTTAGTGGCGGTCTTTCCGTCGCATTTCCGGACTGGCTTGGCCTCCACCCACTTCGTGAATTTGTCGACGGCGACTAGCAGGTGGGTGTAGCCGGAGGGGGCTTTCTTGAAGGGGCCTACCATGTCCATGCCCCATACGGCGAATGGCCAGGTGATGGGGATTGTTTTGAGCGCCGAGCTCGGCACGTGCGTCTGGTTGGCGTACTTCTGGCACCCGGCGCACCGCTGGACGATATCGACAGCATCGGCGTGTGCGGTGGGCTAGTAGAAGCCATGTCACATAGCCTTGGCGACCAGGGAGCGAGCGGCGGCGTGGTGGCCGCAGTCACCGGAGTGAATGTTGTGGAGGATTTTGCGTCCTTCAGCTGATTGGACGCAGCGTTGGAACACGCCGGTGACGCTGCGCTTGTGGAGGTCGCCGTCGACGATGGTGTAGGACTTGCATCGACGAGCGATCATTCGAGCGTCTGTCTCGTCTGCCGGCAGGGTGCCGGCCTCCAGGTATGCGATGTAGGGCTTGGTCCAGTCATCTGGCTCGTTGACGAGTGCGACCAAGGCTGCCTCGTTGAGTGGGACTCGATGTCGATCTCCTCGGGAGAGACCGATGGCTTGGTGATCGTCGAGGAAGACGCCGGCTGGTGGTGCGAGTCGAGCCGACCCGATGCGAGAGTGCGCGCCTCCTCGTTTTTCCGTCTGTCGATCCACTCGACGGAGTAGCCGGTGAAATGTCCGCCCAGATTGTCCACTGCTTGGCGGTATGCCGCCATGGTAGGGGAGACGGCGTCGCATGTGCCAGCGACTTGTCCCGCGACAAGGTCAGAATCTCCGTAGCAGCGGAGGCGATTGACGTTCATCTCCTTGGCGGCTCGCATGTCGTGGAGTAGGGCCTCGTACTCAGCCATGTTGTTGGTATAGGGCGTGAAGTCGAGGCAGAGGATGTAACGGAGCTTTTCGCCCTTTGGTGAAGTCAGCACTATACATGCGCCTACACCGTCCGCGTTTTTGGAGCCGCTGGCGCAGGCTCCGTAATGGAGGTACAGCTCGTTGCCGGGTTTTTGGGCCTCTTCGGCGGCGATGAAGTCTGCCAGTGCCTGCGACTTGATCGCCTTTCGTGGCTCGTATTTGATGTTGTGTACGCCGATCTCAACGGCCCACTTGGCGACCCGCCCGTCGCCGCGATTGCGGATGATGTCTTGCAAGGTGCCGAGGAGACGACCGTGATCGGGTGCTCGAAGTAGTGCGCAGCGCCACGAGCTCAAGACCGCGATACTAGCTTTTGGTACTGGTATTGGCGCGCGACCGGTGAGGACATCGCTGATGTAGTACGCCGGCCGCTGGACTGGGCGCTCCTTTCCTTCTTCTGGCCGTTCGACGACCATCACGGCGCTGACGACGCGCTCGGACGCCGCGACGTAAACCAGCATGGTTTCTTTGTCGACGGGCGGCAGCGGTGCGAGAGTAGCACCTTTTGAGGTCGCGAGCGCCGTCCGCCTCCTTGTCCCAATCGAAGGTGGGGTTCTGCGCATCAGCGGTATAGGGCATCGCTTTTCGCCAAAGCGGGAATGAAGCGATCGAGAGCCGCTATCGCCCGCCAGCTTCGAACATCGCGCAGCACTCGGGTTTGCCGAGCCGGGCGATCGTGTCGATCTTCGTGGGGTTCGCCGATCCTCGCTTGAGACGACGTACCCGAGAGTTGTCCGCGGGTACATCAAGGTGCATTTGCCTGGGTTGAGCTTTATCTTATACCGTCGCAAGTTGGCGAATGTTTCTGCCAGGTCGGCGAGTAGGTCGCCTTGGCGAGCGGATTTCACAACCACGTCGTCGATATAAACATGGATGTTGCGGCCAATTTGGCTCGCGAGGCATTCTTGCATGCACCGCTGGTAGGTCGCCCCGGCGTTCTTGAGGCCGAAGGTCATGGCGGTGTAGCAGAAAGCTCCGAATGGCGTGATGAACGCTGTCTTCTCCTCGTCTTCGACAGCCATTTTGATCTGGTTGTATCCAGAGTAGGCGTCGAGGAAACATAGCGACTCCGAGCCCGCGGTTGAATCGATTATCTGGTCGATCCGCGGGAGGACGAATCGCTCTTTGGGCAGGCGTTGTTCAGGTTTGTGTAGTCGATACACATTTTCCGTGTCCCGCTTTTCTCGACCAGGACTGGGTTTGCCAGCCACTTGAGTACTTGATTGGCCGGATGAAGCCGCAGCGTAGACGCTGCACTTCCTCGCCGATTGCTTGACGGCGTTTCTTCATTGAAGGGCCGCAGGATCGCTGACAGTCGCACTTTGGGGTCGGCGTTAGCTTGTGCTCATGAGCTCCCTAGGGACACCGCATGTCGAGGGTTTCCATGCGAAGATGTCCTCGTTCTCACGGAGGAACTCGATGAGCGCCTTCCTATGCTAGGCTCATGCCCGTCCGATCGTCACCGTCTGGCCGAGTCGCCTGGGACCAGCTCGACGGTGCGGGTGTGGACTCAAAGGTTGAGGTGTTTGCGCCTCGAGTTGGGCTTTGAGTATGGTGGGTCGTTGTTGACCCCGCCGCATTTGGCGAGCTCTGCGGCGTGGTTGTTCTCGCCACGATGACGGGCGTCGAAGCTCGCCTTTGGCCTCGCACTGCCATGTCGGGTCGCCGTGGATGGTGATGACACCGCACGCCCGGGAGCTTCATCGTGTTATACGCGTGCGGGCGCTGCCATAAATTTAGCGAACGCCTAGCGCCCGGACGCAGCGGTAGGGTTGTCAAGGGCACCAGCTCAAGACGATCCGCCGCGCGGAAGTTTGCCGTGTGTCAAGGTGACCGGCAGGACCTTGTCGATCGGGTACGCCTTCCGACCGGGGACGATGCCGTGGAATGTGGTGTGGGTCGTCTCGATCATCGACTGCGGGAGCCGCAGCCGCCTGAAGGTGTCGAGGTACAGGATGTTGATGGAGCTGCCGCCGTCCATCAGTGTCTTGGGGAGCCAGTAGTCGCCGACCTTGGGCTTGACCACCAGGGCGACTCGTCCTGGGTACTCGATGCGTGGCGAGTGGTCTTGGCGGCTCCAGGTGATGGGCTGCTCCGACCAGTTTAGGAACTGGGGGACGTCTATCTGGGCCACCGCGTTGACGGCGACAGCGCGGGCGATGACCTTCTTCTCGCGCTTCGTGTTGAAGCCTGTGAAGGTGTGGAGCGAGCCGGCTACTTTGCCGAATTTTCCGCCGTTTGGCGGGTCGTTGTCGGGGTCCTCCCGCGCTCGCCGTGCCTTCTCGATTTCCCTGAGGGTGTGGCAGTCGGCGGTGGTGTGCGTTGCGGGCTTCCCTTCCCTGCTATGAAACGCACATGGTTGGTTAAGGAGGGCCGCGGGGTCGAATCTTGGCTTGTTCTTGTAGTTGCCGCCGTCGCGGCGTTGTCCTCCGTCGCGGCGGAAACTCTTGGGCTCGCGCTGCGCGTGCCCGGCGTTGGCGACGAAGTCGACTCGCCCGTCACTGCGGCGCTTGCCGGTGAGGCGAGTGCCGCTGTAGCATAGGTCGGATCGGCGTCCACCGTCGTTTCCACTCGTGCGGCGTTGACCTCCTGACTCGTCGTCAGTTTCCTGGTTTGGATCTTCCTCGGCGTACCGTTTGGCGATCTCGAGGAGGTCGGGGATGTTGTCGAGTGTGCGGGAGTGTCGCTTGAGCTTGGCGACCAGGGGCTCGTAACGGCACGAGGTCTTGAAGCAATGGATCGCGGTGTCCGGGTGGATGCCGGCCGCGTTGTACCAAAGTTCTTGCCACCGTTGGACCCAATTGCGGGTCGACTCACGGGGTCCCTGGACGCATCGCTCCAGGTCCTCGATGGTGGTGGCGCGGGTGTAGGAGCACTCAAAGTGCCTGACGAAGGCATCGCGCATCTCCTCCCAGGAGTCGATCATCACGGGGAGGTGTTGATCCATCGCATGCACGTCCCTCCATCATCAGGGGAGGTAACGGCGGCTAGCGGTCGGTGGCTTGCGATCCCCATCGCCATGAGGTATGTGTCGAGCCAGACGGCGGGGTCGTACGAGGAGTCGTACTTTTCTATCTCTTTTGGTGCCTTGAAGTTCGGCGGGTACTTCTCGCCTCGGATCATTGGTCCGAAGCACTTGGGTCCGAGTCGACTGAGCGACCCCATGGGCTCGCAGTCGCGGCGATTAGTCAGGGTATGTCAAGAGTCGTCGGGCTGGCGTGCGCGCCAACTTTGGTTGTTGATGATGTGGGTGCGGGCATTGATGGGTTGCCCGTTGGCAGCGACGAGGTTAGTTGCCGGCCTGGGGTCGTTGGTGGAGAGTGACGCGTTCGCGGGTCGGTGTTGGAGCTGCAGTGGCTCTGGTGGCGGGCAGTTGAGGGTGTTTGCCGCCACGCTGGCGCTGAGGCCGCCTACGCTTCCCGAGAACGCAAGTATACTCGACCTGCCGGTCGGCGCCCGCTCTTTCTGCTCGACGGCCTTCGCGAGCGGCCCTGACGTATTGGATCTGTAGGCGCCGTCGCGGTGGCTATGATCTTGTCGGATCTTGCTCGGCCCGCCAGGTTGTCCATTGGGGTGGAGAAACGGTGGGAGGCCGTTGGCGTCTCGCTCCGTGAGGAGAATACTATCCGGCTGGTCCTCAGGAGGGATGCGGTTGGGTGGTGGGGCCCGCCGTTGATCTGGCGGGGCGGGCGCTTCCTCTGTGGCGCGTTCTCGCAGATCGCGCGCCGCCACGCTGGTCGGGTCGTTTTAAATCGTCGAAGTTCAGGCGCGCCCTGAGCGGTGGGGTTCATGCATGACCTGATCCGCTGCTGGTGGTAGCGTGATGGCTCTCTGCGTCACACCTTTCGGCGAATTTTCCGGCGCTCGGCTTGCTCTTTGCGTACCGCCTCCGCCGATTTGCGGAGTTCCTCGACCTCCGTTGCCGTGGCGTTAGGAGGATTGGGTGGAGAACGGGTCCTCCGGCGGATCGGTGCGGTCGCCATGTAGGTTGCGGTGTGGCGACGGTTCCGTCGCGAGGTCGCGGAGTTCTCCGATCCGGTCGAACTCAAGATCCCGAGGATGGAGGGATCCTCAAGTCTCCGCGTTGGAACACAGGCGATGGAGCCCGCGGACGGTTAACGGTGATGGATCCGGCGAGTAACGCCGGGTCAAGTCGGCGTCGTCGGTGAGGGCGCATCTCTGCGGCGCTGAATTCCCGCCACGTTGTTGTGGGCGAGTTGTACTTTCGGGCGAGGCGATGGATCGTGCGGATCTGGCTCTCGGAGAGCCGATCGCGTGGCGGACTTCGCGGATGCGAGCGAATCCTCGAGGCGATGGCGTCGGTGAGACCGACGAAGAGGCTGATCGTGCCGATCGGCGGATCACGCTGTGACGTGTCGCGCCGCCGGCGTAGCTGCTCGGCAAGATTTGGAGCATCTCGCCGATCGCTATCATGCGGCGATGCGGCGTCTCATTGATGGGCATATTGGATCTCGCCGCAGAACATCGGCGGACCGGCCAGGCCCCGGTGGGCGCCACCGTGGGAATGGTCACGGCAGATGCTGCAATCGGCAGCGAGTAGTAGAACGAGGGGCAAGGGCGGCCAGCCATCTGCGGTGCGAGATGAGGGCAAAGACACAGGGTTTTACCCAGGTTCGTCCCCCCGGAGGGTAAAGACCTACTCCTGCTAGATTGTATTATGGAGGTGTTACAATGGGCGAGCTCAGCGGCTAGGCGGCGAGTCGCTTGGGTGTATGAGGGAACGTCTCTCTACTCGCCCTATAGGGAGGTTTAATTAGGCTCACCTCCCCTAGGGTTTACATATCTCAACCGATTCAGTTAAAGCTTCGGTAGTCGTTTAACCTAATCCGACTGGGCCTATCTACTTTGGGCCTTGACTTCGATCGCTCGGTGCCTTGCTGGGCTTCAATCCACTCGCCGTTATGCAGGCTCACGGGCCAGTCGGAAACGTCCTGCTGGGTATACCCCAGTAGGCATATCCCCATCAAGAAGTCTGTTGCTACTCATCGTGCTGCTGCTGCTGAAGGAAAGCGGCATGTTCTTTCCTCTCAAAAGGCCACTGCTACCGGGCCTAATCACTCCAAGACCAAGATTTCAAAGTTGACTCAGAAGGCTTACTCTGCATTTCGGCATGTGGATCCATATGTTGTTCCGCGTGGCTGCCTTTGCATGGATCCTCTCTTCTAAAACTGTCACCAAGAGCAGATTTTGCTGAGATCTATGCTGCCAAGACCAAGTTTGTTGTTGCTCCTCAGAAATACATCAACGCGGCTCACATGGAAGACAAGATTGAGTACTTTGGCGAAGCTCTTGAAATTTGCAGAAAGTTTGGGTTGATTCCTATCATGGAGCATCGTTAGAATTATGATGAGGCTGCTATTGCTCAGTTCTACACCACTCTTCACATGGAGATTGATAAACGTATCTATAATTTTTTATATTCCATGCTTGTTTAGTATCTACTTTGCTTTGCTTTGTCCACACTTTGAGGCGATTTTCATATGTTTTCTAGTACTAACCTATTAACAAGTTGACACAGTGCCAGTTGCCGGTTTTCTGCTGTTTTTGGTTCTAGCAAAGCTAGTAAGGAAATATTCTCAGAATTGGACGGGACAAAAGCCAAAGTCAATATTTCACCGAGGAGAACACGGAGTCCAAAGGAGAGACGGAGGGGCACGACAGGTCGGCCGCACCCCTAGGCACGGGCCCACCCTGGGCCGCGCCTAGGCAGGGTGTGGGCCCCCTGGCCACCTCCCAGCCTCGCCTCTTTGCCTATAAGAAGCCCCCGATGCCTAAACCCTAAGAACCCAATAAATATTCCACAAAACCGTCTGTAGCCGTTGACGCCATCGTCCCTAGATCGAGGGGGATCTGAAGCTCTTCCCGGCAGCCTATCGGAGGGGAGATCATCCCGGAGGCCTTCTTCTTCATCATGCCAGCCTCCGGTGTGAAGCGTGAGTAGTTCCACCTTGGACTACGGGTCCATGTAGTAGTTAGATGGTTGTATATCCTCCTTGTGCTTTTATGTCTAGATCTTGTGAGCTCCATTCATGATCAAGATCTCATCTATTTGTAATCATGCATGTTGTGTTTGCGGGGATCCGATGGATATTGAGATTACTATGTCAGATTGGTTAATGGTTTTGTCTTATTTATTCTATCATGTCTATGTTGTTTGTGATCTTGCATGCTCTCCGTTGTTAGTAGCTATCTTAGCCAAGTAGTTGCTAGTGACTACATGAAGGGAATATGCCCGAGAGGATATAATAAAGTGGTTATTATCATATTCCTTATTTATGATAAATGTTTATTTTGCATGCTATAATTGTATTAATACAGAAACGTTAATACATGTGTGTTTAATAAACAAAAAGGAAGTTCCTAGTTATGCCTCTCTTATAAACTAGCTCGTTGATTAACACGATGATCAAAGGTTTCCTGATCATGGACATTTGATGTTGTTAATAACGATGTCACAACATTAGTGTAATGATGTGATGAACATTCATCTGAAGTATAGCATTACGATCAAAGTCATTGAGTTTATATTGCTATAAACAACTTACGAAGTGATCCTAATCCTTAGACCATGAGATCATGTCAATCACTAACACGGAAGAGTTTCTTGATGACATCAAACATCACACCATAACTGGGTGATTAGAAAGATGGCTTCAAAACTACTAAAGTGTTATGTTGAGGCTCATGGATCAAGAGTGGAATTTGTTCATCCCAATGACAGATAGATATGCTCTTGGCCCTCTTGTTGATATCACATTGATTAGCTTGCAAGCAAGTGATTTGATCACTAGAATGTTATATCACAGGAACAAGAAAAGAGTGCATGTCGGTAACAAGATCAAACTAGGTATGGAGATACCGATGATCAAATCTTGGACATATAATATATCGTGAAACAAAGGGATTAAGATACTAGCGTAAAAGGTTCTGACGATCATAGAAAAGTCATCGTTGAATGTTTGGGAGTCAGCATGGATCTCTAGGTCCCGCTTCTGATTATTGATCGGAGAAGGGTCTCGATCATGTCCGCATTATTCGCGAACCGTACGGTGGCACACTTAAGGGACACTGACATCCAATTGGAGCAAAAGTTTCATGCCGGAAAGAATAACAAGCGCAGGAATTTATTTCACTAGACACCGAAACTATTTCGGTTGAAATTGCTGAAACTGGTTCTACATGTGAAATTGAATACTAGCAAGGGGTTTTATGTGAATGTTTGTTAATTAAAGTAATTAACAAAATTCTGAATAAATAAATAAAAGAGTTTTATTTAAATGAGAGCTTGCATTAAATTTGGTGGAAATTTAATGCATGTGAGTGGATTTTTTGAGTGGAGACTCTTTTATGGGAGTGGAGGCTTTTCATTTTGAGTGGGATCTCCACCCACATTAATGTGGAAGAGGTGGGGGCATCCACCATGGCTGGCGCCATGCCCCTTGGGGTGCCCCCCTCTCCCTATAAAAGGCCCCCCTCTCCTCCTCTCAAAGTACACCTCCTCGTGAAGGATCTCTCTCCCCCTCTAGAATTTATTCCCCATGGTCTCGGACTAGTGAGATACATGTTCCCGGTGGCTATTCGGCAAGAAAGGGTTGTGCTTCCACTGCATCACTGGAGCGAGGAGGCGGAGGCTGCTCGGTGTCTTGTACGTGTGTGCGAGCACGGATGCGCCGCTGTTTTGCGGCGCTAGGACTTCCTCTCGATCTTGAGATCGACAAGAGATCGTCTACATCAACCACGAGTTTGGACTTGTTAAGCTTTGTCGGTCTTCAAAGGTATGTTCTCTATGTATGTATATCCGCTCGTTGCTTGTATCTAGTAGATAGATCTTGGTATTTAGTTGTTCCCATTGTAGGAATTTTTTTATTTTCTATGCTACGAACCCTACAGTGGTATCAGAGCCGGATCTATGCGTAGATGCTTTGCACGGGTAGTACACATATGAGTATGTGGTCAATGATGGTTATTTTATTGCTTCTTAGTTGTACTCTGGATATTGGTGGCATAGTGGGATGAAGCGGCCCGGACAAACTTTACGTGTCCTCGCACATGAGACTTGTTCCACGCTTGACATGCAACTAGTTTTGCATAAGTGGCTAGCGGGTGTTTGTCTCTCCTACTATAGTCAATATCTAATTTGCAACGAGTTGTCAACAATCTGGTTATCCTCGTTGTGGTTCATATTCGTAGGTAAGAACGGTTCTATCTTCGAAAGCCCTAAGCCACGTAAAACCTGCAATGGATAAATTAGAGGCGTCTAGTTTAGATTGTTGCTGGGATATTGTTATGATATGATGATGTTGTAAGTAGAAATATAATATGATACTCTTACAACACACATAACGTGTAGGTTCCATAGACCTTGGCCTTACACATAGAGGTATGATAGAGATCATACCACGGTGCACATGATGGAGATCATATGCGGGAACCATATCATTTCACTTACAAACATGTGATGTTTAATTGCATCTTATATTGCTAGTTTGGCATTTTATTAGCATAATAATATGATCCCTCATTTAGATATCAAGATAAAAAATGTGTTCTTTCTTAAGTATGCACCGACAATGTTTCGTCGCTTCAAGACATCACGTGATGATCGGGTGTACTTGAATCCACGAGCATATCTCGGGTGTAAGACAGTTATACACACGAATACTAAGGTTCTTACTTGGCGAGCCTAGCATGTAAAGACATGGCCTCGGAACACGGACCGAAAGGTTAAGCATGAGTCATATGAAAGATATGATGCCCATTTGATGCTCGCCTTTGAAGCTACACCGACTCACATGATGATCGGACTTGGTGTAGTGGATTTGGTTCATGTAATCACCAAAAAGACACGAGGGATGTCGTTTTTGAGTGGGAGTTCATTTCTAATTTGGATTAGTAGAACTCAATTTATCATAAATTAAATCAAAATGAATTTGCATAATTTGTTGTAGTCATTGGTATTCGTTCACCACCTTATGCATAGTTGTAATTGAGATAATAGAACTATAGAATTCTGGATATTTACTTTATGAACTGGTATCGTATTGTGTTGAGTGTGAATCTAAAGTTTAAAGTCCTATTGCAAACTTTTAGCAAACTTTGTTTACTCCATGAAGTTTAATAATTAGTATTAAATCGAGAGTAACAATTCCAGTGTTAGTATCTTAAGTATCATGTTTGCCTCCATGATTCTTGATTGTTTTAATATCAAGTTTATCTAGGATCTAAAAGAATTGTTTCAAAAACCATCATGTGTGACAGATATAACGATATCTGAAACAATGTTTTGGTTGCAATATGATAGAGTATAATGTATGTTCTCATATTGGATGAGAATTTACAAAGGTTGGAGATGCTAGACATCCTAATCATCCAAAAGGGTTTTGGAAAGTAATGTTATACTCACAATTCGCCTTTATAAGCTATAGTAGCTTGATCATGAAAGTCGTCATGATAAGGATGAACAGAAGATGTATGTAAAGTGTTTACTACACTAAAATATTACTAAAGAATGGATTTTGAAAGAATGCCGATCATTTTGATGATGGTGATCTACTTCAAAGTGCAAATCCAAAGGTATTATTATTTGAATATACACGCTTTGGACTATGTGTCATGTATATGGCGCCACTTTTAATGTTGATAGATTCTTTTAAAAGGAAAAGGAAATGCTGAAAGAGAATCTACAAAATATATTTGGCAGAAAAGAAAAGATTGGAAATATCCAATTTAGGTATATCGATGATATACATGTTATGATTGTATTATTTGCTTGTTAAACAATGTGATTCTTGGGTATTGGGTACCGAATTGGTTGGTATGAAATTTCATACAGAACGACGCAATTCATGAACCACAGTGGCCTAAGTAACTAGCAAGAGAATATGTGATGATGTTCATCGAAAATAAACAAACCGTTGTTTGTATTTCTCATTGACATCAAAGCTTGACTTCAAGATTTGTTTTAATAATTGTTATTTAAATCAGGTATTATGAGAACAAAGGTTGTTCAAATAATTACCGTATTCCATATAAGATGGATGATTTACAAATCTAGTTGGAGAAATCACATCCATAAAACCTAATGCTAAAATGTCGCAAGATAAATGATTGAAAGATCACTTACGAAGTGACATCGCCGTTTAAATTATATTGGAAAGAAAACATGAAGAATATCCATATTTATGGATTTTTGGAGTCTTTGATTTGCTCAAGTGACGTTTGTGAGACTTTCCTCAGGATAATTAAAACTTCGTTCAAAGGCCAAAGAAGAATGATCGACTAAAATATTGGAATTTATACATATCGATGTATGTAGTCCATTATGTGTAGTCATAAGCGATGGATTTCAACTTCATATGATTTATCCGGAAATTTGAGTGAATATTCACTTAATGAGAAAGAAGTATGAAATATTTTAAAACGTTCAAAGACTTTCAAGATGAAGTAGAAAATCATTGTGACAAGAAAATAAAATGGTTTATGATTTTATCATAAGGGATTTATTTGAGTTGCAAGTGTAACAAGAAACTAAATAATTTATGATTTTATCATAAAGGGATTTATTTGAGTTACAAGTTTAGCAAAAACATCTAGATTTACATCTCCCGAAACACCATAGGAATATGGAGTGTTTGAGATTTGTAATGAAACCTTGTGATACATGGTTGGATCAAAGGTGTTATTTATAAAACTGCCATTATGTTTAAAAAGATTAAATCTTTAGAGACTACCGCTTTTACACTGAAAAGAGCTCCATCTTGATCCGTTGAAATGACACCATGGAAGTTATGGTTTGGGGTAAAACCCAAATTGTCATTTCTTAAATTTTAGTATGCTAAACATAAGTAAGATGTTTACAACCAAAGTCGGATGAGCATGTCTTTGTAGGTTATTTCGAATAACAATTGGTTATTCCTCCATAACACCGAGGACAAAAGGGTTTGTCTCTTGAAATGTGAAGTTTCTTGAAAAAGGAATTTTTCACAAAAGTTAAGTGGGGGGACAATAGAACTTTGATAAGGTTAACGAACCTTAGCTAAATGTGTTGAGTTGCGCAGCGCCAGAAATTGTTCTGGAGGCTGCCATAATGCTCATAGCTTATGTGCCTCAAAGATTGTGGTCACGGGGATCTAAGTTCTTATTGAACCAAGTCGGTCAGATAAACAATCGAATGCTGAGATTTGAGAGTAAATCATTATTGTTTGACAATGATGAACCGACTACATGCAAAGAAGGGATGATGGGCCCTGACTCCGTCAAATAGCTTGAAGCCGTAAAATCTGTGATAGTTCCATACATGAGAAATCAAGTTTTGAACTTGGAATACCCTCCGGAAAGATGTAAAAACCTATCTGTCGTATTTGGATCTATAAAGAAACAGACATGGATGTTTCACATCTATGAAATAGTCGACATGTCGTAAAGTATTTTATAACAATGTTCAAGGAGTTGAATATGACAAGATTTGATCTTTCATAGCAATATTTAGTTTGGACGGATTAAAGTAGCAATCACTACATATAATTTAGTATATGGTAGATGAATAAACAAAACAAAGTTCTTCTAATAGAATGGTTACCTAGGACGTGTACATGACACGGTCCAAAGGGTTTTGTTAATTCAAAGGATGCTAAAGGTCATGCAAACTTCAATGGTTAAAGTAAGTGTAAGATCCCTCCTTTATAAAGGAAAAGGATCCTTGTGATTGCAATGCTAGTCCCTAGATCAATGCTAGCATCCACAGTTTAAGATGAAGTACACAGAAACAAAGGTCATTATTACAGTCATTCCAAAGACAACATAGTCTTTACAACTCCATGGCCACAGGCCTATTACAAGAGTTTGAATAAGTAAATAGATAAAAGTCTTCATCTTCATGTGCCACGGGCAAACATGTTGAGTGTAGACTCATGACTCCTAATCCTCATCAGAGTAACCTGCAACATCACAAGTTACAGCCACAGTGGGTCAATACATTGGAATAGTATTGGCAAGTGATACCTTAGTATAATTTAGGTGGACTAGATACTATATGCAATTTGGCTAAGTGTAGCTTGGCTTGCTTTGCTCAAAATAGGTTTTGCATATTAGTTGAAATCACTAAGTTTTTCTTTGTCAAAACTTTTCCCAAGGAGCCACCAATAGACATTGAGGTCCTTCACCCTTGTTCACCCACAAGTTTTTACTTAGAAATTGGGATGAGGAGATTCTTGATAGCTTCCATGTCTTGATGCTCAAGTTGTCCTTTTCCAGGGACATGGCTAAGTACTTAGATTCTTCCATCTACAGAGGTTGTGCACTTTCCCCACCAGACTTGATTTTCACCAAGACAGGACCTTTCAGAAGCCTTCCCTTAGATCAAATGGACGCGTTCCAACCTATCTTCCCACTACCACCAACTGTCCAAATGGCTAAGTTCTAGCAACCTATGTGATCCAGGCAGAGCCCATATTGCCAAGTGCCTGCACTAGAAGCTTCTTAACATTTGGCCTCTAAAATCTCTTTGTTCCTGGGTGGCTTTCCACAAGTGAGATACACAAGGTAAACCATAGAAATGGGACTTGTGTAACCACTCAACATAAACCATTCCTTCCATTCCACCCAGGTGTTTCATTCACTTAGTTGTTTTATTAGGCAAAACACAAGTCCAAAGACTTAGAAATATTTTCATCATAGCATGTATATTTCACCACCCTTGGTTGCTACTAGCTAGGCTAAGCATGGCATAGATAAGCATCTTAACTTAGAAATTTCCTAGCAATTCTACAACTACTAGGATTTCCCAACATGGCATATAAGCAAAATATAACATGCAAGACTAGCAAAATATTTCTAATGCTTAGTAGAAAACATAGGGATAAAAATATTCATGAAGCACCACTTGCCTTGGTAGTTTGGAGAGTAGCTACACTCCTCACAATCACAATCACTATTGGCACCAAAATCTACACATAAAATCATAGCAACAATCACATACAACATATATACAAACAAAAATATATGAATGCATGCAATATGATATGTGATGGTTTTTTTAAAACTCAACAAAGCAAGTGTACGGTACTGGTTCATAGACAAGTTCAAAACTTGCCAAACAACATTTATTTAAACCTTAAAACATTTCTTAAACAATTCATATACTCAAAATAGCCCTACACATGTTTCTGTAAATAAAACCATTTTAACAGAAGCAAAACATTAAACACATTGCATATTTAGAAAGGGCTTGTTCTCCTGATTTCATTGATATAAAATTCATCAAATTTGAACGTGGGGATCAAAAGTTATAGCCAAAACAAATTCAAACATCTAATAGATTTAAATCCTGATTTTAAACCTAAACTGTTGCCACGCGTCTTAATCTGATTGGCCGGTACCGCTTCGCGTTGGATCATGTTTCTGAGCCGCTGGATCTAACTTAATCGTGCGGCCCAGATCTACTCATAACGTTTCGATAAGTGATCTAATTTCACACGCTGGATCCAGATCCAACGGTCCTGGATCAAACGACCACAGCTAGGCAGCGCTGGCGGTGGCTACTGGCGGTGGCGAGCTCTGCCTACGGCGGCGCGGCGCTACAGGTGGCTCTGGGGTCGTCGGAGATGCTTACCAGGTTTGTAGCGACGCGCTGATGCTCAACCTGGTGACGGCTTGGCAAGGGGCGCACGGACACGGCTGCACGGGCTCGTCGGAGTTGCTGTCAGCGTCGGGCTCGGGTGGACGAAGACGTTGGCGACGCTCCTGGTCTTCCTAGCACGAACAAACGGCATCAGGAGATGCACAAGACTACGGCGAACACGATCGTGTGAATCAGAGGCGAAGGGGAACAAGGGGCTCACCGAATTTTATCGCCGGAGTTGAGGATGTCGTCGGAACCTTGTTGTGCTTGTCGAAGACGACGACCTGGGGCGGTATAGAAGGAACCAACGACGTCAGTACGTGCGCAAGGAAGTGGAGAAGATGTCTGCAAGAACCAGAGAGGAAGGGGCGCACGGGGCTCACCGGAATCGGTCGCCGGAGTGAGCTCTGTCTGGGGCGGTGCGAGGAGGATTGCGGGCAGCCTGGGGGCGCTTTGTGCTCGGACTCTCGGGGGAATGGAGAGGGGGCAGAGGGGGTTTAAGTAGGCAAGGTGGGGCGTGATTTACTCCTGCAATCAACGCGAATTGACGAGTGAATCAAACAGGAAACGCACGGCGCGATTTGGGGAAGAACACGTCGCGGGGGGGTGGAGACGACGACGCCGTGTGGGCAGCTGTCGAGAGAAAGCAGAGGGAGTGGGTCTGTCATGCATCACTCAGGTAGTGCGTGTGAGTGAAGAAAAACGGTTCGCGGGGTGGGGTTGCTGGGCTTAGCTGGGCCAGTTGGGCCAGATTCGACTGAAAGCTTTATTTTTTTCCTTTTAACCTTTTTATTTTTCTTTTTGGTTTTTTTGAAATGAATTTCAACTCCAAATCAAATGAGTTTGAATTCAAATTTGCTCTAGGTTTTTATACTACAAACCTTGCACTCAAATGTGTGTCAAACACTACTGTTTATTCAAAACACTTTGATCAAATGAAAATAAAAATAAAACCAAGCCTTTATGATATATATATATATATACAATAGGCATAATATTGGTTTTATTTACTCATTTTGTTTTGAAACTTTGTTCAAACTTTTGATGGTGCCTAAGTTTGAATTTCAAACCTTACTGAACCAAAACAAGTACTCTTCTCATTGGAAGATAGCACTAAGGCTAGAGCAAACTTACATGAAATAATAAGCATATATGCTTCTGTTTTGAAATGATTTGTTTGAAATGAAACTTATATGATCATGGATGCATGGATGATATGCATGAGTTTGAAACATGATTTTAGGGATGTTACAAATCTAACCCCCTTAAGGTGAATCTCGCCCTCGAGATTCGGATTGGTTAGCAAATAGGTGAGGGTGGTCTTTCCGAAGATCATCTTCTCTTTCCCATGTTGCTTCCTCTTCGGAATGATGGTTCCATTGCACTTTGCAAAACTTGATAGTCTTAGTCCGTGTGACTCTTTCTGCAGTCTCAAGAATCTTGATAGGCTTCTCCTCATAAGTGAGATCACTTTCCAATTGTACCTCCTCCAAAGGTATAGTATCTTTCAAAGAAGTTTCTTCCATTCCTGGATGACATTTCTTAAGCTCACTCACATGAACACACATTATGGACAGCTGACAAAGACTCCGGCAATTCAATTTCATAAGCAACTTCTCCTTTACGACTCAGAATCTTGAATGGTCCAATATATCTTGGGGCCAACTTTCCTTTGACTCCGAACCTCTTCACTCCACGAAGTGGTGATACTCTAAGATAAGCTCTATCACGCACTTCATAGGTGACTTCTCTATGCTTAGGATCTGCGTAGCTTTTCTGTCGGGACTGTGCTATCTTCAATCTGTCCTTAACCAACTTGACCTTCTCTTCGGCTTCTTTGATAAGTTCTGGTCCGAACAAACTTCTTTCTCCCACACCATTCCATAACAATGGGGTGGTACATTTTCTCATGTAGAGAAACTCAAATGGTGCCATCTCAATGCTGGCTTGGTAGCTGTTGTTATAAGAAAATTCTGCGTAAGGCATACTTTCAGCCCAACTGGCTCCATAGTCTAGGGCACATGCCCTCAACATGTCTTCAAGAATCTGATTAGTCCTTTATGTTTGTCCATCAGTTTGAGGATGAAAAGCAGTGCTGAATTCCAACCTTGTTCCCAATGACTCATGTAGCTGTCTCCAAAAATGGGAAGTGAATTGAGTTCCCCTAACAGACACAATACTCTTGGGCACTCCATGTAGACATACAATTCTACTCATATAGATTTTGGCCAACTTAGCACTTATATAGGTTGTCTTCACGGGTATGAAATGAGCCACTTTAGTTAGGCGATCCACTACTACCCAAATAGAATCATATCCTGACCGGGTCCTTGGTAATCCGGTAATGAAATCCATACCAATCTTGTCCCACTTCCAATCAGGAATAGGTAGTGGTTGAAGCAAACCTGCTGGTTTCTGATGTTCCGCTTTAACTCTACTACACACATCACACAAAGCAATATGTTCGGCGATGTCCTTATTGAGATTATTCCACCAAAATCTTTCCTTCATATCCATGTACATTTTGGTGTTACCCGGATGAATGGAATACGGTGAGTTGTGTGCTTCTTGCAAAATCAGTTTCCGAAGCTCCGAATCTTGTGGAACACAGATACGTTTTCCATGCCATAAAGTACCCTGTTCATCTTCATGGAATCCTTTGGCTTTTCATTTGCCAATCTTTTCCTTAATTTCTTCAATTTCCTTATCAATCTTCTGGGCTTCTTTGATCTTTTCCAACAAAGTGGGTTGAACATCCAAAGACATGAGATGTCCTTCAGGCACAATCTCCAATCTGAGATCTCTAAATTGGGCACACAGATCATCGGGCAATTCTCCTTTAGTAAGGCCATTCACAAAAACCTTACGGCTTAGAGCATCTTCTACAACATTTGCTTTACCGGGGTGGTATTGAAAACTTAAGTCATAGTCCTTGATGAGTTCTAGCCATCTTCTTTGTCCCATGTTAATTTCTTTCTGGGTGAAGATATACTTCAAACTCTTGTGATCTGTGAACACTTCACAACGCTTTCCCAAAAGATAATGTCTCCATGTTTTGAGTGCATGGACAACAGAGGCTAACTCTAAATCATGAGTAGGGTAGTTCACTTCATGAGTTTTGAGTTGTCTCGAGGCATAAGCCACAACTTTCCTGTCTTGCATAAGTACTGCGCCCAAACCATGATGAGATGCATCACAATATACTTGGAAATCTTTTTCCAAATCTGGCAAACACAAGACTGGTGCTGCCACGAGTCTCTTCTTCAATTCTTGAAAGCTGAGTTCACAACCTTCAGACCAAGCAAATTTATTGTCTTTCTTAAGCAATTCTGTCATAGGCTTAGCTACCTTGGAGAAATTCTCAATGAACCTTCTGTAGTAACCTGCTAAGCCAAGGAAACTACGAACTTCTTTCACTGACTTGGGAGATTCCCATTCAGTTACAGCTGAAGCTTTAGCAGGATCAACTGCTACACCATCTCCTGACACAACGTGTCCAAGAAATCCAACTTCATTTAGCCAAAATTCACACTTGCTGAATTTGGCATACAGTTTATGCTCTCTAAGCTTCTCAAGTATCAAACACAAATGTCCTTCATGCTCTTCTTTGCTCTTGGAGTAGACTAAAATGTCATCGATGAAAACGACAACAAACTTATCAAGGAATTCCATGAACACCTTGTTCATCATATTCATAAAGTATGCTGGAGCATTGGTCAAACCAAATGGCATCACGGTATACTCATACAATCCATACCTTGTGGTGAAAGCTGTCTTAGGTATGTCTTGTTCCCTTATCTTGAGTTGGAAATAACCTGACCGAAGATCAATCTTTGAGAACACACAAGCTCCTTCTAGCTGATCAAAAAGGTCATTGATTCTAGGCAAAGGGTATTTGTTCTTGATAGTCACCTCATTGAGTGAACGGTAATCTATGCATAACCTTTGACTTCTATCTTTCTTCTCCACAAAAAAAACTGGGCTCCCCAAGATGAAGAACTTGGTTGAATAAATCCTTTCTGCAACTGTTCTCCAAGTTGTTTCTTGAGTTCTTTCATTTCATCAACTGACATCTTATATGGTCTCTTTGCTATTGGTCCAGATCCTGGTAGCAAATCTATAAGAAACTCCACATCTCTATCTGGTGGCATTCCCGACAATTCTTCCGGAAACACATCCGTATATTCACTCACAATTGGCACACTGTCTATGCTAACCCCCTTAAGAGAATTTAGCATACTCCTTCTTGCTTCAAAGTTGGTCTTGAATCTGATCCTTTTATTTTCTGGAGTTGTGAGTGAGACAGTATGGTTGGCACAATCTATCACTCCCTTGTGCTTAGTCATCCAGTCCATTCCCAAAATGACATCCAATCCTTGGGAGTTTAGGATTATCAAGTTAACGGAAACTTATACTTCCCAAAATCTATGACTAGATCATGACATCCTGAATTCACTATCATTTCTCCGCTAGGAGAACTTACTTTTATAGGACACCCAATAGTTTCTACCGGTAGTTCATTTCTTTCAACAAATGCTCTTGATATGAATGAATGAGATGCACCAGTATCAAAGAGAACAAATGCTGGAACAGAATTGAGTTTGAACTTACCAAAGAACAAAGATGATCCTCATAGATTTCCTCCACATTGATGTGGTTCACTTGTCCCTTCTGAAAAGGGTTGGGCTTGTTGGGTCCTTCAACTTTCTTTTCTGGGCATTCATTTGCATAATGCCCCATCTTCTTGCACTTGAAGCACTCAACCTGATTAATGTCCTTCTTGACAGGCTGGCTTCCACTGCCACTTCCACTACCACTGTGGTGGCTCTTATATCCACCCTTGTGGTTCTTGTACTTGTCATTGTCATGACTACGGTGATGCTTGTTGTCATGATGACGGTTGTGGTTGTGGTGCTTGTTGAATTTCCCATGCTTGTGGGATCCTGAGCTTCCACTATCATCATAATGGGAACGTTTGTGAGACGATCCCGAGTTGTGCTTATCCGAGTGCTTTCTCTTTCTACTCTCAACTTGCTTCATTTTGTTCTCCAAAATAGCAGCCTTAGCACAAAGAGACTGGTATGTGGGAACATAGGCTACTGATAGCTGCAAGTTCAGTTCATCATTCAGCCCTTCAAGAAACTTTTCCTTCCTCTTAGCATCGGTGTCAACTTCATCCGGTGCATAACGCGCCAGATTGTTGAACTCCTCAATATATTCAGCCACGCTGCGGTGGTGCTGCTTCAAGTTATGGAATTCTTTCTTCTTCAGACTCATCACTCCAGATGAGATATGAGCAGTATGAAAGCCATCCTCAAAGATATCCCATGTCACATCTTCTATGGGAGTGGTGATCTGGAAGTTACCCCACCAAGTGGCGGCTGGTCCTTCCAAAGAAATGTCTTTAAATCTAACTTTTACGCATCAAGATTACCCACAGTTACCAAGTCCTTGTTCACAGAGCGTAGCCAATCATTGGCCACCATGGGATCAGTTGTTCCTGAGAACTTTGCTGGCCTCAATCTCAAGAACCTAGTAAGCATGTCAAAACCCGATGGGTTGTTGTTGTTATTGTTTTTGTTGTTTTGGTTCTGGATGAACATCGTCATCATTTGCATCAGCTGAGTCTGAGCTGTCATCATTTGCTGCATCTCAGGAGTGATGTTGTTGTTGTTGGGGTTGGGGTTGGCACGACGGGGAGGCATCTATGGTTTGTTCAATAGAGATAAGAATAAGATACCCATAGATGCTGTCATGCACAATACATCACATAAACAAACACAAAACATGCATCACAATAATAAAGGTTCAACAACAAGATAACAAGTTTGCAAAGTAAACACACCAATAACAAGCCATCCACATGTTGAATGGTCATTGTGACACAAATAAAGTATGATAAATAAATGATAAATGAGTAGTCAACTCTACTCCTCGGCATCAACCTCCTCATCAACAAAGGTAAGACCTGCATTCTCCATAGCGGTCTTGTATTCCTCGACATTGGCGGTCAAGGTCTCTACTTTGGCTTTGAGAGCCCTCTTCTGAGAACGAAGCCTCTCAATCACCGTCTGCTGATGCTCGAGCTCGAAGTCCTTGGCCTGCAGTTCTTCAGTCATGTCCCGAATCCTCTTGTTCCTATCCTGGACTCGCTTCTCCTGACTCTTGAACTTTCTGTCCTGGCTCTCGAACTTTGCCTCCATCTCCTTGACTATCTCATCTTGCTCCGCGAAGAGCTTGTCCTTCTCACGAAGCTGCACTTGGAGTTCGTCATTGTTGAGCATGACGTTGGTACTATCAGTGTCCACGTGCCTAATGAGAGCCTCTAAGTCCTGGAGGTATAGGCGAATCGGCTCTGTTGTCTCCCTCAGAGTGTCCTCGAAGTCGATGGCCTCTCCATCCTCATCATGTCTACCGAAGACGTGGAAGTGAGTACCTCTAACCTATCGAGAGTGTCTCCCTAGCAGACGTCCTATCAGATCCTGCATGACTACCTCAAGGCCTCTCTCCTTGTCATCGTGCATGAGCTTGAAGATGGTAGCCTCCGTGGTAGGCTTAGTCTGGCGTCCGGGCTGATTGACCTTGAAACCCCAAAGGTCTTTCCTCTCAAACTTGGTGAGGGGAAGCACCATGATGGTAGGAAGAGGGAGATTGAGCAAGGTAGTGAGCTCAATAATACGAGGACCAAAGCGAGTTCCCTGGAACTCCTCAACAGTGCTGATGGTAACATTAGGCATCTATTTATAAGATAGAAAAAGTTAGAACAACACAATTTAAGATAAAACACAAGGCAAATCATCACATGCATATGTTTGGAAATCAAAACACACAAGTCATGGCATACATGAATCCATTACATCAACCAAGGTTCAACTTATTTTTAGCAACATTTGGAAAATAAGGTGATAAGTGGTGGTCCAACTAACGAAGTACGTTTACAATCCTATCTCACTGGATCTGTTGGCTAACACAATGTTTCTAGAAGCAATCAGTCTATCTTGTTCACATGACTCCATCACTAAGTCTATAATGTCTCCTCTTAAGGTTTGGTTGGTAGCCTCCAACTCTTGGGTATGTTTCTTTTCTTCCTTTAGGTCATTTTGGAGGTTGAGCATTCTGCACTTGACTCTATCACCAAGTTCTTTGATGGTCCTCCAAGCTGCATCCTTTGCTGAATCAAAGAATGTAGTGTGCACCACCAAATTGGTGAACATGCAGAATCCTGATTCCTTGTGGTTGTCTTCCTTGTTTTTATACAAGTGAAGTTGCACCCACTAGTACTCAACTCCTTCATCCATCACAAGAAAGCCTTTGTACACAGTTGCACCATGTATTTCCATTGCAACCATGAGGTCCTTGAGAGCCTTGGGAAATTCTGTCTCACACTCCAAAGTCATTGTCATGAGTGGTCCTTTCCTTACGGCTTCGTTGATGGAGTTCATCTACAAATAGAGATGAGAAAGAAGATTAGAAAAGTTTACGAGAAGAATAGACAAGTGTAGAAGTTGTCGAAATTTTTTCCTTAGTGGTTTCAAATCCTAGGGTCATAATCCTATAGGCAACACAGTGCTCTGATACCATCTGTAAGATCCCTAATTTATAATGGAACAGGATCCCTATGATTGCAATGCTAGTCCCTGGATCAATGCTAGCATCCACAGTTTAAGATGAAGTACACAGAAACAAAGGTCATTATTACAGTCATTCCAGAGACAACATAGTCTTTACAACTCCATGGCCACGCGCCTATTACAATAGTTTGAATAAGTAAATAGATAAAAGTCTTCATCTTCATGTGCCACAGGCAAACATGTTGAGTGTAGACTCATGACTCCTAATCCTCATCAGAGTAACCTGCAACATCACAAGTTACAGCCACAGTGGGTCAATATATTGGAATAGTATTGGCAAGTGATACCTTAGTATAATTTAGGTGGACTAGATACTATATGCAATTTGGCTAAGTGTAGCTTGTCTTGCTTTGCTCAAAATAGGTTTTGCCTATTAGTTGAAATCACTAAGTTTTTCTTTGTCAATACTTTTCACAAGGAGCCACCAATAGACATTGAGGTCCTTCACCCTTGTTCACCCACAAGTTTTTACTTAGAAATTGGGATGAGGAGATTCTTGATAGCTTCCATGTCTTGATGCTCAAGTTGTCCTTTTCCAGGGACATGGCTAAGTACTTAGATTCTTCCATCTGCAGAGGTTGTGCACTTTCCCCACCAGACTTGATTTTCACCAAGACAGGACCTTTCAGAAGCCTTCCCTTAGACCAAATGGACGCGTTCCAACCTATCTTCCCACTACCACCAACTTTCCAAATGGCTAAGTTCTAGCAACCTATGTGATCCAGGAAGAGCCCATATTGCCAAGTGGCTGCACTAGAAGCTTCTTAACATTTGGCCTCTAAAATCTCTTTGTTCCTGGGTGTCTTTCCACAAGTGAGATACACAAGGTAAACCATAGAAATGGGCCTTGTGTAACCACTCAACATAAACTGTTCCTTCCATTCCACCCAGGTGTTTCATTCACTTAGTTGTTTTATTAGGCAAAACACAAGTCCAAAGACTTAGAAATATTTTCATCATAGCATGTATATTTCACCACCCTTGGTTGCTGCTAGCTAGGCTAAGCATGGCATAGATAAGCATCTTAACTTAGAAATTTCCTAGCAATTCTACAACTACTAGGATTTCCCAACATAGCATATAAGAAAAATATAACATGCAAGACTAGCAAAATATTTCTAATGCTTAGTAGAAAACATAGGGATAAAAATATTCATGAAGCACCACTTGCCTTGGTAGTTTGGAGAGTAGCTACACTCCTCACAATTACAATCACTATTGGCACCAAAATCTACACATAAAATCATAACAACAATCACATACAACATATATACAAACAAAAATATATGAATGCATGCAATATGATATGTGATGGTTTTTTTAAAACTCAACAAAGCAAGTGTACAGTACTGGTTCATAGACAAGTTCAAAACTTGCCAAACAACATTTATTTAAACCTTAAAACATTTCTTAAACAATTCATATACTCAAAATAGCCCTACACATGTTTCTGTAAATAAAACCATTTTAACAGAAGCAAAACATTAAACACATTGCATATTTAGAAAGGGCTTGTTCTCCTGATTTCATTGATATAAAATTCATCAAATTTGAACGTGGGGATCAAAAGTTATAGCCAAAACAAATTCAAACATCTAATAGATTTAAATCCTGATTTAAAACCTAAACTGTTGCCACGCGTCTTAATCTGATTGGCCGGTACCGCTTCGCGTTGGATCACGTTTCTGAGCCGCTGGATCTAACTTAATCGCGCGGCCCAGATCTACTCATAACGTCTCGATAAGTGATCTAATTTCACACGCTGGATCCAGATCCAACGGTCCTGGATCAAACGACCACAGCTGGGCGGCGCTGGCGGTGGCTACTGGTGGCGGCGAGCTCTGCCTACGGCGGCGCGGCGCTACAGGTGGCTCTGGGGTCGTCGGAGATGCTTACCAGGTTCGTAGCGACGCGCTGATGCTCAACCTGGTGACGGCTTGGCAAGGGGCGCACGGACACGGCGGCACGGGCTCGTCGGAGTTGTTGTCAGCGTCGGGCTCGGGTGGACGACGACGTTGGCGACGCTCCTGGTCTTCCTAGAACAAACAAACGGCATCAGGAGATGCACAATACTACGGCGAACACGATCGTGTGAATCAGAGGCGAAGGGGAACAAGGGGCTCACCGAATTTTATCGCCGGAGTTGAGGATGTCGTCGGAACCTTGTTGTACTTGTCGAAGACGATGACCTGGGGCGATATAGAAGGAACCAACGGTGTCCGTAGGTGCGCAAGGAAGTGGAGAAGCTGTCTGCAAGAACCAGAGAGGAAGGGGCGCACGGGGCTCATCGGAATCGGTCGCCGGAGTGAGCTCTGTCTGCGGCGGTGCGAGGAGGATTGCGGGCAGCCTGGGGGCGCTTTGTACTCGGAGTCTGGGGGGGATGGAGAGGGGGCAGAGGGGGTTTAAGTAGGCAAGGCGGGGGCATGATTTACTCCTACAATCAACGCGAATTGACGAGCGAATCAAATAGGAAACGCACGGCGCGATTTGGGGAAGAACACGTCGCGGGGGGGTGGAGACGACGACGCTGTAGGGCCGCGATCGCCGAGAGAAACCGAGAGGAGTGGGTCATGTCTGCTACCACTCAGCGTGTGTGAGTGAAGAAGAAAACGGTTCATGGGTGGGGTTGTTGGCTTAGCTGGGCCAATGATTCGATCGAAAGCTTATTTTTTTCCTTTTAACCTTTTTCTTTTTCTGTTTGGTTTTTCTGAAATGAATTTCAACTCCAAATCAAATGAGTTTGAATTCAAATTTTCTCTAGGTTTTTATACTGCAAACCTTGCACTCAAATGTGTGTCAAACACTACTGTTTATTCAAAACACTTTGATCAAATGAAAATAAAAATAAAACCAAGCCTTTATGATATATATACAATAGGCATAATATTGGTTTTATTTACTCATTTTGTTTTGAAACTTTTTTCAAACTTTTGATGGTGCCTAAGTTTGAATTTCAAACCTTACTGAACCAAAACAAGTACTCTTCTCATTGGAAGATAGCACTAAGGCTAGAGCAAACTTACATGAAATAATAAGCATATATGCTTTTGTTTTGAAATGATTTGTTTGAACTGAAACTTATATGATCATGGATGCATGGATGATATGCATGAGTTTGAAACATGATTTTAGGTATGTTACAGTAAGCATCGCAGAGTTGGAATCTTCACCGTGATGAAAAGGAGTTTTCATCAGGAGACGATGAAGATGCTTGCATTTGCAAGAAATTAAGCGGGAGCGCTGAGACATATTTCTAATACATTATGTCGATGACATCTTGTTGATTAGAAATGATGTATCTTTTATTTACAAAGGTTAAGAATTTCATTTCGATGAAAGAATTAGGCAAAACCCGAATATTTAGCATGAATGTCTATAGTGGATAGACTGTGACGCTAATATGGTTGTTTCAAACATACATATATGAGATATTGAAGGAGTTCAATATAGAAACGACAAGAAAAGGTTCTTGTCGCATGGAAAGGAATTGAATCAAGATTCAAGTGTATCTACACTTGATAAGTGAAACAAGATTCAAGTGCTTTGATACTTGATGAGTGAAATCACGAGAATGTTTTGATCAATCATACCATGATATGTACACATCCAGATATGTCCTATGCTCTAAGTGTTATGAGCATATACCAGAATGAATCATAAAATGATCATTGGACGATAGTGAGGATATTCTTATTATCCTTTGGAGGAACTAAGAATATATTTGTGTAGAGGTGACAAACAATTACAAATAGTTCATTTTAAAGCGTTGCATTGATACTAGTTTTGTCACAAGATACAAATTAAGTCTATCTCAATTTAAACTATGGGTGGCACAATAAAATGGAAAGAAAGTTTCCATGATGGATTTGGATGAATTCCATAGTTAAGACATTGTGACGAATACTACAACAAAAAGGCTAAGTATATGACTGCTATAGTAACAGCAAAGGAGGGAATTTGTGTCAAGTAGTTTGTTATCAAACTAAGGTGTGGTTCGCAATGGGCTAACACTAAAGATATATTGTACGACAATAGTATCGACATGGTTTAACCCTAAAGGAACTAAAGGTCTCACCAAAAAGACCAAATTTATACAATGCCATCTCATTGGAGAATGAGTGATGCGTGGAGACGCAAAGACATGCAAATACACATGGACCTGAAAGTGTCAGATCCGTAGATTATGTTAACCACTTGCAGTTGCGTACATGGAACACCGGAAAGCCATAGGTGTTCAGTATGCAAAGTTTTCAAACTAGATTATTGTCTCTAGTGCAAGTGGGAGACTGAAGGGAATATGCCCGAGAGGCAATAATAAAGTGGTTATTATCGTATTCCTTATTTATGATAAATATTTATTTTGCATGCTATAATTGTATTAATACGAAAACGTTAATGCATGTATTTTTAATAAACAAAAAGGAAGTTCCTAGTTATGCCTCTCTTATAAACTAGCTCGTTGATTAACAAGATGATCAAAGGTTTCCTGATCATGGACATTGGATGTTGTTAATAACGAGGTCACAACAATAGTGTAATGATGTGATGAACATTCATCCAAAGTATAGCATTACGATCAAAGTCATTGAGTTTATATTGCTATAAACAACTTACAAAGTGATCCTAATCCTTAGACCATGAGATCATGTCAATCACTAACACGGAAGAGTTTCTTGATGACATCAAACGTCACACCATAACTGGGAGTCAGTATGGATCTCCAGGTCCCCTTCTGATTATTGATCGAAGAAGGGTCTCGATCATGTCCGCATTATTCGCGAACCGTAGGGTGGCACACTTAAGGGAAACTGACATCCAATTGGAGCAAAAGTTTCATGCCGGAAAGAATAACAAGCGCAGGAATTTATTTCACTAGACACCGAAACTGTTTTGGTTGAAATTGTTGAAACTGGTTCTGCATGTGAAATTGAATACTAGCAAGGGGTTTTATGTGAATGTTTGTTAATTAAAGTAATTAACAAAATTCTGAATAAATAATAAAATAGTTTTATTTAAATGAGAGCTTGCATTAAATTTGGTGGAAATTTAATGCATGTGAGTGGATTTTTGAGTGGGGGCTCTTTTATGGGAGTGGAGGCTTTTCATTTTGAGTGGGAGCTCCACCCACATGAATGTGGAAGAGGGGAGGGCAGCCACCATGGCTGGCGTCATGCCCCTTGGGGTGTCCCCCCCCCTCTCCTCCTCTCAAAGTACACCTCCTCGTGAAGGATATCTCTCCCCGTCAATAATTTATTCCCCATGGTCTCGGACTAGCGAGATACATGTTCTCGGTGGCTATTCGGCAAGAAAGGTTTGTGCTCCCGCTGCATCGCTAGAGCGAGGAGGCGGAGGTTGCTCGATGTCTTGTACGTGTGTGCGAGCACGGATGCGCTGATGTTTTGCGGCGCTAGGACTTTCTCTCGATCTTGAGATCGGCAAGAGATCGTCTACATCAACCACGAGTTTGGACTCGTTAAGCTTTGTCGGTCTTCAAGGGTATGTTCTCTACGGATGTATATCCGCCCATTGCTTGTATCTAGTAGATAGATCTTGGTACTTAGTTGTTGCCATCATAGGAATTTTTTTGTTTCCTATGCTACGAACCCTACACTCCAAGAGGGGGTATTTATGCTCGATAGTGGGTTCATTACTCTATTTAATCAAGGGAAGTGATAGAAATCTCTAAGGTTGTAGATATGATGTTGCCACTAGGGAGAAAACAACGGTCTCTTATTCATGGAACAAGTGGATTATTTACCTTACACACTTTGCTTAAAGCAGTTGTCTGTTGCTTGCAACTTAATCTGGAGGGGGTTCGGATGATAACCCAAAGATGGACTTATAGTCATAGATGCAGTTGGATGGCGGTCTATCTATCTTGTTGTATTGCCCAATCGAATCGCATATGATCTTTATGTCTAGTATTGCATTGTTATGCCTTTCTCAGTCCTGTCAATTGCCCTGCTGTAATTTGTTTACCCAGCATGCCATGTTTGTTTATCTAAGGAGAACACCTCTAGTGAACTAAGTACCCCGGTCCAATCTTTACCATTGATACATCTTCCACTGTTACTATTTACTTGCTGCAAACCATCATCACCTTCCACACCATACAGTTAATCCTTTGTTACAGCAACCGGTAAGATTGACAACCTAACTGTTAGTTGGGGCAAAGTCTTGAGTTTGTGTTGTGTAGGTTTCCACGTTGCTTGCAACACCTTTGAGACGTTTTCTTCCCCCTACTGGTTCTATAACCTTGGTTTCTTATTGAGGGAAGACTTGCTGCTGTGCTGCATCATACGTTGCTCTTGGGGTTTCCCGACGAAGCGCTCCACGTTGACGCAGCGCCATCAAGATTTTCTGGCGCCGTTGCCGGGGAGGCTAAGGACATCTTCACAAGGGGAGTCCTCCTAAACCTTTCTCTTTACTTTGTTTTTGGTTTGCTTAGTTTCTTTTGCTTGGTTTTGTTTGCCTCTTTTTATCAAAAGCTCCAAAAATAGTTTAGTTTGGTTTGCTTTCTTTTATCAAGAACTTTACTAAAAGAGTTCCATGATGTTGCTAAGGAAGCCAAAAAGATCTTTGAGCGTTTTAATATGCTAGGCTCATGTGTAGATGTTGTGGGTACTTCAGATAAATCCAAACCTAGAGAGGAATTTAAGATACCCATACCCTTTAAGCTTGTTGGGATGCATGAATCCTTTGAAAAGAATTTTGATTGGATTGTTCCTGAAAATCATTTTGATGAAAGTAGTGAACCAAAGAGAGATGAGAAGGGATCCTCCAAAACTCACTTGGATGAGATACCTTTCATACTTAAAGACTTTGCAAGTATTGATGTTAATGCTTCTTCATTTGAAAATACTTGATTTCTTGCTTCTTGTGCCTAACTTAAAGGCGTTAAATAAAAGTACTTGTTGGGCGATAACCCAAGAATTTTCTTGAGTATTGTAAGTTACTAATTTATTAATGACCTCTCCTTATCCTTTTTGTTTGCTTTTTGTGCCAAGAATGACCTCTAATGAGAGGGAAGTAAGATTTGGGGATTTGTTGTCCCGAAACAGATTTCTGTCCTCAACCATAAACATTCGTGAGGAGTCTCTGTAAGTCGAATTAAGCTGAAAATTTACAAATAAATCCCTCAGTATGATAGATAACTTTCGTTAGTTCAACACCTTTTGATTTGAGCAACATAAGGTCTTCGAAAAAATCGGTTTCTACCTGCTGGTCTGTTTTCACAGATTTCTGCCATTATTTGCATTTGCTTCTTATTGATTTATTTTTGGATTCTTTTTGGGAAATTAAGATTTTTGAAGGATTTACTACAGAAGCTTGTGTTTTTAGTGAAAGTTTTGCTGTTCTAAAGCTAAACCCAAGGGTCTATTATCTTTTGAACACGCTAATGTTGCTAATGAAGATTGTGTGAAGTTTTGTATGAAGGAAAATTTTCAGGTGTAGAGAGAGAATGATATAATGACATGAAGAATGAAAAAAAGCTCAAGCTTGGGGATGCCACCCCGATGTCACCCCAAGAAATATCCAAGAGGTACAAGCGTCAAAGCATGGGGATGCCTTGGGCATCCCCTTCTTCATCAATAAAAAGCTCAGGTCTTTCTATACACTTCGTTTTTATTGTTTCATGCACTGTTATGTTGTTATTGGAGCGTCTTAGTTTTCGTTTGCTTTGCTTAGTTTGTTTCGTTTGCTTGAATAAAGTAGTTTGGACCCCCATTCTCGCTATGTTGTTTCAAATAAGTTGATTGGTGTTGGAAAGGAGTAGAATGTTCTTGCTTGAAAGTGCAAGAGGAGCTTGCATTGACTGTGACTTAGACTTTAGCATGTCATGCCACGTGTTGTTTTGAACTTATGCTTAGTGATTATTGTTGTAGCATGACTTGTTCCAAACAATTGGGATTGCTTAGTGTGCCTTGAAGGAATCATGCGTTGTTTTAGCATACAAAAGCATAGTATTGTGGTATTCTCCTTTGATGTTTTGTTTGGGTTGACTTGGCACATACTCACACCATGTTATGACTATGAACAAGTAACCATAGCCTCTATGATCATTTATTCCTTGACTTGTAGTACCACTCTATGCTTTGATTAGTAATGTTTTGTCGCTCTGCATGATTATGGCCATTATTGCTCTCTTAGTTGGTTGCTCCCGGTCTTTTGATAGCCTCCACTTGTATGAGTAAGCTCTGCTCATGCTTCCAATTCCCAAGAAACCAAGTTATTCCAAAGTGTCCACTATAAATTCCTACGCATGGTGTGTTACACCATTCCAAGTATATTCTTGTGTTCAGCTATCTTCCAATTAAAAAATATTTTGTTATGTGAAAACTTAGTGATTAAAGCTCTCACGAACTTGATGACACACTTTATATTCCTTGCCCCTAATAAACTTGAACCATTGTGTCATCTATGTTCTATATTCTTGCACTTATACGTTGGAATTAGCAGAACCATGTTGTCATGGGTAACGTTTTCAACATTGCACTTGTACTTTGTACACAGTTGATATCATGCTCTTTGTCTATGGATGTCACCGGTGTGAAATAAAAAGGGAGCTTGTAAGTCCATGGAGTTATGTATTTTGTGTTAGAGAAACGCTTGGGCCGCTAGCCTAAGCCATTCCTAATCATGGTGGAAACTTGCAGCATCACCATAATGAGCAATCTATGAAGCATCCTCAATAAAAACCTATGCAAATAGCAAATAAAAAGATCGCTGAGATGCTCATTGTCTGCTTGCCTTGTCATTTTGGTTATGGGATAGCTCTTGTACCATGTGCAAGGGGTACCTCGTTGGCGGTTCTCTATGATACACATGTACTTACTATGACAAGAACTTATAGGTGACTAAAGTTGAGTAGCATGAGGTGCGACCCTCGTATTCAAGGGACATGAGATTGCCAACTTATACTTTGTCAAGCCTATACTCCATAGTTTGTTCATTTTAACCTTAATCACTTCAAGATGCTTATGATAGGGGCAATGATGGCTGAAAGCTAACCAGTACCATAATTTTTGGAAGCTCCTTTTGAAACTTGAAATCCCTATTTCCCTTTATGAAGGGCTTTTCTTCCATTATTATATTGAGTCTCCACTTTATACCTTTAGGCACCAGTTAAGAGAGCATAGGTGCCATTCTTAGTTCTATGTGTAGTGTCCCAAAACTTATTGATTGATGCATATTGTTGATATTGCTTGTTCTTGTGCTATTTGTATCTAGTCACTCTTATGAACTTTGAAGGTGTCCTATGCATCTATTTGATACTCCATGAGGGACAAGCTGAATGCCACTATGCCATGTTTTCTGTATGTGAAACAAACAAACATTTTTGAATGCATGTTATTCATGATCTTTGTTTGTAGCCTTTCATGTTGCATGCATAGTTACCTTGTCTTATTGTTAGAACTCCATCTTTCATGCACATGTTTAGAGTTATTTGATCCTAGCTTTTAATGCTTGCAAATGGTTTGATCTTTGTTTTGATGGTGCATGTCACCTAAAAAATTATTCTTTTATCACTTACCTACTCGAGGACGAGCAGGATTTAAGCTTGGGAATGCTTGATACGTCGAAAACGTAATTATAATTTTTTATGTTCCATGCTTGTTTAGTATCTACTTTGCTTTGCCTTGTCCACACTTTGAGGTGCTTTTCATATGTTTTTGGTACTAACCTATTAACAAGTTGCCACAGTGTCACTTGCCTGTTTTCTGCTGTTTTTGGTTCTAGCAAAGCTAGTAAGGAAATATTCTCAGAATTGGACGGGACAAAATCCAAAGTCAATATTTCACCGAGGAGAACACGGAGTCCAAAGGAGAGACGGAGGGCACGACAGGGCGGCCGCACCCCTAGGCACGGGCCCACCCTGGGCCGCGCCTAGGCAGGGTGTGGGCCCCCTGGCCACCTCCCAGCCTCGCCTCTTTGCCTATAAGAAGCCCCCGATGCCTAAACCCTAAGAACCCGATCAATATTCCACAAAACTGTCTATAGCCGCCGCCACCATCGTCCCTAGATCGAGGGGGTCTGAAGCTCTTCCCAGCACCCTGCCGGAGGGGACATCATCTCGAAGGCCTTCTTATTCATCATGCCAGCCTCCGGTATGAAGCGTGAGTAGTTCCACCTTGGACTACGGGTCCATGTAGTAGCTAGATGGTTGTATCTCCTCCTTGTTCTTTCATGTCTAGATCTTGTGAGCTCCGTTCATGATCAAGATCTCATCTATTTGTAATCATGCATGTTGTGTTTGCGGGGATCCGATGGATATTGAGATTACTATGTCAGATTGATTAATGGTTTTGTCTTATTGATTCTATCATGTTTGTGTTGTTTGTGATCTTGCATGCTCTCCGTTGTTAGTAGCTATCTTGGACAAGTAGTTGCTAGTGACTCCAAGAGGGGGTATTTATGCTCGATAGTGGTTCATGCATCTATTTAATCAAGGGAAGTGATAGAAATATCTAAGGTTGTAGATGTGATGTTGCCACTAGGGAGAAAACAACAGTCTCTTGTTCATGGAACAAGTGGATTGTTTACCTTACACACTTTGCTTAAAGCAGTTACCTGTTGCTTGCAACTTAATACTGGAGGGGGTTCGGATGATAACCCAAAGGTGGACTTCTAGTCATAGATGCAGTTGGATGGAGGTCTATGTATCTTGTTGTATTGCCCAATCGAATCGCATATGATCTTTATGTCTAGTATTGCATTGTTATGCCTTTCTCAGTCCTGTCAATTGCCCTGTTGTAATTTGTTTACCTGGCATGCCATGTTTGTTTATCTAAGGAGAACACCTCTAGTGAACTATGGACCCTGGTCCAATCTTTACCATTGATACAGCTTCCACTATTATTGTTTACTTGTTGCAAACCATCAACACCTTCCACACCATACAGTTAATCCTTTGTTATAGCAATCGGTGAGATTGACAACCTTACTGTTAGTTGGGGCAAAGTCTTGAGTTTGTGTTGTGCAGGTTTCCATGTTGCTTGCAACACCTTTGAGACATTTCCTTCCTCCTACTGGTTCGATAACCTTGGTTTCTTACTGAGGGAATACTTGCTGTTGAGCTGCATCATACCTTTCTCTTGGGGTTTCCCGACGAAGCACTCCACGTTGACGTAGCGCCATCATAGATGAATCCTACCGATGGTGTTTTGAAGTGGATGACTAATGGTGTGCTGCTTATTGCCAAATGGTCTGAGTTTGCTGATCTCCTTGGCTATCCCATCTTGCCTGGTAAGCGGGCAAATGGGTGGAGTGTTCATAGCGCTCAAGCTGCTGCTCCTGAGGTCTTGGAGCCTATCTATATTGAAGGTCGGGGTTCTTGTGGTTTTGTGAACCATCTCCAGCCAGTCTATGACATCATGCGTAAGGTCTTCTTGAACACCATCTCTCCAAAGGCTGGAAACTTTGATCAGTTTCATGCGTATCAAGTTAACCTTATGTTTCAGAATTACCATCGCCGCGACTCTGACAGGAAGCTGGATGTTATGCACTTCATCTACACTGAGATCTGGCAAGCCATTATTGACAAGCGCTCCTGCCCCTATGCTCCATACATTCAGACTCTCATCAATGCCAAGTGGCTTGAAGCAACTGGTTCCCGTTTCCCTCAGGACAACATCACTATTCATGAGGAGAAGAAGCTGTGTATGAGCAAACACAAGAATCCTAGGACCCAAGAAGAGAAGGAAGAAGCTCTTCGGAAGGCTAGTGCTGAGGCTGGTGGTTCCATTTCTGCTCATGGTATCTCTAGTGTTGGTGGTCCTTCTCTTGAGAGGCAGCCGTCTTGGGCCAAGAAGCTGCTAGGAAAGGTGAAGAAGACTTTTTGCTTTCTGTAGAATCGTGAGTATCAGTCTTATGTTGATCAGCGGCATAGTGCTCGGCGTCATAAGGCTATCATGATAGCTCTCAGTATTCCTTGCTCTCCAGTCACTAGCTCCTTCACTGCTTCCAAGGATGAGTGGATTCACGACAACTACGAGTGGTCTGAGGATGAGTCTAAGGAGGAAGTCACCGGTTCCCGCCTGCGTGGAAAAATGCCTCTTGGGACCCCGAGCCTTCTCCTCCTCACGTTCATGGTTGGGGCGATTATAGTGATCTTTTCTTCCTTTTTGGTGTCTCGATGCCAAAGGTGGAGAAAGATGTCTATTAGCTTGCTCATGGGATTTGCATGGGCTGAGTCACGAGTTCGTTCTTATATTTGATCTTTTCTCGCTCATGAACTCTATAGTTTATTTGTGTGTGCTTGTGGACTTATTTGTGCTTGTGGACCGTGTTATTTGTATGAGACTATGTGGTATGTTATGCTATGATATGCCTAGTGTTTGGTATGATTGTTGTTGGCTTATGGTCATTTGTATATGGTGGTGGAGCATTCATAGTCTTCATTGATATTATTTCTTCTATTGTCTCCACCACATTTGTTTGGTGCAACGGTATGGTCTCTATCTTGTCTTTCCCTTGCACATGTGCTATCTTTGCAATAGAAAGGGGGAGCCTCCTTGTAAGTGTGCTAGTCTTGTCCTTAGAGCTTTATCTCTACCTTGCACACATATAGGGGGAGCTTGTTCCATCCATTGCAAAGACTGCTCCTTCTTATGCAAATCTTTGGGATTGTCATCAAACACCAAAAAGGGGGAGATTGAAAGGACTATATTTTCCCTTGCTATTTTGGTGATGATGACAATCCCACTTGTGATATAACCGTGTGCTTGAGTTTCAGGCTAATTGCTTTTGATGATTCTTATGAGGTGTGTGGATGCTCTCTTTGGGATCTCGTGAAGACGGCGGTCTTTTGTTTTTCTATTTCTCTCATTTTATTGCTTTAGATCGTTATACTATTAAGAGGGGGTCCACCTTGGAAGGCTGTGGGGAATAATCTTTCTCTTGCATAAACCATATATGCACTGCCACAGCCATCCTACTCTTCTGAGAGAGAGAGAGAGAGAGAGAGAGAGAGAGAGAAGTTCTGATCTGTTGAGGAATTTTTTGTCTTATCGGAACTTCCGGCCAGGCACCGGAAGTTCCGCTCAGGGCTCTCTGTGGGATGGATCTGGGACTAAGTTCCGGTCCAACTTCCGCTGGAAGTTCCGGCCAGCTCCCAGAACCTTCTGTTTTGATATGTTCTATTTGGCGGAACTTCCACCGGAAGTTGCACCGGAAGTTCCGATCAGGAATTTCCGTCGCTTCTTCCACTAAGATCCTGAGCGGAACTTCCGCCCAGGCGCCGGAACTTCCGGTCAGACAATGTTGGCAACCAAGTTGTTCTTCCCTTGTTCCGCTCCAAGTTCCACTCAGATTCAATATACTTCTGTTTGGAAGTGTTCTATTTGACGGAACTTGGGCCGAAACTTGCATCGGAAGTTTCACCGGAACTTCCGGTCTTTCTGACCGGAACTTTCGGTCAGGACTTTGGAGCGTGCGTCAACGGCCTGATGACCGTTGGTGCTACGCTGGGTAGAACTTACGGCCACTCACCAGAAGTTCCGGTGAGGTCGCGAACTGTCCAACGGTTCAGTTTGGAGGGAGCCTATTTAAGGCGCCCTCCTTCTTCCTCCTACCTAACTCTTCAATTTTCTCTCTCCTCCATTAATACAAGAGCTTCACCTCACTAGATCTCTCTCTCTAGCCACTCAAACCACTTGATCTTTTGAGAGGTGAGGGAGGTGACCTAGATCTACACTTCCACCAAAGAAGATTTGATTCCCCCCACCTATCCTTTGTGGATCTTGTTACTCTTGGGTTTCTTGGAACCCTAGACGGTGTAGGGCATCCTCAGAGCTAAGGGCATGTGTTGTAAAGCTCCGTGGTGTCGTTGAGGGACTCCAATTGAGTTGTGGAGCTTCCCCCTCAACCTTGTTGTAAAGGTTTCAGTTGGTGCCTTCAAGGTCACCGGTTAGTGGATTGTGAGGCCTCCTTTGTGGGGGAGCTCACCGGAGAAGAAGGTGAGGCCTTTGCTGCGCTCGGGTGACCTTGTGTGGCCCCGACACCTCTCCAACATAGATGTAGCTCCCTTGGGAGTGAACTACGGAAATTACATCTCCGTGTCCCCGCTCCGGTTATCTTGTTCCCTACCTTTACTTCTTGCTCTTTACCGTTATTGTGTTCGTTGTTAGTTCTCTAGCATATAGGTTGTTCACCTAGTTGCATATCTAGAGAACTTTCCTTCTTGCTAAGCCTAAAATTGTGTAACAAATTAAAAATTGGTAGTCGCCTATTCACCCCCCTCTAGTCGATTCAAAGTCGGTACTTTCACCTACCAATAGCATTTTTTGATATGCCCTCTTGGATGCTCCTCAACCTCCTTCGTGAAGGCCCATTTTTTGGTTTATGGATCAGAAGGGTGTTGCTTCATGCAGAGACGTTGGAATTTCTCTATCTCGGTGTTCTTTATACACTTCATGATTTTATCACTCAATCTTAGTTGAACTCGTTCTTCATCCTTAACAGGTGAAGGGTGCTCCTGCTGTCGATGCTTCAGCTTCTCAAGAGATCTTATGAGTCACAACCTTATTCATTGTATTTTTCGAGGAGGCACGCAGTTGGTACTTACCTCTTGTCCATTCCACTAGTGATCGCCGTCGCTGGTGTCTTGCTCGCAATGGTGACTATCTCGCCGTTAGAAGGAGAAGCCAACACGTGGACACAACGACTCATAGACGAACTTTTTTGGTACATGTGTAGTTGTTATAGCTCGGGCTAAGAGCACCTCCACTCGTTGGGCGTTCACAGACCAAAATCTGGTGCTATTTAGCGCTAGACGGATATAACTTCTGGTCTGATAATAGCCGTTTTCCCACCCGTGTCTTCAGGCGTGGTTCCAGGAAACGCAAACTCGGCGATTTTTCGTCCAAATTCGGCTCAAATTTGAATAATGTTCGGCATAGTTCAACATAAATATGAATACATAGCAATGTTCAACATAGTTTAAATATAGTTCAGCATGAAATTAAGCATAGTTCGACATAGACTGAAATACAACATAGTTCGGCCTAGTTCAGATAGATAATGCTTGGCATCAACATGTTTCCCCTGCGTATCCATATATGCTCAACCAGACCATCCTGTAGCTGTTGATGCACTACCAGATCTCGGATCTCCTGACGCATGTCGATGAAGGCAGCCTAGGTTGGTGGCACTTGGTGGTCAGGCTCTGCAAGTGGTCCATGTATGTAGTATGGATCGTCCTTCTCGACCAAATTCATTGGATGCTTCCGCTCATCCTCAATGGTCATGTTGTGTAAGGTCACACAACAGTTCATCACTTCCCACATCTGATCTTTTCACTATGTCATAATAGGGAACCGGACAACTGCAAACCTTGTTGGAGCACACCAAATGACCGCTCCATGCCCTTCCTGCAAGCTTCTTGTTCCTTGGCAAACTGAGCATGCTTGGGGAGCATCAGGCTTGAGATAGTATTCACAAATGTTGGCCATCTTGGATAGATATCATCTGCAAGATAGTATCCCTTGTTATAGTGGTGTCTATTATCTAAAAGTCTACAGGGAGAGCATTGACCCTCAATAAGCTTGGCAAAGACATTTGAGAAGTTGAGGATGTTGATGTCGTTGTTTAATCCTGCCATTGCCAAAGAAGGAGTGTTAGATCCAAAGATCACGTGTAGCAACTGCCTCGAGTATCACAGTGTAACCTCCTTTGTGGCCTCTGTATATTCTCTGTCATGCAAATCGACAGTTCTTCCACTACCAATGCATGCAGTTTATGCTTCCAAGCATCCTAGGAAATCCTCTACTTTCATTGACTGCGAGGATCTGAGTAGTGTCTTCAGCAGTGGGTGTTCTCAAGTACTATGGTCCAAACACTATAATCATTACCCTGCAGAACCTATACAAGCAATTAATGGCGGTGGACTCGGCCATGCGAAGATAGTCATCGGCACTGTCACCCAGAGCTCCGTATGCAAGCAACCTCACCGCCACTGTGCACTTCTGCAATGATGAAAACTCAACCATGCCGGTGCAGTCCTTCTTGCACACGAAATAGGGGTCGAACTTCCGGATGGCATGCACGATCTTGAGAAAGAGCTTCCTGCTCATCCTGAAACGGCACCGAAACACGGCCTCTTCGTGTAGCGGCTCATCGACGAAGAAGTCGGCGTACAACATGCAATAGCCCTCCATTCGATACCCTGCTTTGCCCTTCCGGCGACCCTTCGCCGAGCCTCCATGCTTTGGCCCTGTAGTTTGCGTGTACAACCAGGCTAGAGAGGCAAGGATCTGCATGTGTTCTTCATCTTTGGTGGCTGCGACAATATCTTTCTCTGGCAACATGGCGAACATATCCTCGTCATCGGAGTCCATGGCCGAACGGGAAAAACGTCGGACACTTGGCGGGCGAGGTGGCGGAAGCTCGGAGCGAAGCCGAGCCGCGGCGAAGGAGGGACGACAAAAGGAGGCCTAGGCCGAGGGGAAAGGATGTGGCGATAGCGGCGGACCTATCTACAGGCGTGGTGGGGCTTCGCCGGCGACGGCATGGCGGGCGGGGGCAGCTGGGGGAAAGCTCTATGCCGCGGGAGAGCCGATTGGTGGTGGGGAATGCAGTTGTCTCGTCAGCAGGGTTGGTCCACCCCGTTTTCGCTGCGTTCGGCATTCTCAGGCGGTTCCCAGTGCCCCGGGTTCGGTCTGGGAACTCCGGATAAAAGTTAGACCAAATCCAATGCTATTTGGTATTATAAAAATGCGACAGGGTAAAATTTTGCCCTTCAGACGAAAAAACGGTTTGGGAACGCCTTTGTGGGAAGATGCTCTAAGGGACACCTTCTATGTGAGGAATTTGATACGTAATCTTAGTGTGTTTGCTTCCGTCTATTCTTATTGTAACCTAGGTCGTATATCCCTGGAGTACCTTTTTACACTTCTTAACGGGATGCATGGAATTAATGCCAAAAAAAGATGTCTTTTAGAGCTATGGATAATGGATCCTCTGACATACGTCGCTATGCCATGGGGTGTTGCCGACGTGCGGGATGACTCGATATTTTTTAGGAATTTCGCGAGAATGAAATACTCGGCTAGTCGGCAGAATGTGCCTGTCGACTATGGTCTATGGCGACGTGCGCTTGACCTCGCAAAGAAGAAGTGAACTGGTGGTCGCCGTCTGAAAATAGATCCCACGAAGCACCGGCCCAGAACCACCGGCCCATGTGATCCACGAGAGGGGTTTGGAGTTGGTGGAAACCCTGGAACAGCACAACACCCCGAGAGAAATATTAGGCGACGCCCAACCTCATTAGCGGAGCGTCCGAGGAAGGGGATAAACCTGCAACCGAAGAGCTATCTCGCCTCCTCCTTCTCCTCTCCGGCCCTCCCCTACCAGCATTTCGAAACACCGGAGCGGCGGGCAGCTTCGAGGATGGAAGGGATGGGGCAGAAGAGGCGCCCGCTGGTGGTGATGGCCTCCTCGTCGACCGCGGCGGCGCAGGCGGCAGGCCGGGGCGGGGCCAACCCGCTGGCCGAGCTGACCGACCGCTTCAGGTCGCTGGAGACCGGGGTGCGCACGTGGATGGCCAAGCAGCCGACGCACATCGAGGCCGCCGTCACAACGGCGTTCGGGGCCGTGCAGGGCGGCGCGCTTGGCGGGTTGATGGGCACGTTCGCCCCGGAAGGAGGGGCCGCAGGGCTCCCCGTGCCGCAGCCGCCGCCCGGGCTCGACCCCAAGGCCTTGGCTTCCTTTAAGCAAGCGCAGGTATCCTTCGCTCCCATCTATAATTCCCCTGTCGTTACAGATTTACACCGAGACTGTCAATTTCGGTTCATGTCCTGGGATATTTTATCTTAGAACATAAAGCAATCGGTGTCTTGCTCATAAACGTATGTTAAGCATCGCTAGTGTGAAGGTTCTTTTTGTTCAACTTGAGACTTGAGATCGGTAGATTAGTCATTTCGAATCAAGACGACTTTATTAAAGATCAAATCAAGATCGTTAAGACTCCTACTAACTTACTATTATACGCATGTGATGGCCTTTCCTTTTGTAAGACATCAATGACTTTTCCTTTTTCGTTTTCTAAAGCAATCACTCTTCCTTTAATTTTAGTGCAGCAAAGTCTGTCTTGCTCCTTACGGCTGTCTTGCATATGGGAGCTAGAGCCTAAGAATATGCACTTGCAACTATTACATTGTGCTGCCGATTATCTACTATAAGCACAACTTTGTCATGGTTCATGTAAATCTATTATTCCTGAACCTTCAGGTTAACAGTATTTTTTTCTGGGTTATTATAGGCTTTGGCAGGTGGGCCACTTGTGCAGGCTCGGAATTTTGCAGTCATGACTGGTGCAAACGCAGGCATATCTTGTGTTATGAGAAGGATAAGAGGAGTGGAGGATATCCAGGGCAGGTGAGGGTTTATAAGCACTTGTTTCTTGTTGTGTAAGTATTTGTAATTAACTGGGGAACAGGTGCATATTTTTCTGTTCACGTATGATGTTTTCCTTTCCTTTCCTTAGCCACTAGTGAGTTTCTTATCAGCTGGCTAGGATATAAGCAATTTTGGTTCCTAAGAGTATGTTTTCTATGCGATGTTGATGTAAACCATTGCGGAAATATGTGCAATTTTGAGAAAAATCTAGCCTAAGAGTTTATATTCCTTAAATCACTTTAATGTTTACTCAGCCTTATCTATACTAAACGGTTACCGGTAGTGTTACTTCTAAGTTATTACTTTAATGCATGTATACTGCAACGGAGTCCCCCCATATCTAACAGAGAATACTAATAAAATTGCAACACCGCTTTGTTTTCATATATACATAATTGCACACATGCTTGTTTCCTTCGTATGGAAGCTTAATACCACCCCAGTTCCTTAATACAAGACGTTTTGACAGTTCAAATCGTATTGGCAGTTTAAATTGAACTGCCAAAACGTCTTATATTTGAGAACGGAGGGATTATTATAGTTTGAGAAAATTAACCAATCGGCCCATTGGCTAGACCGGGTGGGGACGGCAAATGTGGTGTCTAAAAAGTAATAATGAACATGGCAAGAGTCACCTCTCCTGGCCAAGAGGTGCCTTGCTCCTGTGCGATGTTGGCTATTCCCAATTCTGTGTTACTCCTCCCACAAGAAACCAATCCAGTAGCTAAGCAATTTGAGATTAGCAAGAAAGATGCCTCACCGCGTACATTGGGAGTAGCAAGGTGAACCATCACTCCACAAGATTCTAAATTCAATTGCTGGTTTTGGGAGGACAGAGATGAAGTGTACAAGAAAACCAGAACAGGAAGATTGTTGGTCATCAGTTAAGAAAGGTCTACGACATGTTCTGTGAATCTATGAGGGGCCCTAAGTGCCATATAGTGGGTCCTGTCGTGTTGGGTCAAAATAGCGACCGGTAAAAACCACAATTTTTTGTGCATGACCCGTCAATATGCGCAAATATTTGCAAACCCTGGCAAATTACACAACTGTATCGGACTAACTGGGTAAAAGACCAATTTATCTCTCTCTGGGGTAAAATAAAGGAGGCAAAGAGAGAGCAGAATACCATGCTAGCTAATTGATAATAAATTTGTCTTTGATGAATTTCATATGGTTGCTCTAATATTTTCATGACTATCTTCTTGAGCCGTAAACAGCAAAATAATGACAAATTGTAGATAAACTTTTATTCCTTAGGAACCAGCAAATAGTGAACAGTGCAGGGAAAATGGAAAGCAATGTGCGCAAATATTTGCAAACCCCGGGTAAATTGCACAACTGTGTCGGATTAACTGGTAAAAGAGCAATTTACTCTCTCTTTCTCTATCTCTTTCTCTGGGGTAAAGTAAAGGAGGCAAATAGAGAACACAGTAACAGACCATTACCGCCATTAGTTGGATCTTTTGAAGTAGTAAAGATAATGTGATTTATCCATGCATGATTAATAAGGCGGGGTGTTCTGTTAGCTAACTAATACTAACTTTGTCTTGATGGATTTATATGGAGCAGCAAAATAATGACAAATGGCAAGATAAAATTCTATTCCTTAGGGACCAGCAAATAGTAAACCTAGTACAGGGAAAATTGAAGTGATATCACACTCTTCATCTCCTCTTCAGTCAGGGAACTGATTGTCAACAAGATGTATACATCTTTCTATAAAATTTTCTTGCCTACATGATTGACAGACTCTCTTTTATATAGCATGACAGCAGCTTTTGGTTCTGGTGCTTTATTCTCCATCGTGAGTGGAATGGGAACCCCAAATCCAGTTGTTAATGCAATTACGACTGGTATGGCTTTTGCAGTATTTCAAGGTGGTTTTTTCATGGTAATAATTATGACCTTCTCTCTAATTTGTACAAATGGAAGTCATCTGTTCTACTCCAATTATGTCTCTAGATTTTGGTACTAAATGTGTTTGTGAGTTGCCAACGCAGTCTGCATAGCTTCATGTTGCATTGCAACTCCACTGATATGGCCAACTGTATATTAAATTGTCCATGACTGCTGTGCTGTTCTAGCTCTTATGATCAATCTATCTATCTTGAGTGTAGGTTGGGCAGAAATTCTCGAAGCCAAAGGCACAGAGTGAAGATACAAAGTATTCTCGTGGAAGAAACATGTTGAACCAATTAGGCCTTCAGAACTATGAAAAGAATTTTAAGAATGGTCTTCTGACTGATGAAACATTGCCTCTCCTCAATGACAGGTACATAATTTGTGTATTGAATTAAGTAACTGCGTACCCAGAAGAAAGTATCATAAAAATGGACTCTTTACTGAATTTGACCATGCTATCAATGAAAAAAAAATCACATTTTTCTTGGATTATCTTCCAGTGCACTCAGAGATGTGAAGATCCCCCCTGGTCCAAGACTTGTCATTCTTGATCACATTAAAAGGTTTGGAATTATTGCATACATTGGGGTTTCTAGCGTGCTAGTTTCCTTGATCTGATAGCATCCTATATTGCAATTTTTCAGAGAACCTGGCTTGGCGAAGACAAATTGAAGTGATTGCCACTGCGCACCAGATTTTCCTCTAGTTGCATAAACTATGTTTCTGTCTACCTATGTCAGCAATGGACTCTTTAGGCAGCATTATGATTGTAAAAGATGACTAGTATATGTTTTGTAGTCATTAGACTGATTAAATTACATGTGTTGATCCGTTCTGAACTTTCAGCCGAACTATTACACTGTTTTTTATGGTAAAATTCATTCTCCAATATCTAGAATACTTGGACTTTGTTCTTAGTCATTTCTGAGCTGTGCATGTTATTTAGGTTGTCTTCTGTCCTTCTCTTGCAAGATATCTAATTAGACGGACACCGATAATTAGAGGCTCAAGGAAGGTTTTGCCATGCCATCGGTATCTATCAGTAGTTCTTATGTGCGGGCGAGTATCAATTATTCAGTATGGCTTCGTATAATCATACCCCTAACATGTAGTATTGGCCTGCTTGGCTGTGCACGGTCTTTCATTTTTTATGTTCTTTTTAGAGGAAATAGCTGTGGTTTTCACAATACACAAAAGAGCAACCACAACCTTCCTTGGCTATTATATGAGCAGCATTGTTCGCAAAATGCCTTGCCCATTTGACCGAATGGTCGTCCATCGACCGAAGCATCCCTTTGATCTCATCAACATGAGGATCATACATAGACCCTTTGATCTCATCAACATGAGGACCATTCATAGACATGTCCTGCACGCTAGAAGCTCCGCCTGCTCTGGATCAGACACGGAGGGGGGAAAATGGCATGCTCTCGCTAGATTGCATCCATCGTGGTTGCAAACAACTACTCCCTCTGTTTCAAAATATAAGATGTTTTAGGTTTGTGAAGAAAATGAATCTAGACTTGTTTTAGTATGTAGATTCATCCCAAAGTTGAGTGAACCTACGTACTAAAACAAGTCTAGATTCATTTTCTTTACAAACCTAAAACATCTTATATTTTGAAACGGAGGGAGTACTACACTGCCTTTTCCCAAGCATTTTGTCGTAGTTTCATCAGCGTTGAGCTTTGTCCATCCCTTAGCCGACAGATACCATCGCTCCATTGGCGTTGGGACTTTGATGTTGTGTTGATTCCTGAACCTGATGTTGTGTTGATCCTGAACTTGCAGTCACTCCTCGATCAGGTGCAACACCCTCCTTGTGATGTCAGTTGGGTGCTCTATCATCTATCATCTGAAACTCCCGAGCATCATTCTTTGCTAGCCACATGTGGTATAATGCCATTACTGTTACTTCAACAGTTCAACCTCCTCATCCTTTGCCGAACCAAGCCATTCTAGCATCCAGTTCAATAGGTCATGCTGCATCTTGATGCACGGAAGTACATTATAAATAAAGATCATAGTCAAAATTGCGCATTGAAAATAAAAAAAGAGACACACTTTGCCTTTACATACAGCTGTGGTAAGTTTCAGCTTCTCTGGCACATTAGCACTCCACAGTGAACGTTGTACATTATAAATAAAGATCATAGTCAAAATTGCGCATTGAAAAAAAAAGAGAGACACACTTTGCCTTTACATACAGCTGTGGTAAGTTGCGTTGAACAACCCGCAGCGACCTTGCGCACAAAAATTTTTACAAAAAATCGCTAGAAGGAGGGCTCGAACCTCCGACCTTGTGGTTAACAGCCACACGCTCTGGCCAACTGAGCTATTCCAGCTTTGTTGATAAATGCGCAGTATGGTACTAGGAGAATAAACAACATGGGAGGCAAAGAGGAAGAGGAACTGGGAGAGCACTAGCCGACGAAAAGCAAGGGGATTAGAAGTCTAAGCAGCTGTCCCAATCAGATTAGACTTATCAAGGGATTTTTTTTTTGTGAACTAGACTTATCAAGGGATTAAGGTACGTAGATAATTGTACTTGGAACACGTGAATAGGCTTTAGAATGGAACCGAAAAGCTACTTGGCGACGGAAGAAGAACAAAATCTCTCGTCTGAGAAGAGATGATGGCACGTGGACTGAAAATGGTGCAGAAATAGGGGACATGGCAACGACATTCTTTCAGCAGCTTTACACAAAGGATGACAGTGTTGATCCGACAGAGCTAGTGGAGCTGTTTACTAGGCGGGTAGATGATGACATGAATAGTAAACTATGTGCACCGTTTTCAGAAAAGGAAATCAGTGATGCGCTCTTTCAGATCGGACCCCTCAAAGCACCAGGACCGGACGGTTTTCCTGCCCATTTCCTTCAGCGCAATTGGGATCTTCTAAAGGAGGATATTGTGAAGGCGGTGCAGGAATTTTTCAGGGAAGGGCGGATGCCTGATGAGGTGAATGATACGGCGATAGTCCTAATCCCCAAAAATAATGACCCTGAAGAGCTCAAGGACTATCGACCGATCAGTTTATGCAACGTTGTGTTCAAGCTAATATCCAAGTGCATGGTCAATCGTCTCCGGCCACTGCTATATGACATTGTTTCACCTATGCAAAGTGCTTTCATTCCCGGTAGACTTATAACGGACAGTGCACTCATGGCGTTTGAGTGCATCCATGCAATTCAGAGTAACTCGGAGGAGCGATCCAAGTTCTGTGCCTATAAACTGGATATGGCTAAGGCCTATGACCGTGTGGATTGGCGTTATCTAGAAGGTGTAATGGCGAAGTTGGGCTTTCATAGCACATGGATACGGTGGACTATGCAGTGTGTGACCACCGTACGATACTCCGTTCGTCTCAATGGACATGTATTGGACACCTTCGCGCCTACACGCGGGCTACGCCAAGGCGATCCGCTTTCTCCTTACTTGTTTCTGCTGGTGGCTGATGGCCTCTCTCGATTGATCCAAAGAGACATTGAGTCTGAGAGATTGAAGGAGCTGAAAATCTGTCGACGCGCCCCGGGAATGTCGCACCTTTTATTCGCCGATGATAGTTTGTTATTTTTCCAGGGGTCGATACAACAAGCCACAGTGGTTAAGAACCTCCTAGACGAATATGAGCATGGAACAGGCCAGAAAGTTAGCCTTGGGAAGTGCTCGATCATGTATGGCCAGAGAGTAGGTGTTCAAGTGCAAGCTGAAATTAAGGAGCTGCTTCGCTACGATACAGAGAGTTTTGAGCAGAAGTATCTCGGACTGCCAGTTCCGGAAGGGCATATGACGAAAGGAAAATTCAAAACCATCCAAGAAAGGTTCCATAAACGTCTGACTGATTGGGTGGAGAAGTATCTTTCTAGCGGGGGAAAGGAAGTTCTCATCAAGGCTATATTGCAAGCGCTGCCAACTTATGCAATGAGTGTTTTTCAGTTTCCCGCTGGTCTCCTTGAGGAACTCAATCAGTTGGTCCGGAATTTCTTTTGGGGCGATGAACATGATCGCAGGCGCATGCACTGGCTATCATGGGACAAGGTTACACAACCGAAAATGTCTGGAGGTATGGGCTTTCGCGACTTCAAAATTTTCAATCAAGCGTTGCTCGCACGACAGGCATGGCGACTGCTGCAGTTTCCGGATAGCCTATGTGCTCGCCTCCTGAAGGCCAAGTACTACCCATCTGGACACCTCTTGGACACAGCGTTTATCCAGGATGTATCCGCATCGTGGCGAGGTGTGATGCATGGACTCGAACTCCTGAAGCTGGGTGCTATATGGCGTATCGGCTCTGGATCGATGGTGAGAATTTGGCGAGACAATTGGCTGCCTCGGTCTGAAAACCTGAAACTCTCTGGAATGAAGGAAACATGCAGATTGAGATGGGTATCGCAGCTCATCGATCCCACAACCCGTAGCTGGGATGAAGCAATCATCAGGAAATATTGCTTCCGCCATGATGCGGAGGCCATTATTCGGATAAAACTCTCGCAAAGACAAACGGAGGATTTCGTCGCCTAGCAGCCCGAGAGTTCTGGCTTGTTCACAGTCCGGAGTGCCTACAGACTAGGATTGCGGCCTAAATTACAAAGCCTCAGTCATGGACAGAGCAGCACTGAACCTGATGGCGAAAGGAGTATTTGGAATCTCGTTTGGAAGACAGCCGTACCACAGAATTTGCGTGTCTTTGCATGGCGTCTAGCAACAGACTCGTTGGCAGTCACTGAAAGTCTACATCATCGTATTCCAAAGATCAGTCCAATTTGCTCAATATGTGGTGTGGAGAATGAGGACATACACCATGCTATGGTGCGTTGCACACTTGCCCGTGCACTAAGGGATGCCATGCGTCAGGTATGGAACCTTCCTAGCGAGGATACTTTCAGGTGTACTGGGCGGGATTGGTTCCTTCTTCTCCTGGATGGTGTAAGTGCAGAAATCCGAGTGAAGCTGATCTTCCTGATGTGGCGCATTTGGCACCACCGTAATAATGTGGTACATGGAGATGGCAAGGCTTCTATTGCTTCTTCTGTCCCTTTTCTACAGAGCTACGTCGAATCCATCAAGCCTAAAGAGGTAACACAGAATGCGCAAGGTAAAGCGCCGGTAATTCCTACTCTACAGGCGGCAGTCGCTGTACTGAAGCAGGATGCTACGTCAAACTGGCAAGCTCCAGAAAGTGGATGGTTAAAAATTAATGTGGATGCAAGCTGGATTGAGTCCTCATCATCAGGTGGCATTGGAGTTGTTGTCCGTGACGATGCAGGTGCAGTTCTGTTCTCACAATGGAAGAAACTCTCGGCATGTGATAGTGCAGAAGAGGCCGAAGTTCTCGCATGTTTGGAAGGTATCCGTTACCTGGAGGCACATCCACAACATCCTGGTGTCATAGAGTCTGATTGTGCCAGGTTGATCAAAGTGCTTATGTCCGAGGAGAGAGATCGATCAAGTCACTGGAGTTTGCTGTTAGAGGCGAAGGCACTGCTAGAACTTTTGCCGGAGGTGAAGTTGAGCAAGGTTGCTCGGGTGAGTAATAAATTAGCGCATGATTTAGCGCAGTTAGGCAAGCGTGAGTGTGGGGTGTTGCATGGGGGCATGGGGCAGTTCCTCCCTGCGTGTTGGACTCCCTAATGCGTGATTGTAAAAACGTTGTTGCCTAAGTAATAAAGCTCACCCATTCTCAAAAAAAAAAAAAAAAGAGGCTTTAGAATGGAAGGGATTTTCATTGATTGAATCGATGGTGCAGATGTTGGTACAGGGAAGAAATAAGTTTAGGATGGGAAGAGAGATCTTCATTTTAAATAAATCACCACTCTGTTATTTAAACACGTACTTTGTGTATGCAATTAGATTGGCTACGGTGCAATCCTGTAAATCAATGCCATGCTTACTTGCTTGTTTAAGTTAGGAGTGTAGGTAAATCAATGCCATGCTTACTTGCTTGTTTAAGTTAGGAGTGAAGGTAGGAGCTAAACCTGAACATCAGGTTCAGGACATTTTATCATGGTGGACCATAAGTCACAGGTTTAGCACAGAACCTGATTTGACGCAATCAAATTTAAGTGATTCCCACCGCTTGTTGGCACAGGTTTTTTCTCAGTTTGGATGAACTGTGTTCCCGGAAATCTTCCAGTGTAGTCATGCCAGAATTTATTCTTCAGAAAACTTGAGCCTATGCTCAGGAGTCAAGACCATGAGATTTCGTCTGGGCAAGTTGGTAATTATTCAGAACGCTTAGATCAGAAAGTTTACTGCGAATGTGTCGGCAAAAACCAGCAGATGATCAGAAGGATATCTTGAAGCACCGCCATAACAGAATGTTTATATTCCGCCATATATGTTAGAAATACAACAGTATGTAACTATGTACAGGTATTGTAAGACTTCAATTTACACTATATTCAGGGAGAAACTCCAGCACCTGGAGACTATGTACATGAACTATGCGGACTATGCACAAAAGAATCAAGAAGCTTATCGACAGCAACGCAATAAGCCTCTACTATACATTGGGTGCTTGAGCTTTCAAAGTGTTGGCGTGGGATCAGACAATTGAACAGTCTGATCGTTCATCCGACTCAAGCAAGGTTTCCCCTTGTCATCAGTGTCCATCGTTATGGTGTCGCCGGGCTTGTACTGCCCAGAGAGAATTGCTTCACTGATGACATCTTCAACAAACTGGGTGACGGCCCTTCTCAGTGGCCGCGCACCATAGCTCTTGTCGTATCCTTGCTGAATAATCACGTCCTTCATTGTGTCAGATACTTCTAGGCCGATACCGAGGGCCAAAAGCCTAGCCTTCACCTCTTGCAGAATTATATTGAGAATAGCAAGCATCTGGAAATCATCATTTGAGATACTTAGCATGGTTCCATAAACTACACGTTAGAAAGTATTTCATCTTTTTCAAATTATAAGATGTTTGGTAGGGTAAAGTGGTCTACTAAAACGTCTTACATTTTGGAATGGAGGTAATATAGCACAAACATTTTTCCGCCGAAGGAACAGAAAAAACTCATGTAAACAAGTGACTTGAATTTGTCTAAATTTGCATGTATCTAGATGTGTTTTAGTTATAGATACATATGCATCTAGACGAATGCAAGTCACTTATTTCCGGCCAGAGGGAGTACAAAATTTTAATAGGTGTAAAGGAGCAAGGGGTCACATTGTAGGAGTTACATATTGTGCGCAGATGGAATTATGGTTTCAGTTATCATAATCAACAGATAAGTAGCTTAAATCACAGAACAAAAACAAAGGAACTTAAAATAAAACAACAGACCTGATTCTTCTCAAGTGGACGGAACACAACCACCTCATCCATTCTATTGAGCAATTCAGGCCGAAAAAATGCTTTCAACTCTTCCATCACCAAGGATTTCATCACAGTATAAGTATTTTCTTCTGTACCATTCAGTGTCTGGAAACCTATGGCCATTCTTCCTTTGGAAATCGATGTAGAACCAACGTTAGATGTCATGACAATTAATGTATTCTTGAAGGAAACTCTGCGGCCCTGTAGTTCACAGAAAAAAAGAATATTGGTTTCCTTTTGATAAGATGGAACCAGGGTCTTGCCTGGTGTTTCTAGCACAAGTTCACATAAAGATTTAATAGTGCACATAAGACTGTGACCGGGTTTCGGAAAAAAAAATCGAAAAAGAAAAAAATAAGACCGACTATTAATAGGATCAGGCATGTCACGACAATGAGCAATTGGCTTATTGAATCTACAAAAATAGAAAGGCTGACTTTCAAGGTGCATGATATAGCATAAACAAGGTGTGGAAAATATAGTATGAATCTTATTTATCGACCGCAGAAATGAATATCACGAATGTCAGGATCTAACCTGTGAGTCAGACAAATGACCATCTTCAAATACTTGGAGAAGAATATTGAAAATATCAGGATGTGCTTTCTCTATTTCGTCAAGCAATACTACAGTAAATGGTTTTCTCCGGACTGCTTCTGTCAAAGTACCACCTTCACCAAATCCCATGTACCCTGGAGGAGAACCTATCAGCTTGCTCACAGTGTGCCGCTCCATGTACTCACTCATATCCAATCTAACCATAGCTGACTCCTGTAAATCAAAAGAAACAACTTTTTTATTATAAATTCCATGTAAAATGTTCTAAAGTCTAGGAATAACAATATAAAGATGTAACCAGGAAAGAGTGACCTACAGATCCAAAATAAGTTGCTGCTAGAGCTTTGGTTAACTCAGTCTTTCCTACTCCTGTTGGACCACAGAAAAGTAGAGTAGCGATAGGTCTGTCAGGATCGCTCATGCCAACCCGTGATCTCTTCACAGCTCTTGATATCGCCACAACAGCATCATCTTGACCTATGACACGCTTTCTGAGTTCATCATCTAGTCCTACTAAAAGTTTTCTTTCATCTGCAGTCAACTGCTGGACTGGTATGCCTGACCACAATGATGTGACTCTTGCAATTTCCTCTGATCCAATCATAGATGGCCTGCACATTACACGCATTTAAACTTTTAAGATGCTTAGATCGTGAAATGTGAAGTCCACTCTCGATGAAATCATGAAATGAGAAAACCTACTCATCATCTGAAGGTGACAATGTTGATGTTGGACTTGTCTTATCATCATTCAGTACTTCAACATTAACTTCATTCTCTTGGTCATTTTCATTCAGAGAATATTTCAACCTGTTAGTCAGTGCCTGAAATGTGTTGCAAAATGAATTAAACATCTACCAGCAGATGAATACGGATAAAAGTTATTTGCAACAGACCTATCTAAATATTCTATTACCACGTCATGCATGGCCTGGACAGCTCTAATCTCTCGCCAATACTCATCTGGCGACTTTGAAATTATAGAGCACTGCTCTTCTTTCTTCCTTTTAAATGATTCCATCCGAGCTCTGCTACCAGCTTCATCAATTAGATCAATAGCCTTATCAGGAAGATGTCTGTCAGGGATATATCTCGCTGACAAATAAACCGCTGCATTGATGCCTTCTAAGGTGTATTTGCATTTGTGGTAAGTCTCATACTTTTCACGCAGACCAAGTAGAATTTTCACAGCATCTTCCTGCAAAGAGCATGAAGAAAAGTTAAACTGATACCCAAGAGTTCCAAGTGACTTTCAGAATTGAAATTCTGCACTACCTGACTAGGCTCATTTACAAATACTGGCTGAAACCGGCGAGCCAAAGCCTTATCCTTCTCAAAATGCAAACGGTGCTCATCCAGAGTTGTAGATGCAATGCACTGTAAGTACAGACAAAGCGTTTACGAGTGGAAAACAAAAAACAAAATGTGATGCTATATTAAATTATGTATCACATGGGATAAGCAACCACTTAATTCTCACCATGGAAGTGACCCATGTGGATTATGCCGGTGATTATCACAAGTACTACACAGTTATTCATAAAGGCACATCACTTGAAGTGACAAACTACACGGTATAACATCAGGACTCAGGAGTATGTGCAGCAGTAAGGCATCAGTATAATACTGTAGGTACTAGCAACACCAATTGTTGTTTAGATACGCAACTATTACCCATGTACATATTTAAATGAAAAACTTAGGTAAGTATGTTTTTGTCCCTCAACCTGTTCACTTCTGGTCCCTTATCTTTTTTCATATATCCCTCATCTTTCTAAACTGGATAAACTTGTTCCTTACCTGATCCGAAGCAGTATCCTAACTTATATTAGGTGATTTTTCACCCGAACTGTCACATGTTCGTCCGTGCTGGCACATATGAACTTGCCACGTCTACTTATGCTTTAAGAAACACATACCGAGGTAGAGGAGAAACATGGAACAGAGATGGCACCATGGGGAGCTCGAGCTCGCCGGAGTTAGAAGGGAGAAGAGTACCAAGTGAGGATGAAGACAAGTCGAGGAGGGGAAGATGAAGCTGATGTGAAAGAGCCATGGAAAGTTGGTCAAAACTCACACCACGCCTGCACAAAACCCACTTCGGGTTGGGTGAGGGGCCAAACTTGTCCGGTTTCGGAAGACGAGGGACCAAAGGTATATGGAAAAAAATAGAGGCCAAAAGTGAACTTTGCGAACAATCGAGGGATGGAAAATATACTTATCGCAAAACGTAATTACACATAGGCTATGCAATGATAATGTTAAAGGTGGCGTGGAATGCACATATTGCTAATTATGAAGTACAAATCACAGGGTATGATATGACCGGTAGTACTTCAACTCTTATGTGTTCTGAAATTCCAACTAAACAAGCCATTGACTTCATTAGATGTTTGAACAGAAATAAGAGCAATGCACAAACCATATATGTAATTAGTAAGTAAAATGATGCACCTACTGCTGCCTATTTGTAAAATGTAGTGGGATGCGCAGCTTGCAGCCCATAGCACACCCTAACTAGAGCTGTGACCCAGAAGGACACCACCAAGCAACAAATAACTTGTTTTCTTTTCACATAATGAGCTGTAACTCGTACTAACCAATCCTAATTCAGTGACCATAAGGTAGAGAACCCTCTACCATTTTGCTTTAAAAAGGTGCCATGGTGAGAACTGAGAAACATGATGGGTAACATAGATATAGCCATATAAGGAGTTCCTTTTGTGAGAACAATACCTGCAATTCACCTCTAGCAAGTGCAGGTTTCAGCAGATTAGCGATATCAAGACCAGCTCCCTTACTGCCTCTTCCAGCAATTCCAGATCCAATAAGAGTATGAACCTCATCGATAAAGAGAATAACATCACCTGCATAAAATTGTGGGGCTTTTTGTAAGGCCAAAAGCAAGATAGAAGTTTACAAGTTCTATTCATACTGTAAAAATCAGATAACCTGCTTTGCGCACTTCACGTATTAAACTAGTAACCCTGGTTTCTAGTTCACCCCTTTCTTTTGCACCAGCCATCAGTAGGGCAACATCTAATGACAATATTCGCCTTGCCTACACAACAATGTAAATTAGTCAAAACTGTTACCTACTGTTGTGCAAGCAGAACTTTACAGCAAATTTGATTGCTTATCTACGATTGGTCATAGAAACTCACCACAAGAAAAATAGGCACATCTCCGTTAGCAATTTTAAGAGCCAACCCCTCAGCAATGGCAGTTTTACCAACACCTGCTTCACCCAAAAGAATAGGATTGTTCTTTGTGCGCCGGCATATAATCTGAACTACTCTTTCAATCTCCTTGTTGCGACCAATAACAGGATCAATTAATCCACCACTGGCTCTCATGGTCAAATCTACACAAAATAGAGCTAGCACACTCTTCTCTGAAATGACAAATAAAATAAGCTCATTCTTTCCATAGTCCATGTGATAAGGAAAATTAGCACAAACTCAAACAAAGTAGCTTAACCCCTGACCTTTCTTCTTATTTAAGTATTTGACAATTGCAGACCTCGCATTTCCAGCAGTTGATTTATCACGCAATTTGAAAGAAGATAATCCCAGAGGCTCTCTTCCATCCTTCGCAACCTCCCTTTTGACTCGGGTAAGCGCCTGCTTCGCTAGCTCACTTGGTTCTACTCCTAAGCTACAGTGAACATCATTAATTAGCTAGTAAATACTACTCATTAGTGTGAGAAGACAAGACTGTTTTTAAATTTGTCACTTTAGTGGATTACCATTTCTTTGACAAGTTCACATAAAATCATTTGCATTTCTGGCTTCCAGTCTGATGAAATGGCTGATCCTCTTTTCACAAGCATTTTCTGATGGTTGTCTATAGTTCTGACTGTTCAAATTTTAACAGTTCAAAGGATGGGATGTTACTTATTGCTTGTGCAATCAAGAGACGATTCAATGCATTGTTTAGATTTTGTTCTGAAAAGGAAGGTTATGCCTCTGCATCCACCACACAACCATCATTTAATCAAATTGCAAGCTCTCAGGGAGAAGCGTAATAGGAGAAGATCAGCACCAACCTCCTAAGGACGTTGTTGGTGGTGGTGTCGTCCAGGTCGACGAGGCCGAGCGCAATGTGGTCCGGTGAGATGAAGTTGCACCCCATGGTCCTGGAGAACTCGACGGCGGCCACGAAGACGCGCTTGCTGGCCGCCGAGAAGGGCACGTCCGTGGCCAGCCCCGTGGCCGCCTGCACGGGCCCGGGCTTCCCGAGGGCAGCACGGCACGCCTCGCGGGCGCGCTCGATCCGGACGCCCGGCCCGATGAACCCCGCCGGGGACCTGTCCTCGGCGACGAGGCCCAGCAGCAGGTGGTGCGGCGCGACCGCCTCGTCCCCCATCCCGCGCGCCTCCCGCTGCGAGTGCACCACCGCCTTGACCGCCCGCTCGGTGAACCGCTCGAACACCGCCCTGACGACGAAGCCCGCGGCCCCGCGCCGCTGCTGCCCCCGGCGAGGCGCCGCCGCAATCAGAGACGCGGAGGCGCGGAGCGGGCACGCGAGCGCCACCGCCCTCCCGCCCGACGCCGCCGACGCCGCGGCAACGGGGGAGAAGCGGCGGCGGAGGCCGGCGCCCGTGGCGAGGATGGACGCGGGCGGCGCCGACGACGACGACGACGACGAGCAGCAGCAGGCCTCCATCGTCGGTCGGTTCGGTCAGTCGCGGTGTATGATTGGACGCTTCCTGTTCTCCGATTAAACTAGGGACGGAGTCGTGCCCGCTGCAAGGTGCGACCTTAAAGAAAAAGAAAGTTGCGCGGCGGGAGGCAATAGAGTAGTGGTGGCGGTTAGCAGCGTGCTACCGCCGCTCGGGAATCGAGTGATTGCATGGTGGAGGAAGTGGGGGTGGCACGCAAGGAAGACGGGGAGGGTGGGGAAACCCGCACGGCGGCGCGGCGGTGGATGGAGATGCGATGCTGTGCGGTGATGGGGAGAGGAGAGAAAGGAATCTTCGGTAGGGGGGCACGGACACGGTGTTCCACCGCGCGGGGGATCTTCGGTCGCGCGCGCGCGTGACGCGGGTTTATCCGATCGGGCTGGGTGTGAGTGCGATGGTGGAACGATGGTGGTGGTGGGACGACGGTGTGAGTGTGACGGTGGCTGCGCCTGCGCCGGTTTACGCAGAGGTTTGCGTCGCCCGCCGGTTGGCGAAATGTGCCGTTCGATCGGGGCATCGCATCGCGTTCCACACTCCACACAGCGTGGCTCCTTGGGTACGTCTCCCCCGTGGGAGCAGGGGAAATGCGTCGAGGGTGGAACCGAGATCTGTGTGGCAGTGTTAGCTAACTGCTTCAACGATGTGGCATAGTACATGCGTTACGCATGTAATGATCCGTGGGACGGCGATCACAACCTTCCAAGATCGACATTCGACACCCATCATTTGGGTGCATCAAGATAAATTCCCTTGCGTGGCAAAAGCATCGCCGTTACGCCGCCACAATGCAATGTGCATTTGGAAAACAACATTGCTCGTGTGGCGTTGCGATCCATGGCAACGACGATGAGCGGAGCTGGGTCATGGCTTGTCCTTCCTATGTCGGGAGGGACAATTAGAACGTTTCCGGAGAAGAGAACACGGTCGATGGCTACGGTTTCACCGATTCTCGCGAAGAGCTTGGACCTCGCCCGTTGTAGAGCCTGAAGCGCCTCTTGCCCCGCGGTGGGCGCCAACTGTCTTGGTATTGCCAATGAGTACGCTATGGAGGGGTACTCACAGAGCGTGTTTATAGACGTGGGGTAAGGCGGAAGGTTGGCGGCAGGTAACACTACCTGGTTCGCATCCCACGCGGGCGGGATCCTACTCCTGCTATAAATAACTATAATGGAAATACGTCGAGTTAGAGGGATCGGTTTGCTGTGTGCGATATGAGTTGAGTTGTTCTAACTTGTGCCCTAAAGGCTCCCATAGGTCCGGCTTATATAGTCGCCAGATCCTAGGGTTACTGATGTCTACGCACTTCTATTCTTGTAGACAGTTGTTGGGCCTCCAAGTGCATAGGTTTGTAGAACAGCAGCAAGTTTCTCTTAAGTGGATTACCCAAGGTTTATCGAACTCAGGGAGGAAGCGGTCAAAGGTATCCCTCTCAAGCAACTCTGCAATCAAGATAAAGAAGTCTCTTGTATCCCCAACACACCGAATACACTTGTCAGGTGTATAGGTGCACTAGTTCGGCGAAGAGATAGTGAAATTCAAGTGGTAACGGTGCCAGAAAATAGATTGACGGTGAGGTAAATACTAAAGGCAAAACGATGGAAGCAAGCAAACATGCAACAGATTTAGATGCAAACGGTGTTTCAATGTTTAGAAAGAAGGCCTAGGGATCATACTTTCACTAGTGAACACTCTCTCATATAAATATATTCTCTTCATGATACTACGCTTAACTACTCTTCGGTTGGATATTCTAATCCACGGTAGGGCCTTCCCCAATCTAGATAACCCCACACTGTCATCTTGAGCGCTAGATGGTTCCAACAAACACCACAATTTCATAAAGACATCCAACTCCAAATATAACTCATAACAAATATATATGTAACCTAGCTTAAGTGCCACTCACGGTGTGCACGCTGTCACTGTCACACACGTGGGGAAAATATAGATCTATTAAATCACGATGAGTATTTATGTAGACTCAAGCCTAAGTGCCACCATGGCGTGCACGCTGTCACTTTCACGCACATGGGGAGAGCAGAGATCGATTGAAGCACTTGAGTAGCAAGGTAGATCTACTTGATTACAAAGCTCATGACCACAACATGATCATGCATAGAGAGAGAGATGGTGGTGAACTACTCCCTCCTCATCATGGGAATCAACAACGGTGATGAAGATGGTGGTGGAGATTGATGGAGATGGCTCCGGGGGCAATTCCCTGTCCCGGCAGGGTGCCAAAACAGAGAATTTTGGTCCCCCGAATCTCCCCTTCGGTGGCGGCGCTACGGAGGTTTTCGTGGATTTCTTCTGGATTATTTAGGGTTTTTGGGTCGGAGGCTTCTTATAGGCGAAGGAGGCAAGGTCGATGGAGGGACAGGGGGCCACACCCCCTGTAGGCGCCACCAGGGCTTGCTCGCGCCTGAGGGGGTGTGGCCACCCTGGTGTCCTCCTCCAACTCTGCTTCATGGTTCCGTGTTGCTCCGGGAAAATAATGACTTTGGCTTTTGTCCCATCCAGTTCCGAGAATATTGATTTTCTGCCTTTCTGTAACCAAAAGCAGAAGAAAACAGACAACTGGCACTGTGGCATCTTGTTAATAGTTTAGTACCATAAAGTGTATAAAAATACCTCAAAGTGTATATGAAAGGGCGTGTATGCCCCCATGTGTGGTTTTGGTAATTAATGACAATCTCTATGGACTAATGTGTAAATTGAGTTTCACTTGTAGGTTTGTCCATTTGCATCGCTTGGGCCATGTGTTGGTCTCAAGGTTGGAAGATGAAGAAATGTCCAAGGGCTTTGTGCCCATTGGAATCATGAAGAAAGAAGGAGCTTGAAGGTCGATCAAGGCATGTGCAAAGAGTTGCATCAAGATGGATCAACCTCAAGTAAGGATGAAGAAGGACGAGCTCAAGATGCGCCATCTCTAGAAGATCTCATGCTTGAAGCTTGCCATCCTCGTGCTCATGGAATGATGAAGACAAGTTCAAAGAAGAGGTTTCCCCATGGAATATGGGGGAGCATTTTGCAAGTCTTCATCAAGCAAGAGCGAGCAAGAGCAAACAAGAAAGGTGTTACCACTATAGAAGAACAAGACGGTCTACATCAAGTTCAAGTGGGACGCTCAAGGCAAAGGTATGTTGATAGGGCTTCTCTTTTGCCGGTCTCGTGTTGTTAGTTGGGAGACCGGGTTTAGGATAGATAGCCGTACTATCAAGAGGGGCTCTCAAGCGGGTGTCTCGTTTGCATCGTTCGGAGAGAGCTCAAACCTTTGCATTCATAGCATCATCTTTCTTGGTTGTTATGTGGTTCTTGTCCATGAGAGGATCTAGAGCTTGTGGTCATCATCATAACAAGCTCTAGTTCATCATCTAAGGATTTCACTTGCATATCTTATTGCGGTTTTTGATCTTGCGAGTTTTCCGGCTCCACACCTTGGGGGATACTTCACATATATATTCATAGTATTTTGTTGGATTCTATTCGTCGTTATCTTTCCAACAAAATTGGTTTCATACCATTTGGAGTTCGGATGCAAAAGTTATTGCGTTTCTGGTTTTCTGGTTTCTGGAATTTCTCTGACCGGAAGTTCCGGCTTCCCACCGGAAGTTTCGCTAGGGTATCTTTGCCGCCGAAAGTTCCGGTGGAAGTTCCGGTGGAAGTTCCGGGTCTTCTTTCTCTCACGCTCAGTAACCTTCTGTTTTGAAGCGTTCTATTTCCCAGAACTTTGTCGGAACTTGCTCGGAAGTTCACCGGAACTTCTGCTTTTGACCGAACTTCCAGATTGCGCTCGAGCGGGCCAACGGCCCGATGACCGTTGAGCTGGCGGAACTTCCGCCCCGAGTCGAAAGTTCCGCCATGTTTCATTTTTTTTCGCTCATGCTTTTCGTCTGCTGGTGGGTGCCACCGGAACTTCCGGCCTCCCACCGGAAGTTTCGGCCAGGTGTCGCGAATGCCCATAACGGGTCGATCTGGGAGCCCTTTAAAAGGGGCTCCTCTTCCCCTTCGTGGGTACTAGCTTTTCTTCTTGGTTCTTGGCTTTCTCTCTCTCCTCCATTATCAACCTTGAAGAAGCTTTCCCTCTCCCTTTCCCCTTCTATGATTCTTGCATCTTTTTGAGGGATTTGAGAGAGGAGATATAGATCTACAACCCCCCCAAGTCAAATCCCTTCTTTGTGAAGGAATCATTGGGGTCTAGATCTTGGAGAGTTTTGTGTTCTCCTCTTGTGTTCTTCCTCCCTTATTCCCCCAATAGCTTTTGTAGCTTTGTTGGAATTTGGGAGAGAAGGACTTGCCCTTGCATTTGGTGCATAGGTTTGAGTTCTACTCTTGTGTTCTTCCTCCCTTATTCCCCCAATAGCTTTTCTAGCTTTGTTGGAATTTGGGGGAGAAGGACTTGCCCTTGCATTTGGTGCATAGGTTTGAGTTCTCCTCGGAGATTCGGCGAGTTCAAGCTTGTGAGCTTGTTTCTCTTGGGTTCCTTGGAACCCTAGACAGTTGTGTGGTTGGATTGTTGACCTTTTGTGGTCTTGTTGACCTTTTGTGGTCTTGTAGCCTTTTGTGGCATTGTTGGCCTTTTGTGGCATTGTTGGCCTTTTGTGGCTTTGTTGTTGGGAGCCTCCAATTGAGTTGTGGAGTTAGCCCCAATCTTGTACGGGTTCGGACCGCCTCAAGCGTCCCATAGTGGAGCAAGTGCCCGCCTTTTGTGGTGCGACTTGGGAGAATAGGGTGAGCCTTTTGTGGCGTCGGTGAGTTGCGTGCTTCGCATCCGGGTGAGGCCTTGTGTGGCGTTGGGTGAGCATCGAGCCACCACACCTCGAGGTGAGCCATTTGTATGCGTTCGGAGAGCATTGCGCCATCGCACCTCTCCAACGGAGACGTAGCTTCTTTGGAAGTGAACTTCGGGAAACAAATCTTCGTCTCCGCGTCCATCGGTTATCTCTCAACCGAACCCTTTACTTATGCACTTTACATTGTGATAGCCATCATGCTTGAAGTATTTATACCTTGCTATCACCTTGTTGCATGTATTGCTTAGCATAGGTTGTTGGTGCACCTAGGTGAACTTAGTGGCTAGGTTTTGTGCTCAATAAATTAAACGTTAGTTTTATTCCGCATTTACTTGAGCCTAAACCGTAATATTTTTAAAAGCCTATTCACCCCCCCTCTAGGCGACTTCCTTTGTACTTTCAGTATACAAAGCAAAAGACATATGATATAAAACAAGCATGGAGCATCAAAAAATATAGATATGTTTCTGATGTATCAAGCATCCCCAATCTTAACTCCTGCTCGTCCTCGAGTAGGTAAGTGATAAAAAGAATGATTTTTGAGGTGACATGCACCATCAAAATCAAGATCAAACCATTTGCAAGCATTGAAGGCTGGGATCAAAGAACTCTAAACATGAGCATGAAAGATGGAGTTGTAACAGTAAGACAAAGTAACTATGCATGCAACATGAAAGGTTACAAACAAAGATCATGAATAACATGCATTGAAAGACGTTTGTTTATTTCACATATAGAAAACATAACATAGTGGCATTCAACTTGTCCCTCATGGAGTAGCAAATAAATGCACATGACACCTTCAAAGTTCATAAGAGTGACTAGATACAAATAGTTTATGAGCAAGCAATATCAACAATATGCATCAATCAATAAGTTTTGGGACAATGATCATAGAACTAAGAATGGCAACTATGCTATCTTAACTGGTTCCTAAGGATAGAAGGTGGAAACTCAATAAAATAGTGGAAGAAAGGCCCTTCATAAAAAGGGAAGCAGGGATTTCAAGTCTCAAAAAGAGCTTCCAAAAATTATGGTATTTGTTAGCTTTCAGCCCTCATTGCCCCTATCATAAGCATCTTGAAGTGATTAAAGTTAAAGTGAAAAAACTATGGAGTATATGCTTGACAAAGTATAAGTTAGCAATCTCAAATCCCTTGAATACGAGGGTGACACCTCATGCTACTCAACTTCATTCACCTGTAAGTTCTTTTCATACTAAGTACATGCGTATCATAGAGAACCGCCAATGGGGTACCCCTTGCACATGGTACAGGAGCTATCCCATAACCAAAATGAAAAGGCAAGCAGACAATGAGCATCTCAGCGATCTTTTTATTTACTATGTGCATAGCTTTTTATTTAGGATGCTTCACATAATGCTCATTATGGTGATGCTGCAAGTTTCCACCATGATTAGGCATGGCTTAGGCTAGTGGCCCAGGCGTTTCTCTAACACAAAATACATAACTCCATGGACTTACAAGCTCCCTCTTTATTTCACACCGGTGACATCCATAGACAAAAGAGCATGATATTATCCGTGTACAAAGTACAAGTGCAATGTTGAAAACGTTCCTCGTGACAACACGGTTTTGCTAATTCCAATGTATAAGTGCAAGCATATACAACATAGATGACACAATGGTTCAAGTTTATTAGGGGCAAAGAATATAAAGTCTTCCATCAAGTTTGTGAGGGCTTTAATCACTAATTTTTCACATAACAAAATACTTTTTAATTGAAAGATAGCTGAAAACAAGAATATACTTGGAATGGTGTAACACACCATGCATAGGAGTTTATAGTATACACTTTGGAATAACTTGTTTTGTTGGGAGTTGGAAGCATGAGTAGAGCTTACTCATACAAGTGGAGGCTAGCAAAATACTGGGAGCGACCAACTAAGAGAGCAATAATGGCCATAATTATGCAAAGTGACAAAATATTACTAATCAAAGCATACAGTGGTACTACAAGTCAAGGACTAAATGATCATAGAGGCTATGGTGACTTTTTCATAGTCATAACATGGTGTGAGCATGTGACAAGTCAACCCAAACAAAGAATCAAAGGAGAATACCACAATACTATGCGTTTGTATTCTAAAACAACGCATGATTTTTTTCAAGGCACTCTAAGCAATCCCAATTGTTTGGAACAAGTCATACTACAACAATAATCACTAAGCATAAGATCAAAACATCACCTAGCATGACATGATAAAGTCTAAGGCACAGTCAAAGCAAGCTCCCTTTTTGTATCACTATAAGCATGAAGCATTCTACTCTTTTCCAACACCAATCAACTTATTTGAAACAACTCACAAAGATAATAATCAATAAAGATCAGTGAGCTTGTCTCAAAAATCTACAAAGAATAACTAAAAAGTTCTAAGCTGAAAGCACAACAAAACTAAGGCTAAACACAGTGCTAGCAAAAGAGAACACTCATAGAACAATAAGAATGAAAACTAGAGTGTTCTAGGCAATGAAAACAGAGTGTGTCGCCCTCCAAAAGATGTGTGATGTAATTAACCAACTTACTCAAGCAAACTAAATCAAAAAACAAAAACTAAGACGCTACAAGAACAACGCAACTGTGCATGAAACAATAAAAATGAAGTGTCTAGAAAGACCTGAGATTTTTATTGATGAAGAAGGGGATGCCTTGGGCATCCCCAAGCTTTAACGCTTGTACCTTTTGAATATTTCTTGGGGTGATATAGGGTGGCATTCCCAATCTTGAGCTTTTGTCCATTCTTCATCTCATTACATCATTTTCTCTCTCTACACCTGAATTTTTTCCTTCATACAAAAATTCACACAATCTTCATTAGCAACATTAGTGCATTCAAAAGATAATAGACCTTTGGGTTTAGCTTTAAAACAACAAAACTTTCACTAAAAATACAATATACTGTAGCAATTCCCTAAAAAAGCTCAATTTCCCAAAAAGAACCCAAAAAGGAATCAATAAGAAGCAAATGCAAATAATGGCAGAAATATGTAAAAACATACCAGCAGGTAGAAACCGATTTTTTAGAAGACCTTCTGTTACTCAAATCAAAAAGTGCTGAACTAACTAAAGTTATCTAACATACTGGGGGATTTATTCGTAAATTATAAGATCAATCCGACTTACAGAGGTTCCTCACGAATTTTTACGGTGGAGCACAAAAGTCTGTTTTGGGACAGCAACTCCCCAAATCTTACTTCCCTCTCATTAGAGGTCATTCTTGGCACAAAAAGCAAATAAAAGAATAAGGAGAGGTCATTACTGAACTAATAACTTCCAAGACTCAAGAAAACTCTTCGGTTATCTCCCAACAAGTACTTTTCTTTACCGCCTTTAAGTTAGGCTTGATAGTTTGAGAAGATGCTCACATAAGAAATATGAATTGAAGCAAAAGAGAGCATCAAGAAGTAAATTCAAAACACATTTAAGTCTAACCCACTTCCTATGCATAGGAATATTGTAAAGAAACAAGTCATGAAATCACAAAGGAACAGGCATAGGAAAGCAAAACAAGTGCAACTTCAAGATTTTCAACATAAAAAGGGGAAACTTAATATTGTTGAGATGCATAAAACCATGTTTCCCTCTCTCATAATAACTTTTGGTAGCATCATGAATAAAATTTACAATATAGCTATCACATAAAACATTCTTATCAAGAGCCACATGCATAAAATGATTATTACCCACATAAGAATAGTCATTCTTATTAATTGTAGTGGGAGCAAATTCAACAAAATAGCTATCATTAGTATTCTCATAACCATAATCATCAAATATAGGAGGCATATTGTAATCACAATTAATTTCCTCCTCAATAGTAGGTGGACTTAAAATATCATATTCATCATTATAATCATCATATATTGGAGGTTTGGTATCATCATAAGCAATAGAATAGTTATCTTCCAAAGCTGGGGGACTAAAAAGATCATTTTCATAAAAACTAGCTTCCCCAAGCTTAGATGTTTCCATAGCATTAGCAATAATGGTGTCCAAAGAATTCATACTAATAACATTGCTATTAGCATGCAAATAAAGCTTCGTAGGTTTTTTAATTTTCTCTTCAAACACTTCATGTCCTAACTCATGATAAACACTATAAAGCTCTCTATTTTTTTTTGTTTTCCATTAAGCCTAACTAGTGAAAACAAGAAACAAAAAGACAAAATTGCAGAATCTGAAGGAAATAACTTCGAGCACTCACACCGGAGGATGTGAGTACCTTTTACCTTACCTCCCCGGAAACGGCGCCAGAAAATAGCTTGATTTCCACGCACTTCTATTCTTGTAGACAGTTGTTGGGCCTCCAAGTGTAGAGGTTTGTAGAACAACAACAAGTTTCCCTTAAGTGGATTACCCAAGGTTTATCGAACTCAGGGAAGAAGTGGTCAAAGGTATCCCTCTCAAGAAACCCTCCAATGAAGATACAAGAAGTCTCTTGTGTCCCCAACACACCCAATACACTTGTCAGGTGTATAGGTGCACTAGTTCGGCGAAGAGATAGTGAAATTCAAGTGGTAACGGTGCCAGAAAATAGCTTAACGGTGAGGTAAAGACTAAAGGAAAAACCATGGAAGCAAGCAAACATGCAACAGATCTAGATGCAAATAGTGTTTCAATGTTTAGAAACAAGGCCTAGGGATCATACTTTCACTAGTGAACACTCTCTCATATAAATATATTCTCTTCATGATACTACTCTTAACTACTCTTCGGTTGGATATTCTAATCCACGGTAGGGCCTTCCCCAATCTAGATAACCCCACACTGTCACCTTGAGCGCTAGATGGTTCCAACAAACACCACAATTTCATAAAGACATCCAACTTCAAATATAACTCATAACAAATATATATGTAACCTAGCTTAAGTGCCACACACGGTGTGCACGTTGTCACTATCACACGCGTGGGGAAAAACATAGATCTATTAAAGCACGATGAGTATTTATGTAGACTCAAGCCTAAGTGCCACCATGGCGTGCACACTGTCACTTTCACGCACATGGGGAGAGCAGAGATCTATTGAAGCACTTGAGTAGCAAGGTAGATCTACTTGATTACAAAGCTCATGAGCACAACATGATCATGCATAGAGAGAGATGAACACGTAGATACCGGTAGAGCCCTTAGCCTCGAGGAATAACTACTCCCTCCTCATCATGGGAATCAGCAACGATGATGAAGATGGTGGTGGAGATCGATGGAGATGGCTCCGGGGGCAATTCCCCGTCCCGACAGGGTGCCGGAACAGAGACTTTCTATCCCCCGAATCTCCCCTTCGGTGACGGTGGTGCTACGGAGGTTTTCATGGATTTCTTATGGATTATTTAGGGTTTTTGGGTCGGAGGCTTCTTATAGGCGAAGGAGGCAAGGTCGATGGAGGGCCAGGGGGCCCATAACCCCTGTAGGCGCCACCAGGGCTTGCCCGCGCCTGGGGGTGTGGCCACCCTAGTGTCCTCCTCCAATTCTTCTTCATGGTTTCGTGTTGCTCCGAGAAAATAATGACTTTGGCTTTTGTCCCGTCCAATTCCGAGAATATTGATTTTCTGCCTTTCTAGAACCAAAAATAGAAGAAAATAGACAACTTGCACTGTGGCATCTTGTTAATAGGTTAGTACCAGAAAGTGTATAAAAATACCTCAAAGTGTAGACAAAGCAAAAGACAAATGATATAAAACAAGCATGGAGCATAAAAAATTGTAGATACATTTCCGACGTATCAGTTACAGGCAAAGTCCTAGCCGGACATGTTACAGAGTCCTACACGGTATACAACTAGTCTAACGTGTCTTTCACTCCAAGGCTCCGGGTACGTTGGTGACTCCTCCGTAGCCTTCCTTTATCCGGCATGGGCCTCCCTTCTGGATCCATCTAACTGGGTCGCCCAACAGGCCATGGGCCTTGCTACCAACTGTGGGCCACCCGGGTTATCCGGATTAGAGACATGCTATGGTGATACCCATTTAGCATATCCCCAACACCGTATTGGTTGAAGGTAAAACTAAGGTAAAATATGTGGGTAAGCCTATTCTTCCCTGCATATTTAAAGAAACCTCGCATTACAGTCTATGTGATCTTGGCACCGCAGTTAATGTTATATCTTATGATTTTTATTTAGAAATAAAATAAGATATAGCACCAGCTACAATAGAAAATACTGATATGACAATCATGTTATCCAATAAAAATATTAGAATTTCAATGGGAGTAGTTGAATATGTAACTGTCACAATTGGCAATAAAGATTTTCCTATCGATTTTGTAGTTGTTGATATGTCAGTTGACACTCTTTGCCCAGTTATATTTGGAAGAAAATTTTTGAACGATGTAGGTGCCAGTCAACTTCAAAAAGGAGAATATATCTCTTAAGCTTGGGAAAGTGGAAAAAGAATTCCACTTTTCCAAATTTAAAGACAAACCTCTACTTATACAAGAACAAGAGAAAGAGAAAACTATTGAGGAGATGGTGGCTCTCTTCTTTAGTAATCAAGAAGAATAAACAAATGAAGACTCAAATTGTGAAGAAATAATTATGGAAGACAAGTCTCTAGAAGAATTAGAAAGTGAATTTGATTCACTTCCCATCTTAGGGCCTCCAACTGATGAGGCTTTCGAAGAGCCAGAAAAGAGAGGGATGAAGAACTATCACCCCCAGAATGAAAACTTTACCAGATAATCTTAAATATAGATTTTTGGACAATACTAATAAATTCTCTATTATTATTAGTGCTAAGCTTTCAGGGGATGAAGAAGAAGAACTCATGAAAGTACTTAAGGAGCACCGCAAGGCCTTTGGGTACTCAATGGATGATTTGAAGGGCATTAGTCCCATGATAACCGTCCATCGAATATTCATGGAGTAAGGTGCTAAACCAGTTGCAGAATTTAATAGAAGGCTAAAGCCCGAAATGAAGAAAGTAGTAAGAAAATAAATAGTACGCCTACTGGATGCGTGTATAATTTATCCTATAAAAGAAAGTGAATGGGTGAGTCTGGTTCGTTGTGTTCCTAAGAAGGGCAGTTTTATTGTCGTTCCTAATGAAAATAATGAATTGATACCTACTAGAACTATTGTTGGACAAATGATGTGCATAGATTTCAGAAAATTGAATAAATAAACTAGGAAAGATCACTACCATTTACTATTCATAGATCAAACTTTAGAGAGGTTGGCAAATCACACTCATTTTTGCTACTTGGACGTATACTCTGGTTTTTCCCAAATAGTTGTTCAACTTGATGACCAACTTAAACAACTTTCATTAGTCCTTATGGTTTACATGCTTATCGACGCATGCCTTTTGTTTTATGTAATGCTCCAGCTACTTTTCAAAGATGCATGAGTGCTATTTTTGCAGATTTTATGGAACTAATAATGGAAGTATTTATGGATGACTTTTCTGTCTATGAAACTTCGTTTACTGGTTGATTGGATAATCTCAAAAGAATTCTGTAGCATTGCAAAGAAACCAATCTTGTTCTAAACCGGTAGAAGTGTCATTTTATGGTCAGAGAAGGCATAGTCCTTGGACATAAGGTATCCGGTAAGGGTATTGAAGTATATAGAGCTAAGGTTGAAGCAATAGAGAGAATGCCACAACCTAGGGATATAAAAGGTATAAGAAGTTTTCTTGGTCACGTGGGTTTTTATAGAAGGTTCATTAGGAATTTCTCCTGAATTTCTAAACCTTTAACTAATTTGTTGTAAAATGGAGTAAGATTTAATTTTGATGATAAATGCCTTATTGCATTTGATAAACTTAAACATGCTTTATCTCGTGCTCCCATCATTAAACCACCTATATGGGATATGACTTTTGATTTAATATGTGAAGCTAGTGATGATGCTGTAGGAGTAAATGACAACATATAGGTCACAGATTTAATATTATACATCATGCTAGTAGAACCCTCAATAGTTCTCAAAATAATTATCCTAAGAAAGAAAGAGAAGTCTTTGATATATTTTTCTCATGTGATAAATTTTGTTCTTATATAGATGATGCAAAAGTAAGAGTTCATACGGATCGTGATGGTTTAAAAGAACTCCTCGAGAGGAAGATTCATAAGCCAAGATTGATCCGTTGGATCCTTTTACTTCAAGAACTTGAGTTGCAGATTATGTAGAGACAAGAAGCAAAGATAGTGATGATGCTGGTGATGATGTTGTAGGAGTAAATGACAACATATAGGTCACATATTTAATATTATACATCATGCTAGTAGAACCCTCAATAGTGCTCAAAATAATTATCCTAAGGAAGAAAGAGAAGTCTTTGCTATATTTTTCTCATGTGATAAATTTTGTTCTTATATAGTTGATGCAAAAGTAAGAGTTCATATGGATCGTGATGGTTTAAAAGAACTCCTCGAGAGGAAGATTCATAAGCCAGGATTGATCCGTTGGATCCTTTTACTTCAAGAACTTGAGTTGCAGATTATGTAGAGACAAGAAGCAAAGATAGTGGATGCAGCATCTATATTTTCCCAGCAAGACACCAATCTTATTGAGAGGATCTTTAGTCCTGGTGATTTTTGTTTTCGAGAATTATTAGATGAACTAAGGTCAATTCCTCCCAAAAAGAAGAAGTCCTTGTTGTTGGAGGAGCTTGTCACTCCCGACTATACGGGCGCAACTATACGGCCGGAGAAAAATCTCCCGCCGTATAGTTGGTCGTTAAAGGTACTGTATCCCCTTGCAAAATATTTTTGGTGTGCAGTAACTATACGGGTGCAACTATACGGTCGGAGAAAAATCTTCCTCCGTATAGTTGGTCATTAAAGCTTCTATTTCATCGACCCTTTTTCGTTGTTATTTATTCATCTAAAAAATGTTTTGTCGGTTCGTAGTCGGTAATCTAAACGACCTCGACTCGAGATATTTAGAAATATCTGCCAGGAACCAAGTATACGACCGGTGCTATACGGGACGCAACCGTATAGTTGGTCGTTATGCGACAGGACTCCTCCGAAATCGTGATTTATTTTCCTATTCTGTTAGGATTCTTTTCTTGGGCGTGAATTTGATGTTTCTCATGAGTTTTACCGACCTCTGACCCCTCTTATATATTATCATTGTTCCTATCTCTAATCACAATCACCAGGAAAAAATCTAGCCATGCTCTTGTTGGGTTCCCAGCATAGAAAACAAAAATTTTCCTACGATGGGAACAACTATGTACCAAGATCTATCTACTAGATACAAACAACGGACGGATGTATATCCGTAGAGAACATACCCTTGAAGACCGACAAAGCTTAACGAGTCCAAACTCGTGGTTGATGTAGACGATCTCTTGCCGATCTCAAGATCGAGAGGAAGTCCTAGCGCCGCAAAACAGCAGCGCATCCGTGCTCGCACACACGTTCGAGGCACCGAGCAACCTCCGCCTCCTAGCTCCAGCGATGCAGCGGAAGCATAACTCTTTCTTGCCAAAAAGCCACCGGGAACATGTATCTTGCTAGTCCGAGACCATGGGGGATAAATTCTAGAGGGGGAGAGAGATCCTTCACAAGGAGGTGTGAGTGAGAGAGAGGGAGGGGGCTCCTTTTATAGGGAGAGGGGGGCACCCAAGGGGCCATGCGCCCAGCCATGGGTCTGCCCCCACATCTTACACATTCATGTGGGTCGACACTCCACTCGCTCAAATGCCTTTCAATTCCCTCCACTCAAAAACCCACTCAAATTCCCATTAAATTTCCACCAAATTTAATGCAAACTCTCATTAAATAAAACTCCTTTTATTTATTCAGAATTTTTTCAATTACTTTAATGAAAAACATTCACATATAACCCCTTGCTAGTATTTCATTTCACATGCAGAAACACTTTCTGCAATTTCACCCAAAAACCCGTTTCGGTATCTAGTGAAATAAATTCCTGCGCTTGTTATTCTTTTCGGCATGAAACTTTTGCTCCAAATGGATGTCGGTGTATCTTAAGTGTGTCACCCTACGGTTAGTGAATAATGCGGACATGATCGAGACCCCTCTCAGATCAATAATCAGAAGCGGGATCTGGAGACCCATACTGACTCCCACACATTCAACGATGACTTTCTTGTGATCGTCGAAACCTTTTATGCTAGTATCTTAATCCCTTTGTTTCACGATATATTACATGTACGAGATTCGATCATCGGTATCTCCATACCTAGTTTGATCTCGTTACCGACATGCACTCTTTTCTCGTTCCCGTGATATAACATTCTAGTGATCAAATCATTTGCTTGCAAGCTAATCAATGTGATATCACCAAGAGGGCCCTGAGTATATCTATCCGTCATCGGGATGAACAAATTCCACTCTCGATCCATGGGCCTCAACATAACACTTTAGTAGTTCTGAACTCATCTTTATAATCACCCTGTTACGGTGTGACGTTTGATGTTATCAAGAAACTCTTCCGGTGTTAGTGATTGACATGATCTCATGGTCTAATTATTAGGATCACTTCGTAAGTTGTTATAGCAATATAAACTCAATGACTTTGGTCGTAATGCTATACTTCGGATGAATGTTCATCACACCATTACACTAATGTTGTGACCTCGTTATTAACAACATCCAATGTCCATGATCAGGAAACCTTTGATCATCTTGTTAATCAACGAGCTAGTTTATAAGAGAGGCATAAGTAGGAAATTACTTTTTGTTTATTAAACACACATGTATTAACGTTTCCGTATTAATACAATTATAGCATGTAAAATAAACATTTATCATAAATAAGGAATACGATAATAACCACTTTATTATTGCCTCTTGGGCATATTCCCTTCAGTCTCCCACTTGCACTAGAGACAATAATCTAGTTTGAGAACTTTGCGTATTGAACACTTATGGCTTTCCGGTGTTCCATATACGCAATTGCAAGTGGTTAACATAATCTACGGATCTGACGCTTCAGGTCCGTGTGTATTTGCATGTCTTTGCGTCTTCACGCATCACTCATTCTCCAATGAGATGGCATTGTATAAATTTGGTCTTTTGGTGAGACCTTTAGTTCCTTGGGGTTAAAGCACGTCGATACTATTGTCACACAATATATCTTTAGTGTTAGCCCGTTGCGAACCACACCTTAGTTTGATAACAAACTACTTGACACAAATTCTCTCCTTTGCTGCTACTATAGCAGTCATATACTTAGCCTTTTGTTGTAGTATTCGTCACAATGTCTTAACTTTGGAACTCTTCCAAATCCATCATGGAATCTCCTTTCCATTACATTGTGCCACCCATAGTTTAAATTGAGATAAACTTAATTTGTATCTTGTGACAAAACTAGTATCAATGTAACTCTTTACAATGAACTATTTGTAATTGTTTGTCACCTCTACACAAATATATTCTTAGTTCTTTCCAATAGATCATAAGAATATCCTTACTATCGTCCAATGATCATTTTATGTATCCTTACTGTCGTCCAATGATCATTTTATGATTCATTCTGGTATTTGCTCATAACACTTAGAGCATAGGACATATCTGGATGTGTACATATCATGGTATGATTGATCAAATCATTCTTGTGATTTTACTCATCAAGTGTCAAAGCACTTGAATCTTGTTTCACTTATCAAGTGTCGATACACTTGAATCTTGATTCAATTCCTTTCCATGCGACAAGAACCGTTTCTTATTGTTTCTATATTGAACTCCTTCAATATCTCATATATGTACGTTTGACACAACCATATTAGCGTCACAGTCTATCCACTATAGACATTCATGCTAAATATTCGGGTTTTGACTAAGTATTTCATCGAAATAAAATTCTTAACCTTTGTCAATAAAAGATACATCATTTCTAATCAACAAGATGTCATCCACATAATGTATTAGAAATGTGTCTCAGTGCTCCCACTTAATTTCTTGCAAATGCACGCATCTTCATCGTCTCCTGATGAAAACTCCTTTTCATTAAGGTGAAGATTCCAACTCCGCGATGCTTACTTCAACCATTGAAGTTTGCATGCCCTTCTTAGCATCCTTTGAATTAACAAAATCCTTTGGATCGTGTCATGTACACGTCCTAGGTAACCATTCTATTAGAAGAACTTTGTTTTGTTTATTCATCTACCATATACCAAATTATATGTAGTGGTTGCTACTTTAATCCGTCCAGACTAAATATCGCTATGAAAGATCAAATCTTGTCATAGTCAACTCCTTGAACATTGTCATAAAATACTTTACAACATGTCGAATATTTCATAGATGTGAAACATCCATGTCTGTTTCTTTATAGATCCAAATACGACCGATAGGTTTTTACACCTTTCCGGAGGGTCTTCCAAGTTCAAAACTTGATTTATCGTGTATGGACTTATCACGGATTTTATGGCTTCAAGCCATTTGACGAGTCGGCCCATCATCGCTTCTTTGTATGTATTCGGTTCATCATTGTCAAACAATAATGATTTACTCTCAAATCTTAGCATTTGATTGTTTAACCGACCTACTTGGTTCAATAGGAACTTAGATCTCCGTGACCACAACCTTTGATGCACATAAGCTATGAGCATTATGGCAGCCTTCTAACGATTTCGACGCTGCAACTCAAAGACATATAGCTAAGGTTCGTTAATCTTATCAAAGTTCTATTGTCCTCCCGCTTAACTTTTACGAAAAATTCCTTCTCCAAGAAACTTCACATTTCAAGCGACAAACCCTTTTGTCCTCGGTGTTATGGAGGAATAACCAATTGTTATTCGAAATAACCTACAAAGACATGCTCATCCAACTTTGGTTGTAAACATCTTACTTATGTTTAGCATACCAAAATTTAAGAAAGGACAACTTGGGTTTTACCCCAAACCATAACTCATATGGTGTCATTTCAACGGATCAAGATGGAGCTCTTTTCAGTGTAAAAGCGGTAGTCTCTAAAGCTTTAATCTTTTAAAACATAATGACAGTTTTATAAATAACACCTTTGATCCAACCATGTCAAACAAGGTTTCCTTACAAATCTCAAACACTCCATATTCCTATGGTGTTTCGGGAGATGTAAATCTAGGTGTTTTGCTAAACTTGTAACTCAAATAAATCCCTTTTATGATAAAATCATAATTCATTTATTTTTCTTGTTACACTTGTAACTCAAATAAATCCCTTATGATAAAATCATAAACCATTTATTTTCTTGTTACAATGATTTTCACTTCATCTTGAAAGTCTTTGAAACGTTTTTCAAATATTTCATACGTTTTCTCATTAAGTGAACATTCACTCAAATTTCCGGAGAAAGCATATGAAGTTGAAACCCATCGCTTACGACTACACATAATGGACTACATACATCGATATGTATAAATTCCAATATTTTAGTCGTTCGTTCTTCTTTGGCCTTTGAACGAAGTTTTAATTATCCCGAGGAAAGTCTCACAAGCGTCACTTGATCAAATCAAAGACTCAAAAAAATCCATGAATATGGAGATTCTTCATGTTTTCTTTCCAATATAATTTAAACAGCGATGTCACTTCGTAAGTGATCTTTCAATCATTTGTCTTGCGACATTTTAGCATTAGGTTTTATGGATGTGATTTCTCCAACTAGATTTGTAAATCATCCATCTAATATGGAATATGGTAATTATTTGAACAACCTTTGTTCTCATAATACCTTATTCAAATAACAATTATTAAAACAAATCTTGAAGTCAAGCTTTGATGTCAACGAGAAATACAAACAACGGTTTGTTTGTTTTCGATGAACATCATCACATATTCTCTTGCTAGTTATTTAGGCCATTGTGGTTTATGAATTGCGTCGTTCTGTATGAAATTTCATACCAACCAATTCGGTATCCAATACCCAAGAACCACATTTTTTAACAAGCAAAGAATACCACCATAACATGTATATCATTTATATACCTAAATTGGATATTTCCAATATTTTATTTTCTGCCAAATATATTTTATAGATTCTCTTTCAGCATTTCCTTTTCCTTTTAAAAGAATCTATCAACATCAAAAGTGGCGCCATATACATGACACATAGTCCAAAGCGTGTATATTCAAATAATAATACCTTTGGACTTGCACTTTGAAGTAGATCACCATCATCAAATGATCGGCGTTCTTTCAAAATCCATTCTTTAGTAATCTTTTAGTGTAGTAAACACTTTACATACATCTTCTATTCATCCTTATCATGACGACTTTCATGATCAAGCTATTGTAGCTTATAAAGATGAATCGTGAGTACAACGTTACTTTCCAAAACCCTTTTGGATGATTAGGATGTCTAGCATCTCCAATCTTCGTAAATTCTCATCCAATATGAGAACATATATTATACTCTATCATATTGCAACCAAAACATTGTTTCAGATATCGTTATATCTGCCACACATGATGGTTTCTGAAACAATTCTTTCAGCTCCTAGATAAACTTGATATTAAAACAATCAAGAATCATGGAGGCAAACATGATACTTAAGATACTAACACTGGAATTGTTACTCTCGATTTAATACCAACTATTAAATTTCACGGAGTAAATAGAGTTTGCTGAAAGTTTGCAATAGGACTATAAACTTTGAATTGACACTCAACACAATACGATACCAGTTCGTAAAGTATATATCCAGAATTCTATAGTTCTATTATCTCAATTACAACTATGCATAAGGTGGTGAACGAATGCCAATGACTACAACAAATTATGCAAATTCACTTTGATTTAATTTATGATAAATTGAGTTCTACTAATCCAAATTAGAAATGAACTCCCACTCAAAAACGACATCCCTCGTGTCTTTTTGGTGATTACATGAACCAAATCCACTACACCAAGTCCGATCATCACGTGAGTCGGTGTAGCTTCAAAGGCGAGCATCCATATGGTCATCATATCAAAACATATGACTCATGCTTAACCTTTAGGTCCGTGTTCCGAGGCCATGTCTGTACATGCTAGGCTCGCCAAGTAAGAACCTTAGTATTCGCGTGTGTAACTGTCTTACACCCGAGATATGCTCGTGGATTCAAGTACACCCGATCATCACGTGATGCCTTGAAGCGACGAAACATTGTCGGTGCATACTTAAGGAAGAACACATTCTTATCTTGATATCTAAATGAGGGATCATCTTATTATGCTAATAAAACGCCAAACAAGCAATATAAGATGTAATAAACATCACATGTTAATAAGTGAAATGATATGGTTCCCGCATATGATCTCCATCATGTGCACCGTGGTATGATCACTATCATACCTATATGTGTTAGTCCAAGGTCTATGGAGATTACACGTTATGTGTGTTGTAAGAGTATCATCTCATACTTCTACTTACAACATCACCATATCATAACACTAGCCCAGCAACAATCTAAACTAGACGCCTCTAATTTATCCATTGCAAGTTTTACGTGGCTTAGGGCTTTCGAAGATAGAACCGTTCTTACCTACGAACATGAACCACAACGAGGATAACCAAATTGTTGACAACTTGTTGCAAATTAGATATTGACTATAGTAGGAGAGACAGATACCCTCTAGCCACTTATGCAAAACTAGTTGCATGTCAAGCGTGGAACAGGTCTCATGTGCGAGGACATGTAAAGTTTGTCCGGGCCGCTTCATCCCACTATGCCACCAATATCCAAAGTACAACTAAGAAGCAATAAAATGATCATCATCGCCCACATACTAATATGTGTACTACCCGTGCAAAGTATCTACGCATAGATCCGGCTCTGATACCACTGTTGGGTTCGCAGCATAGAAAACAAAAAATTTCCTACGATGGGAACAACTATGTACCAAGATCTATCTACTAGATACAAACAACGGGCGGATGTATATCCGTAGAGAACATACCCTTGAAGACCGACAAAGCTTAATGAGTCCAAACTCGTGGTTGATGTAGACGATCTCTTGCCGATCTCAAGATCGAGAGGAAGTCCTAGCGCAAAACAAAGCGCATCCGTGCTCGCACACGCTCGAGGCACCGAGCAACCTCTCGCCTCCGCCCAAATGATGCGCGGAAGAACAACTCTTTCTTGCCGAAAATCCACCGGGAACATGTATCTCGCTAGTCCGAGACCATGGGGGATAAATACTAGAGGGGGAGAGAGATCCTTCACAAGGAGGTGTGAGAGAGAGGGAGGGGGCTCCTTTTATAGGGAGAGGGGGGCACCCAAGGGGCCATGCGCCCAGCCATGGGGCTGCCCCCACCTCTTCCACATTCATGGGTGGACACTCCACTCACTCAAATGCCTTTCAATTCCCTCCACTCAAAAACCCACTCAAATTCCCATTAAATTTCCACCAAATTTAATGCAAACTCTCATTAAATAAAACTCCTTTTATTTATTCAGAATTTTGTCAATTACTTTAATGACAAAAATTCACATATAACCCCTTGCTAGTATTTCATTTCACATGCGTAAACACTTTCTGCAATTTCACCCGAAACCCGCTTTGGTATCTAGTGAAATAAATTCCGCGCTTGTTATTCTTTTCGCATGAAACTTTTGCTCCAAATGGATGTCGGTGTCTCTTAAGTGTGTCACCCTACGGTTCGTGAATAATACGGACATGATCGAGACCCTCTCGATCAATAATCGAAGCGGATCCGAGACCCATACTGACTCCCACACATTCAACAATGACTTTCTTGTGATCGTCGGAACCTTTTATGCTAGTATCTTAATCCCTTTGTTTCACGATATATTACATGTCCTAGATTCGATCATCGGTATCTCCATACCTAGTTTGATATCGTTACCGACATGCACTCTTTTCTCGTTCCCGTGATATAACATTCTAGTGATCAAATCACTTGCTTGCAAGCTAATCAATGTGATATCACCGAGAGGGCCCTGAGTATATCTATCCGTCATCGGGATGAACAAATTCCACTCTCGATCCATGGGCCTCAACATAACACTTTAGTAGTTCTGAACTCATCTTTATAATCACCATGTTATGGTGTGACATTTGATGTTATCAAGAAACTCTTCCGGTGTTAGTGATTGACATGATCTCATGGTCTAAGGATTAGGATCACTTCGTAAGTTGTTATAGCAATATAAACTCAATGACTTTGATCGTAATGCTATACTTCGGATGAATGTTCATCATACCATTACACTAATGTTGTGACCTCGTTATTAACAACATCCAATGTCCATGATCAGGAAACCTTTGATCATCTTGTTAATCAACGAGCTAGTTTATAAGAGAGGCATAACTAGGAACTTCCTTTTTGTTTATTAAACACACATGTATTAACGTTTCCGTATTAATACAATTATAGCATTAAAATAAAAATTTATCATAAATAAGGAATACGATAATAACCACTTTATTATTGCCTCTCGGGCATATTCCCTTCAGCTCTATCCTGTCCTAGGCCATGGAAAACCCCTAGGTCTCATTGCTCATAGGGACCGTTCTAGCAGCCCGTCTATGGAGGATGGCGATGAGGAGGTGGAGAGGTTTAGCCCGGGGTACAAAGAGTACGTCGAGCCAAGCTTCTACAACAGCGATCCCAATGAAGGCTAGAGCGACGTTTACATTATCCGTGACTTCTATGATACCCCGGAGATCGACTGGGCGGCGATGAAGAGAACTCAAGAAGAGAGAAGGCCACAAGCCGCATGGAAAAGGGCGTGTGGAGACGGTCAAGTTCATCACCACGGACCCCATGCCACAGAAGCGTAAGGAAATACCTAACATTGGTGCAGGTGCTAGCAAGGAACCGACGTTGCCCCGCTCGAGGCCTACCACTGGCGCTCGTATGAGGGTGAAGCCTCAAGAAGAATGGAGGAACAATTGATACTTCCCCGATCCATCAATAATGGATGAGGAAGAAGAATTTTTCCCCAGGACAAAGGATCGCATGCAAGCACTGGAGATATATCCGAAGGAGGAGCTACTCCATCGCGTTGAAGTCCGTCACCGCCTCAAGGAGATAGAGAATAAGGATTATCTTCTCCCATTGGTGACTAAACTTGCAGATAGGATGGACACTTTGCAATCTGATTTGCGCAGGTCCTATGGCCGCATCACAATGGTTATTTAGAGATGACCTCATTTTTGGCTCAACAAAGTGACTGCCTATGAGCCTTGGTGAACATATTATTGTGGAACTCTCTCCAGACATATCATGACACAAGAAATAGATTATCCTAATTATGATTAATTACAACATGCTAGTGGTGTATCCTATACCCCCGAGAACATCTTAGCCCTATTCAGTTTAACCACCATTCTAAACACTCTTTTTACTTGTTTTGTTTTTACTTGTTTATTTACTTTCCTGCATTTAAATCAAAAACATTTCAAACACCCATTTACTCGAAATCAAAGGCAGCTTACAAGTAACATTTGATAGATAGTTACAAGGGACATAAAGACCTCAAACAAATAGCTCTATGTGGGTTTGATACTCTTATTTTAAAACTAGCTACAATTGATATGTGCACTTGCATTCATCACCTCTCTCTCTCTCCAATGAGTTTCCCGTCATGGCATACTCATTGACAACACCAATACACTAAAGCTCCATATGCTTGGCTCCGTGACCACTTTGACTTGAGAAATTTGCTAGCTCTTAATTCCTACTTATCTTGCCTAGATTTCATCATTAATGTGTCCATTTGTGCAACAAAAGTAATATCCGGTTTAAACAAGGATAAAATTGGTTGTATTTTGTACTCATCAATCCGCCGCGTTGACAACTTTTGCAGGTATTTTTTTCTTGTATCGTCCGTGTATTTTTATAGTGTAACCACACCTAGTCATTAATAACAACTTGCCTGATTTCACTACCATTTAAGGGTTTCACCATGGTTATGGATATCCACTCTTGATCCCCGTTTCTCTTCCCATTGATGCATGGCTAAGAAGGGTAACGTGACATACTATGAAGTCGACAATTCGCATGAAGTCGACAATTCGCATAATATCAAGAACAAGATTGATTGCATACTCATAAAAGTTAAGGAAAAATAATCTTATTTCAGTTGACAATAGCGATAGGGTTTCTCCGACTACCCCAAAACAGCGGAAACTACTCAGGCATGGAGGATACAAATATCATAATAATAATATAAATGGAGTTTGAAGGTATGAATAAATACACGTGCAGATCCACACTAAGGTTTGAAATTACAATGAGATGGATGAAGAGAATGGTGATGATGATGGACATGTTGCGACTAATGATGAAGATAGATGCCTCTGCCCTCAAGATCTGAACTGCGGTGGAGATGGGTGTCCATTTGCGAGTTTTCCCTCCATATCCCTTTTAAAGATGAGGTTTTTATGCTCCACGGCTTCTCTGTGCGTCTAACCTCTGATCTGGTGGCACGAGGCGAAAGTTTTTGCCAAGACGGTTTCATAGAGCTATGGTACGACTGCACGTTATGGTCACCCCTAACCGTACCATCGGTCATTAAACCTTCAGAACATCTTATTTTGTTTCTTTTCCCCTTTGTATTCTTTCCAAGTGCAGATATTTGTATGCAAGGTTTTTATGACTTCCAATCAACATATTTGTACAAAAAAATAACTTTAATTTATTTGTCCATCAGCCTCCTTAGAACTTGATCCCTTGTGAAATCAACATAAACAATGCACTTGAGCATGGTAAAATATCCAAATCCTAACACTACTAATGCAAAAAAAAGATAAAGCATGATCAAAATACACTTATCGACAACATTAGTAGGAGACGCTGTTGGGGAAAGAGCGAGAGGGAGAGGAGAGAGAGAGGGAGCATGTGCTAGCCAAAGATGCTTGTTGTGGGGGTTGAATCGATCAAGTGATTCACGAAGATATACTACCAAATATTGTTGTTTTGGTATTGAACTTGATCGATGATCATACCATAACATGTCATATGCACGGTATACCTTAATTATTTAATCTCAAAATTACCTCAATCGGCACATTGCCAAATTTCCCTCTTGAAGTTTTGGAGAGACTTTTTGTAAACAGGTGCTTAGGCCAAAAGACCGTCTAAACATACCCATGAATACACTTGTGTGTAACATTATTTTCCATTTACCTTTGGTTAGACTTTTGAAGGCGGAAAAGGATGCCATTACCCGGGGGATCGAACGCTCCTCGCGCGTTTGCTCGCCGTATGCGCGCTGCGCCGCGTGCTCGCTCACGTGCTTGATCCGCCCATGCCACCGTGCTCCGTACCTATGCCGCTGCGTCCTAAGCCACACGACCCACACTCGCGGAGTAGCTTCCCTACACCGCCCTCCCCCACCCTCGTCGGAGTAGCCTCCCTGCATCGCTGCCTCCCCCACCCTCGCCGGAGTCGCCTCCCTGCACCCGTGCAGGGAGGCAAGGAGCGCCCTAAATTTGTGGCGCCATGGAGTCCACGGCAGACGTGCTCCTCTGGGAGGAGCGGCCATGACTTCTGCAACCACAACACAGGATTCCACAACCATGGCCTCCAGCGACGTCTAGGCAACCTAAGACATATGAGCTTGCTACAACTGTCTTTAGTGTTTGCTACTTATATTGACCTGTCTTGTACATATGTTGTCGGTGCTACGGGCATTTGCTATCTTAACATAATATTTATGCTACATATTCATTTTTGTTTTGCTACTTTTGCATTTTTTTTTGCTACAACTACTCTATGATTTTGCTACGAGATATCCTGCGAGGTCTCCGCCGAGATTGGATTTGCTACATTAGGAAATGTTTTTGCTACATATGTTTTATTATTTTGCTATAATAGTGTAATGTTTTTGCTACACGGTCTTCTGTAAAGTCTACCGGCAAAAGTCTCTGACGAGTCTCTTGAAAGGTCCAATCTACTATATTAGCATGATTTTTGCTACAGAGTCTCCGGCGAGGTCTTTGGCGAAGTCTCCGACGAGCTATTCTTTTTTTCCGAAATAAACCTTTTTGGCTACATATAGCAAAAACAAGACATTTTATAGCAAATTTTAGATGTTTTGTAGCAAAACCAGGATTTTAACCAAATTATGGAGGACACGTAGTTGGTCATGACCAAAAGAATGCCACAAATTAGAAGACTACCTTCCTAAATAAACAATGGCAACACGTGAGCTTTGGGATGCTCGGGGAGATTCGATATATCGACCTCGTCGGTTTTATAGCCCGCACCGCACACCCCTTATGTGTCTTTTTTGCATGACCCATAGACACAATGCGATTCTTTTGGCAATGTGTTTTTAGGTTTTTGTTGGTTTTTAGGTTTTTGTCAGGTTTTCCAGGTTACGAAAAAATGTTCTATTTTTAAAGTTTTGAGAATTTCAAATCTGTACGTTTCTTAAAATTTATCTGTTTGAAAACTAAACATGTTTCAAAAATCTAAATCTAAACTATTCTTAATTTTGAACAATTAAAAATTTAAACAAATTTTGAATTATAACATTTTTCAAAAAATATTTGAAAATAAAAAATAAGAAAATGAAATCGTAAAAAGTAATAGTAAAAATAATTCATAGAAGAAAAGAAAAAATAAAAGGCATAAAAAAGGAGAAGCATAATGACCCACTTGGTCGGCCGATACATCGTGTGAGATGTGCGGGACATTTGGTAAATGTCGGATGTGCGATACATCTGCCGATACTGAGGAAGAATCCTATATTTAGATTTCGTAAATGTGTTTAGATTTTCAAAAATTGGCTAGATTTTGAAAATGTGCAGATTTTGAAATGTATTTAGATTTAAAATTTGTTTGAATTCTGAAAAAGTCAAATTTGAAAACTTTTCAAGTTTAAAAACATTCAATTTTCAAAAGTTCAAATTTGAAAATTATTCAGATTTGAAAATTTAAATATAAAATTTATTCAAAATTTAAAAGTTTGAATTTGAAAATCACATTTTTTTCGGATTTAAGAAGAAACATGCGGCAGAAAAACCGTACCCAACTAATCCGACAAACCAGAGCAGAAAAAACGAAAAACCGGAGCAGAAAACCGTCCAAAACTAGAGTAGTGTGGTATTTGGGCCGGCCCATCTAGCTTTCGCGTTTTGGCGGGGCGTAAACCGTCCCGCAACGAGCGGGAGATAGATTTTCCTGGAAAGACCGATCGCGTGATCCCCGAAGCATGTGGCCCAGTACAGAAAAGGCCTTGGATCCCGGCACCCTGTATTCCGTTCCGATTTTTTTTCCCGAGTCGCGATCCGAGCGGGCCACCGGGAGAGAGAAACCTGCGGCAGAAAAACCGTACTACCTAACACCAGACAAACGAGAGCAGAAAAAACCGCAGAAGAAAACCGTCCAAAACTAAAGAGAAGTGTCGTATTTGGGCCGGGCCAACCACCTTTCGCGCGTCGGCGGAGGGCACACCTTCCTGCAACGAGCGGGAGATAGGTTTCCCTGAAAAGACCGCTCGCGTGATCCACGAAGCATGCTGCCCAGTACAGAAAACGGCCGAAAGCATTGGTCCCGGCACCCTTATTTTTTTTCCGAGTCGTGATCCGACAGAGCGAGCGGGCCACCGGGAGAGAGAAGTCCGTCCACCCACGCCTTTTCCGATGCTGAAGAGACGTGCATTACTACGACGAGTCCACCACCACCACCGTAACGAACTCCACATTTTTGCAGCAAAAAACCGAGGCTGCTTTTTATGAGAAGCAAGGCCGTCGCAGCCACAGATAACGTAATAACCGTGGCAGCGCGATATTTCGATACGAAAGCATCTCTTTATCCGCTCCGCATCCCTGCTTTGAGAGGGAGTCCTTTCGCCACCACACCATACCACCTCCACCGGAATCGGAAAGGCGAATGGGACGGCAGCCCGAAATACGCAGAAGACTCCGATCAGAGTCCATCCGACGGCCGGCATGAGATCGATCGGCCGGAGCCTGCAAGCGACAAGGCGGGGGCCGGAGTTGTAGAGCCACAGCCACGACACGGGTACGGCGAGACGGAGTCCCGGCCTCGGAGAAAAGACGGAGAACAAGTCATCAAAGATAAAAAAAAAAGAAATGGAGACGAGAGGGGCTAGCTCGACGCGCTGTGTGGGCAATATATATGACCCGCGCGCCCGAACGCAGAGGGCCCCCGTCCAGCTTCCACCACCACCACCAATCTCGCGCCGAAGTATAACAAGAAAAACGATCGGACGCTCTTCGTAGCCGCAGGCAGAGGGAGGCAGCGGGAGCGGCACAACTGAACACACGAACGAAGCGGAGCGGAGATACGCGCGAGCGAGGAGGAGAGGAGGAAGGCAAGTGGTTGGCGGCTGCTGTCAGGTGAGCGGGCGCCATCCGTGCCGCATCTCGATCGTCACACGCTTGTTGCTGCCGCTGCCGCTGTTCTTCCTGTGTGTTCCGCCGTGGGGAAATTAAGTTGGAGAGGTGACCGATCGATGGGCGCCGTGGCCAATGCAGGGGCGTTCCACGGGCGGTGCGGCGGCCGGCAGAGGGCGTCGGCGGCGGCGGCGGGGATGGGGGTCTACGAGCTCGTCAGGAGCGAGGACGCGGCGGGGCCCGCGGTGGATCTGGAGGCCGGCCGGTGCCGTCTCTCCCCGCCGCCGGCGGAGACGGCGGCGTCTCCGGCAGCAGCGCCGCGGCAGCGGCTCGTCTCGCTCGACGTGTTCCGAGGGATCACCGTACTGGTACGTCCCGCCAACAAACAAATCTCTCGCTGCATTTTTCTTCTCAATACTATTATTCCGTTTCCTGGTATCACATCTTTCTCGCCCGGCCCGGCCGTGCTATGCAATATTCGTGACATCTGATGCGAACCGAAATCGAAGAATTGCTTCCCTGCGTGGGCCTCGGCCTCCTCTCCGCCGCGAACGAACCAACGATTTCCTCCATCACGGGATTCGTCTCGGGGACAACCCGAAACACGCTTCATGAATCATCACGCACAACTGAACATGGTGGTGGCGCTAGTACAAGTGACTTCTTTCTTACTACCCTCGTTTCCCTTTTTGTCTGCACTTAAAACCAAAAGAAACCAGAGTTGCTGCTTAAACCAACCCTGCCCATCATTAGTGCAAGCTTTTTTGCAAGCATCAGGGAACATTACCACTGGCCATCATTAGTACTAGTACAAGCTTCTTTTAGCTTCACTGAACATTACTACTGGCCAGCGAGGCGTGTACGGATCGTCATGACTGGTCATTGCTGCCACAGACCTACATGATTGTCGAGCCCTGGCCCATGGCACTTCTTATTCAAGCAGCAGTGCCTGTGTTTCTTTCCTTGTCTCTGCTCTGTAGATATTCAGATAGCCATCCTAGTTGTATCCATGCATGGACACAACACATTAGATCATCACCAACGACAGTTAACTTCGATAATGCATCCTGCCGACGAGATATGCTTCTTTAGAACTGATGATGCCATTAACAATCACCGCCCTGGCTCATCTAATTCTCAAGAGTTAACCCCATCCCATCACCCGCCAAACTATCAGGATTCGAACCGTCGGTGCTAGCTGGTGGCCCACGCAGTTACTACTAAGTAGTACTACTGTATAAGAGTATTAAGAAATGGTCTACTTGCCAGCGTACGGATTTTCACCAGCTGTTGGACCCAAAATACTGCACGGCAGAGTTCATGCGATTCTCAGATTAGTATAACGCGTTGTTAGTATTTGCTTCCGTACCTGAACTCACTAGAGTAGTACTATAAACAAGAGTAGAATGTCAACTCTAATTCGGCCGTCCATATGTCAGCTAGATAATTAGGTCGATGAGCGCATGTACCTTCATAATTGGTGTTTATAAAAGGATATGCCGTGTATGCTTAGATTCAGTTGACATGATACGGAGCTTCTAATCCAGGTAGAAAATATCCTGTAGCTGTAGCAGCTACGTGTAGGCACATATACAAGCTGGTAGTGTACTGATCCTCGTAAGTAGTATTCGGTATTAGAGGTGTGTTGCGGTTGGCCGTTTGATCGGATTTGGCCTGTGCGCAGAAAAAGGGTGAAGAATGTTAGGTAGGTTCCCATTTGTAGCACTTGGACGCAGGAGAGCGTCGCATGTGTGCAGGTGTGAGGATTACGTTGGGCATCGAGCGAGACCCGATGGAGGCAATATTCCGTGTCCGCATGCGCGGCGGCGGTTGGCACCTCCACGTCGAGACAAGTCCGAGAGACGAGCGGCGCCTTTTCGCATGTGATGCGCTCCACCGCGCGCCGGGGAGACGCGGGGAGGGAGTCTCTGGCCCGCGAGGGATCTATCGATCGATCCGCCGATCACGCTGCCTTTTCACATCACGCGGTGGTGGCGTGCAGGTGTCCGGCTCCGGCGGTGACCCTCTCCCGGCGTGCCACACCAAGTCGCCAACTGCCAGGACCCGGGAGGCCGGGAGCCCAAGCGGGCGAGCAGGGCCGGGCAGCCAACTTCTTGTGGTGGGTGGTGCGACGCTGTCTTGCCTTGCTGGTGGGTGGGTGACTACTGAATAGGTCCTGGCTGATCACCACGCGGAGACTCGCTCCAGTCAGCCGGCGTAGACCCATGGCGCACGCACGCACGGCCGGTGTGATCGTACGTGTAACCTGAGGACGAAGTCCACCCGTACGCGTATATGCCCGTACGTCGTCGCTCCACCGACAGCTGCTGCTCCACACCACAACATGGCCAAATAATCTTCTCGCCGCTGCCCTACATTTCTTCCATTTGTCTTGTTTTGTTCCGTTGCTTGACTCGGTCGCCATGCATGCCGATCAGCCACCGTGCACGCACGCGCATCGATAGGCAAGGCGACACGCCGCTCCACCGGCATAAAGCCAGGGTCCTGATTTGGCAGAGGCCTGAGAGCGAGAGAATCTAGTATAATGCTGTTTTATTGGTCGTCGGTACGCTTGTACGAATGAGCAAGCATCTCGCTCAGGGCTACTAGGTGTGTGGTGCGGAGGCGCTTGGACCGGCCTGCTTGCAGGGCTGTCTGTCCCCTGGCGTGCGGTGCAGATCACCCTAGGCTGGTATGGTTGTCCTACCCTGCACCGGGTAGTTTTCCCCTCATTTTGAACGGCTGGCATCACTCGTGACCGGCCGTGACGCCACCACTTGTTTCCTCAGCCACATTTGCCAGTTTAATACCACTTCTTGGAGCTAGCTAGCTTCAGGGCGAGGGTGGGCACCAGGGAGAAATCTGTACCTAGAGAGGAGAAAACAAGAGCAGGCGTCCTTGTCACACTAACACGGCGCAACCGTGTGGGTGTTGACGGTGCGCGTTCAGAAATCTGCCTCAGACCATCACCGTTCGATCACCAGACGGCCAAGATAATGTAGTTTTGAGATCCATATGCATGGTCTCCAGCAGCAGCTCGAGAACGGCACTTCCTACGGAAAAATAAACTAACATCATCCGTCCGCTAATAAGCTTGAGCCCAGGCGCAGAAAGGCTACTAGCACTTGACCTTTCTGATGGCATGCATCGTCAGAGGGAGAAGTACTCCCTCCGTTTTAAAATATAAGATGTTTTATGTTTGTAAATAAAATAAATATATACTTCTTTTAGTGTGTAGATTCATCCCTAAGTTGAGTGGATCTATATCTAAAACAAGTCTAGATACATTTACTTTACAAACCTAAAACATCTTATATTTTGAAACGGAGGGAGTACGTACGAGTGAACGTGAACCACTACGACTAGTAAAACAAGAGCAAATGTCGGTGTCGTGCTACCACGCACGGCGCGACTGTGTGCGCGGTGACGGTGGTGGGCATGCGGCAAGTTATCCTGTCAACCTCCACTACATGTTTGAACCCAAGTTTTTTTTTTTTTGAAAAGGAAGGCCCCGAGAGGCCAAGTGCTGCATTAATAAAACTGTCGGTGGGTTACAAATATGCACCAAGGCCCTGCAACTAAAGAAAATTAGAAAGCCCCCCGAGAAAAACGGAGGAAAAACAGAAAAAAAAAAAAAAAAAACATCCTCATCCTCCCATCCACGCCGCTGAGCCACAGCCACCACCACCCGCCCACACCCACGAGGAGAGAGGCACTTGAGAGAGAGAGGCGGAGCCCCGGCACCTGGCACCAAGAGAGCCTCGCCTGTTGAGAAGGAGAGCCGGCCCTCAGTTAGAACGACGGCCGCCATCCATGCCAGAACGATCGGCACACACCTTGCGCAGATTAAGATCGCCTCCATGCGTGAAAGAAGCAAGAATCTCCACCCTCCAACAAGCAAGACCGCACCACTCCTCTCCACACCACCCATCCACCACCGAAGATCAAGAAGATCGGCCGAGAAAAGAGCCAAAAAGAACACCGCTAGCCACCACACTGCCGCACACCCACGCAGGCACACCGCCCTCGCCGCCCCCCACCGCGCCGCACGGCACAGAGCCTCGCCTCGGCTCACACCCCCACCACTCCCAGCCCCGCAGCCCACGGAGCTCCTGCGCAGCGTCATCGAGACCAACGGCTGACTACTACAGAGACTGACACCACACACCCTCGCACGCCACAGAGCGACCCGCTTCCTCCGAGAGTATGCCGCCCACGAGACGGGAGCCTCTGCTGCCAGAGATCGGGACTCTTAACCCGCGATCTACCAAACAGTATCCTAACCCCCTCCCTAACCAACTAAAGGTAAAATTGCCTACGTCATCCCCTGACAAGCTTATCGGAGATCGCGCTCCAGCTCACGCCGAGGCCGGCAGACTCAGTTCGTTGGCACAGGGCCATGTTTGAACCCAAGTGATAGAAAGGCAAGCAAACCCTTTGATGTCAATTCACAAAAGAAAAAAAAACCTTTGATGTCATGCATGTGGTCGATTCATGGCCCTGTTTAAGTCAGGTCTTGAAAAGTTGTGACAGTAACCTAATTAGGTGAGACCTTTCCCTCGGGCGTTCATCGGTCCTGCAGATATGAAAGAGTAGCTAGATAGAAAAGCAGCAGGCATGGATGGCACGATAATGGTGTGGTGCGGTGGTACTGTACATCTTTCGTGGAGATCTGAAGGTCACATCCTGTGTAGCCCGCCCAAACGTGGCAGATGGTAACACCCCACCCAACCAAATCTTTTCTGGGAAATTAAACATGGCTGTCCAGTCGGTCGAAAATGACAGCTCTCTGAAGAGTGTACCACACACGATATATACGCGTACCTCCAATTCCAAGTGGTTGGCTAGCTCTAGCCCATAGTAGCCTTAGCTTGCTGCAACTGGCCATGCCTTGCCTTGTCTCAAAATCGATCGTCAAGCAACCCATCCATGGATCGTTCCACTTTCCTATCCCAGACCATACCAGATAGCCTAGTAGTTAATTATGGATTGGTGGACAATGGCGTGATGGCCAATGTCACACAATGCTACGCCTTGTTTTTTTGGGTTGCCGTCCCACTCCGTTTCGTGCACTCCAATTCACCGCTGCCTACGCGCTAAAGTGAAAGCTAAGCAAAATGCCACGGCAGATGCACTAGCAAGCAGTTAATTTAGCTGCCAATTGCCAGAAGGTTAGGTTACAGTCGCTGTAGACCGTCTCCGGTGATTCATCTCTGCCTCCACCCACTGCTTTTATCGTCCCAGTTGTAGCCTTGCCTTGTACGTAGGTGCCTCAGATGAAGCGATCGACTGGAGTCTTTGGAGAAGGTTATTTGTTGGTTGGAATCACGGCTTAACTGCTAAGAATCGTGATCAAAAGCAAACCTAATCTTACACTCCACACGAAACTTGCAGCTGGTGCTTCGGTTCCTACTTACTACTTCCCACCATACGACACGTTCCATCTTGGCAGTGTCCCGTTTCGGCCGCATTTTCCATCTTCCTAATGATAATGAAATGGCACGCACAGCCCTTGCGTGTTCTCAAGGGCAAGAGAAAGAGAATGACAATGCCAAACCCTGGGGAATTCATGTTGTGTCGGGCACTCGTCGTGTTTGGTAGTGTCGGGTTGATGTTGCTGATCGGCAATGCCTAACGCCTCTGCGCATGCTTCTTCTTCAAAATTACAATCTTGTCTGATTTTCTCGTCGGTTTGTTTAGTATTAATCCAGTTCCATCTTGGCTAACTTTCTCCGTTACTGCCGGTAAAAAAAAAAGAATATTGGCTTTCGAGGTGAAATGCATCAGGAGATCGAATCTGATGCCAGAGCCAGACGGCCATATATATATATATAATGTGAAGTTGTGGTTACCACTTATCAGCATCGTGTTCTTTTTGTTTCCTCAAAAACTTTCCTCGAATATTTATGGCTATGCTCTGATGCAACAACCATGGACTAAACAATAACATTGGTTATGTGGAGGCTATATATGTTATTATCTGTTTTGCTTTTGTAGCATGATCGGATCTGGTCTGTAGCCAGCAAGTAGGGGATTGCTCACTGGCCTCCCATAGATTTAGAGAGGTTTATTCTGGCCAGTGGAAAGTAGTACCACCTGCTCATCTAAGTGCTAGCCACTTTGTCGAAGTTTTACTGGTCCCGAGCCATTTTAATTAAAGTCTTTAGTAAAAGGACAAAACAGAAACAGCTCTATGTACTGCACTGAATAGCAACTAGGGTTAACTGTTGTTTTTCGTTCTTGCTGCGCAGCTCATGATCATAGTGGACGACGCTGGATCATTTATTCCGGCAATGAACCACTCCCCCTGGGACGGTGTAACGATAGCGGATTTTGTCATGCCTTTTTTCCTTTTCATTGTTGGGGTCGCTCTAGCTTTGGCGTACAAGGTACGTACACACTGATAACAACAAGGACGTGACATGTACCTTCCATCTCTGAATCTGTGTGACAATTAAACGTGCTGTCATCTTGTGATGCAGAGAGTGCCGGACAAGTTGGAGGCAACTGGGAAGGCAACGCTTCGGGCGCTGAAGCTGTTCTGTGTTGGTCTTGTTCTGCAAGGTATTAGGATGGCGATTGATATTGTTCTTAAACAGAACGACGTTACAGCTAACTTGAGAAGATGCTGGATGCTGATAATTTCTCTTGCTGCTGTGAAACACAGGTGGATTTTTTCATGGTGTTCGTAGCCTGACTTTTGGGGTTGATGTTACTCAAATACGTCTGATGGGTATACTGCAGGTAAGAGATACTATACAATAGTACATAATTCAGCAGCATCAGTACAACTACAATGTAGGATTACTAAGATGTGTATCTCCTTGGTTGCAGAGAATCGCAATAGCTTATCTCGTGACAGCGCTATGTCAGATTTGGCTCAAAGGAGATGATGAAGTAGAATCTGGGCTTGATTTGATCAAGAGATACAGATATCAACTGTGAGTTTATATATACAATAAAGAATTCACATATGTTTCCATTTGATCCACATGACATAGGAGTTGCAGTAGTAAGCGCTAGTTGTGCTTTTTTCTGAAAAATCATTCAACCTTGTTCTGCTAGACTCGTCGGCTTGCTCATCACAATAACCTACATGGCACTCTTGTATGGTACTTACGTTCCTGACTGGGAGTATCAGATATCCGGTCCTGGTTCCATGGAGAAAACGTTCTCTGTAAGTTCCGCTTTCACTTTTCTTTCTTCATACTTAAGAAGATACATCCTCTGTTCAATAATGTACTGTAGTATATTTTGGTAAACTTAATTAGTTTGACAGAACATACTACATTATGGAACAGAGATAGTGCCCCGCAGTATTACAGACGATGACAGAGGACCTAACGAGCTTATAAAATCATAAACTTATATCAGGTCACATGCGGTGTACGAGGTGACTCCGGGCCTGGTTGTAATGCGGTTGGCATGATCGACCGCAAAATCTTAGGAGTCCAGCATCTGTATGGTCGTCCAGTTTACGCGCGATCCCAGGTTCTAATGATGTGCACAACCTTGCATAATTTCTACTTGTCATGTTTATTCGGTGGAATAACTGTTCTTTCCTGTGACAGCAATGTAGTATAAATTCACCGCAAAACGGGCCACTCCCTCCCGATGCTCCCTCATGGTGTCAGGCGCCTTTTGATCCTGAAGGGCTTCTCAGGTCAGTAAAACCCTTCGTGATTGCTTCAACATTTTTTTTAATAGGAGTTTCAACATGTATCATTTTAATCTGTAATAGGAGTTTCACGAAACATAATTTCTGACTGTTGTTTTTTACCACACTCGCCAGTTCTGTGATGGCCATCGTTACCTGCTTGATCGGTCTCCAATTTGGGCACATCATTGTACATTTTCAGGTATAATGTCTGCTTGCAATGTTCAGTTTGTTGAGGACTTACCTTGTGGATAAACTGAACATGTTTTGAATTCTTTTTCTCTGCCCTGAACTGAATTTCAGAAACACAAGGAAAGAATCATGCGCTGGCTTGTACCTTCCTTTGGCATGCTAGTCATGGCCTTCGCATTGGACTTATTCGGTAAGGACCTCGTTAAAAGAATCACTCCTATCCTAACTAATACTCCGGACACTGACACTGACACTGAATCTCTTCAGGAATGCGAATGAACAAGCCACTCTACACCGTAAGTTACACTCTCGCCACCGCTGGCGTGGCGGGGCTCCTCTTCTCTGGGATCTACACGCTGGTCGACCTCTACGGGTACCGGCGGCCCACCATCGCCATGGAGTGGATGGGGATGCACGCGCTGATGATATTTGTCCTTATCGCGTGCAACGTCCTTCCCATGTTCATCCATGGCTTCTACTGGGGGGATCCCAGCAACAACCTTGTAAGTTTTCGCAGACAATGCATGGCTTTTCAGTCGGATTTTCATTGAACAAATCTTAAATTGACATCTAACATCGTTGGCTCTGTTGTTGCAGCTGAAGTTCATTGGGATTAAGGCATGAGGTATATATACGGTGGATCGAGCTAGAAGGCACATATAGAGATTATACATAGGACCCTACTTGCACAGAGATTGCTAGAGATGAGTGCAGGCCTAGTTTTGCAATAGGGCCAGAGCTTCATCATCATGTGCAGCTGCCTGTTCGACACGGCCAGGAACAGTTGCTGCTGCACATATTGTTTTCTCCGAGAGCTCTTTGTATATGGTAAAGAAGCTTTGTGTATATAATAATAACACAGTTGAAGATAGATATAGTACATAGATTTATCACCAAATCTTGCACTCAAATCACGGCTAGAGCTCCTTATTCAGCAAGAAGCCAATTGATACAAACATATATTTTTGGGGGCAAACAACCAAAAACCATACGTAACATGACACATGAGAACTACTTCTAAATCATGAAACAACAAGATGATAAATACATACTGTCCAACACCCACAACACTCAACTTGTACCTACATAAATGGCCCTGACAACCATCCATTCGACAAACGGTGACATGCTTCCTTTTGCTGCCACGCATCTTGTTTTTGTTCCTATTAACCTGCTCCACATTGTTTACAAGGTGGCCAATTGCCATGATGGATCCAAACAATAATGAATGCTTAAATTTGACGATGAAGGTGTCACGATTTTGATTGCCTTGGTTGTCGGCCATCGCGTAAATAACACGATGATCTCCAGTCATGGATATATTGTCTTGTTCTTTACAGTTGTTGATCTCGTTTGCACTCGAAAACCCATTAGCTAAGTGGATTCCACACAAAAAATTCTGAAATGTGCATCAAAATATGCGTAATTTCGTATTACACCAAGGATGCTAGCAAGACCCAAAGTTACAAATGTGATATCAACAAAAGAGGTACAAGACTGTCAAAGCAAAACGAAAGTAGATCTATATGGGTTGCTAAGGCGCAAAGATCTCTATGTCCTCAGCCTCACAAACATCCTGGAAAACTTTGGCCAAGTCCATCACCGGGGGTTTTCGTAATGCACCCACATTATTTTCGGTTTTTGTACCATTTAGGTGTACCAATGTTTCGCATGTCAAGCGTTTCGGTTCATTGGCAAGAGTACGGAGAAATCTATAAGATTTTTTTGGGCCATATGGGGGTGAACGTGTTTTTTTGTGAATGCTAGAGATTTTTTTCTTCTAGGTTTAGCTTATCAATTGTTTAAGTTCATCGCCAAAAGAGCCACACTGATTAAATCGACGTTCTCTTCCCTCACGGTTTACTTCCTTATCACCCTCAAGGCTAAAAAGGGGATTTTGAAGTCCTTTATCAATGAGTGCAAAAAATTCCTCTAGGAAAGCGAGGAGGACATCTTGGGAGGCCAATGCAAAATTAACCTAGCAAAAGTATGCATGTTGTAGCGGCTCTGAGGGATTGGCATCCTCGACATGTAGAAGTTCTCTCTGGTCCTTTGTTTGGGCTGGTTATGACATGATCAGGTATCTCCTAAAAAGTATTGGATTGGATTTCCCACACCATGTGATGGCCTCGACCAACAACTCTTTCCTACTACCAATACAAACACCGTTGGAAATGGCGCCACCTCTAAATTCTGGCTTTCATCTTGGTCGGATAGTTCTTGACACATAGATTCCGTGCCTCTCCTTTATGCATATTAGCAACACAAATTTAGGAAGGTTGCTCAAGTCCTCCACTAAAAGACTTGGATCCTAGACCTCAACATGCATTAGCTCACTACAACCATTTTTTGGAGTTCATCACTCGTTGGCACCGTCTATATTGGTCATCCTACTACCAAACATGGTCGATTCCATACCTTGAAAGTGGACTATGAATGTCCTTCATCCATCCATCTTGACCTATCAGGCACAATTTTATGGTTCCATCATCTGGAAGAAAAGACCAATAAATTCTCCCTGACCCCAAATGCAAAATATCCACCTGTCCCACCCTCCATAACCATCAGTGGACGGCTGAAAGTCTTTCCGTAAGGGGATGGCCTCAGTACCTGACTCTGTCAGCTATGCAAGAACCAGCCAGAGGCAGCGAAACAAATTTAAAAAGCATGTGTTTCCCATGTGTCATTTTGGTAATTAAAGGCAATCTCTATAGACTATTGTTTGTGTTGAGTTATACTTGTGGTTTTGTCTATTGGCAATTCTTGTAGGCCATATGTTGGTTTCAAGATAAAAAGAAGAAGAAAGTGAAGAAGATCAAGTGATGACCAAGGTGTTATTCAAGGAGTGATCCGATGATTGGTCATGACATGGTTGATTCTATGGCAAGTATGCCTTGAAGAATAAGATGGAGTGATATCTCATGTGGTCCTTATACCCACAAGTGTAGAGGATAGTTGAAATCTTCGATGTGCGAGTATTAGTAATCGATCCCACGAGAAGCAAAAGGTATAAGTATTTATTCTTTCAAATTAGAGTGTCACTATTCTAATTATCTATGCACTAAATAAACTAGGATGATTTATTTGGAGCGGTTTAAACTGAAACGTAATATGCAAGAGACTAGATATACAAAAACTTAATACGCAAGGAACTAAGTATGCAACAAAACTAAATGCTCTTTATGAGAGAAAGCTCAATCCTGTTTGCATGAAGAGGACAAGCTCAAGGTGTGATCTTATGTGAGACAAACGTTTCCAAGGAAGGATAGACTTCATGGCATAAAGATTTCTAAAATAGTATGTAAAACTTATTGTCAAGTTTTAATCTCATTGGACGTAGCCTTAAATAGGTGCAGGCATAAACATGAGCAAATACACCCCTGGTGGTTGGTCCCAAGGACTAACAAGAGCAAGCATGAGATTCATTAAGACATAAATGTTCAATAATTGCCTTAAGTTTTATGGTCCCGATCATATAAACACCCTAATGTGTTGGAGATATGTCCAAGAGGCAATAATAAAGAGGTTATTATCATATCTTCATGCTTATGATAAATGTTTACATACCATGTTATAATTGTATTAACCGAAAACATTAATAATTGTGTGATTTGTAAACATAAAAGAGTCTCTAGTAAAGCCTCTTGTTAAACTAGCTTGTTGGTTCATATATGATCATGGTTTCCTGATCATGAACATTGAGATGTTATTAACAACAATATCATATCATTAGGAGAATGGTGTGATGGACATACTCCTATATATAAGCGTAGCATAAAGATCAAGTCATTTCAATAGTTCGTTTGCTATAAGCTTTCTGATACATAGTAACCTAATTTATTCGACCATGAGATCATGCTAATCACCATCACCGGATGGATGCTTTGATGACATCAAACACCACACAGTAACTGGGTGGCTATAAAGGTGGCATTGAGTGTTTAGAAAGTATGTGTTGAGGCACATGGATCAAGAGTGGGATTTTTCCATCCATATGACAGATAGATATACTCTGGGCCCTCTTGGTGGAATGTCATCCAATTAGCTTGCAAGCATATGACTGGATCACAAGGGATCACATATCACGGGAACGAGAAAATAGTACTTATCGGTGACGAGATTGAACTAGGTATGCAGAGATACCGACGATCAGACCTCGGATAAGTAAACTATCATGAGACAAAGGGAAATTGGTATCGTATGTAAGTGATTCATTCGATCGCAAAGTAATCTCAGAAATATGTGGGTGCCATATGAATTTCCAGATTCCTCTATTGGTTATTGATCGGAGAAGAGTCTCGGTCATATCTGCATAATTCACGAACCGTAGGGAGACACACTTAAGGATTCGATGTTGTTTAGTAGATATGGAATGTAATTAGGGATACCAAATGTTGTTCAGAGTCTCGGATGGGATCCGGGATATCACGAGGAGATCTGGAATGGTCCGAAGAATAAGATTCATATAAGGAAAGTCCAATTCCGGAGTTTGGGAATGATTCCGGTGTTTTCACCGGAATGATCTAGAAGGGTCTAGAAGGTTCACTGGTGTAACATCCCAGCATTAGAGCTTAGAAATAAGCTGAACCCAGATGTGTGCATTGCATTCATGCATAGAAAATCCGAATAATTTTCGCGCTTTTGAACAAAACTTGTCAAAGTGATTGAAGCTTCTCTCAACTTGATGGAATTGAAGTAGATCATCAAGTTGACTGCGATAAGTTTCAATATGACCTTTGCTAAAACCTTATTTTGGGTAAACATGATTTGATCTAAGGGTAGATCAAATGCAATAAAACTAAACCACAACATATTACTTAATGATTTATATCTGATCCCTAGGTGATCATATCATAGTATTCATTACAACAACCCCTGAATACCAAGTTATAATTATAACTTAAGTAATAAGAATGTAACAACCAAATCTTAATCTCATCTACTTATACCATGAGTATCATGGTAATACCTGACCTTAACCCTTTAGTGAGATTAAGTAGGAAAGAAATCAAGTCAATATCATCCACATATATCTTTCTTCCCATATCAATCTTTAGCATCTGTATTGAACCTTATTCTCATATTTGTTGTTCATCAATGTTGAGTAATCAACTATTGATTCACCAATTCTTAACCTATCAATTATTGATCTATCAACTCTTGTCCATATCATAGCATTAACTTAAGTCCTTTAGATATGGAAGTAAGAAGAGGTAGGTGGTAATGCTAGACTTAAATATCATCTATAGGATGGGAGTGATTGAAGGGAATCAAATCAATATGGTAATTGGAGGAGTTAACTCACTCCTGAATGGATAGAAGAGTTATGTGGAAGATATAATTATATGTTAACAAATAGGATTATAAGGATGAACATTGAAGATAGTTACCAATGAGTAATCCTATTGGATTAAGTAGGCATAGTAAATTAATAACATCTCTTAATCCAATAGAGATACTAAGAAGATAATTTCAATACAACTGTAATGTTGTATTGATAAAACTTTGGTTAGCCAACTGGAAACCAAAACTATAAAGGATCAAAGGATTATAATGATCATGCTTTACTCACCAAGATTGAATGCTTATATCATGTATAAGTGACATTGGTGGATAGAACATAATTAAACCCTAGTCTAGATATATTATCCTAGATTAGTCATTACAAGTCACATTAATATAATATGAGGTTGGAATATTAGATACTGGAGTTAAGTAGAGACAAGATAGTATGATTAAGATGATGCTAGAGTAACATTGGATTATAGAAGTAGTAGTTTCCTCTTGGGAAATACTAACACTTGAGGTGAAGTAGTTTGATGTATACATCTCTTGGAGTAATGTCAGTGGTGGATGATGAAGGAAGAGTATAAATGGAGTTAGAAGTAACTACTTATTGGATTGGAGGTTATCAACAGTAGAGTAGTTGATATAACCAAGTATGGATATGAGAAGATTATGAAAAGCTTTAATGTCAAGCTCATTGCATTTATAAATGGATTTAGAAGAACTAAAGGTGAATCAGAAGATTCTTGTGAAGTAAATCTCATCATGTTAACACATGATGATGGATATGAAGAAGTAGTATATCTAGGAAAGGAATTCCTTAATCAGAAGTCCAGAATTATGAAGTATGGAAGATAGGAATTCTTGGTAAACACTAAACCCTAAATCTTTAACCAAACATAATATCCATTTCAGCCGATTGATCTATCATCTTATTTCCACAAAGCTTAATAGGAATATTTTCCTATAGCAAATCACTTAAGCACATCTTTGACATTTCCAATTATCATAACCATATGTGCTTAGGAGTTATCTTTATCAATTCTTTCCCTTAAGTCACTCCAGAAAATAACTTTCTATTTTAAAAGGTGATATCATTCTTGATCACCAATATATAGACAATATGTCTTAACCAATAATCTTTATTCATATAAATAAAAGAAATATGAGAATATTAAATCTCCTACGAACTTATGGTAAGAATTTTCAATTCAAACCTTAACTCATATGTTAATTGTAATAAAGGTATACATTACTATTTCCTAAACTCATGAGAATAATATTAACCATATTAATTCCCCAGAATTTTATGTATCATATAATAAGAAAAGGATCATCATATCTATATATTTCCCTCCAAACTATAAGTTAACTAGAACTAAGTTTTATAAATAAATAAGAAAATATCATATAATAAATCCATAGTTTATTATAGAAAGAAAAATTAATAACAAAGGCCTTTCCAAAATATCGAAAAGGGTTCATATAAAGAAAATAAAGAAATATAACAAAGTATAATAAAAGTTCACAAAATGATACTAAATACATTTTAGTATTACTATAATTATCCAGCAAATAAATCCCATAAAGAAAATTCAAATCAATTGTGCAAATTCAAACTTGAAAACAAAACAAAAAATAGAAAATGTATAATGAAAAAGGAAAAACGAAACCAGGCCTCAGCCCAGTGTTCTCCTCCCTTATTTACTTCCAGGTGCACCTAGTCACAGCCCAACAACAACCCAACAGCGGCCCAGGCCGGGATACCCCTTCGCTGTCTCACTGGCAAGCGGGTCCCACGCGAGAGGAGCACCGTCGTCTTTGTTCTCCTTCGCATGGCCGACATGCCGACGGTGAGTCCACCTCACAACCGTCATTCTAGACTGCCGCGGACGTGATTGACCCCTCTAAACTTTGCCCTAGCTGCTAGGAGTCCGCCAGTAGGCGTTGTGCCGCGATTCGTGCCCATAATGAGCTTTAGTAGCGCCGCCGCATTCCGGCCGTCGTCATCACCATGCCGTCGTGTCCGACCTCGCTTCACCGTATAAAGGGCAGGATAAGGATCGCCCGATCCTCAGCTACCTGCCTCTCTCCTCAATTCCCCCTCAAATTATCTCTATGTCCTCTCACCACCGAAGCTCCGCAGCCAGAGGTTTCCGGCTAGCCGGCGATAGAGAGCATTCCGGAGTCCATGGAGTAGTTTGGGAGAAGGATCGCATCTCTATGATCACAATGGTGCAAGCAGACAGCAGGGGGAGGTTCGATCTAGGAGAATTTTGCAAATTCGGTCCGACGGAGTTCGCCGGAATCCGTGATTTTGCGCCCATCTCCGGTCGCCATCTTTGACATGGACCACACAGCTGCACTCAGGGTACGCCTACGCATCTCTGGCCCTATTATCGCTTCCTAATTCCACCCCTATCTCGAGTTCGTCGTGTCGCCGGAGAGCGCCGCCGTGAATGCTCATCATAGCCACTGTTCCGATGACCAATAGCTAGCGTTAGTAGGCTTATTCGATTCGCCTCGTCGCCCTCTTTCCAGCACACTGAACATCAGGTGCTGGGGCACCGTAGATCACCGCCGGTGACCATCTCCCAGCGGTGGAGTCCGTGTTGCCATCATCATGACGTCACGTCGATGTCACCCTGACCGGGTCAGCGTGTTGACTGGTCTTTGCTAGTGTGGCGTGTGACGTGGCCCCTGGTCCTATTTGTCATCCTCTGTGAGTAGAAGCAAGGCCGCTAACTAATCTAACCTGAGGGATGATGTGGCCATTGGTCCACCAGTCAGTGACTAGGGTAGATTCAGTCTGGGTGTCAAATGTATTCCATGTTTGCAATATTATTTAAAATAGAAATTAAATAAAATTATTCAATCTTATAAAACCAATAACTTTTGTTTTATAATTCAGAAAATATGTGTAATATATGAAAATGTTTAGAAAAATAAAATCTATAGTTCCACTTTATTATCAAACATTATTATATTAGTTATTTAAATATTTATTATTTAATAAAGATTTTATAAGTAATAAAACTTTGATAATTCATATTTTAATATTGGTAAATGTTAAAAATATAAATAAAATACCAAAAATCTTAGAAAAATAAGAATTATAATTTAAAATTATAATCATGCATTATTATTTCTCTTAATTAAATATTTGTTAATTATTAAGTATTTATAAAGTAATAAATCTTATAAATAGTCATATCTTATTATTTATAAATCACAAAAATAAATGTAATATACCAAAATAATCACAAAAATAATCCCTACATGTTAAAAATATAATATTCCACTTTTGAGATAACTAAAAATTTAAACACTTCAATAACTTGAATTTAAACCTATTTCCTTAGTTAATAATTCATATAAGGGTAAATAAAAATTGCTAATATTCTAAAATTAACCAATTAAAGTCTAATAAGTAATACTAGTCTTAAATATTGATATTATGAAGTCAAAATGGTTTAACACACTTTAAATACAATTTTATTGAATTATCCTTCAACCATAAGTGTAGATTATTTTACAAAAGGATCCTTATCCAATATAAAATCTCCAAGAATAATTTGTAGTGAAATAAAACCTATTCCTTTACTTTAACCACAAGTTTATCAACATATCAAAACACTATAGTGAATCCATAAGTAGTTAAGTAATATTACTTCCTTGTTTAGAAACTATAACCACTCATTTATAAGAAAGGTAAATAATTCTATTCCATTATAATGTTAGGAAACCACTACTCAAATAGAAGTAATGCCATTCTTAATTAACTTTAAGGAAATATTATAAGATGAGCAAGTACAATATCATAAGCATTACATCTTAAATCCATCCATGTTCTTAAAGTTAACTTTAGTCTACAAGACTTTAAATATAAGGCTAATGACTTTGTTATATGCTTTATAGTTAACTTTGGTCTGTTATAGTTAAGTCATAAAACATCTCAAGTCCAAACTGTTCAAGCAAGCACAATCAACATCGACCACATTTGATTAACCACAAAGATTGTTTAGACCTTATAAAAGAAATCTTTTCTTCAAATGTTATTCTTTTTGCCACTTCAATCAATAGATGACAACTAATCATAATCACATTACTTTATACTTTACTCGTATATTAGGATTGTTAATACTTAAGTTCCTTACAAATGGCAATACTTGTAAAGTAAAATTTAAAGATGAACAATTATAGTATGAGCAATCTTGAGTAGCATTTCACATTTGTGTGTATCTCATTGTTTTATGATATTATAATTACATGTTGTTTCACACACAATCTCAAGCCTTAATAAGAAGCACAAATATGAAACTTATAAAAAAGTATAACACATTCTAAAAGGAACCATTTCCAGTTTCCAAACCCTAGAACAACGCTATTCCCTGGATTCAAGTTTATCAAATTGCATTACATTACATGTGCATAATAGCATCTTGCTTCTTTAAACATTAGTCCTTACCGGACCAATGATGTTGATTCCAGATATTGAATCTTTTATATTGTCTTGAAGACCGTGAGTGCATAATCTTGCAATCACAAAAGGCAAGTTCACACTTGCTCATGTCCTTTGATTATTTTCAGTAAAGTATTTTACAAATCCAGTGTTGTCATCACCTGCATTTGAAAAAGGGTCAGAAAACACTATTTTCATAATAATATGATTATAGGTTATTTACCATGAGGTAATAACCTACTATGAAAGTTCCGGTGGTAAAAGAACATATTATCTAGGACTTAAGAACCAATGTCGCCAGTGATTCTTGTGCCGTATATTACGCGTTAACCATGAGATTTGGAATGGGACGGAGAAGTCAGCTGTATCCTTTTCCTTTCGTATGGAGGCAAGACTACCTTAACGTGATGTTGTGATTCCTTGTGCGGATGCAACATATAGGTGGGAACCCTTAGGCCCCACGTTTTTGGTGTCTAGATTATCTATGAGTGGCTGTCGGGGGTTTAGCCGTACCTATAAGGTACTTACCTGGGCATCACCAGCTCATAGAGTCTTCGAGACTCATCAGGGTTTTAGCCTTCCCGAAAGGGGGCTTAACAGAGGTGAGCCAACCCCGAAGGATCATGCAAACATATGGGGTCGCGGAGAGGGCAGTGATTGGCTTGGATAATCTACTGGGCCCCACATCATGGAATTGTGGACGGGAATTGACATGGTTATACCCTACGAGTACGTAACTTTAGCATACCTAGTCCAGACCAAGGAAGGCCCACAGCAGACATACGCTGGCCCATGAAGATTTTCGGGTGGCCAAGGCCCATGACGTCTTCGGATCCTTGGAGAGCAAGACTAGAGGAGATAGGAAATTCAAAGGGGTAAAACCCTAGAACTTGTAACCGACTAGGACTACGCCCGGGACCTGCCTAAGTCTATATAAAGGCCAGGAGGGCACGCCCTAGATCTCTCGACTCATACTTTCGCACACGCATCCATGCCAGATCGAATCTGCGCACCACAGAACCTTGGTTCCGCCAATCAAGAGCGGACAAGCGGGGTAGGGTTTCCCTCCGGGCCTGAACTGGTAAATCTCGTGTCCTGGTTGCTTGTCATTAACTGCCACGATATCCAAGATCCCCATCTTCTCCAAAACCCAAGTCCATAACAATGGGCATTGGCGAGATTAAACCTCGTCAATTGGCGCCCGTCTGTGGGGCTGCTGATTGTCTTGACGGCGGTTCGACCCGATCGATCTACAACTCCACGGCGATAGAGAATCACCTCCTCTTGGCGCTTCGACTTCACCGCCCACTCATGGCTACCATGAAGGATTTCGAGCCCGTGGCGACGGACTCGAAATTTTGTTCAGAGCTTCGCTTCCAGTGGGACAAGGCACCCTCGCCTCCGGCGGGTGCGTGCCGTCAATCAGGCCCGCCTGGGCTCCACACCCCGTGCTACGCACGTCACCATCAACAGATGAGTTCTACAGCAGCAGCAGCTGCAACTCCGATCTGTGCGATCCACCTTCGGATGAAGGGACCTACGGTTCCGGATCCGAAAGCTGCGGCAGCAGCCAACCAATCTGCAGGCGCTATCTGTGCGCCGCAGACATCCAAACCGACGAGGAAACTATAGGGGTTCGTAGCATGGAAAACAAAAAATTTCTACCGCATGCACACAAACAAGCCAAGTTCTATCTACTAGATTGTAGCAACGAGTCGATAGAGGAACTTAACCTCGAAGATTCCAAAGCGGTTAACGAGAGCAGATTCTCGTGGGTGATGTAGTCGTACACTTGCCGATCTCAAGATCGCGTAGACGATCCTTCCGGCGCTGCGTTCCGGCAGCTCTTCCGCAGTCGGTCACACATTCGGTACTCGACGAAGACCTTCCTCTCCCTTGTTCCAAAGAAAATGGAGGTTGTAGCACTCTCCTCGCGATTCCGGCAAGACGGCTGCAGTACCTAAGTAGAGGAGATCTCGCAGGGCTTCGCCTTAAGCCGGAGCGAGTATGGTGGACTATGAGAGAGCCTTGGTGATCTAGGGTTTAGACACACCAATTAGAAGGGGCTAAACCGGCGGCTAGGGCAATTAGAAGCTCTAACTCGGCGGCTTGGGAGAAATCCCTAGGCTGTGGCTAGGGTTTAGGTTTAGAGGGAGGTAACTTGTGCGTCCTAGAAGGGAGCCCTGCCCCTCCTTATATAGGTGGAGGGGCCGACGGCCAAGGGGAGGGAGTGGAGTCCTTCCCCAACTCGGCTTGGGTGGTGCGCCGGCTTGGGGAGGAGGACTCCCTCCCCAACTCGGTTTCACCTCTTCCTCCTCTTTTCCACTTTCCAAATTTAGCCGTTTGACTTTTCAATTTAGCTATTTGACTTTTCAAACTAGGATTTGATTAATCCTTTATTTGGAACAGCGATGACACTTAGTATATGATGCAATAATTCCAACTTGCAATGACACATTCATGTACCCCTTCCCCTCCGGAGTGCCGGACATTCCGGAACCTTCTAGAACATTCCCGATGAAAACGCCGGAATCATTCCCTAACTCCGAAATGGGACTTTCCTTATATTAATCTTATTCTCCGGACCATTCCGGATCTCCTCGTGATATCCCGGATCCCATCCGAGACTCCGAACAACATTCGGTCTCTTACTCATCATTCCATAACTACTCAACAACATCGAATCCTTAAGTGTGTCTCCCTACGGTTCGTGAATTATGCGGACATGATCGAGACACTTCTCCGAACAATAACCAATAGAGGAATCTGTAAATTCATATGGCTCCCACGTATTTCTATGATTACTTTGCGATCGAATGAACCACTTACATACGATACCAATTTTCCTTTGTCTCACGATAGTTTACTTATCCGAGGTTTTGATCGTCGGTATCTCTGCATACCTAGTTCAACCTCATTACCGATAAGTACTCTTTTCTCGTTCCCGTGATATGTGATCCCTTGTGAGCCAGTCACATGCTTGCAAGCTAATTGGATGACATTTCACCGAGAGGGCCCAGAGTATTTCTATCCGTCATATGGATGGACAAATCCCATTCTTGATCCATGTGTCTCAACCAATACTTTCCGAACACTCAATGCCACCTTTATAGCCACCCAGTTATGGTGTGGTGTTTGATGTCATCAAAGCATCCATCCGGTAAAGGTGATATGCATGATCTCATGGTCGAAGGAATTAGGTTACTATGTATCAGAAAGCATATAGCAATTGAACTATTAAAATGACTTGATCTTTATGCTACGCTTATCTATAGGAGTATGTCCATCACATCATTCTCCTAATGATATGACCCTGTTGTTAATAACATCTCTATGTTCATGATCAGGAAACCATGATCATATATTAACCAACAAGCTAGTTTAACAAGAGGCTTTACTAGGGACTCTTTTATGTTTACAAATCACACAAGTATTAATGTTTCCGGTTAATACAATTATAGCATGGTATGTAAACATTTATCATAAGTATGAAGATATGATAATAACCACTTTATTATTGCCTTTTGGGCATATCTCCAACAGAAACGCCTAACCCGCCGCCCAACCCCAACCCGTAGGACAGAAACGGCGAAAACGGTGGGAACGGAAGAAGTCGGCCCCCCCACCCAACGGGGAAAACAGTGGCCACCTCATCCAACTTAGCAAAGAAGGATGGGTCGAAGCACGCCACGCCGTCGCAGGCGAAATAGTCTTACCTCTAGACTCCCCACGTGATCTGCTGAGGGCATACCACTACCTCCTCATCGAGGAGCACAAGAAGCAAGTCAAGATGCAGGAGACGCTCGACAAACGCAAGCAAGCAGCCTCTGAGTCCAGTGCGCGACGAGCTGCGCTCTCCGCCATGGGACCCGACTCTAGCACAAACGGAAACCAGGGAAACAAGCACCGCTCTCGGGTGGAAAACATGGACCCCAAGGAGCGGCGTGACGTGACCCGAACTCTCCACACATCGTTCATGGATATGGACGCTGACAGCAACATCATCCCGAAGACGCCACAAGCTGCGATCATGGCAGCCACTGCGTATCTCGCGACTCACCCACCTCCGGAGGGGGACCCGAAAAGGGCCATGCATAGGTCCGCACTCACCGGACTAGGACTAACCGAGCGCTCACGAAGACGCTCTGCGAACCGAAGAAGAAAGCTCCGCGGCGCGACCGAGTCCCACCCTCATCCGAATAGGAAGAGGAGCACGATCTTCCTCGAAGGAAGAAGAGATCGCACGCCATAAAAGCGACTACGACGCGGAGACAAGCTTACACAGGTAAGATCGATAAAGCACACGCTAAGCGCGCGTCTGCGAATCGAGATGGATGAAGACGAAGGACAACTCTGCGGGGCTCGATGCTTCAGCAGATCCGTTCGGCGAACACAGATGCCACGCAACTTCAAGCTTCCTTCGGATACTCCAAAGTTCAACGACACGCAAGATCCAAAGTCCTAGCTCAGTGACCATCTGTCATCCGTGAAGCTTCACGGAGGCAACAAAGAAACCGCCATGCAATGCCTTCACCGCAGCGGCTGGTCCGCTTAGCAGCCTATCATCAGGATCCATCCGAAGCTGGGAGGAGCTCGCTTACAGATTCATCCGAAACTTCAAAGGCACCAGCAAGAGGCCCGCCTCAATCGAAGAATTGCGAGCCTGCACTCAGAGAATGGGTGAATCTATTCGCTCGTATATACTACGCTGGTCTACAACCAAGAACTCCGCAACACACATCTCCGAAGAGCGGGCCATCGACGCCTTCAGGGACGGCGTCAAGCGCCCAGACTTCAAGGAGAAACTTGGACGTGTAAAGCCCAAAACACTCGACCAACTCATGGAAATCGCCAACAGTTGGGCAGACGGCGAAGATTGCATCCAGCGAGCACAATCAGATGAAGAGGACGACTACGGCCGAAGACGCGAACGCCGCATCAAGAGGAGATCGCGTGTCTACGAGGACCGCGACGGACCTGACATGGTCGCAGCCGGCTACGCCGACCGCCGTAACGACAACAGCCGCAACAGCGGAGGATACCGCAGCAGAAACTTCCGCGACAACGGACGACCAACGCAGTCGTGGCAGCACCGCGACCGCGACAACGGACCCCCAACATTCGACAAACTTTCGGGTCCATGCACCATCCACTTCTACATCGACAAACAGGATGGCAAAAAGAAAGCTAGCCACATGCTCAAGGACTGCCGCGAGTTCCAGAAACTCAGCGAAGGCATGGTGCAGATGAGGCAACAAGCTCCAATCCTGCGTTGAAACGCACACTGCGCCAGTGAAATAGCACGGAGCTCCTCCACCGCCTATTAGAGGCCCAAATCAACCCGATCGCACCAACAAAACAACGCCGGTCGCATACCCCCAAAAGGAGCACTCAATATGATCTGAAGGGCGCCCCACAAATAGGGTGCGAAGAAAATCACTCGACAAATCAACTTGGTCAGGAAACTCGCGCAATCCCGAGTACCTTAGCGGATCGAGTCCTGCATCACATTCACTCGCGCGGATCACCCTTGCGGATCCCTCGCCCGGTCATGCTGCCACGTCTTTGGAGGCATAGATCGGAGGCTTCGAGATGAGTCGCGTCTTCATGGACGGCGGCAGCGGCATCAACCTAATGTTCGCAAGCACTCTAGCAGCTATGCGGATCCCGCAATGCAGCCTGGAACAATCAGACACAACGTTCCACGGCATTGTCCCAGGGAAGGGCATCTTCCCCCTAGGCAAAATAGGGCTCGACGTCATCTTTGGGAAGCCGGACAACTTTCGGCAGGAACGCCTAGAATTCAAAGTGGTGGACTGGCTGTCGCAATACCATGCCATCCTGGGACGTGTAGCATTCGCAAGGTTCCTGGCCGTCCCACACTACGCATACCTACTACTCAAGATGCCAGGACCAAGGGGCGTCATCACAGTCCACGGGAGCTTCACCCGATCGGACCAATGCGACAGGGATTTCAACAAAATCTCCCAGTCCTTCGGCATGCAAGACGAGCTCGTAAGGCTCCGCGAGGTGACGGACAATGGGCTACCCCGAGTCACAAGGCAGAACGCACCTGATATGTCCTTCGACTCTACCGTCAACACCAAGAAAGTGCAGGTCCATCCGACAGACGCCTCCAAGACGGCGCTGATCGCCAACGACCTCAACACCGCATAGGAAGTCGCGCTCGTCGAATTCCTCCGTGAGCGCTGGGAAATCTTCGCCTGGTGTCCTGCGGACATGCCAGGAGTTCCCAGGGAATTCGCCGAGCACGCACTCAATGTGTTCCCAGACACCAAGCCAGTCAAGCAGTCCATCCAAAGACTGTCAGAGCCACGAGCCGAAGCTATCGGCAAGGAGATCAACAGATTACTCGCAGCAGACTTCATCCGGGAAATCAAGGAAAGCGAGTGGTTGGCAAATACGGTGATGGTCCCGAAGAAGGACACGGACATCCTGCGGATGTGCATGGACTTCACGTCACTAAACAAACACTGCCCAAAGGACCACTTCCCTCTTCCTCGGATCGACCAGATCATCGATTCGACTGCAGGTTGTGAGAAGCTCTCCTTCCTCGACGCCTACTCAGGTTATAACCAAATTCGAATCAAGGTCGAAGATCAAGAGAAAATAGCGTTCATCACACCGTTCGGAGTGTTCTGCTACAACACAATGCCCTTCGGGCTAAAGAACGCGGGTGCCACGTACCAGCAATGCATGCAGGCCTGCCTCAAGGACCAGATCGGTCGCAACGTCCAAGTCTATGTCGACGACATAGTCATAAAAACCAAGGAGGCAAGAACACTTATCGACGATCTCCGCGAGACGTTCGACAACCTTGATCGCTACAGGATCAAGCTCAATCTAGAAAAGTGCGCCTTCGGCGTCCCTCGGTCACTGCTGGTACTTCATCTCTCAACGAGGGATCAAGCGAACCGAAGAAAATCAAAGCTATCATGACAATGGAGAAGCGAAAAACCTCAAGGCGTTCAAGACTCGCAGGGAGTAGCGGCACTAAGTAGGTTCATCGGCCGCATGGGCGAAGGCCCTACATTTTACCAAATGCTGCGCCGGCGACAAGTTCGAGTGGACACCAGAAGCCAACGACGCATTCGAAAGCCTCAAGCGGCTCCTCTCCACCTTGCCCGTTTTGGTCACGCCAAAAGAGCGCGAGCCCCTGCTGCTGTACATAGCAGCCACACACCAGGTGGTCAGCACAGTACTCGTGGTCGAACGACCCGAAGAAGGCAAGACCCACGGGGTACAACTCCCAATTTACTACCTTAGCGAGGTTCTCACTCCAACAAAACAGCGGTACCCGCACTACCAGAAGCTGGCCTACGGCGTGTTCATGACGGCTCGACGACTGAGCCACTACTTCCAGGATCATCAGGTGATGGTCGTCAACGAGGCACTCCTGAACAGCATCCTGAATAACCCAGAGGCCACAGGACGCGTGGCCCTGTGGGGCATCGAACTATCACCTTTGGACATCGTCTACGAGAAACGACACACAATCAAATCTCAAGTCCTTCCGGACTTCCTGGTGCACTGGATGGAGCTGCAGCTGCCTGACACCCCAGACATGTCGCAGTCCTGGACAATGCATTTTGATGGCTCCAAACGCGAAGCGGGCGAGGCAGGAGTCATCTTGACCTCCCGCAAGGTGACAAGATGAAGGGCGTCCCCGGATGAAATTGAGCCTCCAACAATGAGGCGAATCTGAAGCCCTCATCCATGGCATGAAGATGGCAAAAATATGTGGCGCCGCAGCGCTGGTCATCTACGGTGACTCCAACCTTGTCGTCTGCAGACGATGAATGAGTGTGGCGCACGCCGAAAACATGATCGCGCGTGCACGCTATACAACGCACTCGAAGGAGAATTCGACGGCTGCGAACTTCGGCACGTTGGAAGAGAGAGCAACGAGGAGGCCGATAGACTCGCCAACATCGGCTCCACTTGTGCAAAGGTACCACCAGGTGTGTTCCTCGAACAGATCTGCGTGCCATCCATCAAGCGGAAATTCCCCAAGGGATCACCCGAAGAAGCAGAACACTCGGGGGCTACGCTACCCGAAGGTCATGAAGGACCCGAAAAGTTGGATACCGAAGTTGCCATGGTCAACCTGATGCAGGTCATGGCAGTCGAAGAAACCTGGACACGTCCATACCTCCAGTTCCTGATAAACGGAGAATTGCCAGACAACCCGACAGATGCCCGACACGTATCTCGTCGGTCAAAAGCCTTCACCATCATCAACGGCGAGCTATACAAACGCAGCATTACGGGTGTACTACAACGGTGCATCACCATCAACAACGGCAAGGCCATACTCCAAGAAATCCACGAGGGCATCTGCGGCCACCACGCAGGTAGCCGCTCCCTCATCGCCAAAGCTCTGCGAGCAGGATTCTACTAGCCAACGGCCATGAGTGACGCGAAGGACATCGTCCGAAGATGCAACGGGTGCCAAAGTTTCGCCGACAAACCGCACGCACCTGGGTCCGAACTTCGACCCATACCCATAGCCTGGCCTTTTGCCCAATGGGGCCTTGACATGATCGGCAAACTGCCAAAATCCTCGAAGGGAGGACACGTCTTCCTCCTGGTCGCATTCGACAAATTCACCAAGTGGATCGAAGCCATGCCAGTCACCAACCAGAAGGGCAAAACCGCCGTCAAGTTCTTCGAATCCATTGTCTACAGGTTTGGCGTACCGCACAGCATCATCACCGACAACGGATCGAACTTCATCTCCGAAGAATTCCAGGACTTCTGCGAAGGCCTCGGGATCAATATCACGTATGCCTCAGTGGCACCCGCAAACAAGCGGGCAAGTGGAAAAGGCCAGCGGCCTAATCGGCATCAAGAAGCGCCTCATGAGCTCACTCGAGCACAAAGCTAAGCGGAGGAAAGAGCTACATCGTCTGTGGAGCTTACGGACTCGCCAAACAGCTCCACCGGCTACACACCGTTCTTCATGGTACACGGAGGCGGTGCTACCGGCAATCGCCATCGAGCTCCACGAGTCGTCAGCGTCTGAAGTCGAATCCACGGCTGCACTCGAAGACGCCGTCGACACACTCGATGAAGCGCGGGATATAGCAGCCGCTCGATCAGCGGTGTACCAGCAGAGTCTCCGCAACTATCACAGCCGCCGGCTGTGCCCAAGGTCCTTCGTCGAAGGAGACCTCGTCTTGCGACTCAAGCAAAAGCGACCGAACAAACTAGATTCACCATGGGAAGGACCCTACGCCATCACCGAGGTCATCCCAGGTGACACCTATCGCCTCAAGCACGTGGAGTTTGGAGTCGCATACTCCAACCCATGGAACGTCTCGCACCTGCAATGATTCTACCCGTAGCAACCTACCCCCCTTTTTACTTTCAATAAGGCTTTCAGCCAAGGCTACTCAGCCGAACCATGTACCTCCTCCATTACGATATAAATAAAGCTAAGTACCTCGCCCCCAACCTTCAGTTGACTATTTTCTGCAACTTTACTACATGCTACATATGCACTCGGGGGCTCCCCCCACCTCACGATTTCATCGACTGAGGACAAAACGTGTACACCCGAGTAGCTGACCACGTCAGGCAAACGAAAAGGGCACGTATTCAATCAAAGCACTGCGTGCTCACAAACAAGCAAACCTTTACAACAAAGGGCACATAAACGCCCAGCCGCAATATACAAATTTTACATCTATCTGTTTATTTTCAGGTCCTACCTATTCTGAAGAATAACCTGAGCACGCTGCTCAAACAAATCTACAATCTGTTCGGCATACTTCCTTACAGCCGTGTAATGCGGACGCATGTTCCACTCGCCACCATCTGGTCGAGGAGGTGGCCCAGCCATCAGCCAAATCTCGTCGAGGCGGTGCACCCTCACAAGAGACAAGGCAGCCTTCACCCACAGCGAGCTGCTGCCGTACCAGCTCCTTGACATTGCTGGCACTCCGAAACTTCGTCAGAATACCTGCAAGGGTCGTTGGCACGACATCCAACGGAAACATGACGTGCAGCACCGAGGAAAGTGATGTCTGCACCTGGCGGAGCACCCGCGAAACCTGGTAGACACGATCCTGCACCGTCGCCAGAACCATGGCGCGATCACGATCCATCCAGAAGAAGCCGCCGACCTCCATGTCCTGTTGAGTCAAGCAATTGACTCGAACAGCGATACGCTCCTTTTCTTCCCTCGGAGCAAGATTGGCACCTGCGACAACCGCACAAAACAATAATAAGGCCAACAGGCTCACCCGAAGAACTGAGCTACAGCCCAAAAGAAGGATCAACTTACATTGCAGCTGCTCGGACAGCCGACCCAGCTCTGCCATCAAATACTCCTCTCTGGCTGCACCACGGTCTGCCTTGGATTTCCAAACATCGGCATGACCGCGTAACCCAAGAAAATCTCTCTCCAAGCTGCGCACGCGATCTCGAAGAAAAGCGAGCTGCGAGGAATCATCCAATGATGGTCGCAAGGGCCTTTCGGATGAAGTGTCAACTGGGTCAGCACCCGAAGGAACCTATAGCAGCAGAAAAAAGAAGGCACACAGACATTCAGCCAAGGATAGAGCACAACTCGGAGGAATTCATTAAAATATATAAGGCCACTACGTGGCACAAGGACGGTACTACAAAAGATATTTACAACAAAAATAGACTACAAACTACCCTACGTCTACTATGCCTAAGGCGGAGGACACTGAGTCGCCTCAGAACCAGACGGCCTAGCTTTGGCCTCGCCCTGCTGCCGCAATGCATACTCAGACAGCAAGTCAATGAGGTTGGGCCCATATAAATGCGGCGGCGGAGTAGGCGGCGAAGGCTACCTCGGATCCATCTGCAGCGTCGGCATCCGAGAAGTAATGGGGCAGGTCCAGCTCGCCCCGGCCGCCATGGCCATCGCCGGCCGGCGGACGTGCGATGCCCACGCTTGCGCTTATGCAGCTGCGGGCGCCGGTGAGCCTCTGCCAGGCATCCACATCTTCAAGGGATGCGCCCTTGGGAAGAGCTCCTGGTAGAAGCGACCAAGGACCTCTTCGCCTTGGCAAGGAGTTGGCGACGGTCTTTGCGGTCTTCAACCGCTACGGTGGCATCATCTAGAGCACTCCGTGCTCCAGAGCACCTTGTCGAACTCGATGCCTGCGGCATCTGAGACAAAAAGGAAGAAAAACATGAAGAAAGGCAGCATAAAAAGAAGATCCGTAGAAAAAGAAACAAGTCCACAAGCTTGTACTCACCTGAAATGGCCTTGGCAGCAGCCATGAGCTTATCTGCCACCCCTCTTTCACGAGCAGCAGCAACGGTGGCCAGCTGCTCCTCACGATCTGCAGCCTCCTGCTGCAGACGCTCTTTCGCTTCGGCTGCCTTCGTCAGCTCTAGCTCAAGGCGCTCTTTCGCACCATCGGCGGCTTCGGCCTTCTGCTCCGATTGGCCAAGGCTCTTCTTAAGAGCGTCGACCTCACGGAGAGAGTCATTATGCTCCTCTGCATTTCCATCAAGCAAGTGTCAAAGAACAGGACCAGGATAAACAAGAAAAGTACTACAAGGCAGACAAATACCTTGAAGCTGCCGCAGTTTCGCCTCCAGCGTCAGGCGTTCCTCCACTAGTCGTTTGGCCTCTTGGACAAAAGGCTGCAGCAAAAGGCAATAGCAGTAAGAACAGGACTTGGGGGCTACGCCCAACACAAGGAAGCAAAAACAACATCAGCATACGAAGACACCCGGGGGCTCCCCCCGTAACATAAAGCAGAAAAACTTACGTGCTCCGAAGGCGAACCCTGAGCCCGCTGCGAAATTCTGCGCAACCACCAGCCTCTCTGCACGGGAGGCTGAGCAGCGTCACCCGAAGTCGCCACAGTCTGAGGAGGAGGCGACGCAATGTTCGACTCCCCCATCATCTCCCGCGCACCATCACTAGAGCCGTCGGAGGATTGCCTGCATACGAACCAATCAACGCAGATGCAAAAATAACAAGGGAACAAAGGACAACAATGGCAACAAGAAAACTTACGAGCCCATCGCGCTCAGGTCGAAGATAGGAGAAGCCCTTTGGGCCCTCCTCTCCTCCTTCTTTTCTTCCTTCTTCCGCTTTGCTGGCGGGTGCGGAGCAACAGCCCGCACAGGAATGGCAGGAAGGGGAGAGGAAGAACCCCCATGAACATCATCATGACGCTCAAGGCCCAGAGGATTTCTGGGAGTCGGAGGAGTCGAGGCATCTGACGACTCGCTAGAGCTCCGTGATCGCTTGCGCGAATGGTCCTCACTCGATTCGTCGGCATCCTCCGCTGGCGATCGCGCTGACGGTAGCTCGGACACGGAATCCACCACTTCATTATCCGGGGCATTCGGATACCTTTCGGGCAACGGTGGTGCCATGCCCGGCACTTTGAAGCTCTGCAAAAGGAAAAGGAACTTTGTTAGCAAACAAAGGAAAAAGTACACAGCTGACAAAAACAAAAGGGGAGCACTACGTGCGCAAATCTACACCTTCGGTACGACCAACGTCGAAGAAAAGGGAGGAGTCAGCGACTTCCCCGGGATTTCTTCGTCGGCCTTGAACTTCAACAGCGCGCGAAGAGCCTTGTCAAGTTCCACCTCGGATATTTTCTCACTCGAAACCCTCGTCGGATCACGGCGCCCAGAGTAAAGAAACATCGGGTGCGCCCTCGCTTGGAGAGGCTGCACCCGACGCTCAAGAAACGTCCGGATGATGTCAACACCGTTCACCTCCTTCTCAGGAATCAGTTGGAGATCCTCCACCCGACGGTACAGGGCCTCTATCTCCGCCACCTCACCGTCTACGATTTGGTTTTTCCAGATCTTTTCTTCTCAATCAATTGGGAGGGTCAAAGGAACGAGACCAAAATCTTGCCCAGCGATCTGAGTCACGGATGTAAAACCATTTCCTCCGCCAGTACTGGACAGATTCGGACATGGAAAAGGAAAAGAATTGCACATTGGGACTGAGGGAGATGACAAAACCCCCAATGGGATACACACCATCCGAACCAGACTGCCTCTTCACGGAATAAAGCTTCCGGAAGAGGCCAAAGTGCGGCTCAATGCCCAGCCAGCACTCGCAAAGGGTGATAAAACAAGCAATGTGGAGAAGAGAATTGGGAGACAGATGATGCAACTGAACCCCATAGAAGAAGAGCAATCCACGAAGGAAGTCATGGACTGGATACGAAAACCCACGCAAGACAAAGGCAAGAAACATAACCCGGTACCCAGATGGGGGACGGGGGATTACCTCATTGCCAGGGAGTTTGACGGCCGTCGTATCCTGCGGGATCAGGCCCCGCTCGCGCAGTTTGCGGAGATCGCTCTCCCGCGTCTCTGATCGCCGCCAGCCACCATCGGTGACGCGAGCAGCGACGGTGCTCTTCTTGCCTCCGGCGGCGCTGGTCCCAACCGCAGATGAGGATTTCTATGTTTTCCCCATGGCGCTACGGCGGTGGTGGCGTTGCCAACGAAGAAAGACAAAGGAAATGTGGAGGAAACTCTCGGTAGCGACAAGAATAGCTCAAACGAGGCGGTGAATAGATGAGTCGCTGCGGTGAAAACAAACCACGATTTCACGGGATTATAACAGCGAAGACGGCCTTGGCCGTCCATCGAGGAGACCTAACGCCAACGGTAGATCTGGCCGTACACGTGCCAGCACCAAAACGAACCGTCGATACCACGCCGTCCACTACGTGCGGAAATCGAGGAGACGCCGTAATCATCTCCACGCCGCGCGTGACCGGTCAATTCAAAGTCAGCAAGTGGGACCCACGCTTCGTCCAGTCAAGTCATCTCTGGCGTAGCAGACGCTTGAGGTCATCGATCGTAAGCACTGACGTCATCAAAAGCTATACTAGCACCACTTCGGCTCCACAGTTAAAAGTACTCACTCGAATCTATGATTCGACTAAATACTTGGGGGCTACTCCTATCAGGAGCGCTGGCCGCGCACCCGACAGACAAATGAGGACAAAATTACTTCTCTGAGTCCTACGTCGAGTCTACGACTCCACTACGGACTCGGGGGCTACTCCCATAGGGAGGATGGATTTAAGCATCCGAAAATTTTCGAGTCCTGCGGACCTAATGATTGAAAAAACGCCTGAACTAAAGTCTCCGTTAGTCTACGACTCGAAGACACTTAGGCTACTCCCATAGGGGCTGGTCGTGCACCCTATGAAATCTTCGATTGCGATCTTCGGATCAGACGCAAAAACTTTTTGGCAACTGCCCCAAAAACGCCGAGTGGCGACAATCTCCTTGGCCACCGAAGCACCTCCGAGGTGATAAATGTTCGGATCTGCGTCTGCGGCATAAAGATAAGACCTCAGATATCATCGATGGCACAACGCACTGATCGCTACTGCTAGTATGAATCCGTACCAGCAGGTACGATGAAAAATCCCGACGGACGCGTTGGGTGCATCAATTAAAATCACTGGAATTCCACTCCTATAAGTCCTCCGCGGCTTGAGTTGAATTGCGCCAGCATATGTTCCAGGCCCGGGTTAAGGGACCCGAACCTGAAGAAGATCGTGTTGTTTCGTCCTAAGACAGTTAACTGACCCTGATCCGTCGGGTGAGTCAGGCACACGCATCAACAATCCCTACACACATATACTATTAACATATAGCTGCTCCCGAAGGATGGAAGAGTCCTCAGCCGAATCTACGATTCGACTGATCACTCGGGGGCTACTGACATGGTTATACCCTACGGGTACGTAACTTCAGCATACCTAGTCCAGCCCAAGGAAGGCCCACAGCAGACATACGCTGGCCCATGAAGATTTTCGGGTGGCCAAGGCCCATGACGTCTTCGGATCCTTGGAGAGCAAGACTAGAGGAGATAGGAAATTCAAAGGGGTAAAACCCTAGAACTTGTAACCGACTAGGACTACGCCCGGGACCTGCCTAAGTCTATATAAAGGCCAGGAGGGCACGCCCTAGATCTCTCGACTCATACTTTCGCACACGCATCCACGCCAGATCGAATCTGCGCACCCTGTAACCTTCGGTTCCGCCGTAATCAAGAGCAGACAAGCAGGAGTAGGGTTTTCCCTCCGGGGGCCTGAACCTGGGTAAATCTCGTGTCCCCTGGTTGCTTGTCTGTTAACCGTGCCACGATCTCCAGCATCCCCATCTTCTCCAAAACCCAAGTCCATAACAATGGGCATTGACGAGATTAAACCTCGTCAGGAATAAGCTGCCCGGTTGTGCAACAAGGATTTGATCTCTCATGGGTAAAGTAACACACCTCTGCAAAGTGTAAGAACTGTAACTTGTTACTCCCTGTTCCGGGAAGGAGCTGCGAATGCGGCGGGAAAGGAACTCCATGAAAGTTCTGGTAAACCTGTGATGGCTAACTGACATAGCTTTTCAGAATAAAGGCAACCTTTGAAGAAATGTTTACGAAAACTTGCATTGCCTACGACCTATGGTCTGTGGCTGTAGATATAGTGCATCAAACACTCCTTTTCTAGTGAACTTGCTGAGTACGCTCGTACTCAACGTATCTTCTTAACCCTTTCTAGATTCTGAAGCCAGTACTGACGACGTCTACATCACGATATGCTCCAGGAATCATCACCGGAAGCTAAAGCTCTTCAATGAAGTCAAGAAAGTCAACATATACATCAACTCGAGTGAAGACGAAATTACTTATTAGATAGGAATATAATCTTTAGCCATAGAACCTATTTCTGTAGCGTATTGCAATAGCAGCAATGCCAGACCATTAGTTAAAATACTAGTCATAATAGTATGATAGTTTTTGAGTTGTTTATTTCTAATTCTTCTTTGTAAGAAGTTTATTTCTCTCTCTCTTTAACCTAGAGTGTTCTCTGGATCTTGTGTAAAGAGTTGAGTTGTAACCTATAGTCATGTCTTGGACCTGCTGTGTTTCTGTTGTACCACTCTGAGGGATGTAATACTAGTGAACGGTGTTTCGTTGGTGTTATGTCAACGACTATAGTGTACTACATCATGCAGTGGTATGCTGGGTCACCGCAACCAGACCGGAAGGGGAAGGGTACATGAATGTGTCATGAAAAAGTGGAACGATTGCATCATGAGCTCCAAACTGAAAGTCAAAAGAAAAGTTTGAAAAGTCAAACTAGGACAATGTATCCTGGTGGAGGAAGGAAAGAATCCTTTTTCCCCTCCACCACAAGAAAACAAGGAGAGGGAGTTGGAGAAGGATTCAAACTCCCCTCTCCCAAGCTACCCTCCCTCTCATAAATAGAGGGGAGGGGTTGCCCCAAGGGAGACACAACACCAGCCCCTCCCCACATAGCCGTCGTGTCGCTGTCGCCACCCCCAGCGTCGCCGCCGCCCAGCACCGCCGTTGGAGCCGACTCGTACACCTCCTCCTCTCCGGCCTCTAAACCCTAGATCGCCGGGAAACCCTATTTCTCCACCAAAACCTGCTCCAACTTAGGTGAAGCCCTGCAGGATCTTCCCTCTATTTCCGACACCACGCTGTCGTGCTACCGGAATCGCGAGGAGAGAACTACAACCTCCACTGCCTACTAGAACAAGGGAGAGGAAGGTCTTCATCGAGTACCGAACGTGTGACCGACTACGGAAGCGCTACCGGAATGCAGCGCCGGAAGGATCGTCTACGCGATCTTGAGATCGGCAAGTGTATGACTACATCACCCACGAGAATCTGATCTCGTTAACTGCTTTGGAATCTTCAAGGGTGAGTACTCTAATCGACTCGTTGCTACAATCTAGTAGATAGATCTTGGCTTGTTTGTGTTCATGCGGTAGAATTTTTTTGCTTTCCATGCTACGAACCCCTATAGTGGTATCAGAGCCATGTCTATATGCAGATCTGTTGCACGAGTAGAACACAATGGTCATTGTGGGCGTTGATGCTTTTGTTGTTGATTGCTTCTTGTGTACTTTTCATCTTGCGGGATGGTGGCATGAAGAGGCCCGGGCTAACTGTAACATCCCTAAAATCATGATTTCAAAGTTTGCAAATCACTCATGCATGCATATAGCTTTGATATCACATTCAAACTCATTTCAGAAAAACAGAAGCACTTGGTGCTATGAATTTATGTGGACAGATTTAATTCAAATGGCCATCACCATTTGAAAGTTTGGAAGTTTAAAAGTTTGAATGTTTCTTTAAAACCTAACTTGATTGTCTTCCTTATTGAAAGGATTAAGTGTGGTTTTGACCAAGCTTTACAAATTGAGAATAAATTCAAAAAAACCCTTTTTCAAATATTTACAAATAGATGCAAGTCCCTGATTATTTTATTCCCCAAGTTTGATCAAGCTTTTGCAAAGCAACCCCATGATTTTATGACCAAATTTGAGACTACTGCTCACTGCAAAAATCCCAAGGAAATTTGAATTCAAATGAAACTTGAAATCATTTGAAAATCTATTCAGAATATTGAAACAGAAAAAGAAAAAGGAGAAAGAAATAGAAACGGGCCGGCGCCAGGATTCCAGCCCAGCTTCTGATTAGGCCCAGTTAGCCCACCCGGGAGTTCTCTTTTTCCTTCCACACGCGCGAGCACACCCCCTCAGCCAATGACAACAGGGCCCTACTCCCACTCTGTGCACTTCGCTGATGAGCGGGCCACCTCCACGTCAGCATCGTCTTCCCCCTGATTCCGTGCACGACCTCGCCGCTGCCCGTTGCAGCGCTGATCTCGCGAGCTTAATGGGCATTGATTTAGCGAGCATTACCTGTCGAGCCTCGGGCTATAAGATCCCCACCTCCCCACGACCATTTTCCCCCAGTCAATTTTGCCTTCACGCCACCAGGCTGTCCACGACTCGCACGACTCCGCCGCTGCTCCGGCAATGCCGTGGTCCGGTGAGTCTTGTGTTCCCTCTGCCTCTCATTCATGCTATCTTGTTCATGAGTCTCGGCGCATCTCGACACACCCCACTTACCTTCGCATGACCCGTAGCTCCGAACGTCGACGGTAGCGCCACCGCCTTCGGCTTCAACTCCGGCGACCTCCGGTGGTAAGTCCGGACCCCAAGCCTTGTCTTTCACACAGCGTGTTCTCCGTGATCTCCTGCATCTGACCACGCCCTTTTTTTGCCTCCTAGTGATCGACAACCTCGCCAACGACGACGACTGACCGTGCCGACGACTGTCTCTACTCCGACGAGCAATCATCGCCGTATCTGCGCGCCCCTTGACAAACCAGAGCCACCTCGAGCTTCACCATGCCACCGCGGTCCTGGTAAGCGCCTTCTTGCTTCCCGATGACCTAGGCGCCCGGCACCACCGTAGTCGACGCGCCACCGCCCGATCAACGCCGCTTCGCGCCGCCAGTTTGTGGCTTGATGGTTGTGTCCGTTGGATCCAGATCGTAAGGCTAGGATAGATTGTAAACGAAGGGGTAAGCGCGCATCTGAGACGCCAGATCCCACTTAGATCCTACGGTCCGCAGAGCGCGATCCAACCGAATCGGTATGCGCCAGTGAGGCTGCGACACGTGGCTAGTGTTTAAATCAAAAACAGAATTTAAACCAGATTTAGATCCAAACTTCAAACAGCTATAACTTTTGATTGCCACGTTGTAATTTTGCAAACTTTATACCTTTGGATTCAGTGAATCAAGGCCTTTCTGATTATGCAAAGTGTTTAACAAATAGTAACCATTAAAATGACTTTGTTTGTAGAAACAAGTTTAGGCCCCTTTTGATTATAGTTTTTGTTTAACAATTTGTTTTGGGGTTAAATAAGTTTAGTTGGCAAACTTGTGACTTGTTAAGTTTCTGTAAACATGTACATGCTTGGTAGAGTTTTCAAAATCACCACTTAGTAAATTCTTGCATGCATGCATTCATATTATTTTTGATTGTATATAAATTGTGTGTAATTGTATACCACAAATCTTTGTGTAGATTTTGCTAGTGACTGTGACTGTGAGGAGTGCTACTCTCCACATTACCAAGGCAAGTGATATTTTTCATGAATATTTCCATCCTATGTTTTGAACTAGCATTAGATATTTTGCTAAGTCTTGCATGCTACTTTTGTCAAATGATATGTTGGGAAATCCTATGTAGTTTTAGAATGGTAGAATTGCTAGGGATTTTTCCTAAGTTAAATTGCCATGCCATGCTTAGCCTAGCTAATAGAAAACAAGGGTTGGTATAATCTATTCATGCTATATTGGCCATATATTTCTAAGTCATGAGACTTAAGTTTTCTTAATAAAACCACTAAGTCAATGAATCTCCTGGGTGGAATGGAAAGATTGGGTTATGTTGAGTGGTTACACAAGGCCATGGATTTGGCTTGTGTATCACACTTGTGGTATGCCACCCAGGCACAAAGGGATTTGGAGGCCAAGTGTTGAGAAAGATTACAGTGCAACCACTTGGCAAAATGGGCTCTGCCTTGATCATATAGGTAGCTAGAACTTAGTATTTTGGACAGTTGGTGGTAGAAGGGATTGATAGGTTGGAACGCGTCCATTTGACTAAGGAAAGGCTTCTGAAAGGTCCTGTCTTGGGAAACCAAGTCTGGTGGGGAAAGTGCACAACCTCTGCAGATGGAAAAACCTAAGTACTTAGCCATGTCCATGGCAATGGACAACATGAGCATCAAGACATGGAAGCTACAAGAATCTCATCACTCCAACTTCTAAGTAAAACTTGTGGGTGAACAAGGGTAAAGGACCTCAATGTCTATTGGTGGTTCCTTGGGAAGTTTTTGACAAAGAAAAACTTAGTGATTTCAACTAATAGGAAAAACCTATTTTCAAGCAAAGCAAGCCACGCTACACTTAGCCAAAATGCATGTAGTAATATAGTCCACTTAAAATATACTAAGGTATCACTTGCCAATACTATTCCAAAGTATTGACCCACTGTGGCTGTAACTTGTAATGTTGCAGGTTACTCCGATGATGAGTAGGAGTCATGAGTCTACACTCAACATGCTTGCCTGTGGCACATGAAGATGAAGACTTATGTTTATTTACTTATTCCAAAACTCTTGTATTAGGCCTTTGGCCCTGAGTTGTAAAAGACTATGTTTTATCTCTGGAATGAATGTAATAAACGACCTTTGTATCTGTGTACTTCATCTTAAACTGTGGATGCTAGCAATGATCCAGGGACTAGCATTGCAATCACAGGGATCCTTTTCCTTTACAAAGGAGGGGTCTAACAGATGGTATCAGAGCACTGTGTTGCCTATAGGATTATGACCCTAGGATTTGAAAACCACTAAGGAAAATTTTTCAACTACTTCTACACTTGTCTATTCTTCTCGTAAAACTTTTCTAATCTTTTCATTCTCATCTCCATTTGTAGATGAACTCCATCAACGAAGCCGTGAAGAAAGGGACACTCATGACCATGACCTTGGAGTGTGAAACTGAGTTTCCCAAGATTCTCAAGGACCTCATGGTGGCAATGGAAGCACATGGTGCAGCTATATACAAAGGCTTTCCAGTGATGGATGAAGGAGTGGAGTATTGGTGGGTGCAACTTCACTTGTACAAAAACAAGGAAGACAACCGCAAAGAAAGGGGATTCTGCATGTACGCCAACAACAGAATGCACACCACATTCTTTGAGTCGCGGAGATGCGACTTGGAGGACTATCAAAGAACTAAGTGCTAGAGTCAAGTGCAGGATGCTCAACCTCCAGAAGGACTTAGAGAAAGAGAAGGAGCTTACCCAAGATTTGGAAGCCACCAACCAAGAATTAAGGGGAGATATTATAGACTTGGTGATGGAATCATGTGAACAAGATAGGTGGATTGCCTCTAGGAACATTGTGATAGCCACCAGATCCAGTGAGATAGGATTGTGAGCACACTTCGTTAGTTGGACCACCACCTATCACCTTATTTTTCCAAAATGATACCTTAAATAAAGTTTCGACCTTGATTGATGTAATGGATTCATGTATGCATGACTTGTGTGATTTTGTGTTCCAAGGATGTGTATGTGAAATTTGTCTTTGTCTATCTTAAATAATGTTGTTCTAACTTTTCTATCTTATAAATAGATGCCTATTACCATCAGCACTGTTGAGGATTTCCAGGTTACCCGTTTCGGTCCTCGTATCATTGAGCTTACCACTTTGCTCGATCTTCCTCTTCCCACCATCACGGTGTACCCACTCACCAAGTTCGAGAGGAAGGACCTCTGGGGCTTCAAGGTGAACCAGCCCGGACGCCAGACGGAGCCTACTACAGAGGCCATTGTCTTCAAGCTGATGCACGACGACCGGGAGAGAGGCATGGAGGTAGTCATGCAGGACCTGATAGGACGTCTGTTAGGCCGTCACTCCCGACAGGTTAGGGGCACCCACTTCCACGTCTTCGGAAGACGTGATGTTGATAGAGAGTCCATCGACTTTGAGGATGACTCGAGGGACGTAGCAGAGCCGATACGTCTCTATCTCTAGGACTTAGAGTCTCTTATCAGGCACGTGGACACGGACAGGACGAACGTCATGCTCAGCAATGACGAGCTCAGTGCAGCGAGAAGGACAAGCTTTTCGCACAGCAGGATGAGATGGTCAAGGAAATGGAGACGAAGTTCGAGGCCTAGGACCGCAAGTTCAAGAGTCAGGAGAAACGCGTCCAGGATAGGAACAAGAGGATCCGGGACATGACCGAGGAACTTAAGTCCAAGGATTTCGAGCTAGAGCAGCAGCAGATGGTCATTGAGAGGCTTCACTCCCAGAAGAGGGCTCTCAAGGCCAAGATCGATTCCTTGACCACTACGATTGAGGAGAACAAGACCGCGATGGAGAACGCAGGTCTTACCTTCGTCGAGGAGGAGATAGATGCTGATGAGTAGACTTGACTACTCGTTTATCTTTCATATTCATACTTGTTATTTGTGAACTTGTTATTGGACCATCCGACATGTGGATGTCTTGCCACTTGTGTGTTTTACTTCATGAAATTATTATCTGGTTGTTGAACTTTTATTCTTGAGTTGCATGCTATGTGATTTGCTTGTGATGTATATTGCATAAAACATCTATGGGTATCTCATTCTTATCTATTTGAACAAACCACAGATGCCTCCCCGTCGCGCAAACCCTAACCCCAACAACATCACCCCGGAAATGCAACAAATGATGAATGCGCAAACACAGCTTATGCAGATGATGACAACATTCATCCAAAACCAGAATAACAACAACAACAACCCTAATAACAACAACAACAACAACAACAGCAACCCTCCGGGTTTTGATATGCTCACCAGATTTCTGCGTCTGAGGCCAGCTAAGTTTTCGGGGACAACTGATCCCATGGTAGCCAATGATTGGCTACGATCCGTGAACAAAGACTTAGTGACCGTGGGCTGCACGGATGATGAAAAGGTCAGGTTCGCAGCGCATCTGTTGGAAGGGCCAGCCACCACTTGGTGGGACAACTTCCAAATCACCACTCCTATTGATGAGGTGACTTGGGATATCTTTGAAGATGGCTTTCGCACTGCTCATATCTCATCAGGAATGATGATCCTGAAAAAGAAGGAGTTTCACAACCTGAAGCAGCGCCACCGCAGCGTGGCCGAATACATAGAAGAGTTCAACAATCTGGCGCGCTATGCACCAGATGAGGTTGACACAGATGCCAAAAGAAAGGACAAGTTTCTGGAGGGCTTGAATGATGAGCTGAATCTGCAGCTGTCTGTGGCATATGTTCCAACTTATCAGTCCTTGTGTGACAAGGCTGCTATTTTGGAGAGTAAAATGAAGCAAGTCGAGAGTAGGAAGAGGAAACACTCCGACAAACACAGCTCGGGATCGTCTCACAAACGATCTCACTATGATGACAGTGGCAGCTCAGGATCCCACAAGGATGGGAAATTCAACAAGCACCACAACCACAACCGTCATGACAACAAGCACCACCGCAGTCATGACAATGATAAGTACAAGAACCACAAGAGTGGACATAAGAGCCACCACAGTGGGAATGGTAGTGGAAGTGGAAGTCAACCTGCTAAAAAGGACATCAGTCAGGTTGAGTGCTTCAAATGCAAGAAACTGGGGCATTATGCTAATGAATGCCCTGAGAAGAAAGTTGAAGGACCTAACAAGCCCAATCCTTTCCAGAAAGGTCAGGTGAACCACATTAATGTGGAAGAGGTCTATGAGGAGCTTTGACAAGTTCTTTGGTAAGTTCAGACTCAATTCCATTCCAGCATTTGTACTCTTTGATACTGGTGCATCTCATTCATTCATATCAAGAGCATTTGTTGAAAGAAATGAACTATCGGCAGAAACTATTGGGTGCCCTATAAAAGTAAGTTCTCCTGGTGGAGAAATGATAGTGAATTCAGGGTGCCATGACCTAGTCATAGAATTGGGAAGTATAAGTTTCCCGTTAACTTGATTATATTAAACTCCCAAGGTTTGGATGTCATTCTGGGAATGGACTGGATGACTAAGTACAAAGGAGTGATAGATTGTGCCAGCCATACTGTCTCACTCACCACTCGGGAAAATAAAAGGATCAGATTTAAGACCAGCTTTGGAGCAAAGAGGAGTATGCTTAATTCTCTTAAGGGGGTTAGCATGGACAGTGTGCCAATCGTGTGTGAGTATCCGGATGTATTTCCGGAAGAATTACTAGGAATGCCACCGGATAGAGATGTGGAGTTTCTGATAGATTTGGTACCAGGTTCTGGACCAATAGCTAAGAGACCATACAAAATGTCAGTTGATGAACTGAAAGAGCTCAAGAAGCAACTAGGAGAACAGTTGTAGAAAGGGTTTATCCAACCAAGTTCTTCATCTTGGGGAGCCCCAGTATTGTTCGTAGAGAAGAAAGATAGAAGCCAAAGGTTATGCATAGATTACCGGTCACTCAACGAGGTAACTATCAAGAACAAATATCCTTTGCCTAGAATCAATGACTTGTTCGATCAGCTAGAGGGAGCATGTGTGTTCTCGAAGATTGATCTCCGGTCAGGCTATTTTCAACTTAAGATAAGAGAGTAAGACATACCTAAAACAGCATTCACCACCAGGTATGTATTGTATGAGTATACCGTAATGCCTTTTGGCTTAACCAATGCTCCAGCATACTTCATGAATATGATGAACAAGGTGTTCATGGAATTTCTTGACAAGTTCGTTGTCGTTTTCATCGATGACATCTTGGTCTACTCCAAGAGCAAGGAAGAACATGAAAGACACTTACGCTTGATACTTGAGAAGTTAAGAGAGCATAAGCTTTATGACAAATTCAGCAAGTGTGAGTTCTGGTTAGAAGAAGTTGGTTTTCTTGGTCATGTTATGACAAAGGATGGTGTAGCAGTTGATCCTGCTAAGGTTTCAGCTGTGACAGAATGGGAATCTCCAAAGAATGTGAAAGAAGTTCGTAGTTTCCTTGGCTTAGCAGGATACTACAGAAGGTTCATTGAAAACTTCTCAAAGTTTGCTAAGCCAATGACTGACACTACTAGAGAAAAGCCTATCCGAGGCGCACCAAAAAGCCTATCCGAGGCGCATATCACATGTGTCTCTAGCTTCAAGCCTCGGGTATTTCTTATCGGCATCGATATCGCCTCCTATATTCATATGCGAGGCGATATCGATATCGCGCCGATAATAATATGCGAGCATATCGATATGCGCCGATATGAAGTATAGGCGCATATCGATCGCCGATATGTTTCAGAATGCGCCTCGGGTATTTATAGTATATGCACCTCGCATATGTTTCAGAATGCGCCTCGGGTATTTATAGTATATGCGCCTCCAATAGTATCCTATATGCGCCTCCGGTAATATTTTCAAAATTCAAGTTTTACAGACCACTATAAATAATAATATACAGATATTCAAATATACAATATAGTCCACAGAATTTTTCAGAAACTTGCATTTTGCCAAAGCATAATAGAACCAACATGAATACAATACAGTACACATCAATCATGACATACAAGTTCATACATCAAGTGTTTGTGCCACAAGTTCACACCTCCGAGTACAAGTTCACAATCACATTACACCTCCGAGTACAAGTTCACAATCACATTACAACTCCAATGACGTAGCTCTACCTAGATGAAGTAGAACACATAACCTACCATGAAGAGCAACAAGGTGGTGATTACGAGGAAGTTCCCCCACTTCTTCCTTCCATGCCTCCTCCACTTCTCTTTCGCCACCTCTCTACTCTCATAGCCTTGGTAGCTGTTGCCCGAGAAGTTGTTCACTTGCTTCTGGCAGTCTTTCCACTCCTCTTACACACCTGGAACCCGACCGACGTACACGACATAACACCTCGGCATCTCCTACACATAATAAAGATGATATTACTTATGTTAGTGGAAAGCAATAGCTAGCAGTTCACAAGATAGAATCATGCATATATATATATATATATATATATATATATGGGTGCAACAAAATGTAAGAAATCACGTTCTAATCATCGGCATTTCGAAGAAAGACCAAAAAAAAGCAAACCAAGAATGACTTGGATTAATACCTCATACTTAGGTTGGGCACGGAAATAATAATGCTCGTTGTTCGATCTTGTGCGTCAAGTAGAATATATGTACATCACAATTGCATGCTAGATTTAGGGGAGGATAAATTGTGCTCCAATTCTGAATTCTCACAATCAGATCCTGAAGGTGAAAAATTCCAAGCATGATTCAGACTTTATGAGGCTAGAGATGATATCACACTTTTCAAGCATGATCAAGTTACAGAATGCGGCTACATATGTGATCAAACATTTAATCATCCTAACTTACAATGTAAGTCCAACATATATCCTAACTCACATCAAAAGAGTGTCTCTGGCAAATAATCGACTTATAGCTATGACCACGTGAGCTACAGCACCAAGATACTACATAAAAATAAGCAAAGAAGAGCTTCTGTTCTAGGAGAACAACTACTTATGCTGCCTTCCAAGTATTAACAACACATAGTTGCTCCAAGTTGCGTCGCAATCTAATATAACTGTCATTTTACGAGCTGGAGTAGAATACAGACAAATCTGCAATTTTTGAAACCTTTATGCAAGCTTCGAATCTGAAAGACAAAGTAAGTGCCGCAATGTAGAACAGCTTGTGAACCACCTATGACCGGAGAGCGTCTCTCTCGAGATCCATCTAATCGCATAATAACAGTAAAAGATGGGGTTCTTTTTCTACATACACCTACTAGGCAGCATCCTGATACAGAACACTCTGAAGTAATAAGACGAGGGATCAGAGGTACTCACCGACGTTAGCGTGGGAGAGGTCGGAGCCCAGTCAGTGGATGCTTCTCGTGGCGGAGGTGGAACTTGGCGGCCGTGAAGGCTGTCTCCCTTCCGTGGGTCGCGTCCTGGTGGCCTCTTCGGCGGCTTGCAGCAGAGGGCTTGAATGGAAGAAGCCAGGCTTCCATGGCGGCGCCCGTGCCGGGGTACTTGGATGACCGGTCGAGGAAGGCCGACCACAGGCTCTCCCCTTCCTAGCAGCCACCTCTGCTAGTCCCCTCGGCGGAGATGACGATCCTGAAGCGCCTCCCGTCCATGGATCTGGCGTCCCTGACGTCGTCGCCGTCGTTCGGCGGGTGGGACTACGAGGCGCAGCTCCGGGAGCTGCAGCGGCAACGCGAGTGGTACCTGATGAGCACGGCCGCCGCGGGGGACCCGTACCTCCCGGCGCTGCTGCAGGAGGAGAGCGAGGACCCGCTCTGGGCGCCGCGGTCCTCGCCGTGATCGGACTGCGAGGCCACGGCCGCAACCATGCGCGCGCCCGCGTTCCACTGGTGCGTGCGCGACGCGGTCACCATCGGCTTCCGCTCGCCCGTCGGCCCCATCGAGCGGCCCAAGAAGACCCCCTCGTCCTCCCCGTCGCCCCGTCTCCCCAGCCCCGGCCGCCTGCCGGCCTTCGCGCCCGGCCTGATGCCCGTCTGCTACTAGCCGTCACCAATTAATCAGTAGTAGAAGAAACTGTAGTAGAGAGAAAGTGGAATCGGAATTGGGGACGCCGCCCATGGTTTCGTGCGGGGATTGTGCAGAGGGGGGAAGGTAGGGAGGAGGACAAGATCAGAAGCAAGGCGACGACGACTTGAGAGATGGCCTGGCCTGTGTGTGTGTGTGTGTGTGTGTGTGTGCGTGGCCGGCTGGACACGCTCCGGCTTGCTGTGTCAGGAAATTTCTCCTTTGCGTCCGTGTTTTCCTGGAGTTGGTTGGTTGTGCTAGTGTTGTGTTGTGTGGCCTGCTGCTGGCTGGACGAGTCCGGAGAACGGGGCAACGTCTGTCTCTGGAATCCTCTTTTTCTTTTTCTGTTCTTTTTTTGTTTTAGTGAGAGAGAGAGAGTGAGTGAGTGAGAGAGGGAGGGATAGCTGCCTGTTTGTTAAATGGAAATTAAGAATGTTGACACAAGTGAGTGGGGTGGTAGTTGCCTCCATGTGCAAAAAGCTGGAAAAAAGTGGTGCCAGGTTATGCGAGCGTATCGCATGATATCGCCTCCTATAATTAACTATAGGAGGCGTATAGCAATATATGCCGCATACGGCCACCTACCATCGCCCGGCCCAAGATGAGTTACTTGAGGCGCATATGGCCATATGCGCTCGCATATTGTCAAATATAGGAGGCGATATAGCAATATGCCTCGCATATTCGCAAGACCTACCAACACGCTGGCCCACACGAATATGCGCGCGGCGATTCGTCATATGCGCCAGATATTATCAAATATATAGGCGCATATAGCCATATGCGCCGCATATTCGCACCTACCAACACGCTGCCCACACGAATATGCGAGATTTCGCCATATGCGCATATTATCAAATATAGAGGCGCATATAGCCATATGCGCCGCATATTCGCGCACCTACCAACACGCGCCCATTAAAATATGCGAGGCACATTCTGTCCATATGCGCCTCGCCTATTTTTATACTAGAGGCGCATATCTTAAAGTGCGCCTCGCCTATTTTTTATAGGAGGCGCATATGCTAAATGTGCCTCGCATAAGCATGTATCCTATAGCCTTTTCTCTAGTAGTGTGAATTGTTAAAGAAGGACAAGAAATTTGCTTGGTCTGAAGGTTGTGAAGTCAGCTTTCAGGAATTAAAGAAGAGACTTGTGACAGCACCGGTTCTATGTCTGCCAGATTTGGAAAAGGATTTCCAAGTATATTGTGATGCGTCACATCAAGGTTTGGGTGCCGTACTTATGCAAGATGGTAAAGTTGTGGCTTATGCCTCGAGACAACTCAAAACTCATGAAGTAAACTATCCTACTCATGATTTAGAGTTAGCCGCTGTTGTCCATGCACTCAAAACATGGAGACACTACCTTTTGGGAAAGCGTTGTGAAGTATTCACCGATCACAAGAGTTTAAAATATATCTTCACCCAGAAGGAAATCAATATGAGAAAAAGGAGATGGCTATAACTTATCAAAGATTACGACTTAAGTTTGCAGTACCATCCCGGTAAAGCAAATGTAGTAGCCGATGCTCTAAGTCGTAAGGCGTTTGTAAATGGCCTTACCAAAGGTGAATTACCAGATGACTTGTGTAAGCAATTCAAAGAACTCAGATTGGAAATTGTGCCAGAAGGACATCTCATGTCTTTGGATGTTCAACCCACTCTGCTGGATAAGATTAAAGAAGCCCAAAAGACGGATAAAGAAATCGAAGAGATTAAGGAAAGGATTAGCCAGGGGAAAGCTAAAAATTTCCATATAGACGAACAAGGTACTTTATGGCACGGGAAACGTATTTGTGTTCCACAAGACACGGAGTTATGGAACGATTTTACAGAAGCCCACAACTCTCCGTATTCTATTCACCCAGGAAACACCAAGATGTACATGGATATGAAAGAAAGATTCTGGTGGAACAATCTAAAAAGGGACATCGCCGAACATATTGCTTTGTGTGATGTGTGTAGTAGAGTAAAAGCGGAGCATCAAAAACCAGCAGGTTTGCTTCAACCACTACCTATTCCTGAATGGAAGTGGGAAAATATCGGTATGGATTTTATTACCGGATTACCAAGGACCAGGTCAGGGTATGATTCTATATGGGTAGTAGTGGATCGCCTAACTAAAGTGGCTCATTTCATACCCGTGAAGACAACCTATACAAGTGCCAAGTTAGCCAAAATCTACATGAACAGAATTGTATGCCTTCACGGTGTGCCTAAGAGTATTGTGTCTGATAGAGGAACTCAGTTCACTTCTCACTTTTGGAGACAGCTCCATGAATCTTTGGGAACGAGATTGGAATTCAGCACTGCTTTTCATCCTCAAACTGATGGACAAACAGAAAGGACTAACCAAATTCTTGAAGACATGTTGAGGGCATGTGCTCTAGACTATGGAGCAAGTTGGGATGAAAGTCTGCCTTACGCAGAATTCTCCTACAATAACAGTTATCAATCTAGTATTGGGATGGCACCATTTGAATTTCTCTATGGAAGGAAGTGTACCACCCCATTGCTATGGAATGGTGTGGGAGAAAGAAGTTTATTTGGACCTGATCTTATCAAAGATGCCGAAGAGAAAGTCAAATTGGTTAAGGACAGGTTAAAGATAGCACAGTCCTGACAGAAAAGCTACGCGGACTCTAAGCGTAGAGAAGTCACCTACGAAGTTGGGGATAGAGCTTATCTTAGAGTATCACCACTTCGTGGAGTGAAAAGATTTGGAGTCAAAGGAAAGTTGGCACCAAGATATGTTGGGCCATTCAAAATTTTAAGTCGCAAGGGAGAAGTTGCATATGAAGTCGAATTGCCAGAATCTCTGTCAGCTGTCCATAATGTGTTTCATGTGAGTCAACTTAAGAAATGTCACCCAGAAATGGAAGAGTCTTCTTTGAAGGATACCATACCTTTGGAAGAAGTTCAACTGGAAAGTGACCTAACCTATGAGGAAAAGCCTGTCAAGATTCTTGAGACCATAGAAAGAGTCACAAGGACAAAAACTATCAAGTTTTGCAAAGTATAATGGAATCATCATTCCGAGGAAGAAGCAACATGGGAAAGAGAAGATGATCTTCGGAAAGACCATCCTCACTTATTTGCTAGCCAATCCGAATCTCGAGGGCGAGATTCACCTTAAGGGGGTTAGATTTGTAACATCCCTAAAATCATGATTTCAAAGTTTGCAAATCACTCATGCATGCATATAGCTTTGAGATCACATTCAAACTCATTTCAGAAAAACAGAAGCACTTGGTGCTATGAATTTATGTGGACAGATTTAATTCAAATGTCCATCACCATTTGAAAGTTTGGAAGTTTGAAAGTTTGAATGTTTCTTTAAAACCTAACTTGATTGTCTTCCTTATTGAAAGGATTAAGTGTGGTTTTGACCAAGCTTTACAAATTGAGAATAAATTCAAAAAAACCCTTTTTCAAATATTTACAAATAGATGCAAGTCCCTGATTATTTTATTCCCCAAGTTTGATCAAGCTTTTGCAAAGCAACCCCATGATTTTATGACCAAATTTGAGACTACTGCTCACTGCAAAAATCCCAAGGAAATTTGAATTCAAATGAAACTTGAAATCATTTGAAAATCTATTCAGAATATTGAAACAGAAAAAGAAAAAGGAGAAAGAAATAGAAACGGGCTGGCGCCAGGATTCCAGCCCAGCTTCTGATTAGGCCCAGTTAGCCAACCCGGGAGTTCTCTTTTTCCTTCCACACGCGCGAGCACACCCCCTCAGCCAATGACAACAGGGCCCCACTCCCACTCTGCGCACTTCGCTGACGAGCGAGCCACCTCCACGTCAGCATCGTCTTCCCCCTGATTCCACGCACGACCTCGCCGCTGCCCGTTGCAGCGCTGATCTCGTGAGCTTAATGGGCATTGATTCAGCGAGCGTTACCTGTCGAGCCTCGGGCTATAAGATCCCCACCTCCCCACGACCATTTCCCCGGTCATTTTGCCTTCACGCCACCGGTCATCCACGACTCGCGACTCCATGTTCGACGATCGCGGCGAATTCAGTGAGTCTTGTGTTCCCCTCTGCCTCTCATTCATGCTATCTTGTTCAGTGAGTCTCGGCGCATCTACTGACACACCCCACTTACCTTCGCATGACCCGTAGCTCCAGCAACGTCGACGACTGGCCGCCGCCGCCTTCGGCTTCAACTCCGACGACCTCAAGTGGTAAGTCCAGACCGCCCCAAGCCTTTTCTTTCACACACGCGTGTTCTCCGTGATCTCCTGCATCTGACCACGCCCTTTGTTTGCCTCCTAGTGATCGACAACCTCGCCAACGACGACGACTGACCGTGCCGACGACTGTCTCTACTCCGATGAGAAATCATCGCCGTATCTGCGCGCCCCTTGACAAACCAGAGCCACCTCGAGCTTCAGCACGCCACCGCGGTCCTGGTAAGCGCCTTCTTGCTTCCCCGGACGACCTAGACCGCCGGCACCACCGTAGTCAGACGCGCCGCCCCCAGTCAACGCCGCTAGTGCCGCCAGTTTGTGGCTTGATGGTTGTGTTCGTTGGATCCATATCGTAAGGCTAGGATAGATTGTAAACGAAGGGGTAAGCGCGCATCTGAGCCGCCAGATCCCACTTAGATCCTACGGTCCGCAGAGCGCGATCCAACCGAATTGGTATGCGCCAGTGAGGCTGCGACACGTGGCTAGTGTATAAATCAAAAACAGAATTTAAACCAGATTTAGATCCAAACTTCAAATAGCTATAACTTTTGATTGCCACGTTGGAAATTTGCAAACTTTATACCGTTGGATTCAGTGAATCAAGGCCTTTCTGATTATGCAAAGTGTTTAACAAATAGTAACCATTAAAATGACTTTGTTTGTAGAAACAAGTTTAGGCCCCTTTTGATTATAGTTTTTGTTTAACAATTAGTTTTGGGGTTAAATAAGTTTATTTGGAAAACTTGTGACTTGTTAAGTTTATGTAAACATTTAAATGCTTGGTAGAGTTTTCAAAATCACCACTTAGTAAATTCTTGCATGCATGCATACATATTATTTTTGATTGTATATAAATTGTGTGTAATTGTATGCCACAAATCTTTGTGTAGATTTTGCTAGTGACTGTGACTGTGAGGAGTGCTACTCTCCACATTACCAAGGCAAGTGATATTTTTCATGAATATTTCCATCCTATGTTTTGAACTAGCATTAGATATTTTGCTAAGTCTTGCATGCTACTTTTGTCAAATGATATGTTGGGAAATCCTATGTAGTTTTAGAATGGTAGAATTGCTAGGGATTTTTCCTAAGTTAAATTTCCATGCCATACTTAGCCTAGCTAATAGCAAACAAGGGTTGGTATAATCTATTCATGCTATATTGGCCATATATTTCTAAGTCATGAGACTTAAGTTTTCTTAATAAAACCACTAAGTCAATGAATCTCCTGGGTGGAATGGAAAGATTGGGTTATGTTGAGTGGTTACACAAGGCCATGGATTTGGCTTGTGTATCACACTTGTGGTATGCCACCCAGGCACAAAGGGATTTGGAGGCCAAGTGTTGAGAAAGCTTACAGTGCAACCACTTGGCAAAATGGGCTCTGCCTTGATCATATAGGTAGCTAGAACTTAGTCTTTTGGACAGTTGGTGGTAGAAGGGATTGATAGGTTGGAACGCGTCCATTTGACTAAGGAAAGGCTTCTGAAAGGTCCTGTCTTGGGAAACCAAGTCTGGTGGGGAAAGTGCACAACCTCTGCAGATGGAAAAACCTAAGTACTTAGCCATGTCCATGGCAATGGACAACATGAGCATCAAGACATGGAAGCTACAAGAATCTCATCACTCCAACTTCTAAGTAAAACTTGTTGGTGAACAAGGGTAAAGGACCTCAATGTCTATTGGTGGTTCCTTGGGAAGTTTTTGACAAAGAAAAACTTAGTGATTTCAACTAATAGGAAAAACCTATTTTCAAGCAAAGCAAGCCAAGCTACACTTAGCCAAAATGCATGTAGTAATATAGTCCACTTAAAATATACTAAGGTATCACTTGCCAATACTATTCCAAAGTATTAACCCACTGTGGCTGTAACTTGTGATGTTGCAGGTTACTCCGATGATGAGTAGGAGTCATGAGTCTACACTCAACATGCTTGCATGTGGCACATGAAGATGAAGACTTATGTTTATTTACTTATTCCAAAACTCTTGTATTAGGCCTTTGGCCCTGAGTTGTAAAAGACTATGGTTTATCTCTGGAATGAATGTAATAAACGACCTTTGTATCTGTGTACTTCATCTTAAACTGTGGATGCTATCAATGATCCAGGGACTAGCATTGCAATCACAGGGATCCTTTTCCTTTACAAAGGAGGGGTCTAACACTAACCTTACATGACATCGTTCATGAGACTTGCTCCACGCTTGACATGCAACTTTTATTGCATAAGTGGCTTTGCGGGTGCCTGTTTCTCCCAACATAGTGAAGATTCAATTTACAATGGGTGATTGACAATACTAGTATCAAAATTGTGGTTATTGTTCGTAAGTTAGAACGACACTTATTGAAATCCCCAAACCACGTAAAAGATGCAAAGAAAATTAGAGGCGTCTAACTTTGTTTTGCAGGGGTGTATTGTGATGTGATATGGCCATGATTGTGATTATATGTGATGTATGCAATGTAACTTATTGTAAGTCGGCAACTGATGACCCATAAGTATAGGGGGTGTATCGTAGTACTTTTGATAAATAGGAGTGTCGATCCGAATGAGGATAAGAAGGTGCTGAATAGTGGTATGGAGCAGGAAATCTCTGTGAATACTTAGCAAATGGATTTTTAGTGGTTTTCTAACAAGGAAACAAAACAAAGAGCAAGTAACAGAAGTAACAAACAAACGGAGCAAGTGGCCCAATCCTTTCTTAGCAAAGGACAAGCCGGTAGAAATACTTATAAGGACCAAACATTCTCGAGGACACATGGGAATTCTGTCAAGTTCTTTCGCTTCAAATAGCTGAGTACTCTTCTCTCGTGTTTGTAAGTGTTGTGTGGGTGAACCTATGCTAACATACCGCCCTTCCTAGGACTAATACATACTTGTGATTAAACCCCCTGCAAACATCCGTAACTACATGAAAGTAATTAAGATATAAATCTAACCACAACCTTAAACTCTGAGATCCTGCGCTCCCTTGTGCAAAGATGTCCTAACGGGGGTTCAGGTTTCTGCCACTCCGGCAACCCCACAATTAGTAGCCAAATACACAATGCATTCCCCTAGGCCCATAAATGGTGAAGTATCATGTAGTCGACGTTCACATGACACCACTAGAAGAATAGCACCACAACTTAAATACTAAACCATTGAATAATAACTCATCACAGATTCACTACTAACAACATGACTTCTCCCATGTCCTCAAGAACTAAATAAAATACTCACAAGACATCATATGGATCAAGATCAAAGATGATATGATAATGGATAACAATCTGAACATAAACAATAATCCAATGGTTCCACTCACAAGCATCAACTACAATAGTAATCAACACCGGGAAAGTTTCCCCTAAGAACTAAAGTAATATCCAACACAATTGTTACAGCGCGACGGAGTGGTGGTGATGGTGCTGGTGGAGATGATGGTGTGGATGATGATGATGATCCCGATGAAGCCTAGCTTGATGACGGTGTTGATGGCGACGGTCTGCCCTCTCCGGGAAGGAATTCCCTCGGCAGAAATCTGTCTGCCGGAGAGATATTTCTCTCTTGGTGTTTTCCGCCCCCTAGAGGCAGCAGAAATCTATCTGTGGTCGCTCCCCGAGCCTTAGGGTTTCGAAGGGAAGATATAGGCAAAGGGGCGGATGTTGGAGATATGCCCTAGAGGCAATAATAAATGTAGTTATTATTATATCTTTGTGTTTATGATAAATGTTTACATTCATGCTATAATAGTATTAACAAGGAAACCATTAATACTTGTGTGATTTGTAAACTTAATTTGAAGTCCCTAGTATAGCCTCTATACTTCACTAGCTTGTTGGTTGATTAATGATTGTGGTTTCCATATCATGAACATTGAGATGTTATCAACAACAAGATCATATCGTTAGGAGAATGATATGGTGGACATACTCCTATAGATAAGCGTAGCATAAAGATCAAGTCATTTCATTAGTTCAATTGCTATATGCTTTCTGATACATAGTAACCTAATTCCTTCGACCATGAGATCATGCATCTCCCCTTTACGGATGGATGCTTTGATAACATCAAACACCACACCGTGAATCGGGTGGCTATAAAGGTGGCATTAAGTGTTCGGAAAGTATTGGTTGAAACACATGGATCAAGAGTGGATTTGTCCATCCACATGACGGATAGATATACTCTGGGCCCTCTCGGTGGAATGTCATCCAATTGGCTTGCAAGCATGTGACTTGGTCACAAGGGATCACATATCACGGAACGAGAAAAGAGTACTTATCGAACGAGGTTGAACTAGGTATGCGAAGATACCGACGATCATAACCTCGGGTAAGTAACATATCGTGAGACAAAGGGAAATTGGTATCGTATGTAAGTGGTTCATTCGATGCAAAGTAATCGTAGAAATATGTGGAGCCATATGAATTTCCAGATTCCTCTATTGGTTATTGTTCGGAAGTGTCTCGATCATGTCCGCATAATTCACGAACCGTAGGGAGACACACTTAAGGATTCGACGTTGTTTGAGTAGTTATGGTATTATGAGAAAGAGACCGAATGTTGTTCGAGTCTCGGATGGGATCCGGGATATCACGAGGTGATCCGGAATGGTCCGGAGAATAAGATTCATATAAGGAAAGTCCCGTTTGAGTTCGGGAATGATTTCGTGTTTTCATCGAATGTTCTAGAAGGTTCGATTGTCCAAGACTCCGGGGGAGGTACATGAATGTGTCATTGCTCATTGAATGATTGCATCATGTACTAAGTGTTCTTGCTGTCCCAAATAAAGGATTAAATTGAATCCTAAAAGAAAAGTCAAATGTCCATTGAAAGTCAAACCGCCAAAACAAGAAACTGTGGGAAACAAGCAAGAGGAGTTGGAACCAACTGGAGGAGGAGTTGGACCTCCAGCCGGCGCCAGCCCTAGGCCGAGTTGGGAGGGACTCCTCCTCCCCTGGCGCGCCAAGGACCCTCCCATATAAGGAGGCGGGGCTCCTCCCATAGACACATAACTTTCTACTCTAGATCTCCGGTTTAGAGCCGTTTTGGTTTAGAGCTTCTAATTGCTTTAGCCAGGTTTAGAGCCTTCTAATTGGTTTAGAGCCTTCTAATTGGTGTGTCTAATTACTAGACCACTAATAGCCTCTCTCATAAGCTCCACCATACTCGCACCGGCTTAAGCGCGAGCCTGCATGATCTACTCCTGCATTACGCCAGTCCTTGGAATCGCGAGGAGAGTGCTACAACCTCCGCTCTTTGGAACAAGGAGAGGAAGGTCTTCGTCGAGTACCGAACGTGTGACCGATCGGAGCGCCGAACGTGGCATACTGGAAGGATCGTCTACACGATCTTGAGATCGGGAAGAGTACGACTACATCACCCACGAATCCGATCTCGTTAAACGCTTTGGAATCTTCGAGGGTAAGTTATACCATCGACTGCTTTCTACAATCTAGTAGATAGATCTTGGCTTGTTTGTTTGTATGCGATAGAAAATTTTTGTTTTCCATGCTACGAACCCCTACGGGGTATCGAGCCGTGTCTATATGTAGATCTGTTGCACGAGTAGAACACAATGGTCATTGTGGGCGTTGATGCTTTTATTGTAGATTGCTTTTGTGTACTTTGCATCTTGCGGTATGTTGGGATGAAGCGGCCCGGGCTAACCTTACATGACATCGTTCATGAGACTTGCTCCACGCTTGACATGTAACTTGTATTGCATAAGTGGCTTTATGGTGCCTGTTTCTCCTAGCATAGTTAAGATCCAATTTACAACGGGTAATCAACAATGCTAGTATCAATGTTGTGGTTCTTGTTCGTAAGTTAGAACAACACTTATTGAAAGCCCCAAACCACGTAAAATATGCAAAGAAAGTAGAAGCGTCTAACTTTGTTTTGCGAGGGTGTGATGATGTGATATGGCCATGATTGTGATTATATTTGATGTATGCAATGTTCCTTATTGTAAGTCGACAACCGCGGAGCCATATGGTTGTCTTTAATTTATGTTAAGACCCGTGTCTATTCAAAGTAGTTGTAATAGTTGAAGCCGTGGACGACAACCATGGAGAAGCGTCATTGACCTTGATGCAATGCCGGTGATGATGGAGATCATGTTCGTGCTTGAAGATGGAGATCGGAGGCACGAAGAAGAAAGGCCATATCATATCACATATATATTGAATTGCATGTGATGTTAATCCTTTATGCATCTTGTATTGCTTAGTAGACGACGGTAGCATTATAAGATGATCCCTCATGCACATCAATTTCAAATCATAAAGTGTTCACCCTTAGTTAGCACCGTTGCTAAAGCTTGTTGTTTCGAAGCACCACGTGATGATCGGGTGTGCTAGATTCTGCTGTGTATACAACGTGAGCAAGCCAGATTTGCTCATGCAGAAACTAAGGTTTGATCTTGACGAGCCTAGCATGTACAGACATGGTCTCGGAACACGGATTACCGAAAGGTAAAGCATGAATCGTATAGTAGATATGATGAACATGATGATTGTTCGCCATTGAAACTATATCAACTCTCGTGATGATCGGAGTTGATGTAGTGGATTTGGTTCGTGTGATCACTAAAACAATGTGAGGGATGTTGTTTTGAGTGGGAGTTCACCTAGTTTAATTTCATTAATTAATTTGAACTCAATTTGTCATAAACTTAGTCTAAACTATTGCAAATATGTTGTAGATCAATGGCAGCCCCTACCATCAATTTTAATGCGTTCCTAGAGAAAGAAAAGTTGAAAAACAATGGAAGCAACTTCACGGATTGGTTCCGCAATTTGAGGATTGTCCTCACCGGTAATTTGACCTATGTGGATGCACATTGGGTGACCACCCACTGATGCTTCCGATGAAGTAAAGAATGTTTACCTCGCCGAAGAATCAAGACTCCATAGTTCGTGTGCTATCTTGTATGGTTTAGAATCGAGCTTGAAAAGGTTTGAAGAGTCAGACCCATATGATATTGTCGAGGATCTCAAATTGATTTTTGAGACTCATGCGGCAATTGAAAGCTATGAGGCTTCTGAAAAGTTCTTTAACTGCAAGATGGAAGAGGGCAGCTCCGTCAGTGAGCATGTGCTTAAGATGTCTGGGCACGCAAACAAACTTCAAAGCTTGGGTATAGTGATTCCTAATGCTTTGGGGATTTACCGTGTCCTTCAATCACTACCACCAAGTTACAAGAACTTTGTGATGAACTACAACATGCAGAACATGAACAAGACGTTGCCAGAACTCTTTGCCATGTTGAAATCTGCAGAAGTGGAGATCAAGAAAGAGCACCAAGTGTTGTTGGTCAATAAGACCACCAAATTCAAGAAAGGCAAGTCTAAGCAAAAGGGACACTTCAAGAAGGGTGGTAAGAAAGCTACCACGCCGAAGAAGAAAACCAAGGCTGGACCAAAGCCTGAAACTGAGTGCTTTTACTGCAAGGGAGAAGGTCACTGGAAGCGGAATTGCCCAAAGTACTTGGCGGATTTGAAGAACGGCAACATCAAGAAGAAATGTATATCTGATATACATGTTATTGATGTGTATCTCACTAGTACTGTAGTAGTGCTCGGTATTTGATCTTGGTTCGGTTGCTCATATTTGTAACTCAAACAAAGCTGCGAATAAACGGAAGCTAGCGAAGAACGAGGTGACGATGCGCGGGAAGCGGATCAAAGGTTGATGTGATCGCGGCACGCTACCCCTTCATCTACCATCGGGATTAGTTTTATACTTAAATAATTGTTATTTGGTGCTGCGTTGAGCATGAACATTATATCGGGATCTTGTTTATTAAGTAGACGGTTACTTGTTTAAACTGAGAATAATGGTTGTTCTATTTATATGAGTAATATGTTTTATGCACATGCACCTTTGATAGATGGTCTATTCTTATTGAATCTCGATAGTGGAAATACACATATCAACAACATTGAGGCTAAACGCTTGAAATCAGCGATAATTCGACCTATATGTGGCATCGTCTTGGTCACATCGGAGTGAAACGTATGAAGAAACTCCATTCGATGGACTTCTTGAATCACTTGATTTTGAATCACTTGAAAGATGCGAAGCATGTCCGATGGGAAAATGACTAAGACTCCATTTTCGGTATGATGGAGCGAGCTACGGACTTATTGGAAATCATACATACCGATGTGTGTGGTCCAATGAGTGTAGCGTCATGTGATGGTTATCGTTATGTTCTTACCTTCACGGATGACTTGAGTAGATATGGATATATCTATTTCATGAAACATAAGTCCAAACTTTCGAGAAGTTTAAGGAGTTTCAAAGTGAGGTAGAGAATCAACGTAACAAGAAGATTAAATTTCTACGTTACGATCGTGGAGGTGAATATCTAAGTTACGAGTTTGGCGAGCATTTAAAGAAGTGCGAATACTTTCACAATTGACACCGCCGAACACCACAGCGTAATGGTGTGTCCGAACGTCGAATCGAACTCTCTTAGATATGGTTCGCTCTATGATGTCACTTACAGATTTACCGCTATCATTTTGGGGTTATGCATTAGAAACAGCCGCATTCACTTTAAATAGGGCACCGTCTAAATCCGTTGAAACGACACCGTATGAATTATGGTTTGGGAAGAAACCTAAATTGTCGTTCCTTAAAGTTTGGGGATGCGAAGCCTATGTAAAGAAGTTACAGCCGGACAAGCTTGAACCCAAAGCGGAAAAATGCGTCTTCATAGGATACCCGAAGGAAACTATTGGGTATATCTTCTATCATAGATCCGAAGGCAAAACATTTGTTGCTAAGAATGGATCCTTTTTAGAGAAGGAATTTCTCTCGAAAGAAGTGACTGGAAGGAAAGTAGAACTCGACGAGGTTGTTGAACCTTCTCTCGAAATTGCGAGTAGCGCAGCACCGGAAGAAGTTCCTGTGGTGCCTGCACCAATAAGGGAGGAAGCTAATGATGATGATCATGAAACTTCGGTTGAAGTTGCTACAGAGCCTCGGAGATCAACGAGAACGCGTACCACTCCAGATTGGTATGATTCCGTTATGAATGTCATGGTGGTGGACAACACCGATGACCCCGAGACATATGAGGAAGCGATGATGAGCCCAGATTCCAATAAATGGCAAGAAGCCATGAAATCCGAGATTGGATCCATGTACGAAAACCAAGTATGGACTTTGGTGGACTTACCGGATGGCGGAAGGTGTCGAGAACAAATGGATTTTCAAGAAGAAAAGATGTTGATGGTAATGTTATCGTCTATAAAGCTCGACTTGTCGCAAAAGGGTTTCGACAAATTCAAGGAGTTGACTACGATGAGACTTTCTCACCAAGATGAAGCTAAAGTCCGTGAGGATTATGTTAGCAATCGCTGCATATTATGATTATGAGATATGGCAGATGGATGTCAAAACAACATTCCTCAATGGAGACATTGATGAAGAGTTGTATATGATGCAACCCAAAGGTTTTGTCGATCCTATAGATGCTAACAAGGTATGCAAACTTCAACGGGCCATCGATGGATTTAAGCAAGCATCCGAAGTTGGAATCAACGTTTTGATAAGGTAATCAAAAGTTTTGGTTTTATACAAACTTATGGAGAAGCTTGTATTTACAAGAAAGTGAGTGGGAGCTCTGTAGCATTCTTAATACTGTATGTGGATGACATATTGTTGATTGGGAATGATGTAGACCTTCTTAATAGTGTCAAGGAATATTTGAATAATAGTTTTTCAATGAAGGATCTTGGCGAAGCAGCTTATATATTAGGCATAAAGATTTATAGAGATAGATCGAAACGCCAAATATCATTGTCACAGAGTACATATTTGGACAAAGTTCTAAAGAGATTTGGAATGGAAGAAAGCAAGAAAGGGTTCTTGCCCATGTTGCTCAATCGACCTTGAGTAAAACTCAAAGTCCGACATCGGCGAAGATAGAGAAAGGATGAGTAAGACTCCCTATGCCTCAGCCATAGGATCTCTAATGTATGCCATGCTATGTACTAGACCCGACATTGCATATCTTTGTTAGTTTAACTAGCAGATATCAAAGTGATCCAGAGTGGATCATTGGACAATGATCAAAAACATCCTTAAGTACTTGAGAAGAACTAAGGATATGGTTCTTTCTTATGGAGGTGATGAACAGCTCGTTGTTAATGGTTACACCGATGCTAGTTGGAACACCGATCCGATGATTCTAAATCACAATCCGGATCGTATTTATTTTGAATGGTGCAGCGATTAGTTGGAGGAGTGCAAAGCAAAGCGTTGTGGCGAGATCTTCAATCGAATCGGAATACATGGTTGCCGGAGGCTTCACAAGAAGCGATATGGATGAAAGAGTTCATTACTGAGCTGGGTGTGGTTCCAAGTGCTGGACCCAATGTCTATCTCTTGTGATAACATGGGCGCCATAGACAATGCGCAAGAACCAAGGTCACACAAGAAGTCAAGCATATCAAGCTGCGTTTTCACGCTATTCGAGAACATATCCAGGATGGGGATATAAAGATTTGCAAAGTACACACAGATCTGAATGTGGCGGATCCGTTGACTAAACCTCTCCCGAGGGCAAAACATGACCAACACCAAACTGCCATGGGTGTTCGGTATATTACGATGTAATCTAGATTAGATGACTCTAGTGCAAGTGGGAGATCTGGAGATATGCCCTAGAGGCAATAATAAATGTAGTTATTATTATATCTTTGTGTTTATGATAAATGTTTACATTCATGCTATAATAGTATTAACAAGGAAACCATTAATACTTGTGTGATTTGTAAACTTAATTTGAAGTCCCTAGTATAGCCTCTATACTTCACTAGCTTGTTGGTTGATTAATGATTGTGGTTTCCATATCATGAACATTGAGATGTTATCAACAACAAGATCATATCGTTAGGAGAATGATATGGTGGACATACTCCTATAGATAAGCGTAGCATAAAGATCAAGTCATTTCATTAGTTCAATTGCTATATGCTTTCTGATACATAGTAACCTAATTCCTTCGACCATGAGATCATGCATATCACCTTTACCGGATGGATGCTTTGATAACATCAAACACCACACCGAATCGGGTGGCTATAAAGGTGGCATTAAGTGTTCGGAAAGTATTGGTTGAAACACATGGATCAAGAGTGGGATTTGTCCATCCACATGACGGATAGATATACTGGGCCCTCTCGGTGGAATGTCATCCAATTGGCTTGCAAGCATGTGACTTGGTCACAAGGGATCACATATCACGGAACGAGAAAAGAGTACTTATCGAACGAGGTTGAACTAGGTATGCAGAGATAAGCGATCATAACCTCGGGTAAGTAACATATCGTGAGACAAAGGGAAATTGGTATCGTATGTAAGTGGTTCATTCGATCGCAAAGTAATCGTAGAAATATGTGGGAGCCATATGAATTTCCAGATTCCTCTATTGGTTATTGTTCGAGAAGTGTCTCGATCATGTCCGCATAATTCACGAACCGTAGGAGACACACTTAAGGATTCGACGTTGTTTGAGTAGTTATGGTATTATGAGAAAGAGACCGAATGTTGTTGAGTCTCGGATGGGATCCGGATATCACGAGGTGATCCGGAATGGTCCGGAGAATAAGATTCATATAAGGAAAGTCCCGTTTGAGTTCGGGAATGATTCGTGTTTTCATCGGGAATGTTCTAGAAGGTTCGGATTGTCCAAGACTCCGGGGAGGGTACATGAATGTGTCATTGCTCATTGAATGATTGCATCATGTACTAAGTGTTCTTGCTGTCCCAAATAAAGGATTAAATTGAATCCTAAAACAGAAAAGTCAAATGTCCAGTTTGAAAGTCAAACCGCCAAAACAAGAAACTGGGAAACAAGCAAGAGGAGTTGGAACCAACCTGGAGGAGGAGTTGGACTCCTCCAGTTTGCGCCACCTAGGCCGAGTTGGGGAGGGACTCCTCCTCCCTGGCCAAGGACCCCTCCCATATAAGGAGGCGGGGCTCCTCCCATAGACACATAACTTTCTACTCTAGATCTCCGGTTTAGAGCCGTTTTGGTTTAGAGCTTCTAATTGCTTTAGCCAGGTTTAGAGCCTTCTAATTGGTTTAGAGCCTTCTAATTGGTGTGTCTAATTACTAGACCACTAATAGCCTCTCTCATAAGCTCCACCATACTCGCACCGGCTTAAGGCTCATGGATCTCCCTCTACTCCATCACGCCACAGCCTTGGAATCGCGAGGAGAGTGCTACAACCTCCATTTCTTTGGAACAAGGGAGAGGAAGGTCTTCGTCGAGTACCGAACGATGTGACCGATCATGGGAGCGCGCCGAACGTGGCGCTGGAAGGATCGTCTACACGATCTTGAGATCGGGAAGAGTACGACTACATCACCCACGAGAATCCGATCTCGTTAAACGCTTTGGAATCTTCGAGGGTAAGTTATACCATCGACTCGTTGCTACAATCTAGTAGATAGATCTTGGCTTGTTTGTTTGTATGCGATAGAAAATTTTTGTTTTCCATGCTACGAACCCCTACAGCGGAGTCGGAGGCCGGGCAGGTGGGCCACACCTGCCCTAGGCGCGAGGTCAGGCGGGCCCGCGCCTAGGGGTGTGTGGGCCCCCTGAGGCTCCACTTCGTCCCTCCTTCTGGCTTCCTTCGTCTTATGCTAAAATAATATGTTTCCATATTTTCTTGGTATTTTTCTGATCTTCGCGAAATTGCACCGAAACGCCTTCTTTTCCATCAGCTAAGATATATAATGGTGATGCAAATTGGGCGTATCAACTCCCCCAAGCTTAGACTTCGCTTGTCCCCAAGCGAATACTGAGCTCAGTAAACATGTACACAGGTTTATGGAGTGAAGTGTCGATAAAAGAATACGAACAAGAAGCATCACACTTACCATTGTACAACTCATAGAATAAAGCAACTCACCATTATATAACTTAGCTTGCAGCCAAGTACAGCAGTCACAATAGAGATGCATAAAGATAAATCATAATTGTAATTGGCAAACTTGTTCTTGGTCAGAGAACACCTGGCAAATAGTTTCACAAAAGCTTTTTGTAGAAGTTTCAAAACAGGAACACTCTTTGCTCAAAAAGTTTTTTCACAGGTGAAGGCTTTCAAAGTAATACTCAATAGATAAGAGTTTTGTGCAAACAAGGAAGATAAAGAACATGATTGAATAAATCACCATATGAATGCTTGAAACACAACAACTCAAAAGCTTACTGGAGATAGAGAGGAAGTAGGTTTACTGACTCAACTGGTAACTACGAGAAAGGTCCCTTCTTAGAGGGTAGCAGGGATTACAATTCATAAAGAGCTTCCAAAAGATTATGGTACTTACTAGCTTTGAGCCCTCATTGCCCCTATCATAAGAATCTTGAGATGATTAATGTTAAAGTGAACAAAGATGGAGTATATGCTTGACAAAATATAAGTTGGCAATCTCATGTCCCTTGAATATGAGGGCCACTCCTCATGCATACTCAACTTTGGGCCAGGTAAGTTATTGTCATTGTAAGTATTTAAATATCATTGAGAACCGCCAACGGGGTACCTCTTGCACATGGTACAGGAGCTTTCCCATAACCAAAATGACAAGGCAAGCAGACAATGAGCATCCAACGATCTTTTTATTTACTATGTGTATAGCTTTTTATTGAGGATGCTTCATAGATGACTCACTATGGTGATGCTGCAAGTTTCCACCATGATTAAGCATGTCTTAGGCTAGCGGCCCAGGCATTTCTCTAACACAGGATACAAACTCCATGGACTTACAAGTTCCCTCTTTATTTCACATCGTTGACATCCATAGACAAAAGAGCCCGATATCAACTATGTACAGAGTACAAGTGCAATGTTGAAAACGTTCCCTGTGACAGCACGGTTCTCCTAATTCCAACGTATAGATGCAAGCATATACAACCTCGATGTTCAAAATGGTTCAAGTCTATTAGGGGCAAGTAAATAAGGTGTGCCATCAAGTTTGTGAGAGCTTTAATAACTAGTTTTCACATAACAAAATACTTTTTAATTCAAAAGGTAGATGAAGCTTGAGAATTTGCTTTGAATAGCAAAATCTACTAGGTAGATATGGCGGACACAAGTGGCAAAAGTTTTGGGTTCAAAGGATTTTGGAAACATGAGAAGTATGCCTTCTCAAGTAAGATCCTAAGTCCCTGTGATTAACATGCTAGTCCCTGGATCAATAGCTAGCACTCACAGTCGATGAAATATCATGTAAAACACAAGTCTTTATTACATGAATCGAATAATCCAGAGTTTACATTATTACAACAGAAGCGATATAAATACAACTTGGAGTCCCATCAATGCCACAGGCAGGTTGAGTGAAGACCCGCGATCCTAGCGCACCTTTCAACGATCTCCGAAATTCTGCACATAAAACGTGCAGCCAACAAGTTGGGTCAATACTTTGAATGTATTGGCAAATTACACCAAGGAAGGAAAGACTAACTCTACATGCAAGGCTAGTTTAGGCTTTGGAGTTCATTTGCATAAAGCTAATTTTCTTAAGTAGAGAGAAGAAGAGGATTGTCCTACTTTGTAAACATTTGCTTAGATAAAATAAGGTCGAGTGGCGCACGAGGATATTACGCACCAAGTGTCCAAACAACCAAACACTTGGATATTACGCTGCAGCGTCACTTGGATATTACACACCAAGTTCCCAAATTCCCACCCACTAGCGATATTACGACGCCATGGGGTTTCAAAACTTTGTTTTAGAAAAGAGAGGAAGATCCTTGAGGCTTCATTTTTCGACGCTCATTGTTGTTACAGTGAACACGGTGATCGATCAGATTGCAATAATCTCGAGAGTTTGTGCACTTTACCCACAATCCACGATCAAGTCCTTTTATAGACAAGACCATGGCGAGGCTTTCCCTTAGTAGCCCCTCTACCTTCCGGATCCAACCGTGCCAAGAACCTCCAAATGTTGGTACCGGTGAGGTTTCCCACTAAGTACTAGGCCAAGAGAGCCCATAATGTATTGTGGTTGCCTTTGGAAGCTTCAATTCTGAAACATGGCAGACTTCTTTGATTCCTGGGCGGCCGTCCTCCACCAAAATCTCACTCGTTGTCCCGACAACCATTCCGCCCAGAAGAAAACTTAGTTTTATTTTGAAGTGGATTTGAGAAGAAAAGTTTGCTCAAGAGAGCCTTTATACTTAGAAAAATTCATTGTCTTTCGAACCCCCAACGGTACTTTGTATATATAGCATAGAAAAGATAGACAAGAAATATAAGAACATCTAATAAGTATAAAAATATGATAGTTCTCCTAATAGAGGTCTTCTATTTCTATTACCATCGTCGTTTTTATCCTTTCCAGCTACATTCACATGTTTTGGACAATTATCAGCATAATGCCTAGGATTGTGACACTGGAAGCATAGGACTTTTGCTTAGATCCTTCCTCCTTTTTGGCAAGGACATCCCGTCTTGTGGTTCTTCATGCTCTACCTCAACATTTGTAAGCCTTGATCGTTTCCTTGAGCCGGTTTGGGGAAAATGGGCATTCCTTTCATATGTCGAGTATTGCGAAGTGATGACTTTGGGTGCGGTGTCTAGAGTCTTGAATCCATCCCTTGTATTTGTCGTGTCCTCGCGGAGATTCATGAGGTCTTGGCGCATTCCGTCTCTGACTTGTTGATTCAGTTGATGTACCACTGGGTAGAGGTGCATTGAGCGGGGTTGTGATTGGTCCCTTCGCACATGAAGCATGTAACTTGAGAGGTCGGACATTCTTCTGATGGGTGCCTTCCTTCACAGTAGGGGCGCTGATCATGATGCTCCTTGGTGATATGTCCTATTTCTCCACAGATCGTGCAAGATAAATGTTTTGGGACTTCAACTTCTTGGGTTTTTGGTATACGAGTGACGAGACGAGATTGTAGTAGAACCTCTTTAAATTCTCCCCAAGATATCATCTCTTGATGATCATTAATGGCGTGTTGCATCTCCCACTAGGTTGCAGCCTCGTCTTTTAGGAATTGGGTGGCATAATGAACCATTCTGTTGACTTCAATGTTGGCATCCTTCATTCTTTATTCAACCTGGAGCATCCACTTCTTTGCATCGGTGTGGCTCTTACGCTTGGTGGATTTGAGTTCCTTGTCCTCCTTATTGATATGGTCCATCCGTCGAGTTGACCAAGGTTTAGATTAGGAACGAATGGAGTATGGAAAGATGAATAACCCATACAAGCAATTTTATTTAGAAAATAGGTTTTCATTAGCTAAGGTAATAAACCATACAAGATAGCAAACAATTTGTCGCATCTATATTTGGCGAAATCTTATTCGGGTTTGGTTCCTAATAGGTCACTTGGAAACTTTGAGGCTTCGAGTCCTCAAAAGTCTTCATGTTCTTCGTAATCCTCAATCTTTCGAGTTCTTTAGTTAATAACATTGACTTAAGGCCTTTGAAGTCTTTAATCTCGTAGCTTCAGTCTTGGAACATCTTTCATGGAGGTCTTCAAGTCCTGACTTAATCGAAACATTGCGATGATCTTCTTTGAAAAGGTAATCTTGAGAAAAGTTTCTTCTTGAAGTGTGTAGTGGTCATTTTCTAATGTTGAAAAGAAGAGACTTAAGAAATTTTAAAAACCTAAGGTAGATGATGAGAAGTATGAGAGTTTTCTGAAATAACTTAGAAAATATTTGTCCTAAGGTTTTTCCATGTCTAGGGTCACGATCTACAGTCAACTTATGCTCTGATACCATCTGTAGTGACCTCGGATCAAGTAAGATCCTAAGTCCCTGTGATTAACATGCTAGTCCCTGTATCAATAGCTAGCACTCATAGTCGATGAAATATCATGTAAAACACAAGTCTTTATTACATGAATCGAATAATCTAGAGTTTACATTATTACAACAAAAGCGATATAAATACAACTTGGAGTCCCATCAATGCCACAGGCAGGTTGAGTGAAGACCCGCGATCCTAGCGCACCTTTCAACGATCTCCGAAATTCTGCACATAAAACGTGCAGCCAACAAGTTGGGTCAATACTTTGAACGTATTGGCAAATTACACCAAGGAAGGAAAGACTAACTCTACATGCAAGGCTAGTTTAGGCTTTGGAGTTCATTTGCATAAAGCTAATTTTCTTAAGTAGAGAGAAGAAGAGAGGATTGTCCTACTTTGTAAACATTTGCTTAGATAAAATAAGGTCGAGTGGCACACGAGGATATTATGCACCAAGTGTCCAAACAACCAAACATGGCAGACTTCTTTGATTCCTGGGCGGCCGTCCTCCACCAAAATCTCACTCGTTGTCCCGACAACCATTCCGCCCAGAAGAAAACTTAGTTTTATTTTGAAGTGGATTTGAGAAGAAAAGTTTGCTCAAGAGAGCCTTTATACTTAGAAAAATTCATTGTCTTTCGAACCCCCCAACGGTACTTTGTATATATAGCATAGCAAGCAATACTTAGCAAAAACAGGGGTAACCTATTAGGATGGTAAATCCTAAGTATAGAGCTACTCATGGCATACTACAAAATCATCGCACTTGCAAAATAATACTAAGGGGAAAATCTACTAGAACATCCTACACATGCATACTACAGAATTTTGAAGATCACATGCATAGAATCAAAACTGGGACAAAATTATGAACAAGTGGTGTAACTTGCCTTATGTTGATAATATGGGTGTTGATTGTATTTCTTCGCAGCAATCGCACTCTCCGAACAATCTAATACGAGGACAAGGTAGTTCCAATCAAAACAATTGCAAACATAACAAACACAACAAGGATGATTGAAAACATGCATGATGATTTAACATGACACAATGGTTATAATTAGTTTTATGAACATTAATATATCATATGATGCATGTATGAGTTCATTTAATGCAATAGGGTACTTGTTATTAATAATTACTTGCCAATATAAGGATTTTGATAGTTCTATTGTAACGCCTGTTCTAACTGTATAATTAAATTTGTTTCTTGGGTTTAATGGATAGAGGACCTCAATACGAACCAGTAGGCGTTGGATTCACCCTAATCGGAGTTATAGATCTTTTTATATGATTTAAATAGTGTTTAATGGGTTTTAAATGATTCATACAGTTTTTGTTGCCTAAAAATCAAACAAAAATTATATCTATAATCTCCACGGAATTGTGATTTCAGGGACATATTATTTGTAATTTTTTGAATAGTATTTATTTTCTTATGAATTTATTACTCTAAATAAGCCATTAAACCATTTATTTAATTTCTGCGAAACCTTATAGTATTTTACTGAACCATTTGCAGATTGATGATCTACATGGAACCAACTTTCTATCGGTATATTATTTATATTTTTGTGACAAGGATTTATAAAGCCACTAAAACTAATTAAATTGCTACGGTTTAAATAATTTGCAAAGGCTGGATCCAACCAGATATTATTAAAGTACATTACAGTAGCTTCAATTTGATATATTGTTCATATTTTTCGGAGTTACAGATAATATCTTATGAATTTATTAACCTCAAAGACCATTAAAACTAATTAAATTACTGCAGTAACTACGTACAGTAAAAGTTGGATCTATTCTCATAAGATGATTCTACGTAAAATTATAATTTTACAAGTTAGATCTATAATATGCAAATTTAAATTCGAACGGAATATTCCAGGGAATATTCACCGACTGACAGTTGACTTTGCATCTTGGACCGACTAGATGTTGACCTTACGTTGATGTGGCGTTGATGAGGAAGATGACCGGAATTACGACATGGCACGCACCAGTTTGATTGGATCTCGACCGTCTGGATAGGATCCGGTGGCTAGAAGAATAGATTGACCCGATTTTGGCTCAGAATAGACAAGAAACAAATCTGAGTTAGAGAGACAAATCCTGTTAGACCCCTCCTTTATAAAGGATAGGATCCCTGTGATTGCAATGCTAGTCCTTGGATCAATGCTAGCATCCACAGTTTAAGATGAAGTACACAGATACAAAGGTCGTTTATTACATTCATTCCAGAGATAACATAGTCTTTTACAACTCAGGGCCAGAGGCCTAATACAAGAGTTTTAAGGAATAAGTAAATAAACACAAGTCTTCATCTTCATGTGCCACAGGCAAGCATGTTGAGTGTAGACTCATGACTCCTAATCATCATCGGAGTAACCTGCAACATCATAAGTTACAGCCACAGAGGGTCGATACTTTGGAATAGTATTGGCAAGTGATACCTTAGTATATTTTAAGTGGACTACAATACTATATGCTTTTTGGCTAGTGTAGCTTGGCTTGCTTTGCTTTAACATAAGTTTTTCCTATTAGTTGAAATCACTAAGTTTTCTTTGTCAAAACATTCCCAACGAAACCACCAATAGACATTGGGGTCCTTCACCCTTGTTCACCCACAAATTTTTACTTAGAAGTTGGAGTGATGAGATTCTTGTGGCTTCCATGTCTTGATGCTCAAAAGTGTCCATTACCTTGGACAAGGCTAAGTACTTAGGTTTTCCATCTGCAGAGGTTGTGCACTTTCCCCACCAGACTTGGTTTCCCAAGACAGGACCTTTCAGAAGCCTTTCCTTAGTCAAATGGACGCGTTCCATCCTATCATCCCATCTACCACCAACTGTCCAAATGACTAAGTTCTAGCTACCTATGTGATCAAGGCAGAGCCCATATTGCCAAGTGGTTGCACTGTAAGCTTTCTCAACACTTGGCCTCCAAATCCCTTTGTGCCTGGGTGGCATTCCACAAGTGAGATACACAACCCAAGTCCATGGCCTTGTGTAACCACTCAACATAACCCAATCTTCCCATTCCACCCAGGAGGTTCATTTGTCTTAGTTGTTTTATTAAGAAAATATAAGTCACTTGACTTAGAATATTTTTATCATATAGTATATAGATGTTCACCACCCTTGTTTGCTATAAGCTAGGCTAGGCAAAATATGGTAACTTAACTTAGGAAAATTTCCTAGCAATTCTACTATTTCACTCTACTTAGGATTTCCCAACTTAGCACTAAGCAAAAATATCATGCAATACTTTAGCAAAATAACTAATGCTAGTACAAAACTTAGGACAGGAATATTTATGAAAATATAACTTGCCTTGGTAGTGTGGAGAGTAGCACTCTTCACAATCACAATCACTAGCAAAATCTACACAAGAAATCAAAGCATACAATTACACACAATTAAATACAACCAAAAATAATATGAATGCATGCATGCAAGAATTTACCAAGTGTTAAATTTTGAAAATTCTACCAAGTGTGTTCATGACTACAGAAACATAACATGTCACAAGTTTGCCCAATAAACTTATTTGGCCATAATACAATTTTATAAAGATAATCCTATATCTAAAATAGCCCTAAACTTGTTCCACAAATAAAACCATTTTAACTGTTACTATATGCTAAACAAATTGGATATTCAGAAAGGCCTTGTTTCACTGAATCCAACGGTATAAAGTTTGCAAAAATCTAACGTGGCATTTGAAAGTTATGAGCATTTGAAGTTTGAATCTAAATCAGGTTTTAAATTCTGTTTTTAGTTTAAACCATGCCACGCGTCGCGTTATTACTGGCGCGTACCGGTTCGCACCGGATCACCCTCCTGTGCCGTTGGATCTAACTAACGCTGCATGGCTCAGATCTGTCCATACCCCTTCGTTAAGTGAAGTGCTTCTACGCAGAGATTCCGACGGCTAAAAATCTCTAACCAAAATCGAGCGGCGCTAAGGCGATGACAGGCGGCGCGTCGATGTGCGGTGGCGTTCTAGGTCGCCGGGAAGGAAGTAGATGCTTACGAACCGCAGGAGGCTGCCGATGTTCAAGGTAGCAATGGCTTGGGAAGGCGCACGGGTCGTCGGGGATTCTCGCGAGTTCGCGAATCGTCGGCCGCCGATGTCGTCGTTGGCGAGGTTCCACGTCGCTAAGCCAAAATAGGGACACCGTCGATCGCAAGACGATGAGGATTCTATGCGTATCAGTCAGAGGGCAAGGGGCGGTGGCTACTTACGGAGGGAGGTCGCCGGAGTTCGTGCAGAAGACGGTGGCGGTCCAGTCGTCGACGTTGCCGTAGCTATGGGTCATGCGAAGGCAAACAGAGAGTGTCAGAAGATGCTCAGAGGTTCACTGAACAAGATAGTGTGAATGCGAGACCGAGGGGAACTCGAGGCTCACCGGAATTCGCCGGCGCAGTCGTCGGAGATGGCGGGGTTGCAGAGAGAAATGCGCGTAGCCTGGGGGCGTTCAGTGCTCGGGGTTTTGGGGAAAAGAGAGAGGGGACAGAGGGGGTTTATATAGCCTGGTCAAGCGCGAGAATCACTCGGCCATTGATTCGAATTGACGCCGCGATTAACACACAGGAAACGGCCGCGTTGATTGGGGACGCAGTCGTCTTGGTGGAGACGACGATGGCGTGGAGATGGCCCGCTTGTCGGTAGTGCTTGTGAAGTGCAGGTGGGGTCTGCTTGTCAGTGGCTCAGCGCGTGTGCTCGCGCGTGTGAGAAGAAAAGAAGATCCCCGGGTGGGCTTGCTGGGCTTGATTGGCTGCTGGGCCAGATTCTGGCCGCGCGGCCTTTTCCTTTTGTTTAAGTCTTTTCTTTTTCTATTTCTATTTCCTGGAATGATTTTTGATATGAATTCAAATCCTTTTGAATCTAAACTGTTTTGGGAGTTTTTGTAGGGTTTTGTGGTTTCATAAACAGTCATTTTTAACTAAGTGGTTACTTGGCAAAGCTTGGTCAAGCTTAGGTTTCAAAGTAAACAGAGATTTGCTCTAGTTTGCAAATATTTGAAAAAGGACTTTGAATCCATTTCTAAATTTGAAAACTTGGGTTTAAAAGTTTCACCTAATCTTTCCATCAATGGAGGCAAGCAAACAAGTATTTAAATTTTCAAATTTCAAAGGGTTATGGTCATTTGGGATAAATTGTCCACATGAAATCATAGCTCCAACTTCTGTTTCTAGATGGTTTTTAAGAAAACCCTAAATGGATGAATGATGCAAAGATAATATGAATGAATTTGAAACTATGATTTTTGGGATGTTACAAATCCGTAGGTCAAATCGAAAAACTCAGAACATGAAAGTTGCGGGGAATCATTATTCCTACCTTCTCACCAAAGGAATTTGGATTTGAAGAAACGAGCGCGAGTAGATCTTGGATTTACACCGTAAGATCTGAAATATTGCGATGCGAAATTCTCCGTCCGTGGTGGATGAAAAGAGGTGAGGTTTGTCGGGATTGAAAGATTTCGACGCGATCTTCAACTTTCGTTTTTTGACAGAAGGCAAACGACGAAGTCTAGATGGGTTAAAAAGCAAAATAAGATTCGGAAATATATAGATTCGGGATTTCGAAAATAGAAACTTATACAGCCGTGGCTCCACGAGTTTATATGGAGATTTAGGATGGTGTAGAGATAGGCCTTGGAGTAGGGAACAAGTAGAAACAAACGGAAGTCGATTCGGAGTTGTAGATAAATAGTTATAAGTGTTTGAATAGAGATAGGTATAGAAATCAATTTTCGCACGCTTTTTAAAGCAGTGAGATCGATCCTCCTTCCCGTGCTGGCTCGGTCGGCTGGCTCGGTCCGGTCCGGGTGGGCCGGCCCGTTCAGTTTTTTTGTTTTTATAGTTGTTTTCCTCATATCTTTTGCATACGAACTCCAAATAACATGATTCTTGTTTCTAAATTTTTCTAAAAACGAATAGGTCATTATAGAATCAAATTTTTAATCTTTTTACTAGTTTGGAAGTAGTGGGTTTATAAATCCTTGTATATCTCATTTTATGTATATCTTTATGTGTTTGTATTTATTCCATAACTTTTTCATACTAGCTCCAAATGAGCTCAATTTTGTTTCTAAAATTTTGTAGTATTAATTGGATCTCTTTAGGCTATGATTTAGCAATAATTTATGCCTTAGCAACAGTGGGTTTTAATAAGTCAATTTAATTTCCTTTAGGAACATCTAGGCAAATCAACTATAGGATTTTAGATACCAGGATTTGGATTCAGTTTGTGAGAACTTTGCATGGATGAAATGCTTATGAATGCTTCATGAGTTTCATTTTGAAATCTTGCACACCAATTCCACAATCCAAAATCAATCCATGCCCTTTTTCCTATATGGCTACTTAGGTCTTAACAAAAGAGTATAAGAATTTTGAATTCAAGGTCGAGAGGATTTTCTATTCAAAAAGTTTCTTATCTTTGAGAATTTTGAACATAATCAAACAATCAATCAAACTAATTTATTTTATTAACATTCCAAAATTAGGAGAATTTTGGGATGTGACAGACTACCACCCTTAAAAGAAATCTCGTCCCGAGATTTGGGAAGGCTAGAAAGAAAGAAAGGTTCGGGATCCATTAGGATGCTACGACCCTTAAAAGAAAATTGACTAGGTCACTTCTCGAGGATTCACTTAGCTCAGATTGGTTCTCCTTTAGACTTTTATTGGCACAATGTCTCTAGCACATTCTAAACATCATGATTGATAGTTTCCGAGATAGCACTTCTTAAACTAGCAAAACTCTCATGGTGGGCAAATAGGGAACGTTTACTTCACGGTTCCCATAATTCACGGTTGGGATTCATCCTTACCGTACATCCTATGCTTAGCAATGGATGCTTTTAGAAGGGTGTAACAATATACCATTCTTGGGTTTAGGCTCAACGCCGGCTCTCTGCTAAGGCTGAAAGGCACTCAAGATCCGCAAAGCCAACGGTACAAGAGCGAATAATAAGAGTAGTAGGAATGGTGATCAATCCATCCTGCACCCAAATCATTACCCTGTATGAGGATAGGTGAATCACGTTTTTCTATCACTCGGGCATTCTTACTTGCCTTAAAGAATGTTTCCATGGGCACGAACTAATTCTCTATGTATACTCCCATGTATTCAATCAACAAAGTTACTACTAAAACTAAGCTATCGATACTTGAACTTTCAGGTTGGCTAATCTACTACATAACATCATGTGCAACACTTCATACTTCCACATCCTTTTTTTCTATTAGGTGGAGCATTCCCATCCTAAATGCATTGTGTTATCAAACCTTCCACTTAACACATCATTATATCTCCAAGGGTTCAATATAGGAAAGGATAGATTCTATAGGAAAGACACGACTAAGAAAATAATCCTACCCACAACTATATGAAGCAATCAATGTCACAAACAAGGAAACAATCATAAGAAATCATCACACAAGCAAGCACCTATATAATAACATTACATGTGTATAAACTTAATAGTATATAACCACAAAATAGTTTGAAAGCATTGGGAACAATACTAGAGTAAAATAGAGCAACATATAAGCAATAAACAAAATCTGTCAAAACAGTATAGCAGACTTCACAAATTTTTCTGACCGACTTAAACTCGTCACGAATTTTAGACAATTTTTGTGCATGTACTACAGGTAATTACTCTCCAGATCCTATTTTTGTAGATTTTTCTGAGTAACCAATAAAATATGTAAAATCGCGCGGTACAACAGGTCAGGCAGAAAACTGCAGCAGTAATCCACGAATTTCAATCAATTCACACCATTAAAATAATTTTAAAACCACACGAAAGTTCCAGCAACTTTAGAGTTTCAAAACAACATATCCTAAACAAGGCATCACACAATATGATTCAGTACAAACCAGCAAGCAACCTATATTGTCATACCACATAAGTTGGTAAAAACAATATGCTAACACGATAGCGATAATCTCCTAAAGAGATAAAATATGGTGGTCCAGACCTAACCAAACTTCATGAGATGTTTATTTATGTCATACTATTTGTTCTTTTACTTAGCTAACTCTCATATAGGTATCATAAGAATGGACAACTACAAATTTGAACAAGAAGAGGTTATAGAAAAGATAGACAAGAAATATAAGAACATCTAATAAGTATAAAAACATGATAGTTCTCCTAATAGAGGTCTTCTATTTCTATTACCATCGTCGTTTTTATCCTTTCCAGCTACATTCACATGTTTTGGACAATTATCAGCATAATGCCTAGGATTGTGACACTGGAAGCATAGGACTTTTGCTTAGATCCTTCCTCCTTTTTGGCAAGGACATCCCGTCTTGTGGTTCTTCATGCTCTACCTCAACATTTGGAAGCCTTGATCGTTTCCTTGAGCCGGTTTGGGGAAAATGGGAATTCCTTTCATATGTCGAGTATTGCGAAGTGATGACTTTGGGTGCGGTGTCTAGAGTCTTGAATCCATCCCTTGTATTTGTCGTGTCCTCGCGGAGATTCATGAGGTCTTGGTGCATTCCGTCTCTGACTTGTTGATTCAGTTGATGTACCACCGGGTAGAGGTGCATTGAGCGGGGTTGTGATTGGTCCCTTCGCACAGGAAGCATGTAACTTGAGAGGTCGGACATTCTTCTGATGGGTGCCTTCCTTCACAGTAGGGGCGCTGATCATGATGCTCCTTGGTGATATGTCCTATTTCTCCACAAATCGTGCAAGATAAATGTTTTGGGACTCCAACTTCTTGGGTTTTTGGTATACGAGTGACGAGACGAGATTGTAGTAGAACCTATTTAAATTCTCCCCAAGATATCATCTCTTGATGATCATTAATGGCGTGTTGCATATCCCACTAGGTTGCAGCCTCGTCTTTTAGGGATTGGGTGGCATAATGAACCATTCTGTTGACTTCAATGTTGGCATCCTTCATTCTTTATTCAACCTGGAGCATCCACTTCTTTGCATCGGTGTGGCTCTTACGCTTGGTGGATTTGAGTTCCTTGTCCTCCTTATTGATATGGTCCATCCGTCGAGTTGACCAAGGTTTAGATTAGGAACGAATGGAGTATGGAAAGATGAATAACCCATACAAGCAATTTTATTTAGAAAATAGGTTTTCATTAGCTAAGGTAATAAACCATACAAGATAGCAAACAATTTGTCGCATCTATATTTGGCGAAATCTTATTCGGGTTTGGTTCCTAATAGGTCACTTGGAAACTTCGAGGCTTCGAGTCCTCAAAAGTCTTCATGTTCTTCGTAATCCTCAATCTTTCGAGTTCTTTAGTTAATAACATTGACTTAAGGCCTTTGAAGTCTTTAATCTCGTAGCTTCAGTCTTGGAACATCTTTCATGGAGGTCTTCAAGTCCTGACTTAATCGAAACATTGCGATGATCTTCTTTGAAAAGGTAATCTTGAGAAAAGTTTCTTCTTGAAGTGTGTAGTGGTCATTTTCTAATGTTGAAAAGAAGAGACTTAAGAAATTTTAAAACCCCAAGGTAGATGATGAGAAGTATGAGCGTTTTCTGAAATAACTTAGAAAATATTTGTCCTAAGGTTTTTCCATGTCTAGGGTCACGATCTACAGTCAACTTATGCTCTGATACCATCTGTAGTGACCTCGGATCAAGTAAGATCCTAAGTCCCTGTGATTAACATGCTAGTCCCTGGATCAATAGCTAGCACTCATAGTCGATGAAATATCATGTAAAACACAAGTCTTTATTACATGAATCGAATAATCTAGAGTTTACATTATTACAATAGAAGCGATATAAATACAACTTGGAGTCCCATCAATGCCACATGCAGGTTGAGTGAAGACCCGCGATCCTAGCACACCTTTCAACGATCTCCGAAATTCTGCACATAAAACGTGCAGCCAACAAGTTGGGTCAATACTTTGAATGTATTGGCAAATTACACCAAGGAAGGAAAGACTAACTCTACATGCAAGGCTAGTTTAGGCTTTGGAGTTCATTTGCATAAAGCTAATTTTCTTAAGTAGAGAGAAGAAGAGAGGATTGTCCTACTTTGTAAACATTTGCTTAGATAAAATAAGGTCGAGTGGCACACGAGGATATTACGCACCAAGTGTCCAAACAACCAAACACTTGGATATTACGCACCAAGCGTCACTTGGATATTACACACCAAGTTCCCAAATTCCCACCCATTAGCGATATTACGACGCCATGGGGTTTCAAAACTTTGTTTTAGAAAAGAGAGGAAGATCCTTGAGGCTTCATTTTTCGTGACGCTCATTGTTGTTACATTACGTGAACACGGTGATCGATCGATTGCAATACTCTCGAGAGTTTGTGCACTTTACCCACAATCCACGATCAAGTCCTTTTATAGACAAGACCATGGTGAGGCTTTCCTTAGTAGCCCTCTACCTTCCGGATCCAACTGCCAAGAACCTCCAAATGTTGGTACCGGTGAGGTTTCCCACTAAGTACTAGGCCAAGACAGAGCCCATAATGTATTGTGGTTGCACCGAAGCTTCAATTCAAACATGGCAGACTTCTTTGATTCCTGGGCGGCCGTCCTCCACCAAAATCTCACTCGTTGTCCCGACAACCATTCCGCCCAGAAGAAAACTTAGTTTTATTTTGAAGTGGATTTGAGAAGAAAAGTTTGCTCAAGAGAGCCTTTATACTTAGAAAAATTCATTGTCTTTCGAACCCCCCAACGGTACTTTGTATATATAGCATAGCAAGCAATACTTAGCAAAAACAGGGGTAACCTATTAGGATGGGAAATCCTAAGTATAGAGCTACTCATGGCATACTACAAAATCATCGCACTTGCAAAATAATACTAAGGGGAAAATCTACTAGAACATCCTACACATGCATACTACAGAATTTTGAAGATCACATGCATATTATGAACAAGTGGTGTAACTTGCCTTATGTTGATAATATGGGTGTTGATTGTATTTCTTCGCAGCAATCGCACTCTCCGAACAATCTAATACGAGGACAAGGTAGTTCCAATCAAAACAATTGCAAACATAACAAACACAACAAGGATGATTGAAAACATGCATGATGATTTAACATGACACAATGGTTATAATTAGTTTTATGAACATTAATATATCATATGATGCATGTATGAGTTCATTTAATGCAATAGGGTACTTGTTATTAATAATTACTTGCCAATATAAGGATTTTGATAGTTCTGTTGTAACGCCTGTTCTAACTGTAGAATTAAATTTGTTTCTTGGGTTTGATGGATAGAGGACGTCAATACGAACCAGTAGGCGTTGGATTCACCCTAATCGGAGTTATAGATCTTTTTATATGATTTAAATAGTGTTTAATGGGTTTTAAATGATTCATACAGTTTCTGTTGCCTAAAAATCAAACAAAAATTATATCTATAATCTCCACGGAATTGTGATTTCAGGGACATATTATTTGTAATTTTTTGAATAGTATTTATTTTCTTATGAATTTATTACTCTAAATAAGCCATTAAACCATTTATTTAATTTCTGCAAAACCTTATAGTATTTTACTGAACCATTTGCAGATTGATGATCTACATGGAACCAACTTTCTATCGGTATATTATTTATATTTTTGTGACAAGCAATTAATTTACTATGAATTTGATGATTTATAAAGACACTAAAACTAATTCAATTGCTACGGTTTAAATAATCTGCAAAGTCTGGATCCAACCAGATATTATTAAAGTACATTACAGTAGCTTCAATTTGATATATTGTTCATATTTTTCGGAGTTACAGATAATATCTTATGAATTTATTAACCTCAAAGACCATTAAAACTAATTAAATTACTGCAGTAACTACGTACAGTAAAAGTTGGATCTATTCTGGTAAGATGATTCTACGTAAAATTATCTTCAATTTGGTATATTACACGCAATTTTTGGACATGGTATGAATTTCTAATGAATTGTACAAGTTAGATCTATAATATGCAGGGAATATTCCGCTGACTGGACAGGTTGACTTTGCATGCTGACTGGGACTAGATGTTGACCTTACGTTGATGTGGCGTTGATGAGGAAGATGACCGGAATGACGACATGGCACGCACCGGTTTGATTGGATCTCGACCGTCTGGATAGGATCCGGTGGCTAGAAGAATAGATTGACCCGATTTTGGCTCAGAATAGACAAGAAACAGATCTGAGTTAGAGAGACAAATCCGTAGGTCAAATCGAAAAACTCAGAACATGAAAGTTGTGGGGAATCATTATTCCTACCTTCTCACCAAAGGAATTTGGATTTGAAGAAACGAGCGCGAGTAGATCTTGGATTTACACCGTAAGATCTAAAATATTGCGATGCGAAATTCTCCATCTGTGGTGGATGAAAAGAGGTGACGTTTGTCGGGATTGAAAGATTTCGACGCGTTCTTCAACTTTCGTTTTTTGACCGAAGGCAAACGACGAAGTCTAGATGGGTTAAAAAGCGAAATAAGATTCGGGAATATGTAGATTCGGGATTTCGAGAATAGAAACTTGTACAGCCGTGGCTCCACGAGTTTATATGGAGATTTAGGATGGTGTAGAGATAGGCCTTGGAGTAGGGAACAAGTAGAAACAAACGGAAGTCGATTCGGAGTTGTAGATAAATAGTTATAAGTGTTTGAATAGAGATAGGTATGGAAATCAATTTTCACACGCTTTTTAAAGCAGTGAGATCGATCCTCCTTCCGGTGCTGGCTCGGTCCGGTCCGGGTGGGCCGGCCCGTTCAGTTTTTTTATAGTTGTTTCCCTCATATCTTTTGCATACGAACTCCAAATGACATGATTCTTGTTTCTAAATTTTTCTAAAAACAAATAGGTCATTATAGAATCAAATTTGTAATCTTTTTACTAGTTTGGAAGTAGTGGGTTTATAAATCCTTGTATATCTCATTTTATTTATATCTTTATGTGTTTGTATTTATTCCATAACTTTTTCATACTAGCTCCAAATGAGCTCAATTTTGTTTCTAAAATTTTGTAGTATTAATTGGATCTCTTTAGGCTATGATTTAGCAATAATTTATGCCTTAGCAATAGTGGGTTTTAATAAGTCAATTTAATTTCCTTTAGGAACATTTGGGCAAATCAACTATAGGATTTTAGATACCAGGATTTGGATTCAGTTTGTGAGAACTTTGCATGGATGAAATGCTTATGAATGCTTCATGAGTTTCATTTTGAAATCTTGCACACCAATTCCACAATCCAAAATCAATCCATGCCCTTTTTCCTATATGGCTACTTAGGTCTTAACAAAAGAGTATAAGAATTTTGAATTCAAGGTCGAGAGGATTTTCTATTCAAAAAGTTTCTTATGTTTGAGAATTTTGAACATAATCAAACAATCAATCAAACTTATTTATTTATTTCACATTCCAAAATGAGGAGAATTTTGGGATGTGACACTTACAATCTATAATAGCTCCACAAGTGTTCAAGAAAGGTCTACCAAAAATGATAGGACAAGTTTTGCTAGCTGCTGAATTAAGCACTAGAAAATCAGCATGATACTTAATCTTACCACAAAGAACCTCCACATATCTTACAATGCCAATGGGGCAAATGGTTTCCTTGTTAGCAAGGTGAATAACCATATCAATGTCCTCAAGCTCACAAGGACCAATCTCATGCATAATTTCCCTGTAAAGCTCATAAGGAATATCACTAGAACTAGCACCAATATCACATAAACCATAGTAGCAATGATCACCAATTTTAACAGAAAGCACAGGAACACTAGCTTTTCTAGCCTTACTAGGATGAGAGATAATATTAGAAGCATCTTCACAGAAGACAATGTGCTCATCCTCTATATTTCAGTGACATTGTCTTTCACAATAGCTACCACAGGTTCATCACTCAAATGCTTACCAGGCTCCACAGTTTTCATTGTACCTTTGTTGTTTGCACTAATAATCATAGAATACTCCTTTACCTTAGCTGGGAAAGGCATTTTCTCAACATGAGGTTCAGGCAAAATAGGATCAATAGTACAAACCTCTACACTGGCAGGAACATGGGTAACAATGTCTTTATACGGAGCATGGTACTTATTCCACTTCTTTTTGGGAATTTCAATGTAAGAGGCAAAGGCCTTAAAACAGTTGGAAATACTTTGGGAATCAAGACCAAACTCATTGCTAATATCACGGAAGTCATCAGTTCCCATAAAAGATTTAATGCATTCATAATCATAGTTTATACCTGACTTTCTTCCTTTGTCATTCTCCCAAGATTCAGTGTTCTCTTGAATACGGTCTAGAAGATCCCATTTAGCTTCTTCCTTCATACATGTGAATGATCCAGCACAAGAAGCATCTAGTAAATCTTTATCATGAAGAGGAAGCCTAGCATAAAAGTTATTGAGAATAATATTGTTGGGGAGTTCATGATTAGGACATTTAAGCATTAGTAACTTCAATCTCCCCCAAGCTTGAGCTGTACTCTCTCCATCAAGAGGCCAAAAGTTATATATAAGATTTCTATCCTCATGAATCTCACTGGGAGGATAGAATTTAGAGTAAAAGAGAGATGACATCTCCTCCCATTCCATGGATTGTCCATTCTTCAGCAGCTTATACCATTCTTCAGCTCTCCCTTTCAAGGATATGGAGAGTAACTTCTTCTTCACCTGTTCAGTTGTGATACCTGCACACTTAAACAACCTACATTATTCATGGATAAAAAGCAAGTGATCACCGGGATGGACAGTTCCATCCCCAAAATAATAATTATCCATAACACGATTAACAATACTTGTAGGTATCTTAAAAGGATCTATCTCAACAGGTGGTGGTTCATCTACTACCCTAGAAGTGGTAGTAGTTTTCCCAAACAGAAAACCAAGTGGGTTATCCATATTGGAAACAAAGTAACAAGCAGTAACAAGAGCAATACTCACAGTGAAAGTTTCCTTTACCAGTTCCACTCTTCAATATCGCTTCACTCCCTGGCAACGGCGCCAGAAAATAGTCTCAATGACCCACAAGTATAGGGGGTGTATCGTAGTACTTTCGATAAATAGGAGTGTCGATCCCAACGAGGAGTAGAAGGTGATGAACAATGGTATGGAGCAGGAAATCTCTATGAATACTTAGCAAACAGATTTTTAGTGGTTTTTTGACAAGGCAACAAAACAAAGATCAAGTAACAGAAGTAACGAACAAACGGAGCAAGTGGCCCAATCCTTTCTTAGCAAAGGACAAGCCTGTTGGGGAGGTAACCCCGGATAGGGTAAAGACGGGGAAAGACAAGAGTATAATCCCCGTCTGGTTTCTGAGTTACAGCCTAGCTCGGCCGAATCCCGTAGAAGTCGGTCGAGATATGAAGAGGAGAGACCCATGTATTTACGCTAAGACATTACCCGGCCGAGATATTGCGTAAGTCGGCCGGGTTAGCCCGAGTGACCTTGATGCAGGTAAAGGACGATCCGAGTTATACGAGGAGGGACCGAATGATATGAAGCTTGCAGGAGAAGGAGAAGCCTAAAGTCAAACCCTAGCAGCAAGCTAGGGAGAATCTAAGCGGAGCCAAGCGCTAGGGACAAAGGCGCAGAGCGAAAGAGAGGCAGAAGGAGGTCACGGAGGTGACAGTCCAGAAGCCCGAGGCGCACAGGAGGGGCCCTCTGGAACCTTGCCGTCATTAGGGGAGCGACAGGGAAAGGGGGCACCGAACTACTATATTGGGACAAGCATATTCCTCGAATATGCTTGCCGCGTCAGCCCTAGAGGAACCCAAGGCCCTCCTTTATAAGGAGAGGCATGGACTCTGAAGGGGGATCAAATAAAGTTAGAGCCGTTAGGCTGGTAAAGTTCTTCTCTTCTCCCTGTATACAACTCAAGGAGCACTTGTAGCCCAAGGAAGAAGAAATAAAGATCGTTGCCTTGGTCTTCTGTGCGTAGAATCAACTACATCTTCCCTCCCCAGATCCCTCTAGCATCCATTGGCCCCATACTTTAGCCTACCCATGGCATCTGCCGTGATACCACCACGACAGTTGGCGCCCACCGTGGGGCCAGCAGCGGTGCTAGCTGGAGTTATGATCCGGACGGGAAACTTCATCAACGCGGGCGAGCGCGTTGTTTCTGGCTTGGTCCAGAGATTTGGTCTCTGTGACTACGTTGGTGACAATGCGGGCAGCTTTAGGGGAAAAATCCCCCGCGCAACGGCGTCTTCATCAACCTGGGCGGCCACAAGGTCTACGTCGGCATCGACACCTCTGGCGTTTATCCTCACAAAGTTGTTGTTGCAGGGGAGCCACCTCTTAACACTACGGGCCGTCCGCCCGGAGCACATCCTGCAGGCAGCGTCGAGGTGATGGTCGCGGCCGAAGTGCAAGGTGGAGTAGCAGCTGCCGGGTCAACCAGAGAACCCACCACCGGTGTACAGGGCGTACCCAGGCAGACGGCACCATTACCCACCGAGGTAATCCCTCCAGCGACCAACCCGACCGAGGCGCAGGACACCACCCCAAAGGCACCAAGAGTAAGGGGGCCACCTCTGGAAAGGCCAGAGAACATTCTTCAGGCGACCATAGAAAACTTGACTACGCCTGTAGCGCCGATACTTGATCCGGCAAATGCTCAGGCAGAATTAGAGGAAACCAGGCAAAAGGTGCTGGTAGAGGCCAAAAAAGTGTCGGCCTTGCGGGAGTCCTTAAACAGGACCCTGCGGGAATATGCCAGAGCTAATAAGCTTGACGTCGCGCCCGAACGGGTGGACGAATTAAGATTGAGAGGGAAAAACCTCATAGATGATATCAACAGAGAGCATGATGCTCATAAAGCAGAATCAGTGGATTTGGGATTGCCGAGGTACAGTACCCCGGCAAAGAACCTAAGAGCGGCAAATGCCGCATCATTAGAATTGGAAGGGTTGACCGGCGAAGCCCGGCAAAAACATCAAGAAAGAGTGAACGAGCTGGTGCGCATCGCGAACCAGCAAAACAAAGAAATGCTGAGGCGGACCGGCGAGGCGGGCCTCGAATGGTTCACTCGGCAGAGCAGCACCTGCCTTGTCAAGATGGCGAGATCTTCACCCGGAAATAATGCAAGAAGGGACAAAGCAGTAACCTCAGGAAAGAGAAACAAGCAAATTTTTCCGTATGATCCGGTGATGGCCGGAAAGGCAAATGAGAACAGAGGCAATGCAAGAAGAGGTAACAGTGGGGAGAGGAACCCCGGCCGTATCGAGAAAGACGGCGGAAGCCGAGGCAATGGAGACCTCGGCAGAAGAGAACCTGGAAGAGGCAATCATGAGAACAATACCCCGGTTGAAGTGAGGAGAGAACTGCCACTCAACCCGCAACCGAGGCATGAACCTCGCAGGAAAGAGAAACGAGGACAGCTCGCCACAATCAAGTTAATGAAAGATATAATGATGGTTACTCCGAGATGGAATATGCGATCCATGGCGGAAACAACCACTATGGAATACAAGACAGAGTTCAGTACAGAGATTTGCCATCAAATGATGCAAGAGTGAAGCTAGACCGGCTATACCGGTCCGAGTTGTTGGAAGAACAGGGTCCACCAGGGCCAACGTGCTTTGGACCACGGATCATGGGCGAACCACCTGTGCCGAACTTTCAGCTGTCAAGGGGCACGAAAACATATAATGGGAGTACCAAACCACAAGACTGGTTGATTGACTATGCCATTGCTGTGAAAATAGCGGGTGGAAACTTACGATGGGCAGTACGGTATGTCCCACAGATGCTGGAAGGACCAGCTAGGGTGTGGCTGAATAATCTACCAGCGGGCAGTATCAACTGTTGGTTGGATTTTGAGGAAATGTTTGTCAGCAACTTTACCAAAGACATACAAGAGGCCAAACAGGCCACCGAGTTAGCCATGTGCAAGCAGAGGCCAAATGAAACAGTAGGGAATTTTTAACTCGGTGGTGCAACCTGAGAAACTCATGCGAAGGAGTTATAGAATCGCAAGCAATAGCTTGGTTTGCACAAGGATGCCGTTATGGTAGCGTATTGTAGCCGCAAAGAGATATCTGACCACCTGGCGGAAACTATCGAATAGCGGACTCCTCGCATTAGGAGACCCAACGCAACCAGAATTGATGTCGGCGGATCGCAAAACACAGACCATTATGCAAGAGATTTGGCGGGTCATCCAGCGCAACGACTTCAGAGAGAAGAAGAGAGGAAAGGCGGATTATAGATAATTCGGCCCAAGTGGCGATAGTGCAAGATCCGCCGAGTCATGGAGCAACACAACGACAAAAGAATGGTCCTCGAGAATGGACACCAAGGAATGAAGGAAAAAGCGGTGGACCCCGAGCAAAAGCGATGGCGAGAGGCGAAGTACACGTTCAATCTATGTTAGATCAGCCATGCAAATTTCACACGCCAAACCCATCCTCCCAGCCAACCATACGACCCGCCAATGTGCATGGATGAAAATGCAATGGGGAACCCGCAGAATTCAGCGCCACATCAAGTGCATCAACAAAGCATCGACCACGGTTGCACGGAGCAAATGCCGCGACAAGCGATGTTACCGCCCCACCCCCGAGGTACGATAATTCGGATCGGAGAGACGCGGTACATCAAGTGATGAACCAGGTCCAGGATGGAAGAACAAATCCGGTGAATACCGGACGCAATGATTACAGAGAACATCATCAGTCTTATTGTGTGTTCACAACGGAACAGCAAGACAAGCAGAGTGTGCAGCGCCGGCATATGGAAGTGAATGCAGTTATGCCGGCAGTACCAAGATATGTGCCTTGGTCGTATCAGGAGGTAACTTGGAGCATAAAGGATCATCCCAAGATAATGCCGAATACCGGATCATATGCACTCGTGTTGGATCCGACATTTGTTGGACCGAGCATCAATGTGAAATTCTCAAAGGTACTCATTGACAATGGAAGCAGTATCAACATCATGTACAAAGATACCATGCATAAACTCGGAATATCACAGAACATGTCGCAATCCACGAGGACCACCTTCCATGGGATAGTGCCGGGGTGTGGCATCCCGCAAAACCACTACTAGAAAATCGCGTTGAATTTGTGCATTGCATCATCATTACATCATCATGCATATTAATTTTACCTAAAAACTATGTTGCGAAAGACTATGGTTTTCCGAAACTAGCCCTCCTTCTATTTCAAATTAAACCCCGGTTGCTTCCGGAATATTTTATTTGTCCAAAAACTAGTTACAAAATGAATTTCAAATTAAATAAGATGTTATGTTATTTTTAGTGGGGCAGTCGAACGGGCCGAGTAGACCCGAACGACCACCCCTGTTTTTAAATCGGTCCACCCTGCCAGCCCCATCTAAATCCTAATCCCACCTAAAACTCTACCCACCCTCTTTGGCCACATCACCCCACCCAATGGCTAGTCTCCACCTCACCCTCTCCCTCTCCTCCCCCACTCCCTAGCTACCACGTGGCCTAGCCCTCACTCTCCACCAACCCCCCCAGCTGGCCCCTCACCACACACCCGCCCTGGCCTCACGCGCGCGCGCTCTCCTCTCAGCACACGCGGTCCACCCCACAGCCTTGGGACCTGCCTTCCCTGCCGCTTGTCCACCCGCTGCCTCCCCACGCCCTTCTTCCTCGGCTCACCGCCTCCTCCCTCGCCCAACACGCAACCGCCCGGCAGCCCTCCTCCTGCGCCTGCTCCCCAACCTCGCCCCCGCCCGGCGCGCCACCAGCTCGCCCGCCTCCGTGACCCAGCGCTTCGCCTCGACCTGCGCCTACCCCCACCGCAGCTCTCGCCCGCATGCCTCCCACGCTCCGCTGGCCAGTCGCTCCCTCCGTCCGCGCCAGGCTCCCCTGACGCCTCGGCCTTGCCGTGCTCCTCCTCGCCGTCCCGCCGAGGGCCCGCGCCTCTGCGCCCCTCGCCGCCTCCACGCCCGCCGTCAACGCCCGCCCGCCTCGCAGCACCCCACAGCGCCCGCCGCCTAGCTCCTCCGGGCGCCTCGGTCGACCCGCGCCGCTGCGCCGCCCGCCGCCCGCGCCCTCCGCGGCCCGCTCCTCTGTTCCGCCGCCCAGCTCGCCCTCTCCCAGACGCCCTCGCCTCGCCGTCTCCCGAGCGCACCACCGTCGCCGGGCCGCGCCGTTCGACCGCCGGGCGCTGAGCCCGACTGCAGCGCCCCTTCTCCGGTGGTTTCCTGGCGAGCAGCGACGCCGCCGTGGCCTTCCCATCGCGTCGAGTCGCCGCCCGTGGGCTCCGCAACGTCGACCGATGGATGCTGTTTGGTTGATCGAGCCCACAAGATCTTCCGTATACTTGACCCGCAAGTTCGACCCCGAGGATGACCGACGCCAAGATCGCCTCACGGACGCGTCACGGTTTTTGGAGGAACTCTCGGACGCCAAGTTTGCCTCGTGAACCCCCAAGACCCGGACCCCGATGACCATGATCTCCGCTGCAGAACAACGAGTCCTTCGGGGTGAAACCAACGAGATCTACCCCGGACGCCAAGACCGCCGACAACGGAACCGTGATACCCCAAGGTCTTCCCTAGATTCGATGCCAAGGACCACGGATGCGACAAGGTCTACCTCACGGACACCGAGAACTTCCCCCTGAACGCCACGACCGTCGACATGACCGAGACCCCGATGCGACAAGACCGATCCCGGAGTCCGAGAACGATCCCGCCGAGACCAATCCGTCGAACCCTGGACCCTGGGACCGACCCCGAACCCCGGAACCCCAAGTTCGTCGAGACCCTAATGTGTGAACCTCTCCCCGAAAATCCTAATTTCATAATATAATACAATTGTTGCACATCAAATCATTCATCTCGCATGCATATCATGTGGTTTGGGGCCTTCACGATTCACCATATAATTAAATATGGGGCCCATATGCGCAAATCTAGTCTCATATTGGCCTCATTTAAACTTGTATGTAACCGGTATCTTATCTTGCCTTGTTATAACAACATGTAAATTGCGGGGGTTCTAAACAACATGAACCATTCAATTAATTATCGGGGCCCCGGTTCCGCTTAATATGACCTAATTACACCGCATCTTTGCCATGCCATACATCATACATGCATCATGCCGATCTTCTGCCGTTGTATTAAATATTGCATCCGGTGTTTCTTCTAGTGTTTGGTTCTTCGCGGATAAGGCCGTTGAGTTGATGTGAGTACCGACCCGATCTTCGGTTGAACCTTCGACAATGTTTTCAGGCGAGCATCCCCCCCTTTCTACCTATCTTACTTTTATAGTATTTATTCCCGCCTGTTGATCTATTGCTATCTGTGTTGCGATGCTCTAGTTTTTCGTACCCGAGAAATCCCTTGCAGCCTTATATTGCCATGGCCACCTCCTATTACCTGTTGTTTGGTAGATAGTGGGACTTGCGCGTCGTAGCCGCTTGCTCAAGTGCTGTTGCGTGTTGTCAAATGCCCCAGTTGTTGGAGCCTTGCCACATGTTGTTGTTTGGAGATGATCTTAGTTTTTACTTATTGTTCACTTTAATTCCTGTTTAACAACTAAAATTGAAATAAGCAGAGGCATCGGTGGGTGATAGATAATATTTGGTTTCCGAACGCCCACTTGTGTCCCGTAAGACCCCGAGTACTTGATACCTGTTCCTTGATTTATCGCGCTATCCACATCCGGGAGGTATATGGGACCCCCCTGAGCCAGAGCTTGATTCATTCTTATTTCTTGGGGCCACAAACTAGTTTGAGGTTTTATTTACGATCCTGTACTTATGCCATGCTACTTTCTGTATTTACATTTGTGCGAGGAGCACACTGTACTGTTTAGGATCGTGGCACGATTCCGCGGTGTCGACAAGCCCAGCCACACTTTCGGGTTCCCAGTCGTTCACAGCCGTCCCCACAACCTTAAGCCCGTCTCGGAGCCGGCCGGCTTCGTTGCGGGTTCTACTTAAGGGGTGGCCCCCTGAAATATTTTTGAATCCTGTGATTGTTCAGTCGTGAAAGCCTCGTTGGGTTTTGTTTTGGTTTTTCCGAGGTTGATCGAGCGTGTGTTGCTATTGGTGCACCCCGGCCGGGTAAAACTTTCTGAAAGCCGTGTCCGCGGATATGGACGACTTGGAGCACAGTATCTCGATCATAGACAAGCATAACTAAAGTTTATTGCTGTAAATTTGACTTTATAATGACTAGTAATCAGCTTCACTATAACGGAATGGCTAATTAATACTGCCCACCACTGCTTGTTGGAGTGTCGCTTGCGACCTTTGTACCTGACTAGTAAGTATTGCAACTACAACGGAATGGCTGAATAAAGTACCAACAACTGCTGGGTTTTGGGTTATCTCATGCTAATTGTATCTGACTAGTAAGTGTTGCCACTATAACGGAATGATTAACTAAAAGTGCCCACTGCTTATTTTATCAGGATGATTATCTATACCTGACTAGTAATTGCGGCAACGATAACCGAATAAATAAAATTGCCAACGGTGTGAGTTCCTCGGTTGACTTCCTCGTTTGGTCTCGAGGGGGAAACACCAGGATGGGTTTGGTTGGTGTTAGTTTCAGGTTGGATCCGGATAGGTCCTTCTTACCCCTCTCTGATAATCGCCAGTTGTATCGAGTCTCTATAGGTTGTTTAGTGCATGCTGCCGCTGCCGCCTCAGTCCACCATACCTATGTAGGCGAGGACCGCCGAATTCTAGCCTCGCCGTGTACTGGCCTCAGTACTGACGCTCCTTCTTTTTCCTTTGCCCTTTGTCGGCACCCCTTTTGTTTAAGCAGGTTTTGAGATCGACGTCGTTAGCGGGGTTACCCTTCCGGCTTTGGCGGGGTTATGGACGCCATTGTTTATTCTTGGGGCTCTTAGCCCCATTTGCTTCTTGTCCGTAGTCGGACTCTACCGTTTTCAAGGTGATTTGGATCTTGTATATTATATCTGTATTCTTGACTCTTTGAGTCGTTTGTTATATCTCATTACATGGGTCCCATCGAGGACTGTTGTGTAATGTTATTACCGTTTTCCACCCGCGAAAGTGCTGGTAGCCACCTTTGAATCGTTTCTATGCGGTTTGGCGAATTTTGCTCAAACTTGCATAGGCCCGATCTGAGGGTGTTCTGAGTGGTATCGAGCCGCGGTTGCGATACCCACAAGTCCGACTGTAGGATAACCTAGCTAACGGCCGAAGTAGAGTGTCAAAACTATTTTGCAAAATCGGTTGGATAGTTCTGACTAGGTCTGATTTTACTCCTTACCCCTCTGCTGTTCTCCTCTTACCTCTACGTGTTTTGAATCCGCCCTCTTCCCTTTCTTCGCGTCCAGGAATTCTCGTGGTTGGGTTTCCGTCGTACCTTCAGGGTTTCGCTTCTCCCTTTTGTAACGGAGGTGCTACGATCATCAATCTGCAACTTGTCTGTTGTACCCTTCCTCCAATCTTTTGTTCTTGACCTCTTTATCCATATGTGTTCCTTGCTGGATATCAGTGTCGTTGAAAAACATATGAGAAGGACGAGCTTTGGTGAAGTTGGAGTCGACCTTGAGCATGTGTTGTTCATGCCAATGGAACCATCGCGAAACCTAATCAGGGTGTCTTTCATACATTTTCTGTTGTATCTTCCGGTGTTTTTCGATGTGATGACATCCTCTACGCCAGATCCGATGCAGAGTCTGCATCACTCCTTTGTTCCGAACCTCGTTTGTCGAGATCTTCAGTCTGATTCCGAGAGTTGGTTGCTTAATCCGCCTATTCGTGTGCAGAGTAATGGTTTGAGTGCGGGATGGAGTAGCTACCCTACCACTGCTCTTATCATTCGCTCTTGTACGTCGAATCAGTGGATCCAGCAGTTGTACTCCGTCCATGGAAGTTAGAGGAGTCCTTATCTTCAACTTCGTCCTTTGTTTCCCCGGAGTGTTCTCCCGACAATCAAGAACAACGAACCTTTGTTGGTGGTGTCGCCAATTTCAAGATGGAAGAAGGAACCCTCGTTAGTGTTGCCGCGAGGATCTACACAAAGCGAGAAGACGCAGATCGCCGACCTTTCTTTCCGGTACCATGAGGCGGATCTCGAGGGCGAGATCCATTGTTAGTGGTGTCGAATTGTGGCATCCCGCAAAACCACTACTAGAAAATCGCGTTGAATTTGTGCATTGCATCATAATTACATCATCATGCATATTAATTTTACCTGAAAACTATGTTGCGAAAGACTATGGTTTTCCGAAACTAGCCCTCCTTCTATTTCAAATTAAACCCCGGTTGCTTCCGGAATATTTTGTTTGTCCAAAAAATAGTTACAAAATGAATTGCAAATTAAATAAGATGTTATGTTATTTTTAGTGGGGCAGTCGAACGGGCCGAGTAGACCCGAACGACCACCTGCTTTTCATCGTCCCACCACCCCATCTAAATCCTAATCCCACCTAAAACTCTACCCATCCTCTTTGGCCACATCACCCCACCCAATGGATAGTCTCCACCTCACCCTCTCCCTCTCCTCCCCCACTCCCTAGCTGCCACGTGGCCTAGCCCTCACTCTCCACCAACCCCCCCAGCTGGCCCCTCACCACACACCCGCCCTGGCCTCACGCGCGCGCGCTCTCCTCTCAGCACACGCGGTCCACCCCCTGGCCCACGCGGGACCTGCCTTCCCTGGCCGCTTGTCCCCCCTGGCCCACCGCGCCTGCCTCCCCCACGCGCCCTTCCTCTTCCTCGGCTCGCCCCTCCTCCCTCTGCCCAACACGCAACCGCCCGACGCGGCCCTCCTCCTGCGCCCGCGCCGCTCCCCCAACCTCGCCCCTCATGGCCAGCTACGCCCGCCTCCCGTGACCCAGCCTGCGACCGCCTCCAGACCCTGCGCCTACCCCCCCCCCTCGCAGCTCTCGCCCGCATGCCTCCCCGCGCTCACCCGCGCTCCGCCCCAGTCGCTCTCCGTCCCGCGCGCCAGGCTCCCTCCGCCTCGGCCCGGCCGCCGTGCTCCGTCCCCGCCCGAGGCCGCCCGGCCCGCCTCTGCGACCCTCGCCGCCTCCACGCCCGCCGGTCAACGCCCGCCTCGCTCCCCGCAAGCACCCACGCCGCCTAGCTCCTCAGCCGCTTGCCTCCGGTCGACATGGCCGCAACCGCCCTCGCCCGCGCCTCGGCCAGCTGCCCGCCTCCTGCTCGCGCCGCCCGCCCTCACAGGGCGCCCTCGCCTCGCCGTCTCCCAGGCCGCACCACGTCGCCCGCAGCGCCGTTCGACCCGCCGGGCCCGCTGAGCCCGACCTGCAGCCCGCCCTTCTCGGTGGTTTCCTCGGCGGAGCCCGCGACGCCCGTGACGCCCATCGCGTCGAGTGCCGCCCGTGGGCTCATAGCGTCGACCGATGGATGCTGTTTGGTTGATCGAGCCCACAAGATCTTCTATATACTTGACTCGCAAGTTCGACCCCGAGGATGACCGACGCCAAGATCGCCTCACGGACGCGTCACGGTTTTTGGAGGAACTCTCGGACGCCAAGTTTGCCTCGTGAACCCCCAAGACCCGGACCCTGATGACCATGATCTCCTGCGAGCAGCGAGTCCTTCGGGGTGAAACCAACGAGATCTACCCCGGACGCCAAGACCGCCGACAACGGAACCGTGACACCCCAAGGTCTTCCCCAGATTCGATGCGAAGGACCACGGATGCGACAAGGTCTACCTCATGGACACCGAGAACTTCCCCCTGAACGCCACGACCGTCGACATGACCGAGACCCCGATGCGACAAGACCGATCCCGGAGTCCGAGAACGATCCCGCCGAGACCAATCCGTCGAACCCTGGACCCTGGGACCGACCCCGAACCCCGGAACCCCAAGTTCGTCGAGACCCTAATGTGTGAACCTCTCCCCAAAAATCCTAATTTCATAATATAATACAATTGTTGCACATCAAATCATTCATCTCGCATGCATATCATGTGGTTTGGGGGCCTTCTGCCGATTCACCATATAATTAAATATGGGGCCCATATGCGGGCAAATCTAGTCTCATATTGGCCTCATTTAAACTTGTGTAGCGAACCGGTATCTTATCTTGCCTTGTTATAACAACATGTAAATTGCGGGGGTTCTAAACAACATGAACCATTCAATTAATTGTCGGGGCCCCGGTTCCGCTTAATATGACCTAATTACACCGCATCTTTGCCATGCCATACATCATACATGCATCATGCCGATCTTCTGCCGTTGTATTAAATATTGCATCCGATGTTTCTTCTAGTGTTTGGTTCTTCGCGGATAAGGCCGTTGAGTTGATGCGAGTACTGACCCGATCTTCGGTTGAACCTTCGACAATGTTTTCAGGCGAGCATCCCCCCCTTTCTACCTATCTTACTTTTATAGTATTTATTCCCGCCTGTTGATCTATTGCTATCTGTGTTGCGATGCTCTAGTTTTTCGTACCCGAGAAATCCCTTGCAGCCTTATATTGCCATGGCCACCTCCTATTACCTGTTGTTTGGTAGATAGTGGGACTTGCGCGTCGTAGCCGCTTGCTCAAGTGCTGTTGCGTGTTGTCAAATGCCCCAGTTGTTGGAGCCTTGCCACATGTTGTTGTTTGGAGATGATCTTAGTTTTTACTTATTGTTAACTTTAATTCCTGTTTAACAACTAAAATTGAAATAAGCAGATGCATCGGTGGGTGATAGATAATATTTGGTTTCCGAACGCCCACTTGTGTCCCGTAAGACCCCGAGTACTTGATACCTGTTCCTTGATTTATCGCGCTATCCACATCCGGGAGGTATATGGGACCCCAGAGCGAGCTTAATTCATTCTTATTTCTTGGGGCCACAAACTAGTTTGAGGTTTTATTTACGATCTGTACTTATGCCATGCTACTTTCGTATTTACATTTGTGCGAGGAGCACACTGTATTTAGGATCGTGGCACGATTCGCGGTGTCGACAAGCCCAGCCACACTTCGGGTTTCGATCGTTCTGGCCGTCCCCACAACCTTAAGCCGTCTCGGGCCGGCTTCGTTGCGGAGTTCTAAGGGTGGCCCCTGAAATATTTCGAATCCTGTGATTGTTCGATCGTGAAAGCCTCGTTGGGTTTTGTTTTGGTTTTCGAGGTTGATCGAGCGTGTGTTGCTATTGGTGCACCGGGGTAAAACTTTCAAAGCCGTGTCGCGGATATGGACGACTTGGAGCAGATATCTCGATCATAGACAAGCATAACTAAAGTTTATTGTTGTAAATTTGACTTTATAATGACTAGTAATCAGCTTCACTATAACGGAATGGCTAATTAATACTGCCCTGCGCTTGTTGGAGTGTCGCGACCTTTGTACCTGACTAGTAAGTATTGCAACTACAACGGAATGGCTGAATAAAGTACCAACAACTGCTGGGTTTTGGGTTATCTCATGCTAATTGTATCTGACTAGTAAGTGTTGCCACTATAACGGAATGATTAACTAAAAGTGCCCACTGCTTATTTTATCAGGATGATTATCTATACCTGACTAGTATTTGCGGCAACGATAACCGAATAAATAAAATTGCCAACGGTGTGAGTTCCTCGGTTGACTTCCTCGTTTGGTCTCGAGGGGGAAACACCAGGATGGGTTTGGTTGGTGTTAGTTTCAGGTTGGATCCGGATAGGTCCTTCTTACCCCTCTCTGATAATCGCCAGTTGTATCGAGTCTCTATAGGTTGTTTAGTGCATGCTGCCGCTGCCGCCTCAGTCCACCATACCTATGTAGGCGAGGACCGCCGAATTCTAGCCTCGCTGTCTTGGCCTCGATCTTGGACGCTCCTTCTTTTTCCTTTGCCCTTTGTCGGCACCCTTTGTTTAAGCAGGTTTTGAGATCGGCGTCGTTAGCGGTTACCCTTCGGCTTGCTGGCAGGGTTATGGACGCCATTGGTTATTCTTCAGGGCTCTTAGCCCCATTTGCTTCTTGTCTGTAGTCGGACGCTCTACCGTTTTCAAGGTGATTTGGATCTTGTATATTATATCTGTATTCTTGACTCTTTGAGTCGTTGTTATATATATCTGTTCTGTGGGTCCCATCAAGGACTGTTGTGTAATGTTATTACTTCGTTTTCCACCCGCACGAAAGTGCCTGGTGGCCACCTTTGAATCGTTTCTATGCGGTTTTGGCGAATTTTGCTCAAACTTGCATAGGCCCGATTCTGAGGGTGTTACACGGGGCTTTCATGTGAACCCATTGGTAAAGTCAGTGTGGATGTGTTATTCGGCACAAGAGATAACTGCAGAGCAGAAAATTTAGAGTTTGAAGTGGTGGATCTAGATAGTTGTTATCATGCTTTACTCGGACGGCCAGCATTGGCCAAATTCATGGGCACCTGTCATATAAGTTATCTGAAAATGAAGCTACCCGGACCACAAGGAGTGATAACAATAGCAGGGGATTACAAGAAGTCAATGGAGTGTGCTTCAGCCGGGTCAAATTTGGCCGAATCATTGGTTATAGCAAGAGAAAAAATAAGAATTCAGGAGGTAGCAGCCTCGCTCGATCGGCCTGTGAACATGTCGGCACTAGCCAACCCGCATGGCGGTGTCTCTTTTCACCGACTAAAAGCGAAGAAGTTTCGGATAGATGAGCAATTCACGAGCGTCTGTTACTATTGGTGCAGCTGACGCTAAATAGGAAAGCGAGCTCACCAACTTCCTCCGTGAGAATCGGGACATATTTGCTTGGTCAACTCGGGATCTGCAAGGTGTTCCGAGGAGTTGGTGAGCACTCTTTGAATGTAAGACCAGGAGCAAGGCGGTGAAGCAACCTCTCCGCTTCAGAAGGCAGGAGAAAAATAATAGGGATGAAATAGCTCGGCTCCTCGCGGGGGTTCATCATGGAGGTCTTTGTATCCGGATTGGTTGTCAAATCCGGTGCTAGTAGAAAAGAAGAAAGATGATCCCAATGTGGCCATTGTGTGGCGAATGTGTATCGGTTACACGAACCTGAACAAGGCGTGTCCAAAAGATCCTTTTCCATTACCTAGAATAGACCAAGTCATTGATTCGACCGCTGGTTGCGAGTTATTGTCATTTGTAGACGCGTATTCTGGTTTCCACCAAATACCGTTAAATCCGGCTGATCAAATAAAGACCGCGTTTATTACCCCGTACGGGGCTTATTGCTATCGCACAATGCCATTCGTCCTACGAAACGCAGGAGCAACATATCAGAGATGCATGCAAAAATGTCTACACGATCAAATAGGAAAAAATGTACAAGTATACGTAGATGACGTATTCATCAAAACCAAGGAAAGCAAAACGTTACTAGAAGATATACGACAGACTTTCGCGAACCTGAGAAGGTTCCGAATGAAGCTTAATCCGGAAAAATGCACGTTTGGCGTGCTGGCAGGAAAACTACTCGGTTTTCTCGTATCTAGCCGAGGTATAGAGGCTAACCCAACAAAGATAAAGGCAGTAGAAAGAATGGAATTGCCAAGATGTTTAAATGATGTACAAAAATTCACGGGTTGTCTAGCCTCCCTCAGCCGGTTTGTATGTCGGCTGGGAGAGAAGGCACTACCACTATATCAGCTGATGAAGAAATCAGATAAATTCATTTGGACTCCACAAGCGGACAGTGCATTTCATGAGTTGAAAAAGATGTTGGTCACAGCACCCATTTTGGCTTCTCCACTGTCAAAGGATCCTATGTTGCTATATATATCGGCTACCAACAGAGTAGTAAGTGTTGTAGTTGTAGTAGAACGACTTGAAGATAATAGGTCGGTACAGAGGCCGGTGTATTATTTAAGTGAGGTGTTATCCACTTCAAAGCAGAATTACACACATTATCAGAAGATGGCTTATGGAGTGTATATGTCGGCAAAAAAGCTTAAACACTACTTTGAAGAGCACACCATCAAAGTGATATGTGAAGCGCCCATAGCCGACATATTGAGCAACAAAGATGCAAGTGGAAGAATAGCAAAATGGGCAATCGAGTTGTCACCGTACGCTCCACAATTTGATAGGAGAGATGCAATCAAATCTCAAGCGGTCGCCGACTTCTTCGTAGACTGGGCCGAAGTGCAGTATGAGCCACCATTACCAGAACCGAATTATTGGACGATGCATTTCGATGGTTCCAAATTAAGAAATGGTTTGGGGGCAGGAATAGTGTTAACCTCGCCTAAAAGATCGGTGAAATATATGTGCTACAAATACATTTTGCCGCATCCAACAACGTAGCCGAATATGAAGCACTGGTCCATGGACTGAAAGTAGCAAAAGAGATTGGCATACGCCGAATCTTATGCTATGGGGATTCGGATCTAGTAGTACAGCAAGTCTCAGGCAATTGGGATGCATTAGATGCCAATATGGCTTTATACAGATTTCATGTGCAAAAGATCAGTGGATACTTCGAAGGATGTGAATTTCACCACATACCTCGGGCAGAAAATGATGCCGCAGACACATTGTCAAAACTCGGATCAACCCGGATCAATTCCCGGGTATTGCCCTGGAACACCTCAGGAAACCATCAATAATCCCATCACCAGAATCCGAATCCATCTTTATTCCGGCAAACTCAGCAGAAGATAATGCACCGATGGAAGTAGACCAGCAATATGACTCGGAACCCCCCAAGAGGAGGACAGCAGAAGTAAGCACAATTATGGAGGAGGCCGAGGTAGATATGTCGGCAGGAAACATGGAAATAGACAGTGAGATCACACCAGAAAAAGTCACACCGCTATGGGCGCAACCCATATTCTCTTACCTTAAAGACGGGATGTTGCCGAGTAATGAAATATTAGCAAGACAAACTGTAAGGAGAGCAAAAGCTTACACGATCATAAACAATGAGCTGTATAAAATAAGCGTCACAAGCGTATTGCAAAAGTGTGTGAGTTCGGCAGAAGGCCAGGAGATCCTCCTAGATATACATCAAGGAGAATGTGGGCACCATGCCTCATCTCGTGCCTTGGTAGCAAAAGCATTCAGACATGGATTTTATTGGCCGACGGCCCTAAAAGAAGCCAAAGAGTTGGTTGAAAAATGCAATGGTTGTCAGAGATATGCAACCAAAATACATATGTTGTCGGCCGAGTTGAAAACAATACCCATCACTTGGCCATTTTCTGTGTGGGGCTTAGATATGGTGGGACCATTTAAGCCGGCACGAGGGGGAATGACCCACATATTGGTTATGGTGGACAAGTTCACAAAATGGATTGAAGTAAAACCAATAAAAAAATGCGATGGGCCCTCAGCAGTGAAATTTCTCAAAGATATTATTTTAAGATATGGTTATCCGCACAGTATTATTACAGATAATTGCACAAACTTTGCAGAAGGAGCTTTCGCCAGATTTTGCAGAGAGAAACACATAAGACTAGATGTTGCCTCCGTGGCTCACCCAGCATCTAATGGGCAAGTGGAAAGGTCTAATGGCCTAGTATTGTCAGGTATAAAACCACGACTTATTGAACCGCTGCAAAGGTCGGCAGGATGTTGGATTGAGGAACTCCCAGCCGTATTATGGAGCCTCAGGACTACCCCGAATAGATCGACAGGTTATACACCATTCTTTCTGGTATACGGGGCAGAGGCCGTGCTTCGGTAGACATAATACATGACTCGCCAAGAGTTACTCAATATACAACCTCAGAGGTGAATGAAATAGCTCGGCAAGATACTGTAAACCTGCTAGAAGAAGCCAGAGAACTGGCACTATCACGATCAGCTATTTATCAGCAGAACTTGCAACGATATCACATCAAGAAGGTGAATCCAAGGGTTTTCAAAGAAGGGGATTTAGTCCTTCGACTGGTACAACGCACGGCCGGCATGCACAAGCTGTCACCCCCATGGGAGGGACCATTCATCGTGAGCAAAGCATTGCATAACGACGCCTATTATCTAATCGACGCTCAATCCTCCGGAAGGAACAAGGCAGACAAAGCTGGCGAAGAAACGAAGCGGCCATGGAATCTAGCTTTGCTTCGTCCATTTTACTCATAGCATAGTATCTCGAGGTCAAGAACCAATGATGTATTAAACCTCGGTATCCAGAGCAGTGACTCGGGGACTGCCATATGTTATTCCAGTTTCATATTATGTATTTGAACCTCGGCACCCAGAGCAGTGACTCGGGGACTGCCGTATGTTATTTCAATATCATCTTATGTATTAAACCTGGGCATCCAGAGCAGTGACTCGGAGACTGCCATATGTTATTTCAGTTTCATGTTATGTATTTGAACCTCGGCACCTAGAGCAGTAACTCGGGGACTGCCGTATGTTATTTCAATATCACCTTATGTATTAAACCTCAGCACTCAGAGTAGTGACTCGGGGACTGCCATATGATACCCAGTGTTATGTTGAGCATTAGAACTCGACGCCCTGGGCAGCACCTCAATAACGGTCTTACATTATTTCTGAAATTTGCTTTACACATTAGACTTCGGCGCAATAGGCAGTAACTCAGGATAAGAGCAGAGCAATGTGGTATGATATTCGAGGATCACACCCAGATTACTCGGATAAACCACGAGAAAACAAAGACAAAGATACATCCTAAAAACAGGAAATCACGGGTCAACAAAGCAAGAATTCGGATGAAAACCACTTAAACAAAATTATAGCATCTGCAAACATATATGTCGCAGCAGTACACGGCAAAAGAAATTCAGGTCATACAGGAAATGGTAACTTGTTCCACGTAAATCATACGCCCGGCATGCCAGGGATAAGGAATAACTTAAGAGGCGAATTGCAGCGGTTGGATGCTCCGAAGTAGGCGGAGCCTCGGCCGAGGTTGCCTCGCCCTCCGTAGACCCAGGTGCAACTTCAGCAGAAGCCCGAGGATGCTCAGGAGCATCAGTTTGTGCAGTTGAATGACCAGTACCCTTGGAGGAGGACCGCGCATCACCGTCACTGTCCGAGCTTGAACTGGAGCTCCCAGATGTGGCCGAGTCATCCTCACCCTCCCCTTGCTCAGCTGAATTGTTATCCGAGGCATCTTCAACTATAACCTCGTCGTCCGGGTTTGGAAGGAAACTCGGACCTTCATTCCAGGTATGCACATAGGCATACTCAACAAGCTGGAAGGCGCGAGCTTGCCGAAGAGCAACAAAAGTGGGGTACTCAACCCAGCGGGAACCAGTGCGCAAATTTCTCAGGATATCAAGAGAAATGTCTTCATACCATGACATGATGACAGTAAGGGCCATATCAGTGCCAGCGCGCCCGGTTGATTCCCTCCAGAGACTTAGTTGCCTCTCAGATGCCATCAGTCTTTTTACCAGTAATTCGACCTCGTTGATATCAGGAGTCCCAGAAGTGTTCGGCCAAAGAACTTGGTAAGCTCGAATAGCTGCTTGCACCAAATCCCGGCCCATAATCTTCATTGGACCAACTGCGGCACCAACAGCAACCAGGAAATCCTCCATTGAATACTCCGAGTCAGCGGCAACAGGAACACCTCGGCGCACACGAGCTGCAAGAACCGCTTTAGAACTCACATCCTCAGCTTCGGGAAAATGATCTGCGCAAAACACGAACGTGTCAGGTGGCAGCAGGGACAAAAAAGAAAAATATAATTCGGCCGTGCTAAGAAGCTTACGATGAATGTAACTCATCATTATCTGAAGGTCTTTGGCCCAATCGATCTTGCTCTTCTCAAAACGAGCAATTTCCTCGCTCAATCCCTGAGTTTTCAGTTCGGCAGCCTCGAGGAGTTCTTTATTCTTCTGCAGCTCCAAAGCTAGCCGATTCTTCTCCTCGGAAAATTCCTGGTCGACCTTTTCTAGTTCGGATTTCTGAGAGAGCTTAAGGGTATCCACCTCGGCTCGCAGGCAAGCTATTTCATCATCTTTTTCTTGTAGCTGCGCCGAATGAATAGCGCTTTGTTCTAAAAAATGCAGCATCACGTCAGGCATGGGCGTGCAATCTTGGTGGGACGCTACAAAGGTTTGCAACTCGGCTTTACCAAAGCCAAACGAAATACAAAAGCTTAGCACACATGTTAAAGGGGAAAAGGTGTAAGATAAAAGGGAAAATAACCTTCCAAGCTATTGACTTTCTTCTCAAGACGAATGTTGAGATTATTAATATTACCTGTTCACCAAAAAAGTGAGCCGGCATCTCGCGGACAAATCAATAAGAACGTCGAGAATAACGAAAAGGAACTATCGACTTACCAGCCTTTTTTACCACAGGAAGGATTTTCTCATACTTTTCCTCCAGTTTGCGGTGCAAAAAAAGCAACCTCTGAAATTCGGCAGTTCGCCGGTCATGTGCAACCTGAACAATGGAGCAAAACGATAAATGAATACTCAAAGCTAAACCAGATCCGAGTCAAGAGAAACTTAACTCGGATCTAGGTGGCTGGATATTCGAAGCTAAACCAGATCCGAGTCAAGCAAAACTTAACTCGGATCTAGGTGGCTGGATATTCGAAGCTAAACCAGATCCGAGTCAAGCGAAACTTAACTCGGATCTAGGTGGCTGGATATAAAACAAATCTAGTCGGATATAAATTCGAACTCTAGAAATGAAGTTAGATTAAGTAAAGCATCATTAAACTTCCAAGCATATAACAAGTTATTTCCTTGCAAGTTTCGGGGACTAGAGCATATAGTAACATCTGGGCAACTAATCTAAAAACTACGCAAAACAGCAATTACCTCATTTATCTTGTTGGTATCAAGGATGAACTTGGCAGCTTGATTGAAACGGCCACTAATGTCGGAAAGCTGAAAGGGCTGGATGATTGGATTACCCTCAAACTGATCAGCAGCATTCCAATTATTGGCGTACTCCACCAATGAGACTGTTCCCACCGCCGTCAGAGTTAGGACTTTACCCAGTATGTTGTGTAAACATGCGTCATGAGGCTTTTATGAAGAGCAAGTTGGGTGCTGACAACCGAGGTAACGGAGGCTTTGGTAGGCGCAGTTCCTTTGCGCAGCACGTCGGCAATACTCGGCTGAGAAGAGCCGACAAGACCTTTCTGGGAAGAGGGGGCCTTGGTGGCAATAGTTTTCCTTGCCTTAGAAGAGGCATCAGCCGAAGCCGATACCTCAGTAATGGGAACGGTGTCTTTAGGAGCAGCAGGAGACACGGTCGCAGAAGGCACCGAGATAATGACCTCTTCGGCTAGGGCTGGAGTTGATGTAGAGATTGCTGGGGGAGATAGAGGCTCAGTTGAGGCGCTCGGACCAACAGAGGCGGCAACGGGTTCGACGGGAGTCTCGGAGGGCCGAATGGAATCGATGTCGACAAAAGGACTTTCAGGCACGTCGCGATGAGGCGGCCGATTGAGCTGAAGGAGAGGCAGCACGAGCAGGACTGGGAATCCTAGTATCTTCAACGGGCGGAGGAGACGGCGGCCGAATCGGACGGCTGGTCATGCTAGGACCACCGGGCTTAACAGAAAGCGGAACGCTGCGAAAATAAAAAAGAAAAAAGGGTGTCAGGATGAAAAACAGAAAGAGAGAAACAAGAAATACGAGCAAAAGGAACTTACCCTGCGACCCCAGGCATGGTCTTGCGCCTGGGAGGATTCGGAGCAGATTTCTTCATTCGTTTCTTGGGGACCGCCTCTGAGGCACTAGCAGAAGCCCCGCGTTTCCCCGAGATAACAGGAGGTCGGGAAGCAATAGGCTCGGCGTCGTGAACCTGACCGGCCGGATTAGCTGGGAAAGTAGAAGCCGGAAATGCATAATAAATAGGCATTGCGGCAACTACCTCAAGAACTTGGACCTCGTCCGAATCACCTTCCTCCTCGAGGGCCGAGGTCTTGCCACGAGCTCGAGCCGGGGCAGGATCCGACTTAGGGACGAACTCCTCCGAGTCCGGTTCACCAGTATCCGGGGTGCTCCGGTCCGCAGGCCACGGAAGCAACAAAACTTCGGCATCATCATTCTTCTGCTCTGCGAACCTCTGCAAGACAAGAAAAAATAAAATTAGCGAAAACCGTTACGAAAACAATTGAATAGCAGAGCGTTATTGATTAAGCTTACTTCGGGAGGCGGACGATCGCGGGTGAACGGTTTCAATCCCCAAGCCCAATCCTCAGGCATATCCGTCTTGAAGATAGCTCAGACACGCTTATAGATAAGATAATTGTCCAGCTCCACGGTCGAGACTCGGTTAGGGTCAAGAGGACCGCTCATGTAGCATAGTTTGTGAGTCCGCTTCTGGAATGGGCAGATTCGGCTACTGATAAAGGTAGCCATCAGGTCTTCGCCGCATAACCCGACACGGATCAGCTCTTTAAGCCGAATCTCAAAGGCCCCGGCCAAGGCATGACTTTTCCTCGGATTGTAAGTCCAATTCACCTTAGAAGGCGGACCAATGGAGAAGGCAGGGAGCCGAATCTTGTCCTCCGTCCCTCTGTTCTTGACGTAAAAGAAGGATTTGTGCCACTTCTTGCACGACTCTAGCCCGGTGACACGAGGAAATACGGATTTCCTCCGAGGTGTAATGGACGCTGCCCCACATTGATTAAGCAGTTTCTGGAAAGGGTGCAGAGACTTGTCAGGGACTACGTTAGAACGAATCTGGACGAACTTCGACCAGACATGCACGGACGGCCATGGGCCGAAGTATCCCTCCGAGGCGGAGATAAAAGCAGAAAGAGAAGCGATGGCAGTCGCAGGAAGATGATGCGGCTAAAGGCCGAAGTAGTCGACAAACTCACTAGCAAAATCACTGAGAGGGAGACTAAAGCCACGCGCGAAGTGCGACATAAAAACTACATACTCGCCTGTGGCATCCCGCAAAACCACTACTAGAAAATCGCGTTGAATTTGTGCATTGCATCGTCATCATCATGCATTGTTTGCCAAAACTATTTTCGCAACACCCGTTTTGTTTTCTAAAACGCCCCCTCTTGATTCAAACATCAAAATCCGGATCGCCGGAATATTTTGTTTTGCCCGATATCGGTTTGCAAAAGCTTTGTTTGAAATAAATAACATTTATATTTATTTTAGCGGGCGGTCGAGCGGGCGAATGACCCGACGACCACCCTGCATTTAATCGGTCCATTCAATCCAAATTTCACCTAAATCCTTTTCCCACCTAAAACTCTACCCACCTCCTGCCTCATCCCGGCCAATCGCCAACCGACACATCAGCAACCCCAAACCCCCCCACCAACCGTGGGCTGCCACTTGGCTCACCCCCCCCTCTCTCCCTCTCTTTCCACCCCATCCCCCCCACCCACCGCACACACGCCTCGCCTTTTTCCCCCCAACCCCCGCCTGGCCGCGCCCCCCCTGTCTCCCTGCCCCGTGGGCCCCACGCGGTCACCCCCACCTCCCCTGGCAGCTGGCACCCTCCCCAGAAAACCCTCCCCCCAGGCCGAACCTTCCCTGGCCCCGCGGGACCCACCCGCCAGCCTCCCCTGACCCGGTCCAACCTCCTCTCCTGCCCTTGACTACACACGTGCGCTTCGCCGGGCCCCGCCACGCCTGGTCCCACCCCAACGCCCACACTCCCACGCTCCTCTCCCTCTCCTTCCTCCGTCCCCAGACCCCTCGCCTCTCCCTCCGCTGCCCAGCCGCCCTCCCTCCCCGCCTCCCCGGGCCGTAGCCGGCCAGCTCAGCTTGCCGCCCGCCGCCACCGCTCGCCGATGGCCAGCGACCGCGTCCTCGTCTCCGCCTCGCCCCGCTGCGCCGTCACCTCCGCGCCTCGCCGCCCTCCCACGGGCCCTCGCCCTCGCCCGCCTCCGAACCGCCTCACGGCGTGCGGCGCCCTCGAGCTTCGTCGGCCAGCAAGCTTGCCGTGCCGAGCCGCTCCGCCCGCTCCTCCACTCAGCTCGCGCCGCGCGCAGCCGGTCCGCCAGCACCCTCACTCGCCTCGCCGCTCCTCCGCCTCCGCCTCCGCCCGCGCTGCCACCGCCACGGCGCTAAGCCCGCCACGCCGCCAGCGACGCGACCCCAAGCCTCCGCCGCGGTGGCCTCGCCTCCGGCCGCCATGTGCTTGTGGGCGTGCTTACAGATGGGGTTGATGCTGTCGCTTGAGAAGCGTGCGGCTACCACGAGTTGCGAACCTTCGCCCGACGGGATCTGCAGAGTACCAAGTCCGACCCTCGCGAGACGCCAAGTTCCTTCATGGACCACGAGGTCGAACCTCGATCGACAAGATCGCCTCGGGCCGAGAACCCCAACCCAAAGAGGACGGAAACCGCAAGACCTTCTTCCCGAACCCGAGGGTCCCTCGACAAGACCGTCTCGTCACAAGAGCCCCGATGACCTTTGTCACCAAGATCTGCATCGCTGCATGTTCGTCGACCAATAAGGGAGGTGGAACCCGATGGGGCCGGTACCAACAAGATCGACCGCCGGACGCCAAGCATTTCATCCCGGACACCAAGATCTGCATCCCGAACGCCAAGACCGACCGGCACGGTACCGACAAGATCTGCATGCGACTAGAACGCCCCGACCAGGTCGGACCCAATGCGCCCCGACGCCGAACCAAGTACTCCCTCGTGAACGCCAAGGACTACCTCTGATGTTCGAGAACGAGCCCGCCGAGAACGCTTCCGTCGAACCTCGTCGATCCCGTCGAACCCTGGACCCCGAGACCGACCCCGAACCCCGAACCCCCCGGAACCTCAAGTCCGTCGAGAACCCTAAATGTGTGACCCTTTTCCTCGAACCCTATTTTTATAACATGACAACTTGTTGCATTTTTAATTGTCATCTCGCATGCATTCATGTGGTTTGGGGGCCTTATGCCGATTCACCTAATAAGTAAATATGGGGCCCATATGCGGGCAAATCTAGCCTTATATTGGCCTCATTTAAACATGTGTAGCGAACCGGTTCCATCTGTTGTCTCGCTAAACAACATTTAAATTGCGGGGAATCTAAATAACTTGAACCACTTGAATAATTGTCGGGACCCTGGTTCCGCTTAATATGACCTAATTGCATCGCATCTTGCCATGCCATGCATCATACATGCATCATGCCGATCTTCTGCCGTTGTATTAAATATTGCGTCCGGTGTTTCTTCTAGTGTTTTGCTTCTTCACGGATAAGGCCGTTGAGTTGATGTGAGCTTCGCCCCGACCTTCGGGTTGACCCTTCGACAATGTTTTCAGGCGAGCATCTCCCCCTTTCTACCTATCTTACTTTTATAGTCTTTATTCCCTCCTGTTGATCTATTGCTATCTGTGATGCGATGCTTTAGTTTCCGTACCTGTGATATACCGTGCAGCCCTATATTGCCTTTGACACACCCTATTACCTGTTGTTTGGTAGATAGTTGGACTTGCGTGTCGTAGTTGCTTGCTCAAGTGCTGATGTGAGTCGTCATACGCCACAGTTGCTGTTGTATTGCCGCATGTTGATGTTGGAGATGATTCTAGTTTTACTTATCGTCACTTTAAATTCTGTTTAACAACTAAAATTGAAATAAGCAGAGGCATCGGTGGGTGATAGATAATATTTGGTTTCGAGCCCACTTGTGTCCCGTAAGACCCCGAGTACTTGATACATTCCTTGATTTATCGCGCTATCCACATCCGGAGGTATATGGGACCCCCGAGCGAGCTTGATTCATCTTATTTCTTGGGGCCACAAACTAGTTTGAGGTTTTATTTACGATCTGTACTTATGCCATGCTACTTTTACGTATTTAAATTGTGCGAGTATCGCACCTTTGTCTTGTTAGGATCGGGACACGATTCCGGTGTCGACAAGCCCAGCCACACTTTCGGGTTCCCGATCGTTCACAGTAGTATACCCAAACCTTGAGTCTCGAGTCGGTGGCCGTTGCGGGATCTACTTAAGGTGGCCCCTGAAATATTCTCAATCTGTGATTGTTCGTGAAAGCCTCGTTGGGTTTTGAGTTGGTTTTTCGAGGTTGATCGGCGTGTGTTGCTATTGGTGCACCGGCGGGTAAAACTTTCTGAAAGCCGTGTCCGCGGATATGGACGACTTGGAGCACAGTATCTCGATCATAGACAAGCATAACTAAAGTTTACTGCTATAAATTTGACTTATAATGACTAGTAATCAGCTTCACTATAATGGAATGGCTAATTAATACTGCCCACAAATGCTTGTTTGGTTGTCGCTTGCGACAATTGTATCTGACTAGTAAGTATTGCAACTACATCGAAATGGCTGAATAAAAGTACCAACAACTGCTGGGTTATGGGTTTCTCTCATGCTACCTGTATCTGATTAGTAATTGACGCAACTATAACGGAATGGTTAACTAAAATTGCCCACCGCTTACTTTAACAGGATGATTATCTAAACCTGACTAGTAATTGCTGCAACAATAATCGAATAAGTAAAGCGCCAACTGTGTGAGTTCCTCGGTTGACTTCCTCGTTTGGCCTCGAGGGGGAAACACCAGGATGGGTTTGTTTGGTGTTAGTTTCAGGTTACATCCGGATAGGTCATTCTTACCCCCCTCTAATATCCGCCAGTTGTATCGAGTCTCTATAGGTTGTTTAGTGCACGCTGCCGCTGCCGCTAAGTCCACCATACCTATGTAGGCGAGGACCGCCGAATTCTAGCCTCGCTGTACTAGCCTCAAGATCGACGCTCCTTCTTTTCCTTTGCCCTTTCGGCACCTTTGTTTAAGCGTGTTACGAGATCGACGCCGTTAGCGGGGTTGCCCTTCCGGCTGGGCAGGGTTATGGACGCCATTGGTTATTCTTGAGGCTCTTAGCCCCATTTGCATCTTGTCCGTAGTCGGACGCCTATCATTTTCAAGGTGATTTGGATCTTTGTCTCATATATCAGTATTCTTGACTCTGGAGTCAGTTATATATATCTACATTACGTGGGTCCCATCGAGGACTGTTGTGTAATGTTATTACCGCTTTCCACCGCACGAAAGTGCTGGTGGCACCTTTGAATCGTTTCTATGCGGGTTTGGTGAATTTTCCCAAACTTGCATAGGTCCGATCTGAGGGTGTTACAGAGTGGTATCGAGCTCGGCTTGCGATACCCACAAGTCCAACTTAGGATAACCTAGCTAACGGCCGAAGTAGAGTGTCAAAACTATTTTGCAAAATCGGTTGGATAGTTCTGAATAGGTCTGATTTTACTCCTTACCCCTCTGCTGTTCTCCTCTTACCTCTACGTGTTTTGAATCCGCTCTCTTCTCTCTCTTCGAGTCCAGGATTTCTCGTGGTTGGGTTTCCGTCGTACCTTCAGGGTTTCGCTTTCTTCCTCTTGTAACGGAGGTGCTACGATCATCAATCTGCAACCGGTCTGTTGTGCCCTTCATATGATCTTTTGTTTTTGAGCTCCTTATCCATATGTGTTCCTTGCTGGATATCAGTGTCGTTGAAAAACATATGAGAAGGACGGGCTTTGGTGAAGTTGGGGTTAACCTTGAGCATGTGTTGTTCATGCCAATGGAACCACCGCGGAACCTAATCATTGTGTTTTTCATACGATTTCTGTTGTATCTTCCGGTGTTTCCCGATGTGACGACATCATCTACGCCAGATCCGATGCAGAGTCTGCATCACTCCCTTGTTTCCGAACCTCGCTTGTCGAGATCTTCAGTCTAATCCCGAGAGTCGGTTGCATAATCCGTCTATTCGCGTGCAGAGTAATGGTTTGAGTGTGGGATGGAGTAGCTACCCTACCACGGCTCTTTTCATTCTCTCTTGTACGTCGAATCAGTGGACCCAACAATTTACTCCGTCCACGGAAGTTAGGGGTGGCTATATTTGCGATACCTCTACCTTCGACCTTTTGTTCCCGGAGTGTTCTCTCGACGATCAGGAGCAACGAACCTTTGTTGGTGGTGTCGCCGTTTTCAAGATGAAGAAGGAACCATCGTTAGTGGTGTCGCGAGGATCTACACGAAGCGAGAAGACGCAGATCGCTGACCTTCCTTCCCGGTACCATGAGGCGGATCTCGAGGGCGAGATCCCTTGTTAGTGGTGTCGAATTGTGGCATCCCGCAAAACCACTACTAGAAAATCGCGTTGAATTTGTGCATTGCATCGTCATCATCATGCATTGTTTGCCAAAACTATTTTCGCAACACCCGTTTTGTTTTCTAAAACGCCCCCTCTTGATTCAAACATCAAAATCCGGATCGCCGGAATATTTTGTTTTGCCCGATATCGGTTTGCAAAAGCTTTGTTTGAAATAAATAACATTTATATTTATTTTAGCGGGGCAGTCGAACGGGCCGAATGACCCGAACGACCACCCCAGAATTTAATCGGTCCATTCAATCCAGCCCCACCTAAATCCTTTTCCCACCTAAAACTCTACCCACCCCTTGCCTCCACCTCATCCCGGCCAATCGCCAACCGACACATCAGCAACCCCAAACCCCCCCACCAACCGTGGGCTGCCACTTGGCTCACCCCTCTCTCTCTCTCCCTCTCTTTCCACCCCATCCACCCTACACACAGCACACACGCCTGGCCTTTTTCCCACCAACCCCTGCCTGGCCGCGCCCCCCCCTGTCTCCCTGCCCCGTGGGCCCCACGCGGTCAACCCCACCTCCCCTGGCAGCTGGCACCCTCCCCAGAAAACCCTCCCCCCAGGCCGAACCTTCCCTGGCCCCGCGGGACCCACCCGCCAGCCTCCCCTGACCCGGTCCAACCTCCTCTCCCTGCCCACCCCGCACTACACACGTACGCACTCGCCCGGGCCCCGCCACCTGCCCCTGGTCCCACCCCAACCGCGCCACGCTCCCCACGCGCTCCTCTCCCTCTCCTTCCTCCCGTCCCCGACCCCGCTCGCCCTCTCCCTCCGCGTCTGCCGCGCCCAGCCGCCTGCTCCACCCCGCCTCCCCGGAGCCGGCCCGGCGGCCAGCTCCCGCCAGCTCGGCCGCCACCGCCCACTCGCCGCTCGCCGAGCCCGCGACCAGCGTCCTCGTCTCGCCTCCGCGCCGCTGGCCGTCCCCCTCCGGCCGCAACCTCCCGCCGCGCTCCCGGGGCCCCCTCGCCTCGCCGCGCCGCCCTCCCAGGAACCGCCTCACGGCGCGTGCGGCAAGCCTCGTCGGCCCAGCAAGCCGTCGAGCCGCTCCGCCCGCCTCCCTCACCCGCAGCTCGCGCCGCCGCAGAGCGGTCCGCTCGCCAGCACCCTCCTCCTGGCCCGCGCCTCCTCGCCCCCTCGCCGCCTCGCCACGCTGCCACCGCGGCGCCAAGCCCTGACGCCGCCTGCGACCCCAAGCCTCCGCCCGGTGGCTCGCTCGCGCCCGGCGCTTTGTGTGCTTGTGGGCGTGCTTGCAGTGATGGGTTGATGCTTCTGCTTGGAGAAGCGTGCGGGCTACCACGAGTTGCCGAACCTTCGCGCCGACGGGATCTGCAGAGTACCAAGTCCGACCCCTCGCGAGACGCCAAGTTCCCTTCATGGACCCTGAGGCCGAACCCTCGATCGACAAGATCTGCCTCGGACGCCGAGAACCCCAACCCAAAGAGGACCGGAAACCGCAAGACCTTCTTCCCGAACCCGAGGGTCCCTCGACAAGACCGTCTCGTCACAAGAGCCCCGATGACCTTTGTCACCAAGATCTGCATCGCTGCATGTTCGTCGACCAATAAGGGAGGTGGAACCCGATGGGGCCGGTACCAACAAGATCGACCGCCGGACGCCAAGCATTTCATCCCGGACACCAAGATCTGCATCCCGAACGCCAAGACCGACCGGCACGGTACCGACAAGATCTGCATGCGACTAGAACGCCCCGACCAGGTCGGACCCAATGCGCCCCGACGCCGAACCAAGTACTCCCTCGTGAACGCCAAGGACTACCTCTGATGTTCGAGAACGAGCCCGCCGAGAACGCTTCCGTCGAACCTCGTCGATCCCGTCGAACCCTGGACCCCGAGACCGACCCCGAACCCCGAACCCCCCGGAACCTCAAGTCCGTCGAGAACCCTAAATGTGTGACCCTTTTCCTCGAACCCTATTTTTATAACATGACAACTTGTTGCATTTTTAATTGTCATCTCGCATGCATTCATGTGGTTTGGGGGCCTTATGCCGATTCACCTAATAAGTAAATATGGGGCCCATATGCGGGCAAATCTAGCCTTATATTGGCCTCATTTAAACATGTGTAGCGAACCGGTTCCATCTGTTGTCTCGCTAAACAACATTTAAATTGCGGGGAATCTAAATAACTTGAACCACTTGAATAATTGTCGGGACCCTGGTTCCGCTTAATATGACCTAATTGCATCGCATCTTGCCATGCCATGCATCATACATGCATCATGCCGATCTTCTGCCGTTGTATTAAATATTGCGTCCGGTGTTTCTTCTAGTGTTTTGCTTCTTCGCGGATAAGGCAGTTGAGTTGATGTGAGCTTCGCCCCGACCTTCGGGTTGACCCTTCGACAATGTTTTCAGGCGAGCATCTCCCCCTTTCTACCTATCTTACTTTATAGTCTTTATTCCCTCCTGTTGATCTATTGCTATCTGTGATGCGATGCTTTAGTTTCCGTACCTGTGATATACCGTGCAGCCCTATATTGCCTTTGACACACCCTATTACCTGTTGTTTGGTAGATAGTTGGACTTGCGTGTCGTAGTTGCTTGCTCAAGTGCTGATGTGAGTCGTCATACGCCACAGTTGCTGTTGTATTGCCGCATGTTGATGTTGGAGATGATTCTAGTTTTACTTATCGTCACTTTAAATTCTGTTTAACAACTAAAATTGAAATAAGAAGAGGCATCGGTGGGTGATAGATAATATTTGGTTTCCGAACGCCCACTTGTGTCCCGTAAGACCCCGAGTACTTGATACCTGTTCCTTGATTTATCGCGCTATCCACATCCGGGAGGTATATGGGACCCCCCTGAGCCAGAGCTTGATTCAGTCTTATTTCTTGGGGCCACAAACTAGTTTGAGGTTTTATTTACGATCCTGTACTTATGCCATGCTACTTTTCTGTATTTAAATTGTGCGAGGTAAGCACGCATCTTGTTAGGATCGGGACACGATTCCGCGGTGTCGACAAGCCCAGCCACACTTTCGGGTTCCCAGTCGTTCACAGCCGTATACCCAAACCTTGAACCCGTCTCGGAGTCAGCTGGCTTTGTTGCGGGATCTACTTAAGGGGTGGTCCCCTGAAATATTTCTGAATCCTGTGATTGTTCAGTCGTGAAAGCCTCGTTGGGTTTTGATTTGGTTTTTCCGAGGTTGATCGAGCGTGTGTTGCTATTGGTGCACCCCGCCGGTAAAACTTTCCAAAGCCGTGTCCATGGATATGGACGACTTGGAGCACAAGATTCTCGATCATAGACAAGCATAACTAAAGTTTATCGCTATAAATTTGACTTATAATGACTAGTAATCAGCTTCACTATAATGGAATGGCTAATTAATACTGCCCACAAATGCTTGTTTGGTTGTCGCCATGCGACAATTGTATCGACTAGTAAGTATTGCAACTACATCGAAATGGCTGAATAAAAGTACCAACAACTTTGGGTTATGGGTTTCTCTCATGCTACCCAGATCGATTAGTAATTGACGCAACTATAACGGAATGGTTAACTAAAATTGCCCACCGCTTACTTTAACAGGATGATTATCTAAACCTGACTAGTAATTGCTGCAACAATAACTGAATAAGTAAAACTGCCAACTGTGTGAGTTCCTCGGTTGACTTCCTCGTTTGGCCTCGAGGGGGAAACACCAGGATGGGTTTGTTTGGTGTTAGTTTCAGGTTACATCCGGATAGGTCATTCTTACCCCCCTCTAATATCCGCCAGTTGTATCGAGTCTCTATAGGTTGTTTAGTGCACGCTGCCGCTGCCGCTCAGTCCACCATACCTATGTAGGCGAGGACCGCCGAATTCTAGCCTCGCCGTGTACTGGCCTCAGTACTGACGCTCCTTCTTTTTCCTTTGCCCTTTGTCGGCACCCCTTTTGTTTAAGCAGGTTCTGAGATCGACGCCGTTAGCAGGGTTGCCCTTCCGGCTTGGCCTGGGCAGGGTTATGGACGCCATTGGTTATTCTTCAGGGCTCTTAGCCCCATTTGCATCTTGTCCGTAGTCGGACGCTCTATCATTTTCAAGGTGATTTGGATCTTTGTCTCATATATCTGTATTCTTGACTCCTGGAGTCGCTGTTATATATATCTGTTCTGTGGGTCCCATCGAGGACTGTTGTGTAATGTTATTACTTCGTTTTCCACCCGCACGAAAGTGCCTGGTGGGCACCTTTGAATCGTTTCTATGCGGGTTTGGTGAATTTTGCCCAAACTTGCATAGGTCCGATCCTGAGGGTGTTACATCGCCCTCCCCAACATCCGGAGAGGACTCGCTGCCGGGTAAGCGACAGGAGACCTCGGCGGGAATCCTCCGAGTTCGGATAAGCCACTCAATCTCGCGGCGTGTAATAGAGGAGCCTTGCCACGAGCCTCGCTCCTGTGAGCCAAGATCATCATCCTCTACCAGAGCACCACTAAAGGAGCTAGACATGGGTTCGCCGGAAAGATCGATGGAGGAAGAGATGGCGGCGGAGGAAAGTTTAGAGCTACGAGGCCCCGTCGTGATTTTGCACGGGAGCGGCAGCGGAGGAACAGAGGAACCGCCGCATGAATACAAAATCGAAATAGAGAAATCTAGGATAAAACCTAGGCAATGCGGCCGGGAAGAACTTACCGGCGACGGCGCCGGAGCTGGCGAGCGCGGACGAGGCGAACAGGACAACATGGCGGAGTCCTCGCCGCAGGAAGTTCTGATGAGCGCACGGCGGCGGAGCTGCAAGAGGGCGCGGAAGAGAGGAAGAAGAAGGGCACAGGCGAACGAGAAGGGGAAAAGTGAATTCCCAGACACCGCGCCCCCTCTTTATAATCGAGCCACAAACGAGGTAGTGGGATCGTGGGGGCGGCGGTTGACCGTGTAGATCATGGGTGCGGCGCAAACGCACGTCATTAAGTGGAACCGCACCAAGGGCCACACAGTAGCAAAGAAGGTCGCGATCCCCAAGGGAAGCGGCACACGAGGCGTCAGAATAGCGCCGACAGCATGATGTTAATCAGCCTGTCAGTAAATACAGAAGAGGAACAAAAAACTAGAGGAACAATGATGGGGGTGACACGTAGGACAAGGCGTACGAGAGAAGGAACGTGGGTACCTCGAACGAGAGAGAGATAACTCGGAAACAATATAGAAAGAATGTGATGAAACTGATACGGCCCGGCCGAGGTTATCGGCAGGGCCACACCAGCTTCGGGGACTAATGTTGGGGAGGTAACCCCGGATAGGGTAAAGACGGGGAAAGACAAGAGTATAATCCCCGTCTGGTTTCCGAGTTACAGCCTAGGTCGGCCGAATCCCGTAGAAGTCGGCCGAGATATGAAGAGGAGAGACCCATGTATTTACGCTAAGACATTACCCGGCCGAGATATTGCGTAAGTCGGCCGGGTTAGCCCGAGTGATCTTGATGCAGGTAAAGGACGATCCGAGTTATGCGAGGAGGGACCGAATGATATGAAGCTTGCAGGAGAAGGAGAAGCCTAAAGTCAAACCCTAGCAGCAAGCTAGGGAGAATCTGAGCGGAGCCAAGCGCTAGGGACAAAGGCGCAGAGCGACAGAGAGGCAGAAGGAGGTCACGGAGGTGACAGTCCAGAAGCCCGAGGCGCACAGGAGGGCCCTCTCGGAACCTTGCCGTCATTAGGGGAGCGGCAGGAAAGGGGCACCGAACTACTATATTGGGACAAGCATATTCCTCGAATATGCTTGCCGCGTCAGCCCTAGAGGAACCCAAGGCCCTCCTTTATAAGGAGAGGCATGGACTCTGAAGGGGGATCGAAGAAAGTTAGAGCCGTTAGGCTGGTAAAGTTCTTCTCTTCTCCCTGTATACAGCTCAAGGAGCACTTGTAGCCCAAGGAAGAAGAAATAAAGATCTTTGCCTTGGTCTTCTGTGCGTAGAATCAACTACATCTTCCCTCCCCAGATCCCTCTAGCATCCATTGGCCCCATACTTTATCCTACCCATGGCATCTGCCGTGATACCACCACGACAAAGCCGGTGGAAATACTTATAAGGACCGAACGTTCTCGAGGACACATGGGCATTTTGTCAAGTGCTTTCGCTTCAAATAGCTGAGTACTCTTCTCTGGTGTTTGTAAGTGTTGTGTGGGTGAAGCTGTGCTAACATACCACCCTTCCTAGGACTAATACATACTTGTGATTAAACCTCCTGCAAACATCCGTAACTATAGGAAAGTAATTGAGATATAAATCTAACCACAACCTTAAACTCTAAGATCCTGCGCTCCCTTGTGCAAAGATGTCCTAACGGGGGTTCAGGTTTCTTTCACTCTGGCAACCCCACAATTAGTAGCCAAATACACAATGCATTCCCCTAGGCCCATAAATGGTGAAGTATCATGTAGTCGATGTTCACATGACACCACTAGAAGAATAGCACCACAACTTAAATACTAAACCATTGAATAATCAACATGACTTCTCCCATGTCCTCAAGAACTAAACGAACTACTCACAAGATATCATATGGATCAAGATCAAAGATGATATGATAATGGATAACAATCTAAACATAAACAATAATCCAATGGTTCCACTAACAAGCATCAACTACAATAGTAATCAACACCGGGAAAGTTTCCTCTAAGAACTAAAGCAATATCCAACACAATTGTTACAACGGGACGGAGTGGTGGTGATGGTGCTGGTGGAGATGATGGTGTGGATGATGATCCCGATGAAGCCTAGCTTGATGACGGTATTGATGGCGACGGTCTCCCCTCTCCGGGAAGGAATTGCCCCGGCAGAAATCTGTCTGCTGGAGAGTCTTTCTCTATTGGTGTTTTCCACCCCTAGAGGTGGTGGAAATCTGTCTGTGGTTGCTCCCCGAGCCTTAGGGTTTCGAAGGGAAGATATAGGCGAAGGGGCGGAGTCAGAGGCCGGGCAGGTGGGCCACACCTGCCCTAGGCGCAGGTTCAGGTGGGCCCACGCCTAGGGGTGTGTGGGCCCCCTAAGGCCCCACTTCGTCCCTCCTTTTGGCTTCCTTCGTCTTCTAGTAAAATAATATGTTTCCATATTTTTCTGATCTTCGCGAAATTGCACCGAAACACCTTCTTTTCCATCAGAATCTAGACTCCGGCAGTCCATCCTCCAGGAATCATCCAACATGCACAAACAGATGAAAAGACATAAGTAATACCTCATAATAAGACAAATATCAACGAATAGAGGTAAATTATGATATATAATGGTGATGCAAATTCGGCATATCAGCAACTGGCAAGAGCCTTATGGTTGTATTTAAATTTCGTTAAGACTTGCGTGTCTATTATTCAAAATAGTTGTAATAGTTGATGCTGGTGGACGACAACCATGGAGCGGTGATATTGACCTTGACGCCACGCCGGTGATGATGTAGATCATGTTCGTGCTTGAAGATGGAGATCAGAAGCACAAGAAGAAATGCCATATCATATCACATATTATGAATTGCATGTGATGTTAATCCTTTTATGCATCTTGTATTGCTTAGATCGCGACGGTAGCATTATAAGATGATCCCTCTCACAAAATATCAAGTTATAAAGTGTTCATCCTTTGTAGGCACCGTTGCCAAAGCTCGTTGTTTCGAAGCACCACGTGATGATCGGGTGTGTTAGATTCTGCGAGTGTATACAACGGGAGCAAGCCAGATTTTCTCATGCAGAAACTAAGGTTACATCTTGACGAGCCTAGCATGTACAAAACTGGTCTCGAAACACGGAATACCGAAAGATAAAGCATGAGTCATATAAATGATATGATGAACATGATGATTGTTCGCCTTTGAAACTACATCATGTCACGTGATGATCGGACTTGGTATAGTGGATTTGGTTCATGTAATCACTAAAAAAAGCGAGGGATATTGTTTTGTGTGGAAGTTCAACAATAATATGATTAAAAGTTGAACACTATTTTTCATAAATTAAATCAAAGTGAATTTGCATAGTTATTGTAGTCATTGGCATCCGTTTACCACATTGCGCTTAGTTGTAATTGAGATAATAGAACTATAGAATTCTGGTTAGTTACTTTATGAACTGGTATCGTATTGTTTTGAAGTGTTGATCTAAAGTTTAAAAGTCCTATTGCAAACTTCAGTAAGTTCCGATTACTCCGTGAAGTTTAATAATTGGTATTAAATTAAGAGTAACAATTCCAGTGTTAGTAAATAAGTATCATGTTTATCTCCATGATTCTTGATATTGAAAAGATTGTTTTAATATCAAGGTTATCTAGGAGCTGAAAGAATTGTTTCAGAAACCATCATATGTGGAAGATATTGCGATATCTAAAATGATGTTTTGATTACAACCTGATAGAGTATAATATATCAAAGATTATGTTCTCATATTTGATGAGAATTTTCAAAAGGTTGGAGACGCTAGTCTTCCTAATTCTCCAAAAGGTTTTAGAGAGCAACATTATACTCGCAATTCACCGTTATAAGCTAAAGTAGCTTGATCATGAATAGTTCCATGATAAGGATGAATATTTGATGTAGGTAAAATGTTTACTGCACTAAAAGATTACTAAAGAATGGAATTTGAAAGAACACCAAACATTTGATGATGGTGATCTACTTCAAAGTGCAAGTCCAAAGACATTGGTATTTAACTATACATGTTTTGGGCTATGTGTCATAAGTATGGCGCCACTATTGATGTTGATAGATTCTTTTGAAAGGATAAAGAAATACTAAAAGAGAAATCTAAGAAATATTTGGCAGAAGAGAAAAGACTAGAATTATTCAACTTAGGTTTATATAGAGGATATACATGTTATGGTTGTAGTCTTTGCTTGTTAAACAATGTAGTTCTTGAGTATTGGATACTGAATTTGTTGGTGTGAATCATCATACGAAACAACACAATTCATGAACTACAATGGCCTAAGTAACTAGCAAAAGAATATGTGATGATGTTCATCGAGAACAAATAAAGGGTTGTTGTGTTGCTCGTTGAAATCAAAACTTACCTTCAAGATTTGTTTCAATAATTGTTATTTCGATCAGGTATTATGAAAACAAAAGGGTTGTTCAAATAATTGCCGTAATCCATAAAAGATGGATGATTTACAAATCTCGTTGGAGAAATCACATCCATAAAACTAGTGCTAAAAATGTCAAAACACAAATTGATTGAAAGATCACTTAGGAAATGACATCGCTGTTTAAATTATATTGGAAATAAAACATAAAGAAACTCCATGTGGATGGAATTTTGGAGTCTTTTGATTTTTGATCAAATGACGCTTGTGAAACTTTCCTAGAGATAATTAAAACTCCGTTCATAGGCCAAAAGGGAACGAATGACTATATTATTGGAATTTGTACATATTTGATGTATGAAGTCCATTACGTGTAGTCGAGAGTGATGGATTTCAACTTCATATGCTTTTTCCGAAAATTTGAGTGAATATATGAATATTTTACTTAATGAGGATGAAGTGTGAAACATTTGAAAAGTTCAAAGACTTTCAAGATGAAGTGCAAAATCAATGTAACAAGAAAATAAAGAATTTATGATAGGATCATAAAGGAAGATATTTGAGTTACAAGTTAAGCATAACACCTAAGATTTGATGAATCGTTCCATGGATTTGCATTTTCCGAAACACCATATGAGTATGGAATAATCGAGATATGCAATGAAACCTTTTTTGAGATGGTAAGATCAAAGGTGTAATTCATAAAACAACAATTATATTTTAAAGATTAAAAGCTTTAGAGACTACCGCTTTTTACTGAAAAGAGCTCCATCATGATCCGTTGAAATGACACCATATAAAGTTATGGTTTGGGATAAAAACCAAATTGTCCTTTCTTAAAAATTGATATGCTATGCATAAGTGAGATGTTTACTACCAAAGTCGGATGAACATGTCTTTGTATGTTATTCCGAATAATCGTTGAGTATTCCTCCATAACACCAAAGACAAAAATATTTGTCGCTTAGAACGTCAAGTTTCTTTGAGAAAGAATTTTCGGTGAAAAGTTAAGTGGGAGGACAATAGAACTTTGATAAGGTTAAATGAACCTTAGCAATATGTGTAAAGTTGCACAGTGCCGAAAAGTGTTCCAGAGGCAGCAACAATGCTCATGGCTCACGTGCCTCAAAGGTTGTGGTTACGGAGGTCTAAGTTCCTATTAAACCAAGTAGGTTGGATAAACAATCAAATACCAAAATGGTAAATAGTCTGCTCCCCAGGGGATAGCTGCCCCCCCTCCCCCCCCCCTCCCCTTGGATGCACTCCAGCTTATGTGTTGCGATACGTACGTAGTAACCTGAAGATAGTCTGTAATAGAGCTGACAGGATACAGTAAACATATTTTCAAAAGCTGACATGGTACAGGGAGGGAATAGATACAGCAGTAGCAGTTTTTTGTTTTTCTGTTAGCATGCATGGCCACCGCATGCATAGCCAGTGCATGGCAGAAGAAGCTAGTGTTAATCCGACGCGGACGCGGTCTTGGGAAACCAAATATGCTATTAAAATTTTCCTTTTAAAACAAGTCAGGCTATTAAAATTAGTCGCCTCTTCTTCTCCTTTTATACGGCCACCTATCAATCTGTAGATCAGAAGCCCTTGTTATAGGAGAGGCTATTAACTTGGCTAACCCAAATTACCGCTGGCCTTTTTGCGCATCTCGTCCAAGTAGAGCAAGTTGTAGTTAATTAGCGGTGGGTAAAGCTCATTCGGTTAGTTGAGACAAGCCGTACATCCAGCGTAATGCCAGCCATGCATTGGATGAGTTTGGCAGCCGGGCAGGAGACTAGAACCGCAACCGGGCGATCGATCTTGGAGCGAAATCACTAGTAGACAGGCAGGCAGGCATGGAGGATGAACTGTAAACCGGGCCTGTTGCTATTTTTTGAAGCCATCCGGCCGGTATCGATATTACATATTTATTCGGCAGCTCGTCCCTTTTTTTTGTGAACTGTGAACGAGTAGGCAGCCCGTCCTTTTTTGTTTGTCCTTTTTTATTTCTATTCATCTGACTAATTTTTTATTCGACACGTATCGATATTGCATATTCTAAGAATAAACAGATTCTTTGTTAGCAAGAAAATAAGGTAGACATTAGAACTATGCCCACCAAGCCCAGCGCAGTAACCCAGGGGCATAGATTTTAGACATGTAAGAATAGCCAGGCCCATGGGACATTCGGCCGTTTTAATCATTGGAATTTAAAGTAGAAGTCGTTGGCAGTAAACCCCCTATAGTGCTGTCGGTAGCGGTTAAATCGGCGCGCAGCCAACCCCTAGTTTAGGTTTAGGGTAAGGGGGTGGCAACAACCCGCCGTTGACGATGCCTCCGTGGGAGCGGCCGCGCTATCGGGCCATCGTTTTGGCGCCGCGCCATACCAATCATTCTTCATCTCCGTCTTCCTCCTCGAGGCCTTCGTCGCCGTCAACCCGTTATTCCCCGTATTACACGACATCGCCGACCTTCTCCGCTCGATTCGCCCAGGATGAAGGACGATAAAGAGGAGACTCCGCTCTCGTAGCAGTCGAGTATGCGAGCGAGCATCGTCGCAATTTGGGACGGACGTGTATTATCCCCTCCTCTTGGCCGACTTCGTCTTGCCATAGGGTATCCCTAGGTGTAGGATAGGCCGCACTACAGCTGACCGCATCTCCTCGATGCCGTCCCGATAGCGACGAACGCAATCGTTGAGGTTTGGTCCGCTGCCGGCGACCAGGACCTAGACGACAGTCTTGGGGTCGGCTACCCAGGCTGGGTCGACAGGGGGTGGAGATCCTGGACAGCGATGCTGCACGATGCCGACGCCGAAGCAGTAGCCCAACGACGACGAGCACGACGCCGATTACGTGGCTGCGAAGTACCTTCGCCTAATACCGGACGTGCGTGGCCGATGCCGCCAGTACGACAGGTATTTATTTTTAATCATTGGAATTTGAAGTAGAAGTCATTGGCAGTAAACACCCCTATAGTGTTGTCGGTAGCCTAGGCGGTTAAGGGCCCCTTCTTTTCAGCTTCTTGGCCAGCTTCTCCCAGAAGCTATCCTCGACCAGCTTCTCCCAGAATCTCATCTTCAAAATTCGCTCAAATTTCTTAATTAGTAGTTTTAATGTCAATTTAAAAGTATAAACGATTTTAGTAGATGAGATTCTGGGAGAAGTTGGTCGAGGGTAGCTTCTGGGAGAAGCTGACCAAGAAGCTAAAAAGAAGGGGGCCTAAATCGGCACGCAGCCCACCCCTAGTTTAGATATGGAGTAGCCGTGGCGAGTAATGGTATGTGGCGCCCCTCCGCCTAACCCAACCCGCGGTTCAAGGGGTGTGGCACGTGGGTTTGTGTTTTGGGGGTGGGGGGAGAGTGGTTCGTGGTAAGGGGGTGGCAACAACCCGCCGCTGACGATGCCTCCGCAAGAGCGGTCGCGCTATCGGGCCATCATTTTGGCATCGCCCCACGCCAATCATTCTTCATGTACGTCTTCCTCCTCGAGCCCTTCGTCGCTGTCAACCCGTTATTCCCCGTATTACACGACATCGCCGAGCTTCTCCGCTCTGCTCACCAGGATGAAGGACGACAAAGAGGAGAATCCGCTCTCGTAGCAATCGAGTATGCGCTCGAGCATCGTCGCAATTTGCGGTGGACCTCCATTATTCCCTCCTCTTGGCCAAATTCGTCTCGCCATGTGGTAGCCCTAGGTGTAGGATAGGCCGCACTGCAATTGACTGCACCTCCTCATTGCCGTGCCAATAGCGACGGACACAATCGTTGAGGTTTGGTCCGCTGTCGGCCACCAAGCCCTAGACGACTGTCTTGGGGCCGGCTACCCAAGCCGGGTCGAGGGGGTGGAGATCCTGGACAGTGATGCTGCACGATGCCGACGCCGAAGCACTAGCCAACGACGACGAGGACGACGGCGATTACATGGCCGCGAAGTACCTTCGCCTAATACTGGACGGGCGTGGCCGATGCCGCTAGTAGGGTAGGTATTTTTTTTCATTTCTGTATACAAATATGATTGAACACATACATAGTTCCGTTAGTAAAAATCGGCCTAACCAGCACGCAGAAGTAGTTCCACCTGATCACACTAAGAAAATATTCGGCTTGCATGGTCATAAACTCAGCGCAGCAGGAAAGGAATTATCATGTATAGCACGTAGGCAAACAACACCTGCAGGTGCACGAGCACAATCAGCCGAAGGAAAAACAGAAATAGCAGCTCGACGCCGGTAGCACCCCCTCTGTCCCCTTTTCAGTCTGCTGCATGCGAGTGCATGTGTGAGCAGTGAGCCGCTGCATGTAAGTGCATGCGTGTGGATATGAGCTAGCACAGCAATCAGTACGAGCAAGAGAGACAAGGACGAGCGAGGCCAGCCAGTGCATGCGGCTGCTGCTAATTAATGCTTGCCCTATGTTAGAGACATTTAGGCCATCTAGTACTCAGATTAGTACGTACTCCCTCTGTTTCAAAATATAAGATGTTTTAGGTTTGTGAAGAAAATGTATCTAGACTTCTTCTAGTGTGTAGATTCACTCCAAACCTAAGTGAACCTATATTCTAAAAGTAGTCTAGATACATTTGCTTCATAAAGCTAAAACATCTTATATTTTGAAACGGAGGGAGTATCTGTGATCCACATAGAACACAGACTAAAAAGAGACAGAGAGAGTAGCAAGAGAGCGATGCACGCGTACGCACGGAGTGAGAAGATGGCAAAGCCGAGCATATCGGTCGGTACGGTTAGACAAAAAAATTCAGTGATACCTAAAAAGACAATTAATGGAATGACGGGTCCAACAGACCTGTACTAAAATTTAGAAATATGATCTACTATCGGTTCAGTTTATTAGACACGCACGTAGTTTAAAAAAATAAGTTTGATTTTAAACTACCTGCGTGTCTAATAAGCCGGACGGGAGTAATCAGCTGTGGTAGCTGTTATTGCGCACAAACAGATGTCCGTAAGCAACCAGTTAATTTGTACTCCATCTGTTTGCGATTACTAGGCTGGAAAGCCAATTCTGCATTACAATACATGGACATGCAAAAGATAATTTCGGTCGGGGACGTATGATTTAATCTTTGCAATATATCACTGCTGATGGAGATTAGTTTAATCTAGTATAACAAGAAGAGCTACTACATAGTTCTAAAACCGCAAGATTACACATCAGCGGCCGGATGCACGGATGATGCTGGGCATCTAAACCACATCAGCACCACACGTAAGAACAGACAGGCCTCCATTGCTAAATAGAAGAAAGAAAGCAGTAGCCAAGGAATGTTCTGGAGACCGCATCGTATCTTCCCACAGCGCATATTCGACAACAGTGCGAGCAACATCGCCATGAGCCAGACGACCCCCCTTGCAACCTTCCTCAACGGAGCGGGGACGGCCGAATCCCATGCCCGCGAAGCGTACACAACTAGTAGTAATGATGCAGAGATGGATGCGCTCGAGTTCACGCTCGACTGACGAACAGTAGCTAGATGAAAGCTAAAACCAATAAGAATAACAGCCCGGAAGGAACCATCTGCCTGGTAAAAAACTAAGCCGCAGTCTGCAAGGACGTACGTATGTTCAAATAAGAAAGAAATAAGGAAAGAAACGGTAGTCTGCGGTGGCTGTAATGGAGAGGGAGATGAAACACAAGCCAGGCAGAAGCACCTGAGAAGCTGGATGTGATTCCCTCCAGGCGGTTACAACTGGCTGAAATGGAAACTCGCATGTACTAAGCAAATCATCGGTCTTCCTGTAATCTAGTAAATATACATCCGAAGGCGATCCGAAGTTAGGCCTTTTAAGCGTAAAGCTGCCTACATATGCTTATTACCTGCTTGAGCTAGCTAGCGCTGCCTTCTATCAGTCGTCGTTTTATCCAGCGCAGAGTTAGTACAATGAAGTCTTGGACGTATCCAAATAATTCAGACATGGTACTCCACGCACTGCAGGGACGCATGTCCAAGTTAGATATATGCAAGCATGCCAGTGAAAGGACGGCTTAATTAGCCATTAACACCACTCCTTTGGCACCTTGTCATTTGACAGCCTAATGGTTGTGCAGATCTTGGCACGAATCATACGGTGCTGCTTGGAGGGCAGCTATCCCCCTGGGCAGCAAATCCACACTCATATCAAAATTTGAGGGTTGAATTATTATTTGACAATAATGAACGGACTACATGCAAAGAAGTGATGATGGGCCCTGACTCCGTCAAATGGATTGAAGCCATAAAATCCGTGATAGTTCCATACACGAGAAAACAAGCTTTGAACTTGAAAGACCCTTTGAAAAGGTGTAAGACCTTACAGTCTTGTTTGGATCTATAAATAAATAGACATGGATGTTTCACATCTATGAAATAGTCGACATGTTGGAAAAGAGTTCACAATAATGTTCAAAGGTTGACTATGACAAGATTTGATCTTTCATAGCGATATTTAGTCTAGACGGATTAATATAGCAACCACTACATATAATTTTGTTATGTGGTAGTTGAATAAACAAAACAAGTTTTTCTAATAGAACTGTTACCTAGGACGTGTGCATAACATGGTCCAAAGGGTTTTGTTAATTCAAAGGATGCTAAATGCGTATGCAAACTTCAATGGTTGAAGTGAGCATCGCAGAGTTGGAATCTTCACCATGATAAAACTGTTAAAAGAGTTTAAATTCATGAGAGACGACGAAGATGCTTGTATTTGCAAGAAATTAAGTGGCAGCGCTAAGACATATTTCTAATACATTATGTGGAAGACATATTGTTGATTGGAAATGATGTATCTTTTATTAACACATGTTAAGAATTTCATCTCGATGAAAGACTTAGGCAAAACCCGAATATTTGACATCAATATCTATATAAATAGATTGAGACGCTAATATGGTTGTGCCAAATGTACATAGATGAGATATTGAATGATTTCAATATGGAAATGACAAGAAAGGTTCTTGCCACACAAAAAGGATTAAATTGAAATTCAAGTGTATCGACACTTGGTAAGTGAAACAAAGATTCAAGTATTGATTGATACTTGATGAATAAAATCATAGAAAAATATTTTTCAATCATACTGTGATATGTACAAATCCAGATATGTCCTATGCTCTAAACGTTATGAGCATATACCAGAATGATTCATAAGATGATCATTGGACGATAGTAAGGATATTATTATGAAATTTTGGAAGAACTAAGAATATATTATTTTGTATAAGTGACAAATAGATGGTTAGTTCATTGTAAAAGGTACTACATTGATACTAGTTTTGTCACAAAGTACAAATTAAGTTTATCTCAATCTAAACTAAGGGTGGCATAATATAATGGAAAGTAAGTTCCATAATGGATTTGAATGAGTTCCAAAGTTAAGACATTATGACAGATACTACAATAAAAGGCTAAGTATATGAATGCTATTATAGCAGCAAAAGTCGGCATTTGTGTCAAGTAATTTGTTATCAAACTAGGTGTAGTTCACAGCGGGATAATACTATGAAGATATATTGTACGACAATATTGTCAACATCTTTTAACCCCTAGGAACTAAAGGTCTCACCAAACAACCAAATTTATACAAATCCATCTCATTAGAGAATGAGTGATGCGTAGAGACGCAAAGACATGCAATTACACACGGACCTGAAAGTGCCGGATTGATACGTCAGAAACGTATCTATAATTTTTTGATGTTCCATGCTTGTTTAGTATCTACTTTGCTTTGATTTGTCCACACTTTGAGGTGTTTTTATATATTTTCTGATACTAACCTATTAACAAGATGCCATAGTGCCAGTTGCCTGTTTTCTTCTATTTTTGGTTCCAGAAAGGCAGAAAATCATATTCTCGGAATTGAACTGGACAAAAGCCAAAGTCAATATTTTGCCGTGGGGAACACGAAGCCAGAATACGAGACGGAGGAGACTCACCAGCGGGCCCCACCCCCTGGCCACGCGGGTGGGCCCACCCCGCGCCTGGGGGGGCAGCCGCCCTGGTGGCCCCCTTGCCTCGCCTCTTCTCCTATAAGAAGCCCCCGATGCCTAAACCCTAAGGACCCGATCAATATTCCACGAAACCATCTATAGCCGCCGCCACCATCGTCCCTAGATCACGGGGGGGGGGGGGGGCTGAAGCTCTTCCCGGCACCCTGCCGGAGGGGAGATCATCCTAGGCCTTCTTCTTCATCATGCCAGCCTCTGGTATGAAGCATGAGTAGTTCCACCTTCGACTACAGGTCCATGTAGTAGCTAGATGGTTGTATCTCCTCCTTGTGCTTTCATGTCTAGATCTTGTGAGCTCCGTTCATGATCAAGATCTCATCTATTTATAATCATGCATGTTGTGTTTGCGGGGATCCGATGGATATTGAGATTACTATGTCAGATTGATTAATGGTTTTGTCTTATTGATTATATCATGTCTGTGTTGTTTGTGATCTTGCATGCTCTCCGTTGTTAGTAGCTATCTTGGCCAAGTAGTTGCTAGTGACTCCAAGAGGGGGTATTTATGCTCGATAGTGGGTTCATGCCTCTACTTAATCAAGGGAAGTGACAGAAATATCTATGATTGTATATGTTCTGTTGCCATTAGGGAGAAAACAACGGTCTCTTGTTTATGGAACAAGTGGATTGTTTACCTTACACACTTTGCTTAAAGCAGTTGTCTATTTCTTGCAACTTAATACTGGAGTGGGTTCGGATGATAACCCAAAGGTGGACTTCTAGTCATAGATGCAGTTGGATGGCGGTCTATGTATCTTGTTGTATTGCCCAATCGAATCTCATAGGATCTTTATGTCTAGTATTGCATTGCTATTCCTTGCTTAGTCCTGTCAATTGCCCTGCTGTAATTTGTTTACCCAGCATGTCATGTTTGTTTATCTAAGGAGAGCACCTCTAGTGAATTATGGATCCCGGTCCAATCTTTACAATTGATACATCTTCCATTGTTACTGTTTACTTGCTGCAAACCATCATCACCTTCCACACCATACAGTTAATCCTTTGTTACAGCAACCGGTGAGATTAACAACCTCACTTTTAGTTGGGGCAAAGTCTTGAGTTTGTATTGTGCAGGTTTCCATGTTGCTTGCAACACCTTTGAGACGTCTCCTTCCTCCTAGTGGTTCGATAACCTCGATTTCTTACTGAGGGAAAACTTGATGATGTGCTGCATCATACCTTTCTCTTGGGGTTTCCCAACAAGGCGTCAACACGCATCACGAATCCGAAGATCGATTGATCACTAGCAATCATGTACATACAATACCGGAAAGCCATAGGTGTTGAATACACAAAAATTTGAAACTAGATTATTGTCTCTAGTGCAAGCGGGAGGCTGTTGGAGATATGCCCAAGAGGAAATAATAAAGAGGTTATTATCATATCTTCATGCTCATGTTAAATGTTTACATACCATGCTATAATTGTATTAACCGGAAACATTAATACTTGTGTGATTTGTAAACATAAAAGAGTCCCTAGTAAAGCCTCTTGTTAAACTAGCTTGTTGGTTCATATATGATCATGGTTTCCTGATCATGAACATTGAGATGTTATTAACAACAAGATCATATCATTAGGAGAATGGTGTGATGGACATACTCCTATAGATAAGCGTAGCATAAAGATCAAGTCATTTCAATAGTTTGTTTGCTATAAGCTTTTTGATACATAGTAACCTAATTCCTTCGACCATGAAATCATGCTAATCACCATCACCGGATGGATGCTTTGGTGACATCAAACACTACACCGTAACTGGGTGGCTATAAAGGTGGAATTTATTGTTCGAAAAGTATGTGTTGATGCACATGGATCAAGAATGGGATTTGTCCATCCATATGACAGATAGATATACTTTGGGCCCTCTTGGTGGAATTTTATACAATTAGCTTGCAAGCATGTGACTGGCTCACAAGGGATCACATATCACGGGAACGAGAAAATATTACTTATCGGTAACGAGGTTGAACTAGGTATGCAGAGATACCGACGATCAGACCTCGGATAAGTAAACTATCGCGAGACAAAGGGAAATTGGTATCGTATGTAAGTGGTACATTCGATCACAGAGTAATCATAGAAATATGTGGGAGCCATATGAATTTCTAGATTCCTCTATTGGTTATTGATCGGAGAAGAGTCTCGGTCATGTCTGCATAACTCACGAACCGTAGGGAGACACACTTAAGGATTCGATGTTGTTTAGTAGATATGGAATGTAAGTAGGGAGACCGAATGTTGTTAGGAGTCTCGGATGGGATCCAAGATATCACGAGAAGATCAGGAATGGTCGAGATAATAAGATTCATATAAGGAAAGTCCAATTCCGGAGTTCGGGAATGATTCCGGTGTTTTCACCAAAATGATCTAGAAAGGTCTAGAAGGTTCACCGGACCGGAAGGGGAAGGGTACATGAATGTGTCATGAAAAAGTGGAATGATTGCATCATGTCCTAGGTCACTTGGTTGGGCATTTGTAAGAAAGAAATTGAGCTCCAAATTGAAAGTCAAAAGACAAGTTTGAAAAGTCAAACTGGGACAATGTATCCTGGTGGAGGAAGGAAAGAATCCTTCTTTCCCTCCACCACAAGCCAACAAGGAGAGGGAGTTGGGGAATGATTCAAACTCCCCTCTCCCAAGCTGCCCTCTCTCTCATAAATAGAGGGGAGGGGGTGCCCCAAGGGAGACACAACACCAACCCCTTCCCACATAGCCGCCGCGGCGCCGCCGCCACCCCCAGCACCACTGCCGACTCCTCCACCTCCTCCTCTTCGGCCTTTAAACCCTATATCGCCGGGGAACCATATTTCTCCACCATAACCTGCTCCGGCTTAGGCGAAGCCCTGCAGGATCTTCCCTCTACTTCCGATACCACGCCGTCGTGCTTCCGGAATCGCGAGGAGAGAACTACAACCTCCACTGCCTGCTGGAACAAGGGAGAGGAAGGTCTTCATTGAGTACCGAACATGTGACCGATTGCGGAAGCGCTGCCGGAACGCAGCGCCGGAAGGATCGTCTACGCGATCTAGAGATCGGCAAGTGTACGACTACATCACCCACGAGAATCTGCTCTCGTTAACCGCTTTGGAATCTTCGAGGGTGAGTACTCTAATCGACTCGTTGCTACAATCTAGTAGATAGATCTTGGCTTGTTTGTGTTCATGCGGTAGATTTTTTTTGTTTTCCATGCTATGAACCCCTACATAATGCAAATCTAGAGATTTTTTACAAGGTTTCTATCATCTCCCGCTACCATACTCCTCATTACATCAATGTGCAACCCTACGAGCCCATATAGGTGAATAAAATCAGTGGGAGCCGACACTATAGGGATTGGTGATGGTTTGGAGGAGCTTCTTCCCCTCCTTGGAGGCTGCCAGGGGAGGAATTTTCATCACAATGGCTTGGGGCCTCCAAAAGTAGGTTTTCCCCTTAATATATAGAGTTGGAGATGCAATCTAGGCCATGAGATTGATTCCCCTTTGATCCAAGGCTCTTGTGCATCTCTAGAACCTTCCTAAGTCTTCCCTCTATCCAAAAAAAAGTCTTCTCTCAAAAAAAGTCTTCCCTCTATCCATCATGAGCGCGTAGAGTCGTGTCCTAGACGAATCCATCAAATATGGAAGGGCTTTGCATCAATCACGTCAAAAAAAATTTGGACTCTCGAAACTGCTTCTATACCTTTCGGTTAAACGGGTCTGTAGTTCACATACCAACTCCGTTTGGACGTATTTTATATTAGTTAGTATTATCACAAAATTTCCAACAACTTTTATGTTGAACGTTTTTCCATTTGACATCATCTTAGGGTTGCGATCTTGACATCTTTCAAAACTGTTCTAGAGAGATAAATTTCAGAAAACTCCGAATTTCACCATAATGAGCGATCTCCTTCCTTATTTGTGCAAATTCCTACACAATAAAGTGTAAAATAAATATTGTACATTTTGTAACTATTAGTAGGTTAGTCTCAATAAATATAATAAAATTGCTAATTACTAAGGATTTTTAGTACAATATAAACTATAAAGAACATAGATGCATTTTATATGCATCAGTCCTTTAAAACATCAACATAATAAAGAAAGAAGAAATAAACTGCCATCTCGAAGAGATCATATGCTTGAAGCTTTCCTTTCTTATGGTGATCATGGATACATGAAGGCATGTCCCCGGGGGGGGGGGGGGGGGGGGATCCGGTATGAGTGTCTTGTGTGGTGCTGTGGCCATTAGTAAGGTGGACCAGATGTAGTACAAAAGTTTGGGGCACAAATTCCGCCCCTAATGCCAGAATTTAGGTCCCCTGAGGCTGTAACGACGAGATTTCATGGGGAACCTACAAAAGTCCCCTTATTCCTCTTTTAGAGTTTGTTTCTTCCATTATATCTCCTCCATTGTTGACTTTAAAGAGTTTTCCCTTTTCAACTAAGATTAGCTTCCTTGGAAGTAAACTTGGGATAAATTATCATCTCCGCGTGCCTCGGTTATTTCTATACCCGAACTATTTACTTATGGACTTTACTTCGTGATATACTTTATGCTTGAAGTTATATATCTTGCTATCATATAGTTGTTTGTCTTGCTTAGCATAAGTTGTTGGTCCACATAGATGAGCTAGCATATTTAGGTTTTGTGCTTGATAAATTAAACGCTATTTTTATTCTCATTTATTATTAGAGCCAAAACTGTAATTGGTTTAAATCGTCTATTCACCCTATAGGCGACATCCGTGTCCTTTCACACATTATCTTTGATTAACATTTTTAGAAGAGAGTTTAGGATGTCGCTGCCTTGTGGATTGATATTCCAACTGCTTTTGCTAACTTGTCCTCAATTGATGGGATCACCGACTTGTGAAAGGCTAAGCTTGATCATCTTCCTTGTCTCTTGGGAGATATGGAAAGAAATAAATGGCCGATTCATGAACATTTATGCTACTCGCACTATGGTTGTTAGGAAGATCAAAGAGGAAGGCTGCATGTGGATTTTAGTGGGTGCAAAGAATTTCTGGTCTTAGCCAGTTTTTTGGGATTCAAGCCATAGTTTTTTTTATTTGTCATGATGTCATGTTACTTGGCTTTGGCATTCTATTGTACTTTTTACCAATGAAAAGGTAGAGATCCTACACAGTCTCAAAAAAGAAAAGGAGAGGGCTCAAAAGCAAACCCTAACTATCTGACAAATAAGCAAAAAAAAAAAAGAGCACGGGTTGGTAGTAGGTTCAAAGATAAGTGTTAGGACTTGGAGGCCTAGATTGCAAGAGTATCCTCTTCACCTCCTTAGTTCCGTCTAGATTCCATTGATTTGTCAATCTAAAACTGCAAAGGAACAACATATTACATATATGTTTAACAACGCTTGCATACTAATTCAAGGACCATTGCTCCCGATGGAAGGAAAGATATTCATCAAGATCTATGGAGTATCAACTGATTCAAATTCATTGGATTAACTTAGGACAAATGCTTGGTGCTTTTAGCACACAACATATGGGCTTTCAACCACAATGTTGATGGAAGGAAAGATATGGATCAAGATCTATGCATCAAGATACTAGCTTTCTTTAGAAGGTAGTTAGTACAAGGACATACACATACTATGGGCTTTCAACCACTATGTTGCAACAACATTTGGCAGACTAGAAATGTTTTTATCTTTCAGAATGCAAGACTAAGTCTCTTGAAGGCAAGAACTATTTCCAAGGAGGAGCTTCGCTAGATTAAATACATAGCACATATTCACAACATAGCTAGTACAACATACAAGTAGATACTACGGGCTTTTAACCACTATGAAGCGGCAGCATTGGCATACTAGAAATGTTTTTATCTTCTAGAATGCATGACCAAGTCTCTTCAAGGCAAGAACTATTTTCAAAGAGGAGCTTTGCTGGATTAAATACAAAGCACATCGAAAGGCTTTATTTTCAACATGGATTGCTAGCTTCATTTTAACCTTTAGATTAGTTTTTCTTTTAGTACTATTCTCTTGTGCACATATACTCCTCATAAACCAAAACATTATAAATATATGCAGTAGTAAGGTGGGCGACTCTTCTAAAATATACCAAGTTCATAACCTACAAGGTGGACGACTCTTTCACATGCTTGAGCTGTCTAGGAGGCTCGAAATCGTCTGCTATGCCTCTAGGAAAATGGGCTCGGCGAGATGACGCCAAATAAGCTGCGTGGTCAGCGTGATCAAGGAGCACAAGCCTTTTGCTTTGGCTCCATGCACCCTCTGCCACCGACTATAGCCAAAGCCGAAAGCGTAATCGGCAGGTGTAAGTGGATTCCACAAACGAGTCCTGTAAATTTGTGTATCTACTTTTGTCTGCTTAATGACGAGGATGGGACTAATAAGCAAAAGATAGGAGTGTCACCAAACAAGCAAAAGATAGGAGTGTCACCAAACGTAGAACAGTGGCAACAATGCGCCCGAGGGGGGGGGGGAATCTACTCAGTACCCATTCTAGTCGTATTCACATGGTTGGCTCACATTTATACAACCAATACATTACGTCCTTGTTCGGTTAATCCACTTCCCTAGTGGATTGGAGTGGATTGGAGTGGCTTGGAAGGGATTTGGGAGGATTTTGATTTAGACGGGATTTATTCCTCCTCGATCCCTGCCAATCCCGTTCAAATTTTATGAAACCGAACAAGCCCTACATATATTTATATACTCTTCATCTGTGCTATGATCCAAAGATTCACATAGGCGCCTCACTAGACCACTAAGACTTTGCATCTCACTTCAATTGCAAACTGCAGCTCCCCACGGGACCGGCTTAAGACAGGCACATAAACCGTTTGTATGTATTTTTTCACACTAGGCGAGAAAATTGACACCTACTGAAAGTGCAGGTGACAACGGGCCATCTCGATCGTCACATGCTAGCTATCGCTTAGCGATATTAACTGGTCGACAACACCGGGATCAGCAAGAGTGCTCGTGTCTCCGAGCTCATCTAGCTGCCTGGAGGCAATTTTCCGCAATATTCTTCGCATGATCTTGCCACTCCGTGTCTTCGGGAGCCCCGGTGCCCAGTGGATCTTGTCAGGCGCTGCAAACGCACCAATCTGCACAAAATGACATCGTATATTACGTTGATGAGCGTTTATAGTATTTTAAGCGTTAAAGAAATTGCATTAAAGCAAACTCTCCATGAGAAAATGTTCCATCCTGTTCCAAAATATAGTAAAGCATATTTGTAGGTCCAATTGAAAAAGCACAAGGCTTACTATTTGAGATCAATAGGGAGAGGAAACTCAGGTTCCAACTTCTCAAGCACAAGAGGATGTCATTGTTAACCGGGTTCTTTCCATCACATATGGATATCTGGTAGCAGTAACCATCACTACAAAAGAAGCTATGGGAAGAACATACCTGGCTGCGGACCGCCATAATGAGGCTTTTTCGTAGATCATCACTATAAGGAACACCATCCACCAATGTCACAAATGCATAGATTCCTTGACCTTTAACCTGCAACAAGTAGTACTGATTTAAGGCCCGAGTTTCATGAAGCTACGGTGGGGGTCGTGACATGGTGTAAGAAACAGAGGAAAAACGAGTACTTAACCAGACCTCATGGTCAATTCCGACAACAGCGGCCTCTGCACATTTTGGATGTGAAACAAGAGCAGATTCAACCTCTGCTGTACCAATTCGATGCCCACTACAGTTTTAAGAGATGGGTCAAATATTTACAGCTTCAAAGCTTTTGAAAGGCATGCATTCTCCAAGTAATTAAGTCATGGAGAAGCGTAAAATATATAGTAAGTTGCTAAATTACCTGACATTGATCACATCATCAACTCTTCCGGTCAGCCAATGGTAACCATCTTTGTCCCTGAAACTCAAATTTAATTTGTTGAGGTATGGACATGTAATTCTGAATGTTACATATATATACCAGACTACCAGCTATTCTTTTCACTCTGAATATTTTTTGGCCAAATCTTGAAGAACTATTGTATTGGATGAATTACCTCCTACAACCATCACCAGAGAAATAATAGCCAGAAAATGGTTTGAAGTATGTCGTCTCATATCTGTCCTTATCTCCATACAGAGTCCGGAAAGCCCCAGGCCATGATTTCTTTATGCAAAGATATCCATTGCATTCTCCATCCAATTCCCGCCCTTTCTCGTCAACAATGACAGGCTGTGAATCATGTTTACGGTTATTACAAAATAAGAGATGGTATGGAATTTTCATTTTAGTGAAGCCATGTAATACCTTGACACCAAAGAAAGGAAATGTCGCGGATCCTGGTTTCTGAGGCCAAGCGCCAGGTAAAGGAGTAATCTAACAAAACCAAGCGTTAATGTTTGGTACAACTATTATATGAAACTCATTCCAAGAGATCCGAAGTATCCCATGCAAAATGTAAGACAAAATTACCATAAAACCACCAGTTTCAGTCTGCCACCAGGTATCTGATATGGGGCATCTTGAGTCACCAACAACATTATAGAACCACCTGAAATGAGCAACAGTGCGTCTAAGAATTTTTTAATGCATTACAGTATTAAGACTAAGGAAATAACCACGAACCTCCATGCAGTGGGATTGATTGGTTCACCCACACTTCCTAAAACTCGGAGAGACTTACGAGAGTACCGGTTAACATACTGCAATATACACAATAAAAACAAAATGCTTATATACAAGAGATATACATGTGGGGCAATATTAACTAATTAAATTTAAAAATTCTCGGGAACATATTAGCTAAATCATAGACATTAATTAGATATTTCACCCTGTGACAAATGTTTTTGCTGTATTATTGTTGCAACATAAAAGCATATTATGTGGTAGAGAAACTTCTGGTAGACAAAACAAAATTCATCCTACCAATGAAAAACCTATACCACTAAGGGTCTCGAACCTAAATATTCGACAGGCCAAACAAGATTTTTTTTACCTCAGAACCATCACGCATGAGTGAACGTACAAGTGTTGGTGCAGTATAAAATATTGTCACTCCATATTTGTCAACAATGTCCCAACAACGACCAGGATCAGGGTAATTTGGAGCCTACAAGTTTCATTCAACAAATACTTCAGAAACATAGTCCAGTATAAACACGCCTCAAAAGCAAAGGGTCACCCTTAGATCACGATTCCTTAGCAGTATGAACTATTTTTTTTCTGAACTTACCCCTTCGTAAACAAGAACTGTGGCTCCATTCAGGAGAGGACCATAAGTCACATAACTATGTCCAGTAATCCAGCCACAGTCTGCAGTGCACCTGATGTAAGTGAGACAAGGAAATTACAGTAAGAAAACATGTATTCTAGATAAGTATCCCAGAACATTAGAAAAAGTTTATGCCCCCTCCACGCGCGCTCTGAAACAACTTACACCTTACCAGTATATGTCCTTTGGCTTGTAATCAAATGCATGTTTAAATGTTGTTGCGCTGTATACCATATAGCCCCCAGTTGTATGCAATACACCCTGCACACTTCACAATATCTTAATGTTTTATCAAAGGAATAAATGATAATCTATGGGGTTTAAGGTACCTTTGGTTTTCCTGTGCTGCCACTCGTGTACAGAAGAAATAATGGATCCTCTGCATCAACCCATTCCACATCACATCTAGTATGGAAATCAGGCACAATATCCTGGAGGCACATCATCTTGTATTGAGAAATAACTCACAAACTTGTAATACAACACAAAACGGAAGGGGTTGAAAAGAGAACTCTTGATTGATATAGAAGTTTCCTAAAGGTATCGCGCTTAAAAAATTAGATGTATATGCATTCGATATAGTTGAACTTCTTTGATTTGGATATACCTGCCACCAAACATCTCTTCCTGTTGTCCATTGTGTGTCCTCTTTCTTCATGGCCAACTGATTTTCGTATGTCAAACAAATATCTGCTCAGCACAGGTGTGCCGCACAAAAAAAAAAGGTGTTTAGAGTCTACAACAGTAAAAAAATGTCTTTGTGTTCTCATTGTAGCAGAGAAATGGACATATTTTTGTATTCCTCCGATCCAAATTAATTGCCGCATATTTAGGAAAAATGTTGCCTAAAATCTATCTAGGTTCCATGAACCTGCGTCAACTAATTTGGATCAGAGGGAGTACAAAATTTTGCAGGTATACAGTGGTAACAAGATAAAATATGCATGTACATCGTGGAGATTTGATAAATTATCTTATGCTTTCCAGAGAGGATAAACCATTAACGATTAACATATATCTGGAGGAACTAGCAAGTTAGACTATAGATACCAGTGGACTAGAGCTTAAAATAGCCAATGGTTATGGAAGTGGCATTGAAGCGCATACCTACAGTGACACCGTTTTTTGCACTTTCAACCAGAGATGCATCTACTATATCTTTGAGAGGGATGAGTTTCAGCCCCCTTTTCACCCCATTGCATGTAATCACAACCTTAGGCTTGCAGTCAATGATCCTTTGGGCTATTGCATCAGCGGAGAAGCCAGCAAACACAACCTGAATATAAATAATCATCATAACACGGTAACATATATACGATAAATCAGAACGATTGTCAGTGCAAACTGGGTAAAAAAATTACAGAATGAACAGCACCGATGCGAGCACATGCAAGCATTGCAATAGGCAGCTCCATCAGCATCGGCAAGTAGATCACCACGGCATCACCTTTACCAACTCCGACACTTTTCAAATAATTGGCCAGCTGCCAGAAAAAGCACACCAAAATAATCAGATGATATCTGTATACATCACGGACATGCTAGTATATGCAATTGTTTATGAGATCTCACAGTTTCATCATAAAATCTTATTTACCTGGCAAACCTTGTCCAAGAGCTCAGAGTAGGTGAGCTTGCCATCCTGATCAGGCTCATTCCCCTCCCAATACATTGCAATCTTCTCACCGTCTCCAGCTTCCACATTGCGGTCCACAGCATTGTAGCACACGTTGGTTTTGCCCCCTTTAAACCACTGTCAGACACCAACAAGGATCAATAAGGCTGTATCCTCCCATCACAGACAAGTATCATCATCATCAATCAACCATCACTCAGGTCTCAGGCATGGGCTTACTTCGATCTTGATCGGTCCCTTTGTCACATCAAGGTTCTCAGTACAGACTTCGTCAGGGTTCCACTTCTGCTTCCAGTAGAAGGTCTCTGCGATCTCTGACCAGAACCCGGCAGGATCGTCGATCGACCACTGATACATCTCCTGGTACTGCTCACATGGCGTTGAGAAAACACAAGGCTCATTCATCAGTTATTACATCCACCAGAAATCTAATTGACAGATTACTAAATGTTCTGCTCGGTAGTCAGTACTCGGTTCACGGTACTACGAAAATGGAAAATACAGTAGCACACGCTCTCAACTCCCCAATCCTATCAACTTTTGTACTTGCCTACTTGTGTCCAGTCAGTCCCTATCTGCATTATCTGATCGCGTGGGTAGCGATAGATCACAGCTAGCCGCATACTCTGCACCTCGAAATGGAACGTTGAGCGCACGGCACCCGTATGGGAGCGAATCAACAGAACCGAAATGGAAAGTAGAAAACAAATTGCGAGACGCTCTGCACCTGCTTCGGAGAGGAGACGAGGGCCTGGGCGGAGAAGTCGGCGCTGGGATGGACGAGGCCGTGGTCGTCGGACGCCGGCAGCGGCTCGCCCAGCACTGTCGCCGCGCACGGCGCCGCGTGCCCCGGCCTGGAGGCGGCCACCGCCAGGCGATCGCTCACGCCCATGGCCCAACTCCGCCGGGGCGGCGACACCTGAAGCGAGCGAGAGGACGGCGGGAGTAGGGGAGCTTGGAGCGGGATCGCGGGGTGGTGGGCGCGCGCGGAGGAGGAGCTGCAGCAGCGGGTGGTGGTGGCGAATATATACTGGGCCATCGACGGCCTCGCGGCCTGACGGCCACGGCTCACCTCACCTCGTCAACAACTCGCCTTTTGCGCGCTCCGGCCCTGGGCCAATAGAATTCTGACTTTCGGGCGCGTTCTGGTGGAGGATGCAAATCCGTTCTGGTTGTGTTTGGTGCGTGCGTCGGTCGCTCGGCCCCTCTTTTCTGGTGGCGCGGAGTTGTAGAGTGTTTCTGCAGCTAGTCTAAGCTACCGTGTGCTGGGTTTCCCGCCTTCCCGGCTTGGAGTCGTCGTCGGCGGCGGCGACAGGAAAGGAGGGAGAAGCAGCGGGTGGGGATCGGGAAGCCGGGTTTGTGTTGGAGAATTGTCGGTTCTTCACCTGGCTGGCTCTCGGGGTCCACCGTCAAAGCAGAACGGACGGACGGCTGTGCCTGGTTTGTATCGCCGCTCGCGAGCCTGTTGGCATCGAGTGGAACTAGTGTCCCTTTTTTTTGGGAAAAAATCAGTGTACCTTTTGTAAAGCTTAAATTTGTATTATTGGGCAAATTTCAGAAATAGACACTCATGCAAGTTTACACTTTAAGTTTTATGGACGCAAGAGATTTCTTTTTCCGAGAAGGATCCAAAGCAATTACATAAGTTCACAACAAATACAAAGCACCTTGAATATGATGAAAAATATATTTAGTTCTTAGACCACCTAACGAATCAGTACTCAGCAGAGCGAGCCACTGACACACTATTGTTGCCACACTCCTACAAGAGCGGGTCCATCGGTGTTGATGACAACGCGAAATCTTTATGCACTTGCCACTAAAAATCCATTACCTAGAGCTAAAGTCGTCATTGTTGAACCCTTGAATTGATCTGAATCTCCTAACATCAAACATGTAATACACGTAGAGTGAACGAGATCCACCACTCTATGAGAGAAGCAACTAGAAATCTTTTGGACCTTCTCAATGCCACCGACGAGATGCCACTAATGAGGTGGATGAGGAGACACATATACCTTATTATTGTTTTGCACAAGGCTGCCATAGGCACCATAATATCACTAACCATTGACCAAACTTTGACTATAGCGACCATACTACAACGCCGAGCGCATGTCCGAGGTCCCATCCCCTCCCGCCGCTGGAGCGGAAACTAGAGGAGGAATGAACCAATTGACTCTCAGTACGAGATGGTGGAGACGGGGCATGTGACAACAGCTAGGGTCGAAGCCTAAATCGATGCCTCCGTGTTCACTCGGGTGCATGGGGAGAATAGCAACCCGAACTTGGGCATATCGCGAATGGCTCGATCGATCGAGAATTAAACCCAAACTTGGGCATATCACAAGTGTTTCTGCAGCTAGTCTAAGCTACGGTGTCGGTAGATGGACTCGTCGGCGGCGACAGCGACGAGAACAGACGGGAAAGGAGTGGGGGCAGCGGGTGGGGACCGAGAAGTCGGGTTTGTGTTGGAGAATTGTCGGTTCTTCACCTAGTTCTCGGGATCCACCATCAAAAAGCAGAACAGACGAACGGTTGTGCCTGGTTTGTATCGCCACCCGCGAGCGTTGGCTGGTATCGAGTCGAAATAATTGCAAAATCAGTGTACCGTACCATTTTAAAGCTTATAAATTCGTATTATTGGGAATATTTCAGAAATAGACACTCATGCAAGTGTACACTTAGTTTTGAACGTAACTAACACTCGATCGAACGAAAAAATTACGAGAACGATTTAAATCAATTATATACTAGATGAATACTCGTACTTTGCTACGGTTTAACGAAATCGAATATTCACCTTGTGAAACCATTAGTCCAATCCACACACTTGGCTTCCTCGCCTCTAAGACGTTAAGTTTATCACATATAATATGAAGCTATTTGCTAGAGAAACCTCAAATGAATCCATGACTATGTGTAGGATGGTAGTTTTCTTTTTTTCGTAACTTTAAAACTTTTAATTTTAACATTTTTTAAAAGAACTAACCAGCTGTCCGTCTAGGCCACCTACCACTCCCGGTGGTCCAATCTAGCCACGACCAGCCTTTCCTATGGCTCACCTGGCACATCCCGGTGCTGCTCCACCATCCAGCTGAAACCCACCACCCTCTATTCTTTTGAAGTCGTCCCCCTCCTTTCTCTGCCAAACTCGATCAGATCCTCCACCCACCACTCCTCTCCCAGATCTTGACCCAACCCCGACATCCTCTCGTGATCTTCGCGCTTCCTCGCTTGATCTGATGCAGCCCGTCTTTCGGACTCTGCTACATCCTCACGACCAATCGCCCCAAGTGGACCAGTGACAAGACCGGAGTCTTCGCCGATGACACCTCGGAGTCTCCGGTCGCACCCAGCGCAGCGTCAGGCTGCAAGCCCCTGGAAGTCAGTCGGAAACTCCGCCCCAAACCCGGAGTCTCTGGCCTACGCCGAAATCTCTGCCAAATCGGCCCCGGAGTCTCCGCCTCGCCCTCAACCGACCGCACCTGGAAGCTCCTGGCACACAACCGGAATCTCTGCCCCATGCACTGGAGTCTCAGCTCCAACCAAAGTCTCTGGTCCAAGGACCCCGGAGTCTCTAGCGTAAGTGATGGGTCTGCACGTCGTCAGCTGGGCCTTTGGCCCACCCACTCTCCACTCCGTTCAGAACTTACCTTTTATCCCCAAAATATCCTTGTTTATGTGGCTGTCCTATATATAGCCCCACCCCTCCATTTGTAAACCCTAGACTTGATATTAGGCTAGAAGAAGTCTCCCTCTTGAGGATCTCTATCTAGTTAGTATCATGATCCTTCATGAGGACTACCTATTATCACAAACCTCTCGGATCTAGCTTAATAGTGTTTGGTTGTACAATATCTTCGTATTGGGTTTCTCCTTATGAAATTATCAAGATCCCGTCAAGATTCTCTTGCCCAATACCGATCCCATAGGATTGTATTGGACCGGTAGCCGCCAGTGCGAGCCAACGGTGTAATTGCGTCTGTGTTTTGTGTGAGTTTGCCGTCTTCTTCGTGTTCATCGAGTTCATCATATTGCCCTTCCCCCTTGAATCCACCACGAATCCCTCGTGAAATCGTGAAAGATCGGCCATCCTAAGGGTCATACCCTAACATATTGGTATCAAGAGCCACGTTCATCATGATTTTCACCACAAAATATCCTTATCCCCGCCTTAATTTTGAAAATTGCCCCAAAAAATAGACTAGATCTCCTTTCGGATCGATCTCTTGATTTGGTGGATTTTGAGTGGTTTCAATCCATAGAAACTTTGACTTGGGTCTTGATCCGGCTTTCTACCAGTTTCCCAGCTGAAAGTACAAAGGAAGTCGCCTAGAGGGGGGGGGTGAATAGGCTTTTAAAAATATTACGGTTTAGGCTCAAGTAAATGCGGAATAAAACTAACGTTTAATTTATTGAGCACAAAAGCTAGCCACTAAGTTCACCTAGGTGCACCAACAACCTATGTTAAGCAATACAAGCAACAAGGTGATAGCAAGGTATAAATACTTCAAGCACGATGGCTATCACAATGTAAAGTGCATAAGTAAAGGGTTCGGTTGAGAGATAACCGAAGGAAGCGGAGACGAAGATTTGTTTCCCGAAGTTCACTTCCAAAGAAGCTACGTATCCGTTGGAGAGGTGCGATGACGCAATGCTCTCCGAACGCCACAAATGGCTCACCTCGAGGTGTGGTGGCTCGATGCACACCCAACGCCACACAAGGCCTCACCCCGGATGCGGAAGCACGCAACTCACCGACGCCACAAAAGGCTCACCCTATTCTCCCAAGTGCGCACCACAAAAGGCGGGCACTTGCTCCACTATGGGACGCTTGAGGGCGGTCACCGAACCCGTACAAGATTGGGGCTAACTCCACAACTCAATTGGAGGCTCCCAACAACAAAGACACATCAGGCCAACAATGCCACAAAAGGCCAACAACGCCAGAAAAGGCTACAAGACCACAAAAGGTCAGCAAGACCACAAAAGGTCAACAATCCAACCACACAACCGTCTAGGGTTCCAAGGAACCCAAGAGAAACAAGCCCACAAGCTTGAACTCGCCGAATCTCCGAGGATAACTCAAACCTATGCACCAAATGCAAGGGCAAGTCCTTCTCTCCCAAATTCCAACAAAGCTACGAAAGCTATTGGGGGAATAAGGGAGGAAGAACACAAGAGTAGAACTCAAACCTATGCACCAAATGCAAGGGCAAGTCCTTCTCTCCCAAATTCCAACAAAGCTACAAAAGCTATTGGGGGAATAAGAGAGGAAGAACACAAGAGGAGAACACAAAATTCTCCAAGATCTAGACCCCAATGATTCCTTCACAAAGAAGGGATTTGACTTGGGGGGGGTTGTAGATCTATATCTCCTCTCTCAAATCCCTCAAAAAGATGCAAGAATCATAGAAGGGGAAAGGGAGAGGGAAAGCTTCTTCAAGGTTGATAATGGAGGAGAGAGAGAAAGCCAAGAACCAAGAAGAAAAGCTAGTACCCACGAAGGGGAAGAGGAGCCCCTTTTAAAGGGCTCCCAGATCTGCCCGTTATGGGCATTCGCGACACCTGGCCGAAACTTCCGGTGGGAGGCCGGAAGTTCCGGTGGCACCCAGCCAACGGACGAAAACTGCGGAGCGAGAAACTGAAAAAACGAAACATGGCCGGAACTTTCGGCTCTGGGGCGGAAGTTCCGCCCAGCCTGGCTCAAACGGTCATCAGACCGTTGACGCCCGCTCCAGAAGCGCAACCGGAAGTTCCGGTCAAAACAGACCGGAAGTTCCGGTGAACTTCCGAGCAAGTTCCGACAAAGTTCCGGGAAATAGAACGCTTCAAAACAGAAGGTTACTGAGCGTGAGCGAAAGAAGACCCGGAACTTCCACCGGAACTTTCGGCGGCAAAGATACCCTAGCGAAACTTCCGGTGGGAAGCCGGAACTTCCGGTCAGAGAAATTCCAGAAACCAGAAAACCAGAAACGCAATAACTTTTGCATCCGAACTCCAAATGGGATGAAACCAATTTTGTTGGAAAGATAACGACGAATAGAATCCAACAAAAAGTCGAAATATTGGGTATCACCTTGGGAGAAAATATCATAAATATATATGTGAAGTATCCCCCAAGGTGTGGAGCCGGAAAACTCGCAAGATCAAAAACCGCAATAAGATATGCAAGTGAAATCCTTAGATGATGAACTAGAGCTTGTTATGATGATGACCACAAGCTCTAGATCCTCTCATGGACAAGAACCACATAACAACCAAGAAAGATGATGCTATGAATGCAAAGGTTTGAGCTCTCTCCGAACGATGCAAACGAGACACCCGCTTGAGAGCCCCTCTTGATAGTACGGCTATCTATCCTAAACCCGGTCTCCCAAATAACAACACGAGACTGGCAAAAGAGAAGCCCTATCAACATACCTTTGCCTTGAGCGTCCCACTTGAACTTGATGTAGACCGTCTTGTTCTTCTATAGTGGGAACATCTTTCTTGTTTGCTCTTGCTCGCTCTTGCTTGATGAAGACTTACAAAATGCTCCCCCATACTCCGTGGGGAAACCTCTTCTTTGAACTTGTCTTCATCATTCCATGAGCACGAGGATGGCAAGCTTCAAGCATGAGATCTTCTAGAGATGGCGCATCTTGAGCTCGTCCTTCTTCATCCTTAATTGAGGTTGATCCATCTTGATGCAACTCTTTGCACATTCCTTGATCGACCTTCAAGGTCCTTCTTTCTTCATGATTCCAATGGGCACAAAGCCCTTGGACATTTCTTCATCTTCCAACCTTGAGACCAACACATGGACCAAGCGATGCCAATGGACAAACCTACAAGTGAAACTCAATTTACACATTAGTCCATAGAGATTGTCATTAATTACCAAAACCACACATGGGGGCATACATGCCCTTTCAATCTCCCCCATTTTGGTCGAAATCTGTTAGATTTGAGGTTTGGAGGCGCATATTTTCGCTCAAGAACACGAACTGGCTGCGACTACCCGACACCGGAGTCTCCGGCCCTGCATACTAGAGTTTCTGGCCCACCCGGTGTTTCCGGCCCAAAACCGGACTTTCCGGCTGCCGGAGTTTCCGAACCTGAATCTGTAGTCTCCGTCCCTCCTCTCCTTTTCGCCGATTTTCCATTCGACTGACTTTCTTCTTGTTGTTTGAGTTTCGTGTGCGTGTCTATACCAACAACAAGCTTCCATAACATCCTCCGCTCCTGTCTACAGCACGAAACCAAGCTCATCCCCACCCCATCAACACAAGCTCATCATCACCAACTAAGGTATACCTTGTGTCACCCCTTGTTAACCCACTATCTTCCTTTGTGTGTACCCACCCCATCGAGAGTGGCTCATTTTGTGTTTGCTTAAGCATTGTGCACTTGTCCTTGCATAGTGAGAGTGTGAGAGCAAAAGCAAAGTAGCTTGGTACCACCAAGGGAGAGAAACATGAAAAATAAGAGAGAAACAACATACGAAAAACAAAGAATACATAGAAAAATATACAAAAGTCTCCCATAGCATAGAGAGATCCTCAAGTTTGTAAGCAAAGTGAGATAAGAGCGCCCAAGGCAAGTGCACAAATCTGTTGCTTATCTTATTTTTGCAAACGAGCCACCGTATCTCCTTGCATTGGCACGACAAACGAGTGTAGTATTTGTTAGGATATTTTGTTGCTCATTTTCATAGTCATGTTAATCCCCATGCGCGTGTGTGTATTAGTATAGGTTTCCGTCAATTTTGTGGATCTTTCCTTTGTCTTGGTTATTTTGGATTGTACCCACTTTTGACAACACCCTTTTCTTTTGGTATTTCCGTTTGGTTGCCACTTTTCTAACCTAACACCATATGCCTTTTGAGAGTTTTAGTTGCTTTTAGTGTGAGGTTTATTTTCACATTCACTTTGACCACTATTGGTCTTTCGAGTGTGGCTACTTGTCCAATCCATTTCCAAAGGTGAGGTAAAGGGCTAACCCCTCCACATACTTCTTTTACACATATCCTTCTTCTTTGGTGAATCATGGATAGGAACGGCGAGACAAGCCAAGACCTGGCACAAGATGGCGAAGGACCATACATGACGCGAGATAGCCACTTCATCATCACAACTTCACACACCAAAACGAAGCTCTCCAATGTGCAATGGTCGAGATAACACATAACACAAGACCATGTTCTCCTGCATCAAGCTCTTTAAGGAACCACTATAGTGGTTCAAGATCTTCACACCATTGATCTCCTCGACATCACGACCATGATCCTTGGCCTCCTCGACGCAATGAGCGCCCCGTAGAAGATCATGAGAGCTCTTCACAACATGTGCCAACTCCAAGACACGTCGCAATGTCAATCTATGATGGTGATTCTTCATCATGACCTCCATCAAGGAGTAAAGACCCTCATCATAAAAGAATGGCACTCATCATCCATGAGGACGTGCCACTACAAGCTTCACCTCCGCATAATGATCATCCACAAGACCTTCATTCCACAACAAGCGATGACTCCAACTTGGATAAACAAGCACGCCATCAACGTGAGCGTCAGACCTACATGTGATCTAGCCCCGCTCTCGTGCCGTTGCCTCCCCTTTCTTCTTCTCCGATGATGATGGCTCTTCTCCGGTGATGGTGGCCCTTTGTCGAGCTTCACTTCGGCCTCCCGTTCGTCCTGGCCGCAGTATGGTGCCGTCCCTTTGACCTGTATGAAGGATGACAATGGCAACCCTGCGCAGAGAAGGTTAGATCTCTCACCAAAATATTCCGATTAGACGGGGGCGCTTGCTATGGAGAATGCGTCCGGCGAGCCATTCCGATGATTTAATGGTTTATCGAGTTAATTTCTGGGCTGCAATCAAGTGAATCTATGAGGTGAAAGTCAAACTTTGAGATTTAGGGAGATGGATGTATAAGAAATAAGAAAATGACACAACTCTTGGACACTTTCAAATTTTACAAATTATACAACTCTTAATGTAAAAGAGTTTATAATTGACACAACTCTTGAACACTTTAAAATTTTAAAAATTATACAACTCTTAATGTAAAAGAGTGTTTATAATTAACACAACTCTTGAACACTTTCAAATTAAAAAAATTAAACAACTCTTAATGTAAAAGAGTGTTTATAATTGACACAACTCTTAAACACTTTCAAATTAAAAAAATTATACAACTCTTAATGTAAAAGAGTGTTTATAATTGACACAACTCTTGAGCACTTTCAAATTGAAAAAAATATACAACTCTTAATCTGAAAGAATGTTTATAATTGTCACAAATCTTGAACACTTTAAAATTGAAAAAATTATACAACTCTTAATGAAAAGAGTGTTTATAATTGACACAACTCTTGAACACTTTCATATTACAATTTGGACATGATAATGTTGTCCCAAGAAAATCTTGAGAGTTTACCATTTTTAGAGCGTGAAAAGTGATCCCTAAACTAAAATCTTTATGCCTCATGCATATACGAAAATTATACACCTTTGAACTCTTTGAAATCGCACTTAGGACATGATAATATTGTGCTAATAAAATCCTGATCATTTATCATTTTGATGGAGTGAACTACAATGCATAAAATTGCGTATATGAAAATTATAAACCTTTGAACACTGTGAAATTGCACTTAATACATTATAATTATGTGCTAACAAAATTTTGAGAGATTATCATTTTCTCCCCATTTTCATAGAGTGGAATGTAATGCATAAACTTGCATATACGAAATCGCACTTAGGACTTGATAATGTTGTGCTAAGAAAATCTTGAGAGATTATCATTTTCATAGAATATAATGCATAAACTTGCATATGGGAAAATTATACACCTTTGAACTCTTTGAAATCGCACTTAGGACATGATAATATTGTGCTAATAAAATCCTGATCATTTATCATTTTCATGGAGTGAAATATAATGCATAAACTTGCATATACAAAAATTATACACCTTTGAACACTTTCACTTCAAATTATGTTCAAAATCATTTTCTTATGGTGTTAAAGTATCGGTGGTAAAATTGTTATTTTGCATCGATAGAGGGGCGCCTCCCGATAGATATAGGGGTTATCATGTCCGCTAGATCATAGAGGATCAACGGTTGGTGGGCACGATCCGCGTGACAACTATCTCGGCCAATCAAAGCGTAGCAGCCAAGATGAGCATAGGTGTGAGAGTTTGTGACTAAGAGAGAGGGGAAAACTGAGTGGAACTTAAAAACCAAGGGCAAAACTGAGTAGAACTTAAAAACCTAGGGCAAAACTGACAAAGGGACTCAAATAGAAAACAGAAAGAGATTTAAAAATGGAAAATGCTTATTTATACAATAAAATACATCTTGGCATACATCAAACTATTTTCAATTCAAATATACATCAGTTTGACAATTATTACCTCATTTAGACAAACTATGTTCTAGGGAGGGATGTTTTGGGAAGTGGCTTGAGTAGAAAGCCATGAACCTTTATAGATAGTAGGTGATTTGAGAAGTGGTGATTTAGGTTAAAACTTGATTTATATACATTTATTATGGTGGCAGGTCACATGATAAGACTCCCTGGTTAGAGGCCACTATGTTTTGATCTTTTTGAATTTGTTGTGCATAAAATAACTCAATTAGCTAGCTAAAACCCATTTGTTGACTCTCTGTTGACTAGCCACCGGAGGTTAAAAGTGAGTATATTGCACACAACAGTGTTAGTACTAGAGGGAAAAACTGAGTACAACCAAACTGCCAGTGTTACATTCGAGGGTATAACTGAGCACAACTAAGTGGCCAGGTTTAGACACGAGGAAAAAACGTGATGCACAGTACGTGTGTCGCGTGCACGCGGCGGTAGCGGACGTGTGTGGCCGTGCATGGTGTAGTAGCGTACGTGGTTACACGGTGCACGGTGGTGCAACAAAACGTCTCCTCCCTTCACCTTTATAAAGGCCTCATCACTCTCACTCATCACTCACTCACGCAACTGTCTCCACTATCCCATCACCTTCTACAAACCCCAAATAAAACCCCAACCACACCGGTGATGGAGAAGAACGGCGTGATGGCCATCGTCGCCTCGAAGGCCGCCGACGAGGAGGCCCTCGTCCCCGTACAGTCCCCCATTGAGGCATCAAAGGCAGCTGCCGTCTCCATCCAGACCCCTGTCCCCGCTTCCGCCGTAGCCGCCGGCAAGGAGGAGCCAGCCTCGGGCAGATCCCACACAGCTGGAACCCCTACGAGGAGGAGGATTACATCAGGCCGAAGAACCCCTACCACACAAGCATCGCTGACCCATGGTCGGAGGAAACTAGGGTTTTATCTCCTTTGTTCTTCCCCCATTCCCATCGTTGGATGATAGATCGTGTGTTATTAGGGTTCGACTGTTCGTATTCTCAATCGTTGGATGCTAGGTATTTTTATAGTAGCTAATACTCTTGTGTTAGATCTCATATTTTGATGAATTCCCCTGTTCGTATTTCAATCCTATTTTATTTGTCCTCCGAGTTGTAATTTAGGGATTCCCTAGTTAGTACTAGCGTCGATCTGTAGTTGGGATCAATATTCGATTTGTTTGAGATTTGGGGATTGGGAAATAATCATGGGATCTCAATCGGTTAATTTATGCAAGTAATCAATCCCGATAATCAAGGTATCTCAATCGTGTCCTTATTGCACTCTACTATTTTTCCAACAGGTGGATAGTAGCGACGTCTGCAGCGACAACGAGTCCATGGACACCAAGACTCGTCAGGTGCTGAGGAGACTGAAGTCCGTCCAATACGACAAGTTATTCGTTGACGACGTCTATAGGTGTCCCTTCTGCACCAAGAGCCTCGCCACCGACTTCAACTCCCTCGTGAAGCATGCCGAGGACGTGAAGACCTGCGTCCTGTCTATGAACGTCAACAACTTTAGAGCCGAGCACCAGGCGCTTGGTTTTCACCTCTGCAAACTCCAGAAGACGGCCATCAAGGAGGGGTCGCATGCCCCTGATCAAGCTCAAGGATCCCAAAGTCAAGGGACTGGGCATCAAGAAGTGGATGAAGCGCCAGAGGAAGGAGGCGGAGGCCCTCCTAGCGGAGGCCATGAGGGGCCAGTGATCCTATGTTGATGCTGCTGTAAAGAAGCTTCTTTTGTATTGTCTATGTTGAACTTGTCCACTGTTGCTGCTGAGCAGCCTAATTGTCAAATCTCGTTTAAGTACCGTAATGTATATACTATATTATCTGCTTTATCTACATCTACTTTGTTTACTGAATGTATTTATGGTGCTGGTTAGATTTGCTGATTTAGATTTTCTACTAGATTGGGAAAAAACGAGGGCCAAAAGGAACCATGAATGAAGAGATAAGCTGCTCTAGATTCGCTAAATTTTTAGAAAAAAAAACACAACTGTTAGCAAGATAAAGGGGAAAAGGCGCTCTTGAAAAGGCCAATCATAAAAATAACAAAAACAAAAACTTCCAATTTAGGAGACAGGACGCACGTAACTACCAAACGCACCCCACATGGTCCCACACCACGTCCCCCATAACGCGTTCCCAACAAGCTAGCCTCACGCAGTACAACATTCCATGGCCTCACATGTCAACATAACGCGTACCTGACCAACCGATCCCACTTGTCAGCACGTAACGACTTGTCAGCACGTAACGGTGAGGGTCCACTACGAGACCCGACTGAACACGACCCCACTTGTCAGGACGTAACGGCAAGGCTAGCGGACAGCGAGTTTCAAACTGTGTGAGAGTTTCGTAGTAGGAAATGGGCAAAAGTGAGGAAAAGTTAAGCAGCTGGGGAAAAGTGAGTACAACTAATAAACCAGGGGCATGAAAATAGAAATCCCTAACATTATATATGATGCAAATATGTGGGAAAACATGTTAATGTTGGAATTATGCCCTAGAGGCAATAATAAAGATGTTATTATTATAATTCTTGTTCATGATAAAGTTTATATTCCATGCTAGAATTGTATTAAGCAGAAACTTTAATACTTGTGTGGTTTGTAAACAGCACCGTGTCCCTAGTACGCCTCTATGGACTAGCTCATTGATCAATGATGGTTAAGGTTTCCTAACCATAGACATGAGTTGTCAATTGATAATGAGGTCATATCATTGGGAGAATGATATGGTGGACAGACCCAAACTAAGCGAAGCAATTAGATCGTTTCATCGTGTTCATCTTTGCGAAGCTTTTCCTATGTCAAATATTGTATTCCTTAGACCATGAGATAATGCAACTCCCTGGTATCGGAAGAAAGCTTTGAGGTCATCAAACGTCATCCTATGAGAGGGTGATCATAGAGGTGTCTCTCAGGTGATCGGAAAGTATCTGTTGGGTTGTATGTATCGAGATGGAATTTGTCCCTCCCAAGTCGGAGAGATATACTGGGCTCACTCGGTAATCGATATCAACACCGCTTGCAAGCATGTGGTTAAGGAGTTAATCACAAAGTGATATCGGATTACGGAACGAGTAAAGTACTTGCTGTGAACGAGATTGAACTAGGTATGACGGTACCGACGATCGAATCTCGGGCAAGTAAAATATCGCGAGACGAAGGGAATATATATATGGGATTGATTAAATCCTGGCATCGTGGTTCATCCGATATGATCATCGATGAATGTGTGTGAGTCAATATGGGTGCCCAGACCCCGATGTTGATTATTGATAGAAGATCATGTCTGCATATTCTCGAACCCGCAGGGTCACATACTTAACGTATCTCGACGCTAGGATAGATTGGATAATTGGTTTATGAATTTTTGTTCGGAGTCTCGGATGGGATCCGGGATATCACGAGAGGTTCCGGAATGGTCCGGAGAATAAGATTCATATAAGGCAGTGCAGTTTTTGGAGTTCGGAATTGTTCCGGGTTAATCGGTATTGTACCGGAAGCTTCTAGAACCTTCCGGAAGGGGACCAACGTGGCCCCACCTTCCGGGAGGGGGCATGGGCCTATGAGGGAGTGTCCTGGCCGCATTGGGCCAGGGGCACAAGGCCCCATAGGGCCCAGCCGATTCTAGAGAGATTTGACTCGTTTAAATCTCGGGATAGAATTTCTAGATAAGGGAGAGTTTAAATCGTTTAAACTAGAGATAGGATTTCTAGATAAGGGAGAGTTTAAATTGTTTAAACTAGAGATAGGCTTGGAGGAGGGGCAAGGGCGGGCCCCCCCTCTATATATAGAGGGGTGGTGCGCCTCCCCCGACTACACACCTTCCTCCAAGCCCTAGCAGCCTTGCTACCTTCCTCTCTCCTCCCGATCGCTTGTAGAAGCCTGCAGATAAATTCTCCACCATATACACCACGTCGTGTTGTAGATCCAATCTATCTCCACCATACCGCTGGTCCGAGGAAGGAGGAGACGTCGAGGTGCTGCACGTGTGCATCTCATGGAGGCACCGCCACTTGTGGTGCTAGATCGGATCGGATCGCGAGGAGGAGAAGCGAGTACGACTACATCACCCATGTTCCGACGAACGTTCCACTATGCGAATCTTCAAGGGTATGAAGATCTAATCCAATCTCTCTCGTTGTTTGCATCTCCTAGATTAGATCTTGGCTTTCCTCTGCTCAAGTAGAAAATTTTGATTTACTATGCCGCCAAACCCTTCAAGGGTATCGAGCTAGATCTATGCGTAGATGTGTTTCACGAGTAGAACGCAACATGTTTGTTGCGGCGTTGATGTTTTCTGTTGCAAGCCTCTTGTTTGTGTTCTTCTTATGACGCGGATAGTGAGATTGAAGCGGTCCAGCCAACCTTACGCGATGTCGCTCAGGAGACCGGCTCGACTTGACGGTGGCTTGTACCACACATGCGGCTGGTGGATGTCGGTTTCTCACTATAGTTGTCATGGGATTAACACCGGAGTTTGGCAACCATAATATCACCATTGTGGCTTTCCGTAGTAAGAATCGTTCTTAGCATCTACTCCCATAAGCCACGTAAAACATGCAACAACAAAGTAGAGGCGTCTAACTTGTTTTTGCAGGGAGTGTTTTCTGTGATATGGTATGGCCCAAGATGTGATGTGTATATTGTATGCGATGATCATGTTTTGTAATGTTTCACGACTTGCATGTCGATGAGTACACAACCGGCAGGAGCCATATGGTTGTCTTTATAATTGTGTATGACCTGCGAGTCAACTTCTTATACGCCATGTAATAGCTTTACTTTATCGCTAAGTAGTTAGCAATAGTTGTAGTTGCTATTCGTGGTGGAGGCAATCATGGTGGAGTGATGGAGATCATGCCGGAACGCACAAGATGGAGATCATTGCGCGAAGATTGGCTATACCATGTCACATAAAGTTATATGCATGTGATGTTTATCCCTTTTATGTATCTTATTATGCTTAGATCGCGACGGTAGCATTATAAGATGATTCCTCACTTAAAGATCAAGATAAAAACTGTGTTCTCCCCAAGTATGCACCGTTGCGAAAGTTCGTCGTGTCCAAGCATCACGTGATGATCGGGTGCTATAGACGCTCACATACAACGGGTGCAAGCCAGCTTTTACACGCTGAAATACTTGGGTCTAGCTTGACGAGCCTAGCATGTACATACATGGCCTCGGAACACAAGAACCGAAAGGTTAAGCATGAGTCATATGAATGATATGATCGACACTTTGTTGTCCACCATTGAAACCACATCTCTTCTCGTGATGATCGGATTAGGTGTGGTGAATTTGGATCGTGTTCACTAAACAACTTGAGGGATGTTGAATTTAGTGGGAGTTCATCTAGTAATTTGATTAAGTTGAACTATTTATCATGAACATAGTCTAAATTGTACTTGCAAATACTGTAGATCACATGGCCAAATCCAACTTCAACTTCAACGTTTTTGCTGAGAAGGAAAAGCTTAGAAACAATGGGTCTAACTTCACCAATTGGTTCCGCAATCTAAGAATCATTCTGTCTGGTGGACAAAAGGACTATGTCCTTGGTAAAGCGTTAGGTGACCCCCTCAGAATCGCGCTACCGATGAGAAAGCTGTCTATCACAAGAAAGATGATTATGGTGTGATTAAGAGCACCATGTTGTTTGCTATGGAACCGGAGCTTCAAAATCGCTTTGAAACCTATCCCGGGCCCTTCGAGATTCTCGAGGAGCTGAAAACCATGTTTCGACTCAGCCTGCTCGAGAGATATGAGATCTCCGAGAAGTTCTTTAATCGCAAGATGGAGGAAGGAGTTCCGTTAGTGAGCACGCCATAAAGATGTCGGCTACAATCAACGTCTTGAGCAACCGGAATGCACGATTCCGAGGAGCTCAAGATTGACAGGTGGTTCAATCACTCCTCCCAGCTACAAAAGTTTTGTAGTGACTCATAATCGATTGGTTCCATCGATACGATCACCGAGCTCTTCGCAAAGTCAAGGCTGAAGTGGACATCAAGAAGGATAATCATGTGTTGATGGTCAACAAGCCCTCCTTTAAGAAAGGTAAGGAGCAAAGAAGCCCTTCAAGAAGGGCGGCGGTAGCGCAATGCCCTCGAGAAGAAGCTCAGTCGGTCCTAAGCCGGACACCGAGTGCTTCTATTGCAAGGACATGGTCATGGAAGAATCGTCAAGTACTTAGCGATAAGAAGGCTGGCACCATCAAAGGTATATTTTATATACATGTTATTGATGTTTTCTTTACTAGCCCTCGCTAGTGCATGGGTATTTGATACCGTTGCTAATATTTGTAACTCAAATGAGCTACGGAATAGACGGGCTGAGGGATGAGGTGACGATGCGCTGGCAACGATCAAGAGTTGATGTGATGGCCGGCACGCCTCCTTAGTTTTACCTTCGGATTAGTTTTAAACCTTAATAAGTGTTATTATGTGCCTGCGTTGAGCATGAACATTATTTCGGATCGTGTTTATTGCAAGACGGTTATTCATTTAAATCGGAGAATAATGGTTGTTCTATTTATATGAGTAACATCTTTTATGGTCATGCACCTCTTGTAAATGGTTTATTTCTTCTAAATCTAAAGGGATGAAACACACATCCATAACATTGAGGCTAAGAGATGCAAAGTAGATAGTGATAATACTACTTATTTGTGGCAATCGCGTCTAGGTCATATTGGTGTAAAGCGCATGAAGAAAATCCATTCTGATGGACTTTTGGAGTCTCTTGATTTTGAATCATTTGACACATGCGAACCATGCCTCATGGGCAAGATGATCAAAACCCCGTTCTTCGGTATGATGGAGCGAGCAACGGACTTGTTGGAAATCATACATACCGATGTATGCGGACCGATGAGTGTTTCGACGCGCGGTGGATATCGCTATTTTCTCACTTTTACCAATGACTTAAGTAGATATGGGTATATCTATTTAATGAAACATAAATCTGAAATGTTTGAAAAGTTCAAAGAATTTCAGAATGAAGTGGAGAACCATCGTAACAGAAAGATTAAGTTTCTACGATCCGATCGTGGAGGTGAATATTTGAGTTATGATTTTCTCACGCATCTAAAAGCAAGTGGAATCGTTTCACAACTCACGCCACCCGGAACACCACAGCGCAATGGTGTGTTTGAATGGCGGAATCGAACCCTATTAGATATGGTCCGATCGATGATGTCTCTTACTGATTTGCCGTTATCATTTTGGGGTTATGCATTAGAAACCGCTGCATTCACTTTAAATAGGGCTCCATCTAAATCCGTTGAGACGACACCGTATGAACTATGGTTTGGTGCTAAACCTAAGTTGTCGTTTCTTAAAGTTTGGGGATGCGAAGCTTATGTCAAGAAGTTGATGCCGAACAAGCTCGAACCCAAAGCGGAGAAATGCGTCTTCATAGGATACCCTAAGGAAACCATTGGGTATACCTTCTATCACAGAACCGAAGGCAAAGTGTTTGTTGCAAAGAATGGTTCCTTTCTTGAGAAGGAGTTTCTCTCGAAAGAAGTGAGTGGGAGGAAAGTAGAGCTAGACGAGGTTATTGAACCTTCTCTTGAATTGGAGAGTAGCGCAACACCTGAAATTATTCCAAACCGCACTAACAATAGAGGAAGCTAATGACAAGGATCATGAAGCTTGGACGATGTCACATCGAACGTCGCAGTCGACAAGGTCGTGCCCCTCCGAGTGGTACGGCAACCTGTCTTTGACTGTCTTGTTGGTAGAAGACGGTGAACCTACGAACTATGAGGAAGCGATGATGAGCCCAGACTACGAGAAATGGTGGAAGCCATGAACCAATTGGGATCCATGAGCGAAAACCAAGTATGGACTTTGGTGGATCCTCCTAGCGACCGAAAGGCCGTTGAGTGCAAATGGATATTCAAGAAGAAAACGGACGCGGATGGTAATGTTACCGTTTATAGCACGGCTTGTCGCAAAAGGTTTCGACAAGTTCAAGGTGTTGACTACGATGAGACTTTCTCTCCGTAGCGATGTTTAAGTCCATTCGGATTTTATTAGCAATTGCTGCGTTTCATGATTATGAAATATGGCGGATGGATGTCAAGATCGCTTTCCTCAATGGGAACATTGATGAAGAGTTGTATATGATGCAACCCGAAGGTTTTGTCGATCCTAATGATGCTAGTAAAGTATGCAAACTTCAGCTCCATTTATGGATCAAGCAAGCATCTCGGAGTTGGAACCTTCGCTTTGATCAAGTGATCAAGAGCTTTGGATTTGTTCCAAATTGCTACGAAGCTTGTATCTACAAGAAAGTGAGTGGGATCTCGGACGCTCGGTACTATATGTGGATGACATATTGATTATTGGAAATGGCATCAACATGCTTAACGATGTGAAGAGTTATTTGAACAAGTGTTTTTCAATGAAAGACCTAGGTGAAGCTGCTTATATATTGGGCATCAAAATATATAGAGATAGACAAAGACACATGATAGCTTTAAGCCAGAGTACATACCTAGACAAAGTTCTGAAAAGGTTCAGAATGGATAAGGCAAAGAAAGGTTCAGTGCCTATGTTGTCAGGTAAGATATTGAGCAAGGCTTAGTGTCCAGCTACGGTAAATGATAGGGAAGCTATGAGCAAAGTGCCTTATGCCTCGGCCATAGGTTCCATCATGTATGCCATGCTGTGTACTAGACCGGATGTGTCCAATGCTCTTAGTTTGACGAGCAGATATCAAAGTGATCTAGGAGTGGAACACTGGACAGCCGTGAAGAACATCCTAAAGTACCTAAATAGGACTAAAGAAATGTTCTTAGTCTATGGGGGTGATGAACATCTTGTCGTAAAAGGTTACGTCGACGCTAGTTTCGACACCGACAAGGATGATTCTAAATCTCAGACAGGATACGTGTATATTTTGAATGGAGGAGCTGAGTGGAGAAGTCGCAAGCAAAGCGTGATCACGGATCTACAGAGAAGCGGAATACATGGTCTGCCGCAGCGTCAAGTGAAGGAGTTTGGATCGAAACTTCATCATCGAGCTTGGCGTGGTTCCAAGTGCATTGGACCCATCGGAGATATTGTGTGACAACACCGCGCCATAGCACTCGCTAAGGAACCAAGATATCATCCAAAGACCAAGCATATCAACTGAAGTTTCATATAATCCGAGATTATATAGCGATGGAGATCCAAGATTAGCAAAGTACATACGGATCTGAATGTCGCAGATCCATTGACTAAACCTCTTCCACATGTAAAACATGATCAACACCTCAGTGCCATGGGTGTGAGATTGTTGCCAAATGTAAACTAGATTATTGACTCTAGTGCAAGTGGGAGACTGTTGGAATTATGCCCTAGAGGAAATAATAAAGATGTTATTATTATAATTCTTGTTCATGATAAAGTTTATATTCCATGCTAGAATTGTATTAAGCGGAAACTTTAATACTTGTGTGGTTTGTAAACAGCACCGTGTCCCTAGTACGCCTCTATGGACTAGCTCATTGATCAATGATGGTTAAGGTTTCCTAACCATAGACACGAGTTGTCAATTGATAATGAGGTCATATCATTGGGAGAATGATATGGTGGACAGACCCAAACTAAGCGAAGCAATTAGATCGTTTCATCGTGTTCATCTTTGCGAAGCTTTTCCTATGTCAAATATTGTATTCCTTAGACCATGAGATAATGCAACTCCCTGGTATCGAAAGAAAGCTTTGAGGTCATCAAATGTCATCCTATGAGAGGGTGATCATAAAGGTGTCTCTCAGGTGATCGGAAAGTATCTGTTGGGTTATATGTATCGAGATGGAATTTGTCCCTCCCAAGTCGGAGAGATATACTTCGGGCTCACTCGGTAATCGATATCAACACCGCTTGCAAGCATGTGGTTAAGGAGTTAATCACAAAGTGATATCAGATTACGGAACGAGTAAAGTACTTGCTGTGAACGAGATTGAACTAGGTATGACGGTACCGACGATCGAATCTCGAGCAAGTAAAATATCGCGAGACGAAGGGAATATATATATGGGATTGATTGAATCCTGGCATCGTGGTTCATCCGATATGATCATCGATGAATGTGTGTGAGTCAATATGGGTGCCCAGACCCCGATGTTGATTATTGATAGAAGATCATGTCTGCATATTCTCGAACCCGCAGGGTCACACACTTAACGTATCTCGATGCTAGGATAGATTGGATAATTGGTTTATGAATTTTTGTTCGAGTCTCGATGGGATCCGGATATCACGAGAGGTTCCGAATGGTCCGAGAATAAGATTCATATAAGGCGGTGCAGTTTTGGAGTTCGGAATTATTCCGTTAATCGGTATTGTCTGAAGCTTAGAACCTTCCGGAAGGGGACCAACGTGGCCCCACCTTCCGGGAGGGGCATGGGCCTATGAGGGAGTGTCCTGGCCGCATTGGGCCGGGGCACAAGGCCCCATAGGGCCCAGCCGATTCTAGAGAGATTTGACTGCTTAAATCTGGATAGAATTTCTAGATAAGGGAGAGTTTAAATCGTTTAAACTAGAGATAGGATTTCTAGATAAGGAGAGTTTAAATTGTTTAAACTAGAGATAGGCTTGGAGGAGGGCAGGGCTGGCCGCCTCTATATATAGAGGGGTGTGCTCCCTCCCCGACCTACACACCTTCCTCCAAGCCCTAGCTGCCTTGCTACCTTCCTCTCTCCTCCCGATCGCTTGTAGGCGAAGCCCTGCAGCAGAAATTCTCCACCATATACACCACGCCGTCGTGTTGTAGATCCAATCTATCTCTCCACCATACTCGCTGGTCCGAGGAAGGAGGAGACGTCGAGGTGCTGCACGTGTGCATCTCACGGAGGCACCGCCACTTGTGGTGCTAGATCGGATCGGATCGCGAGGAGGAGAAGCGAGTACGACTACATCACCCACGTTCTGACGAACGTTCCGCTTTGCGAGTCTTCAAGGGTATGAAGATCTAATCCAATCTCTCTCGTTGTTTGCATCTCCTAGATTAGATCTTGGCTTTCCCTCTGTTCGCTCCGTAGAAAATTTTGATTTACTATGCCGCGAAACCCTTCAGTTAAAAACTACAAAGTTCATGTATGCATTTTACATGCATCAATATGGAACAAAGGGTAACCTATAAACCGAGTTTCAACAAAAAACACAACTTCCATACAAAAGATAAGAATGAGAGATTTACCCTCACTCATTGGAAGAAGTACTCGGAGGAGAAGGTACCTGGAGGACTAGCAAAGAAGATCCGAGGGAGGCCTAGAGAATCCGGTGGTCGGAACGGCACCGGGAAGGATCGGGGCGGCCGATAGCGGCTGGGGGAGAGGGGGGAGTTAGGGTGGAAGTGCCTGATCTGTTTGAGACCGTCCACCTGACGCCCTGCCCTTAAGATACCAAACCGCCTAGGCCGGATTATCCGGCCCCCACTAAGGGCGGATAATCCGGCCTTCTCTATTTTTTTTGTTTAACACATGTTCAGGATATCACACCTCAAACAAAACCCTCACAAGTGTAAGAAAGGACGTGCGTGATAGATAGATGTCTCGGGGAGAGAGAAAGGCTTAGATTTAGATAGCCAAACTATGATGGTACTACACACCCAAAATTGCAAAAGTCAAATCAAAGAAAACCAATATTGGGTGTGTTTTCCATAAGAACACAAGATAGGGAATAAAATCCAATAAAAACCACAAAGAAACAACTCTTCTCAAGGAAGAGGGAGGTGGCCGAAGCCACCATGTTGGAGTGGATGGTATGACACTACGAAGATATATCTTGGGTTCATGACCAATACTCATCAATAAGCTCACATATCACATAATGATATTAATAGATATGATTTATCTTGATTTCAGCATTATGGGGAGAGGGATAGCCCAATCAATTAGGACCACACTCCCCCTATGTATATGCCCACATCTAAACCAAATAAAGGAAGATAAATAAGTGAGTATGCAAGAGTAATCAAGTCAAGCTCCTTGAATCCACGATATTTAGCTCATTCCTCAAGTAACAAAATCTTCCTTCATCAATTGGCTTCGTGAAAATATCAGCAGGTTGATTCTTCATGCTCACAAAAGATAAGTCAATGTCACCACGAGCAACATGATCCCGAATAAAATGATTACGAATCTCAATATGCTTCGTTCTTGTATGTTGCACCGGATTTTAAGCAATTTTGATAGCACTTTCATTATCACACAAAAGAGGCACTTTGTCACAATTGACACCGTATTCCTTTAAAGTTTGCCTCATCCATAATAACTGAGTGCACGCACCTACAACAACCACATATTCAGCTTCGGTGGTGGAGAGAGATATATAATTCTGTTTCTTAGAAGACAAACATACCAAGGATCTTCCCAAAAATTGACAAGCTCCAGAAGTTGATTTTATATCATCCTTATCACCAGCCCAATCAGAGTTTGTATATCCACATAAAGAGAAATTCGATCCCTTGGGATACCATAGACCAAAGTTTGGGGAACGAACCAAATATCGGATGATTCTCTTGACCACCACTAGGTGGCTTTGTTTAGGAGCCGCTTGATACCTTGAACACACTCCTACACTCAACACAATATCGGGTCTATATGCGCAAAAGTAAAGGAGAGAGTCGATAATGGAGTAGTATACCTTTTGGTCAACATCTTTACCATTGGGATTTAACTCAAGATGACATTTAGTTTGAATTGGTGGAGCAACGCCATTAAGATCCATCATCTTGAATCTCTTGATCATGTCTTGGATGTATTTTGCTTGATTAATGAAGATTATTTCTCTTAGTTGCTTGATCTCGAATCCAATAAAGAACCTTAATTCTACCATCATAGACATCTTGAACTTGTCAGTCATAAGATTTGAAAATTCATCATCAAAATCTTGGTTAGTAGAGCCAAATATAATGTCACCTACCCAACCTCGAATCCATAGAGCGCCTTATAGAGTTTGTAGACATGGTTAGGGAAGTTGGGGTCCTCGAAACCTGGGGGTTGCTTGACATATACCAACTCATGCAGAGGACCATTAAGAAAGGCACTCTTAACATCCATTTGCTGTAATTTAAAATTATGACGAGCTGCATAAGCAAGGAGGATATAGATAGATTCAAGGCGGGCCACTATAGCATAAGTTTCGCCAAAGTCGACGTCTTCCACTTGAGATAAGCCTTGTGTTACCAATCTTGTCTTATTTCTTACAACAATTCCATTCTCATCTTGATTGTTCTTGAAAATCTACTTTGTGCCGATAACATTAGGCAATCTTTGGGCTTCTCTACTATGCGCTCGAAATTATTTAGTTTTTCATGCATGGAAACCACCCAATCTAGATCTTCAAGTGCTTCGAAGACCTTTTTAGATTCCACCATAGAGATATGAGCCTGGTGGTCACTAAATCTTTCCAACTCTTGCCTTGTGGACACTCTCCTTCTAAGGTCACCAACGACTTTATCAAGAGTGTGACCTCTGAGTTCAAGATTCCTTTCCACTCGAGCTTTGCGATGAGTTTCAATATCCTTGTTGTTTCTTGGAGGAATTATTTCACCGTTTGGGTCCTCGTCTTGTCCACTAGCTTGACCCTGATCAACAGATTGTTCAACACTGATAGTTGATGGAGATTCTTTCCCTTGATCTTGGTCAGCAGCCATAACAGGAGGCTGCAATGCTGGACTTGTAGGGCTGGATAATCCGACCGAGAGAGGGGCCAATAATCTGGCCTGGAAGTTTCAGCCTCTTAATGGTTGTTCGTGGCACGGGTTGGAGTAGTAGGGCCAGATAATCCGGGCTCCGCCGGATAATCCGTCCTGAGACTTCTAGTTTGCTCAGTTGATTGATGATCTTCAGGAGGTTGTTGTATTGGTGTAGTAGTTTCTCTAGCAGGTGGAGTTTGTTGATCTTGTGTAGATGAGGGCTCTATTTTCATAGAGCATTGTCCTTCTCGATCCGCCACAAGGGGTTCCTCAATGGGGAGGAAAAATCCCACGCCCATTCTTCTTATGGAATCTTGGGGTATTTCAATATCTGTATCACAAACATCAACTTTCCCCACATGGGAGCCATCATTTTCCTAGAACACTACACTACAAGGTTCTACAATAGTTCCAGAGATCTTGTTGTAGACTCTATAAGTGTGGGATTCGACACCATAACCAACAAAAATACTTCTAAATCCTTAGACTCAAATTTAGATAAACGAACTCCTTTAATGAGAAACACTTACAACCAAACACCTGAAAGTATGAAATGTTGGGCTTGTTACCGGTAAGTATTTCATAAGGTGTCTAGTCCAAGATTTTGCGGAGGTAAAGCCTGTTTGACGAGTGACATGCGGTGGATATTGCTTTAGCCCAGAAGTTGTATGGTGACTTGAATTCATCCAACATAGACCTTGACATGTCCATTAAAGTCTGTTTTTTCCTCTTGGCTACACCATTTTGTTGAGGGGTCTACGCAGCGGAATATTGATGTATTATCCCCTCTTCACTTAGAAATTCATTAAGAGTGTAGTTCTTGAACTCAGAGCCATTATCGCTTCTAATTTCCAATATAGGAACATTGTGTTGTCGTTGAACCTCGTTGGCAAACTCGATGACCGTTTTTTGAGTCTCACTTTTCTGCTTGAAGAAGTAGACCCATGTATACCTTGAGTAATCATCAACAATGACGAGGCAATACTTTTTCCCACCAAGACTTGCATGAGATGGAGAACCAAAGAGATCCACATGAAGGATCTCCAAAATCCTCTTTGACGAAATAATTGTCTTCCTTAGATGGGGAGAGTCATGCATATTTCCTTCAACACAAGCCCTGTAAACACGATATTTGGCAAATGAAACATTTTCTTTTAGTCCAAGAATGTGGCCGCCCTTGTGAAGGCTTTGCAAAGTTCTCATATTGACGTGGGATAGACGGTGATGCCATAACCAGCCCTCGTCAGCCTTTTCGAATAAACACATCAGACAAGTCATTTTTGACGTATCCAACAAAAGCGACCTTTAGAGACTTGCTCCACAAGAGTACCGCTAAATCATCATCAATGAAAACTGCAAAGCCCGTCTTACCAAGGGCACGAGCAGAAAGTAAATTATAACCAAGGGTCTCAACAAGCATGACGTCTACGAGAGAGATATCGTGAGCAACCACAACCTTGCCAAGACCCAATACCTTAGACTTCGATTTATCACCATAGAGAGATGGTTATTTGATCATTATTAAGCCTCATATCTGTGATGATCTCCTTTCTTCCGGTCATATGCCTTGTGCATCTACTATCAAGCACCCATTTCGACCCACCGAAAGCATGGCCCTACAAGAAAATTACTTCTTGGTTTTAGGTACCCATTTTTCAATGGGTCCTCTCATGTTAGTAACAAGGGTCTTTGGAACCCAAATAGACCAAGCAATGTAATTATCAAAAGAACCAAAATAACTAGCATAAACTGTCGGATACTTGGTGCAGGGGGTACCCCGATCCGTCCACGGCTGGCTCACGACCAGCGGTAGGACAAACCTCACAAGGGGGCCAGAAGGCCAACCTCACGAGGGATGCCACTCCAGGAATGCCCCTCCAGAGGGCCCGGAGCTAGGGTACCTCCCGAGGGCCTCAGGCTGCCCCGTGGGAGAGTACGGCAAGGCCAACGGTGGCATAGGATATCGCCTCGGAGCAGTCCCGACAAGGGGGTAGGGTCAAATACGTGGCATGTAGAGTCCAACCAATAGGAAGGCCCTTCCCCATGCTTTGGCATGCCGAGACAAAGGTAGGTACGCCAGGGATGACCGAAGCAGGAGCTGGAAAGGAGTCCTCAAGACGACATAGAATTAGTCCAGCTAAAGCAGCCTCCTAGACCAGGATCTCGAGGAGCGGCACTGTGGACGCCCTTCCTGCCCAAGGGATGGGTTATAGGCTCGATTATGCCCTATATAAGGGACCCATCCTCCTACCTTAGAATGGATCGATCCCCGCGATCTAAACCCTAGACATTCATCCTCCATTGTACCCTCGCGAAGCCAAGCAAGCAATACAATAAAGCAGGAGTAGGGGCTTTCCCTCCTCACTAGGGTCCCGAACCTGGGTAAAAAAACTATGTCAACTCACTGTCGTGGTGCTTGCTCTTCCATCGCCACCATCACCGAGGTTCTTTGGGAACGCATGTTCAACCCTCTCGAACCAGGGGATCGTTGGACCTTAGTTCCTTCATGAGACAAATCTCCGACATTTTGTGCGCCAGGTAGGGGGCTGAGGTGTTCTTCTACGACCCTCCACGCGGTCAGCGCCATGGCGACAAGCCCACGCACAACGGCTGGACTAGCTGACGCCCCGCGCTGGAGCAGGTCTGGGATGGTCGTCGACATCTTGGGTGGCTCCTAGGCCCCTGCATCCGGATGACACATCAAGATGTTCTCCCGTGGGCTGGTGGCGGCAAGGTACAACACTATCGTCGCCTCGCTTGGGTGGTCGCACCAGCCGGTCACCTTCGGCGTCGCAGACCACCCGTGATCTACTCGCCTTGTGGGAGCTGTGCCCATGGTCCGCATCCCCACCATAGGAGGGATTACTGCGCCAAATACCCTTGTTGATGGCGGGGTTGGCCTGAATGTGCTTTCATAAAAGCCTTTCAGGCAGCTAAGGGTGCCTTCATCACACCTCCTTCCCCCTCCGCCATTCATTGGGGATACAGCGGGTGCCACCGTCCCCCTCGGACAGGTTCATCTTCCTGTCACCTTCGAGACGAGCGACAACTACTGCACGGAGCTCATCGACTTCGACGTCGCCTCGATTGGCCTACCCTACAACACCATCCTGGTCTACCCAGCGTTGGCCATGTGTATGGAGGTCACCCACAATGACTACAACTTGGTCAAGATGTCGGGGAGCACCGGAACTCCTATTATGGTGTGCGGTGATGAGGTCAAAGCCATGCGCTCCCTCGAACATGCCTTCAAGGAGGCGGCGACCACAGCCCAGCAGGCTGGGGACACACCCTCCAGCAGCACTTGGCCCCACGCCGGCGAGGCCCCGGGGGCTGGCGACCAAGATCCAGTTGTGCCTTTTACCGAGAGAATCGTGAGCACCTCCTGCATCGCGGGAAGAATGAAACCCTCTTTCTACCAGAAAATGGTGGAAACCAAGAAGATCCCCCTCAATCCGGCGGACTCGAGGGCTACCATCAGTTTCAGCTCCCACCTTTCTCCCAAGAGAGAGGAGGCACTTGTCACCTTCCTTTGGGCCAATGCCTACATGTTCGCTTGGACCCTATCAGATATGACGGGAGTGCCTCGAGAGGTGATCGAACACCACTTGGCGGTGTGCCCTACAGCATGCCCGGTGAAGCAAAAGGCTATGAATTTGTCCGCGGAGAAACAACAGTTCATTGTGGCTGAGATGGAGAAGTTGGTCAAGGCGTACCTCGTCAAGGAGGTCTTGCACACCGATTGGTCGGCCAACCATGTGGTGGTCCGCAAAGCCACCGGGGACAGGAGGCTTTGCGTTGACTTCACCGACCTCAACAAGGCCTGCCCAAAGGACCCCTTCCCGCTCTCGCGGATTAATCTGAGTGTGGATTCCACGGCGGGCTATGACCTGCTGTGCTTCCTGGATGACTTCTCAGGGTACCACCAGTTCAAGAAGACCAAGGAGGACGAATAAAATACGGCCTTCATCACCCTGTGGGGGGTGTACTGTAACACCCTCAGAATCGGACCTATGCAAGTTTTAGCGAAACCCGCCAAACCCGCATAGAAACGATTCAAAGGTGCCCACCAGGCACTTGCGTGCGGGTGGAAAACGAAGTAATAACATTACACAACAGTCCTCGATGGGACCCACAGAACAGATATATATATACAACACGACTCCATGAGTCAAGAATACAGATATAAGGTACAAAGATCCAAATCACCTTGAAAATGATAGAGCGTCCGACTATGGACAAGATGCAAATGGGGCTAAGAGCCCTAAGAATAACCAATGGCGTCCATAACCCTGCCCAGGCCAAGCCGGAAGGGTAACCCTTCTAACGACGTCGATCTCAAACCTGCTTAAACAAAAGGGGTGCCGACAAAGGGCAAAGGAAAAAGAGGAGCGTCGATCTTGAGGCCAAGACAGCGAGGCTAGAATTGGCGGTCCTCGCCTACATAGGTATGGTGGATCAAGCGGCATGACAAAGATGCACTAAACAACCTATAGAGACTCGATACAACCGACGGCTATTAGAGAGGGTGAGAAAGACCTATTCGGAACCAACCTGATACTACCATCAAACAAACCCATCCTGGTGTTTCCCCCTCGAGACCAAACGAGGAAGTCAACCGAGGAACTCACAGCTTGGCGCTTTACTTATTCAGTTATCGTGGCAGCAATTACTAGTCAGGTTCAGATAATCATCCTGATAAAGTAAGCAGTGGGCACTTTTAGTTAACCATTCCGTGATAGTTGCAACACTTACTAGTTAGATACAATTAGCATGAGATAACCCAAAATCCAGCAGTTGTTGGTACTTTCATTTAACCATTCCGTTGTGGTTGCAATACTTACTAGTCAGGTACAATGGTCGCAAGCGACACTCCAAACAAGCAATTGTGGACAGTATTAATTAGCCATTCCATTATAGTGAAGCTGATTACTAGTCATTATAAGTCAAATTTATAGCAATAAACTTTAGTTATGCTTGTCTATGGTCGAGATACTGTGCTCCAAGTCGTCCATATCCGTGGACACGGCTTCGAAAGTTTTACCCGCCGGGTGCACCAATAGCAACACACGCCGATCAACCTCGAAAACCAAATCAAAACCCAATGAGGCTTTCACGACTAAGCAATCACAGGATTCAGAATATTTCAGGGCCACCCCATTGAGTAGACCATAGCGAAGTAAGCTAGCTCGAGACGGACTCAAGGTTTGCGTCAATGGCAGAAACGATCGGGAACCCAAAGTGTGGCTGGGCTTGTCGACATCGAAAACACTCCGCTTACCTAAACAAGATACTGCGCCTCGCACAATTTAAATTCAGAAGTAGCATGGCATAAGTACAGGATCGTAAATAAAACCTCAAACTAGTTTGTGGCCCCAAGAAATAAGACCAATCAAGCTCGCTCGGGGGTCCCATATACCTCCCGGATGTGGATAGCGCGATAAATCAAGGAACAGTATCAAGTACTCGGGTCCTACGGGACACAAGTGGGCGTTCGGAAACCAAATATTATCTATCACCCACCGATGCCTCTGCTTACTTCAATTTTAGTTGTTAAACAGGAATTAAAGTGAACGATAAGTAAAACTATGATCATCTCCAACATCGACATGCGGCAATACATCAACAACTGTGGCAATCGAACGACACGCAAAAGACTTGAGCAAGCGATCACGACGCGCAAGTCCAACTATCTACCAAACAATGTGGAATAGGGTGTGTCCAAGGCAATATACGGCTGCAAGGGATATCACGGTACGGAAACTAGAGCATCGCAACACAGATAGCAATAGATCAACAGGAGGGAAATAAATACTATAAAAGTAAGATAGGTAGAAAGGGGGAGATGCTCGCCTGAAAAACATTGCCGAAGGGTTCAACCGAAGATCGGGGCGAAGCTCACATCAACTCAACGGCCTTATCCGCGAAGAAGCAAAACACTAGAAGAAACACCGGATGCAATATTTAAGATTACGGCAGAAGATCGGCATGATGCATGCATGATGTATGACACGGCAATGGTGCGATGCAATTAGGTCATACCAAGTGGAACCGGGGTCCCGACAATTAATTAAACGGTTCAACTTATTTAACTACCCCGCAAATTAAATGTTGCATTATCAAGACAAAAGATGGCACCGGTTCGCTACACAAATTTAAATGAGGCCAATATAAGACTAGATTTGCCCGCATATGGGCCCCATATTTAATTATAAGGTGAATCGGCATAAGGCCCCCAAACCACAGACAAGTATGCATGCAAGTATGACAATTTAATATGCAACATGTTTTATATTTAGCATTTATAAAGTAGGGCTCGGGAAAAGGTTCACACATTAGGGTTCTCGACGATCTTGGTCCGGGGGTTCGGGGTCGGTCTCGTGGTCCGTGGTTCGACGCGTTCTCGGATAGCGGAGTAGATCTTGGCGTTCCGGGAGGGAAAGTTCTCGGTGTTCTGTGAGGTAGACATTGTCGCATCCGCGGTCCTCGGGCATCAGATCTGGGAGGAAGTACTTGTCACATCTACCGTCTTCGGGTTTGCTTCAATCGGGTCCATGTCGGAGTACTTGTCGTCCCATGTGGAATCCTTGTCGATCTGTGGCGATGATCTCAGGTTCGGATCTCCGGGTTCGGGGTCTCGGCGTCCGTAGATCTTGGTGCTCCGTGTCGAAGTCCTTGAGGTTTTCTCCTTATTCACCGGTGGCGAACTTGGAAACAGCGTCAGGGTCCTCGGGGGGTACGCCATGTACATTCTTCAAAAGCATCGCCATCGAGACGGTCTTGTCGACGGGGAAAAATTTGATGCCTTGTCCGCATCCTTCGTGGTCATCGATCTTGGCATCAGAGATATTTCGAAACAGTCTTGCAGTACACATCGCACAAGGGCGGCATCATGCTAACAAGAGCACCTTCACTCAAACTCAACATGATCTACTGGCATCTGAAAACATGACATCAACAAGGCAGGCACGATGACATCTGAAACAGAGGAGGAGGGTTCCTTTGGGACAGGGACGCACGAGGGCGCGCCTGCAGGCGGGCGGTGGCTGTGACGGCCGGCGCCGAGCTTAAGCGGTGCTTTCATGGAAGGCGGCCGGGCACGGGTAGAGCGCAGGAGGGCCGGGCGAGCTGCAGGGGACGAGGGCGGTCATGGCGGAGGCCGACGGGATGCGGCGAGGCGGAGGTCATGGTACCATGGCCGCTGGTGGAGAAGCCTCCGGGCGGGGCGGCCGGAGGAGGCAGGCTCGGGCTAGGTCTGGCAGAGGAGGGCGACTTGAGAGACCGGGAGGGGAATCATGACGCGGCGCTGTCATGAGGTAGGGGACGCGGGCCGAGGCGGACGGCAGCGTGGGGAGGGAAGGAGCCGACGAGGTGGGCGGCCGTCACGTGAGCGGAGGAGGAAGGGCCGGGTGAGCTCACATGAGGGCGCCATGGCGGGACGCTGGGCGAGGGGGTTGAGGCGGACGGCGCCTGAGGCGGCGAGGGAGGGGGTGAGGCAGGGCGGAGGGAGGAGGAGAAGGGAGAAGGGCGGCGGAGGTTGTTGGCAGGAGGAGCTAGAGGAGGGAGGGGCGAGGCTGGGCGCTGGCGCAGAGAGTGGAAGGAGAGGCGCGTGGGAGGTGCGAGACGCTGGGAGGAGAGAGGCTGGGAGGTGCGAGGTGGGGTCATGAGGTGGGGTCCAGGGAGGTCCAGGTTGCATGGGTGGTGGCCGGTGTGGGCCAGGAAAAGGGGGTGCGGGCGCGGTGTGTCAAGTGGCTGGGTGAGTTGGTTGTGGTGTGTGTTGAGAGGGAGGGTTGTCTAGGTGGCCAGGTGAGTGGGTGGGGCTTTGGGGAGAGGTGAGGTGTCAGGTGGGGATTGGGTGGGGTGATGTGGAGGGGGGTGTGGGTAGATAGGTTGGTAGGTTTAGGAATAAGGGGTGGACCGATTTCAATATGGGGTGGTCGTTCGGGTCAAACCGGCCCGTTCGACTGCCCCACTAAAAATAATTAAAGATTTTATTTATTGCAAACAGGCCTTTGGCAAACCAGTAGCAGACAAAATAAAATATTCCGGAGACCCGGGTTTGGCGTTTGAATAAAGATGGGGCATTTAGAAAACAAAACCAGGCTTTTTCCAAAATAGTTTTATGCGACCAGATGCAAGATGATGACGATGCTCTAATGCAATGTGGCATGATGACATGAGCATGCGGTCATGATGATGCAATGCACAAAAACAACGCGATTTTCTAGTAGTGGTTTTGCGGGATGCCACAATTCGACACCACTAACAATGGATCTCGCCCTCGAGATCCGCCTCATGGTACCGGAAGGAAGGTCGGCGATCTGCGTCTTCTCGCTTCGTGTAGATCCTCGCGACACCACTAACAATGGATCTCGCCCTCGAGATCCGCCTCATGGTACCGGAAGGAAGGTCGGCGATCTGCGTCTTCTCGCTTCGTGTAGATCCTCGCGACACCACTAACAAGAGGTCGTTGTCCGTGATCGTCGAGAGAACACTCCGGAACAAAAGGTCGAAGGTAGAGGTATCAACAAATAAAGCCACCTCTAGCTTCGATGGAAAGGGGAACCGATGCATTCTCATCTACTTCAATGTACAAAAGCGAATAGAAGGGGTAGTCGGCATGGGGGCCAATCCATCACGCACCCAAACTATTACTCCGCACAATCAGTAGAAGGGAGTGCAACCATTCTCGGAATCAGACTGAAGATCTCGACAAGCGGGGTTCGGAAACAAAGGAGTGATGCAGACTCTGCATCGGAGCTGGCGTAGATGAGGTCGTCGCGTCGGAAAACACCGAAAGGCACAAACAAGGAACAAAGAATGGTACCACCGTAGACGGGCTCCTCAAGCAGCATGAACACCGGATGGTAGAACACCGTTTCCAAAGGAGGAAGCGAAACCCTGAAGGTACGACGGAAACCCAACCACGAGAATTCCTGGACTCGAAGAGAAAGAAGAGAGCGGATTCAAAACACGTAGAGATAAGAGGAGAATAGCAGAGGGGTAAGGAGTAAAATCAGACCTAATCAGAACTATCCAACCGATTTTGAAAAATAGTTTTGACACTCTACTTCGGCCGTTAGCTAGGTTATCCTACAGGCTGGACTTGTGGGGTATTGCAACTGCTGAGCTCGATACCATCACTGTAACACCCTCGAATCGGACCTATGCAAGTTTTAGAAACCCGCCAAACCCGCATAGAAACGATTCAAAGGTGCTCACCAGCACTTGCGCAAGGGTGGAAAACGAAGTAATAACATTACACAACAGTCCTCGATGGGACCCACATAACAGAGATATATATACAACGACTCCATGAGTCAAGAATACGTATATAAGGTACAAAGATCCAAATCACCTTGAAAATGATAGAGCGTCCGACTACGGACAAGATGCAAATGGGGCTAAGAGCCCGAAGAATAACCAATGGCGCCCATAACCTTGCCGTGCCAAGCGGAAGGGTAACCGCTAACGACATCGATCTCAAACCTGCTTAAACAAAGGGGTGCCGACAAAGGGCAAAGGAAAAAAGAGGCGTCGATCGAGGCCAAGCACGGCGAGGCTAGAATTCGGTCCTCGCCACATAGGTATGGTGGATCAAGCGGCAGCAAGATGCACTAAACAACCTATAGAGACTCGATACAACCGACGGCTATTAGAGAGGGTAAGAAAGACCTATTCGAACCAACCCGATGCTACCATCAAACAAACCCATCCTGACGTTTCCCCCTCGAGACCAAACGAGGAAGTCAACCGAGGAACTCACACAGTTGGCAGTTTTACTTATTCAGTTATCGTGGCAGCAATTACTAGTCAGGTTCAGATAATCATCCTGATAAAGTAAGCAGTGGGCACTTTTAGTTAACCATTCCGTGATAGTTCCAACACTTACTAGTCAGATACAATTAGCATGAGATAACCCAAAACCCAGCAGTTGTTGGTACTTTCATTTAACCATTCCGTTGTGGTTGCAATACTTACTAGTCAGGTACAATGGTCGCAAGCGACACTCCAAACAAGCAATTGTGGACAGTATTAATTAGCCATTCCATTATAGTGAAGCTGATTACTAGTCATTATAAGTCAAATTTATAGCAATAAACTTTAGTTATGCTTGTCTATGGTCGAGATACTGTGCTCCAAGTCGTCCATATCCGCGGACACGGCTTTCAGAAAGTTTTACCCGGCCGGGGTGCACCAATAGCAACACACGCTCGATCAACCTCGGAAAAACCAAATCAAAACCCAACGAGGCTTTCACGACTAAGCAATCACAGGATTCAGAAATATTTCAGGGGCCACCCCATTGAGTAGACCCATAGCAAGTAAGCTAGCTCAGACGGACTCAAGGTTTGCGTCAATGGTCGTAAACGACTGGAACCGAAAGTGTGGCTGGGCTTGTCGATACCGCGAAAACACTCCGCTTACCTAAGCGATGCGTGTGCTCCTCGCACAATTTAAATACGAGTAGCATGGCATAAGTACAGATCGTAAATAAAACCTCAAACTAGTTTGTGGCCCCAAGAAATAAGACTGAATCAAGCTCGGCTCGGGGTCCCATATACCTCCCGGATGTGGATAGCGCGATAAATCAAGGAACAGGTATCAAGTACTCGGGGTCCTACGGGACACAAGTGGGCGTTCGGAAACCAAATATTATCTATCACCCACCGATGCCTCTGCTAACTTCAATTTTAGTTGTTAAACAGGAATTAAAGTGAACGATAAGTAAAACTATGATCATCTCCAACATCGACATGCGGCAATACATCAACAACTGTGGCACTGAACGACACGCAACAGCACTTGAGCAAGCGACTACGACGCGCAAGTCCAACTATCTACCAAACAACAGGGAATAGGGTGTGTCCAAGGCAATATACGGCTGCAAGGGATATCACGGTACGGAAACTAGAGCATCTCAACACAGATAGCAATAGATCAACAGGAGGGAAATAAATACTATAAAAGTAAGATAGGTAGAAAGGGGGAGATGCTCGCCTGAAAAACATTGCCGAAGGGTTCAACCGAAGATCGGGGCGAAGCTCACATCAACTCAACGGCCTTATCCTCTAAGAAGCAAAACACTAGAAGAAACACCGGATGCAATATTTAAGATTACGGCAGAAGATCGGCATGATGCATGCATGATGTATGACATGGCAATGGTGCGATGCAATTAGGTCATACCAAGTGGAACCGGGGTCCCGACAATTAATTAAACGGTTCAAGTTATTTAACTACCCCGCAAATTAAATGTTGCATTATCAAGACAAAAGATGGCACCGGTTCGCTACACAAATTTAAATGAGGCCAATATAAGACTAGATTTGCCCGCATATGGGCCCCATATTTAATTATAAGGTGAATCGGCATAAGGCCCCCAAACCACAGACAAGTATGCATGCAAGTATGACAATTTAATATGCAACAGGTTTTATATTTAGCATTTATAAAGTAGGGCTCGGGAAAAGGTAAACACATTAGGGTTATCGACGATCTTGGTCCGGGGGTTCGGGGTCGGTCTCAGGGTCCAGGGTTCGACGGAAGCGTTCTCGGATAGCGGAGTAGATCTTGGCGTTCCGGGGGGGAAAGTTCTCGGTGTTCCGTGAGGTAGACATTGTCGCATCCGTGGTCCTCGGGCATCGGATCTGGGAGGAAGTACTTGTCGCATCTACCGTCTTCGGGTTTGCTTCAATCGGGTCCATGTCGGAGTACTTGTCGTCCCATGTGGAATCCTTGTCGATCTGTGGCGATGATCTCGTGTTCGGATCTCCGGTTCGGGTCTCGTCCGTAGATCTTGGTGCTCCGTGTCGAAGTCCTTGAGGTTTTCTCCTTATTCACCGGTGGCGAACTTGGAAACAGCGTCAGGGTCCTCGGGGGGTACGCCATGTACATTCTTCAAAAGCATCGCCATCGAGACGGTCTTGTCGACGGGGAAAAATTTGATACCTTGTCCGCATCCTTCGTGGTCATCGATCTTGGCATCAGAGATCTTTTGAAACAGTCTTGCAGTACACATCGCACAAGGGAGGCATCATGCTAACAAGAGCACCTTCACTCAAACTCAACATGATCTACTGGCATCTGAAAACATGACATCAACAAGGCAGGCACGGTGACATCTGAAACAGAGGAGAAGGGTTCCTTTGGGACAGCAGGGACGCGCCTGGCACGAGGGCGCGCCCGTGCAGGGCGGAGGCGGTGGCCTGTGACGACCGTCGACCGGCCCGAGCTTGGCGGCGCAGTGCTCATGGGCGGCGGGCACGGGTAGAGCGCAGAGGGGCGGGCGAGCTTGCAGAGGGACGAGGCGGCGCGGACGGAGGCCGACGGGATGCGCGAGGCGGTCAGGCCATGCAGGCCGGGCGGGTGGAGCAGCCTCCGGTGAGCGGGCGGGGCGGAGGAGGCGGGCTCAGGTCCTGGCAGCGAGGAGAGGCGACCGTTGAGAGACCGGGGAGGAAGCTGGCGGCAAGCGGCCTTGTCGAGGTAGGGGACGCGGGCCGGAGGACGGGCAGCGCGTGGGGAAGGAGCCGATGAGGTGGCGCGCGCTGCCGTGAGCGGAGGAGGAGGGCGTGGCGAAGCTCTCGGAAGGGCGGCCGAGTCAGCTGAGCGGAGGGGTGAGGCGGACGGGCGCTGGGCGGCGAGGCCGGTGGGTGGAGGCGGCCTGAGGTGGGGGAGCCGAGAAGGCGCAGCGGAGGGTTGGCGGCCGGGAGGAGCTAGAGGAGGAGGGGCGAGGCTCATGCTGGGCGCAGCAGCGGGAAGGAGAGGCGTGGGAGGTGCGAGACGTGGGAGGCGCGTGGGAGGTGCGAGGTGGGGTCACAGGTCCGGGGTTGCATGGGTGGTGAGGCTGGCTGTGTGGGCAGGGAAAGGGGTCTTGGGCGTGCGTGTGTGTGTCAAGTGGCTGGGTGAGTTGGTTGTGTGGTGTGTGTCGAGAGGGAGGGTTGTCTAGGTGGCAGCGTGTGAGTGGGTGGGGCTTTGGGGAGAGGTGAGGTGTTAGGTGGGGATTGGGTGGGGTGATGTGGAGGGGGGTGTGGGTAGATAGGTTGGTAGGTTTAGGAATAAGGGGTGGACCGATTTCAATATGGGGTGGTCGTTCGGGTCAAACCGGCCCGTTCGACTGCCCCACTAAAAATAATTAAAGATTTTATTTATTGCAAACAGGCCTTTGGCAAACCAGTAGCAGACAAAATAAAATATTCCGGAGACCGGTTTGGCGTTTGAATAAAGATGGGGCGTTTAGAAAACAAAACCAGGCTTTTTACAAAATAGTTTTATGCGACCAGATGCAAGATGATGACGATGCTCAAATGCAATGTGGCATGATGACATGAGCATGCGGTCATGATGATGCAATGCACAAAAACAACGCGATTTACTAGTAGTGGTTTTGCGGGATGCCACATGTACTGCTACACCTGCATGACGTTAAGTCTCAAGAACACCGATGCCACCTTCTAGAGGCTCATGCGCATTGTACTAGGTAAGAAAATGGGAAGGAATGCAGAGTCCTATGTCGACGACCTTGGTGGCGTATCTATCGGAGACCTTCGCCAACTTGCGTCGGGTAAACATCAAGCTTAACCCCACCAAGTGCATGTTCAGGGTCCCTTCGGGCAAACTCCTCGGCTTCTTGGTTTCACACCGGGGAATGGACAACCCCGACAAGGTCCGTGCCATCAAGGAAATGCGCCCACCCATGTGTCTCAGGGATATGCATCGCTTGGCGGGGTGCATGGCAGCGCTGGGGAGGTTCATCTCCAAGCTAGGAAAGAAAAGCATTGCCCTTCTTCAAGATCATGAAGTGCACCGGGAAGTTCGAGTTGACGCCATAAGTTGATGAGGAATTTGAGGCCCTCAAGAGGTACCTCATTAGACCCACGGTCATGGTGGCACCAAAATCCTATGAGACGCCATCGCTATACCGGTGCACGCCACAAATGGAGCGCCGTCTTGGTGGCGAGCGTGAAGAGGTGGTCAAGAAAATAAGGAGGCCCAAGGCTCAGGCCTCGGGAGGCATGGGGGATGGGGCAGAAATCGAGCGCCAGGCGGGCAAGGACGGTGATGGGGCGGCGACTGTGGCCTTGACAAAGGCCATGAAGCTCGTGCAGCGGCCATTCTACTTCATCAGTATGGTACTTCATGATTCTCGGGAGAGGTACCCCGTGCAACAGAAGTTTCTTTACGCACTCCTTGTGGCATCACATACTGCACCACTACTTCTAGGGCACCCCATCAAGGTGGTCACCAAGTTCCCCTATACGATCCTCGCAACCCCAATGGCACGGGTCATGTGGATGAGTGGGCCATTGAACTACAACCTTTGAGATGGCGTTCGACACCGCCCCTTTGCGTCTGAGAGGAACTAGCAGAGTTCACGGTGGAATGGACCGACCCAGGAGGGAACAAACCTCGGGAGGAAACAACCCAGCTCCCGGGGAAGCTGGCCCTAGGGCGCTGGAGCGTGAACTTCGATAGGGCGTTCAATGATGATGGAGCGGCAGCAGCTACTGTGCTCACGTCCCCAACCGGCAACAATATCTACTATGCAGTTCAGCTATCCTTCAGAGATGAAGTCAAGAGCTCCAATAACATCGCTGAGTACGAGGGGATGATAGCTTGCCTCAAGGCGGCCATTGCCCTCGACAACAAGCACATCATGGTCTAAGGAGACTCCTTGCTCCTGGTCAACTTCTCCAACAAGAGATACAACCCCAAGGACGAGCACATGTCGGTGTACCTCGGGGAGGTGTGGAGGCTCGAGAAGTACTTCCTAGGGATGGACTTGCTCCACATCCCTCGGGGGGACAATTACGAGGCGGAAGAGATCGCCAAGCACGTGTCACGCCAAGAGATGCAGTAGCCAGGGGTCTTCGAGGAAAGGTTGTTCGAGCCTTCGGCCGCACCACCACCAAAGGAAAAGGCCTGGCCCGAGGAGCTTCCTCCCCATCCTCGTTAGGTTCCCGGGATTGCGTTCTACCCTATGGTAATAGGTTGGTCCTGGCGGCCACCCCTCAAGAGTCAGATTGGATCATCGAACTCAAGAGCAACCTCTAGCACGACATCCTCCCCGACAATCATGACATGGCAGAGAGCCTCGTCTATCGTGCAAAGAAATATTGCATGGTTGACGGAGACCTCTAATGTTGTCCTCCTAACAGTGTGTCCCTGCGGTGTATCTCCAGCGATGAAGGCGCCAAGATGCTTGGCGACATCCATGCGGGAGTGTGGCCATCACGCCTCGGCACATACCCTCATCAGGAAATCTCCATAGTGGCTTCTACTGGCTCACAACACTCACGGACTCCATGGAGCTAGTAAAGTCATGTGAGGCTTGCCAATTCCACGCCAAGAAGATACACCACGGCCAGCGAGAACTCCGTAACATCCCGCTCTCATGTCCCTTTGAGGAAAAGGGTTGGACATCTTGGGGCCTTTCCAGGCGCTCGAGGGCTACCGTTACCTCTACGTCGCAATCAACAAGTTCACCAAATGGGCAAAGGTGGAACCGTCCGATCCATCCGACGCCGATCAGCAATAAAGTTCATCAAGGCTTGGTGCCGCTTGGTGTGCCCAATCGCATAATCACCGACAACGGCATCAATTCACCAATGGCGTGTTCAAGGCCTCTCATCGCGGGCATCGACACCAAGATCTTCTATGCATTGGTTTCCACCCTCGCGACAATGGAAAGGCTAAGCGCCGAATCTTTGAGGTCCGTAGGGGCTCAATACCAAGATTTTCCGCCACAAGCTCAACGAAAGTGCGGCGGTTGGATCGAGGCCCTACCCGACGTGTTGTGGTTAATCCGCACTGGCAACCAAGACCAACATGGAGACTTCATTCTTCCTCGTATGGTGCCGAGGCGATCATCCCTGCAGAGCTCAAACATTGCTCCCCACAGGTGCTCGCCTTCAATGAAGCATCGCAATAGGAGCTGCGCTATGAAGACGTACTCTTATGGAATAAGACAGACACAAGGTTAACATGCAGGCATCCAGGTACACATAGGCTCTGCGCACGGTACCACCGTGCAACATATGGGCACATACCCTGGAGGTCGGGGACATCGTCCTTTGCTGCATACTCTCTCACGTGGGTCTCCACAAGCTTTCCCCAATGTGGGAGGGACCCTTACGAGTGGTGCATGTCGCAAGGTCAGGAGCAGTCCCACTGGAGACAGAAGGAGTCCCGATCCCCAACACCTGGAACATCTAGCACCTTCACAAGTTCTACCCGTGAGCTCCGCTCATGGCCGCAGCGGTAACAAACAACTCCCTCCTTGGACATTGTGAAGAACACAAGAATTATTTCCTCGTTTTTCTGTCGTTTACCGATGATTTCCTCATTTGCATCTTCGGGTTTTTCCGTGGTGCTCTTTCTCCTCATGCACCACGTGAGCAGGGGCTAGGCATGGTGTTTATCACTGGGTCCACCCTCGATCAACATCGGGGCCTAAGGTATCAAGCTCTAAACTTGCAGACTACCTCTAGTGATAAGTCACCTCACCCATGGTTATCGGTGCTTGATGATCCTCACACGGCACATGAGGGAAGAGCATACACCATGCAGAACCTATGGTCGCTCTCCGAGGGACTATATAGGAAAATCTGCGTCTTGCCATCACCTCCTCGAGGGCTTCCATGACGAATGGACGTACAAAGCCTACGGTCACCTCCCGAGGGTCTTACGGACAAGTACAAGCCTAAGCGATCTTCTCCCTAAGAAGCTAGCACGACGACCCTTGAGACTACCCCTCAAGCGGCATGTGAAACCTAAATTCACCTCTCTGAGGGACTATACAGGGAAAGTACGCATTCTGTGGTCACCTCCTTGAGGAGCTTCCGAGACGGAATTGAACGTATAGAGCTTACGTTCACCTCCCCGAGGGGCTTCTGAGACGGAATTGAACGTATAGAGCTTACGTTCACCTCCCCGAGGGGCTTACAGGACAGGTACAAGCCTAAGTGGTATTCTCCTTGAGAAGCTAGCGCGACGACCCTTGAGACTACCCCTCAAGTGGCGTGTGGAGCCTGTGGCTGTTCCCCTTTCGAGGAGGCGCACAGGGGAAGCACGCGCCCTACGGTCGCCTCTTCAAGGGACATACGAGGAGGATTCTGACGCAGGTGCGATGGATCACCTCCTCGAGGGATCTACGAGCAGAAGAACGACCTCCTCTCAAGAGGGCTGAATGAAGGAATATGCCCCGAGAGGCAATAATAAAGTGTTTATTATGTGTATTCCAAGTATATGATAGATGTTTATTTTGCATGCTATAATTGTATTAATACGGAACGTTAATACATGTGTGTTTAATAAACAAGCAAAGTTCCTAGTTATGCCTCTCTCATAAACTAGCTCGTTGATTAACAAGATGATCAAGGTTTCACGATCATGGACATTGGATGTTGTTAATAACGGATCACAACATTAGTGTAATGATGTGATGAACATTCATCCAGTATAGCATTGCGATCAAAGTCATTGAGTTTATATTGCTATAACAACTTACGAAGTGATCCTAATCCTTAGACCATGAGATCATGTCAATCACTAACACGTAAGAGTTTCTTGATAACATCAAACGTCACATAGTGGTGATTATAAAGATGGATTCGTAACTAATAAAGTGTTATGTTGAGGCTCATAGATCGAGAGTGGAATTTGTTCATCCGATGACGGATAGATATACTCTGGGCCCTCTCGGTGATATCACATTGATTAGCTTGCAAGCAAGTGATTTGATCACTAGAATGTTATATCACAGAACGAGAAAAGAGTGCATGTCGATGAGATCAAACTAGGTATGGAGATACCGATGATCGAATCTCGGACATGTAATATCGTGAAACAAAGGATTAAGATACTAGTGTAAAAGGTTCCGCGATCACAAGAAAGTCATCGTTGAATGTGGGAGTCGATGGGTCTCCAGATCCCGCTTCGATTATTGATCCGAGAGGGTCTCGATCATGTCCGCATTATTCACGAACCGTAGGGTGACACACTTAAGAGACACCGACATCCAATTGGAGCAAATGTTTCATGCCGAAAGAATGAACAAGCTTAGGAATTTATTTCACTAGATACCAAAGCAGGTTTTGGTGAAATTGCATAAAGTGGTTATGCATGTGAAATAGAATTCTAGCAAGGGGTTATTTGTGAATGTTTGTCATTAAAGTAATTGACAAAATTCTGAATAAAATAAAAGAGTTTTATTTAATGAGAGTTTGCATTAAATTTGGTGGAAATTTAATGGGAATTTTGAGTGGACTTTTGAGTGGAGGGAATTTAGAGGAGTTTTGTGAGTGGAGTGTCCACCCACATGAAGAGGGGAGGGAAAGGGTGCAGCCCCCATGCGCCGGCCACCCCCTTGGGGTTCCCCCCCTCCTCCTCACTTGTCTCTCACACCTCCTCGTGAAGGATCTCTCTCCCCCTCTAGAATTTATACCCCATGGTCTCGGACTAGCGAGATACATGTTCCCGGTGGTTATTCGGCAAGAAAGAGTTGTGCTTCCGCTGCATCGCTGGAGCGAGGAGGCGGAGGTTGCTCGGTGCCTCGAACGTGTGTGCGAGCACGGATGCGCTGCTGATTTGCAGCGCTAGGACTTCCTCTCGATCTTGAGATCGGCAAGAGATCGTCTACATCAACCACGAGTTGAACTCGTTAAGCTTTGTCGGTCTTCAAGGGTATGTTCTCTACGGATATACATCCGCCCGTTGTTTGTATCTAGTATATAGATCTTGGTATATAGTTCACATCGTAGGAAAATTTTTGTTTTCTATGCAAACCCTACAGGGTATCGAGCCGGATCTGCGTAGATACTTTACAGGTAGTACACATATGAGTATGTGGGCGATGATGATCATGTTGTTGCTCCTTTGTTGTGATTTTGGATATTGGTGGCATAGTGGGATGAAGCGGCGGACAAACTTTACATGTCCTCGCATGAGACTGTTCCACGCTTGACATGCAACTAGTTTGCATAAGTGGCTAGCGGGTGTCTGTCTCTCCTACTATAGTCAATATCTATTTTGCAAGCGAGTTTTCAACAATTTGATTATCCTCGTTGTGGTTCATGTTCGTAGGTAAGAACGCTTCTATCTCGAAAGCCCTAAGCCACGTAAAACTTGCAATGGATAAATTAGAGGCGTCTAGTTTAGATTGTTGCCGGGATAGTGTTATGATATGGTAGTGTTGTAAGTAGAAGTATGAGATGATACTCTTACAACACACATAGCGTGTAAAATCCATAGACCTTGGATTTACACATATAGGTATGATAGTGATCATACCACGATGCACATGATAGAGATCATCTGCGGGAACCATATAATTTCACTAATAAACATATGATGTTTGGTTGCATCTTATATTGCTTGATTAGCGTTGTTAGCATAATAAGATGATCCCTCATTTAAATATCAAGATAAGAATGTGTTCTTCCTTTAGTATGCACCGATTATGTTTTCGTCGCTCCAAGACATCACGTGATGATCGGGTGTTCTTGGATCCACGACCATATTTGGTGTAAAAACAGTTACACCAAATACTAAGGTTCTAACTTGGCGAGCCTAGCATGTACGTACATGGCCTCGGAACCTAATCGAAAGGTTAAGCATGAGTCATATAGTTGATATGATGCCCATTTGATGCTCGCCTTTGAAGCTATACCGACTCACGTGATGATCGGACTTGGTGTAGTGGATTTGGTTCATGTAATCACCAAAAGGACACGAGGGATGTCGCTTTTGAGTGGGAGTTCATTCGTAATATAGATTAGTTGAACTCGATCTATCATACACTTAGTCTAAACTTTACAAATTCTGTTGTAGATGGCACCACCTGCTTTTAATTTCAATGTGTTCGTGGAGAAAGAGAAACTAGCAACGAACGGTAGCAACTTTACTGAATGGGCCATGAATTTGAGGATTCTCCTCTCTGCTGCACAAAATCAATATGTGCTAGAAGCGCCGTTAGGCCCCCCACCTTTTGATGATGCCCCTGACGAGGAGAAGAATGTCTATCAGACTCGTCAGGAGGACCACAACTTAGTTCATTGCGGCATATTGTATGGGCTAGAGCCGGAACTTCGAAAGCGTTTCAAAAACGGCAATGCATTTGATACAATGGGTGAGTTGAAAATGATTTTCGACACACATGCTGCTGTAGAGAGCTACAATGCTTCAGAAAAGTTCTTTAGCTGCATGATGGAAGAGCACAGCTCCGTTAGTGAGCATGTACTCAAGATGTCGGGTTACGCCGATAAGCTTGTGTCCTTGGGAATAACGATTCCCATTGACTTAGGCATCCATCGTGTTCTGCAGTCTCTGCCACCTAGCTATAAGTGTAGGGGTTCGTAGCATGGAAAACAAAAATTTTCTATCGCATACAACCAAACAAGCCAAGATCTATCTACTAGATTGTAGCAACGAGTCGATGGTATAACTTACCCTCGAAGATTCCAAAGCGTTTAACGAGAGCGGATTCTCGTGGGTGATGTAGTCGTACTCTTCCCGATCTCAAGATCGTGTAGACGATCCTTCCAATGCCATCGTTCCTAAGCGCTCCCAGATCGGTCACACGTTCGGTACTCGACGAAGACCTTCCTCTCCCTTGTTCCAAAGAAAATGGAGGTTGTAGCACTCTCCTCGCGATTCCGCAAGACAACGGCGTGGTGCAGGAAGTAGAGGAGATCCCAGGCTTCGCCTTAAGCCGCAAGTGCGAGTATGGTGGAGCTTATGAGAGAGGATTAGTGGCCTAGTAATTAGACACACCAATTAGAGGGCTCTAAACCAATTAGAAGGCTCTAAACTGGCTAAAGCAATTAGAAGCTCTAAACCAAAACAGCTCTAAACCGGAGATCTAGAGTAGAAAGTAAAAAGTCTATGGAGGAGCCCTGCCCTCCTTTTATGGGAGGGTGTTCCTTGGCCAGGAGGAGGGAGTCCTCCCAACTCGCCTAGGGTCGGCGCCCTGGAGGAGTCCAACTCCTCCTCCAGGTTGGTTCCAACTCCTCTTGCTTGTTTCCCACAGTTTCTTGTTTTGGCAGTTTGACTGTCAAACTGAACATTTGACTTTTCTGTTTTAGGATTCAATTTAATCCTTTATTTGGGACAGCAATAACACTTAGTACATGATGCAATCATTCAATGAGCAATGACACATTCATGTACCCTTCCCCTGAGTGCGGACAATCCGAACCTTCTAGAACATTCTCGATGAAAACACTAATCATGCCCGAACTCCGAAACAGGACTTTCCTTATATGAATCTTATTCTCCGAACCATTCCGGATCACCTCGTGATATCCCGGATCCCATCCGAGACCGAACAACATTCGGTCTCTTTCTCATAATACCATAACTACTCAAACAACGTCGAATTCTTAAGTGTGTCTCCCTACGGTTCGTGAATTATGCAGACATGATCGAGACACTTCTCCGAACAATAACCAATAGAGGAATCTGAAATTCATATGGCTCTACATATTTCTATTACTTATGATCGAATGAACCACTTACATACGATACCAATTTCCCTTTGTCTCACGATATGTTACTTACCCAAGGTTATGATCGCCGGTATCTCCGCATACCTAGTTCAACCTTGTTCTTGATAAGTACTCTTTTCTCGCTCCTGATATGTGATCCCTTGTGACCAAGTCACATGCTTGCAAGCTAATTGGATGACATTCCACCGAGAGGGCCCGAGTATATCTATCCGTCATGTGGATGGACAAATCCCACTCTTGATCCATGTGTCTCAACCAATACTTTCCTAACACTCAATGCCACTTTTATAACCACCTCGTTACGGTGTGGTGTTTAATGTCATCAAAGCATCCATCCGTAAAGGTGATATGCATGATCTCATGGTCGAAGGAATTAGGTTACTATGTATCGAAAGCATATAGCAATTGAACTAATGAAATGACTTGATCTTTATGCTACGCTTATCTATAGGAGTATGTCCACCATATCATTCTCCTAACGATATGATCTTGTTGTTGATAACATCTCAATGTTCATGATAGGAAACCACAATCATTAATCAACCAACAAGCTAGTGAAGTATAGAGGCTATACTAGGGACTTCAAATTAAGTTTACAAAACACACAAGTATCAATGTTTCCTTGTTAATACTATTATAGCATGAATGTAAACATTTATCATAAACACAAAGATATAATAATAACTACATTTATTATTGCCTCTAGGGCATATCTCCAACAGCCTCCCACTTGCACTAGAGTCATCTAATCTAGATTACATGGTAATATACCAACACCCATGGCGCTTTGGTGTTGGTCATGTTTTGCCCTCTGGAGAGGTTTAGTCAACGGATCCGCCACATTCAGATCTGTGTACTTTGCAAATCTTTATATCCCCATCCCGGATATGTTCTCGAATAGCGTGAAAACGCAGCTTGATATGCTTCACTTCTTGTGTGACCTTGGTTCTTGCGCATTGGCTATGGCGCCCATGTTATCACAAGAGATAGACATTGGGTCCAAGACTTGGAACCACACCAGCTCAGAATGAACTCCTTCATCCATATCGCTTCTTGTGAAGCCTCCGGCGCCCATGTATTCCGATTCGCTTGAAGATCTCGCCACAACGCTTTGCTTTGCACTCCTCCATTAATCGCTGCACCATTCAAAATAAATACGTATCCGGATTGTGATTTAGAATCATCTGGATCGGTGTTCCAACTAGCATCGGTGTAACCATTAACAACGAGCTGTTCATCACCTCCATAAGAAAGAACCATATCCTTAGTTCTTCTCAAGTACTTAAGGATGTTTTTGATCATTGTCCAATGATCCACTCTGGATCACTTTGATATCTGCTAGTTAAACTAACAAGATATGCAATGTCGGGTCTAGTACATAGCATGGCATACATTAGAGATCCTATGGTCGAGGCATAGGAGTCTTACTCATCCTTTCTCTATCTTCTCGCCGATGTCGGACTTTGAGTTTTACTCAAGGTCGATAAGCAACATGGGCAAGAACCCTTTCTTGCTTTCTTCCATTCCAAATCTCTTTAGAACTTTGTCCAAATATGTACTTTGTGACAATGATATTTGGCGTTCGATCTATCTCTATAAATCTTTATGCCTAATATGTAAGTGCTCGCCAAGATCTTTCATTGAAAAACTATTATTCAAATATTCCTTGACACTATTAAGAAGGTCTACATCATTCCCAATCAACAATATGTCATCCACATACAAGATTAAGAATGCTACAGAGCTCCCACTCACTTTCTTGTAAATACAAGCTTCTCCATAAGTTTGTATAAAACCAAAACTTTTGATTACCTTATCAAACGTTGATTCCAACTTCGATGCTTGCTTCAATCCATAGATGGACCGTTGAAGTTTGCATACCTTGTTAGCATCTATAGGATCGACAAAACCTTTGGGTTGCATCATATACAACTCTTCATCAATGTCTCCATTGAGGAATGCTGCTTTTGACATCCATCCGCCATATCTCATAATCATAATATGCAAACATTGCTAACATAATCCTCACAGACTTTAGCTTCACATCGGTGAGAAAGTCTCATCGTAGTCAACTCCTTGAATTTGTCGAAACCCTTTTGCGACAAGTCGAGCTTTATAGACAGAACATTACCATCAAGATCTGCTTTCTTCTTGAAAATCCATTTGTTCTCGACAGCCTTCCTACCATCCCAGTAAGTCCACCAAAGTCCATACTTGGTTTTCGTACATGGATCCAATCTCGGATTTCATGGCTTCTTGCCATTTATTGGAATCTGGGCTCATCATCGCTTCCTCATATGTCTCGGGTCATCGGTGTTGTCCACCACCATGACATTCATAACGGAATCATACCAACTGGAGTGGTACGAGTTCTCGCTGACCTCCGAGGCTCAGTAGTAACTTCAACCGAAGTTTCATGATCATCATCATTAGCTTCCTCCTTATTGGTGCAGTGCACCACAGAACTTCTTCCGTGTCGCGCTACTCGCAATTTCGAGAGAAGGTTCAACAACCTCGTCAAGTTCTACTTTCCTTCCAAATACTTCTTTCGAGAGAAATTCTTCTCTAGAAAGGATCCATTCTTAGCAACGAATGTTTTGCCTTCGGATCTATGATAGAAGGTATACCCAATAGTTTCCTTCTGCATCCTATGAAGACGCATTTTTCCGCTTTGGGTTCAAGCTTGTCCTCAGAACTTCTTTACATAGGCTTCGATCCCCAAACTTTAAGGAACGACAATTTAGGTTTCTTCCCAAACCATAATTCATACGGTCGTTTCAACGGATTTAGACGGTGCCCTATTTAAAGTGAATGCGGTCGTTTCTAATGCATAACCCCAAAATGATAGCGTAAATCTGTAAGTGACATCATAGAACGAACCATATCTAAGAGAGTTCGATTACGCTCGATACACCATTACGCTGTGGTGTTCCCGGTGTCAATTGTGAAAGTATTCGCACTTCTTTAAATGCTCGCCAAACTCAGAATTTAGATATTCACCTCCACGATCGTAACGTAGAAATTTAATCTTCTTGTTACGTTGATTCTCTACCTCACTTTGAAACTCCTTAAACTTCTCGAAAGTTTCGACTTATGTTTCATGAAATAGATATACCCATATCTACTCAAGTCATCCGTGAAGGTAAGAACATAACGATAACCATCACGATGCTACACTCATTGGACCACACACATCGGTATGTATGATTTCCAACAAGTCCGTAGCTCGCTCCATCATACCGTAAAATGGAGTCTTAGTCATTTTTCCCATCGACATGCTTCAGATCTTTCAAGTGATTCAAAATCAAGTGATTCAAGAAGTCCATCGGAATGGAGTTTCTTCATACGCTTCACGATGTGACCAAGACGATGCCACATATAGGTCGAATTATCGCTGATTTCAAACGTTTAGCCTCAATGTTGTTGATATGTGTATTTCCACCATCGAGATTCAATAAGAATAGACCATCTATCAAAGGTGCATGTGCGTAAAACATATTACTCATATAAATCGAACAACCATTATTCTCGACTTAAACAAGTAACCGCCTTGCAATAAACAAGATCCCGAGATAATGTTCATGCTCAACGCAGCACTAAATAACAATTATTTAAGTATAAAACTAATCCCGATGGTAGATGAAGGGTAGCGTCAACCGCGATCACATCAACCTTTGATCCGCTTTCCCACGCCGCATCGTCACCTCGCTCTTCGCTAGCTTCCGCTTATTCTGCAGACCGCTTTGAGTTACAAATATGAGCAACAACCAAGATCAAATACCGAGCACTACTATTTAGTACTAGTGAGATACACATCAATAACATGTATATCGATATACCTTTCTTCTTGATGTTGCCGTTCTTCGATCCGCCAAGTACTTTGGGCAATTCCGCTCAAAGGACCTTCTCCCTTGCAAGAAAAGCACTCGCTGTGCTTGGGTCCAGCCTTGGTCTTCTTCGTCGGCGTGGTAGCTTTCTTACCACCCTTCTTGAAGTGTCCCTTTTGCTTAGACTTGCCTTTCTTGAATTTGGTGGTCTTATTGACCAACAACACTTGGTGCTCTTTCTTGATCTCCACTTCTGCAGATTTCAACATGGCAAAGAGTTCTGGCAACGTCTTGTTCATGTTCTGCATGTTGTAGTTCATCACAAAGTTCTTGTAACTTGGTGGTAGTGATTGGAGGACACGGTAAATCCCCAAAGCATTAGGAATCACAATACCCAAGCTTTGAAGTTTGTTTGCATGCCCAGCCATCTTAAGCACATGCTCACTGACGGAGCTGCCCTCTTCCATCTTGCAGTTAAAGAACTTTTCAGAAGCCTCATAGCTTTCAATTGCCGCATGAGTCTCAAAAATTAATTTGAGATCCTCGACAATATCATGTGGGTCTGACTCTTCAAACCTTTTCTGAAGCTCCGATTCTAAACCATACAAGATAGCACTTTGAACTATGGAGTCTTGATTCTTCCGAGCGAGGTAAACATTCTTTACTTCATCGGAAGCAAGTCGCAGTGGGTCACCCAAATGTGCATCCAAAGACATAGGTCAAATTACCACCTGTGAGGACAATCCTCAAATTATGAACCAATCCATGGTTGCTTCCATTGTTTTCAACTTTTCTTTCTCTAGGAACGCATTAAAATTGATGGTAGGGGCCATTGATCTACAACATATTTGCAATAGTTTAGACTAAGTTTATGACAAATTGAGTTCAAATTAATTAATGAAATTAAACTAGGTGAACTCCCACTCAAAACAACATCCCTCACATTGTTTTAGTGATAACACGAACCAAATCCACTACATCAACACCGATCATCACGAGAGTTGATATAGTTTCAATGGCGAACAATCATCATGTTCATCATATCTACTATCGATTCATGCTTTACCTTTCGGTAATCCGTGTTCGAGACCATGTCCGTACATGCTAGGCTCACAAGATCAAACCTTAGTTTTACGCATGAGCAAATCTGGCTTGCTCACGTTGTATACACTTGCGTAATCTAGAACACCCGATCATCACGTGGTGCTTCAAACAACAAGCTTTAGCAACGGTGCTAACTAAGGGTGAACACTTTATGATTTGAAATTGATGTGCATGAGGGATCATCTTATAATGCTACCGCGTCTACTAAGCAATACAAGATGCATAAAGGATTAACATCACATGCAATTCAATATATATGTGATATGATATGGCCTTTCTTCTTCGTGCCTCCGATCTCCATCTTCAAGCACGAACATGATCTCCATCATCACCGCATTGCATCAAGGTCAATGACGCTTCTCCATGGTTGTCGCCCACCGCTTCAACTATTACAACTACTTTGAATAGACACGCAGGTCTTAACATAAATTAAAGACAACCATATGGCTCCCGGGTTGTCGACTTACAATAAGGAACATTGCATACATCGAATATAATATAATCACAATCATGGCCATATCACATCACTTTGCACACCCGCAAAACAAAGTTATACGCTTCTACTTTCTTTGCATATTTTACGTGGTTTGGGGCTTTCAATAAGTGTCGTTCTAACTTACGAACAAGAACCACAACATTGATACTAGCATTGTTGATCACCGTTGTAAATTGGATCTTAACTATGCTAGGAGAAACATGCACCATAAAGCCACTTATGCAATACAAGTTACATGTCAAGCGTGGAGCAAGTCTCATGAACGATGTCATGTAAGGTTAGCCCGGGCCGCTTCATCCCAACATACCGCAAGATGCAAAGTACACAAAAAGCAATCTACAATAAAAGCATCAACGCCCACAATGACCATTGTGTTCTACTCGTGCAACAGATCTACATATAGACACGGCTCTGATACCCTTTGTAGGGGTTCGTAGCATGGAAAACAAAAATTTTCTATCGCATACAACCAAACAAGCCAAGATCTATCTACTAGATTGTAGCAACGAGTCGATGGTATAACTTACCCTCGAAGATTCCAAAGCGTTTAACGAGAGCGGATTCTCGTGGGTGATGTAGTCGTACTCTTCCCGATCTCAAGATCGTGTAGACGATCCTTCCAGGTCCACGTTCCGGCAGCGCTCCAAGATCGGTCACTGCGTTCGGTACGAAGACCTTCCTCTCCCTTGTTCCAAAGGTGACGTGGAGGTTGTAGCACTCTCCTCGCGATTCCGGCAAAGTGGCGTGGTACGGAAGTAGAGGAGATCCTTGAGCTTCGCCTTAAGCCGGTCGAGTATGGTGGAGCTTATGAGAGAGAGGATTAGTGGCCTAGTAATTAGACACACCAATTAGAGGGCTCTAAACCAATTAGAAGGCTCTAAACTGTTGGCTAAAGCAATTAGAAGCTCTAAACCAAAACAGCTCTAAACCGGAGATCTAGAGTAGAAAGTAAAAAGTCTATGGGAGGCCTGCCCTCCTTTTATGGGAGGTGTTCCTTGGCGCGCCAGGGAGGAGGAGTCCTCCCAACTCGGCCTAGGGCTGGCGCCCGGCTGGAGTCCAACTCCTCCTCCGGGTTGGTTCCAACTCCTCTTGCTTGTTTCCCACAGCTTGTTTTGGCGGTTTGACTTTCAAACTGGACATTTGACTTTTCTTTTAGGATTCAATTTAATCCTTTATTTGGGACAGCAATAACACATAGTACATGATGCAATCATTCAATGATCAATGACACATTCATGTACCCTTCCCCCAGTGCTTGGGACAATCCGAACCTTCTAGAACATTCTCGATGAAAACAGGAATCATTCCCGAACTCAAAGCAGGACTTTCCTTATATGAATCTTATTCTCCGGACCATTCCGGATCACCTCGTGATATCCGGATCCCATCCGAGACTCGAACAACATTCGGTCTCTTTCTCATAATACCATAACTACTCAAACAACGTCGAATCCTTAAGTGTGTCTCCCTACGGTTCGTGAATTATGCGGACATGATCGAGACACTTCTCGAACAATAACCAATAGAGGAATCTGGAAATTCATATGGCTCCCACATATTTCTCACGATTACTTTGCGATCGAATGAACCACTTACATACGATACCAATTTCCCTTTGTCTCACGATATGTTACTTACCCAAGGTTATGATCGTCGGTATCTCTGCATACCTAGTTCAACCTTATTCTTGATAAGTACTCTTTCTCGTTCCGTGATATGTGATCCCTTGTGACCAAGTCACATGCTTGCAAGCTAATTGGATGACATTCCACCGAGAGGGCCCAGTATATCTATCCGTCATGTGGATGGACAAATCCCTCTTGATCCATGTGTCTCAACCAATACTTTCCTAACACTCAATGCCACTTTTATAACCACCCTGTTACGGTGTGGTGTTTAATGTCATCAAAGCATCCATCGTAAAGGTGATATGCATGATCTCATGGTCGAAGGAATTAGGTTACTATGTATCGTAAAGCATATAGCAATTGAACTAATGAAATGACTTGATCTTTATGCTACGCTTATCTATAGGAGTATGTCCACCATATCATTCTCCTAACGATATGATCTTGTTGTTGATAACATCTCAATGTTCATGATAGGGAAACCACAATCATTAATCAACCAACAAGCTAGTGAAGTATAGAGGCTATACTAGGGACTTCAAATTAAGTTTACAAAACACACAAGTATCAATGTTTCCTTGTTAATACTATTATAGCATGAATGTAAACATTTATCATAAACACAAAGATATAATAATAACTACATTTATTATTGCCTCTAGGGCATATCTCCAACAATAAGAGCTTCGTGATGAACTATAATATGCAAGGCATGAAGAAGTCTCTCCCCGAGCTTCTGTCAATGCTTAAAACTGCAGAAGTGGAGATCAAAAAGGAACATCAAGTGTTGATGATCAATAGGAACACTGGTTTCAAGAAAGACAAGAAGGGAAAACGGAAGGGAAGTAAGGGCGGCAAGCCTGTTGCGCTACCAAAAAACCCGAGTTGGACCTAAGTCGATTCGAGTGCTACTATTGTAAGGGGAGCCCTTTGGGCATAGCCCCAAGTATCTGGCGTACAAGAAGGCCGGCAAGGCAAACAAAGGTATATATGATATACATGTTATTGATGTGTACTTGACTAGTGCTCGCAGAGCACCGGGTATTTGATACCGGTTATTGCTAATATTTGTAACTCGAATCAGGGGCTGCGGAACAAGCGACCGCTAGCAAGGGGTGAGGTCAAGATGCGTGTCGGCAATGGATCAAACGTTGATGTAATCACCGTCGGAACGCTGCCTCTCCACTTACCGTCGGGATTAGTTATAAACTTGAATAAATGTTATCTGGAGCCTGCACTGAGCATGAACATTGTATATGGATCATGTTTGATGCAAAGTGGTTATTCATTTAAATTTGAGAACAATGGTTGTTCCATTTATATGAATGAAATCTTTTATGGTCATGCACCGATGATGAATGGTTTATTTCTGTTAGATCTCAATGATAATGTTACACATATTCATAATGTTGATACTAAGAGGATTAAACTTAATGATGATATATCCGCATATATGTGGCACTGCCGTCTAGGTCATATTGGCATTAAACGCATGAAGAAGCTCCATTCGGATGGACTTTTGGAATCACTTGATTATGAATCATTTGATACATGTGAGCCATGCCTTATGGGCAAGATGACTAGAACGCCGTTTTCCGGTTCAATGGAACAGGCGGCATTTATTGGAAATCATACATTCGATGTATGTGGTCCAATGAGTGTGTCGGTCGAGGTGGATATCGTTATTTTGTTACTTTCACGGATGATTTGAGTAGATACGGTTATATCTACTTGATGAAACACAAGTCTGAAACCTTTGAAAAGTTCAAGGAATTTCGAATGAAGTGGAAAATCATCGTAATAGAAAGATCAAATTTCTACGGTCCGTGGAGGTGAGTATCTGAGTTACGAGTTTAGCACTCACATGAAAGAGTGTGGAATTATTTCACAACTCACACTGGAACACCACAGCGAAATGGTGTGTCGAACGTCAGAATCGTACTTTATTAGATATGGTTCGATCTATGATGTCTCGACGGACTTGCCATTGTCATTTTGGGGTTATGCACTAGAAAGCTGCTGCATTCAATTTAAATCGGGCACCATCTAAATCTGCTGAAATGACACCGTATGAATTGTGGTTTGAAACAAACCTAAGTCATCATTCTTAAAGTTTGGGGATGCGATGTTTATGTGAAGAAACTTCAACCGGATAAACTCGAACCCAAAGCGGAAAAATGCGTCTTCATAGGATACCCTAAAGAAACTATTGGGTATTCCTTCTATCACAGATCCGAGGGCAAGGTTTTTGTTGCCAAGAATGGATCCTTTCTAGAGAAAGAGTTTCTCGCGAAAGGTGTGAGTAGTCGGAAGGTAGAACTCAAGAGGTTGTGGAACCTTCTCTTCAAAGTATGGCGAGTAGCACAAATACCGAAGTTGTTCGAGTTGGCTCCACATTGAAGAGGAACTAATGATAATGATCATGAAACCCCGAAGAGAGTACTACCGAACCTCGCAGTCAAACAGGGCGCGTGCGGCTCCGGTGTCGGAAATCTGTCATGAATTTCATGGTTGATGAAAATAATGACCCTGCGACGTATGAAGAAGCGATGATGAGCCTGAATTCCAACAAATGGTTAGAAGCCATGAAATCCGAGATGGAATCCATGTATGAAAATCAAGTTTGGAACTTGGTGGAATTAACTCACGACCGAAAGGTCGTGGAGAACAAATGGATTTTCAAAAGAAAACTGATGTCGATGGTAATGTGACCATCAATAAAGCTCGACTTGTCGCAAAGGGATTTCGACAAATTCAAGGAGTTGACTACGATGAGACTTTCTCTCCGTGGCGATGCTAAATTCAGTTAGGATTATGTTAGCAATTGCTGCATATTTCGATTATGAAATATGGCGATGGATGTCAAAACCGCGTTTCTCAATGGTAATATTGAAGAAGAGTTGTATATGATACAACCAAAGGGTTTTGTCGATCCTAAGGATGCTAACAAGGTGTGCAAGCTTCAGATCCATCTATGGATTGAAGCAAGCATCACGGTTGGAATCTCCGCTTTGATGAGGTGATCAAAGAGTTTGGATTTGTCCAAACTTATGGAGAAGCTTGTATTTACAAGAAAGTGAGTGGGAGCAATGTGGCATTTCGATATTATATGTGGATGACATATTATTGATCGAATGATATAGAACTTTAAACAATGTTAAAAGTTATCTAAACAAAGAAATTTTCAATGAAGGACCTAGGTGAAGCGTCATACATATTAGGCATAAAGATCTATAGAGATAGATCTAGGCGCCTAATAGGGATATCGCAGTACATACCTTGATAAGATTTTAAAGAAGTTTAAAATGGACGGAAGTAAGAAGGGTTCTTACCTATGTTGCAAGGAAAGACATTGAGTAAGACTCAAAGTCCGCTTCGGAAGAAAGAGAGATAATGGACAAAGTCCCCTATGCTTCATCCATAGGCTCTATAATGTACGCCATGCTATGTACAAGACCGGATGTGGCACACGCTATTAGTTTGACTAGTAGGTACCAATCGGATCCAGGTTCGGAACACTGGATAGCGGTCAAGAATATCCTTAAGTACTTACGAAGAACTAAGGATATGTTTCTTGTATACGGAGGTGAAGAAGAGCTCGTCGCTAAGTGTTATGTCGACGCTAGCTTTGACACCGATCCGGATGACTCTAAGTCTCAATCCGGATACGTATTTCTCATGAATGGCGGAGTTAGTTGGAGGAGCTCCAAACAACCTGTGGTAGCGGATCAACAACGGAGGTCGAATATGTTGTCGCTTGAGCGGCTCAGAAGCGCTTGGATGAAGGAGTTCATATCCGAACTAGGAGTTGTGGCAAACGCATTGGACCCAATGGTGATCTATTGTGACAACAATGGTGCCATTGCCAATGCCAAAGAGCCAAGGTCTCACAAGCATTCCAAGCATATTAAGCGCCTGTTTCACTCCATCCGCGAGCATGTCAAGGATGGAGATATAAAGATTTAGAAGTACATACGGATCTCAATGTAGCGTATCCGCTGACTAAAACTCTCCCTAGAGCAAAACATGATCAACACGTAACTCAATGGGTGTTAGATTTATCACTATGTAACTAGATTATTGTCTCTAGTGCAAGTGGGAGACTGAAGGGAATATGCCCTGGGAGGCAATAATAAAGTGTTTATTATGTGTATTCCAAGTATATGATAGATGTTTATTTTGCATGCTATAATTGTGTTAATACGGAAACGTTAATACATGTGTGTTTAATAAACAAATAGAAAGTTCCTAGTTATGCCTCTCTCATAAACTAGCTCGTTGATTAACAAGATGATCAAGGTTTCCTGATCATGGACATTGGATGTTGTTAATAACGGGATCACAACATTAGTGTAATGATGTGATGAACATTCATCCGAAGTATAGCATTGCGATCAAAGTCATTGAGTTTATATTGCTATAACAACTTACGAAGTGATCCTAATCCTTAGACCATGAGATCATGTCAATCACTAACACCAGAAGAGTTTCTTGATAACATCAAACGTCACACCGTAATGTGGTGATTATAAAGATGGATTCGTAACTAATAAAGTGTTATGTTGAGGCTCATAGATCGAGAGTGGAATTTGTTCATCCCGATGACGGATAGATATACTGGCCCTCTCGGTGATATCACATTGATTAGCTTGCAAGCAAGTGATTTGATCACTAGAATGTTATATCACAGAACGAAAAGAGTGCATGTCAGTAACGAGATCAAACTAGGTATGGAGATACCGGATCGAATCTCGTGAGGTCAAAGTCATGACCTCCTAAAGCTATCCCAAGGGTGAATCACCGATGGGCCTTCCAACTGACTTCCGCTTCACCCATCAACGCTTCTTAAGATGCTACCACCGCTGTGGTACAACAAGATAGCAGGCCAATGGCGAGGGAAAGGAAGGATTCAGCATCGACTTGCCTAGAAGCACCTCCGACCGGAACTTCACGCCTGCCGCACTCCGCGCACTGGGGCACAAAGGGCCCTGGCGCCACGGGACACTCCACCGCCATGCCGGAGGGGAGTCCTCCTCCCGAGCATGTTTCCTCAGATGCCTCGGAAGGCCTGCCTCGCCGTAAGAGCTTCTCAACCACGCCAATCCCATCAAGGCGACTCGTGAGGTCATGGGTGGTCGCCTTTGTGAAGGTCAAGGCCCCGCGAGACATCACATGTGGTGGGCAGGAGCAGATGCAAGGAGGAAGAAACTTGCAAGAGTGGGCGATCGACGCGATGCGAAAGGGACGAATCTCGTCGGGTGAAAGGAGGCCACCCTTATAGACCGAGATTCGCCCACAAGGGCACACGCCCTTCCACGGAGATGCCTTGGGACTTGAAGAGACACGCGCCCCGCAACGCCATCACCATTGTGTCCATTTGACCTTCACATCGATCTGAGACGCACGTCCAATGGTCGGGGCTAATGTCGGATACTTGGTACAGGGGTACCCGATCCGCCCACGACTAGCTCGCGACCAACGGCCGTAAAACCTCACAAGGGGCAAAGGCCACCCTCACGAGGGTCGCCACTCCTGGAACACCCCTCTAGAGGGCCCGAAGCTAGGGTACCTCCCGAGGGACTTAGGCTGCCCCGCGAGAGAGTACGACAAGGCCAACGGTGGCATAGGATGCCACCCCGGAGCAGTCCCGATAAGGGGGTAGGGTCAAAGGCGTGGCAGGTAGAGTCCAACCAAGAGGACAGCACTTCCCCATGCTTTGGCACGCCGAGACAAAGGGAGGTACGCAAGGGCTTCAGGGATGACCAAAGCAGGAGCTAGAAAGGAGTCCTCAAGATGGCGTATACTCGGTCTAGCTAAAGCAGCCTCCTAAACCGGGATCTCGAGGAGCGGAACTGTTGACGCCCTTCCCGCACAAGGGGTAGGGAAGAGGCACGATGTCGCCCTATATAAAGGAACCTTCCTCCTACCTTAGAATGGATTGATCCCCTACGATCTAAACCCTAGAAAAACATCCTCCATTGTACCCTCGTGAAGCCAAGCAATCAATACAACAAAGCAGGAGTAGGGACTTTACCTCCTCACGAGGGTCCCAAACCTGGGTAAAAAAAACCTGTCTCAACTCATTGTCGTGGTGCTTGCTCCGACATCGCCACCATCTCCGATGTTCCTTGGGAACACGTGTTCAGCCCCCTCTCGAACCAAGGGATTATTGGACCCTAGTTCCTTCACTAGAAAAATCTCTGACATAACATCACCATAATAATCATGAAATAACTCATAATGAGAATTGTTAGATCATGCAAAACCATTATATTCAGTTTTGTCCTTCGTGATGTTATTTCTGGTAGTGCTTGTCTTTGCTTGAGCATTCTTGGTCTTCTTATTCTTGTTGTTCTTCTTCTTGGTCTTGGGGACATAGCCAAGTCCCTCCTTTCCATTATTTGTCCTTTTCTTGCTATGGACCTCATTGAGAACTTCCTTACCTTTGGGAATTTATGCCTTAGCAAGCTCATCTTTTAATCTAACATTTTTTCAACAAATTATTAATGAGCACACATTGAAGTAGAAGTTCTAGGGACATCATACTTTGTTAATTGGGTTTGAGCTGATCATGATACTCATTGAGAATAGAGTATTCACTCCAATGCCTTGTGAGAAATGTCAAGTTTCTCTAGTTTCTAGGAGAGTGTAGTCAGAACGGTCCCAACCTTTAATAAGGTAGAGATCCTGTGTTTACAATGCTAGTCCTCGGATCAATATCTAGCATCCAGCTAAGATGTAATATCAAGAAACAAAGGTCATATTACAACTTTATATCCAGGAATAAAATAATTCATTACATCTTACATAGATCATTTGGATATCTCATTACAATGTAGCGTAAATAACTATAGCATGGAGTCCTTCATCTTCAAAGAGCCACATGCAATCATGTTGGTTGTAGACTTGTAACCCTAATCAACACACTTCACTAATCATCAAAAACCTGCAACATAATAAGTTGCAGCCACAAGGGTTAATACATTTGAATTGTATTGGCAAGTTTCACTACTATGTAGAAATAAGTGGATCCTATCATTACATGCATATTTGGCTAAGTAGGGTTTAGGCTCCTTTGCAGAAAGCAATATAGTTTTATCCTATATTTTAAAAATAGTTTTAATCTTTTGACAAATCTTTATGAACTCCTTGGAAAACTCCAAGTGATTCTAATCCCTTGTTGTCACCATCAAGTTTTACTTTGAGAAATTGGAATGTCGAGATCTTCCATAGCTTCGTGCCTTAGTTGCTCGAGTTGTCCATAACCGGACACGGCTAAGTACTTAGAATTTTATCTTCCGAAGTTGTACACTTTACCCACATGACACAATCTCGCCTTGACGCCACCAAGGGTCACCTGGATAAGTACTCACCAAATGGAGTACCTAAGATCAAGAATGTGACAAAGTCTTTCCATAGAAGTCATTCCAATACACAATGCTATCTTGTCTACTGTGCACCAATGTAGGGATATATTTCCATACACAATTTAGTTAACTCAAGATGCCAATGCATGGGTCTTCCACTATGTAGTTAAGCCAGAGCCCATTTAGCATGTGGTCACACGGAAGCCACTATACGAGAAACATGTTCAATCTCTAAGTCCCTGGGTGGATTCCTTCTAGTGCACATACAAAAAGATAGCCATATAAACATGGTTCCCTTTGTTCCCACCTTGTCCAAAACTTGAGTATCCTCTTTCCACCCAGATGGTTCATTCAGTACTTGTTTTATTATATAAAACATATATTTTTCCAACACTTCATATAATCATATCATGTATCTCATCCCAAATATATAGCAGGGCTAAGCATACTACAACTACAATGTTTCCACTAAGGAAGATATAAGGATATCCTAATATTATATAGCATAACATAGAAATATAGTAGTCCTATCATGCAAGTTACAAAAATCCACTAAGTGTAATGAAAATAGTAGGACATGGATGATAGTGTCACTTGCCTTTTTAGTAGAGAATATTGGTTCACTCCTTTATCTTGAAAATATCACACTCTTCTAACTTCACTACAATTCAATCAAGCAAACATAAATTCAACTAGCATTCAAACAATTCATCACATAAAATGACAAAATATGGCAATGCATGCAAGCATGCAAGAGATGGTTTTATTTGGAAAAGTGGTTTCTATTAGGCTCTAACCATTTTAAAGCTCATATTGGTCATTTACAAAAGTGGTAAAACCATTTAAATTCAAGTTGGTGAAAATGGCCACTTTAAGTCATTTTTGTTTTGCTAGGAATGATTTAAATCAATATGATAATCCCTAGAGTTTGTGAATTTTTTTTAAACACAACATGTGAGTGTTTTAAGGTCAAGTGTTTAATATTAAAACCATTTGCAAAAGGTTTCACCCCATAAACCAACTTTATACCAAAGTGATATTTTATGTTGTTTGAAATGCCTTTTAGCAAAGTAATAATTTTATAGGGTTCATCAAATATATTTTTAAATCTCAAAACTTGGTGTTTAGGGTCGAGAGTTTAATTCAAATCATTTTCCAAATATTTTACTCAAAAAGTATTTTTAACACATAAACAATATTTTATTTGACTAGAAATGCTCTTATTCAAAGATTTATTATTTAACTTCACAAAATACATTTTTAAATCCATAAGTTGGTTTCTATGGTCAGTAGGTTCAAAACAATCCATTTGCCAAAGATTTTACCATAAAAATATTTCTAGAATAATTTTTATATTCAAATTATGCCTACACAAGTTTCTGCAAAATCAACTAAGTTTCCAGAAGCAATTCATTAAACAAAGCGCATGGTTGGAAAGTACCTGTTTTGGTGATTCCATTGATATAAAATTTGCAAAATTTGGACGTGTGGATTAAAAGTTATGAATTTTACAAGTTTGAATATCTAATAGACACATTTCTGTTTTTAAAACAAAGCACTGACCACGTGGCGCTTTCTTACTGGCTGAAAATGGTTCGCGCGGATCGCTCTTTGTGGGTCGTTGGATTTTAATTAGATCATGCGGCACAGATCGCTCCATACCTGTTCGCTAAGTGGATCTATCGCGCCGCTTGATCTACATCCAATGGTTCACAACAACGCCACGACCGGGCGGCGGCGGCTACCGATGGCGCACGCGCCAGACGGGAGGTTGCCGAGGAACTAGGTCGCACGGGAGAGGGAGAGGATGATCACCGTGCTCGCATGGTTGCAGTGAAGCTCAAGGTAGGGTCAGTTCGCCGAGGGGCGCACTGGAGAAGTGGCTATTGCTCGCCGGAGCTTGTGGCGGTGCAGTGCTTCGTCTGCACGACGGGCGGGCTACAGTCTATCATAAGGTAAAAGAAAGGATGCGTTAGACGCGGGCGAGTGCGGTGATCACATGAGTATCATCGAGAGGGACAAGGGCGGTCTGTACTTACGGGAAGAGGTCGCCGGAGAAGTGGTAGACGACGGCGGTGCTCAGAGGTGGTTCTTGCCGACGATTTGGAGCAAGCGCAGCCAAGCGGGGGTTACTGGGAGATGAAGGGGATTATGGTGAGCAATCTTGTATGCACTGGGAGGCAAGGGGTGGATCGGAGTCGCCGGAATCGGCCGGAAAGGCTCGTCGAGGCAGTGGTGTTCGGGCTTGTAATACGTGCAGCCTGGTGGCCGAGAGGGAGCGGTGTCTGGGGGGAAAGGAGGAGGAGGGCAAGGCGCTTAAGTGCGCATGGTCGCTGGCGAGATTAATTTGGTTAGGTTCGATTCATTTTTTTGTACAAAATGTTTTTCTTTTTCCTTTTCTATTTATCTAATTTGGTTTTTATTCAAACAATTCAAACACTATTTGAATTCAAACTTCTAGCAAACTTTGTGTAGATTTTAATACTGTTATTTAACATATTCTAAAGTCAAATTTAGAATAATTCTTTTATTCTTTTTAGGGCCTATTATTTATTTTAAAAATAGACATTTGTCTTTATTTCAAATAGGATTTAATATGTTTTAAACTCTATTTTAAATCTAAATTTGTACCAAACCTTTTTAGTAGGTTTTATTAAAAATAAAACACTTTGAAATATAATTTAAAATACTTTATTATGTTTTAATGTTCATTTAAAATGGGAAAATGTCTTTACCTAAATGAAATTGGATAATAATAAATCCTCATGATTTTATTTAAATAATCTTTTACTCTTTTATTACACGAAAATATTTTATTTTATTTGCTTGGCCAAATTTTAATTTGGCTCTTAAAATAGTCCTTATTTAATATTTCTTCGCTTGCTTATAAAACCATATCTTTTAGTTAAAGCTCCAAAATGGTGATTCCAACTTTTATAACTCTATTTATTATTTGTTTATCTTTTAAATCCTTTAGGATTCTATTTGATCAAAATAGGTTTAGATGTTTCCATTCGAATCAAAAGTTTCTTTTCACCCTAAATTTTAACAATTATTTATTTTTCACATTTCAAAATTTGGAAAAGTTTGGGATGTGTCAGGCTACCACCCTTAAAAGAAATCTCGTCCCGAGATTTGGGAAGGCTAGGGGCTACAAGTTGGCTTGAAGACAACTAGGTTACTACCACCCTTAAAAGAAAGGCTTATAGGGTTACATTGATGGTTCACTTGACTATGGGTTCAACACTTGATATCCAGACAAGGAATCCTTATTTGACTCTTCTGAGTTAACTAATTCCTGACATATACTTCTTCTATTTCTTCAAGGTTCCCATCCATGTCAGTATGGTTCACATGTCCTTCCTCGGTCACATTGGAGTCATTTCCATTGGAGTTTCTAGCATCCTTTTTCTTTTTCTTCTCAGGACAGTATGATGCATAGTGTCCAAGTTCCTTACAATTATAGCACTGCAGCTGGCTAATGTCTTTCTTCCTGAAAGTGTCATGTTGGTTCTGACCAAGGTCATCTCCATTGTCAGTATCATTCCCATTATTATCACTTCCATTGTTGTTATGGTGATACTGATGTGGTTCAGAATCTTCATTGTTCTTTTTGAATGAATGCTTCTTTTGTGATGATCCTGAGTGATACTTGAGTTTATGCTTCCTCTTTCTGTTCTCAACTTGATTCATCTTATTTTCCAAGATGGTGGCTTTGTCACAGAGTGATTGATAAGTTGGGACATAGGCAACAGATAGTGCAGTTCAACTCATCATTAAGTCCTTCGAGGAATTTCTCCTTCCTCTTAGCATCCGATCAACTTCATCCCAAGCATAGCATGCTAGATTGTTGAATTCTTCAATGTACTCACCACACTAAGGTGACGCTGCTTCAGATTGTGGAACTCCTTTTCTTCAAGTTCATCACCCGGATGAGATGTGAGCGACGGAAACCATCCTCAAAATAGCCCAAGTCACATCCTCAAGGTGAGTGGTGATCAAAGTTGTCCCACCATGTTGCTGCTGGTCCCTCAAGCGTATATGCCGCAAACCTAACTTTCTCTTTCGGTGCAGCAACAAATACTAAGTCCTTATTCACCGAACGTAACCAATCATTGGCTACCATTGGGTCGCTTGTTCCGTAGAACCTTGCAGTGCCTTAGCTTCGTAAACCTGGTGAGCATGTCATGTTGGAGGATTATTCGATTGTTGTTGTTATTTTTATTGTTATTTTGATTCTGATTTTGCACATATCAAGTCATCATCTCGCATCGTTGAGCTTGAGTCATCAATCACGCATCTCGGAGTGCCGTTATTATTGTTGTTTTGATTGGGGTTGGCAAGACGGGAGGCATCCGCTGGGTTGATAGGGATGAGTAATGATGGATAGGTCTAAATAAGTTCTAACACACCACCCAAAACTATCCAACCGATTTTGAAAAATAGTTTTGACACTCTACTGGCCGTTAGCTAGGTTATCCACAGTCGACTTGTGGGGTATCGCAACCCGAGCTCGATACCACTCAGACCCTCGATCGGACCTATGCAAGTTTTAGCGAAACCGCCAAACCCGCATAGAAACGATTCAAAGGTGCTCACCAGCACTTGCGCGGGTGGAAAACGGTAATAACATTACACAACAGTCCTCGATGGGACCCATAATGTATATATATATATACAACACGACTCCATGAGTCAAGAATACGATATAAGGTACAAAGATCCAAATCACCTTGAAAATGATAGAGCGTCCGACTACGGACAAGATGCAAATGGGGCTAAGAGCCCCAAGAATAACCAATGGCGCCCATAACCTTGCCTGTGCCAAGCCGGAAGGGTAACCCCGCTAACGACGCCGATCTCAAACCTGCTTAAACAAAAGGGGTGCCGACAAGGGCAAAGGAAAAGAGGAGCGCCAAGATCGAGGCCAAGACACTCGAGGCTAGAATTCGCGGTCCTCGCCACATAGGTATGGTGGATCAAGCGGCAAAGATGCACTAAACAACCTATAGAGACTCGATACAACCGACGGCTATTAGAGAGGGGTAAGAAAGACCTATTCGAACCAACCCGATGCTACCATCAAACAAACCCATCCCGACGCTTTCTCGAGACCAAACGAGGAAGTCAACCGAGGAACTCACATACTGGCGCTTTACTTATTCGCGCTTATCGTGGCAGCAATTACTAGTCGTGTTCAGATAATCATCCCGATAAAGTAAGCAAGTGGCACTTTTAGTTAACCATTCCGTGATAGTTGCAACACTTACTAGTCGATACAATTAGCATGAGATAACCCAAAACCCAAAGCAGTTGTTGGTACTTTCATTTAACCATTCCGTTGTGGTTGCAATACTTACTAGTCAGGTACAATGGTCGCAAGCGACACTCCAAACAAGCAATTGTGGACAGTATTAATTAGCCATTCCATTATAGTGAAGCTGATTACTAGTCATTATAAGTCAAATTTATAGCAATAAACTTTAGTTATGCTTGTCTATGGTCGAGATACTGTGCTCCAAGTCGTCCATATCCGTGGACACGGCTTTCAGAAAGTTTTACCCGGCCGGGGTGCACCAATAGCAACACACGCTCGATCAACCTCGGAAAAACCAAATCAAAACCCAACGAGGCTTTCACGACTAAGCAATCACAGGATTCAGAAATATTTCAGGGGGCCACCCCATTGAGTAGACCCGAAGCTAGCTCCGAGACGGACTCAAGGTTTGCGTCAATGGCTGTAAACGACTGGGAACCCGAAAGTGTGGCTGGGCTTGTCGATACCGCGAAAACACTCCGCTTACCTAAACAGTACAGTGTGCTCCTCGCACAATTTAAATACAGAAGTATTATGGCATAAGTACAGGATCGTAAATAAAACCTCAAACTAGTTTGTGGCCCCAAGAAATAAGACTGAATCAAGCTCTGGCTCAGGGGGGTCCCATATACCTCCCGGATGTGGATAGAGCGATAAATCAAGGAACAGGTATCAAGTACTCGGGGTCCTACGGGACACAAGTGGGCATTCGGAAACCAAATATTATCTATCACCCACCGATGCCTCTGCTAACTTCAATTTTAGTTGTTAAACAGGAATTAAAGTGAACGATAAGTAAAACTATGATCATCTCCAACATCGACATGCGGCAATACATCAACAACTGTGGTAATCGAACGACACAAAGACTTGAGCAAGCGACTACGACGCGCAAGTCCAACTATCTACCAAACAACAGGGAATAGGGTGTGTCCAAGGCAATATACGGCTGCAAGGGATATCACGGTACGGAAACTAGAGCATCTCAACACAGATAGCAATAGATCAACAGGAGGGAAATAAATACTATAAAAGTAAGATAGGTAGAAAGGGGGAGATGCTCGCCTGAAAAACATTGCCGAAGGGTTCAACCGAAGATCGGGGCGAAGCTCACATCAACTCAACGGCCTTATCCGCTAAGAAGCAAAACACTAGAAGAAACACCGGATGCAATATTTAAGATTACGGCAGAAGATCGGCATGATGCATGCATGATGTATGACATGGCAATGGTGCGATGCAATTAGGTCATACCAAGTGGAACCGGGGTCCCGACAATTAATTAAACGGTTCAAGTTATTTAACTACCCCACAAATTAAATGTTGCATTATCAAGACAAAAGATGGCACCGGTTCGCTACACAAATTTAAATGAGGCCAATATAAGACTAGATTTGCCCGCATATGGGCCCCATATTTAATTATAAGGTGAATCGGCATAAGGCCCCCAAACCACAGACAAGTATGCATGCAAGTATGACAATTTAATATGCAACAGGTTTTATATTTAGCATTTATAAAGTAGGGCTCGGGAAAAGGTTCACACATTAGGGTTCTCGACGATCTTGGTCCGGGGGTTCGGGGTCGGTCTCAGGGTCCAGGGTTCGACGGAAGCGTTCTCGGATAGCGGAGTAGATCTTGGCGTTCCGGGAGGGAAGTTCTCGGTGTTCCGTGAGGTAGACATTGTCGCATCCGTGGTCCTCGGGCATCGGATCCGGGAGGAAGTACTTGTCGATCTACCGTCTTCGGGTTTGCTTCAATCGGGTCCATGTCGGAGTACTTGTCGTCCCATGTGGAATCCTTGTCGATCTGTGGCGATGATCTCAGGTTCGGATCTCCGGGTTCGGGGTCTCGGCGTCCGTAGATCTTGGTGCTCCGTGTCGAAGTCCTTGAGGTTTTCTCCTTATTCACCGGTGGCGAACTTGGAAACAGCGTCAGGGTCCTCGGGGGGTACGCCATGTACATTCTTCAAAAGCATCGCCATCGAGACGGTCTTGTCGACGGGGAAAAATTTGATGCCTTGTCCGCATCCTTCGTGGTCATCGATCTTGGCATCAGAGATCTTTTGAAACAGTCTTGCAGTACACATCGCACAAGGGCAAGATCACGCTAACAAGAGCACCTTCACTCAAACTCAACATGATCTACTGGCATCTGAAAACATGACATCAACAAGGCAGGCACGGTGACATCTGAAACAGAGGAGGAGGGTTCCTTTGGGACAGCAGGGACGCGCCTGGCACGAGGGCGCGCCCGTGCAGGGCGGAGGCGGTGGCCTGTGACGGCCGGCGACCGGCCCGAGCTTGGCGGCGCAGTGCTCTGCGGAAGGCGGCCGGGCACGGGGTAGAGCGCAGGAGGGCCGGGGCGAGCTTGCAGAGGGACGAGGCGGCGGAGGCCGACGGGATGCGGCGAGGCGGAGGTCATGGTACTGCAAGGCCGGGCGGGGTGGAGCAGCCCGGTGAGCGGGCGGGCGGCGAGGAGGGCGGTCGCGCTAGGTCTGGCAGGAGAGGGCGACCGCTGAGAGACCGGGAGGGAACTGGCGACGGGCGCGCTGTCATGAGGTAGGGGACGCGGGCCGAGGCGGACGGGCAGCGTGGGGAGGGGAGCCGACGGAGGTGGGCGGCGCTGGCCGGAGCGGAGGAGGAAGGGCCGAGTAGCTCATGAGGGCGGGCGGCGAGTCCGACGCGTGGCGGAGGGGGTTGAGGCGGACGGGCGCTGGAGGCGGCGAGGCTGAGGGGGGGTGGAGGCAGGGCGGCCTGAGGAGGGGAGCCGGAGAAGGGCGCAGCGGCGGCGGAGGGTTGGCGGGCGACCGGAGGAGCTAGAGGAGGGGGAGGGGGCGAGGCTCGCCGGCGCGCGGGCGCAGAGAGCAGGGAAGGAGAGAGGCGCGTGGGAGGTGCGAGACGCGTGGGAGGAGAGAGGCGCGTGGGAGGTGCGAGGTGGGGTCGCGAGGTCCAGGGGTTGCATGGGTGGTGAGGCTGGCTGTGTGGGCCAGGGAAAAAGGGGGGGGTGCGGGCGTGCGTGTGTGTGTCAAGTGGCTGGGTGAGTTGGTTGTGTGGTGTGTGTCGAGAGGGAGGGTTGTCTAGGTGGCAGCGTGTGAGTGGGTGGGGCTTTGGGGAGAGGTGAGGTGTCAGGTGGGGATTGGGTGGGGTGATGTGGAGGGGGGTGTGGGTAGATAGGTTGGTAGGTTTAGGAATAAGGGGTGGACCGATTTCAATATGGGGTGGTCGTTCGGGTCAAACCGGCCCATTCGACTGCCCCACTAAAAATAATTAAAGATTTTATTTATTGCAAACAGGCCTTTGGCAAACCAGTAGCAGACAAACTAAAATATTCCGGAGACCCGGGTTTGGCGTTTGAATAAAGATGGGGCGTTTAGAAAACAAAACCAGGCTTTTTCCAAAATAGTTTTATGCGACCAGATGCAAGATGATGACGATGCTCAAATGCAATGTGGCATGATGACATGAGCATGCGGTCATGATGATGCAATGCACAAAAACAACGCGATTTACTAGTAGTGGTTTTGCGGGATGCCACATGTACTGCTACACCTGCATGACGTTAAGTCTCAAGAACACCGATGCCACCTTCTAGAGGCTCATGCGCATTGTACTAGGTAAGAAAATGGGAAGGAATGCAGAGTCCTATGTCGACGACCTTGGTGGCGTATCTATCGGAGACCTTCGCCAACTGCGCCGTAAACATCAAGCTTAACCCCACCAAGTGCATGTTCAGGGTCCCTTCGGGCAAACTCCTCGGCTTCTTGGTTTCACACCGGGGAATGGACAACCCCGACAAGGTCCGTGCCATCAAGGAAATGCGCCCACCCATGTGTCTCAGGGATATGCATCGCTTGGCGGGGTGCATGGCAGCGCTGGGGAGGTTCATCTCCAAGCTAGGAAAGAAAAGCATTGCCCTTCTTCAAGATCATGAAGTGCACCGGGAAGTTCGAGTTGACGCCATAAGTTGATGAGGAATTTGAGGCCCTCAAGAGGTACCTCATTAGACCCACGGTCATGGTGGCACCAAAATCCTATGAGACGCTACTACTATACCTGGCAGGCACGCCACAAACGGAGAGCGTCGTCTTGGTGGCAGAGCGTGAAGAGGTGGTCAAGAAAATAAGGAGGCCCAAGGCTCCGAGCCCCTCGGGAGGCATGGGGGATGGGGCAGAAATCGAGCGCCAGGCGGGCAAGGACGGTGATGGGGCGGCGACTGTGGCCTTGACAAAGGCCATGAAGCTCGTGCAGCGGCCATTCTACTTCATCAGTATGGTACTTCATGATTCTCGGGAGAGGTACCCCGTGCAACAGAAGTTTCTTTACGCACTCCTTGTGGCATCACGCAAGCTGCACCACTACTTCTAGGGGCACCCCATCAAGGTGGTCACCAAGTTCCCCCTATATACGATCCTCCGCAACCCCAATGGCACGGGTCATGTGGATGAGTGGGCCATTGAACTACAACCTTTTGAGATGGCGTTCGACACCACGCCCACTGCGTACGGGAGGGAACTAGCAGAGTTCACGGTGGAATGGACCGACCCAGAGGGAACAAACCTCGAGGAAACAACCCAGCTCCCGGGAAGCTGCCCTAGGGCTGGAGCGTGAACTCGATAGGGCGCTCAATGATGATGGAGCGGCAGCCATCGTGCTCACGCCCCAACCGGCAACAATATCTACTATGCAGTTCAGCTATCCTTCAGAGATGAAGTCAAGAGCTCCAATAACATCGCTGAGTACGAGGGGCTGATAGCTTGCCTCAAGGCGGCCATTGCCCTCGACAACAAGCACATCATGGTCTAAGGAGACTCCTTGCTCCTGGTCAACTTCTCCAACAAGAGATACAACCCCAAGGACGAGCACATGTCGGTGTACCTCGGGGAGGTGTGGAGGCTCGAGAAGTACTTCCTAGGGATGGACTTGCTCCACATCCCTCGGGGGGACAATTACGAGGCGGAAGAGATCGCCAAGCACGTGTCACGCCAAGAGATGCAGTAGCCAGGGGTCTTCGAGGAAAGGTTGTTCGAGCCTTCGGCCGCACCACCACCAAAGGAAAAGGCCTGGCCCGAGGAGCTTCCTCCCCATCCTCGTTAGGTTCCCGGGATTGCGTTCTACCCTATGGTAATAGGTTGGTCCTGGCGGCCACCCCTCAAGAGTCAGATTGGATCATCGAACTCAAGAGCAACCTCTAGCACGACATCCTCCCCGACAATCATGACATGGCAGAGAGCCTCGTCTATCGTGCAAAGAAATATTGCATGGTTGACGGAGACCTCTAATGTTGTCCTCCTAACAGTGTGTCCCTGCGGTGTATCTCCAGCGATGAAGGGCGCAAGATGCTGGCCGACATCCATGCCGGGGAGTGTGGCCATCACTCCTCGGCACATACCCTCATCAGGAAATCTCCATAGTGGCTTCTACTGGCTCACAACACTCACGGACTCCATGGAGCTAGTAAAGTCATGTGAGGCTTGCCAATTCCACGCCAAGCAGATACACCAGCCGACGCAGCAACTCCAGAACATCCCGCTCTCATGTCCCTTTGAGGAAAAGGGGTTGGACATCTTGGGGCCTTTCCCACGGGCGCCCGAGGGCTACCGTTACCTCTACGTCGCAATCAACAAGTTCACCAAATGGGCAAAGGTGGAACCGGTCAGATCCATCCCGACGCGATCACTAATAAAGTTCATCCAAGGCTTGGTGTGCCGCTTCGGTGTGCCCAATCGCATAATCACCGACAACGGCATCCAATTCACCAGCGGCGTGTTCAAGGCCTACTGCGAGGGCATCGACACCAAGATCTTATATGCATTGGTTTCCCACCCTCGCGGCAATGGAAAGGCTAAGCGCACGAATGCTGAGGTCCGTAGGGGGCTCAATACCAAGATTTTCCGCCACAAGCTCAACGAGTGCGGGCGCGGTTGGATCGAGGCCCTACCCGACGTGTTGTGGTTAATCCGCACCAAGGCAACCAAGACCAACATGGAGACTTCATTCTTCCTCGTCTATGGTGCCGAGGCGATCATCCCTGCAGAGCTCAAACATTGCTCCCCACAGGTGCTCGCCTTCAATGAAGCATCGCAATAGGAGCTGCGCTATGAAGACGTACTCTTATGGAATAAGACAGACACAAGGTTAACATGCAGGCATCCAGGTACACATAGGCTCTGCATCGGTACCACTGTCGCAACATATGGGCACATACCCTGGAGGTCGGGGACATCGTCCTTTGCTGCATACTCTCTCACGTGGGTCTCCACAAGCTTTCCCCAATGTGGGAGGGACCCTTACGAGTGGTGCATGTCGCAAGGTCAGGAGCAGTCCCACCGAGATGTATGAGTCCCGATCCCCAACACCTGGAACATCTAGCACCTTCACAAGTTCTACCCGTGAGCTCCGCTCATGGCCGCAGCGGTAACAAACAACTCCCTCCTTGGACATTGTGAAGAACACAAGAATTATTTCCTCGTTTTTCTGTCGTTTACCGATGATTTCCTCATTTGCATCTTCGGGTTTTTCCGTGGTGCTCTTTCTCCTCATGCACCACGTGAGCAGGGGCTAGGCATGGTGTTTATCACTGGGTCCACCCTCGATCAACATCGGGGCCTAAGGTATCAAGCTCTAAACTTGCAGACTACCTCCAGTGATAAGTCACCTCACCCATGGTTATCGGTGCTTGATGATCCTCACACGGCACATGAGGGAAGAGCATACACCATGCAGAACCTATGGTCGCCTCTCCGAGGGACTATATAGGGAAAGTACGCGTCTTGCCATCACCTCCTCGAGGGGCTTCCATGACAGAATTGGACGTACAAAGCCTACGGTCACCTCCCCGAGGGTCTTACGGGACAAGTACAAGCCTAAGCGATCTTCTCCCTAAGAAGCTAGCACGACGACCCTTGAGACTACCCCTCAAGCGGCATGTGAAACCTAAATTCACCTCTCTGAGGGACTATACAGGGAAAGTACGCATTCTGTGGTCACCTCCTTGAGGAGCTTCCGAGACGGAATTGAACGTATAGAGCTTACGTTCACCTCCCCGAGGGGCTTCTGAGACGGAATTGAACGTATAGAGCTTACGTTCACCTCCCCGAGGGGCTTACAGGACAGGTACAAGCCTAAGTGGTATTCTCCTTGAGAAGCTAGCGCGACGACCCTTGAGACTACCCCTCAAGTGGCGTGTGGAGCCTGTGGCTGTTCCCCTTTCGAGGAGGCGCACAGGGGAAGCACGCGCCCTACGGTCGCCTCTTCAAGGGACATACGAGGAGGATTCTGACGCAGGTGCGATGGATCACCTCCTCGAGGGATCTACGAGCAGAAGAACGACCTCCTCTCAAGAGGGCCAGAATGAAGGGAATATGCCCTGAGAGGCAATAATAAAGTGTTTATTATGTGTATTCCAAGTATATGATAGATGTTTATTTTGCATGCTATAATTGTATTAATACGGAAACGTTAATACATGTGTGTTTAATAAACAAACAGAAAGTTCCTAGTTATGCCTCTCTCATAAACTAGCTCGTTGATTAACAAGATGATCAAGGTTTCCTGATCATGGACATTGGATGTTGTTAATAACGGGATCACAACATTAGTGTAATGATGTGATGAACATTCATCCGAAGTATAGCATTGCGATCAAAGTCATTGAGTTTATATTGCTATAACAACTTAAGTGATCCTAATCCTTAGACCATGAGATCATGTCAATCACTAACACCGTAAGAGTTTCTTGATAACATCAAACGCGTCACACCGTAACAGGTGATTATAAAGATGGATTCGTAACTAATAAAGTGTTATGTTGAGGCTCATAGATCGAGAGTGGAATTTGTTCATCCCGATGACGGATAGATATACTGGGCCCTCTCGGTGATATCACATTGATTAGCTTGCAAGCAAGTGATTTGATCACTAGAATGTTATATCACAGCGAGAAAAGAGTGCATGTCGGTAACGAGATCAAACTAGGTATGGAGATACCGATGATCGAATCTCGGACATGTAATATATCGTGAAACAAAGGGATTAAGATACTAGCGTAAAAGGTTCCGACGATCACAAGAAAGTCATCGTTGAATGTGTGGGAGTCAGTATGGGTCTCCAGATCCCGCTTCTGATTATTGATACGAGAGGGGTCTCGATCATGTCCGCATTATTCACGAACCGTAGGGTGACACACTTAACAGACACCGACATCCAATTGGAGCAAATGTTTCATGCAGAAAGAATGAACAAGCGCAGGAATTTATTTCACTAGATACCGAAACAGGTTTTCGGGTGAAATTGCATAAAGTGGTTATGCATGTGAAATGGAATTCTAGCAAGGGGTTATTTGTGAATGTTTGTCATTAAAGTAATTGACAAAATTCTGAATAAAATAAAAGAGTTTTATTTAATGAGAGTTTGCATTAAATTTGGTGGAAATTTAATGGGAATTTTGAGTGGACTTTTGAGTGGAGGGAATTTAGAGGAGTTTTGTGAGTGGAGTGTCCACCACATGAAGAGGGAGGGCAAGGGGCAGCCCCATGCTGCCACCCCTTGGGGTTCCCTCCTCCTATAAAGGAGCCCCTCCTCCTCACTTGTCTCTCACACCTCCTCGTGAAGGATCTCTCTCCCCCTCTAGAATTTATCCCCCATGGTCTCGGACTAGCGAGATACATGTTCCCGGTGGCTATTCGGCAAGAAAGAGTTGTGCTTCCGCTGCATCGCTGGAGCGAGGAGGCGGAGGTTGCTCGGTGCCTCGGACGTGTGTGCGAGCACGGATCGCTGCCGATTTGCGGCTTAGGACTTCCTCTCGATCTTGAGATCGGCAAGAAATCGTCTACATCAACCACGAGTTGAACTCGTTAAGCTTTGTCGGTCTTCAAGGGTATGTTCTCTACGGATATACATCCGCCCGTTGTTTGTATCTAGTATATAGATCTTGGTATATAGTTCACATCGTAGGAAAATTTTTGTTTTCTATGCAAACCCTACAAAGGGTATCAGAGCCGGATCTATGCGTAGATACTTTACACGGGTAGTACACATATGAGTATGTGGGCGATGATGATCATGTTGTTGCTCCTTTGTTGTGATTTTGGATATTGGTGGCATAGTGGGATGAAGTGGCCCGGACAAACTTTACATGTCCTCGCACATGAGACCTGTTCCACGCTTGACATGCAACTAGTTTGCATAAGTGGCTAGCGGGTGTCTGTCTCTCCTACTATAGTCAATATCTATTTTGCAAGCGAGTTGTCAACAATTTGATTATCCTCGCTAGGTTCATGTTCGTAGGTAAGAACGCTTCTATCTCGAAAGCCCTAAGCCACGTAAAACTTGCAATGGATAAATTAGAGGCGTCTAGTTTAGATTGTTGCCGGGATAGTGTTATGATATGGTAGTGTTGTAAGTAGAAGTATGAGATGATACTCTTACAACACACATAGCGTGTAAAATCCATAGACCTTGGATTTACACATATAGGTATGATAGTGATCATACCACGATGCACATGATAGATATCATCTGGGAACCATATAATTTCACTAATAAACATATGATGTTTGGTTGCATCTTATATTGCTTGATTAGCGCTTTGTTAGCATAATAAGATGATCCCTCATTTAAATATCAAGATAAGAATGTGTTCTTCCTTTAGTATGCACCGATTATGTTTTCGCTCCAAGACATCACGTGATGATCGGGTGTTCTTGGATCCACGACCATATTTCGGGTGTAAAACAGTTACACACGCAAATACTAAGGTTCTAACTTGGCGAGCCTAGCATGTACAGACATGGCCTCGGAACACAAACCGAAAGGTTAAGCATGAGTCATATAGTTGATATGATGCCCATTTGATGCTCGCCTTTGAAGCTATACCGACTCACGTGATGATCGGACTTGGTGTAGTGGATTTGGTTCATGTAATCACCAAAAGGACACGAGGGATGTCGCTTTTGAGTGGGAGTTCATTCGTAATATAGATTAGTTGAACTCGATCTATCATACACTTAGTCTAAACTTTACAAATTCTGTTGTAGATGGCACCACCTGCTTTTAATTTCAATGTGTTCATGGAGAAAGAGAAACTAGCAACGAACGGTAGCAACTTTCTTGAATGGGCCATGAATTTGAGGATTCTCCTCTCACGCACAAAAGCAATATGTGCTAGAAGCGCCGTTAGGCCCCACCTTTGATGATGCCCCGACGAGGAGAAGAATGTCTATCGACTGTCAGAGGACCACAACTTAGTTCATTGCGGCATATTGTATGGGCTAGAGAAACTTCAAAGCGTCAAAACGGCAATGCATTTGATACAATGGGTGAGTTGAAAATGATTTTCGACACACATGCTGTCAGAGAGCTACAATGCTCGTAAAAGTTCTTTAGTCAAGATGATGGAAGAGCACAACTCCGTTAGTGAGCATGTACTCAAGATGTCGGGTTACGCCGATAAGCTTGTGTCCTTGGGAATAACGATTCCCATTGACTTAGGCATCCATCGTGTTCTGCAGTCTCTGCCACCTAGCTATAAGAGCTTCGTGATGAACTATAATATGCAAGGCATGAAGAAGTCTCTCCCCGAGCTTATGTCAATGCTTAAAACTGCAGAAGTGGAGATCAAAAAGGAACATCAAGTGTTGATGATCAATAGGAACACTGGTTTCAAGAAAGACAAGAAGGGAAAATGGAAGGGAAGTAAGGGCGGCAAGCCTGTTGCCGCGCCTGAAAAGAAACCCCGAGTTGGACCTAAGTCTGATTCCGAGTGCTACTATTGTAAGGGATCGCCATCGAAGCGCAACTGCCCCAAGTATCTGGCAGACAAGAAGGCCGGCAAGGCAAACAAAGGTATATATGATATACATGTTATTGATGTGTACTTGACTAGTGCTCGCAGTAGCACCTGGGTATTTGATACCGGTTCAGTTGCTAATATTTGTAACTCGAATCAGGGGCTGCGGAACAAGCGACCGCTAGCAAGGGGTGAGGTCAAGATGCGTGTCGGCAATGGATCAAACGTTGATGTAATCGCCGTCGGAACGCTGCCTCTCCACTTACCGTCGGGATTAGTTATAAACTTGAATAAATGTTATCTGGAGCCTGCACTGAGCATGAACATTGTATATGGATCATGTTTGATGCAAAGTGGTTATTCATTTAAATCTGAGAACAATGGTTGTTCCATTTATATGAATGAAATCTTTTATGGTCATGCACCGATGATGAATGGTTTATTTCTGTTAGATCTCAATGATAATGTTACACATATTCATAATGTTGATGCTAAGAGGATTAAACTTAATGATGATATATCCGCATATATGTGGCACTGCCGTCTAGGTCATATTGGCATTAAACGCATGAAGAAGCTCCATTCGGATGGACTTTTGGAATCACTTGATTATGAATCATTTGATACATGTGAGTCATGCCTTATGGGCAAGATGACTAGAACGCCGTTTTCCGGTCAATGGAACGGGCGACAGATTTATTGGAAATCATACATTCTGATGTATGTGGTCCAATGAGTGTGTCGGTGCGAGGTGGATATCGTTATTTTGTTACTTTCACGGATGATTTGAGTAGATACGGTTATATCTACTTGATGAAACACAAGTCTGAAACCTTTGAAAAGTTCAAGGAATTTCAGAATGAAGTGGAAAATCATCGTAATAGAAAGATCAAATTTCTACGGTCCGACCGTGGAGGTGAGTATCTGAGTTACGAGTTTAGCACTCACATGAAAGAGTGTGGAATTGTTTCACAACTCACACCTGCCGGAACACCACAGCGAAATGGTGTGTCGGAACATCGTAATCGTACTTTATTAGATATGGTTCGATCTATGATGTCTCTGACGGACTTGCCATTGTCATTTTGGGGTTATGCACTAGAAACTGCTGCATTCAATTTAAATCGGGCACCATCTAAATCCGTTGAAATGACACCGTATGAATTGTGGTTTGGAAACAAACCTAAGCTGTCATTTCTTAAAGTTTGGGGATGCGATGTTTATGTGAAGAAACTTCAACCGGATAAACTCGAACCCAAAGCGGAAAAATGCGTCTTCATAGGATACCCTAAAGAAACTATTGGGTATTCCTTCTATCACAGATCCGAGGGCAAGGTTTTTGTTGCCAAGAATGGATCCTTTCTAGAGAAAGAGTTTCTCGCGAAAGGTGTGAGTAGTCGGAAGGTAGAACTCGAAGAGGTTGTGGAACCTTCTCTTCAAAGTATGGCGAGTAGCGCAGCGGAAGTTGTTCCGGAGTTGGCTCCACCTGTTGAAGAGGAACTAATGATAATGATCATGAAACCGAAGAGAGTACTACCGAACCTCGCAGGTCAAACAGACGCTGCAGCTCCCGAGTCAGACGGAAATCCTGTCATGAATTTCATGGTTGATGAAAATAATGACCCTGCGACGTATGAAGAAGCGATGATGAGCCCGGACTCCAACAAATGGTTAGAAGCCATGAAATCCGAGATGGAATCCATGTATGAAAATCAAGTTTGGAACTTGGTGGAATTACCTCACGACCGAAAGGCCGTGGAGAACAAATGGATTTTCAAAAAGAAAACTGATGCTGATGGTAATGTGACCATCTATAAAGCTCGACTTGTCGCAAAGGGGTTTCAACAAATTCAAGGAGTTGACTACGATGAGACTTTCTCTCCCGTAGCGATGCTAAATTCAGTTAGGATTATGTTAGCAATTGCTGCATATTTCGATTATGAAATATGGCAGATGGATGTCAAAACCGCGTTTCTCAATGGTAATATTGAAGAAGAGTTGTATATGATACAACCAAAGGGTTTTGTCGATCCTAAGGATGCTAACAAGGTGTGCAAGCTTCAGCGATCCATCTATGGATTGAAGCAAGCATCACGAAGTTGGAATCTCCGCTTTGATGAGGTGATCAAAGAGTTTGGATTTGTCCAAACTTATGGAGAAGCTTGTATTTACAAGAAAGTGAGTGGGAGCAATGTGGCATTTCTGATATTATATGTGGATGACATATTATTGATCGGAAATGATATAGAACTTTTAAACAGTGTTAAAAGTTATCTAAACAGCAAATTTTCAATGAAGGACCTAGGTGAAGCGTCATACATATTAGGCATAAAGATCTATAGAGATAGATCTAGGCGCCTAATAGGGCTATCGCAAAGTACATACCTTGATAAGATTTTAAAGAAGTTTAAAATGGACGGAAGTAAGAAGGGGTTCTTACCTATGTTGCAAGGCAAGACATTGAGTAAGACTCAAAGTCCGGCTTCGGCGGAAGAAAGAGAGATAATGGACAAAGTCCCTATGCTTCAGCCATAGGCTCTATAATGTACGCCATGCTATGTACAAGACCGGATGTGGCACACGCTATTAGTTTGACTAGTAGGTACCAATCGGATCCAGGTTCTGAACACTGGATAGCGGTCAAGAATATCCTTAAGTACTTACGAAGAACTAAGGATATGTTTCTTGTATACGGAGGTGAAGAAGAGCTCGTCGCTAAGTGTTATGTCGACGCTAGCTTTGACACCGATCCGGATGACTCTAAGTCTCAATCCGGATACGTATTTCTCATGAATGGCGGAGCGGTTAGTTGGAGGAGCTCCAAACAACTGTGGTAGCGGATCAACAACGGAGGCGAATATGTTGCTTTGAAGCGGCTCAGAAGCGCTTTGGATGAAGGAGTTCATATCCGAACTAGGAGTTGTGGCAAACGCATTGGACCCAATGGTGATCTATTGTGACAACAATGGTGCCATTGCCAATGCCAAAGAGCCAAGGTCTCACAAGCATTCCAAGCATATTAAGTGCCGGTTTCACTCCATCCGCGAGCATGTCAAGGATGGAGATATAAAGATTTAGAAGTACATACGGATCTCAATGTAGCAGATCCGTTGACTAAAACTCTCCCTAGAGCAAAACATGATCAACACCAGAACTCAATGGGTGTTAGATTTATCACTATGTAACTAGATTATTGTCTCTAGTGCAAGTGGGAGACTGAAGGGAATATGCCCTGGGAGGCAATAATAAAGTGTTTATTATGTGTATTCCAAGTATATGATAGATGTTTATTTTGCATGCTATAATTGTGTTAATACGGAAACGTTAATACATGTGTGTTTAATAAACAAATAGAAAGTTCCTAGTTATGCCTCTCTCATAAACTAGCTCGTTGATTAACAAGATGATCAAGGTTTCCTGATCATGGACATTGGATGTTGTTAATAACGGGATCACAACATTAGTGTAATGATGTGATGAACATTCATCCAAAGTATAGCATTGCGATCAAAGTCATTGAGTTTATATTGCTATAACAACTTACGAAGTGATCCTAATCCTTAGACCATGAGATCATGTCAATCACTAACACCAGAAGAGTTTCTTGATAACATCAAACGTCACACCGTAACAGGGTGATTATAAAGATGGATTCAGAACTAATAAAGTGTTATGTTGAGGCTCATAGATCGAGAGTGGAATTTGTTCATCCCGATGACGGATAGATATACTCTGGGCCCTCTCGGTGATATCACATTGATTAGCTTGCAAGCAAGTGATTTGATCACTAGAATGTTATATCACAGGAACGAGAAAAGAGTGCATGTCGGTAACGAGATCAAACTAGGTATGGAGATACCGATGATCGAATATCGTGAGGCTGGGGAAGTCATGACCTCCTAAAGCTATCCCAAGGGGTGAATCACCAGATGGGCCTTCCGAACTGACTTCCGCTTCACCCATCACTGCTTCTTAAGATGCTACTCACTGTCAGGGTACAACAAGTTAGCCAGGGCCAATGGCGAGGGGAAAGGAAGGATTCAGGCATCGACTTGCCTAGAAGCACCTCCGGACCGGAACTTCACGCCCCAGTCGCACTCCTGCGCACCAGGGGCACAAAGGGCCTGGCGCCACGGGACACTCCACCTGCCGCGGCTGGAGGGGAGTCCTCCTCCCGAGCATGTTTCCCTCAGGATGCCTCGGGAAGGCCTGTCTCGCCAGAAGAGCTTCTCAACCACGCGAATCCCATCAAGGCGACTCTCGTGAGGCTGTTGGGTGGCTGCTTCCCCTTTGTGAAGGTCAAGGCTCCCCGGCGAGACATCACATGTGGTGGGCAGGAGCAGATGCAAGGAGGAAGAAACTTGCAAGAGTGGGCGACTGACGCGATGCGAGAAAGGGACGAATCTCGTCGGGTGAAAGGAGGCCACTCCTTATAGACCGAGATTCGGCCCACAAGGGCACACGTCCCTTCCACGGAGACGCCTTGGGACTTGAAGAGACACGCGTCCTGCGCAACGCCAGTCACCATTGTGTCCATTTGACCCTTCGTCATCGATCTGAGACGCACCGGTCCAATGGCCGGGGGCTAATGTCGGATACTTGGTACAGGGGGTACCCCGATCCGTCCACGACTAGCTCGCGACCAACGGCCGTACAAACCTCACAAGGGGGGCAAAAGGCCACCCTCACGAGGGCCGCCACTCCTGGAACACCCCTCTAGAGGGCCCGAAGCTAGGGTACCTCCCGAGGGACTTAGGCTGCCCCGCGAGAGAGTACGACAAGGCCAACGGTGGCATAGGATGCCACCCCGGAGCAGTCCCGATAAGGGGGCAGGGTCAAAGGCGTGGCAGGTAGAGTCCAACCAAGAGGACGGCACTTCCCCATGCTTTGGCACGCCGAGACAAAGGGAGGTACGCAAGGGCTTCAGGGATGACCAAAGCAGGAGCTAGAAAGGAGTCCTCAAGATGGCGTATACTCGGTCTAGCTAAAGCAGCCTCCTAAACCGGGATCTCGAGGAGCGGAACTGTTGACGCCCTTCCCGCACAAGGGGTAGGGAAGAGGCACGATGTCGCCCTATATAAAGGACCCTTCCTCCTACCTTAGAATGGATTGATCCCCTACGATCTAAACCCTAGAAAAACATCCTCCATTGTACCCTCGTGAAGCCAAGCAATCAATACAACAAAGCAGGAGTAGGGACTTTACCTCCTCACGAGGGTCCCAAACCTGGGTAAAAAAAACCTGTCTCAACTCATTGTCGTGGTGCTTGCTCCGACATCGCCACCATCTCCGATGTTCCTTGGGAACACGTGTTCAGCCCCCTCTCGAACCAAGGGATTATTGGACCCTAGTTCCTTCACTAGAAAAATCTCTGACATAACATCACCATAATAATCATGAAATAACTCATAATGAGAATTGTTAGATCATGCAAAACCATTATATTCAGTTTTGTCCTTCGTGATGTTATTTCTGGTAGTGCTTGTCTTTGCTTGAGCATTCTTGGTCTTCTTATTCTTGTTGTTCTTCTTCTTGGTCTTGGGGACATAGCCAAGTCCCTCCTTTCCATTATTTGTCCTTTTCTTGCTATGGACCTCATTGAGAACTTCCTTACCTTTGGGAATTTATGCCTTAGCAAGCTCATCTTTTAATCTAACATTTTTTCAACAAATTATTAATGAGCACACATTGAAGTAGAAGTTCTAGGGACATCATACTTTTTAATTGGGTTTGGAGCTGATCATGATACTCATTGAGAATAGAGTATTCACTCTCCAATGCCTTGTGAGAAATGTCAAGTTTCTCTAGTTTCTAGGAGAGTGTAGCTGTAACGGTCCCAACCTTTAATAAGGTAGAGATCCCTGTGTTTACAATGCTAGTCCCTGGATCAATAGCTAGCATCCACAGTTAAGATGTAATATCAAGAAACAAAGGTCATATTACAACTTTATATCCAGGAATAAAATAATTCATTACATCTTACATAGATCATTTGGATATCTCATTACAATGTAGCAGAAATAACTATAGCATGGAGTCCTTCATCTTCAAAGAGCCACATGCAATCATGTTGGTTGTAGACTTGTAACCCTAATCAACACACTTCACTAATCATCAAAAAAACCTGCAACATAATAAGTTGCAGCCACAAGGGTTAATACATTTGAATTGTATTGGCAAGTTTCACTACTATGTAGAAATAAGTGGATCCTATCATTACATGCATATTTGGCTAAGTAGGGTTTAGGCTCCTTTGCAGAAAGCAATATAGTTTTATCCTATATTTTAAAAATAGTTTTAATCTTTTGACAAATCTTTATGAACTCCTTGGAAAACTCCAAGTGATTCTAATCCCTTGTTGTCACCATAAAGTTTTACTTTGAGAAATTGGAATGTCGAGATCTTCCATAGCTTCAGGCCTTAGTTGCTCAGAGTTGTCCATAACCGGGGACACGGCTAAGTACTTAGAATTTTATCTTCTGCAGAAGTTGTACACTTTACCCACATGACACAATCTCGTCTTGACGCCACCAGTGGCCGCTGGATAAGTACTCACCAAATGGAGTACCGGAAGATCAAGAATGTGACAAAGTCTTTCCATAGAAGTCATTCCAATACACAATGCTATCTTGTCTACCAGGCACCAATGTAGGGATATATTTCCATACACAATTCTAGTTAACCTGAAGATGCCAATGCATGGGTCTTCCACTATGTAGTTGACTAAGCCAGAGCCCATTTAGCATGTGGCTGTACACGGAAGCCACTATACGAGAAACATGTTCAATCTCTAAGTCCCTGGGTGGATTCCTTCTAGTGCACATACAAAACGATAGCCATATAAACATGGTTCCCTTTGTTCCCACCTTGTCCAAAACTTGAGTATTCTCTTTCCACCCAGATGGTTCATTCAGTACTTGTTTTATTATATAAAACATATATTTTTCCAACACTTCATATAATCATATCATGTATCTCATCCCAAATATATAGCAGGGCTAAGCATACTACAACTACAATGTTTCCACTAAGGAAGATATAAGGATATCCTAATATGATATACCATAACATAGAAATATAGTAGTCCTATCATGCAAGTTACAAAAATCCACTAAGTGTAATGAAAATAGTAGGACATGGATGATAGTGTCACTTGCCTTTTTAGTAGAGAATATTGGTTCACTCCTTTATCTTGAAAATATCACACTCTTCTAACTTCACTACAATTCAATCAAGCAAACATAAATTCAACTAGCATTCAAACAATTCATCACATAAAATGACAAAAACATGGCAATGCATGCAAGCATGCAAGAGATGGTTTTATTTGGAAAAGTGGTTTCTATTAGGCTCTAACCATTTTAAAGCTCATATTGGTCATTTACAAAAGTGGTAAAACCATTTAAATTCAAGTTGGTGAAAATGGCCACTTTAAGTCATTTTTGTTTTGCTAGGAATGATTTAAATCAATATGATAATCCCTAGAGTTTGTGAATTTTTTTTAAACACAACATGTGAGTGTTTTAAGGTCAAGTGTTTAATATTAAAACCATTTGCAAAAGGTTTCACCCCATAAACCAACTTTATACCAAAGTGATATTTTATGTTGTTTGAAATGCCTTTTAGCAAAGTAATAATTTTATAGGGTTCATCAAATATATTTTTAAATCTCAAAACTTGGTGTTTAGGGTCAGAGAGTTTAATTCAAATCATTTTCCAAATATTTTACTCAAAAAGTATTTTTAACACATAAACAATATTTTTATTTGACTAGAAATGCTCTTATTCAAAGATTTATTATTTAACTTCACAAAATACATTTTTAAATCCATAAGTTGGTTTCTATGGTCAGTAGGTTCAAAACAATCCATTTGCCAAAGATTTTACCATAAAAATATTTCTAGAATAATTTTTATATTCAAATTATGCCTACACAAGTTTCTGCAAAATCAACTAAGTTTCCAGAAGCAATTCATTAAACAAAGCGCATGGTTGGAAAGTACCTGTTTTGGTGATTCCATTGATATAAAATTTGCAAAATTTGGACGTGTGGATTAAAAGTTATGAATTTTACAAGTTTGAATATCTAATAGACACATTTCTGTTTTTAAAACAAAGCACTGACCACGTGGCGCTTTCTTACTGGCTGAAAATGGTTCGCGCGGATCGCTCTTTGTGGGTCGTTGGATTTTAATTAGATCATGCGGCACAGATCGCTCCATACCTGTTCGCTAAGTGGATCTATCGCGTCGCTTGGATCTACATCCAATGGTTCACAACAGCTCGGCCACGAATTGGCGGCGCTGGCGGCGGCTGATGGCGGCACGCTCTTAGACGGGGAGGTTGCCGAGGAACTAGGTCGCACGGGAGAGGGAGAGGATGATCACCGTGCTCGCATGGTTGCAGTGAAGCTCAAGGTAGGGTCAGTTCGCCGAGGGGCGCACTGGAGAAGTGGCTATTGCTCGCCGGAGTTTGTGGCGGTGCCAGGTGCTTCTGTCCGTCGACGGGGGCGGGGCTACAGTCTATCATAAGGTAAAAGAAAGGATGCGTTAGACGCGGGCGAGTGCGGTGATCACATGAGTATCATCGAGAGGGACAAGGGCGGTCTGTACTTACGGGAAGAGGTCGCCGGAGAAGTGGTAGACGACGGCGGTGCTCAGAGGTGGTTCTTGCCGACGATTTGGAGCAAGCGCAGCCAGCGGGGTTCTTGGGAGATGAAGGGGATTATGGTGAGCAATCTTGTATGCACTGGGAGGCAAGGGGTGGATCGGAGTCGCCGGAATCGGCCGGAAAGGCTCGTCGAGGCAGTGGTGTTCGGGCTTGTAATACGTGCAGCCTGGTGGCCGAGAGGGAGCGGTGTCTGGGGGGGAAAGGAGGAGGAGGGCAAGGCGCTTAAGTGCGCATGGTCGCTGGCGAGATTAATTTGGTTAGGTTCGATTCATTTTTTTGTACAAAATGTTTTTCTTTTTCCTTTTCTATTTATCTAATTTGGTTTTTATTCAAACAATTCAAACACTATTTGAATTCAAACTTCTAGCAAACTTTGTGTAGATTTTAATACTGTTATTTAACATATTCTAAAGTCAAATTTAGAATAATTCTTTTATTCTTTTTAGGGCCTATTATTTATTTTAAAAATAGACATTTGTCTTTATTTCAAATAGGATTTAATATGTTTTAAACTCTATTTTAAATCTAAATTTGTACCAAACCTTTTTAGTAGGTTTTATTAAAAATAAAACACTTTGAAATATAATTTAAAATACTTTATTATGTTTTAATGTTCATTTAAAATGGGAAAATGTCTTTACCTAAATGAAATTGGATAATAATAAATCCTCATGATTTTATTTAAATAATCTTTTACTCTTTTTATTACACGAAAATATTTTATTTTATTTGCTTGTCCAAATTTTAATTTGGCTCTTAAAATAGTCCTTATTTAATATTTCTTCGTTTGCTTATAAAAACCATATCTTTTTAGTTAAAGCTCCAAAAATGGTGATTCCAACTTTTATAACTCTATTTATTATTTGTTTATCTTTTTAAATCCCTTTAGGATTCTATTTGATCAAAATAGGTTTAGATGTTTCCATTCGGAATCAAAAAGTTTCTTTTCACCCTAAATTTCAACAATTATTTATTTTTCACATTTCAAAATTTGGAAAAGTTTGGGATGTGTCAGGCTACCACCCTTAAAAGAAATCTCGTCCCGAGATTTGGGAAGGCTAGGGGCTACAAGTTGGCTTGAAGACAACTAGGTTACTACCACCCTTAAAAGAAAGGCTTATAGGGTTACATTGATGGTTCACTTGACTATGGGTTCAACACTTGATATCCAGACAAGGAATCCTTATTTGACTCTTCTGAGTTAACTAATTCCTGACATATACTTCTTCTATTTCTTCAAGGTTCCCATCCATGTCAGTATGGTTCACATGTCCTTCCTCGGTCACATTGGAGTCATTTCCATTGGAGTTTCTAGCATCCTTTTTCTTTTTCTTCTCAGGACAGTATGATGCATAGTGTCCAAGTTCCTTACAATTATAGCACTGCAGCTGGCTAATGTCTTTCTTCCTGAAAGTGTCATGTTGGTTCTGACCAAGGTCATCTCCATTGTCAGTATCATTCCCATTATTATCACTTCCATTGTTGTTATGGTGATACTGATGTGGTTCAGAATCTTCATTGTTCTTTTTGAATGAATGCTTCTTTTGTGATGATCCTGAGTGATACTTGAGTTTATGCTTCCTCTTTCTGTTCTCAACTTGATTCATCTTATTTTCCAAGATGGTGGCTTTGTCACAGAGTGATTGATAAGTTGGGACATAGGCAACAGATAGCTGCAGGTTCAACTCATCATTAAGTCCTTCGAGGAATTTCTCCTTCCTCTTAGCATCTGTATCAACTTCATCCGGTGCATAGCATGCTAGATTGTTGAATTCTTCAATGTACTCAGCCACACTAAGGTGACGCTGTTTCAGATTGTGGAACTCCTTTTTCTTCAAGTTCATCACTCCAGATGAGATGTGAGCTGTACGGAAACCATCCTCAAAAATAGCCCAAGTCACATCCTCAAGGGGAGTGGTGATCTGAAAGTTGTCCCACCATGTTGCTGCTGGTCCCTCAAGCAGATATGCTGCAAACCTAACTTTCTCTTGGTCGGTGCAGGCAACAGTCACTAAGTCCTTATTCACCGAACGTAACCAATCATTGGCTACCATTGGGTCAGTTGTTCCAGAGAACCTTGCAGGCCTTAGCTTCAGAAACCTGGTGAGCATGTCATGTGCTGGAGGATTATTCTGATTGTTGTTGTTATTTTTATTGTTATTTTGATTCTGATTTTGCACATACTGCGTCATCATCTGCATCAGTTGAGCTTGAGCTGTCATCAACTGCTGCATCTCGGGAGTGCCGTTATTATTGTTGTTTTGATTGGGGTTGGCAAGACGGGGAGGCATCTGCTGGGTTGATAGGGATGAGTAATGATGGATAGGTCTAAATAAGTTCTAACACACCACCCAAAACTATCCAACCGATTTTGAAAAATAGTTTTGACACTCTACTTCGGCCGTTAGCTAGGTTATCCTACAGGCTGGACTTGTGGGGTATCGCAACTGCTGAGCTCTGATACCACTCTGTAACACCCTCAGAATCGGACCTATGCAAGTTTTAGCGAAACCCGCCAAACCCGCATAGAAACGATTCAAAGGTGCCCACCAGGCACTTTCGTGCGGGTGGAAAACGAAGTAATAACATTACACAACAGTCCTCGATGGGACCCACAGAACAGATATATATACAACACGACTCCATGAGTCAAGAATACAGATATAAGGTACAAAGATCCAAATCACCTTGAAAATGATAGAGCGTCCGACTACGGACAAGATGCAAATGGGGCTAAGAGCCCTGAAGAATAACCAATGGCGTCCATAACCCTGCCCAGGCCAAGCCGGAAGGGTAACCCTGCTAACGACGTCGATCTCAAACCTGCTTAAACAAAAGGGGTGCCGACAAAGGGCAAAGGAAAAAGAGGAGCGTCGATCTTGAGGCCGACACGGCGAGGCTAGAATTCGGCGGTCCTCGCCTACATAGGTATGGTGGACTGAAGCGGCAGCGGCAGCATGCACTAAACAACCTATAGAGACTCGATACAACTGACGGCTATTAGAGAGGGGTAAGAAAGACCTATTCGGAACCAACCTGATGCTACCATCAAACAAACCCATCCTGACGTTTCCCCCTCGAGACCAAACGAGGAAGTCAACCGAGGAACTCACACAGTTGGCAGTTTTACTTATTCAGTTATCGTGGCAGCAATTACTAGTCAGGTTCAGATAATCATCCTGATAAAGTAAGCAGTGGGCACTTTTAGTTAACCATTCCGTGATAGTTGCAACACTTACTAGTCAGATACAATTAGCATGAGATAACCCAAAACCCAGCAGTTGTTGGTACTTTCATTTAACCATTCCGTTGTGGTTGCAATACTTACTAGTCAGGTACAATGGTCGCAAGCGACACTCCAAACAAGCAATTGTGGACAGTATTAATTAGCCATTCCATTATAGTGAAGCTGATTACTAGTCATTATAAGTCAAATTTATAGCAATAAACTTTAGTTATGCTTGTCTATGGTCGAGATACTGTGCTCCAAGTCGTCCATATCCGTGGACACGGCTTTCAGAAAGTTTTACCCGGCCGGGGTGCACCAATAGCAACACACGCTCGATCAACCTCGGAAAAACCAAATCAAAACCCAACGAGGCTTTCACGACTAAGCAATCACAGGATTCAGAATTATTTCAGGGGGCCACCCCATTGAGTAGACCCGCAACGAAGCTAGCTGACTCCGAGACGGACTCAAGGTTTGCGTCAGTGGCTGTAAACGACTGGGAACCCGAAAGTGTGGTTGGGCTTGTCGATACCGCGAAAACACTCCGCTTACCTAAACAGTACAGTGTGCTCCTCGCACAATTTAAATACAGAAGTAGCATGGCATAAGTACAGGATAGTAAATAAAACCTCAAACTAGTTTGTGGCCCCAAGAAATAAGACTGAATCAAGCTCTGGCTCAGGGGGGTCCCATATACCTCCCGGATGTGGATAGCGCGATAAATCAAGGAACAGGTATCAAGTACTCGGGGTCCTACGTGACACAAGTGCGTCGAAACCAAATATTATCTATCACCCACCGATGCCTCGCTAACTTCAATTTTAGTTGTTAAACAGGAATTAAAGTGAGCGATAAGTAAAACTATGATCATCTCCAACATCGACATGCGGCAATACATCAACAACTGTGGCAGTGAGCGACACGCATAAAGACTTGAGCAAGCGACTACGACGCATAAGTCCAACTATCTACCAAACAACAGGAATAGGGTGTGTACAAGGCAATATACTACCTGCAAGGGATATCACGCGATGGAAACTAGAGCATCTCAACACAGATAGCAATAGATCAACAGGAGGGAAATAAATACTATAAAAGTAAGATAGGTAGAAAGGGGGAGATGCTCGCCTAAAAAACATTGCCGAAGGGTTCAACCGAAGATCGGGGCGAAGCTCACATCAACTCAACGGCCTTATCCGCTAAGAAGCAAAACACTAGAAGAAACACCGGATGCAATATTTAAGATTACGGCAGAATATCGGCATGATGCATGCATGATGTATGACATGGCAATGGTGCGATGCAATTAGGTCATACCAAGTGGAACCGGGGTCCCGACAATTAATTAAACGGTTCAAGTTATTTAACTACCCCGCAAATTAAATGTTGCATTATCAAGACAAAAGATGGCACCGGTTCGCTACACAAATTTAAATGAGGCCAATATAAGACTAGATTTGCCCGCATATGGGCCCCATATTTAATTATAAGGTGAATCGGCATAAGGCCCCCAAACCACAGACAAGTATGCATGCAAGTATGACAATTTAATATGCAACAGGTTTTATATTTAGCATTTATAAAGTAGGGCTCGGGAAAAGGTTCACACATTAGGGTTCTCGACGATCTTGGTCCGGGGGTTCGGGGTCGGTCTCAGGGTCCAGGGTTCGACGGAAGCGTTCTCGGATAGCGGAGTAGATCTTGGCGTTCCAGGGGGGAAAGTTCTCGGTGTTCCGTGAGGTAGACATTGTCGCATCCGTGGTCCTCGGGCATCGGATCTGGGAGGAAGTACTTGTCGCATCTACCGTCTTCGGGTTTGCTTCAATCGGGTCCATGTCGGAGTACTTGTCGTCCCATGTGGAATCCTTGTCGATCTGTGGCGATGATCTCAGGTTCGGATCTCCGGGTTCGGGGTCTCGGCGTCCGTAGATCTTGGTGCTCCGTGTCGAAGTCCTTGAGGTTTTCTCCTTATTCACCGGTGGCGAACTTGGAAACAGCGTCAGGGTCCTCGGGGGGTACGCCATGTACATTCTTCAAAAGCATCGCCATCGAGACGGTCTTGTCGACGGGGAAAAATTTGATGCCTTGTCCGCATCCTTCGTGGTCATCGATCTTGGCATCAGAGATCTTTTGAAACAGTCTTGCAGTACACATCGCACAAGGGCGGCATCACGCTAACAAGAGCACCTTCACTCAAACTCAACATGATCTACTGGCATCTGAAAACATGACATCAACAAGGCAGGCACGGTGACATCTGAAACAGAGGAGGAGGGATCCTTTGGGACAGGGACGCGCCTGGCACGAGGGCGCCGTGCGAGGCGGAGGCGGTGTGAGGGGCCGGCGACCGCCCGAGCTTGGCGCAGATGCTGCGGAAGGCGGCGGCACGGGTAGAGCGCAGGAGGGCCGGGCGAGCTTGCGAGAGGACGAGGCGGCGGTCATGGCGGAGGCCGACGGGATGCGGCGAGGCGAGGTCACAGCCACCCGGCGGGTGGAGCAGCCTCCGGTGAGCGGGGCGGGGCGGCCGGAGGAGGGGCGGTCTCGGCGCTAGGTCTGGCAGAGGAGAGGGCGACCGTTGAGAGACCGGGGAGGGGAACTGGCGACGGCGGGCCGGGCGAGGTAGGGGACGCGCGAGGCGGAGGGGAAGGAGCCGGAGGTGGGCGGGCGTCAGCCGAGCGGAGGAGGAAGGGCAGTGGCGAGCTCATGTGAGGGCGGCCATGGCACGCGCGGAGGGGTTGAGGCGGACGCTGGAGGCGGCGAGGCCGAGGCAGGCTGAGGAGGGGAGCCGGAGAAGGGCGCAGCGGCGGCGGAGGGTTGGCGGGCGACCGGAGGAGCTAGAGGAGGGGGAGGGGGCGAGGCTCGCCGGCGCGCGGGCGCAGAGAGCAGGGAAGGAGAGAGGCGCGTGGGAGGTGCGAGACGCGTGGGAGGAGAGAGGCGCGTGGGAGGTGCGAGGTGGGGTCGCGAGGTGGGGTCCAGGGGAGGTCCAGGGGTTGCATGGGTGGTGAGGCTGGCGGTGTGGGCCAGGGAAAAAGGGGGGGTGCGGGCGTGCGTGTGTGTGTCAAGTGGCTGGGTGAGTTGGTTGTGTGGTGTGTGTCGAGAGGGAGGGTTGTCTAGGTGGCAGCGTGTGAGTGGGTGGGGCTTTGGGGAGAGGTGAGGTGTCAGGTGGGGATTGGGTGGGGTGATGTGGAGGGGGGTGTGGGTAGATAGGTTGGTAGGTTTAGGAATAAGGGGTGGACCGATTTCAATATGGGGTGGTCGTTCGGGTCAAACCGGCCCGTTCGACTGCCCCACTAAAAATAATTAAAGATTTTATTTATTGCAAACAGGCCTTTGGCAAACCAGTAGCAGACAAAATAAAATATTCCGGAGACCCGGGTTTGGCGTTTGAATAAAGATGGGGCGTTTAGAAAACAAAACCAGGCTTTTTCCAAAATAGTTTTATGCGACCAGATGCAAGATGATGACGATGCTCAAATGCAATGTGGCATGATGACATGAGCATGCGGTCATGATGATGCAATGCACAAAAACAACGCGATTTACTAGTAGTGGTTTTGCGGGATGCCACATGTACTGCTACACCTGCATGACGTTAAGTCTCAAGAACACCGATGCCACCTTCTAGAGGCTCATGCGCATTGTACTAGGTAAGAAAATGGGAAGGAATGCAGAGTCCTATGTCGACGACCTTGGTGGCGTACCTATCGGAGACCTTCGCCAACTTGCGTCGGGTAAACATCAAGCTTAACCCCACCAAGTGCATGTTCAGGGTCCCTTCGGGCAAACTCCTCGGCTTCTTGGTTTCACACCGGGGAATGGACAACCCCGACAAGGTCCGTGCCATCAAGGAAATGCGCCCACCCATGTGTCTCAGGGATATGCATCGCTTGGCGGGTGCATGGCGTCAGGGAGGTTCATCTCCAAGCTAGGAAAGAAAAGCATTGCCCTTCTTCAAGATCATGAAGTGCACCGGGAAGTTCGAGTTGACGCCATAAGTTGATGAGGAATTTGAGGCCCTCAAGAGGTACCTCATTAGACCCACGGTCATGGTGGCACCAAAATCCTATGAGACGCTACTACTATACCTGGCAGGCACGCCACAAACGGAGAGCGTCGTCTTGGTGGCAGAGCGTGAAGAGGTGGTCAAGAAAATAAGGAGGCCCAAGGCTCCGAGCCCCTCGGGAGGCATGGGGGATGGGGCAGAAATCGAGCGCCAGGCGGGCAAGGACGGTGATGGGGCGGCGACTGTGGCCTTGACAAAGGCCATGAAGCTCGTGCAGCGGCCATTCTACTTCATCAGTATGGTACTTCATGATTCTCGGGAGAGGTACCCCGTGCAACAGAAGTTTCTTTACGCACTCCTTGTGGCATCACGCAAGCTGCACCACTACTTCTAGGGGCACCCCATCAAGGTGGTCACCAAGTTCCCCCTATATACGATCCTCCGCAACCCCAATGGCACGGGTCATGTGGATGAGTGGGCCATTGAACTACAACCTTTTGAGATGGCGTTCGACACCACGCCCACTGCGTACGGGAGGGAACTAGCAGAGTTCACGGTGGAATGGACCGACCCAGGAGGGAACAAACCTCGGGAGGAAACAACCCAGCTCCCGGGGAAGCTGGCCCTAGGGCGTTGGAGCGTGAACTTCGATAGGGCGTTCAATGATGATGGAGCGGCAGCAGCTACTGTGCTCACGTCCCCAACCAGCAACAATATCTACTATGCAGTTCAGCTATCCTTCAGAGATGAAGTCAAGAGCTCCAATAACATCGCTGAGTACGAGGGGCTGATAGCTTGCCTCAAGGCGGCCATTGCCCTCGACAACAAGCACATCATGGTCTAAGGAGACTCCTTGCTCCTGGTCAACTTCTCCAACAAGAGATACAACCCCAAGGACGAGCACATGTCGGTGTACCTCGGGGAGGTGTGGAGGCTCGAGAAGTACTTCCTAGGGATGGACTTGCTCCACATCCCTCGGGGGGACAATTACGAGGCGGAAGAGATCGCCAAGCACGTGTCACGCCAAGAGATGCAGTAGCCAGGGGTCTTCGAGGAAAGGTTGTTCGAGCCTTCTTGACGCACCACCACCAAAGGAAAAGGCCTGGCCCGAGGAGCTTCCTCCCCATCCTCGTTAGGTTCCCGGGATTGCATTCTACCCTATGGTAATAGGTTGGTCCTGGCGGCCACCCCTCAAGAGTCAGATTGGATCATCGAACTCAAGAGCAACCTCTAGCACGACATCCTCCCCGACAATCATGACATGGCAGAGAGCCTCGTCTATCGTGCAAAGAAATATTGCATGGTTGACGGAGACCTCTAATGTTGTCCTCCTAACAGTGTGTCCCTGCGGTGTATCTCCAGCGATGAAGGGCGCAAGATGCTGGCCGACATCCATGCCGGGGAGTGTGGCCATCACGCCTCGGCACATACCCTCATCAGGAAATCTCCATAGTGGCTTCTACTGGCTCACAACACTCACGGACTCCATGGAGCTAGTAAAGTCATGTGAGGCTTGCCAATTCCACGCCAAGCAGATACACCAGCCGACGCAGCAACTCCAGAACATCCCGCTCTCATGTCCCTTTGAGGAACAGGGGTTGGACATCTTGGGGCCTTTCCCACGGGCGCCCGAGGGCTACCGGTACCTCTACGTCGCAATCAACAAGTTCACCAAATGGGCAAAGGTGGAACCGGTCAGATCCATCCCGACGCGATCAGCAATAAAGTTCATCCAAGGCTTGGTGTGCCGCTTCGGTGTGCCCAATCGCATAATCACCGACAACGGCATCCAATTCACCAGCGGCGTGTTCAAGGCCTACTGCGAGGGCATCGACACCAAGATCTTCTATGCATTGGTTTCCCACCCTCGCGGCAATGGAAAGGCTAAGCGCACGAATGCTGAGGTCCGTAGGGGGATCAATACCAAGATTTTCCGCCACAAGCTCAACGAGTGCGGGCGCGGTTGGATCGAGGCCCTACCCGACGTTTTGTGGTTAATCCGCACCAAGGCAACCAAGACCAACATGGAGACTTCATTCTTCCTCGTCTATGGTGCCGAGGCGATCATCCCTGCAGAGCTCAAACATTGCTCCCCACAGGTGCTCGCCTTCAATGAAGCATCGCAATAGGAGCTGCGCTATGAAGACGTACTCTTATGGAATAAGACAGACACAAGGTTAACATGCAGGCATCCAGGTACACATAGGCTCTGCATCGGTACCACTGTCGCAACATATGGGCACATACCCTGGAGGTCGGGGACATCGTCCTTTGCTGCATACTCTCTCACGTGGGTCTCCACAAGCTTTCCCCAATGTGGGAGGGACCCTTACGAGTGGTGCATGTCGCAAGGTCAGGAGCAGTCCCACTGGAGACAGAAGGAGTCCCGATCCCCAACACCTGGAACATCTAGCACCTTCACAAGTTCTACCCGTGAGCTCCGCTCATGGCCGCAGCGGTAACAAACAACTCCCTCCTTGGACATTGTGAAGAACACAAGAATTATTTCCTCGTTTTTCTGTCGTTTACCGATGATTTCCTCATTTGCATCTTCGGGTTTTTCCGTGGTGCTCTTTCTCCTCATGCACCACGTGAGCAGGGGCTAGGCATGGTGTTTATCACTGGGTCCACCCTCGATCAACATCGGGGCCTAAGGTATCAAGCTCTAAACTTGCAGACAACCTCCAGTGATAAGTCACCTCACCCATGGTTATCGGTGCTTGATGATCCTCACACGACACACGAGGGAAGAGCATACACCATGCAGACCCTATGGTCGCCTCTCCGAGGGACTATATAGGGAAAGTACGCGTCTTGCCGTCACCTCCTCGAGGGGCTTCCATGACAGAATTGGACGTACAAAGCCTACGGTCACCTCCCCGAGGGTCTTACGGGACAAGTACAAGCCTAAGCGATCTTCTCCCTAAGAAGCTAGCACGACGACCCTTGAGACTACCCCTCAAGCGCCATGTGAAACCTAAATTCACCTCTCTGAGGGACTATACAGGGAAAGTACGCATTCTGTGGTCACCTCCTTGAGGAGCTTCCGAGACGGAATTGAACGTATAGAGCTTACGTTCACCTCCCGAGGGGCTTCGAGACGGAATTGAGCGTATAGAGCTTACGTTCACCTCCCGAGGGGCTTACAGGTGATGTACAAGCCTAAGTGGTATTCTCCTTGAGAAGCTAGCGACGACCCTTGAGACTACCCCTCAAGTGGCGTGTGGAGCACTGGGCATTCCCCTTCGAGGAGGCGCTGGGGAAGCCTCTACGGTCGCCTCTTCAAGGGACATACGAGGAGGATTCTGACGCAGGTGCGATGGATCACCTCCTCGAGGGATCTACGAGCAGAAGAACGACCTCCTCTCAAGAGGGCCAGAATGAAGGGAATATGCCCTGAGAGGCAATAATAAAGTGTTTATTATGTGTATTCCAAGTATATGATAGATGTTTATTTTGCATGCTATAATTGTATTAATACGGAAACGTTAATACATGTGTGTTTAATAAACAAATGTAAAGTTCCTAGTTATGCCTCTCTCATAAACTAGCTCGTTGATTAACAAGATGATCAAGGTTTCCTGATCATGGACATTGGATGTTGTTAATAACGGGATCACAACATTAGTGTAATGATGTGATGAACATTCATCCGAAGTATAGCATTGCGATCAAAGTCATTGAGTTTATATTGCTATAACAACTTACGAAGTGATCCTAATCCTTAGACCATGAGATCATGTCAATCACTAACACCGGAAGAGTTTCTTGATAACATCAAACGTCACACCGTAACAGGGTGATTATAAAGATGGATTCAGAACTAATAAAGTGTTATGTTGAGGCTCATAGATCGAGAGTGGAATTTGTTCATCCCGATGACGGATAGATATACTCTGGGCCCTCTCGGTGATATCACATTGATTAGCTTGCAAGCAAGTGATTTGATCACTAGAATGTTATATCACAGGAACGAGAAAGAGTGCATGTCGGTAACGAGATCAAACTAGGTATGGAGATACCGATGATCGAATCTCGGACATGTAATATATCGTGAAACAAAGGGATTAAGATACTAGCGTAAAAGGTTCCGACGATCACAAGAAAGTCATCGTTGAATGTGTGGGAGTCAGTATGGGTCTCCAGATCCCGCTTCTGATTATTGATCCGAGAGGGGTCTCGATCATGTCCGCATTATTCACGAACCGTAGGGTGACACACTTAAGAGACACCGACATCCAATTGGAGCAAATGTTTCATGCCGAAAGAATGAACAAGCGCAGGAATTTATTTCACTAGATACCGAAACAGGTTTTCGGGTGAAATTGCATAAAGTGGTTATGCATGTGAAATAGAATTCTAGCAAGGGGTTATTTGTGAATGTTTGTCATTAAAGTAATTGACAAAATTCTGAATAAAATAAAAGAGTTTTATTTAATGAGAGTTTGCATTAAATTTGGTGGAAATTTAATGGGAATTTTGAGTGGACTTTTGAGTGGAGGGAATTTAGAGGAGTTTTGTGAGTGGAGTGTCCACCCCCATGAAGAGGGGAGGGCAAGGGGGCAGCCCCCATGCGCCGGCCACCCCCTTGGGGTTCCCCCCCTCCTCCTATAAAAGGAGCCCCTCCTCCTCACTTGTCTCTCACACCTCCTCGTGAAGGATCTCTCTCCCCCTCTAGAATTTATCCCCCATGGTCTCGGACTAGCGAGATACATGTTCCCGGTGGCTATTCGGCAAGAAAGAGTTGTGCTTCCGCTGCATCGCTGGAGCGAGGAGGCGGAGGTTGCTCGGTGCCTCGAACGTGTGTGCGAGCACGGATGCGCTGCTGATTTGCGGCGCTAGGACTTCCTCTCGATCTTGAGATCGGCAAGAGATCGTCTACATCAACCACGAGTTGAACTCGTTAAGCTTTGTCGGTCTTCAAGGGTATGTTCTCTACGGATATACATCCGCCGTTGTTTGTATCTAGTATATAGATCTTGGTATATAGTTCACATCGTAGGAAAATTTTTGTTTTCTATGCAAACCCTACGGGTATCGAGCCGGATCTATGCGTAGATACTTTACACGGGTAGTACACATATGAGTATGTGGGCGATGATGATCATGTTGTTGCTCCTTTGTTGTGATTTTGGATATTGGTGGCATAGTGGGATGAAGCGGCCCGGACAAACTTTACATGTCCTCGCACATGAGACCTGTTCCACGCTTGACATGCAACTAGTTTGCATAAGTGGCTAGCGGGTGTCTGTCTCTCCTACTATAGTCAATATCTATTTTGCAAGCGAGTTGTCAACAATTTGATTATCCTCGTTGTGGTTCATGTTCGTAGGTAAGAACGCTTCTATCTCGAAAGCCCTAAGCCACGTAAAACTTGCAATGGATAAATTAGAGGCGTCTAGTTTAGATTGTTGCCGGGCTAGTGTTATGATATGGTAGTGTTGTAAGTAGAAGTATGAGATGATACTCTTACAACACACATAGCGTGTAAAATCCATAGACCTTGGATTTACACATATAGGTATGATAGTGATCATACCACGATGCACATGATAGAGATCATCTGCGGGAACCATATAATTTCACTAATAAACATATGATGTTTGGTTGCATCTTATATTGCTTGATTAGCGCTTTGTTAGCATAATAAGATGATCCCTCATTTAAATATCAAGATAAGAATGTGTTCTTCCTTTAGTATGCACCGATTATGTTTTCGTCGCTCCAAGACATCACGTGATGATCGGGTGTTCTTGGATCCACGACCATATTTCGGGTGTAAAACAGTTACACACGCAAATACTAAGGTTCTAACTTGGCGAGCCTAGCATGTACAGACATGGCCTCGGAACACAGACCGAAAGGTTAAGCATGAGTCATATAGTTGATATGATGCCCATTTGATGCTCGCCTTTGAAGCTATACCGACTCACGTGATGATCGGACTTGGTGTAGTGGATTTGGTTCATGTAATCACCAAAAGGACACGAGGGATGTCGCTTTTGAGTGGGAGTTCATTCGTAATATAGATTAGTTGAACTCGATCTATCATACACTTAGTCTAAACTTTACAAATTCTGTAGATGGCACCACCGCTTTTAATTTCAATGTGTTCATGGAGAAAGAGAAACTAGCAACGAGCGGTAGCAACTTTCTTGAATGGGCCATGAATTTGAGGATTCTCCTCTCTGCACAAAAGCAATATGTGCTAGAAGCCGTTAGGCCCCCACCTTTGATGATGCCCTGACGAGGAGAAGAATGTCTATCGGACTCGTCGGAGGACCACAACTTAGTTCATTCGGCATATTGTATGGGCTAGAGCCGAACTTCAAAGCGTTTAAAACGGCAATGCATTTGATACAATGGGTGAGTTGTAAATGATTTTCGACACACATGTCTTTGAGAGAGCTACAATGCTTGTAAAAGTTCTTTAGCTACATGATGGAAGAGCACAGCTCCGTTAGTGAGCATGTACTCAAGATGTCGTTACGCCGATAAGCTTGTGTCCTTGGGAATAACGATTCCCATTGACTTAGGCATCCATCGTGTTCTAGTCTACGCCACCTAGCTATAAGAGCTTCGTGATGAACTATAATATGCAAGGCATGAAGAAGTCTCTCCCGAGCTTACATCAATGCTTAAAACTGCGAAGTGGAGATCAAAAGGAACATCAAGTGTTGATGATCAATAGGAACACTGGTTTCAAGAAAGACAAGAAGGAAAACGGAAGGAAGTAAGGCGGCAAGCCTGCTGCGCTGAAAAGAAACCCCGAGTTGGACCTAAGTCTCGATTCGAGTGCTACTATTGTAAGGGATCGCCATCGAAGCGCAATCGCCCAAGTATCTGGCAGACAAGAAGGCCGGCAAGGCAAACAAAGGTATATATGATATACATGTTATTGATGTGTACTTGACTAGTGCTCGCAGTAGCACCTGGGTATTTGATACCGGTTCAGTTGCTAATATTTGTAACTCGAATCAGGGGCTGCGGAACAAGCGACCGCTAGCAAGGGGTGAGGTCAAGATGCGTGTCGGCAATGGATCAAACGTTGATGTAATCACCGTCGGAACGCTGCCTCTCCACTTACCGTCGGGATTAGTTATAAACTTGAATAAATGTTATCTGGAGCCTGCACTAAGCATGAACATTGTATATGGATCATGTTTGATGCAAAGTGGTTATTCATTTAAATCTGAGAACAATGGTTGTTCCATTTATATGAATGAAATCTTTTATGGTCATGCACCGATGATGAATGGTTTATTTCTGTTAGATCTCAATGATAATGTTACACATATTCATAATGTTGATGCTAAGAGGATTAAACTTAATGATGATATATCCGCATATATGTGGCACTGCCGTCTAGGTCATATTGGCATTAAACGCATGAAGAAGCTCCATTCGGATGGACTTTTGGAATCACTTGATTATGAATCATTTGATACATGTGAGCCATGCCTTATGGGCAAGATGACTAGAACGCTTTTCGGTTCAATGGAGCAGGCATGATTTATTGGAAATCATACATTCGATGTATGTGGTCCAATGAGTGTGTCTTGAGGTGGATATCGTTATTTTGTTACTTTCACGGATGATTTGAGTAGATACGGTTATATCTACTTGATGAAACACAAGTCTGAAACCTTTGAAAAGTTCAAGGAATTTCGAATGAAGTGGAAAATCATCGTAATAGAAAGATCAAATTTCTACGTCCGACCGTGGAGGTGAGTATCTCGATTCTGAGTTTAGCACTCACATGAAAGAGTGTGGAATTGTTTCACAACTCACACTGCGGAACACCATAGCGAAATGGTGTGTCGGAACGTCGTAATCGTACTTTATTAGATATGGTTCGATCTATGATGTCTCTGACGGACTTGCCATTGTCATTTTGGGGTTATGCACTAGAAACTGCTGCATTCAATTTAAATCGGGCACCATCTAAATCCGTTGAAATGACACCGTATGAATTGTGGTTTGGAAACAAACCTAAGCTGTCATTTCTTAAAGTTTGGGGATGCGATGTTTATGTGAAGAAACTTCAACCGGATAAACTCGAACCCAAAGCGGAAAAATGCGTCTTCATAGGATAACCTAAAGAAACTATTGGGTATTCCTTCCATCACAGATCCGAGGGCAAGGTTTTTGTTGCCAAGAATGGATCCTTTCTAGAGAAAGAGTTTCTCGCGAAAGGTGTGAGTAGTCGGAAGGTAGAACTCGAAGAGGTTGTGGAACCTTCTCTTCAAAGTATGGCGAGTAGCGCATCGGAAGTTGTTCGGAGTTGGCTCCACTGCTGTGAAGAGGGAACTAATGATAATGATCATGAAACTCCGAAAGAGAGTACTACCGAACCTCGCAGGTCAAACAGACGCGCAGCTCCCGAGTCAGACGGAAATCTGTCATGAATTTCATGGTTGATGAAAATAATGACCTGCGACGTATGAAGAAGCGATGATGAGCCCGGATTCCAACAAATGGTTAGAAGCCATGAAATCCGAGATGGAATCCATGTATGAAAATCAAGTTTGGAACTTGGTGGAATTACCTCACGACCGAAAGGCCGTGGAGAACAAATGGATTTTCAAAAGAAAACTGATCTTGATGGTAATGTGACCATCTATAAAGCTCGACTTGTCGCAAAGGGGTTTCGACAAATTCAAGGAGTTGACTACGATGAGACTTTCTCTCCGTAGCGATGCTAAAGTCAGTTAGGATTATGTTAGCAATTGCTGCATATTTCGATTATGAAATATGGCAGATGGATGTCAAAACCGCGTTTCTCAATGGTAATATTGAAGAAGAGTTGTATATGATACAACCAAAGGGTTTTGTCGATCCTAAGGATGCTAACAAGGTGTGCAAGCTTCAGTGATCCATCTATGGATTGAAGCAAGCATCACGAAGTTGGAATCTCCGCTTTGATGAGGTGATCAAAGAGTTTGGATTTGTCCAAACTTATGGAGAATCTTGTATTTACAAGAAAGTGAGTGGGAGCAATGTGGCATTTCTGATATTATATGTGGATGACATATTATTGATCGGAAATGATATAGAACTTTTAAACAATGTTAAAAGTTATCTAAATAGCAAATTTTCAATGAAGGACCTAGGTGAAGCGTCATACATATTAGGCATAAAGATCTATAGAGATAGATCTAGGCGCCTAATAGGGCTATCGCAAAGTACATACCTTGATAAGATTTTAAAGAAGTTTAAAATGGACGGAAGTAAGAAGGGGTTCTTACCTATGTTGCAAGGCAAGACATTGAGTAAGACTCAAAGTCCGGCTTCGGCGGAAGAAAGAGAGATAATGGACAAAGTCCCCTATGCTTCAGCCATAGGCTCTATAATGTACGCCATGCTATGTACAAGACCGGATGTGGCACACGCTATTAGTTTGACTAGTAGGTACCAATCGGATCGAGTTCTAACATGGATAGCGGTCAAGAATATCCTTAAGTACTTACGAAGAACTAAGGATATGTTTCTTGTATACGGAGGTGAAGAAGAGCTCGTCGCTAAGTGTTATGTCGACGCTAGCTTTGACACCGATCCGGATGACTCTAAGTCTCAATCCGGATACGTATTTCTCATGAATGGCGGAGCGGTTAGTTAGAGGAGCTCCAAACAACCTGTGGTAGCGGGATCAACAACGGAGGCCGAATATGTTCTTTGCTTGAAGCTCGAAGCGATTTGGATGAAGGAGTTCATATCCGAACTAGGAGTTGTGGCAAACGCATTGGACCCAATGGTGATCTATTGTGACAACAATGGTGCCATTGCCAATGCCAAAGAGCCAAGGTCTCACAAGCATTCCAAGCATATTAAGCGCCTGTTTCACTCCATCCATGAGCATGTCAAGGATGGAGATATAAAGATTTAGAAGTACATACGGATCTCAATGTAGCAGATCCGTTGACTAAAACTCTCCTAGAGCAAAACATGATCAACACCGAACTCAATGGGTGTTAGATTTATCACTATGTAACTAGATTATTGTCTCTAGTGCAAGTGGGAGACTGAAGGAATATGCCCCAGGAGGCAATAATAAAGTGTTTATTATGTGTATTCCAAGTATATGATAGATGTTTATTTTGCATGCTATAATTGTGTTAATACTGAAAGCGTTAATACATGTGTGTTTAATAAACAAATAGAAAGTTCCTAGTTATGCCTCTCTCATAAACTAGCTCGTTGATTAACAAGATGATCAAGGTTTCGATCATGGACATTGGATGTTGTTAATAACGGATCACACCATTAGTGTAATGATGTGATGAACATTCATCCGAAGTATAGCATTGCGATCAAAGTCATTGAGTTTATATTGCTATAACAACTTACGAAGTGATCCTAATCCTTAGACCATGAGATCATGTCAATCACTAACACCGGAAGAGTTTCTTGATAACATCAAACGTCACACCGTAACAGGGTGATTATAAAGATGGATTCAGAACTAATAAAGTGTTATGTTGAGGCTCATAGATCGAGAGTGGAATTTGTTCATCCCGATGACGGATAGATATACTCTGGGCCCTCTCGGTGATATCACATTGATTAGCTTGCAAGCAAGTGATTTGATCACTAGAATGTTATATCACAGGAACGAGAAAAGAGTGCATGTCGGTAACGAGATCAAACTAGGTATGGAGATACCGATGATCGAATCTCGTGAGGCTGGGGAAGTCATGACCTCCTAAAGCTATCCCAAGGGGTGAATCACCAGATGGGCCTTCCGAACTGACTTCCGCTTCACCCATCACTGCTTCTTAAGATGCTACTCACTGTCAGGGTACAACAAGTTAGCCAGGGCCAATGGCGAGGGGAAAGGAAGGATTCAGGCATCGACTTGCCTAGAAGCACCTCCGGACCGGAACTTCACGCCCCAGTCGCACTCCTGCGCACCAGGGGCACAAAGGGCCTGGCGCCACGGGACACTCCACCTGCCGCGGCTGGAGGGGAGTCCTCCTCCCGAGCATGTTTCCCTCAGGATGCCTCGGGAAGGCCTGTCTCGCCAGAAGAGCTTCTCAACCACGCGAATCCCATCAAGGCGACTCTCGTGAGGCTGTTGGGTGGCTGCTTCCCCTTTGTGAAGGTCAAGGCTCCCCGGCGAGACATCACATGTGGTGGGCAGGAGCAGATGCAAGGAGGAAGAAACTTGCAAGAGTGGGCGACTGACGCGATGCGAGAAAGGGACGAATCTCGTCGGGTGAAAGGAGGCCACTCCTTATAGACCGAGATTCGGCCCACAAGGGCACACGTCCCTTCCACGGAGACGCCTTGGGACTTGAAGAGACACGCGTCCTGCGCAACGCCAGTCACCATTGTGTCCATTTGACCCTTCGTCATCGATCTGAGACGCACCGGTCCAATGGCCGGGGGCTAATGTCGGATACTTGGTACAGGGGGTACCCCGATCCGTCCACGACTAGCTCGCGACCAACGGCCGTACAAACCTCACAAGGGGGGCAAAAGGCCACCCTCACGAGGGCCGCCACTCCTGGAACACCCCTCTAGAGGGCCCGAAGCTAGGGTACCTCCCGAGGGACTTAGGCTGCCCCGCGAGAGTACGACAAGGCCAACGGTGGCATAGGATGCCACCCGAGCAGTCCCGATAAGGGGGCAGGGTCAAAGGCGTGGCAGGTAGAGTCCAACCAAGAGGACGGCACTTCCCCATGCTTTGGCACGCCGAGACAAAGGGAGGTACGCAAGGGCTTCAGGGATGACCAAAGCAGGAGCTAGAAAGGAGTCCTCAAGATGGCGTATACTCGGTCTAGCTAAAGCAGCCTCCTAAACCGGGATCTCGAGGAGCGGAACTGTTGACTCCCTTCCCGCACAAGGGGTAGGGAAGAGGCACGATGTCGCCCTATATAAAGGACCCTTCCTCCTACCTTAGAATGGATTGATCCCCTACGATCTAAACCCTAGAAAAACATCCTCCATTGTACCCTCGTGAAGCCAAGCAATCAATACAACAAAGCAGGAGTAGGGACTTTACCTCCTCACGAGGGTCCCAAACCTGGGTAAAAAAAACCTGTCTCAACTCATTGTCGTGGTGCTTGCTCCGACATCGCCACCATCTCCGATGTTCCTTGGGAACACGTGTTCAGCCCCCTCTCGAACCAAGGGATTATTGGACCCTAGTTCCTTCACTAGAAAAATCTCTGACATAACATCACCATAATAATCATGAAATAACTCATAATGACAATTGTTAGATCATGCAAAACCATTATATTCAGTTTTGTCCTTCGTGATGTTATTTCTGGTAGTGCTTGTCTTTGCTTGAGCATTCTTGGTCTTCTTATTCTTGTTGTTCTTCTTCTTGGTCTTGGGGACATAGCCAAGTCCCTCCTTTCCATTATTTGTCCTTTTCTTCTATGGACCTCATTGAGAACTTCCTTACCTTTGGGAATTTATGCCTTAGCAAGCTCATCTTTTAATCTAACATTTTTTCAACAAATTATTAATGAGCACACATTGAAGTAGAAGTTCTAGGGACATCATACTTTGTTAATTGGGTTTGGAGCTGATCATGATACTCATTGAGAATAGAGTATTCACTCTCCAATGCCTTGTGAGAAATGTCAAGTTTCTCTAGTTTCTAGGAGAGTGTAGCTGTAACGGTCCCAACCTTTAATAAGGTAGAGATCCCTGTGTTTACAATGCTAGTCCCTGGATCAATAGCTAGCATCCACAGTTAAGATGTAATATCAAGAAACAAAGGTCATATTACAACTTTATATCCAGGAATAAAATAATTCATTACATCTTACATAGATCATTTGGATATCTCATTACAATGTAGCAGAAATAACTATAGCATGGAGTCCTTCATCTTCAAAGAGCCACATGCAATCATGTTGGTTGTAGACTTGTAACCCTAATCAACACACTTCACTAATCATCAAAAAAACCTGCAACATAATAAGTTGCAGCCACAAGGGTTAATACATTTGAATTGTATTGGCAAGTTTCACTACTATGTAGAAATAAGTGGATCCTATCATTACATGCATATTTGGCTAAGTAGGGTTTAGGCTCCTTTGCAGAAAGCAATATAGTTTTATCCTATATTTTAAAAATAGTTTTAATCTTTTGACAAATCTTTATGAACTCCTTGGAAAACTCCAAGTGATTCTAATCCCTTGTTGTCACCATCAAGTTTTACTTTGAGAAATTGGAATGTCGAGATCTTCCATAGCTTCAGGCCTTAGTTGCTCAGAGTTGTCCATAACCGGGACACGGCTAAGTACTTAGAATTTTATCTTCTGCAGAAGTTGTACACTTTACCCACATGACACAATCTCGTCTTGACGCCACCAGTGGCCGCTGGATAAGTACTCACCAAATGGAGTACCGGAAGATCAAGAATGTGACAAAGTCTTTTCATAGAAGTCATTCCAATACACAATGCTATCTTGTCTACCAGGCACCAATGTAGGGATATATTTCCATACACAATTCTAGTTAACCTGAAGATGCCAATGCATGGGTCTTCCACTATGTAGTTGACTAAGCCAGAGCCCATTTAGCATGTGGCTGTACACGGAAGCCACTATACGAGAAACATGTTCAATCTCTAAGTCCCTGGGTGGATTCCTTCTAGTGCACATACAAAAAGATAGCCATATAAACATGGTTCCCTTTGTTCCCACCTTTTCCAAAACTTGAGTATCCTCTTTCCACCCAGATGGTTCATTCAGTACTTGTTTTATTATATAAAACATATATTTTTCCAACACTTCATATAATCATATCATGTATCTCATCCCAAATATATAGCAGGGCTAAGCATACTACAACTACAATGTTTCCACTAAGGAAGATATAAGGATATCCTAATATGATATAGCATAACATAGAAATATAGTAGTCCTATCATGCAAGTTACAAAAATCCACTAAGTGTAATGAAAATAGTAGGACATGGATGATAGTGTCACTTGCCTTTTTAGTAGAGAATATTGGTTCACTCCTTTATCTTGAAAATATCACACTCTTCTAACTTCACTACAATTCAATCAAGCAAACATAAATTCAACTAGCATTCAAACAATTCATCACATAAAATGACAAAAACATGGCAATGCATGCAAGCATGCAAGAGATGGTTTTATTTGGAAAAGTGGTTTCTATTAGGCTCTAACCATTTTAAAGCTCATATTGGTCATTTACAAAAGTGGTAAAACCATTTAAATTCAAGTTGGTGAAAATGGCCACTTTAAGTCATTTTTGTTTTGCTAGGAATGATTTAAATCAATATGATAATCCCTAGAGTTTGTGAATTTTTTTTAAACACAACATGTGAGTGTTTTAAGGTCAAGTGTTTAATATTAAAACCATTTGCAAAAGGTTTCACCCCATAAACCAACTTTATACCAAAGTGATATTTTATGTTGTTTGAAATGCCTTTTAGCAAAGTAATAATTTTATAGGGTTCATCAAATATATTTTAAATCTCAAAACTTGGTGTTTAGGGTCGAGAGTTTAATTCAAATCATTTTCCAAATATTTTACTCAAAAAGTATTTTTAACACATAAACAATATTTTTATTTGACTAGAAATGCTCTTATTCAAAGATTTATTATTTAACTTCACAAAATACATTTTTAAATCCATAAGTTGGTTTCTATGGTCAGTAGGTTCAAAAAAATCCATTTGCCAAAGATTTTACCATAAAAATATTTCTAGAATAATTTTTATATTCAAATTATGCCTACACAAGTTTCTGCAAAATCAACTAAGTTTCCAGAAGCAATTCATTAAACAAAGCGCATGGTTGGAAAGTACCTGTTTTGGTGATTCCATTGATATAAAATTGCAAAATTTGGACGTGTGGATTAAAAGTTATGAATTTTACAAGTTTGAATATCTAATAGACACATTTCTGTTTTTAAAACAAAGCACTGACCACGTGGCGCTTTCTTACTGGCTGAAAATGGTTCGCGCGGATCGCTCTTTGTGGGTCGTTGGATTTTAATTAGATCATGCGGCACAGATCGCTCCATACCTGTTCGCTAAGTGGATCTATCGCGTCGCTTGGATCTACATCCAATGGTTCACAACAGCTCGGCCACGAATTGGCGGCGCTGGCGGCGGCTGATGGCGGCACACGCTTAGACGGGGAGGTTGCCGAGGAACTAGGTTGCATGGGAGAGGGAGAGGATGCTCACCGTGCTCGCATGGTTGCAGTGAAGCTCAAGGTAGGGTCAGTTCGCCGAGGGGCGCACTGGAGAAGTGGCTATTGCTCGCCGGAGTTTGTGGCGGTGCCAGGTGCTTCTGTCCGTCGACGGGGGCGGGGCTACAGTCTATCATAAGGTAAAAGAAAGGATGCGTTAGACGCGGGCGAGTGCGGTGATCACATGAGTATCATCGAGAGGGACAAGGGCGGTCTGTACTTACGGGAAGAGGTCGCCGGAGAAGTGGTAGACGACGGCGGTGCTCAGAGGTGGTTCTTGCCGACGATTTGGAGCAAGCGCAGCCAAGCGGGGGTTACTGGGAGATGAAGGGGATTATGGTGAGCAATCTTGTATGCACTGGGAGGGAAGGGGTGGATCGGAGTCGCCGGAATCGGCCGGAAAGGCTCGTCGAGGCAGTGGTGTTCGGGCTTGTAATACGTGCAGCCTGGTGGCCGAGAGGGAGCGGTGTCTGGGGGGAAAGGAGGAGGAGGGCAAGGCGCTTAAGTGCGCATGGTCGCTGGCGAGATTAATTTGGTTAGGTTCGATTCATTTTTTTGTACAAAATGTTTTTCTTTTTCCTTTTCTATTTATCTAATTTGGTTTTTATTCAAACAATTCAAACACTATTTGAATTCAAACTTCTAGCAAACTTTGTGTAGATTTTAATACTGTTATTTAACATATTCTAAAGTCAAATTTAGAATAATTCTTTTATTCTTTTTAGGGCCTATTATTTATTTTAAAAATAGACATTTGTCTTTATTTCAAATAGGATTTAATATGTTTTAAACTCTATTTTAAATCTAAATTTGTACCAAACCTTTTTAGTAGGTTTTATTAAAAATAAAACACTTTGAAATATAATTTAAAATACTTTATTATGTTTTAATGTTCATTTAAAATGGGAAAATGTCTTTACCTAAATGAAATTGGATAATAATAAATCCTCATGATTTTATTTAAATAATCTTTTACTCTTTTTATTACACGAAAATATTTTATTTTATTTGCTTGGCCAAATTTTAATTTGGCTCTTAAAATAGTCCTTATTTAATATTTCTTCGTTTGCTTATAAAAACCATATCTTTTTAGTTAAAGCTCCAAAAATGGTGATTCCAACTTTTATAACTCTATTTATTATTTGTTTATCTTTTTAAATCCCTTTAGGATTCTATTTGATCAAAATAGGTTTAGATGTTTCCATTCGGAATCAAAAAGTTTCTTTTCACCCTAAATTTCAATAATTATTTATTTTTCACATTTCAAAATTTGGAAAAGTTTGGGATGTGTCAGGCTACCACCCTTAAAAGAAATCTCGTCCCGAGATTTGGGAAGGCTAGGGGCTACAAGTTGGCTTGAAGACAACTAGGTTACTACCACCCTTAAAAGAAAGGCTTATAGGGTTACATTGATGGTTCACTTGACTATGGGTTCAACACTTGATATCCAGACAAGGAATCCTTATTTGACTCTTCTGAGTTAACTAATTCCTGACATATACTTCTTCTATTTCTTCAAGGTTCCCATCCATGTCAGTATGGTTCACATGTCCTTCCTCGGTCACATTGGAGTCATTTCCATTGGAGTTTCTAGCATCCTTTTCTTTTCTTCTCGTGACGATGATGATGCATAGTGTCCAAGTTCCTTACAATTATAGCACTGCAGCTGGCTAATGTCTTTCTTCCTGAAAGTGTCATGTTGGTTCTGACCAAGGTCATCTCCATTGTCAGTATCATTCCCATTATTATCACTTCCATTGTTGTTATGGTGATACTGATGTGGTTCAGAATCTTCATTGTTCTTTTTGAATGAATGCTTCTTTTGTGATGATCCTGAGTGATACTTGAGTTTATGCTTCCTCTTTCTGTTCTCAACTTGATTCATCTTATTTTCCAAGATGGTGGCTTTGTCACAGAGTGATTGATAAGTTGGGACATAGGCAACAGATAGCTGCAGGTTCAACTCATCATTAAGTCCTTCGAGGAATTTCTCCTTCCTCTTAGCATCTGTATCAACTTCATCCGGTGCATAGCATGCTAGATTGTTGAATTCTTCAATGTACTCAGCCACACTAAGGTGACGCTGTTTCAGATTGTGGAACTCCTTTTTCTTCAAGTTCATCACTCCAGATGAGATGTGAGCTGTACGGAAACCATCCTCAAAAATAGCCCAAGTCACATCCTCAAGGTGAGTGGTGATCTGAAAGTTGTCCCACCATGTTGCTGCTGGTCCCTCAAGCAGATATGCTGCAAACCTAACTTTCTCTTCGTCGGTGCAGGCAACAGTCACTAAGTCCTTATTCACCGAACGTAACCAATCATTGGCTACCATTGGGTCAGTTGTTCCAGAGAACCTTGCAGGCCTTAGCTTCAGAAACCTGGTGAGCATGTCATGTGCTGGAGGATTATTCTGATTGTTGTTGTTATTTTTATTGTTATTTTGATTCTGATTTTGCACATACTGCGTCATCATCTGCATCAGTTGAGCTTGAGCTGTCATCAACTGCTGCATCTCGGGAGTGCCGTTATTATTGTTGTTTTGATTGGGGTTGGCAAGACGGGGAGGCATCTGCTGGGTTGATAGGGATGAGTAATGATGGATAGGTCTAAATAAGTTCTAACACACCACCCAAAACAATCAAGTTCAATCAAACAATCAACAAGCAACTATTCAGTCAACAACCTATGAGCTTAACTCATGAGTTGAGGAAACAGCAAGTTTTCTTAAAACAATCAACCTGGTATAGTCATACCTCATAGGTCAATATGATCCATACTCTAAAATGATATCATTGTCTTGGATAGTTGGTAGGCAATCTAATGTCTCTTGGTTCTCACTTGTAGTCCTTAGTGATGTCTAAGTTGAAGTCCTTGGTCATGGTGAAGGTTTTGTCCATCAAGTTGAAAAGGAAGAGATGTAGAATCAAAACCAAAAGGTTGAGGAAAGAGTTTACAAGATTTTTTGTAAATATGTTTTTGGAACAAATACAACTCCTATTTTTCTAAGGGGTTTTGTCCAATCCTAGGGTTACAATCCTATAGGCAACACAGTTCTCTGATACCATCTGTAACGGTCCCAACCTTCAATAAGGTAGAGATCCCTGTGTTTACAATGCTAGTCCCTGGATCAATAGCTAGCATCCACAGTTAAGATGTAATATCAAGAAACAGAGGTCATATTACAACTTTATAACCAGGAATAAAATAATCCATTACATCTTACATAGCTCATTTGGCCATCTCATTACAATGCAGCAGAAATAACTATAGCATGGAGTCCTTCATCTTCAAAGTGCCACATGCAATCATGTTGGTTGTAGACTTGTAATCCTAATCAACACACTTCACTAATCATCAAACAAACCTGCAACATAATAAGTTGCAGCCACAAGGGTCAATACATTTGAATTGTATTGGCAAGTTTCACTACTATGTAGAAATAAGTGGATCCTATCATCACATGCATATTTGGCTAAGTAGGGTTTAGGCTCCTTTGCAGAAAGCAATATAGTTTTATCCTATATTTTCAAAATAGTTTTAATCTTTTGACAAATCTTTCTGAACTCCTTCGAAAACTCCAAGTGCTTCTAATCCCTTGTTGTCACCATCAAGTTTTACTTTGAGAAATTGGAATGTCGCGATCTTCCATAGCTTCAGGCCTTAGTTTCTCAGAGTTGTCCATAACCGGGGACACGTCTAAGTACTTAGAATTTGATCTTCTGCAGAAGTTGTACACTTTACCCACATGACACAATCTCGTCTTGACGCCACCAGTGGCTGCTGGATAAGTACTCACCAAATGGAGTACCGGCAGATCGAGAATGTGACTAAGTCTTTCCATAGAAGTCCTCCCAATACACAATGCTTGCTTGTCTACCAGGCACCAATGTAGGGATATATTTCCATACACAATTCTAGTTAACCTGAAGATGCCAATGCATGGGTCTTCCACTATGTAGTTGACTAAGCCAGAGCCCATTTAGCATGTGGGTGTACACAGAAGACACTGTACGAGAAACATGTTCAATCTCTAAGTCCCTGGGTGGTTTAATTCTAGTGCACATACAAAAAGATAGCCATATAAACATGGTTCCCTTTGTTGCCACCTTGTCCAAAACTTGAGTATCCTCTTCCACCCAGATGGTTCATTGAGTACTTGTTTTATTATATAAAACATATATTTTTCCAACAATTCATATAATCATATCATGTATCCCATCCCAAATATATAGCAGGGCTAAGCAAACTAGAACTATAATGTTTCCACTAAGGAAGATATAAGAATATCCTAATAGGATATAACATAGCATAGAAATATAGTAGTCCTATCATGCATGTTACAAAAATCCACTAAGTGTAATGAAAATAGTAGGACATGGATGATAGTGTCACTTGCCTTTTTAGTAGAATATTGCTTCACTCCTTGATCTTGCAAATATCACACTCTTCTAACTTCACTACAATTCAATCAAGCAAACATATATTCAACTAGCATCCAAACAATTCATCACATAAAATGACAAAACATGGCAATGCATGCAAGCATGCAAGAGATGGTTTTATTTGGAAAAGTGTTTTCTATTAGTCTCTAACCATTTTAAAGCTCATATTGGTCATTTACAAAAGTGGTAAAACCATTTAAATTCAAGTTGGTGAAAATGGCCACTTTAAGTCATTTTTGTTTTGCTAGGAATGATTTAAATCAATATGATAATCCCTAGAGTTTGTAAAATATTTTTAAACACAACATGTGAGTGTTTTAAGGTCAAGTGTTTAATATTAAAACCATTTGCAAAAGGTTTCATCCCATAAACCAACTTTATACCAAAGTGATATTTTATGTTGTTGGAAATGCCTTTTAGCAAAGTAATAATTTTATAGGGTTCATCAAATATATTTTTAAATCTCAAAACTTGGTGTTTAGGGTCAGAGAGTTTAATTCAAATCATTTTCCAAAGATTTTACTCAAAAAGTATTTTAAAACATAAACAATATTTTTATTTGACTAGAAATGCTCTTATTCAAAGATTTATTCTTTAACTTAAAAAAATACATTTTTAAATCCATAAGTTGTTTTCTATGGTCAGTAGGTTCAAAACAATCTATTTGCCAAAGATTTTACCATAAAAATATTTCTAGAATAATTTTTATATTCAAATTATGCCTACACAAGTTTCCGCAAAAACAACTAAGTTTGCAGAAGCAATTCATTAAACAAAGTACATGGTTGGAAATTAATTGTTTTTATGATTCCATTGATATAAAATTTGCAAAATTTGGACGTGTGTAGTAAAAGTTATGAATTTTACAAGTTTGAATATCTAATAGACACATTTCTGTTTTTAAAACAAAGCACTAACCACGTGGCGCTTTCTTACTGTCTGAAAACAGTTCGCACGGATCGCTCTCTGTGGGTCATTGGATTTTAATTAGATCGTGCGGCACAGATCAATCCATACCTGTTCGCTAAGTGGATCTATCGCGTTGCTTGGATCTACATCCAATGGTTCACAGCAGCTCGACCAGGAATTGGCGGCGCTGGCGGAGGCGAACGGCGGCGCGCGCTCAGACGGGGAGGTTGCCGAGGAACTAGGTCGCGTGGGAGAGGGAGAGGATGCTCACCGTGCTCGCGTGGTTGTAGTGAAGCTCAAGGTAGGGCCAGTTTGCCGAGGGGCGCACTGGAGCAGTGGCTATTGCTCGCCGGAGTTTGCGACAGCGCCAGGTGCTTCTGTTCGTCGACGGGGGCGGGGATACAGGCTATCAGAAGGAAAAAGGAAGGCTGCGTTAGACGCGGGCGAGTGCGATGATCACAGGAGTATCATCGAGAGGGACAGGGGCGGTCTGTACTTATGGGAAGAGGTCGCCGGAGAAGTGGTAGACGACGGTGGTGCTCAGAGGTGGTTCTTGCCGATGATTTGGAGCAAGCGCGGCCAAGCGGGGGTTACTGGGATATGCAGGGGATTATGGCGAGCAATCTCGTATGCACTGGGAGGCAAGGGGTCGATCGGAGTTGCCGGAATCGGCCAGAAAGGCTCGTCGGGGCAGTGGTGTTCGGGCTTGCAATACGTGCAGCCTAGTGGCCGAGACAGAGCGGTGTCTAGGGGAAAGGAGGAGGAGGGCAAGGCGCTTAAGTATACGTGGTCACTGGCGAGATTAATTTAGCCATCAACGCGAATTGATCACCTTAATCAATGGCAGAAACGGCGAGGCGCGGGCGTGGTCACCGCGGGGGAGGGGGTGAGGAAGAAGGCCTGCCGGGTGGGGCTCAGCGGTCAGCGAGAGGAAGAGGGGAAAGGTGGGGTCCAATCGTCAGCGGCTGTGTGGGTGTGGTTTCTGGTGAAAAACGATTCGGGGGAGGAAAAGAAGATGGGCTATGCTGCTGAGCTGGACTAGGCCTGCTAGTGGGTTGGGTTCGATTCATTTTTTTGTACAGAATGTTTTTCTTTTTTCCTTTTCTATTTATCTGATTTGGTTTTTATTCAAACAATTCAAACACTATTTGAATTCAAACTTCTACCAAACTTTGTGTAGATTTTAATACTGTTATTTAACATATTCTAAAGTCAAATTTAGAATAATTCTTTTATTCTTTTTAGGGTCTATTATTTATTTTAAAAATAGACATTTGTCTTTATTTCAAATAGGATTTAATATGTTTTAAAACTCTATTTGAAATCTAAATTTTTACCAAACCTTTTTAGTAGGTTTTATTAAAAATAAAACACTTTGAAATATAATTTAAAATACTTTATTATGTTTTAATGTTCATTTAAAATGGGAAAATTTCTTTACCTAAATGAAATTGGATGATAATAAATCCTCATGATTTTATTTAAATAATCTTTTACTCTTTTTATTAAATGAAAATATTTTATTTTATTTACTTGGCCAAATTTTAATTTGGCTCTTAAAATAGTCCTTATTTAATATTTCTTCCTTTGCTTATGAAAAACCATATCTTTTTAGTTAAAGCTCCAAAAATGGTGATTCCAACTTTTATAACTTTATTTATTATTTGTTTATCTTTTTAAATCCCTTTAGGATTCTATTTGATCAAAATAGGTTTTGATGTTTCCATTTGGAATCAAAAAGTTTCTTTTCACCCTAAATTTCAACAATTATTTATTTTGTTTATTTTTTCACATTTAAAAATTTGGAAAATTTTGGGATGTGACAGTAGCATGAGAAGCCCCAAATTCAACCTTGTCCTTCTTTAGCTTCTTTGCCTTGGCAATGGCATTATCACATTCCTTTACAAGTTTGGCCACAAGCTCATCATGTGACTCCTCAACAGACTCAAGTCTCTCCTCAAGGGAGTCCCGGATCTCTTCTTCTTCTAGAGAATTCTTCAAAGATGCAATATCCATTGCATAATCTCTTTCAATTCTGCCATTTTCTTCGAGGAGCTCTTCCGAGTGAACAATTTGACCCATAAGGGCCTCAAAATGCATTTTGTGCTCACCTTGCAAGTTAGTGATAAAATAGTCCAAAGCAATAACTTCTTCCTTAACCTTAAGGCTAGTGGAATCATCCATATCGACATTCATATTAGTCTTAGGAAAAGAAGTGATGGAAGGTTATACCTCAGAACCTATTGCCATAAAGCAAGTGACGTTCTTGTTAATGACGTTCTCAGTTGGAGAGTCGAAGAGTGAAGAAGTCAGTGTAGATGTGGTGGCTATGGAAGCCACCTCTTGTAAGCTATCATCATCCTCTTCGTATTCACTTGCTAATGAGTACTCCTCTTGAGCTACCAACACAATATTCGGTTGCTTCTTGTAAGGAGCAAGGAACCTAAGGCCACCATTTCACATTGTGATCTGCATGTTTCCTGAAAACATTTATCCTCAAGTGGGAAATATTGACACTATTCGTGTACATCAAAGGCCCTGATGCTCCTTCCACTCCCCTCGACATCATGTATTTCATCTTCCTGGAATTCACCATCAAAATTTCTAAGAAGAAGACTCCCACATATTCTCCCTATGTCATGAGGCTTGTACTATCCACCTTTGCAAATATGAACTTGACTTCCCCACTTGAGGGTTTGCTGTTGTTGCCCATGCCCCTCTCTAGTTGCAGCGTAAGGCTCCCACTACCACTATAGATCCTCATGGATATTCTGCTTCTGTGCCAGATGATGATATTAGAGAGGATGAGGAGGACAACCCTCCTACTTCCAGCCCCCTCCATGCTAGGAGGAAGAATGCCAGCAATGCCCGTATGCCATCCTTTTCTCGTGACTATGTTAAGGGGGAAACAAAGAAGGCCACCTTTTGGGAAAATATGTTGCTCTGTATGAACATTGATATTCGCAAGGGTCAGTATGAAGCTTACAAGAGGGACAGGCAGATTATGAAGAAGTTTCACCAATGGGAGGAGGATAGTGATGCTGAAGGATCATGTTCGGCTCAGCCACATCCCTCTCGCACTCTCTCCTATTGTTTGTGGGATCAAGGTTCGATTGATTGGCGTATGTTTAAGGATGATGCTTCCTCTTCTATTTGTCGCAAAGGCCCTAATGCTGATAATGCTCAAGGTGATCAAGGTTCCGAGGAAGGCTCCGATGATGACGCGGAGGACGAGGATGATGAGTGATCTGGTTGGTGCATGTATTCTTGATCTTATCCCCTTTTGGTGTCTCGATGCCGAAGGGGGAGAAGTTGCTATTAGGTGATGTCATGGGATTTGCATGGGAATTCACAAGCTCGCTAGCGCTCTTCATTTGATTCTTTTGCTGCTTGTGACTTGTTCTTATTTGCCTCGCTTTATTTGTGGACCTATGTTGTGAATTATATATGGACCTATGTTATCTGGCTATATGTACGTGAAGACTATGTGGTAACTTATCTTATGGATTCATATCTTGTGTTTGGTGAAGACCTCTTTTAATGGGTGCCCTTATATATATATATATCTTCACCACTTTTGTTTGTTCAAGGTATGAGTATCACTTAACAAATCTTATCGCCTTGCACACGGGTAGGTTTGTAATAACTAGGGGGAGTGTCCTCCCTTGTTTTTGTGCACTTATATTCAAATGAAAATATCGTGTGTGCACACTTCGAGGGGAGACTCTCTACCTCTTGTACCATGTGCTTCTCTATTATTGTGCAAATCCTTGTGTTGTCATAAAACACCAAAAAGGGGGAGATTGAAAGGGCATTTCCTGCCTTAATGATGTTTGGTGTTTGTTGTCAACACAAGTTTGTTTTTACCGTGTGCTGAGTATTGCAGGTTCATCCGTGTACAATCTCAAGACAGGCTTCTATTTTTTAAAGGAGAAGGGTTCAATTTTTAATCAAGAAAAGATGCTTAGATGGAAGATTTGTTCTACTGCCTCCCCTAAGTCCGGAGACTCCGGGGTCTAGGCCCGGAGACTCCGGAGAATTGGACCAGAGACTTCGGCCTTGTCTCTGGGCAAGTCTCCGCCCCTGGTCTTCTCTCTGTGTCCATCCCCGGAGTTTGATCCGGAGCGCGTACCCACCGGAGACTCCGGGGCAGGAGCCTGGAGACTCCGGACCAGTCTCCGGCCTTGAATCCAAGGTACCACAAAAAGCCTTTTGGACTCCCCCTGGAGTCCTGCCCAGAGTCCAGAGCCCACCCCGGATACTCTAGCCGTGCCCGAAGACTCTGACCATGAAGATCGTAGATTCCAGGGTTAGTGAAGCAGCAATCGCTCTTTTTCTAGGGGGTGCTATATATACCCCCTTCTTCTCCACGTGAAGGTTGCGGCTTACACTCTCTCCTCCATTGTTGCTGAGCTTCAACCTCCTAGTTCTCCCTCCTAGCCACTAGAACTTGATGCCCCTTGGGGAATCAAGGGAGGAGACCTAGACCTAGTTTTCCACCAAAGGGATTTGTGTTTCCCTACTATTTGTGTAAGTTGTTGTTGCTCTAGGGTTTGAGGAAACCCTAACTTCAATAAGTCGCCCTCCATAGCTCATCCTCGTGTGTAAGAGCTTCGAGGTCGTCTTGGGAGACTCTAATTCAGTTGTGGAGAAGTTACCCAAGGATTTGTACAAGGTTCCGGTTGCTACCTTGAAGGCCACTGTATAGTGGAGCATGTGCTTGCCGTGAGGCAGATGCGCGGGAGAATAGGGTGAGGCCTTTCGTGGCTCTGGTGCTCTTAGTACCACCCACCCCTCCAACGGAGACATACTTCCCCTCAAAAGGAAGATACTTCGGGATAACATCTCCATGTCAACTCTTAGTGACTTCTATCCTCTTTCTCTTTATTATTATTGTTGCTTGATTGCTTGTCATATAGGTTCTCTCACTTAGTTGCATATCTAGAGAACTTACTTTATGTCAAGCCTTAAATTGAAAAAGAAAATAAGAATAGAGTAGTGCCTATTCACCCTCCCCTCTAGTCGCTTATACTGATCTTTCAAGGAGCAATTGGGGTATTTATACCCCCTGCCAAAACCAGCCGTTGAATAAGTTTGGATCTGGATTATCCGACCTAAGTGGGGGCCGGATTATCCGGCCGGGGCAAATATCCGGCCTGGAATGTGATTTTCTGGGCCAAAATTCTGCCCCTATACCGCGTGACGCGCCTTGGATGCCTTTGGAAAAATTGCAGGGCACTAACCTGTTACCCTGGCCCCAATTGTGGTACTAAATGTAATTTACTTGAAAAATGTGGGTTCACATCCTTTCCTAAAACATAATAAAACTTATTTATGATATTATTTATAGCTAGTCTATGTGATGATACAATACAATACTAAGCGAGGACGTGACCGCTTGCTAGTCTATCTATAACTCCAGTCGGCGTTCTTGATAAAGTTGCGCACTACAAAAGACCGGCGAGGCAACACACAAACACCCCTCGCTCAAAGAGCCTCCCATCTTCTCCATCTAGTGCGCACTTCGCAAATTTTCCTAGCCATTTCTCGCCCGCAGAATCGGTACTTACAGGCCTCCATCACTCTCTTCCAAGAAACCCCAACAATAATAATTGAATCTGCCCTCGCCCACAGTCCATCCGGACTCAATGGCGGATTCGATGCACAAGATCCGGTATGGTGGCTGGAGCAAGTTCGGCGACGACGCCTTCGGAGAAATCGCTATGCGTATGGACACTACCAGCGCCGTCCGGCTTGCAAGCATGCTCCAAGGAGTTGCACCGCCAAGTCTCTAGCGAAAAAGGTAGCAGATGCCCCAACGACGCTGCGGGACATTGGTCTCCTTCCACGACTTCCTCAACCACAATATGGCGTGCCTGCATGGCCTGTGCAACTGCCCTGAGCCTGGCTGCGAGTTTGCAGCCCCGCCCACAGCGCTCCTCGCCCACCTCGAAAAATCCCACTCGATGGAAGTGCACATTTTCCACTATGGCGTGGAACACAGGTACATCTCTCAGCCTTTGCTGGCACATGGCTCATGGAGAGTAGAGACCGTCGTATCCAGGGACGATGGTACAGTGTTCACCGTGGGATTTGACATGATCCACTATGTCCTCACCGTATCCGTCCAGCGCGTCAGGTCGGCGGCGTGCAAGTTTCCATGGTACATGGTGGAGTTGCACTTATATAAACCTTTAATGATGGGAGGGGACCTGGAGGAGTTCGTCGAATATAGCCTATTTTTCGAGCCGAAGAGCAGCGCGTTGCCGGCCACCGCCAGGATGACTAAAGATTTCCGGAATTTTGTGATTAATAAACATGATAGGTTCATCCTGGATTACTCATTCTGCATCCAGAAGGTGGTATATGACAAATACGACCGTCTTGATTCTGATGATGATATGCTGTTCAAATTTGGGATTAATTATTGATGTTAATTCTAGTTAGAGGGGTTTCAGTGTGTTCGAAATATAGATTTTGGCTACAAAGTAGTACAGTACAGTACTATTCTTGTAATTGAGAGTATATTGTTTCTAGTTCTACTTGTGCTATTGTATTTTGCAGTATGTACTAGAAGTACTTGTTTGGATCAAATCGCTGGAGATGATCTAGCATTTCCTTTCAAACATGGCTATGTACTGGGAGCTAGCACTACTTGCTTAGATCAAGTAGCTTTTCCTTTGAAATAATAGCCTTGCACATGTAGTCCGTAGGTACTCCCTCCATTTGAAAATAGATTAAAAGGATTTGTGCAACACATGAATAGGGAAAATTCAAGAATAGAATGTAATGACACTTGATATCCTATTGGAATAAAAACTGTAGGGATCAGTAAAATTAGTTGTTTGCTTGCATCACAGGAAAAACACAGTAACTTTGTAGGGTTTAAGTACATGGCATATAGGAATTTTTCCAAGAGGTATCACCTCTTCTTAGAAATCCTATAGGATTGTAGTGCAGGAAAGCAATGTATAGGAATTTTGTAGGATTCATTCCTTTCAAACAAACACACTCTATAGGATAAATTCCTATGGATATATAATTCCATTAGAAATCCTTTGAATCAAACAGGCCCTAAGATGTTTTAGCTTTTATGAAACGAGTGTATCTACACTCTCTAATAGTGTGTAGTTCGGAGTGAACACATGCTATATAGGGGTCTAGATACACTTCACAAAAGCTAAACCATCTTATATTTTGAAACGGATGGAGTACTACGTATGTTTTATCGCAGTCAGGTTACTCATATTTACTTTATCATTTTTCTTATAATATTTTGCATGCTGCAATTTAGTCCGTCGATTCTTACTTTAACTCCAGTTAGATCTCTCAGCCGCTATTGGCACCGTGCTCATCGAGAGAAGAGAATATCAGATCAGGGGACGATGGTACGGTGTTTGTTGTGCTATTTGACATACGCGAGTCGGGCGACATCGCCGTATCCGTCGTGTGCATCAGGCAGGATGCGTGCTCGTCACCCTTGTACAATGTGAGCCTCATTGCCTATACCCCGTCAATAGAGCTAGAGTTTTGGGATATAAGCTGCAGTTCCTCCATGCCTGGGATCAGGGCGATATCGGCCATCATGCAGAAGAATAATCTTTTCCTGTTTTTGTACCATGAAACATCTTATATTACCCAGGGCATGCATTACTCAATATGCATCAATTGAGGGGTAGAATTCCCAATTGACAAATATTTGTAAATAAGTGAGGCTAGCCATAAAGTAGTACTAGTATAGTACCAGTTCTTGTACTTCAGAGTATTTTGTACTATATACTGCTAGTACTTGTTTAGGTCAAGGGCAGGAGATGGCCTTGATTTGTCTTTGTTCTGTCGTTTGCTATTATCAAAGTATTTGTTGAACTAATAGTGATGTATTGTTACCTGTTTAGATCAAGTGCAACAATTGTATTGATTTTCTTTAGAAACCTAGCATTGTCACAATTATCTAGATGAGTCTTGGCCATTTTGGGTTGCATATGGGAATTGACACAGGCATTGACGAAATGAGGTGGTATTCGCACAGAAGCAGACTTGATTCTCAGTTTTGCTTGATCCAATGATTGAGTCTGTTAGAAAACATGGCAAACTGATCGTGCGCTATGGTTTTTGAGCTGGAACAAGAACTTATTCTCTTTGTACTGCAATTGAATTTTAAGCAGGAAAGCTACTAAATCTCTCAAATGTTATGTCGTTGCTATTACTAAAGCGTTTTGTCGAACTAATACTGATGTACTGGTACTTGTTTAAATCAAGGGCAGTCGAAAGTCTAGCTTTTCTTTTGAAACATGGCCTTGTCACAATCTTGATGAGGCTTGGGAATTTTGGGTTGCATTGTGGGTCACACAGGCATTGATGTGAGAAGAAGGTACTCAAAGTAGATTCAATCGTCAGTTTTGCATGCTCCAATGGTCGAGTGTGTGTGTGGAGAAAAGTAAAAACTGATCGGGCGACAGGGTTTTAAGAGCTGAAAGAAGAACTGATTCTCTCTATACTGCTATTGTGTTTCAGTGTCTGTATTGCTGAATCGCTCACTTCGAAATGCTACTGAATTGGTCAAGTGCTGCTCAATGTGAACTGTGAATCTGTCGATAATTTTTCTATATTATTCTGTATTGCAGAGTTTATATAAATATCTGTCAAAAAGAATTATTGATTTCTTTCCCTCCCTCTCTGAGGTCTTTGTTTCGAATCCGGCCGAGCCACAGCAAAATGATTTTTTCTAGAATCCTGCAATTTTATATACTAAAAGAAGAAATCTAGCTCATTCGGCCCCTCTTTATCCTAGAATATTTTTACTTCGGGCTTTTAGGGGTAATAAGGGGATTGCTAACCACAACCCAGGGAAATTTGATAAAGGAGCCCATGGGGAATAGCCTATGGAGTATAGCCCATGTAGAGCAGCCCATGTAGAATAGTCTAATTCTTTTTAATTCGGCCTTTTGTTCATTGCCCCCACCTCTCAATTTTTTTTAAGAAACTCCGCCTGCTTTTTTTTAGCGCCTGTAGTTTTTAGTTTAGCTGTCAGGAGCGCCGTTTTATTATTTGATAGGAGATAAAAATGGTCAGAAAAAGTCTTTTTAAGGAGACAAATTAATAAGTTATAATAGAGAAGCTTAACGGTTATACTGAACTAGTTGCTTCTTTCGTAGTGGCAAGATACCCTGTTCACCAATGGTAAGGTCTCGAGTTTGAATCCTAGGAATTTTGTGTTAATATAGAGTTATCCTTTTTGTACTCTCAGGCTGACATCTCGGACCCAGATAAACTGTTGCTGCATCTAGCAATGTTGCCAAGGTTAAGGACGGCGGACTCGACCCAAAAAAACAGTCCAACATATATAACACATTTAATTCAAATAGAGGTTGACATAACGGACCCAGCATAGACACATTTAATTCATATAGAGGCTGACATGTGAAACCCATCATAGACACGTTTCCTGCACAGAGAAGGCTGACATGTGGGACACATCATGGACACGTTTCTTGTACATAGAAGGCTGACATGTGGGACCCAACAATGGAGTATAGATTAACATTTTTGTACTCTATAAGGCTAACATCTAGGACCCAGATAAACTACTGCTGCATCATAGACACGTTTTCCACAAAAAAATCTACCAATGTTGCCAAGGTCATAACGGCAGACTCAACCCGAAAAAACAGTCCAACATACACATGTTTCTTTCAAATAGAGGCTGACATCGGGGACCCAGCATAGACACGTTTCCTACACAGAGGTTGCTGACATCTGGTACCCAGCTACAGACCTAAGTCAAAACAACGGAGGCGGCCGCAAAAAGTCCATCATAACACGTTTCATTTACGAAGAGACTGACATGTGAGACCCACTAGAGAGACCTTATATAGGTGCTGCATCGAGCAACGTTGCCAAGTTCGAATAAGGTAGCCGCGCGAGATAAAAAAGTTTAACATGCACATGTTCTTCTAATGAGATGCTAACATGTGGGACCCAGCAGCGTGACCAAATGATATATTCGTCGAGCAACACTATCTAGTTCGAAATAGGGCAGCGCCAGATAAGAAAATAATTCCATCATATACGCACTATTCTTCTAATGTGAGACTGACATATGGGACCCACCAGCCTGTATAAATGGCTGATGCATCGAGCAACGTTTCCAAGTTCGAAACACGGAGGCGCAAGCGAGAAAAAAGTCCTACATGCATACGTTTCTTCTAATGAGATGCTGACATGTGGGACCTAGCAGCGTGACCAAACGAAAGATTCGTCGAGCAACGCTATCTAGTTAGGAATAGGGTAGCGCTAGAGAAGGAAAAAATTCAATCATATACACATGATTCTTCTAATGAGATGCTGACATAAAGCTTGAATAAACGGCTGATGCAACGAGCAATGCAATCAAGTTAACATGGATGCACGACCGAGGGCAAAAATTCCATCATACACACATTTCTTCTAATGAGAGTATGGCACGTGGGGCCCAACTGCGTTATTATGAATCTGGCAGCGCTATCAAGTTCGGAATAGGGTAGCGCGACCGAGGGCAAAAAATCCATCATCCACACGTTTCTTCTAATGAGAGGATGACAGGTAGGCCCAGATACGTGATTAAATGGCAGCGCAATCAAGTTCAAAACAGGGTAGCAGGAGTGAAGGAAAAAATTCCATCATTCACACGATTCTTCTAATGAGAGGCTGGCATGTGGGACCTAGCATCATGATTAACGACAGATAGATCGAGCAACGTTATCGAGTTCATATCAGGGAGGCACGAGCTAAGAAAAAATCCATCATGCACACGTTTCTTCTAGTGTGAGGATGACACGTGGGACCAAGAAGCCTGATTAAACGGCAGATGCATCGAGCGATGCTATCAAGTTCGGAACAGGGAAAGGAAAAAAATTCCATCATACACACGATTCCTATAATGTGAGGCAGACATGCGGGAACCACCAGCCTGACTAAACGTAAGAGGCATCGAACTACGTTATCAAGTTTAAATCAGGGAGGCGCGACCGAAAAGTTTGGTCCGCTATAGTCACCGATGTCTAGGACCAACACGCGAAAAATACTTCGGCGAGTCAACATCTCATGAGTGAGCGGAAATCTTACTTCTGCCACATGCCCGTCGAGCTTCCTCCATGTTTTTAACGTTTTCGTCGTAGTAGAGGGGCGCGAAACCAGAAAAAAAAGTTTTGCATTAGCCACGGTCAAGCCGAGATTTTTGTCAAGGAAGACGCGCCTTCTACGACGACCTACGGGACCAATCATTGCAGAAGGAGACATTTCTGGTAGTGATGATAGCTCAGACTATGAGGATCACCAACGCCACCACCATAATGGCAACCATCACTGACGCCAATATGAAGATACATTCGGCAAGCTCAAGTTCACCATGTACAAGTTTACCGGTTCCAACAACCCCGAAGAATATCTCTCATGGGCGCTCAAGGTGGATAAGATCTTCCAAATGCACAACTATAACAATGCAAAGATGTTGGCTATGGCATTTCTCGAGTTTGATGATTACGCCAACCTTTGGTGGAAACAAGTCCAAGTTGCCCGCGAGGCACGAGAAGAGCCACCCATTGCTACATGGCAAGCAATGAAGGAGCATATGCATTATTGCTCTGTTCCATCTGTTGGAATTATGCCCTAGAGGCAATAATAAATATGTTATTATTATAATTCTTGTTCATGATAAAGTTTATATTCCATGCTAGAATTGTATTAAACGGAAACTTTGATACTTGTGTGGTTTATGAACAACACTGTGTCCCTAGTATGCCTCTATGGACTAGCTCATTGATTAATGATGGTTAAGTTTTCCTAACCATAGACATGAGTTGTCGATTAATAATGAGATCATGTCATTAGGAGAATGATATGATGGACAAACCCAAATTAAGCAGAGCAACTAGATCGTGTCATCGTGTTCATCTTTGCGAAGCTTTTTCCTATGTCAAGTATTGTATTCCTTAGACCATGAGATAATACAACTCCCTGGTATCGGAAGAAAGCTTTGAGGTCATCAAACGTCATCCTATGTGAGGGTGATCATAAAGGTGTCTCTTAGGTGATCGGAAAGTACTTGTTGGGTTGTATGTATCGAGATGGAATTTGTCCCTCCCGAGTCGGAGAGATATACTTCGGGCCCACTTGGTAATCGATATCAACACCGCTTGCAAGCACGTGTTTAAGGAGTTAATCACAAAGTGATATCGGATTACGGAACGAGTAAAGTACTTGCTGTGAATGAGATTGAACTAGGTATGCCGATACCAACGATCGAATCTCGGGCAAGTAAAATATCGCGTGACGAAGGGAATACATATATGGGATTAATTGAATCCTGGCATCGTGGTTCATCCGATATGATCATCGATGAATATGTGGGAGTCAATATGGGTTTCCAGATCCCGCTGTTGATTATTGATAGAAGATCATGTCTGCATATTCTCGAACCCGTAGGGTCACACACTTAACGTGCATCGACGCTAGGATAGGATGGATGATTGGTTTATGAGTTTTTTGTTCGGAGTCTCGGATGAGATCCAGGACATCACGAGAGGTTCTGGAATGTTCCGGAAAATAAGATTTATATAAAGGAAAGCAGTTTTTGGATTTCGGAATCGTTTTGGAGTTCATCGGTATTGTACCAAAAGGTTCTAGAAGGTTCCGGAGTGGGACCAACGTGGGCCCACTTGTCGGAGGCCTGCGTGGGCCTAATGGGAAGTGCCCTGGCCACTTTGGGCCAGGGGCACAAGGCCCCAAGGCCTAGCCGGCCAGCCCTAGGGGAGCCTTCTAGAAGGAAGGGGGAAACTTGCCCCCTACTCCACCCTTGGGGCCGCCGCCCTAGGGCTTGGAGGAGGGGCCAAGTGGGGGCCGGACATACCCCTATATAAGGTGGGCAGGGGCGCACCCTCGCCCTCCTACTCCTCCAACCCTAGCCGCCGTCCTGCTGCCCTCCACCTCTCTCTCTCTCCCGACTGCGCGTAGGCGAAGCCCTGCCGCAGAAACTCTCCACGACAAGCACCACGTCGTCGTGCTGCAAATCCAATCTATCTCTCCACCCTACTTACTGGACCGAAGAAGGAGGAGATGTCGCGGCACCGTACGTGTGCATATCTCGGAGGCGCCGCCACTTGTGGCGTAGGATCGGATCGGTTCGAATCGGGAGGAGGATACGGCTAGTACGACTACATCAACCACGTTCTGTTGAACGTTTCCGCTGTGAGATTTCTTCAAGGGTATGAAGATCTCATCTATCTCTCTCGTTGATTGCATCTCCTAGATTAGATCTTGGCTTTCTTGTTCGCATCCGTAGGAATTTTTGATTTACTATGCTGCGAAACCCTTCAGTGGTATCAGAGCTAGATCTATGCGTAGATGTGTTTCACGAGTAGAACGCAACATGCTTGTTGAGGGTGTTGATGTTTTCTGTTGCAAGCCTCTTGTTGTATATTTATTATGGCGCGGCATAGTGAGATCGAAGCGGTCCAGGCCAACTTTATGCGACCTCGTTCGCGAGACCGGCTCCGCACTTGACGTGTGGCTTGTTGCACAGATGCGGCTGGTGGATTCCAGTTTCTCTCACTATAGTAGTCATGGGATTTACACCGGATGTTAGCAACCATAATATCACCGTTGTGGCTTTCCGTAGGTAAGAATTGTTCTTAGCTTGTTACTCCCATAAGCCACGTAAAACATGCAACAACAAAGCAGAGGTGTCTAACTTGTTCTTGCAGGGAGTGTTTTGTGATATGGTATGGCCCAAGACATGATGTGTATGAGATGTATGCAGTGATCATGTTTTGTAATATTTCACGACTTGCATGTCGATGAGTTCACAAACGGCAGGAGCCATATGATTGTCTTTATAATTGTGTATGACCTGTGTGTCAACTTCTTATACGCCATGTAATAGCTTTACTTTATCGTTAAGTAGTTAGCAATAGTGGTAGTTGCTATTCGTGGTGGAGGAAATCATGGTGGAGTGATGGAGATCATGCGGGCACGCACAAGATGGAGATCATTGCGCGGAGATTGACTATACCATGTGACATAAAATTATATGCATGTGATATTTATCCTTTTATGTATCTTATTATGCTTAGATCGCGACGGTAGCATTATAAGATGATTCCTCACTTAAAGATCAAGATAAAATTGTGTTCTCCCCATGTATGCACCGTTGCGAAAGTTCGTCGTGTTCAAGCACCTCGTGATGATCGGGTGCTATAAACTCTACGTTGACATACAACGGGTGCAAGCCAGTTTTGCACACGCGGAAATACTTGGGTTTGACTTGACGAGCCTAGCATGTACAGACATGGCCTCGGAACACACAAACCGAAAGGTTAAACATGAGTCATATGAATGATATGATCGACACTTTGTTGTCCACCATTGAAAACACATCTCTTCTCGTGAAGACCAGATTAGGTGTGGTGAATTTGTATCGTGTTCACTAAACAACTTGAGGGATGTTGAATTTAGTGGGAGTTCATCTAGTAATTTGATTAAGTTGAACTATTTATCATAAACACAGTCTAAATTGTATTTGCAAATTTTGTAGATCAAATGGCTAAGTCCAACTTCAACTTCAATGTTTTTGCTGAGAAAGAAAAGCTTAAGAACAATGGGTCTAACTTCACCAACTGGTTCCGCAATCTGAGAATCATTCTCGCTGGCGGACAAAAGGACTATGTACTAGATAAAGCGCTAGATGACGCCCCTGCTACTGATGCGCCGGCTGATGAAAAAGTTGTTTATCAGTCACGCAAAGATGATTATGGAGTGGTTAAGAGTACCATGTTGTTTGCTATGGAACCGGACCTTCAAAATCGTTTTGAGGAGTTCGCTGGGCCCTTTGAGATACTTGAGGAACTGAAAACCATGTTTCAGACTAAGTCCCGTTCTGAGAGATATGAGATCTCTGAGAAGTTCTTTAACTACAAGATGGAGGAAGGGAGTTCTGTTAGTGAGCACGCCATTAAGATGTCGGGCTACACTCAACGTCTTGAGCAACTGGACTACAAGATTCCAGAAGAGCTCAAGATTGACAGAGTTCTGCAATCACTCCCTCCTAGCTACAAAGGTTTTGTAGTTACTCACAATCAAATTGGTTCCACTGATACGATCACTGAGCTCTTTGCTAAGCTAAAAGCTGTGGAGGTGGATATCAAGAAAGATAATCATGTGATGATGGTCAACAAGACCCCTAGCTTTAATAAAGTTAAGGGTGCAAAGAAATCCTTCAAGAAAGGCAGCGGCAAGTGCGTTGCCCCTGCTGAGAAGAAGCTCAAGTCTGGACCTAAGCCGGACACTGAGTGCTTCTATTGCAAGGACAAGGGTCACTAGAAGCGCAACTGTCCGAAGTACTTAGCGGACAAGAAGGCTGGCACCATTAAAGGTATATTTGATATACATGTTATTGATGTTTACCTTACTAGCACTTGTTGTAGTGCCTTGGTATATGATACTGGTTCAGTTGTTAATATTTGTAACTCGAAACAGGAGATACGGAATAGACGGCGAATAGCAAGGGATGAGGTGACGATGCGCATTGGCAATGGATCAAAAGTTGATGTGATGGCCGTCAGCACGCTCTCCTTAGTTTTACCATCGGGATTAGTTTTAAACCTTAATAAGTGTTATTATGTGCCTGCGTTGAGCATGAACATTATATCTGGATCGTGTTTTTTGCAAGACGGTTATTCATTTAAATCGGAGAATAATGGTTGTTCTATTTATATGAATAACATCTTTTATGGTCATGCACCTGTTGTGAATGGTTTATTTCTTCTGAATCTCGAAAGCGATGAAACGCACATCCATCACATTGAGGCTAAGAGATGCAAAGTAGATAGTGATAATCCAACTTATTTGTGGCACTGCCGTCTAGGTCATATTGGTGTAAAACGCATGAAGAAACTCCATTCTGATGGACTTTTGGAGTCTCTTGATTTTGAATCATTTGACACTTGCGAGCCGTGCCTCATGGGCAATATGATCAAAACCCCGTTCTCCGGTATGATGGAGCGAGCAACGGACTTATTGGAAATCATACATACCGATGTATGCGGACCAATGAGTGTTTCGACGCGAGGTGGATATCGCTATTTTCTTACTTTTACTAATGACTTAAGTAGATATGGGTATATATATTTAATGAAACATAAATCTGAAACGTTTGAAAAGTTCAAGGAATTTCAGAACGAAGTGGAAAACCATCATAACAGGAAAATCAAATTTCTACGATCCGATCGTGGAGGTGAATATTTGAGTTATGATTTTCTCACGCATCTTAAAGCAAGCGGAATCGTTTTGCAACTCACGCCACCCGAAACACCACAGCACAATGGTGTGTCTGAACGCCGGAATCGAACTCTATTAGATATGGTGCGATCAATGATGTCTCTTACAGATTTGCCGTTATCATTTTGGGGTTATGCATTAGAAATTGCTGCATTCACTTTAAATAGGGCACCATCCAAAGCCGTTGATACGACACCGTATGAACTATGGTTTGGTGATAAACCTAAGTTGTCATTTCTTAAAGTTTGGGGATGCGAAGCTTACGTCAAGAAGTTGATGCCGGACAAGCTCGAACCCAAAGCGGAGAAATGCGTCTTCATAGGATACCCTAAGGAAACGATTGGGTATACCTTCTACCACAGATCCAAAGGCAAAGTATTTGTTGCAAAGAACGGATCCTTTCTTGAGAAGGAGTTTCTCTCGAAAGAAGTGAGTGGGAGGAAGGTAGAGCTAGACGAGGTTATTGAACCCTCTCTCGAATTGCAGAGTAGCGCAGCACCTGAAATTTTTCCAGTGCCGTCTGCACCAACAAGAGAGGAAGCTAATGACGAGGATCATGAAGCTTCGAACGATGCTACTACTGAACTTCGCAGGTCGACAAGGTCACGTGCCAGTCCTGAATGGTATGGCAACCCTGTCTTACCCGTCTTGTTGTTAGACAATAGTGACCCTGCGAATTATGAGGAAGCAATGAAGAGCCCAGACTCTGAGAAATGGCTAGAGGCCATGAAATCCGAATTGGGATCCATGAGTGAAAACCAAGTATGGACTTTGGTGGACCCTCCTAGCGACCGTAAGGCCGTTGAGTGCAAATGGATTTTCAAGAAGAAAACGGACGCGGATGGTAACGTTACTGTCTATAAAGCTCGTCTTGTCGCAAAAGGGTTTCGACAAGTTCAAGCTATTGACTACGATGAGACTTTCTCTCCCGTAGCGATGTTTAAGTCCATTCAGATTTTATTAGCAATTGCTGCATTTCATGATTATGAAATATGGAAGATGGATGTCAAGACTACGTTCCTCAATGGAAACATTGATGAAGAGTTGTATATGATGCAGCCCGAAGGTTTTGTCGATCCTAAGGATGCTAATAAGGTGTGCAAACTTCAGCGTTCCATTTATGGACTGAAGCAAGCATCTCGGAGTTGGAACCTTCGTTTTGATCAAGTGATCCAGAGCTTTGGATTTGTTCCAAATTGCTACGAAGCTTGTATCTTCAAGAAAGTGAGTGGGAGCTCGGTGACATTTTTAGTACTATATGTGGATGACATATTGATTATTGGAAATGACATTGGTATGCTTAACGATGTGAAGAGTTATTTGAATAAATGTTTTTCAATGAAAGACCTAGGAGAAGCTGCTTATATATTAGGCATCAAAATCTATAGAGATAGACAAAGACGCCTAATAGCTTTAAGCCAAAGTACATACCTAGATAAAGTTCTGAAAAGGTTCAGAATGGATAAAGTAAAGAAAGGTTCGTTGCTCAGAAGATATTGAGCAAGGCTCAGTGTCCAGCTACGGTAAATGATAGAGACACTATGAGCAAAGTGCCATATGCCTCGGCCATAGGTTCTATCATGTATGCCATGCTGTGTACTAGACCGGATGTGTCCAATGCTCTTAGTTTGACGAGCAGATACCAAAGTGATCCAGGAGTAGAACACTGGACAGCCATAAAGAACATCCTAAAGTATTTAAATAGGACTAAAGAAATGTTCTTAATCTATGGAGGTGATGAGCAGCTCGTCGTAAAAGGTTATGTCGACGATAGTTTCGACACCGACCCGGATGATTCTAAATCTCAGACAGGATACGTTTATATTTTAAATGGAGGAGCTGTGAGCTGGAGAAGCTGCAAGCAAAGCGTGATCGCGGGATCTACAACAGAAGCGGAATACATGGTTGCTTCAGAAGCATCAAGTGAAGGAGTTTGGATCAGGAACTTCATCACTGAGCTTGGTGTGGTTCCAAGTGCCTTGGACCCACTAGAGATATTGTGTGACAACACTGGCGCCATAGCACTGGCTAAGGAACCAAGATATTATCCAAAGACCAAGCACATCAACCGCCGTTTTCATATAATTCGAGATTATATAGCAGATGGAGATCTGAAGATTAGCAAAGTACATACGGATCTGAATGTCGCATATCCGTTGACTAAACCTCTTCCACGAGCAAAACATGATCAACACCTTAATGCCATGGGTGTTAGCTTATTGCCAGATGCAAATTAGATTATTGACTCTAGTGCAAGTGGGAGACTGTTGGAATTATGCCCTAGAGGCAATAATAAAGATGTTATTATTATAATTCTTGTTCATGATAAAGTTTATATTCCATGCTAGAATTGTATTAAACGGAAACTTTGATACTTGTGTGGTTTATGAACAACACCGTGTCCCTAGTACGCCTCTATGGACTAGCTCATTTATTAATGATGGTTATATTGGAGATATGCCCTAGAGGCAATAATAAATGTAGTTATTATTATATCTTTGTGTCTATGATAAATGTTTACATTCATGCTATAACAGTATTAACAAGGAAACATTAATACTTGTGTGATTTGTAAACTCAATTAGAGTCCCTAGTAAAGCCTCTTTATAATACTAGCTTGTTGGTTAATAAATGATTGTGGTCTCCCTATCATGAACATTGAGATGTTATTAACAACAAGATCATATCGTTAGGAGAATGGTATGATGGACATACTCCTATAGATAAGCGTAGCATAAAGATCAAGTCATTTTAATAGTTCAATTGCTATATGCTTTCTGATACATAGTAACCTAATTCCTTCGACCATGAGATCATGCATATCACCATTAACGGAAGGATGCTTTGATGACATCAAACACCACACCGTAACTGGGTGGTTATAAAGGTGACATTGAGTGTTCGGAAAGTATTGGTTGAGACACATGGATCAAGAGTGGGATTTGTCCATCCATATGACAGATAGATATACTCTGGGCCCTCTCGGTGGAATGTCATCCAATTGGCTTGCAAGCATGTGACTGGCTCATAAGGGATCACATATCACGGGAACAAGAAAAGAGTACTTATCGATGTGAGGTTGAACTAGGTATGCAGAGATACCGACGATCAAAACCTCGGATAAGTAAACTATCGTGAGACAAAGGGAAATTGGTATTGTATGTAAGTGGTTCATTCGATCGCAAAGTAATCGTAGAAATATGTGGGAGCAATATGAATTTCCAGATTCCTCTGTTGGTTATTGTTCGGAGAAGTGTCTCGATCATGTCCGCATAATCCACAAACCGTAGGGAGACACACTTAAGGATTCGATGTTGTTGAGTAGTTATGGAATGATGAGTAAGATACCGAATGTTGTTCGGAGTCTCGGATAGGATCCAGGATATCACGAGGAGATCCGGAATGGTCCGGAGAATAAGATTCATATAAGGAAAGTCCTGTTTCGGGGTTGGAGAATGGTTCCAGTGTTTTCATTGAGAATGTTCTAGAAGGTTCCGGAAGGTCCGGCACTCCGGAGGGGAAGGGTACATGAATGTGTCATAACAAGTTGGAATGGTTGCATCATGTACTAGGTGTCATCGCTGAGCAAAATAAAGGGATAAATCAAATCCTTTTGAAAAGTCAAACGCCAATTTGAAAAGTCAAACGACAAGTTTGCTTGGTGGAGGGAGAGTAGGAAACCTACTTGGGGAGGAAGTCCCTCTCCCTCCACCGCCGGCCTTGGAAGCCGAGTTGGGGAGGGACTCCCCTCCCCTTGGCTGCGCCCTCCCACTTATATAAGGAGGGGAAGGGCTGCCCCTCCAAGAACACACCTTGCCCTCTCCAAACCCTAGCCCTAAGCCGCCGCCACCACCACCTCCCGCTGTTGCCGCCGCCTAGGGCAAAACCTAGCCGCCGACTTGGGATTCCCCAAGCCCTAGCCGTCGCCCTAGCCCTCTCTCCTTGGTGTGCCTAAACCCTAGATCACCGAGGCCTCTCTCATAGTCCACCATACTCGCTCCGGCTTAAGGCGAAGCCCTGCAAGATCTCCCCTCTACTTCCGGTACCACGCCGTCGTGCTGCCGGAATCGCGAGGAGAGTGCTACAACCTCCACTGCCTACTGGAACAAGGGAGAGGAAGGTCTTCGTCGAGTATCGAACGTGTGACCGATCAGGCTAGCGCCTTGGGACAGCGCCGGAAGGATCGTCTACGCGATCTTGAGATTGGCAAGAGTACGACTACATCACCCACGAGAATCCGCTCTCGTTAAACACTTTGGAATCTTCGAGGGTGAGTTATTCCATCGACTCGTTGCTACAATCTAGTAGATAGATCTTGGCTTGTTTGTTTGTATGCGGCAGAAAATTTCTGTTTTCCATGCTACGAACCCCTACAGTGGTATCAGAGCCGTGTCTATATGTAGATCTGTTGCACGAGTAGAACACAATGGTCATTATGGGCGGTGGTGCTTTTATTATCAATTGCTTCTGGGGTACTTTGCATCTTGCGGTATGATGGGATGAAGCGGCCCGGGCTAACCTTACATGACATCGTTCATGAGACTTGCTCCACGCTCAACATGCAACTTGTATTGCATAAGTGTCTTTGCGGGTGTGTGTCTCTCCCATTATAGTATAGGTCCAATTTACAACGGGCACTTGATAGTTCAAACATAAACGTTGTAGTTCTTGTTCGTAAGTTAGATCGACACTTATGGAAAGCCCCAAACCACGTAAAATATGCAAAGAAATTAGAGGCGTCTAACTTTGTTTTGCAAGGGTGTGCTGTGATGTGATATGGCCATGATTGTGATTATATTTTATGTATGCAATGTTCCTTATTGTAAGTTGGCAACCGGCAGGAGCCATATGGCTGTCTTTAATTTCTGTTAAGACCCGCGTGTCTATTCAAAGTAGTTGTAATAGTTGAAGATGGTGCACGGCAATCATGGAGCAGCGTCATTGACCTTGATGCAATGCCGGTGATGATGGAGATCATGTTCGTGCTTGAAGATGGAGATCAGAAGCACAAATAAGAAAGTCCATATCATATCACATATTATGAATTGCATGTGATGTTAATCCTTTATGCATCTTGTATTTCTTAGTTAACGACGGTAGCATTATAAGATGATCCCTCATGCACTTAAATATCAAGTTCTAAAGTGTCCATCCTTAATAAGCACCGTTGAAAAAGCTTGTTGTTTCAAAGCACCATGTGATGATTGGGTGTGTTAGATTCTGCAAGTGTATACAACATGAGCAAGCCAGATTTGCTCATGCGGAAGCTAAGGTTTGATCTTGACGAGCCTAACATGTACAGACATGGTCTCGGAACATGGATCACCGAAAGGTAAAGCATGAATCATATAGTAGAATTTATGAACATGTCGATTGTTCGCCATTGAAACTACATCAACTCTCGTGATGATCGGTGTTGATGTGGTGGATTTGGTTCGTGTGATCACTAAAACAATGTGAGGGATATTGTTTTGAGTGGGAGTTCACCTAGATTAATTTAACTATTAATTAGAACTCAATTTGTCATAAACTTTGTCTAAACTATTGCAAATATGTTGTAGATCAATGGCGGCCCCTACCATCAATTTTAATGCGTTCCTAGAGAAAGAAAAGTTGAAAAACAATGGAAGCAACTTCGCGGATTGGTTCCGCAATTTGAGGATTGTCCTCAATGCTAGTAATTTGACCTATGTGCTGGATGCACCGCTAGGTGACCCGCCTGCAGCTATTGCTACCAATGAAGTAAAGAATGTTTACCTCGCTCGGAAGACTCAGTACTCCACAGTTCAGTGTGCTATCTTGTATGGTTTGGAATCGGAGCTTCAGAAAAGGTTTGGGAATTCAGACCCACATGATATTGTCCGTGAACTCAAACTGATATTTAAGACTCACGCGACAGTTGAGAGCTATGAGGCTTCTGAAAAGTTCTTTGACTGCAAGATGGAAGAGGGCAACTCCGTCAGTGAGCATGTGCTTAAGATGTCTGGGCACGCAAACAAACTCCAAAGCTTGGGTATAGTGATTCCTAATGCTTTGGGGATTTACCGTGTCCTCTAATCACTACCACCAAGTTACAAGAACTTTCTGATGAACTACAATATGCAAAGCATGAACAAGCAGTTGCCAGAAGTCTTCTCCATGTTAAAATCTGCAGAAGTGGAGATCAAGAAAGAGAACCAAGTGTTGATGGTCAATAAGACCACCAAATTCAAGAAAGGCAAGTCTAAGCAAAAGGGACACTTCAAGAAGGGTGGTAAGAAAGTTACCGACGAAGAAGACCAAGGCTGGACCTAAGCACGATCTTGAGTGCTTTTACTGCTAGGGAGAAGGTCCTTTGGGCGGAATTGCCCAAAGTACTTGGCGGATTTGAAGAACGGCAACATCAAGAAGAAAGGTATATCCGATATACATGTTATTGATGTGTATCTCACTAGTACTCGTAGTAGTGCCTGGGTATTTGATACTGGTTCGGTTGCTCACATTTGTAACTCGAAACAGGTGCTGCAGAATAAATGGAAGCTAGCGAAGAACGAGGTGACGATGCATGTAGGAAATGATCAAAGGTTGATGTGATCGCGGTCGGCACGCTACCTCTTCGTCTACCATCGGGATTAGTTTTATACTTAAATAATTTTTATTTGGTGCCTATGTTAAGCATGAACATTATATCGGGATCTTGTTTATTGCGAGACGGTTACTTGTTTAAGTCCGAGAATAATGGTTGTTCGATTTATATGAGTAATATGTTTTATGCACATGCACCTTTGATAGATGGTCTATTTTTATTGAATCTCGATAGTGGAAATACACATATTAATAACATTGAAGCTAAATGTTTGAAATCGAGTGATAACTCAACCTATATGTGGCACTGTCGTCTTGGTCACATTGGAGTGAAGCGTATGAAGAAACTCCATTCCAATGGACTTCTTGAATCACTTGATTTCGAATCACTTGAAAGATGCGAAGAATGTCTGATGGGTAAAATGACTAAGACTCAATTTTCTGGTATGATGGAGCGAGCTACGGACTTATTGGAAATCATACATACCGATGTGTGTGGTCCAATGAGTGTAGCATCGCCATGATGTTATCAAGTTATGTTCTTACCTTCACGGATGACTTGAGTAGATATGGGTATATCTATTTCATGAAACATAAGTCCAAAACTTTCGAGAAGTTTAAGGAATTTCAAAGTGAGGTGGAGAATCAACGTAACAAGAAGATTAAATTTCTACGTTCTGATCGTGGAGGTGAGTATCTAAGTTACGAGTTTGGCGAGCATTTGAAGAAATGCGGAATACTTTCACAATTGACACCGCCGGGAACACCACAGCGTAATGGTGTGTCCGAACATCGTAATCGAACTCTCTTAGATATGGTTCGTTCTATGATGTCACTTACAGATTTACCGCTATCATTTTGGGGTTATGCATTAGAAACATCCGCATTCACTTTAAATAGGGCACCATCTAAATCCGTTGAAATGACACCGTATGAATTATGGTTTGAGAAGAAACCTAAACTTTCGTTCCTTAAAGTTTGGGGTTGCGAAGCCTATGTAAATAAGTTACAGCCGGACAAGCTTGAACCCAAAGCGGAAAAATGTGTCTTCATAGGATACCCGAAGGAGACTATTGGGTATACCTTCTATCATAGATCCTAAGGGAAAATCTTCGTTGCCAAGAATGGATCCTTTCTAGAGAAGGAATTTCTCTCGAAAGAAGTGACTGGAAGGAAAGTAGAACTCGACGAGGTTGTCGAACCTTCTCTCGAACTTGCGAGTAGCGCAGCACCAGAAGAAGTTCCTGTGGTGCCTGCACCAATAAGAGAGGAAGCTAATGATGATGAGCATGAAACTTCGGTTGTAGTTGCTACAGAGCCTCGCAGGTCAACGAGAACTCGTACCACTCCTGATTGGTATGATCCCGTTATGAGTGTCATGTTGGTGGACAACACCGATGACCCTGCGACATATGAGGAAGCGATGATGAGCCCAGATTCCAATAAATGGCAAGAAGCCATGAAATCCGAGATTGGATCCATGTACGAAAACCAAGTATGGAATTTGGTGGACTTACCGGATGGCCGTAAGGCTGTCGAGAACAAATAGATTTTCAAGAAGAAAACAGATGCTGATGGTAATGTTACTGTCTATAAAGCTCGACTTGTCGCAAAAGGGTTTCGACAAATTCAAGGAGTTGACTACGATGAGACTTTCTCACCTATAGCGAAGCTAAAGTCTGTGAGCATTTTGTTAGCAATCGTTGCATATTACGATTATGAGATATGGCAGATGGATGTCAAAACAGCGTTCCTCAATGGAGACATTGATGAAGAGTTATATATGATGCAACCTAAAGGTTTTGTCGATCCTAAAGATGCTAACAAGGTATGCAAACTTCAACGGTCCATATATGGATTGAAGCAAGCATCCCGAAGTTGGAATCAACGTTTTGATAAGGTAATCAAAAGTTTTGGTTTTATACAAACTTATGGAGAAGCTTGTATTTACAAGAAAGTGAGTGGGAGCTCTGTAGCATTCTTAATACTATATGTAGATGACATATTGTTGATTGGGAATGATGTAGACCTTATTAATAGTGTCAAGGAATATTTGAATAATAGTTTTTCAATGAAAGATCTTGGCGAAGCAGCTTACATATTAGGCATAAAGATTTATAGAGATAGATCGAGACGCCTAATATCATTGTCACAAAGTACATATTTGGACAAAGTTCTAAAGAGGTTTGGAATGGAAGATAGCAAGAAAGGGTTCTTGCCCATGTTGCTAATCGACCTTGAGTAAAACTCAAAGTCCAGCAACGGCAGAAGATAGAGAAAGGATGAGTAAGACTCCCTATGCCTTAGCCATAGGATCTCTAATGTATGCCATGCTATGTACTAGACCCGACATTGCATATGATGTTAGTTTGACTAGCAGATATCAAAGTGATCCAGGAGTGGATCATTGGACAGCGGTCAAAAACATCCTTAAGTACTTAAGAAGAACTAAGGATATGGTTCTTTCTTATGGAGGTGATGAACAGCTCGTTGTTAATGGTTACACCGATGCTAGTTGGAACACCGATCCAGATGATTCTAAATCTCAATCTGGATACGTATTTACTTTGAATGGTGCAGCAGTTAGCTGGAGGAGTGCAAAGCAAAGCGTTGTGGCGAGATCTTCAACTGAATCGGAATACATAGCTACTTCGGAGGCTTCACAAGAAGCGATATGGATGAAGGAGTTCATTATAGAGCTTGGTGTGGTTCCAAGTGCGCTGGACCCAATGTCTATCTACTGTGATAACATGGGCGCCATAGCCAATGCGCAAGAGCCAAGGTCACACAAGAAGCTGAAGCACATCAAGCTACGTTTTCACGCTATTCGAGAACATGTCCAAGATGGTGACATAAATATTTGCAAAGTACACAAAGATCTGAATGTGGCGGATCCGTTGACTAAACCTCTCCCGAGGGCAAAACATGACCAACACCAAACTGCCATGGGTGTTCGGTATATTACCATGTAATCTAGATTAGTTGACTCTAGTGCAAGTGGGAGACTGTTGGAGATATGCCCTAGAGGCAATAATAAATGTAGTTATTATTATATCTTTGTGTTTATGATAAATGTTTACATTCATGCTATAACAGTATTAACAAGGAAACATTAATACTTGTGTGATTTGTAAACTAAATTAGAGTCCCTAGTAAAGCCTCTTTATAATACTAGCTTGTTGGTTAATAAATGATTGTGGTTTCCCTATCATGAACATTGAGATGTTATTAACAACAAGATCATATCGTTAGGAGAATGGTATGATGGACATACTCATATAGATAAGCGTAGCATAAAGATCAAGTCATTTTAATAGTTCATTTGCTATATGCTTTCTGATACATAGTAACCTAATTCCTTCGACCATGAGATCATGCATATCACCATTACCAGAAGGATGCTTTGATGACATCAAACACCACACCGTAACTGGGTGGTTATAAAGGTGGCATTGAGTGTTCGGAAAGTATTGGTTGAGACACATGGATCAAGAGTGGGATTTGTCCATCCATATGACAGATAGATATACTCTGGGCCCTCTCGGTGGAATGTCATCCAATTGGCTTGCAAGCATGTGACTTCTCACAAGGGATCACATATCACGGGAACGAGAAAAGAGTACTTATCAGTAACGAGGTTGAACTAGGTATGCAGAGATACCGACGATCAAAACCTCGGATAAGTAAACTATCATGAGACAAAGGGAAATTGGTATCGTATGTAAGTGGTTCATTCGATCGCAAAGTAATCGTAGAAATATGTGGGAGCCATATGAATTTCCAGATTCCTCTATTGGTTATTGTTCGGAGAAGTGTCTCGATCATGTCCGCATAATTCACAAACCGTAGGGAGACACACTTAAGGATTCGATGTTGTTGAGTAGTTATGGAATGATGAGTAAGAGACCGAATGTTGTTCGGAGTCTCGGATGGGATCCAGGATATCACGAGGAGATCCGGAATGGTGCAGAGAATAAGATTCATATAAGGAAAGTCATGTTTCGGGGTTGGAGAATGGTTCCGGTGTTTTCATCGGGAATGTTCTAGAAGGTTCCAGAAGGTCCGGCACTCCGGAGGGGAAGGGTACATGAATGTGTCATAACAAGTTGGAATGGTTGCATCATGTACTAGGTGTCATCGCTGAGCAAAATAAAGGGATAAATCAAATCCTAGTTTGAAAAGTCAAACGCCAATTTGAAAAGTCAAACAGCAAGTTTGCTTGGTGGAGGGAGAGTAGGAAACCTACTTGGGGAGGAAGTCCCTCTCCCTCCACCGCCGTACTTGGAATCCGAGTGGGGGAGGGACTCCCCTCCCCTTGGCCGCGCCCTCCCACCTTTATAAGGAGGGGCAGGGCTGCCCCTCCAAGAGTACACCTTGCCTCCGCAAAACCCTAGCCCCAAGCCGCCGACGCCACCACGTCCTGCTGCTGCTGCCGCCGCCGCATAGGGCAAACCCTAGCCGCCGACTTGGGCTTCCCCAAGCTCTAGCCGCCGGCCTAGCCCTCTCTCCTTGGTGTGTCTAAACCCTAGATCACCGAGGCCTCTCTCATAGTCCACCATACTCGCTCCGGCTTAAGGCAAAGCCCTGCAAGATCTCCCCTCTACTTCCGGTACCACGCCGTCGTGCTGCAGGAATCGCGAGGAGAGTGCTACAATCTCCGCTGCCTGCTGGAACAAGGGAGAGGAAGGTCTTCATCGAGTACCGAACGTGTGACCGACTGCGGAAGCGCTGCCGGAACGCAGCGCCGGAAGGATCGTCTACACGATCTTGAGATCGGCAAGAGTACGACTACATCACCCACGAGAATCCGCTCTCGTTAACCACTTCGGAATCTTCGAGGGTGAGTTATTCCATCGACTCGTTGCTACAATCTAGTAGATAGATCTTGGATTGTTTGTTTGTATGCGGTAGAATTTTTTTGTTTTCCATGCTACGAACCCCTACAGTGGTATCAGAGCCGTGTCTATATGTAGATCTGTTGCACGAGTAGAACACAATGGTCATTGTGGGCGGTAGTGCTTTTATTATCAATTGCTTCTTGTGCACTTTGCATCTTGCAATATGATGGGATGAAGCGGCCCGGGCTAACCTTACATGACATCGTTCATGAGACTTGCTCCACGCTCAACATGCAACTTGTATTGCATAAGTGGTTTTGTGGGTGTCTGTCTCTCCCATTATAGTATAGATCCAATTTACAACGGGCACTTGATAGTTCAAACATCAACGTTGTGGTTCTTGTTCGTAAGTTAGATCGACACTTATGGAAAGCCCCAAACCACATAAAATATGCAAAGAAATTAGAGGCGTCTAACTTTGTTTTGCAGGGGTGTGCTGTGATGTGATATGGCCATGATTGTGATTATATTTGATGTATGCAATGTTCCTTATTGTAAGTTGGCAACCGGCAGGAGCCATATGGTTGTCTCTAATTTCTGTTAAGACCCGCGTGTCTATTCAAAGTAGTTGTAATAGTTGAAGATGGTGCACGGCAATCATGGAGCAGCGTCATTGACCTCGATGCAATGCCGGTGATGATGGAGATCATGTTCGTTCTTGAAGATGGAGATCGGAAGCACAAAGAAGAAAGGCCATATCATATCACATATTATGAATTGCATGTGATGTTAATCCTTTATGCATCTTGTATTGCATAGTTTACACGGTAGCATTATAATATGATCCCTCATGCACATAAATTTCAAGTTCTACAGTGTTCATACTTAGTAAGCACCGTTGCTAAAGCTTGTTGTTTCGAAGCACCACGTTATGATTGGGTGTGTTAGATTCTGCAAGTGCATACAACATGAGCAAGCCAGATTTGCTCATGCGGAAGCTAAGGTTTGATATTGACGAGCCTAGCATGTACAGTCATGGTCTCGGAACACGGATCACCGAAAGGTAAAGCATGAATCATATAGTAGATATGATGAACATGTCGATTGTTCGCCATTGAAGCTACATCAACTCTCGTGATGATCGGTTTTGATGTGGTGGATTTGGTTCGTGTGATCACTAAAACAATGTGAGGGATATTGTTTTGAGTGGGAGTTCACCTAGATTAATTTAACTATTAATTATAACTCAATTTGTCATAAACTTGGTCTAAACTATTGCAAATATGTTGTAGATCAATGGCGGCCCCTACCATCAATTTTAATGCATTCCTAGAGAAAAAAAAGTTGAAAAACAATGGAAGCAACTTCGCGGATTGGTTCCGCAATTTGAGGATTGTCCTCAATGCTGGTAATTTGACCTATGTGCTGGATGCACCGCTGGGTGACCCGCCTACAGCTGATGCTACCGATGAAGTAAAGAATGTTTACCTCGCTCGTAAGAATCAGTACTCCACAGTTCAGTGTGCTATCTTGTATGGTTTGGAATCGGAGCTTCAGAAAAGGTTTGAGAATTCAGACCCACATGATATTGTCCGTGAACTCAAATTGATATTTGAGACTCACGCGGTAGTTGAGAGCTATGAGGCTTCTGAAAAGTTCTTTGACTGCAAGATGGAAGAGGGCAACTCCGTCAGTGAGCATGTGCTTAAGATGTCCGGGCACGCAAACAAACCTAAATTGGAAATCATACATACCGATGTGTGTGGTCCAATGAGTGTAGCATCACGTGGTGGTTATCGTTATGTTCTTACCTTCACGGATAACTTGAGTAGATATGGGTATATCTATTTCATGAAACATAAGTCCGAAACTTTTGAGAAGTTTAAGGAATTTCAAAGTGAGGTAGAGAATCAACGTAACAAGAAGATTAAATTTCTACGTTCTGATCGTGGAGGTGAGTATCTAAGTTACGAGTTTGGCGAGCATTTGAAGAAATGCAGAATACTTTCACAATTGACACCACCGGGAACACCACAGGGTAATGGTGTGTCCGAACGTCGTAATCGAACTCTCTTAGATATGGTTCGTTCTATGATGTCAGTTACAGATTTACCGCTATCATTTTGGGGTTATGCATTAGAAACATCCGCATTCACTTTAAATAGGGCACCATCTAAATCCGTTGAAACGACACCATATGAATTATGGTTTGGGAAGAAACCTAAATTGTCGTTCCTTAAAGTTTGGGGTTGTAACACCCTCAGAATCGGCCCTATGCAAGTTTTAGCGATTCCTGCCAAACCCGCATAGAAACGATTCAAAGGTGCCCACCAGGCACTTGCGTGCGGGTGGAAAACGAAGTAATAACATTACACAACAGTCCTCGATGGGACCCACAGAACAGATATATATACAACAGCGACTCAATGAGTCAAGAATACAGATATAATATACAAAGATCCAAATCACCTTGAAAATGATAGAGCGTCCGACTACGGACAAGATGCAAATGGGGCTAAGAGCCCTGAAGAATAACCAATGGCGTCCATAACTCCCTGCCGTGCCAAGCGGAAGGGTAACCACTAACGACGTCGATCTCAAAACCTGCTTAAACAAAAGGGGTGCCGACAAAGGGCAAAGGAAAAGAGAGGCGGTCGATCTTGAGGCCGATTGCGAGGCTAGAATTCGGCGGTCCTCGCCTACACAGGTATGGTGGACTGCAGCGGCAGCGCAGCATGCACTAAACAACCTATAGAGACGCGATATAACTGTCGGCTATCAGAGAGGGATAAGAAAGATCTATTCGGCACCAACCTGATTCTACCATCAAACAAACCCATCCTGGTGTTTCCCCCTCGAGACCGAACGAGGAAGTCAACCGAGGAACTCACGCCGTTGGCAGTTTTATTTATTCAGTTATCGTTGCAACAATTACTAGTCAGGTATAGATAGTCATCCTGATAGAATAAGCAGTGGGCACTTTTAGTTAACCATTCCGTTATAGTTGCAACACTTACTAGTCAGATACAATTAGCATGAGATATCCCAAACCCAGCAGTTGTTGGTACTTTTATTTAGCCATTCCGTTGTAGTTGCAATACTTACTAGTCAGGTACAATGGTCGCAAGCGACAACCCAAACAAGCAATTGTTGGCCGTTTTATTTATTCATTCCATTATAGTGAAGCTGATTACTAGTCATTATAAAGTCAAATTTATAACACTACTTTAGTTATAGTTGTCTATGATCGAGATACTGTGCTCCAAGTCGTCCATAACCGCGGACACGGCTTTCAGAAAGTTTTACCCTGCAGGGGTGCACAAATAGCAACACACACTCGATCAACCGCGGAAAAACCAAATCAAAACCCAACGAGGCCTTCACGACAAAGCAATCACAGGATTCAAAAATATTTCAGGGGGCCACCCCATTGAGTACACCCGCAACGAAGCTAGCTGACTCCGAGACGGACTCAAGGTTTGCGCCGGTGGCTGTAAACGACTGGGAACCCAAAACTGGGCTTGTGGATACCGCGAAAACACTCCGCTTACCTAAACAGTACAGGTGCAGTACATCGCACAATTTAAATAAAGCAGTAAAGCATGGCATAGGTACAGGATAGTAAATAAAACCTCAAACTAGTTTGTGGCCCCAAGAAATAAGAATGAATCAAGCTCTGGCTCAGGGGGGTCCCATAATCCTCCCGGATGTGGATAGCGCGAATATTCAAGGAACATGTATCAAGTACTCGGGGTCCTACGGGACACAAGTGGACGGTTAACAACCAAATAACATCTATTGCCCACCTGTGCCTCTGCTTACCTACTTCAATTTTAGTTGTTAAACAGTAATTAAAGTTATGATCAACTCCAACAATAAACATGCGGCAATACTCCAACAACTGTGGTACTTGGCGACACGCAACAGCACTTGAGCAAGCGACTACGACGCGCATGTCCAACTATCTACCAAACAACAGGTAATAGGAGGTGTCCAAGGCAATATAAGGTTGCAAGGGATATCACGGGTACGAAAACTAGAGCATCGCAACACAGATAGCAATAGAGCAACAGGAGGGAATAAATACTATAAAAGTAAGATAGGTAGAAAGGGGGAGATGCTCGCCTGAAAACATTGTCGAAGGTTCATCCGAAGATCGGGGCGACACTCGCATCAACTCAACGGCCTTATCCGCGAAGAAGCAAAACGCTAGAAGAAACACCGGGTGCAATATTTAATACTACGGCAAAAGATCGGGCATGATGCATGTATGACGTATGACATGGCAAAGGTGCGGTGCAATTAGGCAAGATTAAGCGGAACCGGGGTCCCGACAAATATTTAGGTGGTTCATGTTATTTAGCTACCCCGCAATTTAAATGTTGTCTTAACAAGGCAAAATAAGTTACCGGTTCGCTACACAAATTTAAATGAGGCCAATATAAGACTAGATTTGCCCGCATATGGGCCCCATATTTAATTATATGGTGAATCGGCATAAGGCCCCCAAACCACAGACAAGTATGCATGCATGAATGATTTAATGCGACAAGTTTTATATGAAGCATTTATAAAATAGGGGCTCGGGAAAAGGTTCACACATCTGGGCTCGGGAGATCTTGGGGGTTCGATGTGGTTTGGGGTCCGGTCTCAGGGTTCAGGGTTCGACGGGATCGGTCTCGGATAACGGAGGTAGGTCTTGTCGCAACCGGGAAGCAGGACTTGGTTGGCGTTGGGGCATATCGGATCCGCCCTGGTTGGTGCCGATCTTGTCGTTGCAAAGATCTTGTCGGGTCCGCGCCATCGAGTCGGTCTTGGCATTCGGGGCGAAGGACTTGGCGTCCTCGAGGGAGTACTTGTCGTATCCGTGAAGAAGATCATGTCGGTCCGCGGGGTTCGGTCTTCAGACTCCAGGATCCGGGCCTTCGGTTTCCAGGACGGAGTTCTTGCTGTCCATGATGAAGACTTGTCGTCGAGGCCTCATGTCAACCTCGCCACACAATCATCACATGGTCGGAGTTGATGTCTTCGAATTAGGGCTCGAGAATACTTCAGTGGCACCACACAATCTACACCGGATCATCAGCTCGACACCACGCCTACTCGAGAGGAGCCATAGGGGTTGGATCTTGTGCCACTTGCAGGTTCATGGACACGGTGAAACACAAGGGCGCAACAGCCTTGTTGGGTCGAGGCAGAGGGAAACACGATTGTGCTTTGGTTCCTGGAAACACGCGCATGGATGCTGGCGGCCGGAGAAGAGAGGAGGACGACTGACGCGGTGGCCGGTGGATGCTCGCCGGGGAGGACGGTGGTAGAGGACGCAGGCCGGGCAGCCTCGACGGCGACGCGGCCAGGCGCGAGGAGAGCGGAAGGAGGCAGCGGCCTCGGGGCAGGTGCTGCGGCAGGGAGACGCCGCTGCAGGGTCCGGCGGCGCTCGGGAGGAGCCACTGTGGCGTCGGGGTGCTCGGGGCGGGGTTGCGCGGCCCGGAGGAGGGGAGCCGGAGGCCGACGCGGCGCTGGGCGGGAGGAGGAGGCGTCGGGGTTGGCAGAGGCGAGCCGTCGTAGGCGGGGAAAGGCAGGGCGCGGTGAGGCGGCCGGGACGGTCGGCGGGGCGCCCGAGGAGGCGGGAGGTGCGGGAGCGGAGGCGCTCGGCGGCTGGCGCTCCGTGGCAGTAGCGGTCGATGGCGGATGCAGGGAGGCGGGCGGCCTCGGGGAAGGAGAGGAGGCGTCCGGCGGCGGAGGGCGTGGCGAGTCATGGGAGGAGCTCTAGCGGGTGCTCGGGAGGCGGGAGCGCGGCGGGCGGCAGCGTCCGTCGAAGCGGCGAGGCGGCGAGGCGCCATGGCGGGCGAGCTTCGGGCGGGCCACGGAGGAGGGCGCCATGGGAAGGAGAGGCAGGTGGGGCCAGCGGGGCAGTCAAGGATGGCGGTTGCGAGAGGAGCGGCAGGGGAGGAGAGGGAGCGGTGGCGGAGGAGGAGGAGGCGGTGGCGAAGGGGGCTGGCTGGCCATGGGAGGGAAGGCTGGGCGGGAGGAAGGAGGCAGGGTGAGGAGGATGGGGACAAAGGGGTCGGGGTGGGCCGGGGTGAGCAGGGGTGGGGCAGGAGAGGGAGTGGGTCTGCTCGGTGGGTGGAGGAGTGGGGCTGGGGTGGGACCGGTGTGGGGTCCAAAGGGGTGAGGGGTGGTGGGCCTGAGGGTGGGTCCAGTGTAAGGAGAGGGTAGGTGGGGGCTAGGTGAGAGAGAGAGGGATGTAGGTGGGGCTGTGGATTGGTGAGGTGGCGGTGGGTGTGATGAGGTGGAGGGAAGGTGAGGTGGAGGGAGGGGATTGGTGGGTAGTCTAGGTTTGGGTAGGAATAGGATTTAGAGTTTGGGTTTTATTAGTTTGTAAATTATTTATGGTGTTGTCTTGTTTTAATTCCTTTTAGCAAAACAATTTTTAGGCAATTAATTTAACAGATAATTATAAGACTTGTTTTGAAATAAGAGAAGAGGTATTTTTAGAAAACAAAAATAGGCTTGTTGAAAATAGTTTCAGACAAACAATGCATGATGATGGCGATGCAATGCACAAAAACAACGCGATTTTCTAGTAGTGGTTTTGCGGGATGCCACAGGGGTTGAGAAGCCTATGTAAATATTTACAGACGGACAAGCTTGAACCCAAAGCGGAAAAATGCGTCTTCATAGGATACCCAAAGGAAACTATTGGATATACCTTCTATCATAGATCCGAAGGCAAAATCTTCGTTGCCAAGAATGGATCCTTTCTAGAGAAGGAATTTCTCTCGAAACAAGTGACTGGAAGGAAAGTAGAACTCGACGAGGTTGTCGAACCTTCTCTCGAACTTGCGAGTAGCGCAGCACCGGAAGAAGTTCCTGTGGTGCGTGCACCAATAAGAGAGGAATCTAATGATGATGATCATGAAACTTCGGTTGTAGTTGCTACAGAACCTCGCAGGTCAACGAGAACTCGTACCACTCCTGATTGGTATGATCCCGTTATGAGTGTCATGTTGGTGGACAACACCGATGACCCTGCGACATAGGAGGAAGCGATGATGAGCCCAGATTCCAATAAAAGGCAAGAAGCCATGAAATCCGAGATTGGATCCATGTATGAAAACCAAGTATGGACTTTGGTGGACTTACCGGATGGCCGGAAGGCTATCGAGAACAAATGGATTTTCAAGAAGAAAACAGATGCTGATGGTAATGTTACTGTCTATAAAGCTCGACTTGTCGCAAAAGGGTTTCGACAAATTCAAGGAGTTGACTACGATGAGACTTTCTCACCTATAGCGAAGCTAAAGTCTGTGAGCATTTTGTTAGCAATCGCTGCATATTACGATTATGAGATATGGCAGATGGATGTCAAAACAGCGTTCCTCAATGGAGACATTGATGAAGAGTTGTATATGATGCAACCCAAAGGTTTTGTCGATCCTAAAGATACTAACAAGGTATGCAAACTTCAACGGTCCATATATGGATTTAAGCAAGCATCCCGAAGTTGGAATCAACGTTTTCATAAGGTGATCAAAAGTTTTGGTTTTATACAAACTTATGGAGAAGCTTGTATTGACAAGAAAGTGAGTGGGAGCTCTGTAGCATTCTTAATACTATATGTAGATGACATATTGTTGATTGGGAATGATGTAGACCTTCTTAATAGTGTCAAGGAATATTTGAATAATAGTTTTTCAATGAAATATCTTGGCAAAGCAGCTTACATATTAGGCATAAAGATTTATAGAGATAGATCGGGACGCCTAATATCATTGTCACAAAGTACATATTTGTACAAAGTTCTAAAGAGGTTTGGAATGGAAGATAGCAAGAAAGGGTTCTTGTCCATGTTTCCCAATACGACCTTGAGTAAAACTCAAAGTCCAACAACGACAGAAGATAGATCAAGGATGAGTAAGACTCCCTATGCCTCAGCTATAGGATCACTAATGTATGCCATGCTATGTACTAGACCCGACATTGCATATGTTGTTAGTTTGACTAGCAGATATCAAAGTGATCCAGGAGTGGATCATTGGACAGTAGTCAAAAACATCCTTAAGTACTTGAGAAGAACTAAGGATATGGTTCTTTCTTATGGAGGTGATGAACAATTCGTTGTTAATGGTTACACCGATGCTAGTTGGAACACCGATCCGGATGATTCTAAATCACAATCTGGATACGTATTTACTTTGAATGGTGCAACAGTTAGCTGGAGGAGTGCAAAACAAAGCGTTGTGGCGAGATCTTCAACTGAATCGGAATACATAGCTGCTTAGGAGGCTTCACAAGAAGCGATATGGATGAAGGAGTTCATTACAGAGCTCAGTGTGGTTCTAAGTGCGCTAGACCCAATGTCTATCTACTGTGATAACATGGGCGCCATAGCCAATGCGCAAGAACCAAGGTCACACAAGAAGCTGAAGCACATCAAGCTACGTTTTCACACTATTCGAGAACATGTCCAAGATGGTTCCATAAAGATTTGCAAAGTATACACAGATCTGAATGTGGCGGATCCGTTGACTAAACCTCTCCCGAGGGCAAAACATGACAAACGCCAAACTACCATGGGTGTTCGGTATATTACCATGTAATATAGATTAGTTGACTCTAGTGCAAGTAGGAGACTGTTGGAGATATGCCCTAGAGGAAAGAGTAAATGTAGTTATTATTATATCTTTGTGTTTATGATAAATGTTTACATTCATGCAATAACACTATTAACAAGGAAACATTAATACTTGTGTGATTTGTAAACTAAATTAGAGTCCCTAGTAAAGCCTCTTCATAATACTAGCTTGTTGGTTAATAAATGATTGTGGTTTCCCTATCATGAACATTGAGATGTTATTAACAACAAGATCATATCGTTAGGAGAATGGTATGATGGGCATACTCCTATAAATAAGCGTAGCATAAAGATCAAGTCATTTAATATAGTTCATTTGCTATATGCTTTCTGATACATAGTAACCTAATTCCTTTGACCATGAGATCATGCTTATCACCATCACCGGAAGGATGCTTTGATGACATCAAACACCACACCATAACTCGGTGGATATAAAGGTGGCATTGAGTGTTCGGAAAGTATGGGTTGAGACACATGGATCAAGAGTGGGATTTGTCCATCCATATGACGGATAGATATACTCTGGGCCCTCTTGGTGGAATGTCATCCAATTGGCTTGCAAGCATGTGACTGTCTCACAAGGGATCACATATCACGGGAATGAGAAAAGAGTACTTATCGGTAACGAGGTTGAACTAGGTATGCAGAGATACCGATGATCAAAACCTCAGATAAGTAAACTATCGTGAGACAAAGGGAAATTGGTATCGTATGTAAGTGGTTCATTCGATCGCAAAGTAATCGTAGAAATATGTGGGAGCCATATGAATTTCCAGATTCCTCTATTGGTTATTGTTCGGAGAAGTGTCTCGATCATGTCCGCATAATTCACGAACCGTAGGGAGACACACTTAAGGATTCGATGTTGTTGATTAGTTATGGAATGATGATTAAGAGACCGAATGTTGTTCGGAGTCTCGGATGGGATCCGGGATATCACGAGGAGATCCGGAATGGTCCGGAGAATAAGATTCATATAAGGAAAGTCCTGTTTCGGGGTTGGAGAATGGTTCCGGTGTTTTCATCGGGAATGTTCTAGAAGGTTCCGGAGGGGAAGGGTACATTAATGTGTCATAACAAGTTGGAATGGTTGCATCATGTACTAGGTGTTATCGCTGAGCAAAATAAAGGGATAAAACAAATCCTAGTTTGAAAAGTCAAACGCCAATTTGAAAAGTCAAACACCAATTTGAAAAGTCAAACGGCAAGTTTGCTTGGTGGAGGGAGAGTAGGAAACCTACTTGGGGAGGAAGTCCCTCTCCCTCCACCGCTGGTCTTGGAAGCCGAGTTGGGGAGGGACTCCCCTCCCCTTGGCCGTGTCCTCCCACCTTTATAAGAAGGGGCAGGGCTGCCCCTCCAAGACTACACCTTGCCTCCGCAAAACCCTAGCCCCAAGCCGCCGGCTCCACCACCTCCTGCTGCTGCCGCCGCCTAGGGCAAACCCTAGCCGCCGACTTGGGCTTCCCCAAGCTCTAGCCGCCGTCCTAGCCCTCTATCCTTGGTGTGTCTAAACCCTAGATCACCGAGGCCTCTCTCCTAGTCCACCATACTCGCTCCGGCTTAAGGCGAAGCCCTGCGAGATCTCCCCTCTACTTCCGGTACCACGGTCGTCTTTCGGAATCGCGAGAGAGTGCTACAACCTCCGCTTTCTTGGAACAAGGAGAGGAAGGACTTCGTCGAATCTGAACGTGTGACCATTGCGGGGCTGACGCTTAGCAGCCACGGAAGGATCGCTCTGCGATCTTGAGATCGGCAAGAGTACGACTACATCACCCACGAGAATCCGCTCTCGTTAAACACTTTGGAATCTTCGAGGGTGAGTTATTCTATCGACTCGTTGCTACAATCTAGTAATAGATCTTGGCTTGTTTGTTTGTATGAAGTAGAAATTTTTTGTTTTCCATGCTACGAACCCCTACAGGTTAAGGTTTCCTAACCATAGACATGAGTTGTCGATTAATAATGAGATCATGTCATTAGGAGAATGATATGATGGACAAACCCAAATTAACAGAGCAACTAGATCGTGTTATCGTGTTCATCTTTGCGAAGCTTTTTACTATGTCAAGTATTGTATTCCTTAGACCATGAGATAATACAACTCCCTGGTATCGGAAGAAAGCTTTGAGGTCATAAAACGTCATCCTATGTGAGGGTGATCATAAAGGTGTCTCTCAGGTGACCGGGAAGTACTTGTTGGGTTGTATGTATCGAGATGGAATTTGTCCCTCCCGAGTCGGAGAGATATACTTTGGGCCCACTCGGTAATCGATATCAACACCGCTTGCTAGCACTGGTTAAGGAGTTAATCACAAAGTGATATCGACTTACGGAACGAGTAAAGTACTTGCTGTGAATGAGATTGAACTAGGTATGCCGATACCAACGATCGAATCTCAGGCAAGTAAAATATCGCGTGACGAAGGGAATACATATATGGGATTAATTGAATCCTGGCATCGTGGTTCATCCGATATGATCATCGATGAATATTTGGGAGTCAATATGGGTTTCCAGATCCCGTTGTTGATTATTGATAGAAGATCATGTCTGCATATTCTCGAACCCGTAGGGTCACACACTTAACGTGCATCGACGCTAGGATAGGATGGATGATTGGTTTATGAGTTTTTTGTTCGGAGTCTCGGATGAGATCCAGGACATCACGAGAGGTTCTGGAATGGTCAGGAGAATAAGATTCATATAAAGGAAAGCAGTTTTTGGATTTCGGAATCGTTTCGGAGTTTATCGGTATTGTACCGGAAGGTTCTAGAAGGTTCCGGAGTTGGACCAGCGTGGACCCACTTGTCGGAGGCCTGCGTGGGCCTAAGGGGAAGTGCCCTGGCCACTTTGGGCCAGGGGAAAAAGGCCCCAAGGCCCAGCCGGCTAGCCCTAGGGGAAACCCTAGGGGGGACTTCTAGAAGGAAGGGGGAAACATGCCCCCCACTCCACCCTTGGGGCCGCCGCCCTAGGGCTTGGAGGAGGGGCCGAGTGGGGGCCGGCTAGCCCCCTATATAAGGTGGTCAGGGCCGCACCCTCCCCCTCCTACTCCTCCAACCCTAGCCGCCGTCCTGCTGCCCTCCACCTCTCTCTCTGTCTACTGCGCTTAGGCGAAGCCCTGCCGCAGAAACTCTCCACCACAAGCACCACGCCGTTGTGCTGCAGATCCAATCTATCTCTCCACCCTACTTGCTGGACCGAGGAAGGAGGAGATGTCGTGGCACCCTACGTGTGCATCCGTCGAAGGCGCCGCCACTTGCGGCGTAGGATCGGATTAGATCGGGAGGAGGAGACGGCTAGTACGACTACATCAACCACGTTCTGTTGAACGTTTCCGCTGTGCGATTTCTTCATGGGTATGAAGATCTCATCTATCTCTCTTGTTGATTGCATCTCCTAGATTAGATCTTGGCTTTCTTGTTCGCATCCGTAGGAAATTTTTTGATTTACTATGCTACGAATCCTTTCACCATCACACTACACTCGTGACCTCTTCAACAAGCTTCAAAAGCTTACTCAAGGAACCAAAAGTTTGGAAGAGTATTTCAAGGAAAAATGGAACTCCAAATGATTCATGCTAACATAGAAGAACGAGAGGAGAAAACTATGGCTCATTTTCTTACGGGCTTGAATCATCCTATCAAGTGCATCGTGGAGTTCCAAGCTTACCGCAACATGGTTGAGCTCATGCATATTGCCACCAAGGCCAAGCGTCAAGTGCAAGAGGACCTCAAATATAGCAAGCCGAAGACCTATTTAACCTAGAAGTCCTCTAATCCCGCTCCTACACCAAGTCCCAAAGCGAGCACTCAAAGCAGCTTCAAGCCTCCGTTCAAGTCAACAACGTCTCAAGGAAAACCACCCCAAGTGGAAAGCAACCTTTTGAATCCAACTCCATGGAACAAGTAGAATGCTACAAGTATGGAGGCAAAGGACATAAGTATTACCAATGCGGCAACACCGAAGTCTTGTTTGTGAATGACAATGTCGATGAATAATACTTGAGTGAAGAAGAGTTTGTAGCAAGAGTCAAGGAGGAGATGGCACGACAACAAGTGAAAACTAATGATCAAGATCTCCTCATGTGTGAGCATGACGCAAGGTCATCGCTTGTCGTCACAAGAGTGTTAACTACACAAGCACAAGAACATGAAGATCAAAGGTGCAATATCTTTCAAACACGTGTCGGCATCAATGAGAAATCCACCAACGTTATCTTTGATGGAGGGATTTGTCACAATCTTGCAAGCATGGAACTATGTGAGAAACTCAACCTTCCCCTTCATCCACACAGGCACCCCTATCATGTGCAATGGTTAAGCGATAATGGATCTGTCAACATTAAACACACAGTCTCCGTCACATTGGCTATTGTACCATACAAAGACATGGTGGAGTGTGATGTTATTCCAATGACGGTGTGCCATATGTTGCTTGGAAGCCCTTGGAAATTTGATAAGGGAGCCACCCATGATGGCGGCACGAACTTGTATACCTTCAAGTGGATCGATAAGACATGTGTTTTGCAACCGATGACTCCTAGCCAAATGATTTCAAATAATGCAAAGGATTTACCAAGGGTGCAAATCACAAAACAAACTAGTGAGACGAGTGGTGAGCGATAGAACCATCCAAAAGGAAGTGAGTGCCACAAGCCAAATATGAGTGATAAACACAAGAGAGTTCTCCTTGCCACCAAAAGTGAGATGATAGAAGTGAGGTATAAGCAAACCATTTTGCACTATGTCCTAGTATGCAAGGGCTTGGCACAAGGAACTAACAACTTGACAAACCTTCCTCCATCTTTGTTGTCTATGTTGCAGGAAGTCAATGATGTGTCCCCCGAAGAGCTTCCTCATGGACTACCTCCTCTTCATGGAATCGAGTATCGCATCGACCTTATACCCGGGGCGCTGCTACCAAACTGTGTCGCTTATCGCACGAACCCGGAGGAGACAAAGGAGATAGAATGCCAAATTCACCACCTCATCTCCAAAGGTTTGATCCAAGAAAGCCTTAGTCCTAATGCGTTCCCCGTGATTCTTGTGCCAAAAATGGATGATACACTATGGTTGTGCATGGATTGATGTCCTATAAATTCTCTAACCATACGTTATAGACATCCTTTATCTCGCCTTGATGGCATTTTTGATGAATTGAGTGGAGCCATGATTTTCTCAAAAACTGATCTTCGTAGTGGCTACCACCAAATAAATATGGCCAAGGGTGATGAGTGGAAAACCTCCTTCAATACCAAACTTGGTCTATATGAATGGTTGGTAATGCCATTCGGCTTATCTAATGCCCCAGCCATCTTCATGCGCCTTATGAATCATATTTTGCACTCTCTCATTGGCAAGAATGTATTGTTTATTTTGATGAAATTCTTGTTTGTAGAAAGTCACTTGATGAGCATGTTACACATGTCAAGGAAGTTCTGGAAATTCTTCAAAAGGAAAAGCTTTATGCAAATCTTCCAAAAATGTTCCTTTGCTAAAGATAAATTGGGTTTCCTTGGATTTTGTGTTTATTCGAATGGTATTGAAGTTGATACTTCCAAAGTCAAAGACATAATATATTGGCCTATTCAACTAAATGTGGGTAAACTTCGAAGCTTCATGGGCTTGCTGGCTTTTATTGTCGCTTTGTGAAGGACTTCTCTAGCATTGATTGCCCTTTAAACGAATTTACTAAAAAGAATGTCACTTTTGTTTTGGGAAAGCACAACAAAGAGCATTTGATGAGCTTAAAAAGAGACTCACTGAAGCATCTCTTCTCGCTTTATCGGATTTCACAAAAACTTTCGAGATAGAGTGTGGTGATGCTAGTGGTATTGGCATCGGAGGAGTCCTTATGCAAAATGGACGTCCCGTGGCCTACCATAGCGAGAAACTTGATGGAGCACACCTTAAATATCCAATTTATGATAAAGAACTTTTTGCTTTGGTTCATATTTTGCAAGTTTGGCAGCATTACCTTTGGCCCAAAGAGTTCATCATACACTCCGACCATGAGTCGTTGAAGTATCTTAAGGGTCAAGCTCATTTGATCAAGAGGCATGCCAAGTGGGTTGAATATATGGAGTCCTTTCCCTACATTGTCAAGTAGAAGAAGGGTAAATATAATGTGTTCGTGGATGCTCTTTCCCACATAAACTGCACCTTCCTCACGCACTTTGAAGTGAATGTTATGGGTCTTGATGATATCAAAAATTTGTATGCTTCTGACTCGTTCTTTGGTCCAATTTTTGCTAATTGCTCACCTCACAAGGGATTTGATGACTTCTATTTGCACAATGGTTTTCTCTTTAAACAAAACAAGCTTTCATTCCGAAGTAGTCTCTCCAAATTTTGGTACTCCAAGAGTCTTGCAATGGAGGCTTGATGGGTCACTTTGGACGTGACAAGACGTACGTCATGTAGGCTATGCACTACTATTGGCCGAATATGAAGAGATACATGGAGCGCCTCATCCAACGGTGCACAACGTGCTTACAAGCTAAGTCCAAGTCTAACCCATTTGGTCTTTATATGCTGTTACCTATTCCTTATCCACCTTGGTCGGTTATAAGCATGGACTTTGTGTTAGGATTGCCTAGATCAAAGTGAAAGATCATGGATGTCGCCTAGAGGGGGGGGTGAATAGGCAGTTAAAAACTTTTATGAGATGGGCTTAATAAAGGCAAAATAAAACTAGCGTTTGTCAAGCACAAAGCCTATATATACAATGGTTCACCTATGTGCACCAACAACTTATGCTAAGCAATATAAGCAACAATGATAGCAAGATAGATTACTTTAAGCATGAAGTCTATCACAATGTAAAGTGCATAAATAAAGGGCTTGGGTATAGAGATAATTGAGGCACGCGGAGACGATGATGTTTTACCGAGTTCCTCCCTACAAGGGAGTACATCTCGTTGGAGGGGTGGGCGGTACTTAGACCACCAACGCCAATAGAGGCATCACCCTATTCTCCCGAGCACCCGCCTCAAGGAAAGCACCCGATCCACTATGGGACACTTGAAGGCAGTCACCAAACCCTACAAGATTGGAGCAATCTCCACAACTTAATTGGAGGCTCCCAAAAATCACCACCAAAACCACTAAATTGGGGAGAGGAGATGGTTGAATCAAAATAATTCCCTTTTTGAAGTTCAATTTTTATCAGGCTCCACAACTTAATTGGAGGGCCCAAGAACTCACCAAAAAGGCCACACAACCTAGGGTTCTAAGAAACCACGAGTAACAAGCTTCTTGATTTCACCAACCAAATCCTCCGAGGAGAACTCAAACTAATGCACCTAATGCAATGGCAAGTACCTCACTCCCAAATTCCACCAAAACTACAAAAACTATTAGGGGAATAAGATAGTAAGAACACAAGAAGAAATCCACAAAATACTCCAAGATCTAGATCCAAAGGGTTCCCCTCACTTAGAGGAGAGATTGATTGGTGGAAATGCTGATCTAGATCTCCTCTCTTTTCCCTCAAGAAGATGTAAGAATCATTGGAGTGATTGATAGATAATAAGCTTAGGAAGGTCAACAATGGATGAGAAAACTTGCAAGCATTGTTAGGGAACCATTGGGGAAGAAGGCCCCTGAAATAGGTCCCCCCAAAATGTTGGAGATATGCCCTAGAGGCAATAATAAAAGTGGTTATTATTATTTCTTTGTGTTTATGATAAATGTTAACTTTCATGCTATAATAGTATTAACCGGAAACATTAATACTTGTGTGATTTGTAAACTAAATTAGAGTCCCTGGTAAAGCATCTTTGTAATACTAGCTTGTTGGTTAATAGATGATCGTGGTTTTCTGATCATGAACATTGAGATGTTATTAACAACAAGATCATATCATTAGGAGAATGGTGTGATGGACATACTCCTATAGATAAGCGTAGCATTAAGATCAAGTCATTTCAATAGTTCATTTGTTATAAGCTTTCTGATACATAGTAACCTAATTCCTTCGACCATGATATCATGCTAATCACCATCACCAGAAGGATGCTTTAGAGACATCAAACACCACACAGTAACTAGGTGGCTATAAAGGTGGCATTGAGTGTTCAGAAAGTATGTGTTGAGGCACATGGATCAAGAGTGGGATTTGTCCATCCATATGACGGATATATATACTCTGGGACCTCTCAGTGGAATGTCATCCAATTAGCTTGCAAGCATGTGACTAGCTCACAAGGGATCACATATCACGGGAACGAGAAAAGAGTACTTATCACTAACGAGGTTGAACTAGGTATGCAGACATACCGACGATTAAACCTCGGATAAGTAAACTATCGAGAGACAAAGGGAAATTGGTATGTATGTAAGTGGTTCAGTCGATCGCAAAGTAATTGTAGAAATATGTGGGAGACATATGAATTTCCAGATTCCTCTATTGGTTATTGATCGGAGAAGTGTCTCGATCATGTCCGCATAATTCACGAACCGTAGGGAGACACACTTAAGGATTCGATGTTCTTTAGTAGATATGGAATGTAAGTAGGGATACTAAATGTTGTTTGGAGTCTCGGAGGATCCGGGATATCACGAGGAGATCTGGAATGGTCCAGAGAATAAGATACATATAAGGAAAGTCCGATTCCGGAGTTCGGGAATGATTTCGATGTTTTCATCGGAGAGGTTCTAGAAGGGTCTAGAAGGTTCACCGGACCGGAAGGGGAATGGTCCATGAATGTGTCATGGGTAAGTTGAATGATTGGATCATGTCCCAGGTCACTTGGTTGGGAATTTGCGAGAGAGAGAAATAAAGCTCCAAATTGAAAGTCAAAAGGGAGGTTTGAAAAGTCAAACTGGAACAATAGTTTCCTAGTAGAAGAAGGAAAGAGTCCTTCCTTCTATCCAACTTGGGTTTGGGTATCTATTCAAATTTCCCTCTCCCAAGGCTACCCCCTCTCATAAATAGAGAGGGAGGGCTGCCCCAAAGACCACAACACCTAGCCTTCCCCAGGTCTTTGCTGCCGCCGCCTTAGCCGCTGGCATGCACCGCCCATTGCCTCCGCCCGTCGCTGTCTCCCTAGCCGCCGCCGGCACCTCCTCCTCCTCTCCGGCCTTCTAAACCTAGATCGCCGGAAAACCTAGATCCGCCATAACTCGCACCGCCTTAGGCGAAGCCCTGCGGGATCTTCCCTCTACTTATGACACCACGTCGTCATGCTACCGGAATCGCGAGGGGAGAACTACAACCTCCGCTACCTACTGGAACAAGGGAGAAGGAAGGTCTTCATCAAGTACCGAACGTGTGACCTACTGCGGAAGCACTGCCGGAACGCAGCGCCGGAAGGATCGTCTACGCGATCTTGAGATCGGCAAGTGTACAACTACATCACCCACGAGAATCTGCTCTTGTTAACCGCTTTGGAATATTCGAGGGTGAGTACTATAATCGACTCGTTACTACAATCTAGTAGATAGATCTTGCCTTGTTTGTGTGCATGCGGTAGAATTTTTTTGTTTTCCATGCTACGAACCCCTTCAGTGGTATCAGAGCCGTGTCTATATGTAGATATGTTGCACGAATAGAACACAATGGTCATTGTGGGTGTTGATGCTTTTGTTGTCGATTGCTTCTTGTGTACTTTGCATCTTGCAAGATGGTGGGATGAAGTGGCCCGGGCTAACCTTATATGACATCGTTCATGAGACTTGCTCCACGCTTGACATGCAACTTGTATTGCATAAGTGGCTTTGCGGGTGCCTGTTTCTCCCAACATAGTTAAGATTCAATTTACAACGGGTGATTGAAAATACTAGTATCAACGTGGTGATTCTTGTTCGTAAGATAGAACGACACTTATTGAAAGCCCCAAACCACGTCAAACATGCAAAGAAAATTAGAGGCGTCTAACTTTGTTTTGCAGGGGTGTGCTATGATGTGATATGGCCATGATTGTGATTATATATGATGTATGCAATGTTCCTTATTGTAAGTTGGCAACCGATAGGAGCCATATGGTTGTCTTTTAATTCCTTTAAGAACCGCGTGTCTATTATTCAAAGTAGTTGTAATAGTTGATTTTGGTGGACAACGACCATGAAGCGGTGCCATTGACCTTGACGCCATGTCGGTGATGATGGAGATCATGTTCGTGCTTGAAGATGGAGATTGGAAGCACAAGAAGAAAGGCCATATCATATTGAAGGGTTTCGCAGCATAGTAAATCAAACTTTTCTACGGATGCGACCAAGAAATCCAAGATCTAATCTAGGAGATGCAGTCAACGAGATAGATAGATGATATCTTCATACCCTTGAAGAAATCGCATAGCGGAAACGTTCAACCGAACGTGGTTGATGTAGTCGTACTAGCCGTCTCCTCCTCGTGATCCGATCCGATTCGATCCTACGCCGCAAGTGGCGGCGCCTCCGAGAGATGCACACGTACGGTGTCGTGACGTATCCTCCTTCCTCGGTCCAGCAAGTAGGGTGGAGATATAGATTGGATCTGCAGCACGACGGCGTGGTGCTTATGGTGGAGAATTTCTGCAGCAGGGCTTCGCCTATGAGCAGTCTGGAGAGAGAGAGAGAGGTGGGAGGGCAGCAGGGCGGCTAGGGTTGGAGGAGTATGGGGAAGGGTACGCCCCTGCCCACCTTATATAGGGGGCTGGCCGGCCCCCTTGGCCCCTCCTCCAATCCCTAGGGCGGCGGCCCCAAGGGTGGAGTGGGGGGCAAGTTTCCCCCTTCCTTCTAGAATTGTTCCCTAGGGTTTCCCCTAGGGTTTGGCTAGCTGGGCCTTTGGGTCCTTGTGCCCCTGGCCCAAAGCGGCCAGGGCACTTCCCCTTAGGCCCACGCAGGCCTCCTACAAGTGGGCCCATGTTGGTCCCACTCCAGAACCTTCTAGAACCTTCCGGTACAATACCGATAAACTCCGAAACGATTCTGAAATCCAAAATCTGCTTTCCTTTATATGAATCTTATTCTCCAGACCATTCTGGAACCTCTCGTGATTTCCTGGATCTCATCCGAGACTTCGAACAAAAACTCATAAACCAATTATCCATTCTATCCTAGCGTCGATGCATGTTAAGTGTGTGACCCTACGGGTTCGAGAATATGCAGACATGATCTTCTATCAAAAATCAACAGCGGGGTCTATAAACCCATATTGACTCCCACATATTCATCGATGATCATATTAGATGAACCACGATGCCAGCATTCAATTAATCCTATATATTTATTCCCTTCGTCACGCGATATTTTACTTGCCCGAGATTCGATCGTTGGTATCGGCATACCTAGTTCAATGTCGTTCACAGCAAGTACTTTACTCGTTCCGTAATCTGATATCACTTTGTGATTAACTCCTTAACCACGTTCTTGCAAGCGGTGTTGATATCGATTACCGAGTGGGCCCGAAGTATATCTCTCCAACTCGGGAGGGACAAATTCCATCTCGATACATACAACCCAACAAGTACTTTCCGATCAGCTGAGAGACACCTTTATGATCACCCTCACATAGGATGACGTTTGTTGACTTCAAAGCTTTCTTCCGATACCAGGGAGTTGTATTATCTCATGGTCTAAGGAATACAATACTTGACATAGGAAAAAGCTTCTCAAAGATGAACACGATGACACGATCTAATTGCTCTGCTTAATTTGGGTATGTCCATCATATCATTCTCCTAATGACATGATCTCATTATTAATCGACAACTCATGTCTATGGTTAGGAAACCTAACCATCATTAATCAATGAGCTAGTCCATAGAGGCGTACTAGGGACACGGTGTTGTTCATAAACCACACAAGTATCAATGTTTCCGCTTAATACAATTCTAGCATGGAATATAAACTTTATCATGAACAAGAATTATAATAATAACATCTTTATTATTGCCTCTAGGGCATAATTCCAATAGTCTCCCACTTGCACTAGAGTCAATAATCTAGTTTACATCGGGCAACAATCTAACACCCATGGCATTAAGGTGTTGATCATGTTTTGCTCGTGGAAGAGGTTTAGTCAACGGATCTGCGACATTCAGATCCGTATGTACTTTGCTAATCTTCATATCTCCACCATCTACTATATAATCTCGAATTATATGAAAACGGCGGTTGATGTGCTTGGTCTTTGGATGATATCTTGGTTCCTTAGCCAGTGCTATGGCACCAGCGTTGTCGCACAATATCTCCAGTGGGTCCAAGGCACTTGGAACCACACCAAGCTCAGTGATAAAGTTCCTGATCCAAACTCCTTCACATGACGCTTCTGAAGCAGCCATGTATTCCGCTTCTGTTGTAGATCCCGCGATCACGCTTTGCTTGCAGCTTCTCCAGCTCACAGCTCCTCCATTCAAAATATAAATGTATCCTGTCTGAGATTTAGAATCATCCGGGTCAGTGTCGAAACTAGCGTCGACGTAACCTTTACTGACAGCTGCTCATCACCTCCATAGACCAAGAACATTTCTTTAGTCCTATTTAAATACTTTAGGATGTTCTTTACGGCTGTCCAGTGTTCCACTCCTGGATCACTTTGGTATCTGCTCGTCAAACTAAGAGCATTTGACACATCCGGTCTAGTACATAGCATGGCATACATGATAGAACCTATGGTCGAGGCATATGACACTTTGTGTCACATCCCAAGATTTTACAAATCTTGTAATGTGAAAATAAATTAATAAAATAAAACTTTGTTTGATTTTCAGAGCTAGAAGAAATTTTTTTTTGAATTTAAAATGGAAACTCAAACCCATTTGAATTAATTAAAATCCTAAAAGGATTTAAAAAGATAAGCATTTCATAAAAGGAAACAATTGGAAATGTTATTTTAAAACAATCAAATGAAAAGATTTGTTTTCAAATGAAATAGAAGTTTATAAATAAAGAATGTTTTATAAAGCTAAATCAAAACCTTGGCCAAGCTTATGAATTAAAACATTTAGTTTTGAATAAAACTAACAAAGGTTTAGTTAAAATAAAATGATAAGGAATTAATATCAAAATTTTATTCAAATAAAAGGTTTTAACCATTTTTAATTAAAACATCAAAACTTATTAAATTATTTTAAATAAGTTTCTAAGTATTTTATTTTCTTAATTAAACCCTACTAAAGTGTTTTGACTTTATTTTAGATTCAAAATAAATATCTCAAATAAAATAAATCCTACTTGAATTAATAAGGAAAGTCTATTATATTTAATTATTAATGGATCCTATAATAGAATGTTATTTTATTTTAACAAGTATTTCAAGTATCTTATATTCTCAAATAAAACCTACTGATTTGGTTTTAAAAATATTTAAATAACAAAGGAAGATTTTATTAATTAAACCAAATCCTATTTTAGTAATAAACCATAGTCCATTTTATTTAATTAATAAAAGGGTATAAAAAATATTATTTTAATTAATAATTGGTTTATGTTGATAAACAGAACCAAATTCTTGGTTACAATGTTTGGTGAAGATTTGAATTGTTTTGAATGCTTGAGAATTGTTTGAAATTCAAATCAGTAAATAGTAATAGAAAAAGAAAAGAACACAGAATAAAAAAAATAGTGCAAAGGCCCAGCCCACTAAGCCAATCCAGCCCAGACTTCTCCCCTCCCCCGAAGCGTTTCTTTTCTTACTCAGAAACCTACTCAGACAGAGACTGACCGGTGGCCCCTCTTCTCCCTCTTCTTTTCTCACTGACGCTGGACCCCACTCTGCCCTGTTCATCGTTCTCCCCGCGACTCCTTCTCCCCTCACCGCGCGGCCGTTTCTGCCGTTGAAGCTGCGGCTTGAATTCGCGTTAACCACAGCCTTTACTCCCCCTGCGACGACGCCTACTTAAAATGCCAGTGACTTCTCCTCCATTTCCCCTAGACCACTCCCTCTCTCTGCCCCCAGGCCGAGCAAATTTCGACCTGGAACGCCTCTGCTCCGACGATGTTCCGGTGACGATTCCGACGAAACCAGACCTCCCCTTGTCTCATTTACCAAGCACACACATTCCCCACCCACGCCTTCTCCCGTGTCCATCACTCGACCGCGACGCCTGAACCTTGGCTTGGACTAGCTCTGAGCGCCGCCGCGTCTGTCTTCTTCTCCGGCGAGCTTCCCAGGTAAAATCCGGTCGCCCCTTTGCTTCTCGATCATGCTAGCATCTTCGCCTTGGACTTGCGCACCTAATCGTACCCTCCGTTTGACTTCTCGCGATCGACAGCGTCGCCTCCGACCGCAACCAGGACCACCTGACGCCGCCACGAACTCCGGTGAGGAATTACCATAGAACCCGAGTGCCCCTCGTCGAACCAGCAGCACGTTGAGCTTCGCCGTGTTCTCCTGAGCCTGGTGAGCATTTTTACTTTCTCCCTAACCTCCTGTAGCATCGGCACGCTGCCGATCGACAGCTCGCCGCCGCTAGCCACCGCAGCCGCCCATTTTAGGTCGAGCCGCAACTGCCGTTCGATCTAGATCGGGCGGGCACGATAGAATCATTTAAACGCCGAAGGGGTACGCCTCCAGAGCCGCACGATTAGACTTAATCCAACGCACCGGAGCGTGATCCGCAGCGAACCGGTACCGTCCAGTAGGAAACTGCCGCGTGTCCCATGTTCTGTTTAAAACAGATTTGAAATCTGATTTAGTTGTGATTTTCAAACCCTTATATCTTTTGATCCACACGTCCAAATTTGACAAATTTTATATCAATGGATTCAGGAGAACAAGCCCTAGCCAACCATGGCCTTAGTTTTGAAAATAGTATCTGTTAGCTTGTTTGAACTTATAGAAACATTTGTGTACTTGTTTAGAGTATAAAAATGTTTTAAAATTGATTCTAGGATTAAATCTTTTGCAAAATGGATTTGTGTGACATTACTGACCTTAGGAACCAACCTAAAGTGTTAAAAATGATTTTTGTGAAAAATAAGTTGAATTATTTAACTTAGCCATTATCTAGCCAATTAAACCCCTTGATTTTGTCATGGAAATGTTTTTTTACAAGGAAAACTTTGGGAAAAATATCATGGACCAAACTTACTGACCCAAAACACCAAGCCTTGCTAAGGGAAACTCACTTGGTGAAAAATATAAAGTTTTGCTTGAAAAAGAATAAATTTCCATCACATAAAATGTTGAATGCATTTTAAAATAGGCTTTGGGCAAAACCTCTAACTAGTGACTTTGCCATTTTGATAAATGACCAATGTGGACCTTACAAAATTTATAAACCTAGTAGAGACCAACTTTGCAATAGAACCCTCTCTCCACAAGACTTAGGAACCTTTGCTTTGGGTATGTGAATTATTGTTTGAAAGTTGGAATGCTACTTGATACTATGCTTGTTTGATTGTAGTGAAATTAGCAAGTGTGGGACTAGCAAAATCAAGGAGTGACTATCATTCCCTAAACAAAGAAAGGCAAGTTACACTATCATACAAAAGACCTACTATTCTCATTATACTTAGTGGATTTTGTAAACATACATGAAAATGTTTTATACTTATGCTATGCTAATCCTAATAGGATTCCCTATACACTCCTTAGTAAAAATATTAAAGTTGTACATGCTTAGCCATGCTATGTTTTGAAAAGAGATACATGTTGAGATTTTACAAAGGTTGAGAAAAGACTTGTGTTTTACATAATAAAACAAGGACTCAATGAACCACCTAGGTGGTGGACACTTTATGTTTTGGAGAAGGTGGCAACAAAAGGAACCATGTCTATGGCAATCACTTTGTGTTGTGCTCCAAATGAAAACCACCTAGGAAACTTAGAGATTGAACATGTTTCTCCAAATGTGGCTTCGTGTACAACCACATGCTATTATGGCTCTGGCTTAGTCAACTACATTAGGAAGACCCATACATTGTCTTTAGTTACCGGACATGGGGATCTGGAATGCTTCATGGGGGCTGAAGACAAGCTAGCAATGATGTATGGGAGGACCTTTTGGAAAGACTTTGTCACATTCTCAGTCTGCCAGTACTCCATCTTGGTGAGCACTAATCCAGTAGGCCACTGGTGGCAACAAGATGGGATTGTGTCATGTGGGTAAAGTGTACTCCTTCTGCAGAAGTTAATAAAATCTAAGTACTTAGTCGTGTCCCCGGTTATGGACAATACTGAGCAACTAAAGTTTGAATCATGGGAGATCTCGACATTCCAACTTCTAATATAAAAACTTGATGCACTTGGGGGTACCAAGGAATTCAAAGAGATTTGATAAAGCTTGTTGCACTTGGGGTTACCAAGGTGCTCAAGAGCATGATGTACTTGGGGTTACCAAGGGACTCATGAGTTTTTGACAAGGACTTGAACACTTGAGTTTCTACCAAAGAGTTCAAGGAACTTGGAAAAGAGATTTCGAAAGAAGATTTGACAAATCAATTTGAAAAAGATAGGATAAATGTTGTTTTATGCAAATAAGCCCTAAACTCTACTTAGCCAAATATGCACGTATGGATAGGATCCACTCATATTATACATAAAGTGAAACTTGCCAATACAATTCAAATGTATTGACCCTTGTGGCTGTAACTTGTAATGTTGCAGGTTGATTGTTTTGTTAGATGAAGATTGTTTGATTGACTAGGACTACAAAGTCTACAACCAACATCTGCCTGTGGCACTTTGAAGATGAAGGACCCCATGATTATAATTATTCCGCTGCAATGTATTGTAATAGCCAAATGAGCTATGTTTGATGTAATAAAATTATGTTATTCCTGGTTATAAAGTTATATTATGACCTTTGTTTCTTGATATTACATCTTAACTGTGGATGCTATCTATTGATCCAGGGACTAGCATTGTAAAACACAGGAGGGATCTACCACATTGGGTAGGGACCACAACACTTTGCTCATAGTATCTCTATCGTTTACCGTAGCTGGACATGGAGCCTTGCTCAATATCTTACCTGACAACATGGGCAATGAACCTTTCTTTGCTTTATCCATTCTGAACCTTTTCAGAACTTTGTCTAGGTATGTACTTTGGCTTAAAGCTATTAGACGTCTTTGTCTATCTCTATAGATTTTGATGCCTAATATATAAGCATCTTCTCCTAGGTCTTTCATTGAAAAATATTTATTCAAATAACTCTTCACATCGTTAAGCATACCAATGTCATTTCCAATAATCAATATGTCATCCACATATAGTACTAAAAATGTCACCGAGCTCCCACTCACTTTCTTGTAGATACAAGCTTCGTAGCAATTTGGAACAAATCCAAAGCTCTTGATCACTTGATCAAAACGAAGGTTCCAACTCCTAGATGCTTGCTTCAGTCCATAAATGGAACTCTAAAGTTTCCACACCTTATTAGCATCCTTAGGATCGACAAAACCTTCGGGATGCATCATATACAACTCTTCATCAATGTTGCCATTGAGGAACGCAGTCTTGACATCCATCTGCCATATTTCATAATCATGAAATGCATCAATTGCTAATAAAATCCGAATGGACATAAACATCGCTACGGGAGAGAAAGTCTCATCGTAGTCAGTGCCTTGAACTTGCCGAAACCCTTTTGTGACAAGCCGAGCTTTATAGACAGTAACATTACCATCCGCGTCCGTTTTCTTCTTGAAAATCCATTTGCACTCAACGGCCTTAGGGTCGCTAGGAGGGTCCACCAAAGTCCATACTTGGTTTTCTCTCATGGATCCCAATTCGGATTTCATGGCCTCTAGCCATTTCTCAGAGTCTGAGCTCATCATTGCTTCCTCATAGTTCGCAGGTTCATTGTTTTCCAACAACAACATGGGTAAGACAGGGTTGTCGTACCATTCAGGAGTGGCACGCGACCTTGTAGACATGCGAAGTTCAATAGTAGCATTGTTCGAAGTTTCATGATCCTCGTCATTAGCTTCCTCTCTTGTTGGTGCAGACGGCACTGGAACAATTTCACGTGCTGCGCTACTCTCCAACTCGAGAGAAGGTTCAGTAACCTCATCTAACTCTACCTTCCTCCCACTCACTTCTTTTGAGAGAAACTCCTTCTCAAGAAAGGATCCGTTCTTTGCAACAAACACTTTGCCTTCGGATCTGTGGTAGAAGGTATACCCAATCGTTTCCTTAGGGTATCCTATGAAGACGCATTTCTCCGCTTTGGGTTCGAGCTTGTCCGGCATCAACTTCTTGATGTAAGCTTCGCATCCCCAAACTTTAAGAAACGACAACTTAGGTTTAGCACCAAACCACAGTTCAAACGGTGTCGTCTCAATGGATTTAGATGGTGCCCTATTTAAAGTGAATGCAGCGATTTCTAATGCATAACCCCAAAATGATAACGGAAAATCTGTATGAGACATCATCGATCGCACCATATCTAATAGAGTTCGATTCCGACGTTCAGACACACCATTGCGCTATGGTGTTATGGGTGGTGTGAGTTGAGAAACGATTCCGCTTGCTTTAAGATGCGTGAGAAAATCATAACTCAAATATTCACCTCCACGATCGGATCGTAGAAATTTAATTTTCCTGTTATGATGGTTTTCCACTTCGTTCTGAAATTATTTGAACTTTTCAAACATTTGAGATTTATGTTTCTTTAAATAGATATACCCATATCTACTTAAGTCATCAGTAAAAGTGAGAAAATAGCGATATCCACCTCACGTCGAAACACTCATTGGTCTGCATACATCGGTATGTATGATTTCCAACAAGTCTGTTTCTCGCTCCATCATACTGGAGAACGGGGTTTTGATCATCTTGCCCATGAGGCACGGCTCGCAAGTGTCAAATGATTCAAAATCAAGAGACTCCAAAAGTCCATCAGAATGGAGTTTCTTCATGCGTTTTACACCAATATGACCTAGACGGCAGTGCCACAAATAAGTTGGATTATCACTATCTACTTTGCGTCTCTTAGCCTCAATGTTATGGATGTGCGTTTCATTGCTTTTGAGATTCAGAAGAAATAAACCATTCACAACAGGTGCATGACCATAAAAGATGTTATTCATATAAATAGAACAACCATTATTCTCCGATTTAAAAGAATAACCGTCTTGCAATAAACACGATCTAGATATGATGTTCATGCTCAACGCAGGCACATAATAACATTTATTAAGGTTTAAAACTAATCCCGAAGGTAAAACTAAGGAGAGCGTGCCGACGGACATCACATCAACTTTTGATCCATTGCCAACGCGCATCGTCACCTCATCCCCTGCTAGCCGACGTCTATTCCATAGCTCCTGTTTCGAGTTACAAATATTAGCAACTGAACCAGTATCATATACCCAGGCACTACAACGAGCGCTAGTAAGGTAAACATCAATAACATGTATATCAAATATACCTTTAATGGTGCCAGACTTCTTGTCCGCTAAGTACTTCGGACAGTTGCGCTTCCAGTGACCCTTGTCCTTGCAATAGAAGCACTCAGTGTCCGGCTTAGCTCCAGACTTGAGCTTCTTCTCAGCAGGGTCAACATGCTTGTCGCCGCCTTTCTTTAAGGATTTCTTTGCACCCTTACCTTTCTTAAAGCTAGGAGCCTTGTTGACCATCAACACATGATTATCTTTCTTGATATCCACCTCCGCAGCTTTCAGCTTAGCGAAGAGCTCAGTGATCGTATCAGTGGAACCAATTTGATTGTGAGTAACTACAAAACCTTTGTAGCTAGGACGGAGTGATTGCAGAACTCTGTCAATCTTGAGATCTTCTGGAATCTTGTAGTCCAGTTGCTCAAGACGTTGAGTGTAGCCCGACATCTTGATGGCGTGCTCACTAATGGAACTCCCTTCCTCCATCTTCTAGTTAAAGAACTTCTCAGAGATCTTATATATCTCAGAATGGGCCTGAGTCTGAAACATGGTTTTCAGTTCCTCAAGTATCTCAAAGGGCCCGGCGAACTCCTCAAAACGATTTTGAAGGTCCGGTTCCATAGCAAACAACATGGTACTCTTAATCACTCCATAATCATCTTTGCGTGACTGATAAACAACTTTTTCATCAGTCGGTGCATTAGTAGCACGGGCGTCACCTAGCGCTTTCTCTAGTACATAGTCCTTTTGTCCGCCAGCGAGAATGATTCTCAGATTGCGGAACCAGTTGGTGAAGTTAGACCCATTGTTTTTAAGCTTTTCTTTCTCAGCAAAAACATTGAAGTTGAAGTTGGACTTAGCCATTTGATCTACAAAATTTGCAAGTACAGTTTAGACTATGTTCATGATAACTAGTTCAACTTAATCAAATTACTAGATGAACTCCCACTAAATTCAACATCCCTCAAGTTGTTTAGTGAACATGATCCAAATTCACCACACCTAATCCGATCTTCACGAGAAGAGATGTGGTTTCAATGGTGGACAACAAATTGTCGATCATATCATTCATATGACTCATGTTTAACCTTTCGGTTCGTGTGTTCCGAGGCCATGTTTGTACATGCTAGGCTCGTCAAGTCAAACCCAAGTATTTCTGCGTGTGCACGTAGAGTTTATAGCACCCGATCATCACGAGGTGCTTGAACACGGCAAACTTTCACAACGGTGCATACATGGGGAGAACACAATTTTATCTTGATCTTTAAGTGAGGAATAATCTTATAATGCTACCATCGCGATCTAAGCATAATAAGATACATAAATGGATAAACATCACATGCATATAAATTTATGTGACATGGTATAGCCAAACTCCGTGCAATGATCTCCATCTTGTGCGTGCCAGCATGATCTCCATCACTCCACCATGATTGCCTTCACCACGAATAGCAACTAAAACTATTGCTAACTACTTAGCGATAAAGTAAAGCTATTACATGGCGTATAAGAAGTTGACACGCATGTCATACACAATTATAAAGACAGCCATATGTCTCCTGCCGGTTGTGAACTCATCGAAATGCAAGTCGTGAAATATTACAAAACATGATCATTGCATACATCTCATACACATCATGTCTTGGGCCATACCATATCACAAAACACTCCCTGCAAGAACAAGTTAGACACCTCTGCTTTGTTGTTGCATGTTTTACGTGGCTTATGGGAGTAACAAGCTAAGAACGATTCTTACCTACGGAAAGACACAACGGTGATATTATGGTTGCCAACATCCGTTGTAAATCCCATGACTACTATAGTGAGAGAAACTGGCATCCACCAGCCGCATGTGTGGAACAAGCCACACGTCAAGTGCGGAGCCGGTCTCACGAACGAGGTCGCGTAAAGTTGTCCTGGACCGCTTCGATCTCACTATGCCGCTCCATAAGAAATACAACACAAGAGGTTTGCAACAGAAAATATCAATGCCCGCAACAAGCATGTTGCGTTCTACTCGTGAAACACATCTACGCATAGATCTAGATCTGATACCACTGAAGGGTTTTGCAGCATAGTAAATCAAAATTTTCTACGGATGCGACCAAGAAAGCCAAGATCTAATCTAGGATATGCAATAAACAAGAGAGATAGATGATATCTTCATACCCTTGAAGAAATCGCACATCGGAAATGTTCAATAGAACGTGGTTGATGTAGTCGTACTAGTCGTCTCCTCCTCGCGATCCGATCCGATCCTACGCTGCAAGTGGCGGCGCCTCCGAGAGATGCACACGTACGGTGCCGCGACGTCTCCTCCTTCCTCGGTCCAACAAGTAGGGTGGAGAGATATATTGGATCTACAGCACGACGGAGTGGTGCTTATGGTGGAGAATTTCGGCAGCAGGGCTTCGCCTACGCGCAGTCGGGAGAGAGAGGTGGGAGGGCAGCAGGGCGGCTAGGGTTGGAGGAGTAGGAGGGAAGGGTGCGCCCCTGCCCACCTTATATAGGGGGCTAGCCGGCCCCCTTGTCCCCTCCTCCAAGCCCTAGGGCGGCGGTCCCAAGGGTGGAGTGGGGGGCAAGTTTCCCCTCTTCCTTCTAGAAGGGTTTCCCCTAGGGTTTGGCCGGATGGGCCTTTGGGGCCTTGTGCCCCTGGCCCAAAGCGGCCAGGGCACTTCCCCTTAGGCCCATGCAGGACTCCTACAAGTGGGCCCACGTTGGTCCCACTCCGAAACCTTCTAGAACCTTCCGGTATAATACCGATAAACTCCGAAACAATTCCGAAATCCAAAAACTGATTTCGTTTATATGAATCTTATTCTCCGGACCATTCCGGAACCTCTCGTGATGTCCTGGATCTCATCTGAGACTCCGAACAAAAATGCATAAACCAATTATCCATTCTATCCTAGCGTCGATGCATGTTCAGTGTGTGACCCTACGTGTTCGAGAATATGCAGACATGATCTTCTATCAATAATCAACAGCGGGGTCTGGAAACCCATATTGACTCCCATATATTCATCGATAATCATATCGGATGAACCATGATGCCAGGATTCAATTAATCCCATATATGTATTCCCTTCGTCACGCGATATTTTACTTGCCCGAGGTTCGATCGTTGGTATCGGCATACCTAGTTCAATCTCATTCACAGCAAGTACTTTACTTGTTATGTAATCCGATATCACTTTGTGATTAACTCCTTAACCACGTGCTTGCAAGCGGTGTTGATATCGATTACCGAGTGGGCCCGAAGTATATCTCTCCGACTCGGGAGGGACAAATTCCATCTTGATACATACAACCCAACAAGTACTTTCCGATCACCTAAGAGACACCTTTATGATCACCCTCACATAGGATGATGTTTGATGACCTCAAAGCTTTCTTCCGATACCAGGGAGTTGTATTATCTCATGGTCTAAGGAATACAATACTTGACATAGGAAAAAGCTTCGCAAAGATGAACACGATGACATGATCTAATTGCTCTGCTTAATTTGGGTATGTCCATCATATCATTATCCCTAATGACATGATCTCATTATTAATCGACAACTCATGTCTGGTTAGGAAACCTTAACCATCATTAATCAATGAGGTAGTCCATAGAGGCGTACTAGGGACACGGTGTTGTTCATAAACCACACAAGTATCAAACTTTCCGCTTAATACAATTCTAGCATGGAATATAAACTTTATCATGAACAAGAATTATAATAATAACATCTTTATTATTGCCTCTAGGGCATAATTCCAACACATATCACATATTATGAATTGCATGTGATGTTAATCCTTTTATGCATCTTATATTGCTTAGTTAGCGACGGTAACATTATATGATGATCCCTCTCACAAAAATAACAAGTTATAAAGTGTTCATCCTTAGTAGGCACCGTTGTTAAAGCTCATTGTTTCGAAGCACCACGTGATGATCGGGTGTGTTAGATTCTGCGAGTGTATACAACGGGAGCTAGCCATATTTTCTCATGCGGAAGCTAAGGTTTGATCTTGACGAGCCTAGCATGTACAAACATGGTCTCAGAACACGGATCACCGAAAGGTAAAGCATGAGTCATATAGTAGATATGATGAACAGGTTGATTGTTTGCCATTGAAGCTACATCAACTCTCATGATGATCAGTTTTGATGTGGTGGATTTGGTTCGTGTGATCACTAAAACAATGTGAGGGATATTGTTTTGAGTGGGAGTTCACCTAGATTAATTTAACTATTAATTAGAACTCAATTTGTCATAAACTTAGTCTAAACTATTGCAAATATGTTGTAGATCAATGGCGGCCCCTACCATCAATTTTAATGCGTTCCTAGAGAAAGAAAAGTTGAAAAATAATGGAAGCAACTTCGCGGATTGGCTCCGCAATTTGAGGATTGTCCTCAATGCTGGTAATTTGACCTATGTGCTGGATGCACCGTTGGGTGACCCACCTGCAGCTGATGCTACCGATGAGGTGAAAAATGTTTCCCTCAATCGGAAGAATCACTACTCCACAGTTCAATGTGCTATCTTGTATGGTTTGGAATCGGAGCTTCAGAAAAGGTTTGAGAACCATGAACCACATGATATTGTCCGTGAACTCAAAATGATATTTGAGGCTCACGCGATTGTTGAGAGTTATGAGGCTTCTGAAAAGTTCTTTAACTACAAGATGGAAGAGGGCAGCTCCGTGAGTGAGCACGTGCTTAAGATGTCTGGGCACGCAAGCAAGATTCAAAGTTTGGGTATAGTGATTCCTAATGCTTTGGGGATTCACCGTGTCCTCCAAGTACAAGAACTTTGTGATGAACTACAATATGCAAAACATGGACAAGTCGTTGCCCGAACTGTTCTCCATGTTAAAGTCTGCGGAAGTGGAGATCAAGAAAGAGCACCAAGTGTTGTTGGTCAATAAGACCACCAAATTCAAGAAGCAAGGCAAGTCTAAGAAAAACGGAAACTTCAAGAAGGGCGGTAAGAAAGTTACCACGCCGGGGAAGAAGACCAAGGCTGGGCCTAAGGCTGATACTGAGTGCTTTTACTACAAGGGAGAAGGTCACTGGAACCGGAATTTCCCTAAGTACTTGGCGGATTTGAAGAACGGCAACATCAAGAAGAAAGGTATATTCGATATATATATGTTATTGATGTGTATCTCACTAGTACTTGTAGTAGTGCCTAGGTATTTTATACTGGTTCGGTTGCTCATATTTGTAACTCGAAACAGGTGCTGCAGAATAGACGGAAACTAGCGAAGAACAAGGTGACGATGCATGTTGGAAATGGATCAAAGGTTGATGTGATCACGGTCGGCACGCTACCTCTTCATCTACCATCGGGATTAGTTTTATACTTAAATAATTGTTATTTGGTGCCTAAGTTGAGCATGAACATTATATCCGGATAATGTTTATTGCGAGACGGTTACTTGCTTAAATCCGATAATAATGGTTGTTCGATTTATATGAGTAATATGTTTTATGCACATGCACCTTTTATAGATGGACTATTCTTGTTGAATCTCGAATGTAGAAATACACATATTAATAACATTGAAGCTAAACGTTTGAAATTGAGCGATAACTCGACCTATATGTGTCACTATCGTCTTGGTCACATTGGAGTGAAGCGTATGAAGAAACTCCATTCCGATGGACTTCTTGAATCACTTGATTTCGAATCACTTGAAAGATGCAAAGCATGTCTGCTGGGTAAAATGACTAAGACTCCATTTTCTGGTATGATGGAGCGAGCTACGGACTTATTGGAAATCATACATACCGATGTATGTGGCCCAATGAGTGTAGCATCGCGCGGTGGTTATCGTTATGTTCTTACCTTCACGGATTACTTGAGTAAATATGGGTATATCTATTTCATGAAACATCAGTCTGAAACTTTTGAGAAGTTTAAGGAATTTCAAAGTGAAGTAGAGAATCAACGTAACAAGAAGATTAAACTTCTACGATCTGATAGTGGAGGTGAATATCTTAGTTACGAGTTTGGCGAGCATTTGAAGAAATGCGGAATACTTTCACAATTGACACCGCCGGTAACACCACAACGTAATGGTGTGTCCGAACGTTGTAATCGAACTCTCTTAGATATGGTTCGTTCTATGATGTCACTTACAGATTTACCGCTGTCGTTTTGGGGTTATGCATTAGAAACAGCCACATTCACTTTAAATAGGGTACCATCTAAATCCGTTGAAACGACACCATATGAATTATGGTTTGGGAAGAAACCTAAATTGTCGTTCCTTATAGTTTGGGCTTGTGAAGCTTATGTAAAGAAGTTACAGCCCGACAAGCTTGAACCCAAAGCGGAAAAATGCGTCTTCATAGGATACCCGAAGGAAACTATTGGGTATACCTTCTATCATAGATCTGAGGGCAAAATATTCGTTGCCAAGAATTGATCCTTTCTAGAGAAAGAGTTTCTCTCGAAAGAAGTGACTAGAAGGAAAGTAGGACTCGACGAGGTTGTTGAACCTTCTCTCGAACTTGCGACTAGCGCAACACCGGAAGTAGTTCCTGTGGAGCCTACTCCAATAAGAGAGGAAGCTAATGATGTTGATCATGAAACTTCGGTTGAAGTTACTACTGAACCTCATAGGTCAACGAGAACTCGTACCACTCCTGATTGGTATGATCCCATTATGAGTGTCATGTTGGTGGACAACACCGATGACCCTGCGACATATGAGGAAGCGATGATGAGCCCAGATTCCAATAAATGGCAACAAGCCATGAAATCCGAGATTGGATCCATGTACGAAAACCAAGTATGGACATTGGTGGACTTACCGGATGGCCGGAAGGCTGTCGAGAACAAATGGATTTTCAAGAAGAAAACAGATACTCATGGTAATGTTACTGTCTATAAAGCTCGAATTGTCGCAAAAGGGTTTCGACAAATTCAAGGAGTTGACTACGATGACACTTTCTCACCGGTAGCAAAGCTAAAGTTTGTGAGGATTTTGTTAGCAATCGCTGCATATTATGATTATGAGATATGGCAGATGGATGTCAAAACGACGTTCCTCAATGGAGACATTGATGAAGAGTTGTATATGGTACAACCCAAAGGTTTTGTCAATCCTAAAGATGCTAACAAGGTATGCAAACTTCAACAGTCCATTTATGGATTGAAGCAAGCATCCCAAAGTTGGAATCAACGTTTTGATAAGGTAATCAAAAGCTTTGGTTTTATACAAACTTATGGAGAAGCTTGTATTTACAAGAAAGTGAGTGGGAGCTCTGTAGCATTCCTAATACTATATGTAGATGACATATTGTTGATTGGGAATGATGTAGACCTTCTTAATAGTGTCAAGGATTATTTGAATAATAGTTTTTTAATGAAAGATCTTGGCAAAGCAGCTTACATATTAGGCATAAAGATTTATAGAGATAGATCAAGACGCCTAATATCATTGTCACAAAGTACATATTTGGACAAAGTTCTAAATAGGTTTGGAATGGAAGATAGCAAGAAAGAGTTCTTGCCCATGGTGCCCAATACGACCTTGAGTAAAACTCAAAGTCCTGCAACGGCAGAAGATAGAGAGAGGATGAGTAAGACTCCCTATGCCTCAGCCATAGGATCTCTTATGTATGCCATGCTATGTACTAGACCCGACATTGCATATGTTGTTAGTTTGACTAGCAGATATCAAAGTGATCCAGGAGTGGATCATTGGACAGCGGTCAAAAACCTCCTTAAGTACTTGACAAGAACTAAGGATATGGTTCTTTCTTATGGAGATGATGAACAACTTGTTGTTAATGGTTACACCGATGCTAGTTGGAACACCGATCCGGATGATTCTAAATCTCAATCTGGATACGTATTTACTTTGAATGGTGCAACAGTTAGCTAGAGGAGTGCAAAGCAAAGCGTTGTGGCGAGATCTTCAACTGAATCGGAATACATAGATGCTTCGGAGGCTTCACAAGAGGCAATATGGGTGAAGGAGTTCATTACAGAGATCGGTGTGGTTCCAAGTGCGCTGGACCCAATGTCTATCTACTGTGATAACATGGGCGCCATAGCCAATGCGCAAGAACCAAGTCACAAAAGAAGCTAAAGCACATCAAGTTACGTTTTCACGCTATTCGAGAACATGCCCAAGATGGTGACATAACGATTTTCAAAGTACACACAGATCTAAATGTGGCGGATCCGTTGACTAAACCTCTCTCGAGGGGAAAACATGACCAACACCAAACCGCCATGGGTGTTCGGTATATTACCATGCAATCTAGATTAGTTGACTCTAATGCAAGTGGGAGACTGTTGGAGATATGCCATAGAGGCAATAATAAAATTGGTTATTATTATATCTTTGTGTTTCTGATAAACGTTTACATTCATGCTATAATAGTATTAACCGGAAACATTAATACTTGTGTGATTTGTAAACTAAATTAGAGTTCCTGGTAAAGCCTCTTTGTAATACTAGCTTGTTGCTTAATAGATGATCGTGGTTTCCCGATCATGAACATTGAGATGTTATTAACAACAAGATCATATCATTAGGAGAATGGTGTGATGGACATACTCCTATAGATAAGCGTAGCTTTAAGATCAAGTCATTTCAATAGTTCATTTGCTATAAGCTTTCTGATACATAGTAACCTAATTCCGTCGACCATGAAATCATGCTAATCACCATCACCGGAAGGATGCTTTGATGACATCAAACACCACACCGTAACTGGGTGGCTATAAAGGTGGCATTGAGTGTTTAGAAAGTATGTGTTGAGGCACATGGATCAAGACTGGGATTTGTCCATCCATATGACAGATAGATATACTCTGGGCCCTCTTGGTGGAATGTAATCCAATTAGCTTGCAAGCATGTGACTGGCTCACAAGGGATCACATATCACGGGAACGAGAAAAGAGTACTTATCAGTAACGAGGTTGAACTAGGTATGTAGAGATACTGACAATCAAACCTCGGATAAGTAAACTATCGCGAGACAAAGGGAAATTGGTATCGTATGTAAGTGGTTCATTCGATCACAAATAGAAATATTGGGGAGCCATATGAATTTCTAGATTCCTCTATTGGTTATTGATCGGAGAAGTGTCTTGATCATGTCCGCATAATTCACGAACCGTAGGGAGACACACTTAAGGATTCGATGTTGTTTAGTAGATATGGAATGTAAGTAGGGATACTGAATGTTGTTCGGAGTCTCGGATGGGATCCGAGATATCACGAGGAGATCCGGAATGGTCCGAAGAATAAGATTCATATAAGGAAAGTCTGATTCCGGAGTTCGGGAATGATTTCGATGTTTTCATCGGAGATGTTCTAGAAGGGTCTAGAAGGTTCACCAGACCGGAAGGGGAATGGTCCATGAATGTGTCATGGGTAAGTGGGATGATTGGATCATGTCCCAGGTCACTTGGTTGTGCATTTGCGAGAGAGAGAAATAAAGCTCCAAATTGAAAGTCAAAAGGGAGGTTTGAAAAGTCAAACTGGAACAATAGTTTCCTAGTGAAAGAATGAAAGAGTCCTTCCTTATATCCAACTTGGGTTTGGGTATGGATTCAAACTCCCCTCTCCCAAGGCTGCCCCCCTCTCATAAATAGAGGGAGAGGGCTGGCCCAAAGACCAGAACACCTAGCCCTCTCCACCGCCGCTAGCTTAGCCGCCGCCGACCTGTCGTCGCCCTAGCCGCCGCCGGCACCTCCTCCTCCTCTTTGGCCTTCTAAACCTAGATCACTGAAAACCCTAGATCCACCATAACTCGCACCGGCTTAGGTGAAGCCCTGTGGGATCTTCCCTCTACTTCCGACACCACGCCGTCGTGATGCCGGAATCGTGAGGGGAGAACTACAACCTTCGCTGCCTGCTGGAACAATGGAGAAGGAAGGTCTTCATCGAAAGAACGATGTGATCGACTGCAGAAGCGCCTTGAACGCAGCGGAAGGATCGTCTACGCGATCTTGAGATCGGCAAGTTTACGACTACAGCACTCACGAGAATCTGCTCTCATTAACCTCTTTGGAATCTTCGAGGGCGAGTACTCTAATTGACTCGTTGCTACAATCTAGTAGTTAGATCTTGGCTTGTTTGTGTGCATGCGGTAGAATTTTTTTGTTTTCCATTCTACGAACTCCTTCACAAAATCCAACCGTTGCATCCCAAAAACGCAATTTCCGGTACTATCGGACTTTTTCCGGTACTATCGGACTTTCCCGGCACTATCGGACGTTCCCTAGGGTTCCTAGGTCTCCAAATGTATTTTTCTCTCTGAGCCCCGGTACCAAGGGGCGGTACTACCGGATTATGGTTTGGTACTATCGGCCACCCCTAAATGAAAACGACAATAACTTTTGCATCCGGACTCCAATTTCGATGATCTTGGGCTCGTTTTGAAGAGGACAACAGGATCTACAAGATCATTTAGAGAAACTTCATTTTACAACCACATAGAGAAAACCACATTATGAAAGTTTTGACCTCTCTAAAAGAGACGAACCGATAAAAGCTCCAAAATGCAAAACACAATAAATTGACCTTAGAAACTCTAATTAGGTTGAAACAATTTTGTTGAAAATATACATACAAGTAGCATACAAACAAATGGCACTACTGGATACCACCAAGGGATACAATATCAAGTATATATATATGTGAGATATCTCCTAAGGTGTGGAGTCGTAAAACCCGCAAGATAAAAAACGCAATAAGAGATACAAGGGAAAACCCTTTTTGATGACATAGAGCTTGTTATGAAGATTACCAAAAGATCTATAAACTCACATAGATAGGGTAAAAATAACAACCAATAAAGATGATGCTAAGTATGCAAAGGTTTGAGCTCTCTCCGAAAGATACGATCGCGTTACTCACTCCAGAGCCCCTCTTGATAGTACGGTTAACTATCATAAACCCGGTCTCGCAACATGAGACCAGTAAAAGGGAAACCTATCGGGATCATACCTTTGCCTTGAGCATTCCATTTGAGTTTGATGTAGACTATCTTTTACTCCTCAATATGGAACATCTTTCTTGATTTCTCTTGCTCGTGCTCACTTGATGAAGACTTCCGACTTTCTCCCCCATACACCATGGGGAAACCTCTTCTTTGAGTCTGTCTTCATTGATCCATGATCACCGAGGATGGCAAACTTCAAGCATGCGATATTCTAGATATGGCGCATCTTGAGTTTGCACATCATTTATTCTAACTTCATTTGGATGATTTCTTTAAGATACACATGAGGAACTCCATCTTCTTCTTCAAGACACATGTGATCTTCTTTCTTTATTCTTCTTCTTCTACATGATTCCAAAAGGCCCAAATCCCTTGGACATTGCTTCTTCTTCATTTCTTTTACCTTGAATCCAACACATGCTCCAAGCGATGCCAATGGACAATTCCTACAAGTGCAACTTAATGCAAACATTAGTCCATGAAGATTTTTATTAATTACCAATGTAGTGACCTCGGATCTGTAAGGATCCTAAGTCCCTGTGATTAACATGCTAGTCCCTGGATCAATAGCTAGCACTCACAGTCGATGAAATATCATGTAAAACACAAAGTCTTTATTACACGAAGAATCCAGAGTATGAAATTATTACAGAAATTGCTTAGCATTACGCTAGCTCAAATAACAGCGGAAACATAAAAGCAGCATGAGTCCATCAACGCCTAGGCTTGTCGAGTGTAGACCCGTGATCCCTACGCACCTTTCAATCTTCGGATTCTGCACATAAGACGTGCAGCCAACAAGTTGGGTCAATACTTTGAATGTATTGGCAAATTACACCAAGGAGAGAAAAGACTATCTCTACATGCAAGGCTGGTATAGGCTGTAGAGTTCATTTGCTCAAAGCTAATTTTCTTAAGTAGAGAGAAGAATAGAAGATTGCCCTACTTTGTAAACATTTGCTTGATAAGATAAGGTCGAGCGGCACACGAGGATATTACGCACCAAGTGTCCAAACAACCAAACACTTGGATATTACGCACCAAGCGTCACTTGGATATTACACATCAAGTTTCCCAAATTCCCACCCATTAGCGATATTACGCACGCCATGGGGTTTCAAAACTTTGTTTTAGAAAAGAGAGAGGAAGATCCTTCAGAGGCTCCATCCTTTAGACGCTCATTGTTGTTCTGTTACCGTGAACACGGCTGATCGATCAGATTGCAATACTCTCGAGAGTTTGTGCACTTTACCCACAATCCACGATCAAGCCCTTTTACAGACAAGACCATGGCGAGGCTTTCCCTTAGTATCCCCTCTACCTTCCGGATCCAACCGTGTCAAGAACCTCCAAATGTTGGTACCCAGGTGAGGTTTCCCACTAAGTACTAGGCCAAGACAGAGCCCATAATGTATTGTGGTTGCACTGGAAGCTTCTGAATTCTGTAAACATGGTAGACTTCTTTGATTCCTGGGCGGCCGTCCTCCACCAAAATCACACTCGTTGACCCGACAACCATTCCGCCCAGAAGAAAACTTAGTTTTATTTTGAAGTGGATTTGAGAAGAAAAGTTTGCTCTAGAGAGCCTTTATACTTAGTAAAATTCTTTGTCTTTCGAACCCCCCAACGGTACTTTGTATATATAGCATAGCAAGCAATACTTAGCAAAACAGGGGTAACCTATTAGGATGGGAAATCCTAAGTATAGAGCTACTCATGGCATACTACAAAATCATCGCACTTGCAAAATAATACTAAGGAAAAATTCTACTAGAACATCCTACACATGCATACTACAGAATTTTGAAGATCACATGTATAGAATCAAAACTAGGACAAATTATGAACAAGTCGTGTAACTTGCCTTGATCCGAGCAGCACTCTACACAATAGCACTCCTTAGCGCACTCCGGGCAATCTAACGAATCACGAACATAGATCTGATCACAACTTGCCCATAACACAAAGGAAATCATGCATGCATGCAACATGGTATTTTATGCAAGGTTGGTCAAATTGATCAAGGTATCAAGTTTGTGTTGTGATAGTGTAAGGGTGTCACTAGGATTGATTCTCCCAATGGTTTAGATCTAATAGAGTCACTAAACACATCCTAGGATTATAAGTGGATCAAACCATCTAATTAGCCCCAAGCTAGATCTAATGATCCTAAGCAAGGTTGCATAATTTTGTCTAGTAGGCATCATGGAAACAAGGTCATTGCAGCAAGAATCAAATAAAACAGAATTTTAATTAATTTCCTATAAGACAAAACACCCTAATATAATGATCAAAATTTACTCCTAAAACTTTACTGTGAACCTGGGATATTATTGCAGATTTGGGTTCTACTCAAAATTAGGAATCCAACGGTATATTATAAGCTAAGTTTGGCCAAAAATTCAATTTTATATGAATTTCGCAAGTTTTACTTCAAATCTGCAAACAGATCTAAAAGAGCTTGCCAAGTGGCAGCTTCTGATTGGCTCCAGATGGGTGACGCGGCGCTGGCGTGGCGTGCGTGGCCGACGGCAGACGCCACGTGCACGCTGCCGATACCCCTTCGATACTCATCTAATCCTACGCGTTCAATCCCAATCCGACGGTCAGGAGGGCGGCGGCGACTTACAAACGTGGGACGGCGGCGCGGGGCGGCGATGGCGTCGGTGGTCGACGGTGGCGGCGCTCCGGCGAGTCCCTGGAACCGTGGCGAGGTCGACGAGGTTCGCCTAGCTCTCGCGGTCACGTTCGCGTCCTCGTCGTCTCCCTTGCCTCGGCTGTCAAGACGTCCGATCTCCTTGCCTCTCCGGCGAGCAATCGCGGGCGAGTTCCTGCGAGGGAGAAGGGGAGGAACACACGGCTGGAATTAGTGGTGGATGGGGAATCTCCGGTGGGAGGAAGGAGCGAGGGAGAAGGCTTCGAACCGACTCGGCGAGGTTGACCCGACGGCGGCGGTGCAGTTCGTCGCTGTCTAGGGTTCGTGCAAGGAAGAAATCGAGCGGGGGGGACGCGAGAGTGGCGGGGTTTAAATAGGCTGGAGCCTTGGCGTCGGTGGCACGGACTCGTCCCCGTGCCGGTCGGAGTCCGACCTCCTCACGGCGGCGCGCGGGTTCCGTGGGGAGGAAGATGATGACAGGTGGGCCAGGGCGGTCAGCGGGTGCGGTAGGTGCCGACGGTGCGAGTGGGCCGGTGGCGGGCTGCGGAGGTTGGCGCGGCGTGCTGGCTGCCGCGTGGGCGTTGGCGGGCTGCGCTACGGCCCAGCTAGGTCTGCCTCTATTTATTTATTTTTCTTTTATCTTTTTCTCAATTTCTGGTTTGATAAAACTCACATAACCTTTGCAAAACAAGTCCAAAAATGTTGAAACTTGTTTCCAAATTTTTGTAAAAATAAGGTGGTCAATATAGGACCATAGTTTAGTGTTTTACATGGTTTTTATAAAGGTCAAAACTTGACCTCTACAATAAAGCTTACATAAGGCAACCTCTATTAGGGTTTTCTAGGTTTAGGTGTTTAGGATTTTTATTTCAACTTTTAATTGTAGGATGCAAATGATGCAAGGATGATGCATGACACTAATAACATCCAAACACAGAATCTGGGATGTTACAAACCTACCCCCCTTAAGAAGAATCTCGTCCTCGAGATTCGGGTTGGCTAGCAAATAGGTGTGGGTGCTCCGTTCTCATGTCGTCTTCACGTTCCCACGTAGCTTCTTCTTCGGAGTGGTGGTTCCATTGTACCTTGCAGAATCTTATAGTCTTAGTGCGGGTAACCCTTTCGGATGTTTCCAGTATTTTGATGGGTTTTTCCTCGTAGGTAAGGTCATTCTCCAATTGAACCTCGTCTAGGGAAACGGTGTCTCTTAGCGGTGTTTCAGCCATCCCCGGGTGACACTTCTTTAGTTGTGATACATGAAACACATCATGAACAGTCAGTCCTTCCGGTAGCTCCAACTGATAAGCAACTTCTCCTCTACGGGCCAGAACCTTATATGTTCCTATGAATCGTGGGGCTAACTTGCCCTTGATTCCGAACCTCTTAACTCCACGCAGGGGTGAAACTCGGAGATACGCACGGTCCCCTATTTCATAGGCCACCTCTCTGCGTTTGGAATCAGCGTAGCTCTTCTGTCGGGATTGGGCTATCTTTAGCCTATCCTGAATCTATCGCACCTTTTCTTCGGCATCCTTTATCAAGTCAGGTCCAAAAAGACTGCGTTCTCCAACTCCATTCCATAGCAATGGAGTCCTACACTTCCTACCGTATAGAACTTCAAACGGAGCCATCTTGATGCTTGTCTGGTAGCTGTTGTTGTATGAGAACTCAGCATATGGCAGGTTATCGTCCCAACTAGACCCATAGTCTAGTGCGCAAGCTCTCAACATATCTTCCAGAATTTGATTCACCCTTTCTGTTTGGCCATCTGTTTGAGGGTGGAAGGCAGTACTGAATTCTAGTCGTGTTCCAAGAGACTCATGAAGTTGTCTCCAAAACTTTGAAGTAAACTGGGTGCCTCTATCTGACACAATTCCCTTGGGAACACCATGCAGGCTTACAATTCTTGACATGTATATCTTAGCAAGCTTAGCACTTGTATATGTGGTCTTTACGGGGATGAAGTGAGCCACCTTGGTGAAGTGGTCCACCACTACCCAGATAGAATCAAATTCGGAACGAGTCCGGGGTAATCCCGTGATGAAATCCATGCCTACCTTGTCCCACTTCCAGTCGGGTATAGGTAGTGGTTATAGTAATCCTGCCGGTTTCTGATGCTCGGCTTTAACTCTGTTGCACACATCACACAGAGAAATATACTCTGCAATATCTCTCTTTAGGTTATTCCACCAGAATCTATCCTTCACATCCATGTACATCTTTGTGTTACCAGGATGAATTGAGTATGGCGAATCATGAGCTTCTTGTAAAATCATCTTCCTGATATCGGGGTCATTGGGAACGCACAGACGCTCCCCATACTAGAGGGTTCCTTGTTCGTCCAGGCGAAATTCTTTAGTCTTTCCCTCATTTATCCTGACTCTTATTTCTTCCAACTCTTTATCCCCCTTTTGTGCTTCTTGGATTCTTTCTTGGAAGGTGGACACTATTTCCATAGTCGCTACGTGTCCTTTCGGGACTATCTCAAGCCTGAGGTCCCTGAATTGCTTGCATAAATCCTCTAGAAGTTCCCCTGCGGTCAGTCCATTCACATACACCTTATGACTTAAGTCATCAGCCACCACGTTTGCCTTTCCGGGGTGGTATTGTAAATCCAAGTCATAATCCTTAATTAACTCAAGCCATCTTATTTGTCTCATATTCAACTCCATTTGGGTGAAGATGTACTTCAAACTCTTATGATCTGTGAACACATCACAATGTTTGCCCATAAGGTAGTGTCTCCATAACTTGAGTGCATGAACCACAGATGCAAGTTCCAAATCATGAGTGGGATAATTGTGTTCGTGGTTCTTAAGTAGTCGGGAGGCATAGGATACACTTTCCCATCCTGCATCAATACACTTCCAAGTCCTTGTCGTGAAGCGTCACAATAGACTTGAAAATCCTTCTGGATATCTGGCGGAACATACGTAATCGCTGTTACAAGGCGTTTCTTCAACTCTTGAAAGCTTGCTTCACATGCCTCGGTCCATAGGAATTTCTTTTCCTTCTTTAATAGTTCCGTCATGGGTTTTGCTATCTTGGAAAAGTTTTCGATGAACCTCCGGTAATATCCTGCGAGACCCAAGAAACTTCTAATATCTCCCACATTCTTGGGTGACTCCCATTCCGTCACGGAAGCTACCTTGCTAGCATCTACGGCAACTCCTTTAGCTGACACCACATGACCAAGGAATCCCACTTCCTTTAACCAGAACTCGCACTTGCTGAATTTGGCATACAACTTGTGTTCTCTTAGCTTCTCCATGATAAGGCGCAGATGTTTCTCATGTTCCTTATCATCCTCTGAGTATATGAGTATATCATCTATGAATACTACGATAAACTTGTCCAAGTATTCCATGAACACCTTGTTCATCATGGTCATGAAGTATGCTGGGGCATTGGTTAGACCAAAAGACATCACGGTGTACTCATACAATCCGTATCTTGTGGTGAATGCTGTCTTGGGCACATCCTGTTCTCGAATCTTTAGCTGAAAATAGCCCGATCGTAGATCGATCTTTGAGAACACACTGACTCCTTTTAGCTGGTCAAACAGGTCCTTGATGTTGGGCAGAGGATACTTATTCTTAATCGTCACTTCGTTCAATGAGCGGTAGTCCACAACTAGCCTCTTGGTCTTATCCTTCTTTTCTACAAATAGGACGGGTGCTCCCCAAGATGACGCGCTGGGTTGAATGAACCCCTTGTCCAATTGTTCCCTAAGCTGTTTCTTGAGTTCCTTTAACTCGTCCACATCCATCTTGTACGGTCTCTTAGCTATCGGCCCCGTTCCTGGCATTAAGTCAATGAGAAACTCGATATCACGGTCGGGTGGCATTCCGGGTAGCTCTTCTGGGAAGACATCTGGGTATTCCTTTACAACAGGTACCTCCTTCAAGCTAACCCCCTTAAGGGAGTTCACCATGACTTCTTTGAGCGCGAAGTTCGACTTGATACGAATCCTCTTCCCTTCAGGTGTTGTGAGCATGACAGTTCTTTTGGCACAATCTATGACTCCTTCATATTCGGTCATCCAATTCATGCCCAAGATTATGTCTAATCCTTGTGATTCCAGAACTACTAGGCTGGTGGGAAAAACGTGTGTCCCAATCCTTAGTTCTAAATTCCGGCAACCGGAGTTTGCCACTATTTCTCCCCCAGGAGAACTTACCCGTAGAGGAAAATTTATAGTCTCCGTTGGTATCTTGCCTCTATCCACAAATACCCTTGATATGAATGAATGCGATGCACCAGTATCAAATAGAACAACTGCGGAAATAGAATTGAGTTTGAACTTACCAATCACAGAGTCTGGCACCTCACAAGCATCTTCCATAGAAACATGATTCACCGTGGCTTTGACAAAAGGATTTGGCTTCTTCCCGTTCCCATTGCCATGGTTGTGTCCATTTCCATTCCCATTACCATTGCCATTCTTTCTCTCGGGGCAAGAGGTTGCATAGTGCCCCGTCTTGTTGCACTTAAAGCATGTCACCTCACTGAGATCCTTTCCATTGCCGCCATTTCCATTGCGGTTTTTGTGCCCATTGTGTTTGTGGCCACCATGGTTATGACCGTTATGGTTGTGGCCATTATTGTTATAAGGTGGTGGTGAGGAGTTGCGCTGCTTCTGGTACGGAGCAGAGTGTTTATGAGGGTTGGATTTCCTCTTGCGATTTTCTATGCTCTTCCTCTTTGATTCAACCACAATGGCTCTGTCCAAGAGTTCCTGAAAGTTGTCAAATTTCTGAGCCACAAGCTGAATGGATATCTCATCATTGAGCCCTCTTAAGAACTCCTCCTGTCTCTTGGCATCAGTGGAAACATCATCGGGTGCATAACGGGCTAGCTTATTGAAAAGCTCACCATACTCGGTGACAGAACGGTGCAGCTGGTGTAGGTCGCGAAACTCGCGCCTCTTTAGAGCCATGACACCAGCAGCCACATGATGAGTACGAAAAGCTAACTCAAACTGTTCCCAAGTGATAGCATCAATGTCCGGGTGGGTGACTTGGTAGTTATCCCACCATTCTGCAGCAGGTCCCTCAAGCTGGTGTGCGGCATAACGCACCCTGTCGGCTCCGACAGCTTGCACGGTGTCTAGCTTCTTGTTGATCGTACGCATCCAGTCATCAGCGATGATTGGTTCAGTGCTGCTAGTGAAGGTAGGTGGGTTCAGCCTCAAAAACCGAGTCAAGCGATCCTATTGAGGAGGTGGCGGAGGCGGTGGTGGCGGCGGGTTGTTGTTGTTTTGCATGTTCTGAGTGAGCAGTTGGATTAGCTGGTTCTGAGTGGCCAAAAGTTCTGCTATCTCTGGCGGGATTTCGGGGTTCGCACGTCTTGGCGGCATCTGTGGGGGTTTAAGAGAATAGTTAAGAAATAGACAGATAGACTAAGTAGTAAACTCCTACCCTTATGAAAACACCCAAGCACACAAGGCACACAAGACTGATTTAACACCACAGATTTAGCACAGGAAACAACCAAATTTAACTAAACCAGACTTGTCTTGGTATTTATTATATTTGCGAATAACGTTATACTATAGAATTAAAGGTGGTCCAACTATTACACATCTTCCACGCCTTCCACTTCCTCGTCCTCGAACGAGTAGCCTTCTTGCTCTAGAGTTGTCTTGTACAACTCCATCTCCTTTGTGGTGGCTTCAAGCTTCTCTTGGAGGTCCTTTATCTCATCCTGTAGCTTTTTGGTAGTGGCTTCCAGCTGCTCCTGAAGTCCCTCCTTCTTGCTTTGTAGTTCCTCCACTAAACTTGACTTCATTGCGGCTTCAAGTTGCTTTGCCAAGTCCCTTTTGGAAGCACGTACATCATTGATTATCTTGCAAAGGCCTTCAGTTTGCACTTCATCTCCATCGATCTGCTGTTTGAGTTCCCTAATTATCTTGTTTTTATTTATCACCCTCTTCTCTTGGTTAGCGAACTTCTTCTCTTGGTCCTGGAATTTTATCTCTTGGAGCTTCATTGCCTCCTCCTGCTGCTTGATCATTTCTTCCTTCTCCTTGATGAGGGTGCATAGCTCGTCGTTCTTCAACATCTCGAGGAAGGTACCCTTCTCAAGGTCATGGATGTGGCACTCCAAGTCTTGATATTGTGTTCTTCGGCGCTTGGTAGAAGTTCTTTCCTCAAAGGTTAATTCCATGGGAATTCCTTCATCATATCGTCTTCCAAAGAGGCCGCCGCAGTGTCCTTGGAGAGCTTCATGATGAGGTCCGCATAGGCGACCAATGAGTTGCTGCAAGCTAATGCTAAGGGCCTTCTCCTTGGAATCGCTAACAATGTGGATTGCTATGTCTTCCTCTGGATTCTTGCCTCGCTCTTTTCCTGGCTGGATGACCTTGACTCCCCAACAGCCGTCCTTGTGAAGTTTCTTCATTGTGCTCCCCTGGATGGTTGGGAGAGGAAGGTCCAAGCATGTGAGTAGATCCATGAGGCATCCACCAAAGCGAAGGGGCTCGATGTCCGTGACGGTTTCGTAGAGGAAGCTTGTCATCTTTGAGTTTAGAAGAATGGAGCTTAGATACTTAAACAAGTAGAGGAAAGCAGATACTAGAAGTGCGGAAATAATTTAGTAGTCAAACAAGTAAAGCACTGAAGTTAGAGGTGGTTCCAATCCTAGGGTCACGTCCTACAGGCAACGATGTGCTCTGATACCATCTGTAGTAACCTCGGATCTGTAAGGATCCTAAGTCCCTATGATTAACATGCTAGTCCCTGGATCAATAGCTAGAACTCACAGTCGATGAAATATCATGTAAAACACAAAGTCTTTATTACACGAAGAATCCAGAGTATGAAATTATTACAGAAATTGCTTAGCATTACGCTAGCTCAAATAACAGCGGAAACATAAAAGCAGCATGAGTCCATCAACGCCCAGGCTTGTCGAGTGTAGACCCGTGATCCCTACGCACCTTTCAATCTTCGGATTACGCATAAGACGCAGCCAACAAGTTGGGTCAATACTTTGAATGTATTGGCAAATTACACCAAGGAGAGAAAAGACTATCTCTACATGCAAGGCTGGTATAGGCTGTAGAGTTCATTTGCTCAAAGCTAATTTTCTTAAGTAGAGAGAAGAATAGAAGATTGCCCTACTTTGTAAACATTTGCTTGATAAGATAAGGTCGAGCGGCACACGAGGATATTACGCACCAAGTGTCCAAACAACCAAACACTTGGATATTACGCACCAAGCGTCACTTGGATATTACACACCAAGTTTCCCAAATTCCCACCCATTAGCGATATTACGAACGCCATGGGGTTTCAAAACTTTGTTTTAGAAAAGAGAGAGGAAGATCCTTCAGAGGCTCCATCCTTCAGACGCTCATTGTTGTTACATTACGTGAACACGGCTGATCGATCAGATTGCAATACTCTCGAGAGTTTGTGCACTTTACCCACAATCCACGATCAAGCCCTTTTACAGACAAGACCATGGCGAGGCTTTCCCTTAGTAGCCCCTCTACCTTCCGTATCTAACCGTGCCAAGAACCTCCAAATGTTGGTACCCAGGTGAGGTTTCCCACTAAGTACTAGGCCAAGACAGAGCCCATAATGTATTGTGGTTGCACTGGAAGCTTCTGAATTCTGAAACATGGTAGACTTCTTTAATTCCTAGGCGGTCGTCCTCCACCAAAATCACACTCGTTGACCCGACAACCATTCCGCCCAGAAGAAAACTTAGTTTTATTTTGAAGTGGATTTGAGAAGAAAAGTTTGCTCTAGAGAGCCTTTATACTTAGTAAAATTCTTTGTCTTTCGAACCCCCCAACGGTACTTTGTATATATAGCATAGCAAGCAATACTTAGCAAAACAGGGGTAACCTATTAGGATGGGAAATCCTAAGTATAGAGCTACTCATGGCATACTACAAAATCATCGCACTTGCAAAATAATACTAAGGAAAAATTCTACTAGAACATCCTACACATGCATACTACAGAATTTTGAAGATCACATGTATAGAATCAAAACTGGGACAAATTATGAACAAGTGGTGTAACTTGCCTTGATCCGAGCAGCACTCTACATAATAGCACTCCTTAGCGCACTCCGGGCAATCTAACGAATCAAAAACATAGATCTGATCACAACTTGCCCATAACACGAAGGAAATCATGCATGCATGCAACATGGTATTTTATGCAAGGTTGGTCAAATTGATCAAGGTAGCAAGTTTGTGTTGTGATAGTGTAAGGGTGTCACTAGGATTGATTCTCCCAATGGTTTAGATCTAATAGAGTCACTAAACACATCCTAGGATTATAAGTGGATCAAACCATCTAATTAGCCCCAAGCTAGATCTAATGATCCTAAGCAAGGTTTCATAATTTTGTCTAGTAGGCATCATGGAAACAAGGTCATTGCAGCAAGAATCAAATAAAACAGAATTTTAATTAATTTCCTATAGGACAAAACACCCTAATCTAATGATCAAAATATACACCTAAAACTTTACTGTGAACCTGGGATATTATTGCAGATTTGGGTTCTAGTCAAAATTAGGAATCCAACGGTATATTATAAGCTAAGTTTGGCAAAAAATTCAATTTTATATGAATTTCGCAAGTTTTACTTCAAATCTGCAAACAGATCTAAAAGAGCTTGCCAAGTGGCAGCTTCTGATTGGCTCCAGATGGGTGACGCGGCGCTGGCGTGTGCGTGCTGACGCGCACGGCCACGTGGCACGCTGCTACTTGCCGATACCCCTTCGATACTCATCTAATCCTACGCGTTCAATCCCAATCCGACGGTCAGGAGGGCGGCGGCGACTTACAAACGTGTGATGGCGGCGCGGGGCGGCGGTGGCGTCGGTGGTCGACGGTGGCGGCGCTCCGGCGAGTCCCTGGAACCGTGGCGAGGTCGGCGAGGTTCGCCTGGCTCTCGCGGTCACGTTCGCGTCCTCGTCGTCTCCCCTTGCTTCCTCGGCTGTCAGCAGCGTCCCGCTGATCTCCTTCGTCTCCGGCGGCGCTCCGTTGAGCAATCGCGGGCGAGTTCCTGCGAGGGAGAAGGGGAGGAACACACGGCTGGAATCAGTGGTGGATGGGGAATCTCTGGTGGGAGGAAGGAGCGAGGGAGAAGGCTTCGAACCGACTCGGCGAGGTTGACCCGACAAGGCGGTGCGATTCGTCATTGCTAGGGTTCGTGCAAGGAAGAAATCGAGCGGGGGGGACGCGAGAGTGGCGGGGTTTAAATAGGCTGGAGCCTTGGCGTCGGGGGCACGGACTCGTCCCCGTGCCGGTCGGAGTCCGACCTCCTCATGGCGGCGCGCGGGTTCCGTGGGGAGGAAGATGATGACAGGTGGGCCAGGGCGGTCAGCGGGTGCGGTAGGTGGCGACGGTGCGAGTGGGCCGGTGGCGGGCTGCGGAGGTTGGCGCTGCCGCTGGGTGGCATGGCCGCGGCGCGGCCCAGCTAGGTCTGCCTCTGTTTATTTTTTTTTCTTTTATGTTTTTCTCAATTTCTGGTTTGATAAAACTCACATAACCTTTGCAAAACAAGTCCAAAAATGTTGAAACTTGTTTCCAAATTTTTGTAAAAATAAGGTGGTCAATATAGGACCATAGTTTAGTGTTTTACAAGGTTTTTAGAAAGGTCAAAACTTGACCTCTACAATAAAGCTTACATAAGGCAACCTCTATTAGGGTTTTCTAGGTTTAGGTGTTTAGGATTTTTATTTCAACTTTTAATTGTAGGATGCAAATGATGCAAGGATGATGCATGACACTAATAACATCCAAACACAGAATCTGGGATGTTACAACCAAAACCACACATGGGGCCCCACATGCTATTTCAATCTCCCCCATTTTGGTAATTGCTGACAATCCCTTTGAGAGGGTCTATATAAGAAATAAAATGTTAGCACCAATATCAAATACTACACAAGTATGTGATATAGGTACAACCACAATATATAGAGAAAACTCCCCCACAATTTATGCATGTGTGATGAACTTAAATTTCATCGCATATATTGACAACCATTACCATTGGTGGAGTTTTCTCTATATATTCCACATGATAAGCAACAACAAATATGCAAGAGCATGAAAGGAATGCTTAAAAATGTGGCATCCCGCAAAACCACTACCAGAAAATCGCGTTGAATTTGTGCATTGCATCGTCATCATCATGCATTGTTTGCTAAAAATATGTTTGCAAAGCCCGCTTTTGTTTTCAAAAAACGCCCCGACCTTCATTCGAACGCCAAACCCCGGTTGTTCCGGATATTTTGTTTGTCAAAAACTAGTTACAAAAGATAATAGAAAATAAATAAAGTATTAAATTATTTTCAGTAGGGGCAGTCGAACGGGCCGTCCCGACCCGAACGACCACCCCCAGTTTATAAAACGGCCAACCTGCCTACCCTACCTAAATCCTTTTTCCACCTAAAACTCTACCCACCCCTTCCAGCCACATCACCCCAACCTATCCTAGCACGACACCTCACCACACCCCTCACCCCCCACCAACCGTGGGCTGCCACGTGGCAGCATCTCTCTCTCTCACCTCACTCCTCTCACCCATCCCCACACACACACTCACGCACGCAGCCCCAGCCCACTCAACTCACCCCCTCTGTCCCGTGGGACCCCTCCCCACACACCTGGCCCCACCCACATCCCCACCTACCGCTCACTGTTCCTCTTCCCAACCCCTCCCCACCGCGCGCTCACGCACACGCGCCCGCGAGCCGCGCCTCACCTCGCCTCCACCGCGCCCCGCCATCCCCCGACCCCGCGACCCCCTCTGCAGCTCCCCGCCCCCTCCGGCACCACCCTTCCCCGCCGCCTCGCCAGATCCCCACATCGCCGCCCGCCTCCTCCCCGCCCCACCAACCGCTCCGGCCTCACACCTCTGCCTCCCGCCGCCAAGGCCACATGGCCTCTCCGCCAGCCTTGTCCCGCGCCTCCTTCCCGAGCCCCAGCCCGTGCTCCTCTCCGCGTGCTCCGCCTGCCCGAAGCTTGCGTCCGGGCGCCGCGTTCCTCTCGCTTCCACGCAGCCACCGCCACCAGCCCGCTCCTCCGGCCACCACCATCTCCGCCTCGCCCATCCCAGGCCCCAGCTGCTCCCGCCTCCGGCCGCTGCAAGCCTGCCTTCGCCCAGGCGCGCCGCCCGCCTCGCCTGCCTCCCGGCTGCGCGCCCGCCGACGCCGCCGCCGCCTGCCCGTGCTCGCCAGCCGCCGCGCCTGCGCGTTGCCGCCTGCCCAACGCGGCTCCACTCCTCCGACGACCCTGCCACGAACGCCGCCTCGTCCCAGCTACCTCCTCGAGCACAAGCCCGCGGCCTCCCAGCATCGAAGCGGGCGCCCTTCTGTCCGTTGCAGCTGCGTGCTCGTCCTCGCCCTGTGCCTGTGGTCATCGTTCGGCCGTGCTCTGGTTGCTGTTGGAGCACGCTGGTTCCAAGTCAATCTTCAGAGATGCTAGAGTAGTAGAATTGGTGTGGTGGCGTTGGTGAAGCTACGAAAGGCATGCGTCAAGATGTTTCGAAGGCCGCGAGGACAGTCGGCACGGACCAAAGACGCCAAGACCCTGACACGACAAGAACTCCTTCCCGCACCGATGCCCGAGGATCACCCCAAGGTCTTCTACACGGAACAACAAGACCGCCACACCGACGCCATGTTCTCCCTCCCAAACCCGATGACCGCCATGATCTTCGCCGGACGCGAAACCCGAACCCGGAGACCCGAACCTGAGATCATCGCCATACGGTTAGTCAAGGATCCCACATGGATGCGACAAGTGCTTCACGAGCGACAAGACCGCGGATGCGGCAGGACCCCAGACGCAAAGATCGCCACGAGACCGACAAGCGCTTCACCGAAGACAAGATCGACCCGAGGGACCCGACAAGATCGACACGACAAGAACGACATCGGCACGGAATAGTCCGAGACGCCCCGACACCGACCCAAGTTCTGCTCCCCGGACATCGAGACCCCGATGCGACAAGATCTGCCCCGTTACCGAGAACGCCCCCGGAGTCCGAGAACGATCCCGCCAAGGCGTCGAACCACGAACCTGGACCGACCCGAACCGGAACCCTATCAAGATCACCGAACCCTAAATGTGAACCCCTTCCCGGAACCCTATTTTTTATAACATAATACAACTTGTCGCATATTAAATTGTCATACTTGCATGCATAATCATGTGGTTTGGGGGCCTTATGCCGATTCACCGAATAATCAAATATGGGGCCCATATGCGGGTAAATCTAGTCTCATATCGGCCTCATTTAGACTTGTGTAGCGAACCGGTGCTATCTTTTGTCTTGCTAATACAACATTTAATTTATGGGAGCTAAATAACTTGAACCATCTAATTAATTGTCGGGACCCGGTTCCGCTTAATCGACCTAATTGCATTGCACCTTTGCCATGTCATGCATCATGCATGCATCATGCCGATCTTCTGCCGTGTATTAAATATTGCATCCGGTGTTTCTGCTAGTGTTTTGCTTCTTCGCGGATAAGGCCGTTGAGTTGATGTGAGCTTCGCCCCGATCTTCGGATGAAAACCTTCGACAATGTTTTCAGGCGAGCATCTCCCCCTTTCTACCTATCTTACTTTATAGTATTTTATTTCCCTCCTGTTGATCTATTGCTATCCGTATTGCGATGCTCTAGTTTTCGTACCCGCGATATCCCTTGCAGCCGTATATTGCCTTGGACACATCCTATTACCTGTTGTTTGGTAGATAGTTGGACTTGCGCGTCATAGTTGCTTGCCCAAGTGTTGATGTGTGTCGTCATATGCCACAGTTGTTGATGTATTGCCGCATGATGATGTTGGAGATGATGCTAGTTTTACTTATCGCACCCTTTAATTTCTGTTTAACAACTAAAATTGAAATAAGCAGAGGCATCGGTGGGTGATAGATAATATTTGGTTTCCGAACGCCCACTTGTGTCCCGTAAGACCCCGAGTACTTGATACATTCCTTGATTTTTTGCGCTATCCACATCCGGGAGGTATATGGGACCCCCGAGCGAGCTTGATTCATTCTTATTTCTTGGGGCCACAAACTAGTTTGAGGTTTTATTTACGATCTGTACTTATGCCATGCTTTACTGCTTTATTTTATTTACGATTGCGAGGTACTGCATCTTTGTTAGGATCGGGACACGATTCCGCGGTGTCGACAAGCCCGTTGGGGTTCCCGATGTTCACCCAGATTACCCAGACCTTGAGGCCGTCTCGAGCTTGTCTACTCCGTTGGATTCTACTTAAGGGTGGCCTGAAATATTTCGAATCTGTGATTGTTCAATCGTGAAAGCCTCGTTCGTTGGTTTTGATTTGGTTTTCCGAGGTTGATCGAGTGTGTGTTGCTATTGGTGCACCCGGCGGGTAAAACTTTCTGAAGCCGTGTCCATGGATATGGACGACTTGGAGCAGTTTCTTGATCATAGACAAGCATAACTAAAGTTTACCGCTATAAATTTGACTTATAATGACTAGTAATCAGCTTCACTATAATGGAATGGCTAATTAATACTGCCCACAATTGCTTGTTTGGTTGTCGCTGCGACAATTGTATCGACTAGTAAGTATTGCAACTTCTAGCGAAATGGCTGAATAAAAGTACCAACAAGCTGCTGGGTTTTGGGTTTATCTCATGCTATCTCAGTCGATTAGTAATTGTTGCAACTTCAACGGAATGATTAAATAAAAGTGCCCAGCTTACTTTATCGGGACGATTATCTAAATCGACTAGTAAAGTGCCACCACTATAACTGAATAAATAAAAGCTGCCAATGTGTGAGTTCCTCGATTGACTTCCTCGTTTGGGTCTCGAGGGGAAACACGGAGATGGGTTTGTTTGGTGACAGCCGAGTTGGATCCGGATAGGTCATTCTCACCTCTCTCGATAACCGCCAGTTATATCGAGTCTCTATAGGTTGTTCACAGGTGCTGCCGCTCGATCCACCATACCTATGTAGGCGAGGACCGAATTCTAGCCTCGCTGTCTTGGCCTCGATCGACGCTCCTTCTTTGTTTTCTGCTTTGCCCTTTGTCGGCACCCTTTGTTAAGCAGGTTTTGAGATCGGCGTCGTTAGCGGTTACCCTTCCGGCTTGGCACAGGGGGTTATGGACGCCATTGGTTATTCTTGTGGCTCTTAGCCCCATTTGCATCTTGTCCGTGGCGGACGCTCTATCGCTTTCAAGGTGATTTGGATCTTTGCACGATATCTCGTATTCTTGACTCTTTGAGTCATTATATATATATCTGCTACGTGGGTCCCATCGAGGACTGTGTAATGTTATTACTGCTTTTCCACCGCATGAAAGTGCTGGGCACCTTTGAATCGTTTCTATGCGGGTTTGGTGAATTTTGCCCGAACTTGCATAGGTCCGATTCTGAGGGTGTTACAGAGTGGTATCAGAGCTCAGCAGTTGCGATACCCCACAAGTCCAGCCTGTAGGATAACCTAGCTAACGGCCGAAGTAGCATGTCAAAACTATTTTTGAAAACCGGTTGGATAGTTCTAATTAGGTCTGATTTTACTCCTTACCCCTCTGCTATTCCCCTCTTATCTCGACGCGTTTTGAATCCGCTCTCTTCTCTCTCTTCGAGTCCAGGATTTCTCGTGGTTGGGTTTCCGTCGTACCTTTAGGGCTTCGCTTTCTTCCTTTTGTAACGAAGGTGCTACGATCATCAATCTGCAACTTGTTTGTTGTACCTTCATCCGATCTTTTGCTCTTGAGATCTTAATCCATATGTGTTCCTTGCTGGATATCAGTGTCGTTGAAAAACATCTGAGAAGGACAAGCTTTGGTGAAGTTGGAGTCGACCCTGAGCATGTGTTGTTCATGCCAATGGAACCATTGCGGAACCTAATCAGTGTGTCTTTCATACGATTTCTGCTGGCATCATATCTTTGTTCCGGATACCGCCTATGAAGATCTTCCGTCTAATTCCGAGAGTTGGTTGCTTAATCCGCCTATTCGTGTGCAGAGTAATGGTTTGAGTGCGGGATGGATTAGCTACCCTACCACTGCTCTTATCATTCGCTCTTGTACGTCGAGGCAGTGGATCCAGCAATTGACTCCGCCCACGGAAGTTAGGGGTGGCTTTATTGCGATACCTCTACCTTCGACCTTTTGTTTCCGGAGTGCTCCCTCGACGTTCAGGAACAACGACCCTTTGTTGGTGGTGTCGCCGATTCCCAGATGAAGAAGGAACCCTCGTTAGTGGTGTCGCGAGGATCTACACGAAGCGAGAAGACAGAGAACGCCGACCTTCCTTCCGGTACCATGAGGCGGATCTCGAGGGCGAGATCCATTGTTAGTGGTGTCGAATTGTGGCATCCCGCAAAACCACTACCAGAAAATCGCGTTGAATTTGTGCATTGCATCGTCATCATCATGCATTGTTTGCTAAAAATATGTTTGCAAAGCCCGCTTTCGTTTTCAAAAACGCCCCGACCTTCATTCGAACGCCAAACCCCGGTTGTTCCGGATATTTTGTTTGTCAAAAACTAGTTACAAAAGATAATAGAAAATAAATAAAGTATTAAATTATTTTCAGTAGGGGCAGTCGAACGGGCCGTCCCGACCCGAACGACCACCCCCAGTTTATAAAACGGCCAACCTGCCTACCCTACCTAAATCCTTTTTCCACCTAAAACTCTACCCACCCCTCCCAGCCACATCACCCCAACCTATCCTAGCACGACACCTCACCACACCCCTCACCCCCACCAACCGTGGGCTGCCACGTGGCAGCATCTCTCTCTCTCACCTCACTCCTCTCACCCACCCCACACACACTCACGCACGCAGCCCCAGCCCACTCAACTCACCCCTCATCCCGTGGGACCCTCCCCACACTGCCCCACCCACATCCCCACCTACGCACTGTTCCTCTTCCCAACCTCCCCACCACTCACACGCACGCGCCATGAGCCTCCACTCGCCTCCACCGCGCCCCGCCATCCCCCGACCCCGCGACCCCCTCTGCAGCTCCCCGCCCCAAGCACCACCCTTCCCCGCCGCCTCGCCGATCCCCACATCGCCCGCCTCTCCTCCGCCCCACCAACCGCTCCGCCTCGCCACTGCCTCCCGCCATGCGCGCCTGGCCAGCGCCGTCGCGCCTCCTTCCCGAGCCCCAGCTGCTCCTCTCCATGCCGCGTGCTCCGCCCGCCCGAGCTTGCGTCCGGCGCGCGTTACCTCCTCTGCTTCGACGCAGCCACCGCCACCAGCCCGCCTCCGGCCACCACCATCTCCGCCTCGCCCCATCCTAGGCCCTTGAGCTCGCCAGCAAGCCTGCCCCGCCGCGCGCCGGCTTCGCCTCGGCCTCGGCCTGCCCCCGCCTGCGCCCGCGACGGCCGCTGCCCTGCCACGCGCTGCGCGCGTTGCCGCCCCAACGCTGGCTCCACTCCTCCGACGACCGCCCGAACGTCGCCCTCGTCTGTCCCAGCTACCTCCTCGAGCACAAGCCCGCGGCCTCCCAGCATCGAAGCGGGCGCCCTTCTGTCCGTTGCAGCTGCGTGCTCGTCCTCGCCCTGTGCCTGTGGTCATCGTTCGGCCGTGCTCACGTTCTTTGTTGGAGCACGCTGGTTCCAAGTCAATCTTCAGAGATGCTAGAGTAGTAGAATTGGTGTGGTGGCGTTGGTGAAGCTACGAAAGGCATGCGTCAAGATGTTTCGAAGGCCGCGAGGACAGTCGGCACGGACCAAAGACGCCAAGACCCTGACACGACAAGAACTCCTTCCGCACCGATGCGAGGATCACCCCAAGGTCTTCTACACGGAACAACAAGACCGCCACACCGACGCCATGTTCTCCCTCCCAAACCCGATGACCGCCATGATCTTCGCCCCGGACGCCGAAACCCCGAACCCCGGAGACCCGAACCTGAGATCATCGCCACAGTCAAGGATCCCACATGGATCGACAAGTGCTTCACCGAACGACAAGACCGCGGATGCGGCAGGACCGTCCCAGGACGCAAAGATCGCCACGAGACCGACAAGCGCTTCACCCCGAAGACAAGATCGACCCCGAGGGACCCGACAAGATCGACACGACGACAAGAACGACATCGGCACGGAATAGTCCGAGACGCCCCGACACCGACCCAAGTTCTGCTCCCCGGACATCGAGACCCCGATGCGACAAGATCTGCCCCGTTACCGAGAACGCCCCCGGAGTCCGAGAACGATCCCGCCAAGGCCGTCGAACCCTGAACCCTGGACCCCGACCCCGAACCCCGGAACCCTATCAAGATCACCGAACCCTAAATGTGAACCCTTCCGGAACCCTATTTTTTATAACATAATACAACTTGTCGCATATTAAATTGTCATACTTGCATGCATAATCATGTGGTTTGGGGGCCTTATGCCGATTCACCGAATAATCAAATATGGGGCCCATATGCGGGTAAATCTAGTCTCATATCGGCCTCATTTAAACTTGTGTAGCGAACCCGGTGCTATCTTTTGTCTTGCTAATACAACATTTAATTTGCGGGGGAGCTAAATAACTTGAACCATCTAATTAATTGTCGGGACCCCGGTTCCGCTTAATCTGACCTAATTGCATTGCACCTTTGCCATGTCATGCATCATACATGCATCATGCCGATCTTCCGCCGTGTATTAAATAGTGCATCCGGTGTTTCTTCTAGTGTTTTGCTTCTTCGCGGATAAGGCCGTTGAGTTGATGTGAGCTTCGCCCCGATCTTCGGGGAAAACCTTCGACAATGTTTTCAGGCGAGCATCTCCCCCTTTCTACCTATCTTACTTTATAGTATTTTATTTCCCTCCTGTTGATCTATTGCTATCCGTATTGCGATGCTCTAGTTTTCGTACCCGCGATATCCCTTGCAGCCGTATATTGCCTTGGACACATCCTATTACCTGTTGTTTGGTAGATAGTTGGACTTGCGCGTCATAGTTGCTTGCCCAAGTGTTGATGTGTGTCGTCATATGCCACAGTTGCTGATGTATTGCCGCATGATGATGTTGGAGATGATGCTAGTTTTACTTATCGCACCCTTTAATTTCTGTTTAACAACTAAAATTGAATTAAGCAGAGGCATCGGTGGGTGATAGATAATATTTGGTTTCCGAACGCCCACTTGTGTCCCGTAAGACCCCGAGTACTTGATACCTGTTCCTTGATTTTGCGCGCTATCCACATCCGGGAGGTATATGGGACCCCCCTGAGCCAGAGCTTGATTCATTCTTATTTCTTGGGGCCACAAACTAGTTTGAGGTTTTATTTACGATCCTGTACTTATGCCATGCTTTACTGCTTTATTTACGATTGTGCGAGGGGCACACTGCATCTTGTTAGGATCGGGACACGATTCCGCGGTGTCGACAAGCCCCGTTTGGGGTTCCCAGTCGTTCACAGCCGTATTACCCAGCACCTTGAGGCCGTCTCGGAGCTTGTCTACTCCGTTGCGGATTCTACTTAAGGGGTGGCCCCCTGAAATATTTCTGAATCCTGTGATTGTTCAGTCATGAAAGCCTCGTTGGGTTTTGATTTGGTTTTTCCGAGGTTGATCGAGTGTGTGTTGCTATTGGTGCACCCCGGCCGGGTAAAACTTTCTGAAAGCCGTGTCCGCGGATATGGACGACTTGGAGCACAGTTTCTTGATCATAGACAAGCATAACTAAAGTTTACCGCTATAAATTTGACTTATAATGACTAGTAATCAGCTTCACTATAATGGAATGGCTAATTAATACTGCCCACAATTGCTTGTTTGGTTGTCGCCATGATAATTGTATCGACTAGTAAGTATTGCAACTAGCGAAATGGCTGAATAAAAGTACCAACAACTGCTGGGTTTTGGGTTTATCTCATGCTATCTCAGTCGATTAGTAATTGTTGCAACTACAACGGAATGATTAAATAAAAGTGCCCACTGCTTACTTTATCAGGACGATTATCTAAATCTGACTAGTAAAGTGCCACCACTATAACTGAATAAATAAAACTGCCAACTGTGAGTTCCTCGTCGACTTCCTCGTTTGGGTCTCGAGGGGAAACACCAGATGGGTTTGTTTGGTGACAGCTTGAGTTGGATCCGGATAGGTCATTCTCACCCTCTCTCGATAACCGCCTTATATCGAGTCTCTATAGGTTGTTCAAGATGCCGCTGCCGCTCAGTCCACCATACCTATGTAGGCGAGGACCGCCGAATTCTAGCCTCGCCGTGTACTGGCCTCAGTACTGACGCTCCTTCTTTGTTTTCTGCTTTGCCCTTTGTCGGCACCCCTTTTGTTAAGCAGGTTTCGAGATCGACGTCGTTAGCAGGGTTACCCTTCCGGCTTGGCCTGGGCAGGGTTATGGACGCCATTGGTTATTCTTCAGGGCTCTTAGCCCCATTTGCATCTTGTCCGTAGCCGGACGCTCTATCGTTTTCAAGGTGATTTGGATCTTTGCACCGTATATCTGTATTCTTGACTCTTTGAGTCGCTGTTATATATATATCTGTTCTGTGGGTCCCATCGAGGACTGTTGTGTAATGTTATTACTTCGTTTTCCACCCGCACGAAAGTGCCTGGTGGGCACCTTTGAATCGTTTCTATGCGGGTTTGGTGAATTTTGCCCGAACTTGCATAGGTCCGATTCTGAGGGTGTTACAAAAAACAAACTCAATGCATAAACCAACTTCTCATAAACCCTCTAAAACTTGTCCCCCATTGGCATCGACTGCCAAAATGGGTGAAGAGTTCTAGAAGGCCAATATAGTGAAAATTCCTCTAAAGGTATGCATTTGCACATATCCAATGATTAATACTTGGCAGGAAGTAGAACTGTATTGAGGATCCAAAGATTACAAAAGAAATAAAATGAAAGAAGCATCAACAAATGATGCAAGCAATCATAAGACCTGGAAAAAACAATTGAATACATCACGATATTATGATAAGATCAAATGAGTGCTTAAATTAAATAGAGAAGCTTCATAAGATTTGTGCATAAATTATAATAGTTGCATTTTAACACAACATGCACAAATATGGAATCCTCACTCCCCCATAAACATTTAAGACACAATAAGGTAAGCAAGAAGGCAAATGGGTATTCTTAAATGAATTAAAAGAGCTCCCCAAAGACTATGCACCAATTATAATAATTGCATTTGGAAATAAAGTGCACGCTATGAGATAAAATACACCCGAACTACCAAGTTCATACTCATAATGTATGGAGTGGACATAGCTGGACTCAGCTTTTATGAGATAAGATAGGACACCCGGGCTACCAAACACACCCTAAGTTATTAGGGATCAGATATGTGGCGCTAAGTTTAGATGACTAAATATAGGATTTTAAACTTTAGTCCGGCCGAAAGTCCTCTAAAATAAAGGGGATCTGTTAGAGTTGCTCTTAGCTCCGAACTATGAGGGAAAAAATCGTAGAAAAAGGCAGACGGAAAAGCTAGACAATTAGTACGGGTAGACTAGCTGAATATCTGTGAGTTTCTACGGTTTTTTCAGTTTTTTCTATCAGGGATCCTATTTTTTGCTATCTAGGGTGTACCTATAGTTTTCAGAGAAATTATATGGAGGATTTCATCTAGCTATTCCAGTCATCTGATATACTATTTGTTAAGCTAAAAATGATTATTTATAAAGCTAGAACGAAATTAGAAGAGCATTTTGATGAAGTAGGTCAATCCTCATTGGTGAACTGAACCCCTAGTAGGATTAGATGCAACACCTGCATTCTTATTTCGTCCTAGTATTACGAACCGCTACGTCTAGAAAAGAAAATTCGTGTACATGAGCAATAAAAGTATCTTGATTTTATTAAGTCAAAGCAACGCAAGGTATTATGCCAAATTCTTAAAGATCTTAAACATATGTAAACTTGATGAGCAAATCTTAATTTTATATTATGTTTAGAGTTTCAGAGTGTTGCCCCAAAAATCTGCCGCGCAACACTAGAATAACCATCGTACTAGAGCTTAGTTGAAGAGAGAACGAACGGAACAGAACATACGTAAAAACTGTATTTGTGAATAGATCAATTGTCTTCTTCGCAATCGGGCCGTGGCCTATTTAAGGCACGCAGGACTTGGCGTATAGGGCAGAGCTCACATATACGTACGAGGATAGAACTCTAAGCCTAAACAAATCAGGCCTCTTTCCGTGATTCGGCCACCTCCTACAAATCAATGCTTACCAAATACAACTTGCTAATTTGTAGTATCACGTAGCATCTCCAAAGGCATACTCAGATATAAAAACTACAACGGCCCACCGGGAAAAATACTACCGTATCCGGCCATAACATTCGATCTAATATCTGAAACCAGTTAGAAGGCTCATCTCTAGCAATAGCGAATGCCCTAGCTCAACTTATTCAACATTTCTTGAATCTTACCAGGATTTGTCTTCGGTGGTCCATGCAAAATATTTAGGTTGACATCCGAATAATCCCAGAACCTGTCTTTGGTATCATTGTTGCATCTCAAAACCTCCTGGCTGTAGCTAAAAACATGTCCTCGGTCCGCGCAAAACATCTTTCTGCAACACTTAAATAATTCGTCAACGGAAGGTTAGCTTGATCATCAATTAATTTGGCCTATAATTCTACTAGCCAAATTATGCACTTAACACATGCCCCCTGTTTTTGGTACAATTATATTTATCAAAAACACTATACCAGTATCTTAGGACGATATCGACCTCATCGGCCATATAATTGCTTAGGACGACGTCCAAAGAACACATCAGCCAAATTTTCTTAGGGCGATATCTCAAATAACATATCGGCCATACATCTTCTTAGGACGATAGTCCAACAAATGTATCGGTCATGGCATCATTAAGCCTCCTGCCACATGCTAGGATAATACTTTTTCAAGTATTTTCTATTGAGAGCCTTTGGCAACTTCACTCCCTGCAAAGATTGCACAAAATATGAACTTCCAGGAACAATCTCCACAACAGTATATGGTCCTTCCCAACTCGGCGACCATTTGCCGAATTTTCTATCTCTAGTTCCAAAAGGTAAAATCGTTTTTCACACTAAGTCTCCTATTTGAAACGATTTTTCCTTTACCCTTTTATTATAAGCCTTTGCTACTCTTAATTTTTCTTTTTCAATCTCTCGCAAGGCTTTTAATCTCTCTTCTGGAACATCGTCTATTCTATCCATCATCAAATTATTATAATCTACAGCCGACAAATGTCACATCCCAAATTTTAGATTTGGTCTTGCATATCATTCATATCATTGCATCATCTCTTTCCTTGCAAAACCGTCGAGTGGAAAGGTTCGGCGAAACGCTATTTGCAAAACCCTATTTTGTTTCACTACGAGATTCCTGCGGGAAGTTTTAGTAGGACTTGCGACAACCACCCCTGTAGGTTCGAGGTTTCGCTCAAACCTTGACGCTAGGTTGTTCCCCTCGACGATACAAACCCGTAGGCGCGAGAATCGCTCCAATCGGAGTTCGTATGCAAAAGCCTCGGACGTTTTAGTAAACCGCCGGAAAACGGTCCGAAAATCCGGACCGATTTCCGAGTTCTAGTGCAATTCTGGACCGATTCTATTTAGGATTTCCGCGCGCAGGGCCACTTAAAGGACCCACCTGGTCTCGGTTTCCGCGTCCAACACCCTGCCCCCGACCCCGCCGCCTTCCGCCCGCCTCGATCGCACTGCCCTCGGGATCCGCGAGCCGCCGCCGTCGCCGCCCCGCCGCCGAGCCCGCCGCCGCGCCACTCCGCCACTCGCCGACCCGCCGCCGCCGAGGTGAGCCGCGCCGCCACGCTCTGTCGCCGCTGCGCCACGCGCGCCATCATGGCCACCGCCGCCGCCGCCGCGCCGCCCGCGCGCCGCCGCGCCGCTGCGCGTGCCGCTTCGTTTGGCGTGCTTGCATGCACACGCGCGCGCGCGCCGCGTTGCGTTATTGCATGCACGCCTACGTCTGGCAGCGCGCGTTGATTTTCTTGACCCGTTCGTTGACGTGTACGTCCGTGCAGGAAGAACCACGTCGCCGGATTTGATCGTCGCCACCGTCCGGAACTCGCCGCATCTTCCGGAGTCCGTTTCGCCGTCCGTTTCCGGTAAGACAGCAGCCACCGTCAGATCTCAGATCAGCGGCCCAGATCGTTAGTTGACCGGTCAGACTCAGGCGTTGACTAGTCAGACGCCCAGTCAGCAGACGCTTTGACCAGTCAACAGACACAATTGACTGGTCAATTCCGTTAATCCTTTTAGTTGGCAGATTTCGGTAGAATCTTGTAAATTGCGTAAAAATTAAACCGCTTGGCCAAAAATTGCAAATAAAATATGTACGGTTTCAGTGAGTCGCGTAGAATCTCGCTGTACCTTTGGTTCAGGCTTTTACTGCAAGGTTTAGTACAGTTTAATCAAACTAGTTAATGGCCTTTTCGGAGTAATAAATTCGTAGAAAAAGATCCGTAGCTCCAAAAATCGCGTATGATATGTCCCTGGATTCAGTGGAACGAGGGGAATCTCATCGTGAATTAAAAAGGTAGGCTTACAGTAAAAACTTCTGCAGAAACTGTCTATTGGCTTTCTGCAGTGTTTTAATTACTCGGGGAGTTTTATAATTCCTTTTCGAGTAATTCCAATTGGTACTGTTTCTAGATGCTTTGCGGTAGAATTTTCCCAAGATTTTACGAACAGTATTCTACCGGTAGTGAATTATTTAAGTTCTAACTCTAGTTTGGAGCATTGCTTTTGTCTAATAGTTTTCCTTGCGCTAAAACTATTTTCCATGCATGCAATCGGTAGTGTTATGTTACAGGATGTTGTGGTGCAGCTGTAGCACCAATTCACTTGTCGTTCATGCACTCATGCATCATCTTTGTTGCATATGCTTGTGCATTGTTTGTTTATGATTGCAATTGTATCGTGTAGATTGTGTTGAGTGCAACGCTTGCTCCTGTGAGGATTGTGCTCCCGACCGCTACAACCAAGGCAAATAGATGCTACTTTGTTCATGATATCATCCTACTATTTTCTATGCATTGTCGTGTATTTTGTAGATGCATGTGTAGGATGATACTATCGCTATGCTATGTCCTATTATGTGGTAGGACCCTCTTCGTAGATGAACCACCGTTGGTAGATGTGCTTAGCCATGCTTTGTTGAATGAGGGCTGGGTTACATCAATGATACTTGTTTTCTCAAAGTATTGGTTTGTGAAAACTAAAAACAACTTAATCAATGAACCCCCTGGGTGTGATGGTATTGATAATTTTTTTGGTGGTTTCATTGCGGAAAGGCACCCAGGTATCAAGAGAGAATGATTGGCTTCTTTATTGTGTAGCTTACGTGTACAACCATGTGCCAATAATAAAATGGGCGGTTGGTTGGACTTAGTAGGTTGTGGTAACTCGAACCCGCGTATCTAGAGATGTAGAATTTTGGTAGGTTGGACCGGTGCGCGTCGGGATTGAGGAGCTACTTTCCGAACAGTCTCTTCTTGGCCTTCTCCCTATCATCACCCAAAATGAGAGTGATGGTACGAGCTGGGCTGGCCAAGTCACATGGGTAAAGTGTACTAACCTCTGCAGAGTGTATAATCTAATCGATTAGCCGTGTCCCCGGTTATGAACAACTGAGTTGCTAGATATTGATTCGATGACATGTTTCTCGCTCACTCTAATTTCATAATTGTTTTAATCTTGTTGGGTTAACTTAATTGGGATCTTTTCAAAGAATCAAAAACTGTTTATGAAAGTAGGACAAATGTATTTGCAAATGCAAGCCAGACACAGCTCCACTTGCCAAATATGCATGTAGATGTTAGTACTATTGTCTCCATTACTAGCTCTACTTGCCATACATTCCATGTATTGACCCTTCGGGGCTGCTACGTTTCATGTTGCAGGTTATTCCGATTCTGATTGATCGTTATAGGCCACGGTACTCCACTCGGCACTTGTTCACTTGTGGGCAATTTGAAGAATGGAGGATTTACATGTTTATGTTGCTACCTGAATAATTTGAGCTAGCTTTATGCTAAGCTTTTATTGTAATAATGGTACTCTGGATCTTTGTAGTTCATGATACACGGTTATTTTGCTATGTTATCTATCTTACTCTATTGTGGGCCAATGAACCGATCCAGGGATTGGCATGTCACATAGAGGCCACGGTCTTTTCAGAACCAGGGTGTTACAGGATGGTATCAGAGCCCGTGTGTCGACTGTAGGATCGTGACCTAGGATTGGATTAGGAAGCCATAGAATTATTAAGCCTATATTAACTATGTCTTTCCTCTTATGTCTTTCACCCTCGTAAATTCTTACCATATGCTATTCTCACACTTTCCTCTTTTACTTGATAGATGGGAGACGTCAGGACTGAGTATGTCACCATGGAGTCACCAAGACCCTTTGCAAGGCACTTAGCTCAGCTCTCTCAGTCATTGGGATTGCCACTGCCTATGTTCAAGGGAAGAAGGTTGTAAACCTATGGATATGGAGAGGATGCATGGGAGATCACTACCTTCATATTAAGAGATGCCGCCTTGCCAAACCCCGCGCACTTGGTATACACCAAGACATACTGCAACTGGGGACTTGGAATCAACTTGGCCGTACATGAAGCCCTGTCTCGCCAGTGCCATTATGTCCGACACCTACTGCCTGCAGATTCACCCTACCGTGACTATGGGAGGCGTGATGAAGATGGGAACATTGTGATTACCCCGGGCGACAGGAACAACATGCCACCTCGTCGGAGGCACATAGAGGACATGGAAAGGGAGAATGGAGCTCTAGCAGAGAAGGTGAGGATGATAAAGGAGATTGCAGATTTTACTAGCAATGGAATGGTGGTCCAAGGACAGGAGATAGACACTTTGCATGAAGCTGTGGGAGTTCGGGAGAATGCCCTGATAGCCAGAGATGCAACCATAGCACATATTCATGGCACTGTGCAAGAGAATACTCAGAACATACAACAGTTGCAAGGGACCGTCTAGGAAAGGGACCAAACCATTGAAGCTATGACAGCCCAGATTGCCGCTCTCCAAGCACAGCTGAATCCACCCTCTGATGATGATAATGGAGATGATGGCAACAATGGGGATGATGATGACAGTGGAGACGATGATGATGATGAGGACGAGGATGATGATGATGGAGACGATGATGGTGGAGGAGATGAAGTCGCTGTCACCGGTGAGGATGAAGAAGAAGAGGAGGATCCAGAAGAGGTGGAGTTTGAAGTCTTAAGTGATGGTTCAGGAGAGGTATACACTCCGCCGCCATGGTTGTACCACGAGCCGAAGCGCCAACGCATGACCGCAAGGACCTACCTCAATCTCTTCAAGAAGTAGATAGAAGTCCACCAATTAGTCCATGTTAGGCAAAATCGTTAGGATTAGTCTCGATCGTTGTGAAGCTTAGTTAGTGCTAGTTTAAGAGTTTTTAGTTGCTTATTTGTGTACTCCAATATCCCAGGAATTATTTTTTCGAATTTTATGAAAGAGTTATGGCAATTTGGTTATCATCTGTGTTATTTTCGCTGCAGTTTTTCTGCTGATACAGCAGTACTGCGCGATTTTTCATATTTTTTTGGTAACTCGGAAAAATCTGAAACAAATTGTTCTGATGCGAAACTCTCTATGATATATGCACAAAAATTGGCTTAATTTTCTGACGAGTTTAAGTCAGGAGGAAAAATTCGTGAACGCTGCTGGACTGTTCTGGCAGAATTGCTGTTTTGTTGATTAGTTGATCAATTGTTTAGTTAACCATTGCCAACTCTTGCAAAACTATTTCAGTAGGTATATACTGCTAGGATAACACCTGGGATGTTGCTGGACCGCTTGTTTGTTGATGTGTTGCTTGCTTGTGATTGTCTGCTATTGCTTGTTGTTGATTGATCATATGCATGGGTAGAATCCTATTGTCGTAGTTGATTCTTTCTAAACTTACCTATGCTGAACCGCAGATGCCTCCCCGCCGCCAACCCACTGAGATGGAGCAGCTCATGGCAGCTCAGGCACAGCTGACCCAAGTGATGACCCAGTTCATGGCAAAACAGAACAACAACAATGGAAACAATCAGCCTCAGGGAGATGCTCTCACCAGATTTCTGAGGTTAAGGCCAGCTAAGTTCTCTACTGCAACTGAACCAATGGTTGCTCTCGACTGGTTGCATTCAGTCAACAAGGATCTAGTAACTGTCGGATGTACTGATGCTGAGAAGGTGAGGTTTGCCGCTAACCTACTGGAGGGACCAGCCGCTTCTTGGTGGGACACATTTCAGATCACCCACCCGCTGGATACCGTGACTTGGGCAATGTTTGAGGAAGGTTTCAGGACCAACCACGTGTCTTCGGGAGTTCTGAGCCTGAAGAGGAAGGAGTTCCGCAACTTGCGCCAAACCAATCGCACTGTGGCCGATTACATTGAGGAGTTCAACAACCTGTCCCGTTATGCACCTGAGGATGTTGACATTGATGCCAAAAGGAGGGAGAGATTCTTGGATGGCCTCAGTGATGAGCTTTCAGTCCAGCTACTTGTGGTTTATTGCCCCACTTTCCAGGATCTTATGGACAAGGCTAGGATCTTGGAGGGGAAGCACAAGCAGGTGGAGAACCGCAAGAGAAAGAGCAATACTTATCACTCTGGTTCACACCACAAGTCTCGCACTTCATATGATGGATACTCCAAGCATGGAGGAAGTGACCATGGTAGCCATGACCGCCGCGATGGACATCGCCATGACAACCATAGAAGCAACCACCACAGCCACAAGGGAGGACACTCTCACCACTCTGGAGGACACGGTGGACATGACCGCAGCCGTGATCGCAGCTTTGTGAAGAAGGATCTTAGTGAGGTGACGTGCTTCAAGTGCAGGCAGAAGGGACACTATGCTGACAACTGTCCAGAAAGGAAAGGACTCAAGACAACCAACAATGAGAAGGCCACAGTGAACCACATGAATGTGGAGGAGATTCCAGATGAGCCTGACCTTGTGATTGGTAAGTTCCCAATCAACACTTACCCTGCACTTATACTTTTCGATACTGGTGCATCGCATTCATTCATATCAAGGGCATTTGTGGATAAGTATAAGTTACCTACTGAGTCTATGAAAAGGTCTATTAGAGTGAGTTCACCTGGAGGAGATATGATAGCTAGCGCGGGATGCCGCGACTTGACTGTGAGGATTGGAACACACAACTTCATTGCACATCTAGTAGTATTGGATTCACAGGGATTAGACGTTATTTTGGGTATGGATTGGATGTCTATGCATGGGGGACACATAGATTGTGCACAGCGAGCTGTTTCACTCAAAACCCCGGATGGTAAGAGGATTAGATTCAAGTCAGCTGCAAGACCGAGAAGGTGTAAGTTGAATTCTCTTAAGGGGGTTAGCATGGATACTGTGCCAGTGATTAGGGATTACCCCGACGTGTTTCCGGAAGAGATGCCAGGGATGCCACCTGACAGGGATGTAGAGTTTCTTATCGACCTGATAACGGGAACAGGACCAATAGCAAAGAAACCATATAATATGGATGTGGATGAGCTGAAGGAATTGAAAAAGCAGTTGAAGGAGCAGCTGGAAAAGGGATTCATTCAGCCTAGTTCGTCGTCATGGGGAGCACTTGTTCTGTTTGTGGAGAAGAAAGATAGCAACAAGAGATTAGTGGTAGACTATCGCTCGCTGAATGAAGTAACCATCAAGAACAAGTACCCTCTACCGAACATAAATGATTTGTTTGATCAACTGGAAGGAGCGAAGGTGTTCAGCAAGATTGATCTGCGATCAGGCTACTTCCAATTGAAGATCCGAGAGGAGGATGTACCGAAAACCGCCTTCACCACTAGGTATGGTTTATATGAGTATACAGTTATGTCTTTTGGACTAACGAATACCCCGGCATACTTCATGACCATGATGAACAAGGTATTTATGGAGTACTTGGACAAGTTCGTGGTGGTGTTTATTGATGACATACTGATATATTCCAAGGATGATGCTGAGCATGAGAAGCATCTGAGACTGATTATGGAGACGCTGAGGGAACACAAGCTGTATGCCAAATTCAGCAAGTGTGAATTCTGGCTTAACACCGTTGGATTTCTTGGACACGTAGTGTCAGGAGAAGGAATTGTTGTTGATCCAAACAAGGTGACTGCAGTAACTGAGTGGGAAGCACCCAAGAATGCAGGAGAGATTCGAAGCTTTTTGGGACTTGCTGGATATTACAGGAGGTTCATCGAAAACTTTTCCAAGATTGCAAAGCCGATGACTGAGCTTCTGAAGAAGGAGAGGAAGTTTGAATGGTCAGACGTATGTGAAGCCAGCTTTCAGGAACTGAAGCGTCGACTAGTGACTGCACCTGTTCTGTGTTTACCAGATCTTTAGAAGGATTTCCAAGTGTACTGTGATGCTTCACGACAGGGGCTTGGGAGTGTGCTGATGCAAGATGGGAGAGTAGTGTCATATTCCTCGCGACAACTCAAGCACCATGAGCGGAACTACCCCACACACGACTTGGAGTTAGCGTCAGTGGTTCATGCGCTCAAGGTATGGAGGCATTACTTAATGGGAAAACACTGTGATGTGTACACCGACCACAAGATCCTGAAGTACATATTTACACAGAAGGAACTGAACATGAGTCAAAGGAGATGGTTGGAGCTTATTGTGGCATCCCACAAAACCACTACTAGAAAATCGCGTTGAATTTGTGCATTGCATCGTCATCATCATGTATTGTTTGTCAAAAACTAATTTCGAAAACCTGTTTTGAATTTCCAAACGCCCCATCTTTATTCAAACGCAAAAACCCGGGTCTCCGGAGTTAATTTGTTTGTCGCTATCGGGTTGCAAACGGCCCAATTAGAATAAATAAAAAAATTAAATTATTTTAATAGGGGCAGTCGAACGGGCCGATTGACCCGATCGACCACCCCAGGAAATAAAATCGGTCCAACTGCACCCGCCCCTAAATCCTAAAGCTACCCACTATCCTACCCACACCCCCTGGCCACCTCACTCCACCCAATCAGACCCCGCCACCTCATCTCTCCCTCTCCCTCACCCAACCACCCGCTGCCACTTGTCCCAGCCCCTACCCCTCTCTCTCTTGCCCGGGTCCCACCCCAACTCCCTCAGCTGGCCCGCCCCCTGGCTACAAACCGAACCCCCCATGGCCCACCTGTCAGTCTCTCCTCCTCCACCCACCAACCCGCCGGTCCACCCCGCCTGGTCCACCCGCCACGTGGCCCCGGCCCACCTAGCCTCACTGCCAACTCAACGAGCCGCTGCCCTGGCCCCACTTGCCGTGCGGCTACACACGCTGGCCAAGACGCCCCGCACGCTGACCGCCACACGCCACCTTCCTCCTCTCACTGACCCCCACCACCGCCGCCCACGGCCCGCCTCCCCTCCCACCGCCTCCCACCGAACCCCGCCTCCCCACTGCAAGGCCCCGCCTCCTCTCCCTCCTCTCTTCTCTCTCCGGCCTCGCCTCCGGCGCCGCTCCTCCGCTGCCGCCGCCGCTTCCTCGCCGGCCCTAGACGCCTCACCGCCGCCGCCTTCTCCCGCACTTGCCGCCCGCCTGCTCGGCCGCTGCCACGCCTCGCCGCCTCAAGCTCCTGCTCCTCCGCGAGCGCCGCCGTCTCTCCGCGACCGCATCGAGACCGAGCCTGCGACCCCGCCGCTTTGCTCCCCGGGCGCAGCACCCGCCCGATCCCGCCGTGGCCTCTCTAGCTCGCTGCCGCCGACGCCGAGGCCGCCCTCCACCTCTCTTCGCCCGCCGTGTTGCCGCCTCGAGACCGGACCCCGCACCTCCCCGCCGTTGAGAGCCGCCGGTCCGCCTCTGTCGCGAAGGCAGCGCCGTCGTGCCCTCTCTGCGCGTGTGCGTCGCCGTGCACATCCGTCCCTGTTCTCGGGCGTCCCCATGATCGTTGGTGGTCGGTTGCGGCTACGGTTCGAGTACATGACGACGTACACGCCGCCGGCAATGTTGTTGCAAGCCCCACACGCCAACCTCTACCAGATCTACCTTCGAGAACTGCTGTACCAAGATCGACGCCGACTCAAGATCGAACCCGAACTCGCCGGTTCCACAAGATCTTCCCCACGGAGACGAAGACCCCGGTCTCGAGGATCTGATGTCCGGGACGCCAAGACCTTCCTCTCGGATCCGAAGACGCCGAGTACCGGAGCACCAAGATCTTCGTCGTGAAACGCCAAGACCGACCCGTTACGCGGGCCCGACAAGACCTTCGCGACAACAAGAACGGCGTCGACCCGAAAGGAACCGATGCGCCCCGACACCGAGACCCTGAGCGACAAGTACTTTTTCCCGGACGCCGAGCTCGCCGAGAACCCGGATGCGACAAGACCCTAACCCCCGGAGTCCGAGAACGATCCCGCCGAGGCCGTCGAACCCTGAACCCTGGACCCCGACCCCGAACCCCGTCGAACCCTAACAAGATCGCCGAACCCTACATGTGTGAACCCTTCCCGACACCCTATCTTGTTGTATTAAATTGTCATTCTCGCATGCATATCATGTGGTTTGGGGGCCTTATGCCGATTCACCTAATAATTAAATATGGGGCCCATATGCGGGCAAATCTAGTCTCATATCGGCCTCATTTAAATTTGTGTAGCGAACCCGGTGCTATCTTTTGCCATGCTAATACAACATTTAAATTGCGGGGGATCTAAACAACATGAACCATCTAATCATTTGTCGGGACCCCGGTTCCGCTTAATATGACCTAATTGCATCGCACCTTTGCCATGCCGCACATCATACATGCATCATGCCGATCTTCTGCCGTCGTATTAAATATTGCATCCGATGTTTATTCTAGTGTTTTGCTTCTTCGCGGATAAGGCCGTTGAGTTGATGTGAGCTTCGCCCCGATCTTCGGTTGAACCCTTCGACAATGTTTTCAGGCGAGCATCTCCCCCTTTTCTACCTATCTTACTTTTATAGTATTTATTTCCTCCTGTTGATCTATTGCTATCTGTGTTGCGATGCTTTAGCTTCCGTACCTGTGATATCCCCTGCAGCCTTATATTGCCATGGCCACATCCTATTACCTGTTGTTTGGTAGATAGTTAGACTTGCGCGTCGTAGTCGCTTGCTCAAGTGCTGATGTATGTCGTCATATGCCACAGTTGATGATGAATTGCCGCATGTTGATGTTGGAGTTGATTCTAGTTTTACTTATCGTCACTTTAATTTCTGTTTAACCACTAAAATTGAAATAAGCAGAGGCATCGGTGGGTGATAGATAATATTTGGTTTCCGAACGCCCACTTGTGTCCCGTAAGACCCCGAGTACTTGATACCTGTTCCTTGATTTATCGCTATCCACATCCGGAGGTATATGGGACCCCAGCGAGCTTGATTCATTCTTATTTCTTGGGGCCACAAACTAGTTTGAGGTTTTATTTATGATCCTGTACTTATGCCATGCTACTTTCTCAGTATTTAAATTGTGCGAGGAGCACAGATCTTGCTTAGGTAAGCGGAATGTTTCATGGTATCGACAAGCCCAGCCACACTTTCGGGTTCCCAAGTCGTCTGACCATTGACGCAAACCTTGAGTCCGTCTCGAGCTTGCTTACCGCTATGGATCTACTCAATGGGGTGGCCTGAAATATTTCTGAATCCTGATTGTTCACGTGAAAGCCTCGTTGGGTTTTGATTTGGTTTTCCGAGGTTGATCGGCGTGTGTTGCTATTGGTGCACCCGGCCGGTAAAACTTTTCGAAAGCCGTGTCCGGATATGGACGACTTGGAGCACGATATCTCGATCATAGACAAGCATAACTAAAGTTTATCGCTATAAATTTGACTTATAATGACTAGTAATCAGCTTCACTATAATGGAATGGCTAATTAATACGCCCACGTTGCTTGTTTGGTTTGTCGCTTGCGACCATTGTACCTGACTAGTAAGTATGGCAACTACAACGGATTGGCTGAATAAAAGTACCAACAACTGCTGGGTTTTGGGTTTATCTCATGCTATCTGTATCTGATTAGTAATTGCTGCAACTAAAACGGAATGGTTAACTAAAAGTGCCCACTGCTTACTTTATCAGGATGATTATCTAAACCTGACTAGTAAAGTGCCGCAACTATAACTAAATAAGTAAAACTGCCAACTGTGTGAGTTCCTCGGTTGACTTCCTCGATTGGTCTCGAGGGGGAAACGCCAGGATGGGTTTGATTGATGATAGTATCAGGTTGGTTCCGAATAGGTCATTCTTACCCCTCTCTAATAACCATCAGTTGTATCGAGTCTCTATAGGTTGTTTAGTGCATCTTTGCTGCCGCTTGATCCACCATACCTATGTAGGCGAGGACCGCCATTCTAGCCTCGCCGTGTCTTGGCCTCAAGATCGACGCCTTCTTTTTTCCTTTGCCCTTTGTCGGCACCTTTTGTTTAAGCAGGTTTTGAGATCGACGTTAGCGTGGTTACCCTTCCGCTTGGCTCGGGGGTTATGGACGCCATTGGTTATTCTTCAGGGCTCTTAGCCCCATTTGCATCTTGTCCGTAGCTGGACGCTCTATCGTTTTCAAGGTGATTTGGATCTTTGTATATTATATTTGTATTCTCGACTCATGGAGTCGCTGTTATATATATATATCTGTTCTGTGGGTCCCATCGAGGACTGTTGTGTAATGTTATTACTTCGTTTTCCACCCGCACGAAAGTGCCTGGTGGGCACCTTTGAATCGTTGCTATGCGGGTTTGGCGAATTTTGCTCAAACTTGCATAGGTCCGATTCTGAGGGTGTTACAGAGTGGTATCAGAGCTCAGCAGTTGCGATACCCCACAAGTCCAGCCTGTAGGATAACCTTAGCTAACGGCCGAAGTAGAGTGTCAAAACTATTTTGCAAAATCGGTTGGATAGTTCTGATTAGGTCTGATTTTACTCCTTACCCCTCTGCTATTCTCCTCTTATCTCGACGTGTTTTGGATCCGCTCCCTTCTCTTTCTTCGAGTCCAGGAATTCTCGTGGTTGGGTTTCCGTCGTACCTTCAGGGTTTCGCTTCTTTCTCGATAACGGTGTTGCTACATCTGGTCTTCATGCTATCCGAGGAATCCTTCGTCTGTGGTGCCATCCTTTGTTCCTTGTTTGTGCCTTCCGGTGTTCCGACGCGACGACATCCTCTACGCCAGATCCGATGCAGAGTCTGCATCACTCCTTTGTTTCCGAACCTCGCTTGTCGAGATCTTCAGTCTGATTCCGAGAATGGTTGTACTCTTTTCTACTGATTGTGCAGAGAAATAGTTTGGGTGCGTGATGGATTGGCCCCCATGCCGACTACCCTTTCTATTCTCTTTTGTACATTGAAGTGGATGAGAATGCATCGGTTCCCTCTTTCCATCGAAGCTAGAGGTGGCTTTATTTGTTGATACCTCTACCTTCGACCTTTTGTTCCCGGAGTGTTCTCTCGACGATCAGGAGCAACGACCCTTTGTTAGTGGTGTCGCGAGGATCTACACAAGCGAGAAGACGGAGATCGCCGACCTTCCTTCCGGTACCATGAGGCGGATCTCGAGGGCGAGATCCTTTGTTAGTGGTGTCGAATTGTGGCATCCCGCAAAACCACTACTAGAAAATCGCGTTGAATTTGTGCATTGCATCGTCATCATCATGTATTGTTTGTCAAAAACTAATTTCGAAAACCTGTTTTGAATTTCCAAACGCCCCATCTTTATTCAAACACAAAAACCCGGGTCTCCGGAGTTAATTTGTTTGTCGCTATCGGGTTGCAAACGGCCCAATTAGAATAAATAAAAAAATTAAATTATTTTAATAGGGGCAGTCGAACGGGCCGATTGACCCGATCGACCACCCCAGGAAATAAAATCGGTCCAACTGCACCCGCCCCTAAATCCTAAAGCTACCCACTATCCTACCCACACCCCCTGGCCACCTCACTCCACCCAATCAGACCCCGCCACCTCATCTCTCCCTCTCCCTCACCCAACCACCGGCCACTTGTCCCAGCCCCTACCCTCTCTCTCTCTTGCCGGGTCCCACCCCAACTCCTCACCGCCCACAGCTACAAACCGAACCCCCCATGGCCCACCTGTCAGTCTCTCCTCCTCCACCCACCAACCCGCCGGTCCACCCCGCCTGGTCCACCCGCCACGTGGCCCCGGCCCACCTAGCCTCACCGCGCCAACCGCCCACAGGAGCCGCCTGGCCCCACCCCAGGCGTGCCACGCTGGCCAAGACGCTGCGCCCCGCACGCGACCGCCACACGCCACCTTCCTCCTCTCACGACCCCTGTCCCCACCACCGCCCACGGCCCGCCTCCTCCCTGGCCACCGCCTCCCGACCGAACCCCGCCCCCACGCTGCGTCCCTCTCTCCTCTCCTCCCTCTTCTCTCACCTCCGGGCCATGCCTGCCGCTGCCTTCGCTGCTCGCCGCTTCCTCGCCCGTGATCACGCCACGCCGCCGCCTTCTCCCAGTACGCCCGAGCCGCCCAGACGGGCCTCGCTGGCCAAGCCGCCTCGCCGCCTCAAGCTCCTGCTCCTCCTCATGAAGCGCCCCCGCCTCTCCGGCGACCAGATTCGAGACCGAGCCTCGGGACCCGCCGCTTTGCTCCCAGGCGCAGCACCGCCCGATCCGCGTGGCCTCCTCTAGCTCGCCGTCGCCGACGCCGAGGCCGCCCCTCCACCTCTCTGCGCGCCCGCCGTGTTGCCGCCTCGAGACCGGACCCCGCACCTCCCCGCCGTTGAGAGCCGCCGGTCCGCCTCTGTCGCGAAGGCAGCGCCGTCGTGCCCTCTCTGCGCGTGTGCGTCGCCGTGCACATCCGTCCCTGTTCTCGGGCGTCCCCATGACCGTTGGTGGTCCGGTTGCGGCTACCGGTTCGAGTACATGACGACGTGGCCACGCCGCCGGTGCAGTGTTGTTGCAAGCCCCAGCTCACGCCAACCTCTACCAGATCTACCCTTCGAGAACCTGCTGTACCCGAAGATCGACGCTGACTCAAGATCGAACCGAACTCGCCGGTTCCACAAGATCTTCCCCACGGAGACGAAGACCCCGGTCTCGAGGATCTGATGTCCGGGACGCCAAGACCTTCCTCTCGGATCCGAAGACGCCGAGTACCGGAGCACCAAGATCTTCGTCGTGAAACGCCAAGACCGACCCGTTACGCGGGCCCGACAAGACCTTCGCGACAACAAGAACGGCGTCGACCCGGAAGGAACCGATGCGCCCCGACACCGAGACCCTGAGCGACAAGTACTTTTTTCGACGCCGAGCTCGCCGAGAACCCGGATGCGACAAGACCCTAACCCCCGGAGTCCGAGAACGATCCCGCCGAGGCCGTCGAACCCTGAACCCTGGACCCCGACCCCGAACCCCGTCGAACCCTAACAAGATCGCCGAACCCTACATGTGTGAACCCTTCCCGACACCCTATCTTGTTGTATTAAATTGTCATTCTCGCATGCATATCATGTGGTTTGGGGGCCTTATGCCGATTCACCTAATAATTAAATATGGGGCCCATATGCGGGCAAATCTAGTCTCATATCGGCCTCATTTAAATTTGTGTAGCGAACCCGGTGCTATCTTTTGCCATGCTAATACAACATTTAAATTGCGGGGGATCTAAACAACATGAACCATCTAATCATTTGTCGGGACCCCGGTTCCGCTTAATATGACCTAATTGCATCGCACCTTTGCCATGCCGCACATCATACATGCATCATGCCGATCTTCCGTCAGACAAATATTGCATCCGATGTTTATTCTAGTGTTTTGCTTCTTCGCGGATAAGGCCGTTGAGTTGATGTGAGCTTCGCCCCGATCTTCGGTTGAACCCTTCGACAATGTTTTCAGGCGAGCATCTCCCCCTTTTCTACCTATCTTACTTTTATAGTATTTATTTCCTCCTGTTGATCTATTGTTATCTGTGTTGCGATGCTTTAGCTTCCGTACCTGTGATATCCCCTGCAGCCTTATATTGCCATGGCCACATCCTATTACCTGTTGTTTGGTAGATAGTTGGACTTGCGCGTCGTAGTCGCTTGCTCAAGTGCTGATGTATGTTGTCATATGCCACAGTTGATGATGAATTGCCGCATGTTGATGTTGGAGTTGATTCTAGATTTACTTATCGTCACTTTAATTTCTGTTTAACAACTAAAATTGAAATAAGCAGAGGCATCGGTGGGTGATAGATAATATTTGGTTTCCGAACACCCACTTGTGTCCCGTAAGACCCTGAGTACTTGATACCTGTTCCTTGATTTATCGCGCTATCCACATCCGGGAGGTATATGGGACCCCCCCAGAGCCAGAGCTTGATTCATTCTTATTTCTTGGGGCCACAAACTAGTTTGAGGTTTTATTTAGGATCCTGTACTTATGCCATGCTACTTTCTGTATTTAAATTGTGCGAGGAGCACACTGTACTGTTTAGGTAAGCGGAATGTTTTCGCGGTATCGACAAGACCAGCCACACTTTCGGTTCCCAGTCGTTTACAGCCATTGACGCAAACCTTGAGTCTGTCTCGGAGCTTGCTTACTCCGCTATGGATCTACTCAATGGGGTGGCCCTCAAATATTTCTCAATCCTGTGATTGTTCACCGTGAAAGCCTCGTTGGGTTTTGATTTGGTTTTTCCGAGGTTGATCGAGCGTGTGTTGCTATTGGTGCACCCGCCGGTAAAACTTTCTGAAAGCCGTGTCCGCGGATATGGACGACTTGGAGCACAGTATCTCGATCATAGACAAGCATAACTAAAGTTTACTGCTATAAATTTGACTTATAATGACTAGTAATCAGCTTCACTATAATGGAATGGCTAATTAATACTGCCCACAGTTGCTTGTTTGGTTTGTCGCTTGCGACCATTGTACCTGACTAGTAAGTATGGCAACTACAACGGATTGGCTGAATAAAAGTACCAACAACTGCTGGGTTTTGGGTTTATCTCATGCTATCTGTATCTGATTAGTAATTGCTGCAACTAAAACGGAATGGTTAACTAAAAGTGCCCACTGCTTACTTTATCAGGATGATTATCTAAACCTGACTAGTAAAGTGCCGCAACTATAACTAAATAAGTAAAACTGCCAACTGTGTGAGTTCCTCGGTTGACTTCCTCGATTGGTCTCGAGGGGGAAACGCCAGGATGGGTTTGATTGATGATAGTATCAGGTTGGTTCCGAATAGGTCATTCTTACCCCTCTCTAATAACCATCAGTTGTATCGAGTCTCTATAGGTTGTTTAGTGCATGCTGTCGCTGCCGCTTCAGTCCACCATACCTATGTAGGCGAGGACCGCCGAATTCTAGCCTCGCCGTGTACTGGCCTCGATCGACGCCCTTCTTTTCCTTTGCCCTTTGTCGGCACCCTTTGTTTAAGCAGGTTTTGAGATCGACGCTGAAGGTGGTTACCCTTCCGGCTTGGCAGGGTTATGGACATTGGTTATTCTTCAGGGCTCTTAGCCCCATTTTCATCTTGTCCGTAGCTGGACGCTCTATCGTTTTCAAGGTGATTTGGATCTTTGTATATTATATTTGTATTCTCGACTCATGGAGTCGCTGTTATATATATATGTTCTGTGGGTCCCATCGAGGACTGTTGTGTAATGTTATTACTTCGTTTTCCACCCGCACGAAAGTGCCTGGTGGGCACCTTTGAATCGTTGCTATGCGGGTTTGGCGAATTTTGCTCAAACTTGCATAGGTCCGATTCTGAGGGTGTTACACTTATCAAGGACTATGACATGAATCTGCAATACCACCCAGGAAAGGCCAATGTAGTAGCAGATGCTCTGAGCCGGAAAGTTTATGCCAATGGATTAACAATAGGTGAATTGCCTGAGGACTTGTGCAAGCAATTCAAGGACCTTAGACTGGAGGTAGTGTCTGAAGGATACTTGGCAACAATGGAAGTCCAACCAAAGCTACAGGATAGAATCAGGAAAGCTCAGATAGGAGACAAAGAGATAGATGAAGTTAAGGAAAAGATGAAGGAAGGTCGAGCAAGGGAATTCCGCGAGGACGAGCAAGGAACCCTGTGGTACGGAGATCGTTTGTGCGTTCCCAACGATCCCGAGATAAGGAAGTTGATTCTGCAGGAGGCTCATGACTCGCCATATTCCATACATCCGGGCAATACGAAGATGTATATGGACCTAAAGGAAAGATTCTGGTGGAACAACATGAAGGGAGACATCACAGAGCATATTGCCCTATGTGATGTATGTAGCCGAGTAAAGGCGGAACACCAGAAGCCAGCAGGATTGCTACAGCCATTGCGTCTTGGGATTGGAAGTGGGATAGAGTGGGAATGGACTTTATCACAGATCGCCCAGACCAGTCAGATATGACTCTATTTGGGTAGTGGTCGACCATTTGACCAAGGTAGCCCACTTTATACCAGTGAAGACGACTTATACGAGTGCAAAGTTGGCCAAGATTTACATGGACAAGATTGTGTGCCTACATGGAGTTCCCAAGAGTACCGTATCTGATAGAGGCACCCAGTTTACCTCACATTTCTGGCACCAGCTGCACGAGTCACTTGGTACTAGATTGGAGTTTAGCACAGCGTTTCACCCGCAGACTGATGGTCAGACCGAAAGGGTGAATCAGATTTTGGAGGACATGCTAAGAGCTTGCGCCTTGGCTCATGGTTCTAGTTGGGATGAGAATTTGCCGTATGCAGAGTTTTCCTACAACAACAGCTATCAGACAAGCATCAAGACGTCACCGTTCGATGTGCTATATGGGAAACGGTGCCGGACACCATTGTTGTGGGATGGAGTAGGAGAACGTCAGTTGTTTGGGCCTGATTTGATCAAGGACGCTGAAGAGAAGGTCGCCTTGATTAGGGACAGGCTGAAGGTAGCACATTCAAGGCAGAAGAGCTACGCCGACGCCAAGCGCAAGGAAGTGGTGTATGAGAAAGGTGATAGAGCATACCTCAGAGTATCGCCGCTTCGTGGAATCAAGAGATTTGGAATTAAGGGTAAGCTGGCACCTCGATTTATTGGACCATATCGGGTCTTAGCACGCAAAGGAGAAGTTGCCTATCAGTTGGAGTTGCTAGAGGCTCTGTCTGCTGTTCACAACGTGTTCCACGTATCCCAGCTGAAGAAGTGCCATTCGGAGATGGTGGATACGCCATTGAGAGACACCGTACCGCTAGAGGAGGTTCAGCTGGAGAATGATTTGACCTATGAGGAAAAACCGGTCAAGATTCTAGAGACAGCAGAAAAAACTACCCGTACCAAGACAATCAAGTTTTGCAAGGTACAGTGGAGTCACCACACCGAAGAGGAAGCCACTTGGGAGCGTGAAGATGACATCCGAGAGGACTACCCACACCTAATTGCTAGCCGCGCCGAATCTCGAGGACGAGATTCATCTTAAGGGGGTTAGTCTTGTCACATCCCAAATTTTAGATTTGGTCTTGCATATCATTCATATCATTGCATCATATCTTTCCTTGCAAAACCGTCGAGTGGAAAGGTTCGGCGAAACGCTATTTGCAAAACCCTATTTTGTTTCACTACGAGATTCCTGCGGGAAGCTTTAGTAGGACTTGCGACAACCACCCCTGTAGGTTCGAGGTTTCGCTCAAACCTTGAGGCTAGGTTGTTCCCCTCAACTATACGAACCGGTAGGCGCGAGAGTCGCTCCAATCGGAGTTCGTATGCAAAAGCCTCGGACGTTTTAGTAAACCGCCGGAAAACGGTCCGAAAATCCGGGCCGATTTCCGAGTTCTAGTGCAATTCTGGACCGATTCTGTTTAGGATTTCCGCGCGCAGGGCCACTTAAAGGACCCACCTGGTCTCGGTTTCCGCGCCCAACACCCTGCCCCCGACCCCGCCGCCTTCCGCCCGCCTCGATCGCGCCACATCGGATCCGCGTGAGCCACGCCGCCGCTGCCGCCGCGCCGCCCGCCGCCACCGTCCGCCTCGAGCCGTCACGCCTCCGCCGCTTACCGCCGCCACGCGCCGCCGCCGCCAGCGCGCCGCGCCGCCGCCTACCGCCGCCGCTTAGTAGCCGCCGCCGCTACGCCGCCCGCCGCCGCACCGCCCGCCATTGCCGCGTCGCCGCTGCGCGTTCGCTTGCATGCACACACGCGACGCGACGCTGCCTTATTGCATGCACGCATACACGCACGCCGCCGGCAGCGTTGATTTTCTTGACCCGTTCGTTGGCGGTATGCGTCCGTGCGGGAAGACCCGTCGCGGATTTGATCGTCGCCGCCCGTCGAACTTCGCCGCACCTTCCGGAGTCCGTTTACCGTCCGTTTCGGTAAGACAGCAGCCACCGTCGGATCTCGGATCAGCGGCCAGATCGTTAGTTGACGGTCAGACTCAGGCGTTGACTAGTCAGACGCCCAATCAGCGACGCTTTGACCATCAATGCACACAATTGACTGGTCAATTCCGTTAATCCTTTTAGTTGGCAGATTTCGGTAGAATCTTGTAAATTGCGTAGAAATTAAACCGCTTGGCCAAAAATTGCAAATAAAATATGTACGATTTCAGTGAGTCGCGTAGAATCTCGCTGTACCTTTGGTTCAGGCTTTTACTGCAAGGTTTAGTACAGTTTAATCAAACTAGTTAATGGCCTTTTTGGAGTAATAAATTCGTAGAAAAAGATCCGTAGCTCCAAAAATTGCGTATGATATGTCCCTGGATTCAGTGGAACGAGGGGAATCTCATCGTGAATTAAAAAGGTAGTCTTACAGTAAAAACTTCTGCAGAAACTGTCTATTGGCTTTCTGCAGTGTTTTAATTACTCGGGGAGTTTTATAATTCCTTTTCGAGTAATTCCAATTGGTACTGTTTCTAATCAGCGATGCCTTGCGGTAGAATTTTCCCAAGATTTTACGAACAGTATTTTACCGGTAGTGAATTATTTAAGTTCTAGCTCTAGTTTAGAGCATTACTTTTGTCTAGTAGTTTTCCTTGCGCTAAAACTATTTTCCATGCATGCAATCGATAGTGTTATGTTATAGGATGTTGTGGTGCAGCTGTAGCACCAATTCACTTGTTGTTCATGCACTCATGCATCATCTTTGTTGCATATGCTTCTGCATTGTTTGTATATGATTGCAATTGTATCGTGTAGATTGTGTTGAGTGCAACGCTTGCTCCTGTGAGGATTGTGCTCCCGACCGCTACAACCAAGGCAAGTAGATGCTACTTTGTTCATGATATCGTCCTACTATTTTCTATGCATTGTCGTGTATTTTGTAGATGCATGTGTATGATGATACTATCGCTATGCTATGTCCTATTATGTGGTAGGACCCTCTTCGTAGATGAACCACCGTTGGTAGATGTGCTTAGCCATGCTTTATTGAACGAGGGCTGTGTTACATCAATAATACTTGTTTTCTCAAAGTATTGGTTTGTGAAAACTAAAAACAACTTAATCAATGAACCCCCTGGGTGTGATGGTATTGATAATTTTTTTGGTGGTTTTATTGCGGAAAGGTACCCAGGTATCAAGAGAGAATGATTGGCTTCTTTATTGTGTAGCTTACGTGTACAACCATGTGCCAATAATGAAATGGGCGGTTAGTTGGACTTAGTAGGTTGTGGTAACTCGAACCCGCGTATCCAGAGATGTAGAATTTTGGTAGGTTGGACCGGTGCGCGTCGGGATTGAGGAGCTACTTCCCGAACATTCTCTTCTTGTCCTTCTCCCTATCATCACCCAAAATGAGAGTGATGGTACGAGCTGGGCTGGCCAAGTCACATGGGTAAAGTGTACTAACCTCTGCAGAGTGTATAATCTAATCGATTAGCCGTGTCCCCGGTTATGGACAACTGAGTTGCTAGATATTGATTCCATGACATGTTTCTCGCTCACTCTAATTTCATAATTGTTTTAATCTTGTTGGGTTAACTTAATTGGGATCTTTTCAAAGAAAATCAAAAACTGTTTATGAAAGTAGGATAAATGTATTTGCAAATGCAAACCAGACACAGCTCCACTTGCCAAATATGCATGTAGATGTTAGTACTATTGTCTCCATTACTAGCTCTACTTGCCATACATTCCATGTATTGACCCTTCGGGGCTGCTATGTTTCATGTTGCAGGTTATTCCGATTCTGATTGATCGTTATAGGCCACGGTACTCCACTCGGCACTTGTTCACTTGTGGGCAATTTGAAGAATGGAGGATTTACATGTTTATGTTGCTACCTGAATAATTTGAGCTAGCTTGATGCTAAGCTTTTATTGTAATAATGGTACTCTGGATCTTTGTAGTTCATGATACACGGTTATTTTGCTATGTTATCTATCTTACTCTATTGTGGGCCAATGAACCGATCCAGGGATTGGCATGTCACATAGAAGCCACGGTCTTTTCAGAACCGGGGTGTTACAACAAATCATTTTGTATGGCTACTCTAAGAGCTTGTAAATTAACTTCCACGGGCAATACTGTCTCCTGTCCATATACTAGCTCATACGGTGTCACTTGGGTCGCCCCATGTTTAGATATCCGATGAGCCCACAAAGCTTCTGAAAGAACTTCATGCCACCTTTTCGGATGCTCTTCAATCTTCTTTTTTATAAGCTTAATTAAAGTCTTATTGCTAGATTCGGCCTGTCCATTAGCTTGAGCATAATAAGGCGATGAATTTAATAACTTAATTCTAAAAGATTCGGCAAACTCACGGAATTGATGGGACATAAAAGAGGAACCTTGATCAGTAGTTAAAGTTTGAGGAATACCGAATCTATGAATAATATGCTCCAAAACAAAACTAATCAACTCTACATGAGTCATATTCTTCAAGGGAACCGCTTCAGTCCATTTGGTAAAATAATCTGTAGCTACTAGGACGAAGCGATGCTTCTTAAAAGATGAAGGATGTATTTCACCAATAAAATCTAAACCCCATCCCCTAAACGGCCATGGCTTAATTATACGATTCAACATAGCCGCGGGTGCTAGTTGTATATTTCCGAATTTTTGACATGCTTCACAACCCTTATAATACCGAAAACAATCATCTAATAAAGTCGGTCAGTAAAAACCCACTCTTTTTAATAACCATCGCATTTTATGATCCGACTGATGTGTCCCACATATACCTTCATGAACCTCACCCATAGATATTTTAGACTGATCAGAATCTAAATATTTTAATAGTACTCCGTCTATAGTTCGGAAATATAATTCTTCATTCAACAACGTATATTTTAAAGCTTGTCGCCGAATTTTTCTATCTCGCGTTGTACTTGGATCTTTTAAATAATTTACTAACGGAACTCTCCAATCTCTAGGTTCTAAGTTATTCTCTAATTCGGTAGTTCCTAACTCATGCACCGAATCATGATTGCCATGTACCGCTGATTCTTGAAGTGAAAATGTACCAGCTGCACCATGCATCAAATTATCTTCCAACGAGCTAGACTCTACAATAGTTAGCATCGATCGTTCTAATATAAGATGCCTGCTGCGCCAAACCATTAGCTCTAAAATTTTCTTCCCTAGGTATATGATGGATAGTGAACGTATCTAAAAATTTAATTATGTCTAAACATCGGTCCAAGTAGCTATTTAGTAATCCGTCAAAACATTGAAATTCACCCTTAATTTGTTGTACTACTCGAAGCGAATCTCCAAAAGCATCTATATCTTTTACACCCATATCTACTAAACTTTGTAAACCAAACAATAAAGCCTCATATTCAGCTTGGTTATTAGTACAATCATATTCTAAACGGACCGATGTTTCATAGACAACATTATTAGGCGAAATTAAAACATTGTCGACGTCTTGCCCATCTTTACAAACCGATCCATCAAAATAAAGCTTCCATGGGAAAACGCTAACATAACTAATATCTTCTTCATCCTTAACTCTATGATCAACAATAAAATCGGCGATAACTTGACCTCTTATAGCACGCAGCGATTCATATACTAAATCATATTCTATTAGCGCATAAGCCCACTTTCCAATCCTACCACTAAGAATCGGTCGTTGCAACATATACTTAACTAGAGGGGCAAGCGCGCTTCGCCGCGCCGCCTAGACTCCGTTTGGGCATTGTGTGATCAGTCTGGTGGATTTGCGTGTGTTTGGATGTGTAACACATTCTTAGCCACGTTAGAAATACAAAGGGAATTTTTATGCTTCCAAGTATTCATAATACTTTGTTTTAAGACATTTCATCAATATTTTTTTTTCAGAAGCATTTGGTGAATCATGATTCTCACCAATTAAGTAACATAGCTCACAGTTTTTAATATAATAAAAATTTGATAGTAGGGTGACACACAATTAACTGAGAACCTACACAAATAGATGAATATCAGGCGGACAAACTAAAAAACAAAGTGTAAATAGATCATCAAAAGTATGCCGATATGGACAGACACCAGAATAGGTCAGCAATTCAGATGGTCTTGTTTCCTCGATTGTTCTACTCTGAATAACACACCATGGAAGAAAATATCAATATATAATCAATAAGAAACAATTTTGGTAAAATTGTATTGTTCTACTTATTTCATCAGACTATGTTTCATTAAATTCTCAAAATCTTGTTGATCGTACGAAATGTGACAAAGCAAGAAATGCACTAACTTTATCTCCAAGGCAAGCCACAAACAGAATTAGAAATTCTATGTGTCCAACTTGTAGATAGTAAGAAGTCATCTATAAAATAATGATGAAGCTAAAATTCTGAAACATGTTGCCACCATACATAGATGTGAAGTAGAGAGTTGGAAAGCAGTAGTCTACACAATGCTTGCCTACTTTGTGAGTGAAGTTTATAAAGATACAATGGTTTGAGTTGCTATGGCATGCAACTTGTGGCATCAATTTCTAACTAACATGCATTCCTCTTGTATCTTCATGTATTGAGTGCTCGAATACTGGATAATAGTTCTGTAACCCGACAACTGGGAAATCAACTACATGCGCATCGATAGACAAAAATGGAACATTAAGTACAATCATCTTCAATTGTAGGCTATATTACCAAATGCATATTCAAGGCAAGACTAAGAAGAAGTACCATTTCCAATTGATGAACTACTTAACACATCATGCATGTGTATGGTTCGCGTTCAGCAACCAGGGAATCTGAACAAAATGATGCCTTAGAAAGCAAACACTTAGAATTTTGGCTCATACAACCAACAATATATACAACACTTTTTACAATTTTCAACTTGTTTTGATTATTTTAGATTAACCGGGTGCACGTACACAAGGTGCACAAAATCAGCTCTAGTGACTTAGTTCTATGCATGGAAGAAAATATAGAGCAGAGTTGTAATGCAAGGAAACTACAAAACTATGGAAAAATGAAACTAAGGCTTTTGTAAAATGTAACTTGAAAAGAGGGTCAAACTATTGTACATACCTGATGACATTTTCCTCAAGATTCATATAGTATATGGAAGCATAGGTTCGAAAGAAAAGAAATAGTGCAACTATTCAGGATAGGTGGCTTTCCTTGTCGTTGGAAGTCTTGGGGCTCTAAAACTTGTCTTGAGCAGAGTAAGGCAGAACATTAGTTAATAGATCAAATTTTTGTGGGGCACTGATATGGTGTACACGATTACGTACACAATTGAATATTTTTGATTCAACACCTCATTAACAATATTTCAAATAAGGAATAGTATCACGGAAATGTGAAAGACCTTTACGAAGAGCTACATATGCAAATCCATTTAGCAAATAACAGCTGGATACAGTTTTGATATACCAAACCTAACTACCATAGTGACCAACCCAAAAAATATTAAAGGGAGAGATAAGACCAATTCTGCTAGATGAATAGCAATGAAGATATTACTGATCTGCAACAGAAGTAAAGTAGGATCAGGATTAGAATAGCACACCGGGTTATCATACTTATGGTAACAATTGCTTCTGGTGCTATCATCCATCCTGGATTTTTCTAGTATGAGCAGAAATTTAGTTACCACACCAAAACAATAAATTAGTTTCCCATTGCTTGAAGACAAATTGCGCATCATAGAAACATACTTATTGGCATGAAACTGAATCAAAATGTAACACGGTTCTGTTTACATGGATTGCCTGTGCAAATGCATGACTAAAATGTAGGAACTGGAAAATGTCAATTTTCTATTCAGAACGCCATAGGTAAGGCATACTTGTAATTCTCACACATTTTAAGCTTCCAGAAATTGGTTGTGGGCAGGGAAAATCATTGAGAAGTTAATAAAATAATGAATCATTCTATTCAATAGTCTATACAGATCTCTTCTTGGCTCACGGGGAGATACCTTTTGGTTGCATAGTGGATTAGAAAGTAAAATGTGCAAAAGCAAAACTAATGACCATGAGCATCGAGATATGCCATCTCGCTGCTTTTCTGCTGTTCGGTTCGGCCTGGATGTAAATTATTCTCTTGGGTATCCATGGTCAGCAAATGTGCTCACCTGGCCCTGTTCTCTATGAAGTCAATATACAGGGTAAAACAAATAAATAGTATAGCTACCCTATGCAACATATTTCTAGATCATACCTGAAAGAGGCAACTATGCATGTTAGCTGTAACACCGTAAACTCCGAGTCTGTTGGCGGTGCCGAGGAGAGAGCACAAGTCAATGTTCTAGAAAATCCCATGAGACCTTTTTGTTGGGGATCACCTGGGAGGGGCTGACATGGCTAGCTGCAGGAGAAGAATAAACAACACAAAAGAAGAGTCAGGCACTCTCATATATCTTTCGGGAAGCTGGCAAAAGTAGTAATCAAACTGCATCGAGCTCAGAAAATTGGTTCAAAAAATTGCATGATCCCTGAAGAGTGCTTTCAAATTCAGAGTATTATGATGCATCTCCGTATTTTTTGCATGGCCATATGATGTACAAAACCTACCAAGTTCACTTGTTCTTCCATTAGATCAACTTCGCAGACACAAATTAATTGGATTGCCATGTTGTATTAATTAAGTAGCTCACAAGCCATTGCAGATCGTTGTAGAATAAATATAAGAAAAATAGAATTGAAATTCCCCACATCCTTTATGTTATATCGTAAAATCTTCACAGGAAACTTTTGATCTACCGTTTCAAAGGATTTACTACAAAAAAATACACAAAAAGTTGGAAAAAAAGTATGTGGCACCTGCCAACCAATTATTGACATGGGTGACATAATTTGTTATCACAGACAACACATAAACAGATGGATTATGAGTTATTTTTATGAATTGTAGCTAACACGATTTAAGCTGGTTCAAGCACATGACAAAACTCCATATAATTTGTCTAAGCAATTCAGCAAACGGTTGCCCTGCATTATTAGGGGAACCATAACTGGAAACATAGTGGTAATCAAATTTTCAATCTATGTCATGTATTTGATGTATAACAAACTATTTGGTAAAAGAAATATATCAAGAATTAATTTGTAGGCGTGTATTGGAGTTCCATCATGATACAAGACGTTAGGGTAGCAGAAATTGTGCCGGTAACAAAACTGAAACTGGAGGTAAGGGAAAAATAAATCTCACCTAACTGTACGGCAATCATATGAATACATGATACCCTTTGTGCTAGCCCATCAAGCTCAGTCTATGCCAAGATAAAATATGGAAAAAGAGATTAGCACGGACTATACCAATTGGAGACCTTCCGTGGTATATTCTCTAATCAAAACTTTCTATGAATTTTGGAGAAGCAAACCAGATAGCCCTAGCGAGTTAGGGGGGTCTTAGGCTATCTCCGCTGACCCAATTGTTTGTGTCGCCGACGACCTGGTTGTTTGTGCCAGTGATTCGACGAAGCTGCGCAGAATTATTGCTAGGTACGTTTACACACCTGAGGCGGAGGAGCCATAGGAGCTGCGGAGGCGGAGGGACCATGCAACAGGAGCCATTAGAGAGCAGATCAGCGACTCTAGGGAGAGCAGAACCGCGCCGCCCTGCTTCAGACCAGCTCCGCCGGCCGGGCCTCCTGCCAACGCCGCCCGTGGCCGGCGGCGCTCCCGCGGCCGCCTCGCCGCACCGCCCTCCTCAAAGCTCTCCCTCTGTCGGTCCGCCGCGGCCCCCGGCCTTCCCTCTAAGATCCTCCGCCTTCATATCCTCTCCATCACCGGTGCACCCAGCCCCGCCGCTTAGTTCACTGCGGTCGCGGCGGCCTCGCTGACGATGTCTCGGTGGTGGTTTGTGGCATTGCTCGTCGAGGGGAGAGCTCTGCTCGAAGGGGGCCATGGCGTGGGGAATTCCATGGCGTGGGAGCTCTCATCTCTTCTGGGGCGTGGGATTAGGTGCAAGAGGAAGATGAGGACCGGGGATACCAAGAGAAAGAAAAAAAAATAAACCAAGACACCTCGTTCAGAAACAATTGGGAAGAAGGACACGTGCACAACCACGTACGCAAGCCGAACAACCCAGAAAGACCGAGCCAAATTGCAGCAGTGCGCATGGCAGAAGGCCTGAACGAGCTCGCAGCAGCTCACGCTTAAACTCTTAGAGTAATTACATCGGCTTGGCAAGCTACCACACATGTATTAGAAAGTAGATAATGTCGAAACTTGGTACATGCATAATATAAAGACAAGCATAACTTTTCAATAAACACGTACCGAGTCTCGGCATCGAGCAGACGACGACTTAGATATTCAATGATGTACTCCTTTCCATCGTCTTCTTGTACCAACACCGCACCGATCACTGTATCTCGTGCAGCAATATATAACCTGAACGGCACACCAGACTTGGACGCTCGCAATACCGAAGGACTCAACAAGTATCTTTTTATATTATTAAAGGCATCCCGCTTTTCTGCCCCCCAAGTAAATTTGGCTTCATGCTTTAGCCGAAGTAAGGGAACAAACGATTCAATTTTTCCTGCAAGGTTAGATATGAATCGTCTCAAGTAATTAATTTTTCCCAATAAATTTTGCACATCCTTTTTACACTTGGGCTCCTCCAATTTTCTAATTGAATCTACTTTTCTCGGATCAATCTCTATGCCTTGTTCATGAATAATAAACCCCAAAAACTTTCGAGCCGACACACCAAAAGCACATTTGAGTGAATTCATTTTTAAACCATACCGGCGCATCCTTTCAAAAGCTAAACGTAAATCGGCTAAATGATTACCAAACTCATCCGATTTAACAACTATATCGTCAATATATACCTCTAGTATTATGCCTAAAAGATCATGAAATATCAAATTCATAGCATGTTGGTATGTAGTGCCGGCATTTTTTAATCCAAACGTCATAACGACCCACTCGAATAAACCAACAAAACCTGGGCAACGAAAAGCAGTCTTGAACATATCTTTTTCGGCCATAAATATCTGATTATAACCAGCATTACCATCTAAAAAACTAATTACTTTATGTCCCGAAGCATCATTAATAAGCATGTCGGCTATAGGCATAGGATATTCATCTTTAGGAGTAGCTTTATTCAAATCTCTAAAATCAACGCAAATCCTTATATTAGTAGTGTTTTTATTTTCAACAGGCACAATATTAGAAACCCATTCTGCATATCTACATGGCTGAATAAACTCAGCTTTCATCAAACGATCAATTTCTTCTTTGATGCGGTCATACAAATTAGAATTAAAACTTCTACGAGGTTGCTTATGTGGCCTAAAACCAGTTTTAATAGGTAATCTATGCTCAACTAATTATCTACTCAAACCGTGCATCTCGCTATAATTCCAAGCAAAGCAATAAAAAATTCTTTAAGGAATGCACATACCTCGCTTTTCTGATCAGCTCCCATGTTAGAATTGATAAATGTAGGCCTTGGATTACTTCCATCACCAATATCTACCTCCTCAAGTGGATCAGCCGATGAGAATCCCTGTCCGAGCTTCTCCATATCACCAAAATCTTCAATAGTTTCATGCATATCATTCTTTCCGGAATGATACTCCTCGGTGCGTCTTTGCAGCCATTTAATACTATCATCTTTACTCATTATTATATAGATAAATTGTTAAGCCGAGCTATGCTAGCCGACTGTGCATTTATAGGTACAAAACCATCTCTACCAACATTGATATAATCATAATAGGATAAATCCCTACCGGTCAAACATCACATCTCACCGTGTTGCCAATCAACCGGCGTCTCTGTCAAAGCAATGCAAGATGAATTGTCCGCCTCAAATATCTCCACATCATCATCAACCCACTGAATCAAGCACTGATGTAGAGTAGAAGGGATGCAACAATTTGCATGAATCCAATCGCGCCCCAAAAGAATATTGTAGCGGCCTTTGACATCAACAACAAAAAACGCAGTCGGCAATGTCTTGCTTCCGACTGTTAGCTCCATAGATATAACACCCTTCGCTTCAGATAGTTCTCCTGAGAATCCGCTAAGTCCCATGTTGGCCTTCATTAACTCGCTCTTTTTTCGGTTCAATTTAGAAAACACCGACAAAGGCATAATATTGACACCAGCTCCACCGTCAACAAGCATGCGACCAATAGGCTTACCGTCAATGTGTCCCCAGATAAACAGCGGCTTCAAATGTTATTCAGGCTTTTTCGGCTTCTCGAATGTAGCACTTTTCGGACCAAGAGCAAGCTCCGCGACTTCGGCTTCAGGTGCACGGAAGCCAGCAGGCAAGGCGAACACCATATTAACGTCCATATCAGTAGGTGCCTCATCTTTACTCTCTGAATTCTCATCAGTCGCATCATCAAAAATTTTATTTTCCTCTACAGCAATGTGTTTCTCCTTCCAAGTTTTCGTAGGCATCACCATTGGTCTGGCTCGATTGAACCACTCATCGCGCCTCCTATCCGCTAATCCCTCTCTGATTTCCGACGCTCGTAGCCGCTAGACACGTCGTTTCTGTGTATGTGTGAGACCCCTCGGGCACCATTGAGGTCCAGGTTTAGTCCCTGGTGCGACTGACCTGATCCTGCTGCCTGCCGAATTTCCTAGCCTGTACCGATACGCTGTGGTTTTTGGAATGAACACACTGTCTTTGGACTTGAAAATATCGCGTTGATCAGCTGGCCCTCCAATATCAAAATTCCTGCATCCTCTCGTGTACTCAGTAGCGGAACTAACAGCTGACTTACTAGTACTAGTACGTAGATGAGGTTTCTCTGAACGTGTCTCCGTATGAAGCTCTAAATCAGCATGCACACTAATTGTTTTTTCTGAAATTTCCTTGGTGTTACCATGGTCAGCTCCATCACGTGTAACAACACCCTTTGCATGGCCATCGTAGCTTTTGCTATTCAGCAAACTGGACTTCGGTTGCTGCTGCCACTGCTCACTACCGCCACTGCTAAATATTTTTGGCTTCTCGAGTTTTAAAACATGACTAACATCATACTGCAGTTTCTGCAGCTGTACACCATCTGTTTCCTTTGCACTGACCGATTCTTTCCGAACTGATTCTATTTCATTGGTCCTGCTAGTTTCTGTACCACTCATAATACCTTCAACTAGTTGAGGCTCACCATCTTTCAAAGCACACAAATTCTGTACTAGCTTAGGTTTATTATGCTTCGGAACCCACATGCGCTTGCAGCTACCATCATAATTCTTGACACCTTGATTGCGCACCGGTGATCGGCTTCCTCGAACCACAATGGCATCATGCTCCCTAACCTCATGATTGAAATGAGTTCTTTTCTCGTGCATATCGTGTCTGAATAGAGGCCTTGATGGGATCCATCCTGGCTGAAAATAACCTGCGGGCCTCATAGGATATGGTGCCCACGGATTGAAACCCCATGGAGTAAACTGGGGATAGATAGGTGGCGGACATCCCCAGTATGTTGGCTCCATTGGATAATAAGGCTACTGGTTATATGGATTCTCTTGCCATCGCTCATGCCCCCCGGGTCGAGTAGGAGACCTAGGACGCTTAGTACCGCCAAGCCGATTAAACACACTATCGGCCTTCTGTGAAGTGTATTTCTCCAGCAACATGTTAACTGTGGGCTTTGGCCTTGGAGCTTGTCTCTTGGTTCCATTGAATTTCCACACTCCTACTTCTGGATTTTTTGGCTTGATCATCCTTGGAGGAGCATTATCATCAACAACGACATTTTTACCTCTCGCCGACCCGGTCTGATCCGACCGAATAAGCATTTTCTTGTTCTCAAAATCAACCATATTGATAGGAAAAGGATCACTATCGAGTTTCATCTTAGAACCTTCGGTAAATGTCAATCGTCCGGCATCAATGGCCGATTGCACCTGTTGACGAAACACGTTACAATCATTAGTAGCATGTGAAAAAGAATTATGCCACTTGCAATAAGCTTTCCTACCCAATTTTTCTGCAGATGGTATTACATGACCCTCTCTCAATCTAACTAAATTTCCTTGCAGCAACATATCAAATATTTTATCACACTTGCTAACATCAAAAGTATACTTAATGTCCTCTCTTCTAGCAGGTGTAGGTTTCAAAGCAGGACATGTAAAAGGTTTTGATTTAGATGATTGAACCCACTCGGCTACACATATATCAACATCATCTTCACTAGCCGAATCATCTTCATAATCTAAAGCATTAACTGCGTGGTTTTCTTTCTATTTATTTCTATTATCTTTAAACCGGCTATATTGTTTAACATCTTTAGCCCGATTTTCTTGCACCAAAGCCTTTTGCAAAACCTGATTAACATCTGAGAATTCATGACCTTCTAACTTATCCTTAATATGAGTAAGCAAACCCGAAAAAGCAAGATTAGCTAAATCCTTTTCGGCTATGTTAAGGCTGAAACAACGGTTCTTTACATCCCTAAATCTTCTAATATACTCATGAACACTTTCATTATATTTCTGTCTAACCATAGTTAAATCTGAAAGTCGAAGTTCAGTTTCACCGCTATAAAAATACTCATGAAATTTCTGCTCCAATGGTGCCCATGCCGAAATAGAATTAGGAGCAAGCGATGTAAACCAAGTAAATGCAGTACCAGACAAAGATAAAGGAAATAATTTTACTGTATAAACATCAGATGTGCCGACATCACTGCATTGTGCTAAAAATTGTCCTATGTGTTCAAAAGTTGATCTACCATCTTCCCCAGTAAACTTAACAAAATCTGGAATTCTAAAACCACGAGGATATGGCGTCAAGTCGAAATAATCAGGATATGGCTTCTGATACGCACGTGCTCTACCCTTAGGTTCCAAACCAAACTCCCTAAGTATATTAGCAAGTTGATCTTTAAAACTAGTGGGTTGTGGAGAACCATTTTGTGGAACAGATGGAATAAAAGTACGTGGTGATATCTCAGGCAAAGCAGTTTGAGCATATATGGTTTGCTGCGGAGATACGTTAAAATATGAATCCGGTACAGGCCCATAAGGAATCCCGGTACCAACCGGTGGCAAAGGTGGTGTACTATATGCTACCGTTTGATAACTAGGCTATTGTAAATTAGAGTTAAAACCTGTGTTTCGGTTATGGCTGCTATAAGCTTGTGGAACCGAAGTCGATACTATTGCAGGAGCAGCACTAGATGCAAAATTATGAGCCGAACTGCTAGCATAATTTCGGCCAGTTTGATTGTTGTTTAAATTAATGTGAGGTTGCGCTATATTAACCGATGCACCGGGTATATAAGTATGACCAGGTAAATTTATAAATTCATTATTTTTCAGGGGCATCGGCCGTTTGTCACGATTTTCATCATTGATTTGTAGCACTAACGAGCGAACCTGACGAGATAAACTAGTTTCAATTTCCTTACTAAATTGTTCTTTAAACTCGTCAAATTTACTAGCTAACTGAGTAATTGTGCGTGACGCATCTGCCATATCAGATCCATACTTGCTAGCTACAGATACGTCAATCAGATGAGCAATATCTTCGGTTGAATTAATTACCTTCGCGTCGAGTGCCAGAGGAGGGTTTGGCGGCGTTACCTTTTTTACGGCACCGCCCCTTGTCTTGAAGTACCCACTCAACTTCAATTTCAGCGCCTCAGCCTTCTGCTCTTCAAGCTCCCGCTCGAGTTCCCGCCGCACGTCTTCGGGCAGATCGTCGAGCGTGACGGGGATGATGTTGTCCGGGTTGAGATCGCTTGTGTCCTTAAGATCAGTCATCGTGTACTTCTTGATCTCCGTCCCCAGCGGAGTCGCCAATTATGTTGCCGCAAAAATCTGCCGCGCAACACTAGGATAACCGTCGTACTTTCGTGACGACGAACGGATGATTTTCAAGCAAATCAACAAAGAACCCCTCGCTTTCGTGGAGGAGAACCGACCGTTTTTCAAGACAAAACGGCAAAGATCCAACCAAACCCTAGATTTCTAGAGCTTAGTTGAAGAGAGAACGAACGAAACAGAACGTACGTAAAAACTGTATTTGTGAATAGATCGATTGTCTTCTTTGCAATCGGCAGTGGCCTATTTAAGGCACGCAGGACTTGGCGTACATGGCAGAACTCACATATACGTACGAGGATAGAACTCTAAGCCTAAACCGATCAGGCCTCTTTCCGTGATTCGGCCACCTCCTACAAATCAATGCTTACCAAATACAACTTGCTAATTTGTAGTATCACGTAGCATCTCCAAAGGCATACTCAAATATAAAAACTACAACGGCCCACCGGGAAAAATACTACCATATCCGGCCATAACATTCGATCTAACATCTGAAACCAGTTAGAAGGCTCATCTCTAGCAATAGCGAATGCCCTAGCTCAACTTATTCAACATTTCTTGAATCTTGCCAGGATTTGTCTTCGGTGGCCATGGTCCATGCAAAATATTTAGGTTGACATCCCAGAACCTGTCTTTGGTATCATTGTTGCATCTCAAAACCTCCTGGCTGTAGCTAAAAACATGTCCTCGGTCCGCGCAAAACATCTTTCTGTAACACTTAAATAATTCATCAACGGGAGGTTAGCTTGATCATCAATTAATTTGGCCTATATAATTCTACTAGCCAAATTATGCACTTAACACAGAGCAATGCAGAAGAAATCCTAATTCTTTTACTGTATTTTTTCTTCCTAAGATTGAAATCTCAGGATGGCTAGACGAGGACGACTGTAGGCAATGATCTCTTTCGCCCACTGATATCTGTAAAATGTCTCCTACAATTGAACAATGCAATATTTCTCTTTGTCCTATTATGTCAATGCATTGGGGTCACTTGGGCTGTCTTATGTTGATTTTCCAATTCTCTTGCGTCATATCTGATCAGCCATGTTCTTCCACCCCAAGGCTCTTGCGTCATATCTGATCATCCATGTTCTTTCACCCAAAGGCAGCAAAGCCAATTCAAGAGTAATCCAAGTCTGTGAAGTGTCCAAAGTATTTGGCAGGGGCATCCGCCGGACATCATGTTGTTGCCAGCATTACAATCATGAAGAGCATATATATATTTTCCCTTTGGATTAACCACAATACATAATTCTTTCAACTTTTGGAGAGTTAGCAACAATAGTAATACATGCCAACAAGTGGCTCAGCGCTTGTATGGGACACTGCTGGTCATGGACATGCCTGATGAGCCCTTAAAATCCATGCAGGCTATCAAACACGGCCGTGCCTGGGACTAATGCTGGTTGTGCCCGTGCAACGTCCTAGCCGTTAAAACCAGGACTAATTATCGCATTAGTTCTAGGCCCAATCACGACCGGAACTAAAGCTCCAAACGAAATGTCGTTTTTCTACTCCCTCTGCTCATATTATTTGACTCAAAATTGTCTAAATACAAACTTGACTAGATATATTCGCATCTAGATGAATCTAACTTAACTAATATGGGTCCAATAGAATACTAGTGATAGGAGAGGTGTTTTGGGAAATTGGGGGCTGAATCCTTTTCGCGCCCTTGCTATCCTGAAGTTGTGCTACCATGGAAGACGGTAAGTGTGGGAAAGAGGCCTAGGATCGGACCAGCCTAGGACCACTTTTTATTTTAGAAAAGTTTTAAATTCGGGGTACCGTGTAAGACTGAATAGTGCTCGCGCACTGTGTAACATCGTCCCAAACGGAAAACCGAAATACCTGGCCCCGCCCTAGAACCCGTCTGCAAAGGCAACCGAAGTGATTGCAACCGAAGTGAGCGGGGCGCGTTGCAGCATGCAATGAGTGGGCCTTACGGATTTCCGGCGGAAAGAGTCTAAAATAAACCTTGAACTCATAGATGAAAGCTAAATTAAACCCTTAATTTATAATCTCTGAAATTGGCACCCTGAGTCCTTCGAGCCTTCGGAATTATACATGCTTGTTAAAGAAAAATGAATGTTTGGAGGGCGATGCAGAAGAGAATGGTGGCCACCAGCTCAACAGCAGGCTATAGCACACAACGGCACTGAACGTGCACATCAGTCGAGGGCTAGTGTGACGGAGATTGGGAGGGCCGCCCGGGCGGCAGCCTAGGTCATGGAGCAGAGGCCGTGTTAGACTGCATATTTTCGTACATGTAATATGTAACCTGTACGTATCCTCTGGTACTTCTATATAATATATAATAAGATAGAACACGTCCCAGAATGTTGTGTCACTTTCACAAAATATCCTGTGTGAAACCCGGTGCTGGAGAGCCTGTACCGAGCGGCGATGCGGTCCACTTCCACTCGAGGAAAGAAAAAAAATTGCAAATAGTAATAATAATTATAACAGTTTGAGTTGCCACATCAGCAAATCCCAGCTGAAACGGTCCAAGATTTAAAATAGACCAGGATCGTTGAGTTCAGAGTGTCAATTTTAAGGATTATGAATTATGGGTTTGACTTAGCTTTCGTCTATAATTTTAAGGTTTGTTTTGGACTTTGCATTTCCCCTGTCTCACGCTTCATGTGGTCATACCGTTCGCGTCGTGCAAAACCTTGAACTCGAACAATAACAGTCTGAAAGACTTCACCAGAGTTCAGCATCATATACTCCCTCTGTCTCAAAAAAAATGTCTTAAAATTGTCAAAATTTGGTTGAATCTGAACACTATTTAAGATATAGATTTATTTAAAATTTAAAGAATCTGAGACATCTATTTTAAGGAGGGAGTACTTACTATAAAGAAATCGAAGAAATTAGTCACTTGCTGTACTAACGGTAGGTTTACTCTGCACATTGAATAACAACGTCCGGCAAAGGTCCGCTTCTCCCTTGACTGTCGACGGCGACATCTCTACATGCGTCCTCAGGGTTCTTGAAGTCGGCGTGTCTCGCCAGGACATCCACACATTCCGCGATTTCCTTCACCTGAGCAACCAGGTCCGCGAGGAGCGATGCCGTGACGGCCACGTGCATCACCTGCAGTATAGCCGCGTTCTCTGCGAGCTCGCTTCTGAGGCATTCCGCTGCTGTCATGGCCGCGGACACGGCGAGGTTCGCCGGAGGCGGCACGGTCATGGTTTGAGTTGCCGTCGCGAGCTTCCTGAGCGCCTTGGCGGAATGCGAGCTCATCTCACCGCATGTTTTTCGAACCTTAGAGGACAGATCTGGGCTGGCTGCTGCAGGGTACTGGTGATCAACAGGAGACAGGAATCGATCATTGATACGCTGCTCAGTTATTTCGTTCCGTAGTGTTTTGATGGAGTGATTTTGGGGGAGTTAACTAGTATAATTACTAGTACTATATACGTATACCTGGGTTTTTGTGGTCGTGATGACATATGAAGCAAGAGCCTCCATGGAAGATGCGCACTGCCGACAGAGAGTTCCGAGCTTCTGGTATTGGCTCCATGGGTGTCGAAATCTGAATTTGCCATGGCGAGGCTCCCAGTTCGCAAAGGTGCACTGCGGTTTCAAGAATATAATATTGTAAAACCTTTCCTCTTCAGAATCTATATGATTTTTATACTGTACTAATTATTTTGTAAGTACATTTTGTTGCTGAAGATCTTCCGACCAGTTTGTGCAGTGAGATAATAAAATCATTTGCTAATGACACAGAGATATTTTTCAGTGTTTAGCTATTCAAGATTGGGAGCAAGCAGCAAGACTCCTACCATCCTTTTGAGATGATATAACTAGAATAAATAAGGACAAGGTTCGAATACGCATACAAAATTAGCCACTGGTTCTCCCTCCGAGGTTTTAGCACATAACACCAATTCTTGAGACATGTTTTGCACAAAACCACAACTCTACCTTTTCTTTGCACAAAACACCAATATTAGCCGTAAGTGTTGCACAAAACACATAATACGTGGTTAGCTTGTTTGATCTTTAATTAGAGAACTGGCTCACTGCCAGCATGACATCGTGGCCTATCTAATCTAGTATATCATTCTACAATCAAAATAATTGATCTGCTCTCAAAATTCGTCCCAATTCAAGGCACATGAGGCCGAGACTCTGAGCCTAGCCCCCACTGTGTTATGTTACGACATTACAGGAAACGCAACAAGCACCGACAAATATGGTTGTATATTATATGTGTATTTTGTTTTTTATTTATTTTACATTTATGTTTTAGCATCGGGTTCCGGAAGATTTGCGTCGTTATTCTATGCGGTGACGGGATACCGAAATTCGAAGGTACAATCTCCAAGTTATTTATAAATTATATCTACAATAAAATTATAGTGGAAATGATGGGGATATGCCAAGTGGGGTATAACCAGCTGGACGTTCCCTACTGGATCCAACTCTCAACGAGTGGGCCTGTAGGATGGCGACTGGATCGTGACCTAAGGGGAGCGAGGCGACTGGAAGATGAAGGGCCAGAAACGTAGCTAGACCCAGTCGGATTAGGTCAAACCCTCCGAGACCTTAACCAACTCGGTTGTAGATCTGTAAACCATAGCCAGGTACCCCTATATAAACCTTCTAGGGTGCTCTTTGTACTCATATTCTATCAGACACCCCATCGACTCGCCGCCTAGACGCCGAGCTCGTCACCATTATAATCTCTCAGTAATACAATTTAGCAGGAGTAAGTCTTTACCCTCCGGAGGGCCGAACCTGGGTAAACCCTTGTGTCTCCACCCTCATCTCGCACCATAGATGGTTGGCCTCCCTTGTCCCTCGTTCTACTACTCGCTGCCAGTCGCAGCATCTGCCATGGCCATTCCCACAATAGGAAATAAATAAATCAACTAGATACATTTGATTCTAGGGACAAAAAGGGAAAAACTAGGCCTTTAGGCCGACGACATTGCCGTCGGCGTAGAATACGGCCATCAGTGTATGGCTTTATTCATGTAGTGCGACACGTTGGAACTGCCGACATTGGAATGGGTCCGGTTAACTAATCAGCTATCAAGGCTGTTAATGACGAGATATGTGTTTTATGCAATACTTACGGCAAATATTGGTGTTCTGTGCAAAGAAAAGGTGAAGTTGTGGTTTTGTGCAAAACATGTCCCAACAAGTGGTGTTAGGTGCTAAAACCTCTCTCCCTCCTTAACCTTAAGATTTTCAAGCCCGCAACCGTCATCTCCTCGGCATTCTCTAGTCATCCCTCCCAGGACTATTTTTTCTCATGTTTTGCTCCATCCCTGCTGAAGATGGCAATTTATCCCATTGAAACACCCGCGGGTGTCATACCCATATGGTATTGCTCTACCATATTTAGACAATACGATCTGATGGATAGGCCAATTATCGAGTAATGTACCAGTCCCTCCTTTCCGAAATATAAGATGTTTTGGCAAGCTTATTTTGCTAAAACATATTTTCGAATGGTGGGGTACCCCCGATTGAAAGAACAAGGTACAAAATTTTTAGTCGAAATCAAAAGTTACTCTATTTGAGAAAGAAAGAAATATATATATATATAAATATCAACTATCATATTAAATAAATATACTATAAAAATATATTTTATAATAGATCTACTGATATTAATGTGGTAGGAGCGCTATTTGAGCTTAGGGTGAAGAATAATTATTCTACACTCTTCCCTATTTCTTTGCAACCTTACATGTTTTTTTACGTCACAAAATTTTCTTACCTCATTGAGAAGAACATGAAAATATAGACATGACTTAATATTTTACGCGATGTACAAAAATGCGACATATAACACATATTTTTGTGATATTTACGTTTTTATGACTCATATATTGTGTTCTTACGTCGATTTTTTCATTGTGTGTCAACATGAACGTAATTAGTTGTATATCATACATGAACTCTTAATGTAACAACATAAAAAATATATCCTAGGTGCAAAGTAAATTTTTCTACATCATAGGTTCTGAATAGCATGTCTATTGATTTGGTATTGTGGATATTTTATATTTTTTGTCAATAAATTTGGTCAAACTCAGGAAATATTAAATTTACAACTAAACCTAGATGCTTTTATTTTTTACGGAAGATGGATGATTATTGGTTTAGTGGGATGCTTGTAGTATTCATCTCTAATCTCCATGTCATTATATTACGATGAAATAATTAATGGTCTACATAACATGATAGTTGGTGTACCATAAAAAGGCTGTAAAGTACGCTTACCAGAGAGTCCTCGGTAGCCTTCGAATTAAGAACGCTCTTGTACTCCTGAAGGAAGTCCTTTTTCTCCCAATTATCGGTGACTGTGTTTTCGCCAAAGCATTCGGATTCCATTCCTGCATGCAGATGATGAGATAAATGGTTGAGGATACTCGGCGTCCTCAGCTCATAAGGCGCACTCTCTTGGAGCTAATGCACCAACATGAATAAAATGGCGTGGAGGCCCCCACTCCCCTCCCCCAGTACAACTCACCCCTCGTCCGCAAAAAATACAAAAAATCTTTGGATGTCTTGCAATTCAAAATATATTATGGACAGCCGACGGGCTCGCTAAACGTGGTTGGTCTAAGAGCCACTCTTATGCTAAAATTCGGCGTTATTTAGCGCCGGATGAATATAACTTTCAGCCTGAAAACTGCTAATTTTTTAGTCACCTTTCTAATCAAATTCAGAATCCAGTGACATATTTGAATTTTTTTCTTCCCGCCGACGAAATCTCGTCCAAATGTATGCACAAAATCGCCCACAACAGTTCAACGGAAACTCACCCAAAATGGTTCGGCGATGGCAAACATCCAATGTTCGGCTGACAAATTATCACAAAAAACATGAAATTCAGCGATCACTCGTTAAGAGGGATGGGCTCCTCTGCCGGGTTAGCTGCAGCAAAGCTCGTCGACGGGTTCGAGGAGGTGGAGGCAGAGCTCGACGATGGGGTAGTGGCGGAGAGCGTCGGCACAGAGCTCGACGTGCTGGCGGCGGGGATGTCCTCGTCCAGAATGGCGTCGCGGCGCGCCATGTACCAGGCCTTGACCCGGGGGCTCATCGCCGAGATGTCTTCGTCGCATATGAGGAATTGCAGGTATGTGTTCCTCTTCTTCGCGACGAAGTTAGCCTTGAGCAGGTCGAGCTTCTTGCCTTGGTTCTATAGCAGCTGGGTCCACTTCGGCCTTTTACTCTTTCTTCTCAGCATGGGCCTTTGAGTCGGCGATGTACTTCTCGATGGATGCGTGAAGACGTTCGGTAGGCTGTCCTGTATCCTTCGGTTCCTTGGACTTCTTCTGGCCGAGCTCTGGCCTTCCTTCGCCGGCAGCTGTGGGTGACGCCTCGGGGTTGTACAAGCCTTCCTTTTTTTTTGGCAAGGAACACGCGAGTGTCCAGCCATTTCTAGCACTTCTCAATCTTGTCAAACACACGGTGAAACTTGAACTCAGCCTTGGTGTCATCGCGGTACATGCCGAGTGCACGGGTCAGCTGCAAACACAAGACCAAGTGTGAGTCAGAAACTGCATGAGCTCGGCGTAGGGTCGGCGAACTAACTTGTTGTCCATGCTTGCGCCGTGTATTGGACGACAGTCAATTTCTTCGAGAATGCCATGCCATTTGTTGCATGCTTGTTGCACTACTTCCCAATGATTCGTCCTGGCCTTCTTGCCATGTTCCATGTGGACCTTGTTGTACACCGGATCCAATAGGTTGAGCTTATCGAATGCCAGCTTGACACCCTTCCAGTAGTTCTTCGAGTTTTGGTTTGCGCTGGTGATGGGGTCCAAGGTCACCGACTTTCATGCTTCGACGAGGCCCATGTTCTCAAGGGGTGTCCACTTGACACGACGCTCTGGCGATGCCACAGTACTCCGATTCCTCTTCTTCTTACCCTTACTCTTGGTCGTCACCGCGGCGTCCTCTTTGGCATCCCCCATCCTTGCCTTGCGTCTGGTCATTCGCCTGGCTTTCGGCGAGCTCCTGCAATTCCAGGACATGATCGACATCGGCGCGGGACTGCTCTTGCGTGAAGAACAAGATCATGGCCGCGGCGGAGCCGGACGCGATCATGTCCTCCATGTACGAATCAACCGACATTCCGCTGAACATGTTGCGGGTGTCCATGATGCCTAACTGGATGGCCGAGGAACTGCTGCCGGCAAACATAAGAGGGACACAGCGCATGGCCGGCAAAGGCCCGACGTAGGCGGGAGAGCTGGCGTAGGGGACGTTGATGTCGACGTTGAAGGCCAGCGGGAGAGGTGCACGGCAGGGGAAGTGCACATTGGGGTTGAATCCGCCATCGAACTCGGGGACGACGAGAACCTCTGGCACGGGTTTGCCTGGCTCTCCTAGAACATCGTCGGAGAGATCGTCAAGAATCCGGCCGGAGATCCGACACTGGGTTGGCTTCCCCACGGAACGCTGTACTTCTCAGCGACGAGATGTGGTGGACACGGACCATGGCCGCTCGGGCGACGCTCTCAGATGCCGACTTCACCTCCATGATCGCATGTGTCTCCTCCTCTTCATCGGCTTCCTTCTTCTTCTGCGTCCTTTCCTTCCGGCTCTCTGTTTCGATCTGTCTCCATCGGCAATCCTTCACCCAAGCTGCTTCGGTCCAGCCTTCCGGCTTTGGCGTCGCCTTTCTCGGCTTCTTCTCCTTTGGTTCGATGATGGTGGAGCGGGGTTTGACGGATCTCTTGGGCGGTATGTCAGGCGGGAGCTCGGGGAACTAGCGGGAGTTGTGGTGGGGAAATGGAGAAGAAAGACAGGAAGGGGGAAGAAAGGCGGGAGCTCGGGTTCTCTCGTCGACAGTCGTGGCCCACCCGTTTTTTCGCTTCATCAGGCGTTCCCAGGACGTATCTGGGGCGCCGGGTGTCGCCTAGAAACACCGGATGAAAGTTAGACCAGATTCGAATAAATTCGGCGTCGTAAGAATGTGACTGAGAATTTTCGTCATCCAAATAAAAAAAGACATGAAGAAGTCCTCCTAAAAATGCTAGTGAAGATGCTCTAATAGTTTATGCTGTCTATGCAAGCGAGCCTTATCCGCATAATTATCGCTTCACCATGCATATTTGAGTCCTCCTTAAGGATTGGTTGGGGCTTTGTGCTCTTCCAACACTGGCAGGAGAACAACATTGAGATCTGGTAGCGACTTCTAACCGCACAGCATTGGCCTCTCTCGTATGCTAACCTATTGGAAAATTCGGAATAAACGAGTCTTCAACAACAAGCGTGTCTCCGCCATGTCAATCCGCGACAAGATTAAAAGAGAAGCCCGCCTTTGCGGGCGCCCAGAGGGTAGTACTCGTTGTAACTTTTTTTTTACTTTGTTGTCAAACTTCTTAATAAATAGATTGGGGTAATGCTTTTGCGGCGTCAACAAAAAAATGTTGAAGATAATGCTGTGCTATGTATCAGCAATGTTCCTTTGTAATTTGGTCCACTTTCTTTTTAGGGTGTCAAGTAAGATCTCACCAACAATTTCGCTTCTAGTTTATTTATCAAAATCTAGTATAAACTTTTGCGTACAAAATTTAAACTAGATTTTAGCAAATAAACTAAAGCTAAAATTTTGGTGGGATTCCACTTGACACCCTAATTCTTTTTAATATGAGCGGTCTCTAGCATTCTATTTCAGATTAATAGCCCCGCGTCAACAAGTTGCATTTGTAATGTAGATGATCGAGGTTACGAGATATAATAATCATACACAAACTAGAGTGTCAAAAAAAATTTAAAAAAACTCCATGAAGTGACAAATTCCTTATAGAAGCAACACTAAAACCACCAACACAGTATCAAAAGTCTAATTTCTCAAAAAGCGACACCTTCAATAAAGGAGAAGTACACAAGCGACATCGGTGCTCGATCATAGATTATTGGTTTTCACCTTGAAAAAAGTCTCCGCTCACAGAACAATGACTTTAACAAGGTCATTGACAGGCACTACCAATTAAGGCTATACCTGGATTTTCACGCTGAAAGCTCCCACTTTCTATGCTGATGTTATTAGTCACGAATCACCAAGCCAGTTTTTCATTGCATTAAAGAATCGAACCACCATTGCCAGTCCTCTAATCTCGTCTTTCATGAAATTCTTCGCCTATGACTTCACCATGGACCGAAAGACATATCACATGATGGTAACAAATAGCAGAGCTTCACAACGCTCTTACTAAAACCAAACGGTCAGAAAAAACACAGGCATGCCTGACCAAATCTCATCCGGTCCAGCAATCTCCAGGCATGAACCACCCATGGGAGTTCGTCGGCGGAGCCTTTAGGAGCTTGACACTCCAGCCAAGTCAGCGAGGACGGGCATCATGCAGATCTTCCACTTGGCGCAAGACAAACCCTAGGGCTGCCACCTTTATTCAAAAGACTCACAGTCCTCCACGCCGCCACTCATCTCCCTACACCAACGATAAAAGAGGAGAGGGGAACCCAGCGCACAACTCCATGAAGTCGTCGGCGTGGCCAGGCCACAGCTCACCTCCCTCATAGCACATGGCCTTTCCCATTAGGCCTAGATCAGCCTTGCAGCCAAGATCTGGCCCTATAGTCCCTGCCATGCCAGCCAAAGCCGGCCGCACCTACGGTGCGCCACAACCACATCGACGCTAAACCATCAGAGATCCTCAGCCCCCGGCCATCACGACCGTGCCGCTCCATTCCCTCAGCCAGCGCCCCACCTTCCTCAATGTGAACACCGCCAAGGAGCACCTCTACTACCCCCCCTCTTTGATGGCAAGGGCGCTGGTGTCGGCAGCAGTGGCAGCCGTAGTAGTATAGATAGGGGGCTTTAGGGTTTGGGTGAGGGGAGGGCTGATGGAAATATACCCTAGAGGCAATAATAAATTGTATTATTCTATATTTCATATTCATGATTAAGTTTGTTATTCCGTGCTATAATTGTATTAGTTCTAGATAATGAGTATTTGGAGGAAAACCCTAATACATGTGTGGAATCAGAAACACCATTTAGATATCCCTAGTCTCGTCTCTAAGTGACTATGGGAAAAAACACAATGTGTTATGGAGTTGACGATGATATGTGAGATCAGAGTTGTTGGGAGAACAACGACAATGGATAGACCCAACATGATATACCGTGAAATACATCGTCAATATTGTTATCGGTAGTTTCTCATAAACAATGTATTGCCTTTACTAAAGATCGTTTGACCGTGAGACACATGTAAACTTGGGTACAATATGGACGTGGCAAGATTCTTCAAACGTTGCTCTTAACGGAGTAATCACAAAGTTGATACTTGCTCTTACCGGATGGTACGCCAATTATTCACATGGGATGCTTGTAGAAATTGCTACTCCTGACGATCAAGAGATACACTCTGGGCCCACTTATGTACTATGATGTTTGTTATCGTCTGGTTGAACACATGCACACCGATAGTATGGTATGAGTAAAGAGTACATGATGGGTAATGAGAATAACATAGTGTTTCATATCGGGCAATGTAAAGTATTGACGGAGCAATATGATATGTATCGGACATAATACAATTGTTCACACGATAAAGATCTTCGTGTTATTTGCGGGGGTTATTACGTGCATCAAGACGCCAATAGTAATCATTGTCGTGGAATGAGTTCCGGACATGTCCGAAAATATCCCAACACATAGGGCCACACACTTAAGATTTCAATGGCATTTATGATATGAGAGCGGATGAAGATTTAGTAGAGGAGTAATTATGAAGGTGTTCAGAGTGTCTTAGAATATATCAGAGGTGTCCGGAATATTGCCAAGAGTGTTCAAAATAAGTTTTGAGCATTAATGGGATGAGTTAAGGGTTCCGGGAGTGTTTCGTATGGTCTCAGAATGGTTCTGAGAGGTCCCGAATGATCCCGTAAGTGTCCAGAATGGTCCCGGGAGTGTCTGGAATGGTTCCAGATATATATGGAAGGCTTTGGACGGAGCGGAATGTTATGGAAGGTTCCGGAAGGGTCTAGGATTTCCCGGGCTATCTTAGGTAGTCCAGAAGGTTCCATAATAGGTGAATCCATGTTTGATAAGGAAAGTTCCCCAAGGCAATTTTGGATTGGAAAAATAAGGCGGCTTTGAAGTAGGTTTGTATTTGAGGAATCCTACCGGAACTCGACGAAACTTTGGTGCTAGATCTTGGCCGACCCAAGGAGCCTTTGCACCTATATAAAGTCACCAAGAGGTACTCAAGTCATGGCCTTTGCCTCCACCAAGCTATTGCACCCCACTGACCCAAAACTCTAGCCGTCGCCGCGCACCGTGCGCTACCGCCTCCCTCCTATATTCTCCACCTCGATGGCGTAGTGATAAACCCTAAGGGACGGCGTGCCCTAGGTACTTCTTCTTCTACAATGCCTGAGCGCTACCGAGTTCTACCTTTGTTTAGATCTATTCTACACGGGACTGCGGAAGCATTGCCGGATCTTCATCGACATGTTCTACTTCGTCCATGTGTTCTTGATCACACCTCGATGTGGTGTCGCTGATCTTGTACATGTGGATACCGATGGAGGTGCGACACTTGGAGCACTTGATTGTGGGGATCTTCACAAGGAGAAATCTTCTCGCGACTAATCGAATAATTGTGGGAATTGATGTACCGACTACTTCGACGATGATGTCTTCATCGGTGCATGTTCATGGGAGCCATTTGTGGGTTAATACATCTCCTCGCGACTCACTAAGGCTTGTTGCGGGGATCGATGTATGACCAACATCGTCATCAAAAAACTTACGATAGATCGATCTTCAAGGGTATGATTCGTTGCCTCTCCCCTTTCATATGATCCTGGTTATGCGCTAGAAAAAATTTCTTTTGCATAGCGCATTCCGCAATAGTGGTATCAAAGCGGTCTATGCGTAGGCACAAGTACGGATAAATCGTTGAATTCCTGTATTATTGATCTTGTTATGCTTCCAATTGTTGCAATCTATATTGTGTGATTAGTGGTTCGAGCCGAATTTATGATTTTCGGAACGAGACTGATTTGTGAACTGTACTTCGGATGTACAAAACAAATTTGTTGGGTGCTTATTTTACCGCAATAGCATGAGAGAGATATTTGCACATTGGGGTTCTACGGAGTTGGTTGAAATCCGCATGGGAGTTAGGCGTAAAGACGAAGTCTTATGAAGCACTACGGGGACACACCCCGGATAAGTTAAATAGCAAACAATTGAATCTTGGTGCTTTCTTACCACGCGGGTAAAGAACGGTTCTCTTTGCAATCATAGAGCCCCGTAATCTAGCAAAGCGTGTTAGAGGCGTCTAACTTGTTTTGCATGGAAGTGATGTGGTATAGAAATGTGATGTTTGCAATGTGATATATGAGATGTGTTATGTTGTAATCTCGTTGGGCATGAGTGGTCGGAGCCGCGATGATTATCATGATATTATTGTAATAACCATAGTTGTTTTTACTTTATTAGCTAGAGTAGCAATAGTTGTAAGAGAAAGGTGTGGCGATGATGATCAAGCAACGATGGACCTTGATGATATGCCCATGGCACGTGAAGATGTTCCCGGCACCAGAATACGTTGATGATGGAGATCGTTGACGCAACATTCTATACTATATGAATTGCATGTGATGTGTTAATCCTTTTATGCACTTTATTTGTTGCATGGTAGTCGTAATAAATAGGGTGATCTCTCACTTAAGAATTATCAAGTAATCATGTGTTCTCCCTAAGTTAGGCACCACATAACATGGGATTCGAACTGGTGTGGATCATGTAACATGGGTGAACCTAGCGACGTTCATAATGTGGGTGCAAAGTTGTCGCGCTGCTGGTATACTAAGGTTCACTTCACATACTACCTAAAACGTCTAGAGTATGGAACACAAGAATCTAAAGATTAACAAGAGCCATATATTGATATGATTGATATGATTACCTACCGGTCTTATTCCCCGGTGCGCGATGTGACATTGATGCCGGGAAAATACGTTCGTGGATCTTGAATAAATAAGTATCAATAATGAGAGATATTGATTTTAGTGGGAGCTACAAAATAATTAAGTTGTTAATTTTGATTAGATCATTAATCATGAACAATTAATCAAGTTAATTTTCATAGTTCGTAGTAGTCATTGACATCCGTTATCCAGCTTTCACTTAGTTTGTTAATTGAGATAAAAGAACTATAGATATCTGGTAATTTTACTTTATGGACTGGTACCGTAATGTTAGAGTGACAACTAAAGGTTGACTCCTATTGCAAACTTTTGGTAAACCCTCCATGCTCCATGAAATTTGAGCATAGAGTAATGGTTCCAATTACTACATCATGCTTGCATCCATGAAACTTGATATTCAAAAGATGTTTTGAGAATCTAAGTGTTCCAGGAACTGAAAATATTGTTTCAGAAACAACCAATGAGTAAAAGATATTTGATATCTAAAACCTTGTTTTATTGCAAGATGATTGAGAATTATTCAGGTGCTACATGTGCTCATATTCTATGAGTGTATGTAAATATTGAAGATGCTAGGCGCCTAAATCAATCAAAAGTTGAAGCGTTGATCTTATTCTCATATCCCTCCTATCAAGCTATAGTGCTTCATCATGAAGTAGTCATGATGGGATCGATAAAAAGGTATGGGTAAATTGTTTACTAGACTAAAAGATTGCTAAAAGTTGAATCCGAAAGAACGCTTGTCATGTGATGATAATGAATAAAACATCAACTTCAAAAGTGTCAATCCAAGGGTGGTAGTACTTGACTAACACGCCTAGGATCATTGTGCTAATGAATTTGGCACCACTATTGATGTTTATGCTTCTTCTACAAGAGGAAAAACCATAAGAGAAATTGCAAAATTATATGGAAGAAAAGGAAGTCTGGAAATGTCCAGCTCAGAAGTATATAAATGATATACAAGTTGCAAATGTATTCTTTGCTAGTTATGAATGTAATTTTTAGGTATTGGATACCAGATTGGTTGGTATGAAATGTCATACAAAGAAACATGATGTAAGAACTAACATGGCCGAAGTAACTAGCAAAAGGATGTGGTAATGTACGTTGGGAACTAAATAAAGTGTTATTGTGTTTGTTGTCAACATCTCACCTAGCCCTTCGGATTTATTATAAAAGCTTAGTAGTTGTTGCGTAGCTTCGGCTTTACGAGAACAATGGTTGTTCAACTTGAAGTTGTGACCCATAGTGGATGGATTAGTTATTATAAATATTGATGGTGATACACACATCATAACACCAATGCTAAAACGTTGCAAGACAATGATTGAATTTCACTTAATTGTGACACCACCATTTAGGTCATATTAGAAAGAAACACATGAAGAAAATCCATGTTGATCGACTTTTGGAGTAATTGGACTTTCAATCAATTTACACTTGTGAGACTTATCTAAATTACCAAAGTTCCGTTCACAAGCCAATATTGAATGGACGGCTAACTTGTTGGAGATCATACATGTTGATGTGTGTAGTCCATTATGTGTAGCTGCGCGTGGTGGATTTGTCTACTTCATATACTTTCACCGATGATTTGAGTGGATATATATGGCTATATCTATTTGATGAGAAAGAGTTATGAGGCATTTGAAAAGTGTTCAAAGTGTTTTGGGATAAAGTGGAAAATCATCGTAACAAGAAAATCAAGAGTCTATGATTGGATCATAGAGAAGAAATATTTGAGTTACGAGTTTAGCAAGAATCTAAGAGTTGCGGAATTGTTCCACAACTTACACCTCTCGAAACACCACAAGAGTGTGGAGTGTTCTTAAGATGTAATCAAACCTTGGTTGACATGGTTGGATCTATGATGAAACAAATAAAATTGCTGTTATATTTTTGTGGATTATGTTTTAGAGACTACCGCTTTACATTGAATAGTGCGCCATCATAATCTGTTGAAATCATACCATATGAGTTATGGCATGGGATCAAACCCAAGATGTCTTTCTTAAATTTTGGTATGCTAGGCATATATTAATTGTTTACAAACCAAAATTGGATGAATGTGTCTTTGTAGGTCATCCCTTGGTAAAATCTGGGGATACCTTCTACCTTAAAAGAAAAAGAAAAAATGCATGTCGCCAAGTACGACATATTTCTCGAGAAAGAAGTTCCTTGCGAAAGTTTTTGAGTGGAAGGACAATATAACTTGATGAGGTTATTGAATCTGGACAAGATTACCAAAGTATCGCAACACCGAAAAGTGTTCTGCAGATGGCTATGGCGCTTGAGGATCCCACGCCTACCAAATGTTGTAGTCTCGAAAATCGAAATTCCTACTAAACCAAATAGGTTGGACAAAGTTTGTACTCAAAAGTAGGATTTGAGGATGAAACATTATTGTTGGACAATGATGAACCAAATACAAATAAGCAATGATGGGTCTTGAATATGTTAAATGGCTAGATGCCATAAAATCCAGGATAGTATCCATGTACGAAAATCAAGTTTTCATACTTGGTAGACCCTACGGAAGGCATTAAGCCTATCGAGCGTATATGGATCTATAAATATATAGACGTGGATGTTCACATCCATAGAAGCTCTACTTGTCAAAAAGGATTTTATGACAAAGTTTAAAGAGTTGACTACGATACCTTGGATCTTCCGTAGTGATGCTTAAGTCTATTGGAATTATTATAATAACCACTACATATTCACAAGATATGGTAGTTAAGTAACAAAACAAAGTTCCTTTCAAGGAGTATTAACCTAAGACATGTATTGACATGAACCAAGGTTTTTTTTAGTTCAAAGGATGCTAAAAATGGGCGCAAACTTTATTGGTAGAAGTTGGCATTACGGAGTTGGAATCTTCACTTTGATGAAATTGAAAGATTTGATTTCATCAGGAATGGTGAAGATTTTATATTACAAGAAATTAAGTGTGAGCGCTAATACATATTTCTAATACTGTATGTGGACGACATATCTTTGATTGGAAATGATGTATCTTTTCTTGACACTAGTAAGATTTCACTAAAATTATATTTGTGTGAAATTCTTAGGCAAAACAAGAATATTGGGAATCAATATCTATATAGATAGATTGAGGCGCCTAATATAGTTATACCAAAGTACATAGATAAAAGATTGAATTGGTTCAATATGGAGACGACAAGAAAGAGTTCTTGCTACATGGAAGAGGTTGAAACAAGAATCAAGTGTTTTGAAACCGGATGAGTAAAATTGCATGAATGATTCTATCAATCATGTACACCATGATATGTACATAACCAGATGTCATATGCTATAAAATGTTATGGGCATATACCAGAGTGATACATATGATGATCACATGACAGTAGTAAGTATATATTTTGTATGCATAAGTAAAAAATGGTTCGTTGTATCGATACTCGACTTGTTACATATACAAATAATTTTTTATCTCAATTAGGCTACATGAATTATAGAAGGTGACATGGTGGAATGGAAGTAAATTCCATATTGGATTTGGATGAGTTCCAAAGTTAAATACTATGAAGGCTACTACTATGAAAGGGTGAGTATATCGTTGTCATTACAATGGTAAAGGAGGGCGTTATGAGTCAAAAGGTTCATTTTTTAACTTAGTGTAGTTCTGAGCGTGCTAGTACTATGAATATCTATTATGAGACAATAGATGACACATAGTTTCGACTGATGAACTAAGGTCCCACTAGTTGACAAAACATATACAAATGCCATCTCATTAAAAATAAATGATGTGTAAAGACGCAAAGATATGTAAATACACACGGACCTAAACTTGTTAGATCCATTGAGAAAGTTTACCACATGCAAAGCACGAAGGACATTGGTATTCCATAGGTGTTAAGTGCTGAAATATTGACTAGATTATTGACTCTAGTGCAAGTAAGAGAATGATGGAAATATGCCCTAGAGGCAATAATAAATTGTATTATTCTATATTTCATATTCATGATTAAGTTTATTATTCTGTGTTATAATTGTATTAGTTATGGATAATCAGTATTTGGAGGAAAACCCTAATACATGTGTGGAATCGTAAACACCATTTAGATATCACTAGTTTCTCATCTAAGACTAGTTCATGTATCATTGATAGTCCTGGTTTCCTGACTATGGGCAAAAATACAATGTGTTGAGGAGTTGCCGGTGATATATGAGATCGAAGTTGTTGGGAGAACAATGATGATGGTATACCCAACATGATATACTATGCAACACATCATCAATATTGTTATCGATAGTTTCTCATAAACAATGTATTTTCTTTATTAAAGATCATTTGACCGTGAGACACGTGTAAATTTGGGTACAATATGTATGTGGCAAGATTCTTTGAATATTGCTCTTAACGGAGTAATCATAAAGTTGATACTTTCTCTTACCGGATTATATCCCAATTATTCACATGGGGTTCTTGCGTAAATTGCTACTCCTTGCGATGGAGAGTTACACTCTGGGCTCACTCATGTACTATGATGTTCGTCTGTGTGGCTGGATACGTGATCAAGTTGTTGAACACATGGACATACATAATGCGGTATGAGTAAAGAGTACATGCTAGGCAACGAGAATAACATAGTGTTTCATCTCAGGCAATGTAATGTATCGATGGAGCAATACAATATATATCGGACATAATACAACAGTTCACACATAAAGATCTTCGTGCTATTTGTGGGGGTTATTACGTGTACCAAGACACCAATAGTAATCATTATCACGAAATAAGTTTCAGACATGTCCGCAAATATCCAAACCCATAGGGTCACACACTTAAGAGTTCAATGGCATTTAGAATATGAGTGTGAATGGAGATTTAGTAGATAAGTAATTTCAAAGGTGTTCGGAGTGTCTCATAATATATCGGAGGTATTTGAAATATTGCAGAGAGTGTTCAAAATAAGTTTTGAGCATTAATGAGATGATAGAATGGTTCCAAGAGTGTCTTGGATGGTCTTAGAATGGTTCCGAGAGATCCCGGAAGTGTCCAGAATGGTCTCGGGAGTGTCCGGAATGGTTTCGGACATATATGGAAGGTTTTGGAAGGAGGAGAAGGTTATGAAAGGTTCCGAAATGGTCCGGAATTTCCCAGGCTATCTTAGGTAGTCCGGAAGGTTCCATAATAGGTGAATCCACGTTTACCTTAATGGATAAGGAAAGTTCCCCAAGGCAAGGCCCAAGAGGTACTCAATTCGTGGCCTTTGCCTCCACCAAGTTGCTACACCCCACCGCCCCAAAACCCTAGCCGCCATCACGCGCCGTGCGTCGCCCGTGCGCCGCCACCTCCCCGTGTCGACACCGCCTCCCTCATCTCTTCTCCACCTCCATGGCATGGTGATAAACCCTAAGGGCCGGCGTGCCCTGGATACTTCTTATTCTACAACGCCGGAGCGCTGCCGAGTTCTACCTCCATTTATATCTAATCTAGACGGGACTGGGAAAGCACTGCCGGATCTTCATCGAGAAGTTCACACTACGTCCATGTGTTCTTTATTACACCTCGATGAAGGGAATATGCCCTAGAGTCAAATGTATGATGGCATATTTCATAAAGTTTATGATTAAGTTTTATATCATGTTATAACTGTATTGATTAGGAAACATCAATACATGTGTGATATACAAACAACCAATAGTTCCTGGTGAAACTCTAGTCACTAGTTCATTGGTCGATGGATGATCAAAGGTTTCCTGATCATGTTGGTGCCTCGGCACCTAATTGACAATAAGGTCATTTCATTGGAGAATGAGATGGTGAACATACCCTATCTATAGCATCGTATCATGATTACGTCAAATACTTTAGGTTGCGATGATTAAGAAACATAGTGAATCTTTCTTTAGACTGTGAGACCATATAAAATCACTGTCACTCGAGGTTACTTTGATGGCACATAACGTCACTCAGTGAAATGGTGATCATAAAGGTGTCATTGGGTATCCGAAGGAACAGGTTGAGGAGACCGTGTCAAGAGCGGGATTTGTCCATCCGTGTGGCGGAAGATACTCTAGGCCCACTCGGATAAGTTATATCTATAAGTTGCGCAGCGTGTGACTAGGTCACGGGAATATCACTTATCAGATTGAGAAAAGAAGGTATTGTCGGTAACAAGGTTAAACACTGATGTGTGGATGTCACTTGATCAAAGCCTCATACAATACAATATTGCAGAGACAAAAGAAATAATACATAGTGTTTACGATTCAACGATAAATTTCGTTGAATTCATAGGTGGTCATTATGGGCATCCAGGTCCCGCTGTTGATCATTGGTTAGAGAGGAGTTTTGGCCATGTCTTTAGTATTCTCAAACTGTTGGGTAGCACGCTTAAGAGCTTCACGAAGCTTGAAGATCGTTAATGGCTAGTTTGAATCACTGAAGAAGTGGGAAGAGAGAGACCAGAAAAGTTCTGGGGAGATCCGAAGATGTTCGAAGAAAAGATAAGAAAAATGACAAAAAAAGGGGTTTTAGATAAATGGTTATTTAAATATGTTTATTATATATTAATTATAAATTAATATATTAGAAAGGAATATTTAAATAAAGTTTTATAAAAGGCGTCTTAATAGTTAGGCAAATTCTGAAGAGATTTTACCTAAAAAGAAACGGACGGAAAAAGACAAAAGGAGCTGTTTTTGAAACAGCCCATGGGACATATAGTATGCGCCCTTGCGTGGCCGCCAATATCGTCGTCATAACACCTGTCGGTCAGCCTTGAGGCCCTCCTGAAACGCCTCGGTTGGCCCGTGGGCGGCGCCAGCGCGTGCGGGCTGCTAGGCCGGCCCGGGCCGGGCATGGCGGCTCTGCCTCAGTTGCCGCTGGCCCACCCGAGTCCCTCCTCCCGGTCGTCGCCTTGCTGGCTGGGCCAAGCGCGGGTGGACAGGCCGCCCACCCGACTGGCACCAGTTTTTCCCTTTTTTCCTTTATTTGTTTAGTCCCACATGGGAACCCTAGGATAGAGGGAACCCCTCCCTCCGTCTATATAAAGGGATTCTCATAGGAGGATTAAAATACATCAATTTCCACATGGAAATAAATAAAAAAACATGTGTTTCCTATCTCTTCTCTCTCTCTTGTGACCGTGGCCCTCTTATCAGGGATGTGCGAGCGAGGAGTTCTTCACCACGGCTTGCCATCGCGCTGCGGGATTCAGAGCCGAGAGATCTATTTCCGCAATCTCTATTGGATTGGAGAGAAGCGGGAGTCATCGTCAAGTACCATACGTGTGTGACTCCCTCTGGCGGCACCGTGCTTTCGGTGCTAGGAGTTTTTGGGGAGCCGCATGACATCGTGACCTCGAGGTCAAAGTCAGGGCATCTTCTTCATCCATGTTCCTCGCGGTACGTTAACCGCGCTCGGTCTTCAAAGCTATGAACACCGTATCCCCACACGTTACTGCATTACTAGTAGATAGATCCTGGGATTAGGGTTTCGATCTTAGGAATTTTTGTTGTTGTCTACCCTCGTTCCCCTTCACTCGATGTGGTGTGGTTGATCTTGTACGTGTGGATACCGGTGGAGGTGTGACTCTTGGAGCACTTGATCATGAGGATCTTCATAAGGAGAAATCATCTCGCGGCTAATCGACTAGCTGTGGGAATCGATGTACCGACTACTTCGACAATGACATCTTCATCAGTGCATGTTCATGGGTGCAATCCGTGGGGTAATACATCTCCTCGCGACTCGCTAAGTCTTGTTACGAGGATCGACGCACGACCAACCTCGTCATCGACAAACTTCCGCTAGATCGATCTTCGAGGGTATGATCCGTTGCCTCTCCCCTTGCATATGATACTGGTTGTGCGCTAATTTTTTTTGTGTAGGGCGTTCCCCAACAAGGGCACCCGGAGCCACCAGATTCTTCGACGGGCAACTCAGCGGGAGGGGGGCGGCTTGGGAGGGGCATGTCAACACATACGTCTGCCAAAATAGCGGATTCTCCTGGTAATAAGGCGAACTGATTTTGTGCTTGATACTTACATATCTTCCTAGTTTGGCTCTCCATGATAGTCGATATTACCAGGACCGCCATCGACGGTGATGCCATGGCGGTGGTGGTTTCTCCCCGCACATAGGCAGGTCTAGGGCGGGGACGGGTTGATCTTCGACTTCACTGGTGGTGAGCACGGGCAATGTCGGCGGGAGAATGACAGCAGGTCCCTATGCTAGTGGTCGGTAGGAGGTAGTGGCTGGCACGAGGCTCGCTTGGGCCTAGCCTGGGCGGCCATTACCTGCTGATCGTTGGCCTATGATGGTGCTTGCGAAACTGGTCCTAGTTTGTCTTTGCATCACTTGGGCTTGGTAGTGCTGGTCACTTCCTTCACCGGATGTGGTCAGAAGGTTTCGTGGCTGGTTTGGCGGATCTCGATCCGTCATCTACACCTGGTTGCGAGTTGAGGAAACATAGTTGCCGATAAAAACCGAGCCGACTTCGGTCTTGGCAGGCGATGGCGGTGTCCTGCGTTATTATCTTGATGAAGGCACCATCGTGCAACTATTGTTGACCCTCTTGTGCTATTCCCACGGAAACCCTAGAATCCGGCTTTCGGATCAGGCGATAATGGCGCTATGGTGTCACGTTCTCTCTTAGGAGCATCGTTATAGAGTAGTGCTGGATGGTAGTGGCAGGAGGTGGATCGGCTTTGTCTTGCACGGAGATTTGGCGGAGATGTCAAGTCATGCTTGGATGATAGGTGCTACGCTGAGTCATGCTTGTTCGGTAGGTTCTACGCACGACAGATCATGCATAGACTTCAAGCTGTGTTGGCTGGTGGTGCATGGCGGCATATGGGGCTGCGGTGTACCAGCGGCGGCCATGACATTCTTCGGAGTTAGCAGGTATGGAGGTGGTGCTACTTGGCAACACGGTGGTGTCGGTGGCTGGTGTGGTTAGAGTCTGCGCATCAATCTACACGTTGAAGATGGGTTCGTGAAAAATAGCGAAGGCGGCGATATTCGTAGCGTTGGTGCCGTTCGCGTATATGCTGGGCGGATCTAGCCTTCTCGCTTGCATGGGCGGTCCGGTGTTTTCTAGATTTCGTTAGAGAGGTGGCAATTGACTGCTATCGTCATACTCGGTGGTGTGTTTTAGGACTCTTGATATGTATTATGATCTCTATAATATATTTTGTCACACTATGATGTTTTAATAATAAATAAAGCATGTGTATATCACTCTCGATGCAGAAGCCGGGCTCCGTTCGCCTTTTCGAAAAAAACTAACGTACCTTCGAAGAACCGAGCCAGTTTGTCGAGGTTGCCGACGGCGAGTTTATGGACGCCCTCGCCAGCCCAGACGGGGAAGACGAGGACTGTGATAAGGAGGCATATGAAGACGCCGACGATGATGGTGTAGAACCGATCGTGCGCGAGCTGGATGAGCTCCTCGACGCGGTAGCTGGACACGGCCACCAGGCTGAAGGTGAGTATGAAGATGGTCACGCCGTAGTCGTACTTGGCCTTGATCTCCGGGATGAACCGCAGGAACGTCGCCGCCGATGCTGCATCGCCACAAGCACATACGCAAAATCAAACACCGTAATTAGTTTGTGGTAGTACGTCCGTACCGACAAGAATCAAATAAAAAGGGTACCTACGATGAACACGAAGACTGTGAGTGATATGGGTTCTCCCTGCACCCCAAATCGTTCAGCTAATTCCGCTAACTTATGGGCCCCGACGGCGATGCAGGCAGCTACCAGCGTCGCGAAACCTCTGTTCAAGCCTTTACTCAGCGTGGCTCCTGTTGCAGAAAAAAAAACATGAGTACGTACGTCTCAGATGGACATTCTGCATTGCGCTTGCGCCCGCGTATCATATAACGTACCGACGGTGTACTCCATGACGACAACGACGGTGAGCACGGCCCACATGGTGGAGACCCCTAGGCCGTTGAAGAGCGGCGTGACGAAGTAGACGAGGGACACCAGCGCGAGCGCCAGGCCGACCTTGAGCGAGTGCGCCACTCGCCTCGGGTCCTCCCCGGCGATCTCGCTCGCATTCCTGGCGAGCCCAGCGACACGACTCCCGAGCCCGGCGAGAAGCGAGTGGAGCAGCAGACCGCAGCTCGCGATGACGCTGACCATGTCGCCGTTGCTCTCTCTGTTGTGGTCAACATCCATGGCAGAACCAACCAGTGCTAGAGTGTGCAAGCCCAGGTACGAACGATGCTGCTAATTAATTAAGTACTAGCACCAGGTTTGTAGCATATATAGTACTCGTGTCTTGCTTATGAAGCAACGTGCAGGGCAGTTAGGCTGGCAGACAAACATATGGCGGAAAGGCGCGCGCGCATCTTCCTAGCTAACCCATCAACCGCACCGTCCGAACAAGTCTAAGTAGACAACACCGCGGCCGTACGGGGCCACGAACAGCCCGCCGGCTGATCCGGCCTCTACCCCGGACGCGCCTGCGCCGGATACGGCCTCTCCGTGCGCGCCTCCGCCGGATCCGACTTCCCCGGGCGACGCCGCCGCCAGCTCCGACCTCGATCGCCAGACCATCCGTACGCACGTCCTTTCCGGGATGCACAGGTGCGTGAAAAGGATCCCAGGTGCCGCCCAGCTTTCGGCAGCTGATATGTAAACGTGGACACCGGTGGTGCCAGACGCTCGCGCTGCCAGTGGCAGTGCCCCGTGCGCCGGAAAGAGATTAAGTGATTAACTATTGAAACTCAGAGACTTATAGTCGGTGTATCTTGCATCTGTGCAGGTGTCAGGAGATGCACGGAGCCGGCATGTTCACCCATTGGGCTGAGTGTTCGCCCACTTCAAGTCTTAGGCATCTTCATCTAGGCTGATCCATTCGATTATTCGTGTCTGAACCTGTCACTGCTAAGGAAAAGACCTATAAAAAGTGTACCATCGGTGCACTAAATTAGTCGTCTGCCCAGTGGGCCGGCCCATTCGACCAATCGTGGCGTGGACCGGTCTGCAACCTAAATTTTCCCTGGTTCTGCGTCAGCACGGACAGTGCGATTGTCCGCGCGCGTCGTCTCCTTCTTCTCCCTTGGCCTGCCAGCCAGCGGGTAAAAACCTCCACCCCTCCTACTTCCCACCAAAATCGACCCTTCGAGGAAGGATGCACATGCACGTGAAAAGGATTCCATGTGCCGCCCAGCTTTCAACATGCTTCTGCTGATATGTAAATATGGACACCGGTGGGGCCAGACGCCCACACTGTGGCAGTGCCCCGTGCGCCGGAAGGAGATTAAGTAATCGATAAGAAAGATGACTTCTCTGAGGATACACTGCTTGCCTACCTTGGATTCTTCAAGGAGCCCATCCCGCCGGCCAACCTAGCTAAGATGGCCTCCATTGTAGGTGTTTCATCCCCATCCCAAGTGCGCCTACCTGACGAGGAACTGCAGGCCATGCTGAACGAGATCCCGGCTAGGGATGCCTAGGCGTTTGGTCCCCAAACTGAAGACAAGTCTCCTTATGTTAAAACCAACTGAAGACCCACCAAGCTTAATTCGTCTAGTTCGAGCCTTTTGCAACAACGATTGGGAAATGCGCTTATCCTCTGCAAAACTCTTGCCACAGTCCACCTGGTTCTCTGACCACTACTCTTTGCTTCTGGTGAATGATGTCATCTAAAAACTTGTAAAAGGTTTCGGTTTGAAGCTTACTGGCAATTCGTCTTGGGATTCAGCAAGGTCATCGCTCAAGCCTGGGTTGTTGATGTCGTAGTCGGATGCGACGAACGCTATGTCGCAGTCAAATGATGTCAGTGTTGTCTACGCGAGCGCTACGCTCGCCCGCAGTCAAGAGCCTCACTACAATTTTTCGTATGTGGGTCTGGCCCACTTCATGCCCAGCGGGATGTCTCGTATGAGAGTCGAAGGTCGCAAGCTAGCTTAAGTTTGTTCCGGTGTGCGAGCTAGCGAGGGATGCTAGCTCCCAGAATCAAATCCCGTGTGTGAACACAAAGCTTTTTTTTAATCGTTTCTAGCAATCTCTAAAAAGATCAAGTGGGCTATTGCCACTTGCTGTCGGTGATACGTCGTAAATGTATCTATAATTTTTTATGCTTCATGCTTGTTTTGTATCAATTATCTTAGGTTTTATCTATACTTTGACACATTTTTATACATTTTCTGAAACTAACCTATTAACAAGATGCCACGATGCCAGTTGGCTGTTTTCTGCTGTTTTTGGTTTCAGAAAAGCTAGTAAAAAAATATTCTCGGAATTATACGGAACAAAAGCAGAAGTTCCTATTTTTCCGACACAAGACGAAGTCCAAAGCAGAGACGGAGGAGAGCCACGAGGTGGCCGCACCACCCCTAGGCGCGGGCACACCCCTGTCCACGCCTAGGCATGGTGTGGGCCCCTCGGGCGGCCACCGACCTTTCCCCTTCGCCTATATAAGCCCCTCGAGGCAGAAACCTTAAGTACACAATCAGAAATCCACGAAAAAGTCCATAGCCGCCGTCACCATCGTTCCTAGATCGGGAGGGATCTGAAGCTCTTCTCGGCACCCTGCCGGAGAGGGTAGATCACCCTGGATGCCTTCTTCATCACCATGCCAGCCTCCGGTGTGATGCGTGAGTAGTTTATCCTTGGACTATGGTCTATACAGTAGCTAGATGGTAGTTTGTCCTTCTTTGTCCTATCATGTTTAGATCTTGTGAGCTTTGTTCATGATCAAAATCATCTATTTTTAATCCTAGATGTTGTGTTTGTTGGGATTCGATGGATATTGAGTACTACGTCAAAATTGATTATTGATTCTATCATGTTTATGTTGTTTGTGATCTTGCATGCTCTCCATTGCTAGTAGATGCTCTGGCCAAGTAGATGCTTGTAACTCCAAGGGGGAGTATTTATGCTTGATAGTAGGTTCATGCCTCTAGTAATCTGGGGAAGTGACAGAAATCTCTAAGGTTGTAGATGTGTTGTTGCTACTAGGGACAAAACAACAATCCTTTGTCCATGGGGCAATTGTATTATTTACTTTACACATTTTGCTTAATGCAATTATCTGTTGCTTGCAACTTAATACTGGAAGGGGTTCGGATGATAACCTGAAGGTGGATTATTAGTCATAGATGCAGTTAGATTATGATCTATGTATTATGTTGTAATGCCCAAACGAATCTCATAGCGATCATCATGACATGTATATGCATTGTTATGCTTTATCTATCAAGCCAATTGCCCAACCATAATTTGTTAACCCAACATGCTATTTATTTTATAAAGAAACATCTCTATTGAACTGTGGACCCCGGTCCATTCCTTCCCACTGATATTCAATCTACTGCCTACTTTTTACTTTCTGCAATTCCTACAAAGCAATTACTTTCTTCCATACTATACATTTAATCCTTTGTTTTCAGCAAACCGGTGAGGTTGACAACCTCACTGTAAGTTGGGGCAAAGTATTATGGTTGTGCTGTGCAGGTTCCAAGTTGCTAGCAACACCTTGGGAGTTGACCCTTTTCTCCTACGGGTTTGATAACCTTGGTTTCATAACTGAGGGAAACTTGCTGATGTGCTCATCATACCTTCCACTTGGGGTTTCCCAACAATCTCTACATCATTTGAGCCATCAAGCAATTTTCTGGCGCCGTTGTCGGGGATTAAAGGGCCATCAAACTTCTTCCTCCCCGTTAAGCAGCAATTTTCTAGCGGGAGAAAGAAGCTTCTTCTGCAAGGGGAGTCTCTCACAACCAATCTCTTTACTTTGTTTTTTTTTGCTTAGTTTATTTTGTTTTGTTTTGTTTGTTTCTTTTTATCAAAAACACACAAAAATTAGTTGTATTTGTTTACTCCTTTTTACCAAAAACACAAAAAAATAGTTCCTACTTTAAGTTGATTTTATGTATAGTGTTGCTCCAATCATTATGTCACTTGAGGAAATGATCTTCACTTTCAAACAAGGTAGTGAAGAGAGTTTCAAAAAAGCTTGGTCTAGGATTTCTGATTACGTGAAAAAACAAAACCTAAAATGACTCTAGGATTGCTTCTTAGCAGTTTCTACTTTGGTCTTGCTCTTTGTTATAGATATTCTTTGGATGTTGTAGTAGGAGGAGATTTCCTCTAGTGTGATGAGGATGAAGCCTTTAATGCCATAAAAAAGTTGATTGCAATGTATAAATTGCCTAGCAAATTTGATTCATCCTTTACAAACATTTATGCTAGATTAAACACTCTTGAGACCAATACAGCTAGTTTAAAAGAATGTTATAATACTCTTAGAGAGCATCATGAATATGTTCCAATAAATTCTGAATCTTCAAAATGGCTTCATACATTAAAAGTTGCTATAAATGATGAAATTTTTTATGCTCGTTGTGATATTATGTCTGAATTTTGTCTTATGCCTAAAGATATTTATGAATCTTTGAGAACTTTCTGAGGGTGTATAATAAATATCTCTTACCAATAATGTTAATATATTACCCATTGGAATAGCGGAAGGAGTGTTTACAAAGATCCTAGGGAAAGTGGTGTCTACTGATTATCTTGTTATTGAATGTGTAGGAAAAGGACACATTACACTTGGAAGATCCCTGCTAAAACTCCTTGGAGCAATAATATATGTGGGAAAAGGCATCATGCATTTTGCTTCCCCACCAAGCAATCATACATTCCCTAAAGGTAAGAGTAAAGATAAGAAATGTAGGGGCAAGAAACTTGAAGTTGATGCTTCTTCCTTTGAAAATACTTGATTCTTGCTTTTTGTGCCTAGCTGAAAGGCGTTAAAGAAAAGCACTATTGGGAGATAACCCAATTTTTTTATTTCAGTAAGTTTTTCTTGAGTCTTGGAAGTTATTGCCTCTGTAATAACCTCTCCTTATCTTTTTTGTTTGTTTTTTGTGCCAAGAATAGACTCTAATGAGAGAGAAGTAAGATTTGGGGAAGTTGATGTCCCGAAATAGATTTTTGTTCTTTACTGTAAAAACTCGTGAAAAATACCAGTATGTCGGATTGAGCTATAATTCTTTGTGCTTATGCCCCAGGTTATTATCTAACTTTCATTAGTTTTGTACTTTTCGATTTGAGAAACAGAAGGCTTTTGAAAAAATCGGTCTTTATATGCTGGTCTGTTTTGACAGATTTCTGCCATTATGTGCATTTGCCTCTTAATCGGTTTCTTTTTTAGTTCTCTTTGATCACTTGAGATTTTTAAAGGAGGTGCTATAATAGCTTATGTTTTGATGAAAGTTTTACTTGAGTTGAAACTGAACCCAAAGGTTTATTATCTTAAATACACTAATGTTGCTAATGAAGATTGTGTGAAGTTTTGTATGAAGGAAATTTTCGAGTGTAGGGGAAGAATGATATGATGAGATGAAGAATGGACAAAAGCTCAAGATTGTGGATGCCACCCATGTCACCCCAAGAAATATTTAAGAGGTACAAGCATCAAAGCTTGGGGATGCCTTTGGGCATCCCCTTTTTCATCAATAAAAATCTTAGGTCTTCATTCAAGACACTTTATTTTTATTGCTTCATGCACTATTATGTTGTTCTTGGAGCGTTTTTTTTAGTTTTCTTTTGTTTTGTTTGCTGTAATAAGTTAGTCGGACCCAACATTCCTATTTTGGAGGAGTCACTCGTAGTTCTTCGTTGTCTAGAACACTCTAGTTTTCACTCTTATTGTTCTGTGAGTGTTCTCTTTTGCTAGTACCGCGTTTAGCTTTAGTTTTCTTATGATTTTTGCTTAGAACTTTTTAGTTATTATTTGTAGTTAGGTGAGACAAGATATCTGATCTTTATTGATTATTATCTTTATGAGTTGTTTCAAATAAGTCGATTGGTGTTGGAAAAGAGTAGAAAGTTTCATGCTTATAGTGGTACAAAAAAGCTTGTTTTGACTGTGGCTTAGACTTTATCATGTCATGTTAGATGTTGCTTTGACCATATGCTTAGTGATTATTGTTATAGCATGACTTGTTTCAAACAACTGAGATTGCTTAATGTGACTTGAAAGAATCATGTGTTGTTTTAGCATACAAAAGCATAATATTGTGGTATTCTCCTTTGATGCTTTATTTGGGTTGACTTGGCACATGCTTACACCATGTTATGACTATGAACCAGTCACCCTAGCCTCTATGATCATTTAGTTTTTGACTTGTGATATCACTTTATGCTTTGATTAATAATGTTTTGTCGCTCTGCATGATTATGGCCATTATTGCTCTCTTAGTTGGTCGCTCCCAGTTTTTTGCTAGCCTCCACCTGTATTGAGTATGAGATCTAACCGTGCATCCAACTCCCAAGAAACCTGAGTCCACTATAAATTCCTATGCATGGTGTGTTACACCATTCCAAGTATCTTCATGTGTTTATCTATCTTACAAATTAAACTTTTTGTTATGTGAAAATTAGTGATTAAAGCTCTCACAAACTTGATGGCACACTTTATTTTCTTGAACTTAATAAACTTGAACCATTGTGCCCAGCTATGTTGCTTATATGCTTGCAAATTATAAGTTGGGAGTTAGCAGAGCCATGTTGTCATGGGGAATGCTTTCAACATTGCACTTATTCTATTCAGTTGATATCATGTTCTTTTATTTATGGATCCCGGTGGTTTGAAATAAAAGGAGAACTTATAAGCTCATGGAGTTTGTATATGTGTTAGAGAAATGCCTATGCAGCTAGCCTAAGCCATGCCTAATCATGGTGGAAACTTGCAGCATAACCATAATGAGCTTTATGTGAAGCATCCTCAATAAAAACCTAAGCAAATAGAAAATAAAACGATCGCTGAGATGCTCATTCTCTGTTGCCTTGTCATTTTGATATGGGATAGCTCCTGTGTCATGGGGCAAGGGGTAACCCGTTGGCGGTTCTCTATGATAAACATATACTTACTGAAAGTGCAATGTAAGTCGCCTAGAGGGGGGTGAATAGGCTTTTAAAATTCTTACGGTTTAGGCTCAAGTAAATGCGGAATAAAACTAACTTTTAATTTATTGAGCACAAAACCTAACCAGTAGGTTCACCTAAATGCACCAACAACCTATGCTAAGCAATACAAGAAACAAGGTGATAGAAATATATAAATACTTCAAGCATGATGGCTATCACAAAGTAAAGTGCATAAGTAAAGATCTCAGTTGAGAGATAACCGATAGACGCGAAGACGAAGATTTGTTTCCCAAAGTTCACTTACAAAGAAGCTACGTCTCTGTTTGAGAGGTGCGATGGCGCAATGCTCTCCGAACGCCACAAATGGCTCACCTCGAGGTGTGGTGGCTCGATGCTCACCCAACACCACACAAGGACTCACCCCGGATATGGAAGCATGCAACTCACCGACGCCACAAAAGGCTCACCCAATTCTCCCGAGTGCGCACCACAAAAGGCGGGCACTCGCTCCATTATGGGACACTTGAGGACGGTCACCGAACCCGTACAATATTGGGGCTAACTCCACAACTCAATTGGAGGCTCCCAACAACAAAGCCACAAAAGGCTACAATGCCACAAAAGGCCAACAAAGCCACAAAAGGCTACAAGACCACAAGAGGTCAACAAGACCACAAAAGGTCAACAAACCAACCACACAACCGTCTAGGGTTCCAAGAACCCAAGAGTAACAAGCCCACAAGCTTATACTCCCAAATATCCAAGGAGAACTCAAACCTGTGCAATAAATGCAATCGGCAAGTCCTTCTCTCTCAAATTCCACCAAAGCTACAAAAGCTATTGGGGTAATAAGAGAGGAAGAACACAAGAGGAGAACACAAAACTCTCCAAGATCTAGATCCCAATGATTCCTTCACAAAGAAGGGATTTGGCTTGGCGGATTGTAGATCTTGATCTCCTCTCTCAAATCCCTCAAAAAAATGCAAGAATCATAGGAGGGGAAAGGGAGGGGAACAAGCACTTCAAGGTCAACAATGGAGGAGAGAGAGAGAAAGCCAAGAACCAAGAAAAGAGCTAGTACCCACAAAGGGGAAGAGTATCCCCTTTTAAAGGGCTCCCAGATCTGCCCGTTATAATCACGACCCTGGCCGGAACTTCTGGTGGAAGGCCAGAACTTCCGGTGGCACACAACCAACGGTCAGAAAACTGTGATGCGAAAGACTGAAAACACGAGCCTGGTCGGAACTTCCGGTGGGAGAGGAACTACCGGTGCAAATTCCGACTGAAGTTCCATCAAATATGACACTTCCAAAACAGAAGTTTACTGATCGTGAGCAGAACGAGAGGCGGATTTTTAATCGGAACTTCCGGTGGCAACTGGGCCTGAGCGGAACTTTCGGTCCCTGGCCAGAACTTCCGGCGGGGGCGGTATTACCTCTGAAACTTCCGATCCAAATTCCGTCAAATAAAACAAACCAGACAGAGAGAATACAGTACGTGAGCGGAAAAAGAACCAGAACTTCCGGTGGCAAAATTCCATGAATACCATGAATATATATGTGATGTATCACAAGCTCTAGATCATGTCATGGACAAGAACCAAATAATAACCAAGAAAGATGATGCTATGAATGCAAAGGTTTGAGCTCTCTCAGAACGATGCAATCGAGACACCCTCTTGAGAGCCCCTCTTGATAGTACGGTTATCTATTCTAAACCCGGTCTCCCAACTAACAACACGAGACCGGCAAAAGAGAACCCCTATCAAGAACATACCTTTTCCTTGAGCATCCCACTTGAACTTGATGTAGACCGTCTTGTTCTTCTATAGTGGGAACACCTTTCTTTTTTGCTCTTGCTTGATGAAGATGAAGACTTGCAAATTGCTCCCCCATACTCCATGGGGAAACCTCTTCTTTGAACTTGTCTTCATCACCCCATGATCACGAGGATGGCAAGATTCAAGCATGAGATCTTCTAGAGATGGCGCATCTTGAGCTCGCCCTTCTTCATCCCTTCTTGAGGTTGATCCATATTGATGCAACTCTTTGCACTTGTCTTGATCAACCTTCAAGCTCCTTCTTTCTTCATGATTCCAATGGACACAAAGCCCTTGGACATTTCTTCATCTTTCAACCTTGAGACCAACACATGGCCCAAGCGATGCCAAAGGAAAAACCTACAAGTGAAACTCAATTTACACATTAGTCCATAGAGATTGTCATTAATTACCAAAACCACACATGGGGGCATATGATGAAGGGGTTAACCTCTTGGGTGGCCCGATCTTCACGGATCTCGTGGTCAAATCGATGGGAAAGCGAGGGGAAAGGGAGAAGGTAGTGGAAGAGAACACACACCTCGCGAAGAACACGATGAACACACCCAAAACTCACACGATACAAGGCTGATTGCTCCCGAACGGCGGCCACCGGTCTGATAGAATCCTCGCAAGGAAAGATCGGTCAACGTGCTCCCTCAAATCCACATCGTAGAGGGAAGAACACCTTGGGGAGGGTCTTGACAACTTGGAGACGAGACATCGAACTCCAAGGCCTTGTTAAACGATGGATGCGTGATGCAAAGTCCAATCGAGGTTGGTGACGATAGTCGGCCCCCTTGATAAAGGGGATGAGGCAAAACTAGAGATTCCACACAAGGGGGTTGTCTTTAGTCTATCATCTATGCCTCCGGGATACATGAAGGGGTTGGGGCTCTATTTATAGGCCAGCCACATAAACAGGGGTAAAACTAGGGTTTGGACGAGCTAGAGGGGTACATGGGCCGAAGGCCCAGCTGGCGGCGCGCAGACCCATCACACAGGCCGGAGACTCCGGTCAGGGCCGGAGATTCCGGTCAGTCTCCGGTGTCATCTCCGGAGTGGCGTACTGACTGTCCTCGGGCGGTTGCTGGGGTCGGTCCGGAGGTAGGTCCGGAGACTCCGGTGTAGCAGGACCGGAGACTCTGGTATAGCAGGACCGGAGACTCCGATGTAGGCCGGAGACTCTGGTGGTTCAGCTGTGGCTTCTTCCGTCTCCTCTTCCAAGCCTCCGTCTTGTCGGGCTTGATGTTCCGGGCTTCCTCCCTTGCCTCTGTACTTGTCGGTGTGAACCTATCATGCATATGTGACGGAGTATGAAGTAGCATACCATTCAATAGGGTAGGAAGTGGGCTCGCATAGAGGAACGGATTCACCTTTGGATTCCATGACGACTTGGCGTAAGTTGGAGACCATGATGTGGTAACGACCGTAGGTCGGGCTACATAGGACTTGGTTGATGTAGGTGGCGCACTTGGTCATCCATAGGACGCTCGCGACGGTGATCATTTGCCTTGGCACTCTTCTTGTGCTTGTGGTGCCTTCTTGAGCTTGCTTGAGCATTATGGTTGGTTCTCATCACGAATTCTTAGTCTTTATGGCGAAGATGCCTTTGACGATGTCTTGTATCCTATTTATGGTGTTGATGCTCATGAGAGGATGTTTGTCGATGAAGATTCTTGTTTCTTGGCACCTCTTGATGTATATGATGTTTGGAAGACACTCTTCTTTGGATAGGAGGTGGAGCTTGGCGCCTTAGAGGTGATGGAGCTTGGCGCCTTGGAGATGGTGGGGCTTGACGCCATCTAGGTGGTGGCACTTGATGCCTTGTCGATGGTGGAGCTTGACACCTTGGAGGTGGTAGAGCTTGTCGCCTTGGAGGTGGATCATCGAAGTAGGTGGTGCCCTTTGGTGTGGCACGCTTGGCCTTGAAGGTCATGGAATCTTGATGATGTGCCTCCTCTTGCGTGGCATAGTAGGCTTCCATCTCCACGCGGTGGAGGAATTCTTCATGGCTAATGGAGGAGCCATCAAAGTCGATGAAGTTCCGTGTCCTCCATGCTCAGTGAGGCATCGTCGATGTCGCACTCAAAGTCTTCCATGATTGGGGAGTAATTGTTGGTGTAGTACTCCATATCACCCAAGCATGTGGAGCCATTGTCGGTGTAGTGCTCCATAGTCTCCATGCATGAGGAGCCATTGTCGCCGTTGTGCTCCATCATGTCCTCTATACTTGTGGATTCGTAGTCATGGTGGCTCATCATGGATTCTTCATAGATATCATCCCCTGTTCCGGAGTCCCTAGACATGATTCACAAGACCAAGTGTTGTATATGGAAGTGGTAGTGGGTGTTGGAGATGCAACGTCAAACCTTACTTTACCTTGGAATATCGTATCGTGCAAGTGGCCACACTTGAGAGCAATAAACCAAGCAAAGTGAAGTTCACGCGGAACACCAAAACCAACTACTAACCAAAACACACACACACACACAAGGCCTATGGTGGATAGGTATGGAAAGTGGCATGCCAAGAACCAATCCGAAATCAAGATGTTGTAATGGCAAGTAAAGAACCACAATGATCACAAAGCAAACAAGTCAATCCACAAGATAGGAAATATGTACAAGGAAACACACATGGTGGGATAAATGGGACTTGTGCGACAGAGAAAGTGAGCTAAGAACCAAATGATTACCTAGCGAAGACTATAAGCTTGTGTCACACAAGTACAAGGAGAGACGCTAGTTCGATTGCACAAGATTGGTGGGCTATAAGATATGCACAATAAGTACCACCTATATGATGTTCATCGAGCTTGTGCTTCCTATTCTATGAGGCACATGTATATTTCTTTCTTTTTCTCTTTTACTTTTTTTCTATTTTTTCTCTTTTTCTTTTTCTTTTTCTGTTTCACTTGCCTCTTCCTTGTGCCAACAACTATACAAGATAACTATATGAGATAGCGCTCACAACAGATGCTCGGAACCTACAAGGTATCAAATGTGAATAGCCCAAGCAATCATAAGAGGAACTAGTCTCAATAGGTGTTTGTTGCTCGCAAAGATAGTGGGGTTCACAAAGGAATGCAAGTGGGGAAAAGTCGCGGAATGTTATACCTTTCGTCGACGAGCTTCACCCTTTATTGTTGGATTCCGCCTTGCTCATGGAATTTGGATGTTGTAGATAGCATGAACAACGTGGATGATGATGTAGAGCTCCTTCTCCTCTTCTAAACGAGCTAAATAACACCAAAATCCGAGTTGAAATGCAAAAGTTATGCTCAAAACCGTGCTGCAGTTTTTCTGTCTGCAGGGGGGCGGATACTCCGGTTTGGGGGTCCGGAGACTCCGGTATGGAGCTCAAAAAGTCCGGAAACTCTGGTCTAGGCCGGAGACTCCGGTCCGGGAGATTCCAGAGCGTCCAGAACTCGAACAAGACGCGTTTTAGGCGAAAAAACTCGAACCAAAACCTCAAATTGATGGGGGAAATCAAGGAATTAGGCCATGGGAAAGCAGGGGAAGGTAGATCAATAAGTTTAACAATTAATCCATGGATCAAAACCTACCAAAACTCACTAAAATCACAGATCGATCCAAAACACGAATTGGGGCTGTTTTTTGGTGGAATTTTCGAATTTATGGGGAAAAGACCAAATCGATGAGAAATCCGTGGCAACCAAAAGCTGCTGATACCAGATGATGAAGGGGTTAACCTCTTGGGTGGCCCGATCTTCACGGATCTCATGGTCAAATCGATCGGAAAGCGAGGGGAAAGGGAGAAGGTAGTGGAAGCGAACACACACCTCGCGAAGAACACGATGAACACACGCAAAACTCACACGATACAAGGCCGATTGCTGCCGAACGGCGGCCACCAGTCCGATAGAATCCTCGCAAGGAAAGATCGGTCAACATGCTCCCTCAAATCCACATCGGAGATGGAAGAACACCTTTGGGAGGGTCTTGACAACTTGGATACGAGACATCGAACTCCAAGGCCTTGTTCAACGATGGATGTGTGATGCAAAGTCCAATCGAGGTTGGTGAAGATAGTCGGTCCCCTTGATAAAGGGGATGAGGCAAAACTAGAGATTCCACACAAGTGGGTTGTCTTTAGTCTATCATCTATGCCTCCGGGATACATGAAGGGGTGGGGGCTCTATTTATAGGCCAGCCACATAAACAGGGGTAGTTTAGGGATAAAACTAGGGTTTGGACGACCTAGAGGGGTACATGGGCCGAAGGCCTAGCTGGCGGCGCGCAGGCCCCATCATGCAGTTCGGAGACTCCGGTCAGGGCCGAAGATTCCGGTCAGTCTCCGGTGTCGTCTTCGGAGTGGCGTACTGACTGTCCTCGGGTGGTTCGGTCCGGAGGTAGGTCCGGAGACTCCGGTGTAGCAGGACCGGAGACTCTGGTGTAGCAGGACCGGAGATTCCGGTGTAGGCCGAAGACTCTGGTGGTTCAGTCGTGGCTTCTTCCGTCTCCTGTTCCAAGCCTCCGTCTTGTCGGGCTTGATGTTCCGGGCTTCCTCCCTTGCCTCTGTACTTGTCGGTGTGAACCTATCATGCATATGTGACGGAGTATGAAGTAGCATACCATTCAATAGGGTAGGAAGTGGGCTCGCATAGAGGAACGGATTCACCTTTGGAGTCCATGACGACTTGGCGTAAGTTGGAGACCATCATGTGGTAACGACCGTAGGTCGGGCTACATCATCATACATGCCCTTTCACTTACAATGACAAGAACTTGCTTGTGACCAAAGTTGAGTAGCATGAGGTTCGATACTCGTACGCAAGGGGCATGAGATTTTAAACTTATGATCTGTTAAGCATATACTCATATTTGTGTCACTTTAACCTTAATCACTTCAAGATGCCAATTATAGGGGCAATGAGAGCTTAAAGCTAGTAAGTACCATAATTTTTGGAAGATCTTTGTAAAACTCAAAATCCCTGCTTCCCTCTATGAAGGGCCTATCTTTTTTACTTTTTGTTGAGTCCACTTTCTATATTAATGCACCGGTTAAGAGAGCATAGTTGTCATTCTTAGTTCAATGTGCATTGTCCCAAACTTATTGATTGATTCATAATTTTGGTATTGCTTGTTCTTAAATTATTTGTATCTAGTCACCCTTATGAACTTTGAAGGAGTCCTATGCATTTATGTTTTGCTATTCCATGAAGGACAAGATGAATACCACTCTTGCTATGTTTTCTATATGTGAAACAAACAAATGTCTTTCAATGCATTATTATTCATGATCCTTTGATTGTGTACTTTTCATGATGCAACATAGTTGCTTTGTATTATTGTTAAACTATATCTTTCATGATTATGTTAGAGCACTTTGATCCTAGCTATCAATGCTTTACAAATATCTTGATCAAGATTGTGATGGTGCATGTCACCTCAAAAATTATTCTTTTTATCAGTTACCTACTCGAGGACGAGCAGGAGTTAAGCTTGGGGCTGCTTGATACGTCGTAAACGTATCTATAATTTTTGATGCTCCATGCTTGTTTTGTATCAACTATCTTATGTTTTGTCTACAATTTGAGGCATTTTTATACATTTTCTGGAACTAACCTAATAACAAGATGCCATAGTGTCAGTTGCCTGTTTTCTGTTGTTTTTGGTTTCAGAAAATATAGTAAAGAAATATTCTCAGAATTGGACGGAACAAAAGCAGAAGTTCCTATTTTTTTTGAAACAAGACGGAGTCCAAAGCGGAGACGGAGGAGAGCCACGAGGTGGCCGCACCATCCCTAGGCGCGGGCCCACCCCTGTCCACGCCTAGGCATGGTGTGGGCCCCTCGGGAGGCCATCGACCTTGGTCCTTCGCCTATATAAGCCCCTCGAGACAGAAACCCTAAGTACCCGACCATAAATCCACAGAAAAGTTCATAGCCGCCGTCACCATCGTCCCTAGATCAGGAGGTATCCAGAGCTCTTCCCGGCACCCTGCCGGAGAGAGGAGATCACCCTGGAGGCCTTCTTCATCACCATGCCAGCCTCCGGTGTGATGTGTGAGTAGTTTATCCTTGGATTATGGGTCCATACAGTAGCTATATGGTAGTTTCTCCTCCTTTGTCGTATCAAGTTTAGATCTTGTGAGCTCCGTTCATGATCAAGATCATCTATTTGTAATCCTATATGTTGTGTTTGATGGGATCCGATGGATAATGAGTATTACGTCAAGATTGATTATTGATTCTATTATGTCTATGTTGTGTGTGATCTTGCATGCTCTCTATTGCTAGTAGATGCTTTGGCCAAGTAGATGCTTGTAACTCCAAGAGGGAGTATTTATGCTCGATAGTAGGTTCATGCCTCTAGTAATCTGGGGAAGTGACAGAAATCTCTAAGGTTGTAGATGTGTCGTTGCTACTAGGGAGAAAACAACAATCCTTTTTCCATGGGGAAATTGCATTGTTTACTTTACACACTTTGCTTAATGCAATTATCTGTTGCTTGCAACTTAATACTGGAAGGGGTTCGGATGATAACCTGAAGGTGGATTATTAGTCATAGATGCAGTTGGATTACGGTCTATGTATTATATTGTAATGCCCAAACGAATCTCATAGAGATCATCATGACATGTATATGAATTGCTATGCTTTCTCTATCCTGTCCATTTCTCAACTGTAATTTATTCACCCAACATGCTATTTATCTTATGGAAAAACACCTTTGTTGAACTGTGGATCACGATCCATTCCTTCCCATTGGTATTCAATCTACTGCCTATTGTTTACTTTCTGCAATTCCTACAAAACAATTACTTTCTTCCATGCTATATGTTTAATCCTTTGTTTTCAGCAAACCGGTGAGATTGATAACCTCACTGTAAGTTGGGGCAAAGTATTGTGGTTATGTTGTGCAAGTTCCAAGTTGCTAGAAATACCTTGGGAGTTGACCCTTTTCTCCTACGAGTTCGATAACCTTGGTTTTATAACCGAGGGAAACTTGATGTTGTGCTCATCATACTCTCTACATCATTTGAGCCATCAGCCGGTTGTACAAAAGCAGATTCAAACACGCGGAAAAAACTTGAAGTACCTGTAGATTTTCACCCAACAGAGCAAGTTCTATTAAATTGCATGCAGTAGCCAACGCAACCAAAATTCTGAACTGATGGAAGGGACTAGACAATATATTTCAACACTCGCCCTACGTCTTTCGCTCTTTGGCCTATTGTGACGTGAGTTTGAAAAGCCGTAATATTTGTTTTTCATTTTTTCGTTGGCTATGATTTGATCCTAGGACCTCCTGCTCTGATACCATATTGAATTGCATGCACTAGCCAACGCAACCAAAAGTCCGAACTGATGGAAAGGGCTAGACAATATATTTCAACAAGTATGATGAATAAGACCACATAGCTGTAATAGCCACGTCGGATAGGCCCTGTAGAGGAAGGAGATAGGATGTTCATCAGCTCAAAAGCTTGTATCTGAGAGGCAAATCGACCAGGAGGAGATTCAAAATAGAAAGAAAAAACTAGAGGAGAAGGAGAAGTACCAGTCGATTCTTCAACCAGCGGAGCAATGAATACGCCCACAGAGCAGCAACAACCCGGCGGGATAGGCCACCGCTCCGCGGCACGGAGCGCACGCACGTCTTCCTCAACTCCTTTCGGCAAAATTAGTTTTGAAATTTTTAATTTGAATTGTTAAATAGAAAATAATACTTAAATTGAAAATTTTAAAGTACAAAAAATTAAAATGATTTCATAATTTATTTGAACCCTATTACTGTGCAGATTCAACACTTATATTTTGGTGTTTCCAAAAAGACATGTGCGATAAAAAATATTTTTTATATTTGTTTAATTATCTACTAATAATTAGAAGTTTTTTTCACGTTTTATCAAACAAAAATCCTTATTTACAAACCTATTTGAAACTCTCCCACCCTCCTTTCCCTCCAGCGATAAAAGCCAATTTCAAGTCTATATGCAACTCATATTAAAAATAAAAGCTTCTCAACCGCAAACCTACTTACACCTGTAAAACCTTCCCTCCCCCGATAAAAGATAGTTTCAAGTGGACATGGAACTCATTGGTATCCCGAGAAAAAAGCTAGTTTCAAGTCCACATGCAACTCGTATGAAAAGCAAAAATTCTCAGTTACAAACCATTTGCAACTCTCCCGCCCCTTCCCCCGAGAAAAGCCAGTTTCAAGTGGACACGCAACTCGTTGGGATTCGGAGAAAAAAATGCTAGTTCCAAGTTTATATGCAACTCATATGAAAAGCAAAAATTCTCAGTTACAAACCTACTTGCAACTATCCGCCCACCCTCCCCACCGAGAAAAGCCAGTTTCAACTCCACATGCAACTCATATCAAAAGCAAAAAAATCTCAGTTACAAAAATGTACTTGCAACTCTCCCACCCCCTCTCCTTCCCTCGGTAAAATCTAGTTTCAAGTCAACATGCAACTCGCATAAAAAAGCAAAAATACTCATTTACAAACCTAGTTGCAACTCTACCACCCACCCTCCCCCTTCCCCCAAGAAAATCTAGTTTCAATTACACATGTAACTCATTGGGATCCCAATAAAAATCTAGTTTCAAGTCCACATGCAACTCATATGAAAAGCAAAAATCATTATTTACAACTCTACTTGCAACTTGCCTACCCGCCCTCCCCTTCCACCAAGAAAAGCTAGTTTCAACTGGACATGCAACTCATTTTGATCCGGATAAAAAAGCTAGTTTGTAACATCCCAGGGTTAGCACCTAGAATTATAGAGGACACAGGTTCGTGCATTGCACTCATGCAAAAGAAAATCCGGGACATTTTCGCGCAAAACGAAAAGAGCTATAGAGGGATCGAGATCTCTCTTGTACTGATGGAAACTTCGGAGCAAGTGCGCTAGATTTTGACATGACCTTTATAGAATTACTTGTTTAGGGGAAAATTTGGTCAAGCATGTCATTGAATTTCAAATATGAAATTCAAATGAATTTATAAAATTCACAAATGGAAATTAGAAACACTTAATAAATTGAATTGAAGTGATTACAAAAGAAAATAATATAAAAAGATTTCTTTATTAATATATATATACATATAGTATTACATTGATCTTTTACAATAAATGAATAAAAGTAAAGTATCAGGAATTACATTACTGAAATAAATAAAAGAGCTCTTTATTACAACAAAATAAATATGACATTGTCTTTACAAAAGAATTGTAAAAGAAAAAGGAAATAAGTAAACTTTATTAAATAAGATACAAATCCTTACAAGTTTCAACTAACAAAGAGAAAAATGAACTTTATTACATTAATAAAAGAATACAATATTATTTACAATATTTAAGAATCAAATAAAGTTGTAAAAGAATAAAAAAGAAAACCTAAAATATTTCCCTAGTTGGTCCTATGTCTTATGTTCTTCAACTCTCCTTATTCTTCACCATGCAAAACAAAAAAAATAGAACAAAAAGACAAGGAAGAAACAAATGGAGACTTGGGTAAAGTATTGTTCTCAGACAAACAGTGTAGTGCACTGTTATTATCACCACTGAACTAATAGAAGAAGGGGACAATTTCCACCAAGGTAGTATCTGATCTTTATCAGTTTATTGCCTCGGTACTACATCATTGGCATTAAAATTATGGGGCGAGTTTCACCATTTTTAGTACCAAGAAATAGTCTGAATAGGATAATACCCAAATAAGCCGAAGTGATCCATAGGCACAAGTTTCAAGGGTTGAAACTTGCACCACATCAGGCCCACTTGACAGCAGCATTGTCATAACATGCAAGTAATGTGTTGTCAACACAGGAAGATTCACTTGGAACACAAAGGAGAGAGCACAGCCGTAGCACTCACTAGTAGCACTAGATAGCACAACACCCATTCTTTTATCTCCTTTCTGTTTATCACACCTCAAGAACAGATTGCTCTCATAGCACCACAAGAGCCACCTAGATCCCCACCACACCACTTGTACCATGGTTGCTTCGAAAAGCCCTCTAATGGCAAGGACAAGGTGGAGAAGGCCAGGCTATAGCTGTTGTAGTGGGTGGAGTAGTAAAAGGAAAGGGGAGCAGGATATCAAGATACAACAGCAACTGATCAAGGTCCAACAATAGAACAAGCTCCAGGAAGCCAAGGTAGAGTAGTAGAAACTTTGGAATAGAAGTAGTGTAATCATACCTGTTTATATCAGCACCAGAGACTAAGGAAAGGAATTTTTAGAGAAAGATTTTCTCAGTTTTGCAAAGAAATGCTTTGCAAAATCATCATAGAAATCTTGAGGTCAACACAGTAATTTTTTCCATAAAATGGTCTTAGCCTTAGCATCATAGACAGGGATGCTTTCCAAATATTTCCATCATTTAATCAAAGAAAAGATGGTCCCATCTAGTACAGCCAAACAGATAGTAGCAGATCATGCCACCTGAAGGATTGTTGTGCACCTTCCAAAAGGAGGCACCACAGCAAGAACCTCCATGTAGCAGAAGCCATCATAGGGATCTAAATAAATATTCTGATAACCAGATCCAAACTAGTCTGTAACTAGCAGATTTCTAGCAGATAAAAGAGGCCAATAGAACCACCCAAACACGTATCTACTCATAGCAAGTCATGTTACATTATACCTGATGATGTGAACACTCCAAGATGGAGGCTCCACAGCATCTAGGCCTGCTTAATATAGTTGTCAACAGATGATACATCAAGTTCCTTTCAACTTAAAAGGGACATATTATCTCTGCAAGAATGCAGGGTAACAACTTTAATCATTTTCCTAGTCCATTAACTAGGAATCATCCAAACCTTCCATTATCTGGTTAATAGGGCCAATTCCAAAACTCATCATAAAGGGAATCTTCTAAAAAGAAACAATCATATCATTTTACTAGTAGAGACTATAGGAATCAAGATTCTTATCCAGTTCCCACTGGTAGTGTTAACAGGGACTAGATAGTCCCAAGCAATTTTCCTGAAATTATGGATAAAACATTACATTCCTTTACTGCTCAATTGGACAACTCTAGATCCATTGGTTTCTTATTGGAGAAAAATGCTAAGTTATCACTACCAGTCATCACACAAATTCATACTTCCAGAACTTGACAGTAATAAAGCCAACACCATCATCCAGTATCACATTTTGATTATCAACATTCAGGATCAAATTACAGGAGCATATATATATATAGTCCAATAAAAGAACAATAGTAGATGTACCAAAACCAAGTTAAGCCACTAATACTTATTCTTAACATGAACAAAATATCATCACTAAACCACTAAGTTGAATTAACATTAGTTCCAGAATAGAATATTACTAAAACTTGATTCAAACCAAAGGTTTGAATTTAAATATTCATTTACCTATTACCTCTTAGCTATCAGCAATAACCACAGGAATAATACCAAGCCGAGCTATGAATCAAGTCACAACAGTACGTGCTCTATTTTTACAGACAACAATAGTACATGTATTAAATCAAGTGGAGGCATTAAGAATTTAATCAACCAAATTCAACTACACTGCCAAACATACCACTCTGATCAATTGGACTTTGCTCAAGAGTTAAATTATTATTTCCTGGACTTAGTCAATCACAAGGTGATGAGAGCATTTAGAGAGGGACAAGGCAATGAAGAGGGGAGGACTAACCGAGTTAAGTAGCTCGGGAATGCCTGGGACGGGGGTTGCAGATGCTTGATGTCCCACTGGTGTCAGAGAAAGAAGCATTCCCAATCGCGTCACCACTGTCCACCATGATCGCAAGGCTTTGTGGCAACGGTATGAGGGCGCAGGGGTTGCGCCGCGGCACCATCCCTCCGGAGTCAGGTATTTGAGAGGGCGAGATAGTTAGAGAGGGGCCCGCGTTCTTCCACGAGCAGCAACCGGAGGCGCCGGCGCGGGAACCACATCGAGAACTTGAGCCATGGCGGCTAGGGTTTCAGTCAGGCGTGCGCGGGGTCGCGACTGAACCAAATCAACCGATAGAAGCGAAGAGGAGGCGGCGACAGGCCAGCGCCAGCACACGGCAGCAGCCGATGGCATGGATTTGACCGGCGTTGGGCAGGTAGGCACCGGCGGTGGCGTGTGCGGAACGAGCAGATGAAAGGGGAAGAGCAGAGGTGTGTGTGCGTGTGTGTGTAGTGAGGGGTGGGCCAGGGGTGAAAATTCTAGCATGGTCCAGTTGGGCCAGGCCAGCCCACGTACCCAACCAAACGGCCCAAGTTGATTAGGTTTAGAAATAAAATAAAAAATGAATTATTAAAATAACCTCCAAACATTTTTAGCTATAGAAAATTATAGAAAAATCCTAAAAATACATATGATATATCAAAATGACAACAAAAATAATATCTACCTATAAAAATATAATTTTAAGTGTTTAAAATAAATTTAAAGTAAAATAATTATTAACACCATTAAATCTTAAATGAAATTTTATAAAATAAAACAAAAACCCTAAAAATAAATAAATAATCATTTTTGTGTATCAAAATAACTCTATTATTTTATAAAAATACTCACTTAGATTTTTCAAATAAAACATAAAGCAAATATTTAAAGACACTTAATTCTTTGATTAATTTTATAAAAAATAAAGGTAATACTTAAAAATAAATAAAATTCATTTTTCAGGTCTTGAATAAATATATTACACTAGAAAAATATTAAATATATTATTAGGAAAGTCTTTAATATTTTAAATAATAAATCCTTACCTAATACCTATTTTGTGAATTCTTTAAAAACAATTCTTAAGGAAGAAATAATCACAATTCTTATAAAACCTTGAGCAATTAGTGTCTTAGTACTAATTCCAAACCCATAACTTGAATTCATAATCAAACTTAAGTATAACTTTTAACTTTAAAATATTATTTTAAAAATCTTATTAAGAATCCTTTTAAATAAACATTGGGTATCACCCATTTATATAATATGGTGAATAATCATTATATCTTAACCACTATTAACATAACTTTAAATTCTAACAAATTACTAAGACCATCTAATTATGATTCCATTAAATAAATACATATTCCTTTCATAATAGCAAAACTAATTTAATCTAATCATTCACTTAAATAGAAAGTGAATAATTCCACACCTTAGTTATACCTATCATAAATCTAAAACTTGGGAATAATTAAAACATATTACATCTTAAGTTTACTTACCCTTTTAAAGTTAATTTTAGTCTCAAAGCTTATAAACATCAGGTCTAATACACTACTTATGTTTTTATTGTTAACTTTTGTCTATTTCAATTAAGACATAATGCATCTCAAGTCCAAACTAATCAATCAAATACCAGAAGGCATTGATCACATTTTATTAACAATGAAGATTTCTTAATCATTATAAAGGAAATCTTTTCTTCAAATGTTATTCTTTTTGCCACTTCAAATAACAATCTTATAATAAGTTCTTCAACTCTTAACAACTCAATCCCAAGGACTTTTATCAGTCACCACATGACAACTCACCATAATCACACCATCTTATACTTTACTTACATATTTTGGATTGTTAACACTTAGGTTCCTTATAAAGGTCATTACTTATAAAGTAAAATATGAAGATAAACCAACTCTGAAAATAATCACTTGAATTCACTTCACTCAAAGTATTGGGGATTCAATTTGGGAGTTTTACAAAAATGCATAGCATTACTTATGCATAACTGCATATTGCTTCTTTAAACATTAGTCCTTACCGGACCAATGATGCAGATTTCAGATATTGGATCTTATGTCATCTCGAAGACCGTGAGTGCATAATCTTGTAGTCACAAAAGGCAAGTTCACACTTGCTCATGTCCTTTGATTATTTTTTGTAAAGTATTTTACAAATCCAGTGTTGTCATCACCTGCATTTGAAAAGGGTCAGAAAACACTATTTTCATAATAATATGATTATAGGTTATTTACCATGAGGTAATAACCTACTATGAAAGTTCCGGTGGTAAAGGAACATATTATCTAGGACTTAACAACCAATGTCTCTAGTGATTCTTGCACCGTATATCACACGTTAACCATGAGATTTGGAATGGGACGGAGAAGTCAGCTGTATCTTCTTCCTCTCGCATGTAGCCGGATGTGCAGGTCGTGGCTGTTATCACTCGTAGCGTGCATATTAATTGGTAATTCCTAGGGGATATGCATCATATGGGTGGGAACCCTCAACGTCCCATGATAGTTCTGGCATCTAACGGTTTGTACAAACCATTGCCGTAATTCAATATGTGGGCATGGTGTACACCAAGGATACATGCGAGGTCGCGAAGGGGGCAGTGATTGGCTTGGATCATCTTCTGGGCCCCACACCATAGGAAGTGTGGACGGGAAAGATCGCCCGGTTGTGCAACAAGGATTTGATATCTCATGGGAAAAGTAACGCACCTCTGCAGAGTGTAAGATCTGTAACTTGTTACTCCATGTTCCGGGAAGGAGCTGCGAACGCGGCGGGAAAGGAACCCCATGAAGGTTCTGGTAAACCCGTGAAGGTTGACGAACATAGCTTTTTAGAATAAAAGCAACCTTTGAAGAAATGTTTATGAAAACTTGCATTGCCTACGACCTATGGTCTGTGGCTGTAGTTATAGTGCATCAAACACTCTCTTTTTTAGTGAACTTGCTGAGTACGCTCATACTCAACGTATCTTCTTAACCCTTGCTAGATTCTAAAGCCAGTACAGACGATGACTACATCAAGTCATACTCCTAGAATCATCATCAAAAGCTAAAGCTCTTTAGTGAAGTCAAGAAAGTCAACATATACAACAACTCAAGTGAAGACGAAGTCGCTGATTAGATAATAATAGAATCTCTAGCCATAGAACCTATTTCTATAGTGTATTGCAATAGCAGCAATGCCAGACCATTAGTGAAGATATTAATCTTAATAGTATTATAGTTTTGGAGTTGTTTTTTTTATTCTTCTTTGTGAGAAGTTTCTTTCTCTCTCTTTAACCTAGAGTGTTCTCTAGATCTTGTGTAAAGAGTTGAGTTGTAACCTATAGTCATGTCTTGGACCTGCTGTGTTTCTATTGTACCACTCTGAGGGATGTAATACTAGTGAATGGTGTTTCATTGGTGTTATGTATACGACTATAGTGTACTACATCATGTAGTGGTATGCTGGGTCACCGCATAGTTTCAACTCCACATGCAACTCATATGAAAAGCAAAATTACTCAGTTACAAACCTACTTGCAACTCTCCCACCGGCCATCCCCACCAAGAAAAAACCAGTTTCAAGTGAAAATGCGAATCATTGGGATCCCGAGAAAAAAGCTAGTTTCAACTCCACATGCAACTCGTATCAAAAGCAAAAAAAAATCTTAGTTACAAACCTACTTCCAACTCTCCCACCCCCTACCCTCCCCCCCAATAAAAAGCCAGTTTCAAGTCAGCATGCTTGTTTGATGAAAAAATAAAAAAAATGCTCAGTTACAAGCATACTTGCAACTCTACCACCTACCCCCTCCCCCGAGAAAAACAAGTTTCAAGTTGACATGCAACTCATTGGGATCCCGAGAAAAAAGTTTCAACTCCACGTGAAACTTGTATGAAAGCAAAAATCTTCAGTTGCAAACCTGCTTGCAACTGTCACACCCGCCCTCCCCTTTCACCGAGAAAATCTAGTTTCAAGTGGACATATGCAACTCATTTGGATTCGAAGAAAAAAGCTAGTTTCAAGTCCACATGTAGATCATATGAAAACTTAAAAATACTCTATTACAAACCTACTTGCAACTCTCCCACCCACCCTCCTGATGTCTACGTACTTCAATTCTTGTAGATAGTTGTTGGGCCTCCAAGTGCAGAGGTTTGTAGAACAACAGCAAGTTTCCCTTAAGTGGATTACCCAAGGTTTATCAAACTCAGGGAGGAAGTGGTCAAAGGTATCCCTCTCAAGAAACCCTGCAATCAAGATACAAGAAGTCTCTTGTGTCCCCAACACACCCAATACACTTGTCAGGTGTATAGGTGCACTAGTTCGGCGAAGAGATAGTGAAATACAAATGGTATGGATGATAAACGATGCCAGAAAAGAGATTTTGACGGGGAGGAAAAGGTTAAAGCCCTCCTGTATATCCCCAGTGTGGTGACCCAGCATACCACTGCATGATTTAGTACACTATAGTCGTTGACATAACACCAATGAAACACCGTTCACTAGTATTACATCCCTCAGAGTAGTACAACAGAAACACAGCAGGTCCAAGACATGACTATAGGTTACAACTCAACTCTATACACAAGATCCAGAGAACACTCTAGGTTAAAGAGAGAGAAAGAAACTTCTTACATAGAAGAATCAGAAATAAACAACTCATAACTATTATGCTAATAAAATTAGCATCTAACTATTTGGCTTGTATTCCTGCTATTGCAGTACTCTACAGAAGTAGGTTCTATGGCTAGAGATTCTATTCTTATCTAATTCGCAACTTTGTCTTCACTTGAGTTGATGTATATGTTGACTTCCTTGATTTCATTGAAGAGCTTTAGCTTTTAATGATGATTCCTGAATTGATGTAGACGTCATCCATACTGGCTTTAGAACCTAGCAAGGGTTTAGAAGATACTTTGAGTACATGTCACATCCCAAGATTTTCCAAATCTTGTAATGTGAAAATAAATGAATAAAATAAAACTTTGTTTGAATTTCAGAGCCAGAAGAAACTTCTTGAATACAATTGGAATTTCAAACCCATTTGAATTAAATAAAACCTAAAGGGATCTAAAAGGATAAACATTTAATAAAAGGAGAAATAAAAGCATTGGAAAATACTATTTTGGAAACTCTTAAGTGAAAAGAATTATTTTCAAATAAAATAGAAGTTTATAAATAAAGAATATTTTATAAAGCCAAATTAAACCTTGGCCAAACTTTGGGAATTAAAACATTTTATTATTAATAAAAATTAGCAAAGGTTTATTTAAATAAAATAATAAGGAATTAATATCCAAACTTTATTTAAATAAAAGATTTTACCAATTTAATTGAAACATCAAAGCTTATTAAATTATTTAAAATAAGTTTTCTAAATAGTTGATATTCACAAATAAAACCTACTAAAATGTTTTGCTTTATTTTAGATTTTAACATAAATATCTCAATAAAACAAATCCTATTTGATTTAACAATGAAAGTCTATTATATCTAATTAATAATGGACCCTAAAATTAAATGTTATTTTATTTTAAACAAGTTTCCAAGTATTCTTTATTTCCAAATAACTTACTAATTTGTTTTGAAAATATTGGATTTGAAATGGAGATTTTACTAAATAAACCAAACCCTATTTTATTAATAAACCATGGTCCATTTTATTTATAAATGGAACCTAAAAAGATTTAAAAATATTATTTTATTTTGGAAGTTGGTTTATGCTACTAAACAGAACCAAAAACTCATTACATGATTGAATTGTTTGAATGGTTTGCATTGTTGATTGAATCATTTGTTTGAATATCAAATCAGAAAATAGAAACAGAAAAGAATAAAACAAACAGGCAAAAAAAACATGGATAAGGACAGACCCAACCCAGCGAGCCCAATAGACCCAGCACCAGCCCAGTTTCATCACCCCACAAGAAAACGATTCACTCACAACCAGACCCGCGCAGAGTATGACAGGTGGACCTCCCCTCGTTTCTTTTCCCACTGACAGGTAGACCCCACCGCTCCTGTTCTTCTCTCACACCCGCGCGACCCCTTCTTCCTCCCTCGTCGCCGTTTCCTGCTGTGATTCCGCGGACTTAATTCGTCATAATGCCGCCACCATTACTCGCTTTGACTGTGCTCGATAAAACGCCAGCTCCTTTCCTTCCGTTCCCCTCAGACGGCAACCTCTCTTCGCCACCAGGCCGCCCCAATTTCTCCTCGAACTCCACTGTCTCCGACGACCTTCCTCATCAATTCCGGCCACACACTGCCTTCCCTTGCCCCATTGACCAAGCGCGCACACTCCCCATTCCATGGCGCTTCTGTCCGTGCCCTCCGTTCAACCGCGGGCGCCCCGAAGCGTCGGCTTAGACAAGTTCCGACGACGCCGCCGTCTGCAACCTCTCCGATGACGTTTACCAGGTGAACCATACCGCCCCTGCACTCCTCGATCACGCACATAATATTGTCTTGATCCTGCGCATCTGACCGCGCCATCATTTTGCCTTAGGGCGATCTCCAGCGACGTCCTCGACCTCGACCAGAGCCACCCGCCACCAGAACCAAGTCCGGCGAAGAATTCTGCCCGTCCCCGTGCGCCCCTCCACCAACCAAAGGCACGTTAAGCATCAGCGCTGCATTGCGAATCTGGTGAGCATCCTCCCCCTCTTCCTCGCGTCCTATTTCGTCAGTGCCGCCGACCTCGATTGCCGCCACAAGAACTGCTGCCGCCCAAGTTTGGTCGATGATGATGGCCGATCCCGATCTAATGGATAGGATAGAATAACTTAAACGCGAAGGGGTACGTGATCTGGGCCATACGATCTACTTAGATCCGACGGTCTGCACCGTGATCCACCCCGAACCGGTACCGGCGAATTAGAACATGACGCGTGGCATTTATCTGAATTAGAATTTGAAATCAGAATTTGATGCCATTTTCAAACCTTTGTAACTTTCAAACCACACGTCCAAAAATTGCAAATTTTATGTCGTTGGATTTAGGAGAGCAAGCCCTAGCCAACTATGGAATTAGTTTAGCAAATAGTATCTGTTAGGTTGCTTGTTTTTGTAGATTCTTTTGTGTGATTGTTTAGGGTATAAAAATTATTTAAAATTGATTTTAGGGTTAAAACTTTTGCAAATGGTTTGTTGTGACCTTACTGACCCTAGGAACCAACCCATGGTTTTGAAATGAAATTGGATAAATTTAGAATGGATTAATTGAATTAGTCTATTTCTAGCTAAATAAAGATAATGGTTTTATTATGAAAAAGGATTTTGGAATAAAAACCTTGGGAAAATATTTTGATTCAAAGCTACTGAACCAAAACACCAAGACTTGAGAGTTAGAAACTCTTGGTGAGAAACTTAAAGATTTTTTATTTGATAAAACCATTTTCCACCATATAAAATATTGAATGGAATTTTAAAATAGTTTTTGGGCAAAACCCTCTAACTAATGACTTTGCCATTTTGGTAAATGACCAATTTGGACCTTACAAAGTTTAGAAACCTAGTGGATACCATCCTTGCAATAGAACCATCCTTTGCATACTTATGCATGACTTAGTTTCCTTTTTTGTCTTGTGTGGGTAATTTTGTTTGAGTAATGGTGGTTTGGAATGTTAGTTGATTTGGTGTTTGCTTGATTGACTTGTAGTAAAATTAGCAAAGTGTGAGACTAGCAAGATCAAGGAGTGAACCCTCATTCCCTACCAAAAAGGCAAGTTACACTATCATACAAATGCCCTACTATTTTCATTATACTTAGTGGATTATGAAAACATGCATGAAAAAGATTTATTTATACCTATGCTATGCTAAATCCTAATAGAATTCCCTATACACTCCTTAGTGAAAATGTTATAGTTGTACATGCTTAGCCATACTTTATTTTGAAAAGAGATACATGTTGAGATTTTACAAAGGTTGAGAAGAGGACTTATGTTTTACATAATAAAACAAGGACTCAATGAACCACCTAGGTGTTGGACATTTTTAAGTTTTGGAGAGGGTGGCAACAAAAGGAACCATGTCTATGGGATTCACTTTGTGTTGTGCTCCAAAGGAAAACCACCTAGGAAACTTAGAGATTGAACATGTTTCTCCAATTGTGGCTTTAGTGTGCAACCACATGCTATTATGGCTCTGGCTTAGTCAACTACATTAGGAAGACCCATACATTGTCTTTAGTTACCGGACATGGGGATCTGGAATGCTTCATGAAATTTGAAGACAAGCTAGCAATGATGTATGGGAGGACCTTTTGGAAAGACTTCACACACTCTCGATGTCGGTACTCCATCTTGGTGAGCACTAATCCAGTAGGCCACTGGTGGCAACAAGATGGGATTGTGTCATGTGGGTAAAGTGTACTCCTTCTGCAGAAGATAATAAAATCTAAGTACTTAGCCGTGTCCACGGTTATGGACAAAACTGAGCAACTAAAGTTTGAACTATGGGAGATCTCGACATTCCAACTTCTAATATAAAAACTTGATGCACTTGGGGGTACCAAGGAATTCAAAGAGATTTTGTTAATGCTTGTTGCACTTGGGGTTACCAAGGTGCTCAAGGGCATGATGTACTTGGAGTGACCAAGGAACTCATGAGATTTGATAAGACTTGTTACACTTGGGGTTACCAAGTGGCTCAAGAGGTTTTGACAAGGACTTGAACACTTGAGTTTCTACCAAGGAGTTCAAGGAACTTGGAAAAGAAATTCGACAAAGGACTTAAAACCCTTTTTGAACAGATAGGATAAAATATTGCTTTATGCAAATAAGCCTTAAACTCTACTTAGCCAAATATGCATATAAAGATAGGATCCACTCTTATTATACATAGAAGTGAAGCTTGCCAATACAATTCAAAATGTATTGACCCTTGTGGCTGTAACTTGTAATGTTGCAGGTTGATTGTTTTAAATGAAGATTGTTTGATTGACTAGAACTACAAAGTCTACAACCAACATCTGCCTGTGGCACTTTGAAGATGAAGGACCCATGACTATAGTTATTCCGCTGCAATGTAATGTAATAGCCAAATGAGCTATGTTTGATGTAATAAACTTATGTTATTTCTGGTTATAAATTTATATTATGACCTTTGTATCTTGATATTACATCTTAACTGTTGATGCTAGCTAATGATCCAGGGACTAGCATTGTAAAACACAGGAGGAATCTACCTTATCAAAGGTTGGGACCTCTACAGTACAAGCGTACTCAGCAAGTTCACTAGAAAAGGAGTGTTTGATGCACTATATCTACGGCCACGGACCATAGGTCGTAGGCAATGCAGGTTTTTGTAAACATTTCTTCAAAGGTTGCTTTTATTCTGAAAAACTATGTCCGTCAGCCGTCACGGGTTTACCAGAACCTTCATGGGGTTCCTTTCCCGCTGCGTTCGCAGCTCCTTTCCGGAACAGGGAGTAACAAGTTACAGTTCTTACACTCTGCAGAGGTGCGTCACTTTACCCATGAGAGACCTTAGGCTTTGTTGCACGGCCGGGATTATGTTCCCGTTCAAACTTCCTTGGTTTGAGGCCCAACCTAAGATCCAAGCCAATCACTGCCTTCTCCGCGACCCCGCATGTCTCCTTGCTGTATGCCACGTCCACCTATTGAATTACGGCAATAGGCAATACATATCGTTCAGATGCCGGAACTATCGTGGGACGTTGAGGGCTCTCACCCATATGCTTCATATCCTCTATGAATTACCAATTAATATGCACGCTACGAGTGATAACATCCACGACCCGCACATCCGGCTCCATGCGAGAGGGGAAAGATACAGCTGACTTCTCCGTCCCATTCCAAATCTCATGGTCAACGCGTAATATACGGCGCGAGAATCACTGGCGACATTGGTTGTTAAGTCCTAGATAATATGTTCCTTTACCACCGGAACTCTTATAGTAGGTTATTACCTCATGGTAAATAACCTATAATCACATTATTATGAAATAGTGTTTTCTGACCTTTTTCAAATGCAGGTGATGAAAATACTGAATTTGCAAAATACTTTATAGAAAATAATCAAAGGACATGCGCAAGTGTGAACTTGCCTTTTGTGATTGCAAGATTATGCACTCACGGTCTTCAAGACAATATAAAAGATCCAATATCTGAAATCGGCATCATTGGTCCGGTAAGGACTAATGTTTAAAGAAGCAAGATGTTACTATGCATAAGTAATGTATTGCATTTTCGTAAACTCGAATCCCGGGAATAGCGTTGATCTAGGGTTTGGAAACTAGAAATGGTTACTTTAGAATGTGTTGTCCTTTTTAGATAAGTTTCATACTTGTGCTTCTTATTAAGGCTTCTGAGTATGTGTGAAACAATATGTAAGCATAACAAGTAGCATACCATAATAAGACATATAAGTGTGGAAGGTTCTTAAAGACTATGTATACCAGGTTTGATCATCATTTAGAGCCTTTAGAGGAATGCTTATGTCTTACTTTATAATGTATCTTAAAAGAATAACTTTTGAAGAAAATCTTACTTAGCTAAGGAGAAGTATTTAAGCCTTTAAGTTAACCTTATGAGATGTTCTTTCTAGTTATAGTCTTTAAATAAGAAAGAATTACTTCATTTGAATAATGACAACATTAATATTTGAGACTTATCTATCTTGGTTTTTAACTTGGTTGGTTTGGTATTAAGATACTTTTATAAATTAATTATAACAGACCAAAGTTAACTATAAAGCATATAATAAAGTCTTTAGCATTATTTAAAGTATTATAGACTAAAGTTAACTTTAAAGACATGGATGGACTTAAGGTATTATGCTTATAATATTTGTAGCTTATTTACTTTATAATTTTTTCTTTAGAGTTAATTAGGAAGGATTATATTTTTATTTGGTAGTGGTTTCTTTACATTGTAAATGTATTAAGGGATATATTTCCCTCATAAGGATGTGGTTACGGTTTATGAATAAGTAAACAATATTATTTACTACTTATGAAATCATTATAGTGTTTTGATTTGTTTATAAACTTGTGATTAAAGTAAAGGAATGGGTTTTATCTCATTACAATTATTCTTGGAGATTTTAGATTGGATAAGGATCCTTTTATAAAAAAACCTACACTTATGGTTGAATGATAATTCAATATAATTTCATTTTTTAAATGTGTTGAACCATTTTAACTTCATAAAATTAGTATTTAAGGCTAATACTATTTATTAAATTTAATTGGTTAATTTAAGAAATATTAACAAATTTTATTTGACATTATATGAATTATTAATTAAAGAAATAGGTTTAGATTCAAGTTATGAAAGTGTTTAACTTTTTATTTAACTAAAAAGTGGAATATTATATTTTTAGCATATAGGTATTATTTTTGTGATTTAAAAATAATAAGATATGATTTTTATAATACTTATTACTTTATAAAGACTTAATAAATAACAAATATTTAATTAAGAGGAATAATAATGCATGATTATAGTTTTAAATTATAATTCTTATTTTTCTAAGATTTTTGGTATTTTATTTATATTTTTAACATTTACCATTATTAAATTATGAATTATCAAAGTTTTATTACTTATAAAACATTTATTAAATAATATTTATTTGAATAATCATCATAATAATATTTGATAATAGTTTTCAGTTGTAGATTTTATTTTTCTCAACATTTTCATATATTATATGTATTTTTCTGATTTATAAAACAAAAGATATCAAATTTACAAAATTTAATGATTTCGGGAATTCTTAATTAAATAACTAAATGTGTTTATTAGGTCATGCTGATGTCAGCATGAAGTGAGGGGTTTTCTCACCAGAGCTAATCCTATCCCAGTCACTGACTGGTGGGACCTATGCCATGTCATATCTAAGGTTTTTATTTATTACAGAAAATATTAACAAATTTCTAAAATAGAATTATGACATCAGCATGATGTCACGATGACATCATCCCTGGATGATCCTTTGATCGTGATTCGATCTTCGGATTGAGAGCACGCGATCACACGGAGTTGGTTGTGTTCGATTCAGTGCTCCATGCTGAGCCTCACAGTGGTTGCGTCGCTCAGAAATGGTCAACAAAGTTGCTCCGGCGACGACCTAATGCGGTGGCCGACGGTGGTGCATGACGCGATGAGGATTTACAGCGAGATAAAGTGATTGGAGAGATCAAGAAGGCGTGGGAAGGCGTGCCGACGGCGAATCGACGAAAATGGCCACGGCGACCGACGGAGGACGACGCTCGATTCTGCATGATTTAAGGCGCGCTAGATCCCGTGCTTGGTCCTATGGGACCAAGGGCACGACGGAGCTTCCAACGGTGGCTTCGGCGAGTCAAGGGGTGGTCGAACATGGCCGGAACGATGAACACCGACGAGCTGGGGTTTCGGTCAGAGAGGAACTCGAGAGAGAGAGAGAGAGAGAGAGAGAGGGGTTCAGAGGGGGAAATGGGGATGAGGACGAGCGGGGAAGTCACGGTGGCGATCTTATGTCCACCCTGAGTGTTGGCGGCGATCATCGCAGCGCACGGCGGTGATGGACGGCATCGGCTACCTCCACCGAGCAGTTTCCAGTAGACGAGGAAGACGACGAAGGTTGTTCTGCGGATAACCCCCTGCGACGTTTCAAGGTTCAACCCGCAGTCCCATGCTGACCCACTCGTCAGCCAGAGAGAAAGCTATGTCGGGCTGGTTGTTGGGCTACTACTGGGCTGCGGTTGGGTTGCTGTGGTTGCTCGTGGGCGATGGTTAAGAAAGAGGGGTAATGGGCTGCGGCCTGGTTATATATTTTTTCTTCACTGTTTCCTTTTCTCTTTTCTGTTTTATTTTCAGATTTGTGTTTGCATATTTGATTTGAATTTATTTATAGAATTGTATTTGTTGAATACTTGCAGCAATAATGAATCTATTTAAAGTCATTTTGTGAACTTTTATTATATATTGTTTAGAGTTTCTTTATTTTCTTTTTATAGATACTTTTCCTATTATTATTTGTGAGGGCCTTTAATATGAATTTAATTGGGAAAAATCATAAACTTATTATAGAATGCATTACTACTATCTAATGGGATTTTATTCTCATTAATACATAATATTAAGGCAACTTTTATATTTAGTGATCCTTCATAAGTATTTGATACATACAGTTCTGAGTACTAATAGGGTTTATTTTTATGTATTTAATCACATAGTAAAATATAGGGTGGTTTATAATTATGGTATTCCTACTTATTTCGTACTCATATGGAATAAATGGTTAGAGAGATGGATCAAAGACTTTGTTTAATGAATATAGATAGAATATTTATGAGATGTTGATAAGAAAACTCATTAATAAGTTTAGGGTTCTGAATTGTAATTTCTTACCCTAGGGTTTAGGGTTCTTAATTTACTTATAATCTTTTGTTGATGTGAATAAATATGAATGGCTAAACATATAGTCTTTATGTTTGTGGTCATTATGGATATCACCTTTTAAATTAAAATAGTGGAATTGTTTTCTAGGCTAACTTATGAGACGGAATTGATAAAGATAGTTCTTAAGCACATGTGATCATGATAGTTGGAAATGAGAAAGATGTGCTTAAGTGATTTGCTATAGAAAAATATTCCTATGAAGCTACTTGTCTTCTTTCTTTTTTGATTACCTTCCTCGCGTATGTATAAGACCGAATCCATTCTTTTTCGAAAAATAACTACAAATACTTAACTTTTCGAGGAATCCTTCATCAGTGGTTGTGAATGACTGGGTCTTGCACCATGTGACGGACTTTCATCCTTCTTCTTATGCACTTGCTACTCAGGAAACCTCTTTTAAGAAAGACCAAGCTGAACCCGGACTAGGTATAAGAGATCAATCAGATGAAATGGATACTATGTTTGGTTAAAGATTTAGGGTTTAATGTTTTCCAAGAATTCCTATCTTCCATAATTCACCATCCTGGACTGTTAATTAAGGAATTCCTTTCCTAGATATATTACTTCTTTATATCCATCATTATTCTTGTAATTTTATTTATAAACATAATAAGCTTGACACTAAAGCTTTTTATAATTTTCTCCTATCTATACTTGGCTATATCAACTACTCTACTGCTGATAATCTCCAATCCAACAAGTGGTTACTTCTAACTCCACTCATACCCTTTCTAAATCATCCATCACTATTACCACTCCAGTAGAGATATATATCAAGTTCCACTCTCCTCAAGTGATTAGTATTTCCCAAGAGGAAAATACTACTTTTATAATCCAATGTGCTCTAGCATTATGTTAATTATACTATCTTGTCTCTTCTTAACTCTAGTAACAAATACTCCAACCTCACATTATATTAATGTGACCTGTAATGGCTAACCTAGGATAATATATCTATACTATGGTTCAATCATGTTTTATTCACCAATGTCACTTATACATGGTATAATCATTCAATATTGGTGAGTAAGGCATGATCATTATAATCCCTTGATTCTTTATGGTTCAGGTTTCCAGTTGGCTAAACAAGGCTTCATCAATACAACCTTACAATTGTATTGAAATTATCTTCTTAGTATATCTATTGGATTAAGGAATGTTATTCATGGATTATGCTTACTTAATCCAATAAGATTACTCCTTGGTATCTATCTTCAGGATTCATCCTGTTAATCTTCTTTGTTACCATATTGTTTTGATTTCCTTCAATCACTCCCATCCTATAGATGATATCTAATACTAGCATTACCATCTACCTCTTCTTACTTCATTCTCTAAGGACTCAGAGTGATTGCTATGATAAGGAAAAAAGTTGATAGGTCAAGAATTGATAGGTTAAGAATTGGTGAATCAATAGTTGATTACTCAACATTGATGAACAACATATATTGAGATAGGATTCCATATGGATTGATATGGAAATAAAGATATATGGTGCATGATCTTGACTTGGTTTATTTCTTACTCAATCACATTAAAGAGTTAAGGTTTAGATATTACCATGATCCTCATGGGATAAGTAGACGAGATTAAGATAGATCAAGATTTAGTTGTTACATTCTTGTTACTTGAATCATATTCATAGTTTGGTATTCATGGTTATTGAAATGAATACCATGGAATGATCACATAAGGATCAATTTACAATCATTTATCAATGTGTAATGGTTTAGTTACATTATATTTGATCTACCCTTAGATCAAATTACCATTACCCAAAATAATGCTTTTAGCAAAGGTCATATTTAAACTTATCATAGTCAACTTGATGATCTACTTCAATTTCATCAAGTTGAGAGAAGCTTCAATCACTTTGACAAGTTTTGTTCAAAAGCGCGAAAATTATTCGGATTTTCTATGCATGAATGCAATGCACACATCTGTGTTCAGCTTATTTCTAAGCTCTAATGCTAGGATGTTACACCCGGCAACGGCCCCATAAAATACTTTGATGGCATGGAAGAGACTAAAGCAAGCAAACATGTAACAAATCTAATTGTGAATGGTGTTTTAATGCTTAGAAACAAGGCCTAGGGATCATATTTTTACTAGTGAACACTCTCAAAAAATATATTATCTTCATGATACTACTCTTAACTACTCTCTAGTTGGACACTCTAATCCATTTTAGGGCTATAACAACACTCCTCAAAGTCCGCCTTCCCCATCTAGATAACCCCACACTGTCACCTTGAGCACTAGATGGTTCCAACAAACACCATAATTTCATAAAGCCATCCAACTCAAAATATACTCATGATAAAGATTTATGAACTCTAGCCTAAGTGCCACCATGGCGTGCACACTGTCACTTTCACACATGTAACATCCCAGCATTAGAGCTTAGAAATAGGCTGAACTCAGATGTGTGCATTGCATTCATGCATAGAAAATCCAAATAATTTTCGCGCTTTTGATTAAAACTTGTCAAAGTGATTGAAGCTTCTCTCAACTTGATGGGATTGAAGTAGATCATCAAGTTGATTGCGATAAGTTTCAATATGACCTTTGTTAAATCCATATTTTGGGTAAATGAGATTTGATCTAAGGGTAGAACAAATGTAATAAAATTAAACCACAACACATTGTTTAATGAATAATATCTGATCTTTAAGAGATCATATCATAGTATTCTTTACAACAACTCCTGAATACTAAGTTAAGGATACAACTCAAGTAACAAGAATTTAATAACTAAATCTTGACCTATCTTATCCTTATCTATTTATACCATGAGCATCATGGTAATACTTCCACCTAACTCTTTAGTTATATGGAGTAGGAAGGAAACCAATTCACCACCCTTCACCACATATCTTTCTTTCCATACCAATCTTTATTATCTCTTTTAAACCAGATTCTAATTTCCATTGTTCATCAATGTTGAGTAATCAACTATTGATCTATCAAGTCTTAGCCTATCAATTCTTGATCTATTAACTCTTGTTCTTATCATGGCATTCATTCTAAAGACTTTATAGAAGGAAGTAACAAGAGGTAAGTGGTAGTGTTAGATTTAGATATCATCTATAGGATGGGAGAGTTTGAAGAGAATGAAACTATTATGATAATTGATGGAGTTAACTCACTCCTTAATGGATAGAAGAGTTATCTGGAATATATATTTATATGGTAACAAAGAAGATTACAAGGATGAATATTGAAGATAGTTACCAGGAGTAATCATATTGGATCAAGTAGGTATAGTCAATGAATAATATCTTCTAGTCATTAAGAGATACTAAGAAGATAATTATGATACAACTATAATGTTGTATTGATAAAAGCCTTGATTAGCCAACTAAAAACCTAAGCCATAAATGATCAAAGGATTATAATAATCATGCTCAAGTCACTAAGAGTGAATGATTATATCATGTATAAGTGACATTGGTGGATATAACATGATTAAACCCTAGTATAGATATGTTATCCTAGGTTAGTCATGATAATTCGTAATGGTATAATGAGAAGTTAGTGTATGAGTTACTGGAGATAAGTAGGATAATATAGTATGATTAAGCTGAAGCTAGAGTAGCATGGAGTTATTGAAGTAGTATTATTCCTCTTAAAGGATAGTAGGCTTTGGAGGAAAGTAGAATTGGATATATAAATCTGTTGGAGTAATATTAGTGATGAATGATAAAGGAAGTGTATGAAATGAGTTAAAAGTAACTACTTAATGGATTAGAGGTTATCATTAGTGGAGTTGTGGATATAACCAAGTATAGATATGAAAAGATTATGAAAAGCTTTAGTGACAGGCTTCTAAGATTTGTAAGTGAGATTACAAAGTAATTTATGAAGTAAGAGAGTAATCATTCAAATGGATTTGGAGTCAACGAGGAAAGTATTTAGAGATTTAGTGTCAAGCTCATTGGATTTACAAATGGATTTAGGAGGATAAATTATTGATAAGAATATTCGTGTGAAGTGAAGCTCATCATGTTAACACGTGATGATGAATATGAAGAAGTAGTATATCTAGAAAAGGAATTCCTTAATTAGAAGTCAAGAATTATGAATTATGGAAGATAGGAATTATTGGTAAACACTCAACCTTAATTCTATAACCAAATTTAATATCTATCTCATATGTTTGATCAATCATCTTATTTCCACAATGGCTTATAGGAATATTTTCCTACAGTAAAACACTTAAGCATATCTTGCCATTTCACAACATTAAAACCATAAGTGCCTAGAAACTATAATTATCAACTCTTACTCTTAAGCCATCCTAGAGAACAACCCCACTATTTTATCTTAGATGGTGATATCATTTATGATCACAAACATGAGGGAAATATGTCTTCACCCATAATGTTCATCCACATTTATAAAATAATACTAGTATATTAAATATCCTAAAAACTTATAGTAAACATTTATAATTTAAAACCCTAACTTCTATTTCAATCATAATTATCAATGTATAATTAATGTCATGACCAAATTTTTTAAAGCATTGTTCACCTATTAGTGGAATTTGGATAATAGAATTTACCATTTTAAGAACCTTAATAATTAAATCATCTTATATATATTCTATTTATATCAATGAGACAAATTCTCTAATCCATTGTTATAACCACTCATTCCATATGAGCATGGAATAAGTGGGGATACAATATTATAAACCACCCTATACCTTACATGATTAAATACATATAAATAAACCCTATGGCTATCATTAAACATTTTAAAACTTCATTACTCCAAATAAAAGTGAAAATAATGTTATAGAGAATTTTTAAGATCTTAAACAAATCCTAAAAACCCTAAAACCCTAATTCCTACTTATTCTATTTAAAACAAGAATCTCTCTATGATTATAAAATTAGGAAGTAATAAATAAAGTATACTATCATAATAAATAAACTCATACAAGAATTTTAAATACGTTTTTATATGTTTGCATTGGTCTAAAGAATAAATTCTATAAATAAGGATTTAAGAAAAACATGAATTACAAAAACAGAAAACAGAAAATAGAATATAGAAAATGATAGAGACAAATAAAAACTAACAGAAACGAAACCAGACGGTATCCCATCTTCTATTCGCCGCTCAGAGCAACCAGCAGTAGCATTCTTGCTCACTTCACCACAGCCCACTTTGGCAGCCCACGTACCCCTTCGTTTATTTTCCTTTCTTCCTCCTCTCGCCAGAAGGACAGCGCCGAGCAAGTAGCTCGCTGGCTCGAGCTCTGCCGTCCACCGTTGTCGCGATGATCATTCCGCCAAGATTCGAGCTACCGTTGTTCTTGTCGTCTATAAGAAGCCCAATCCGTAGAAGAACGAGCTTCATTTATCTTCTCTTCCTCTCGTTCTTATCCACACGAACCCTAGTTCATCGAATTCTAGGGCACTGCAGTTTCCGAGCTTCCCTTTCCCATCAAAGACCATTATCAGATCCGCCTCGTCGTGTTGAACATCTCTGCAAAAGGAATCGCCACAGCTCGGTCTGAATCGTTGCCGGAATTTTCTTCGTCTCCGATGACGTTCACCATCAATCCGCCGTTGTTTGACTTTCCCTGTCCTCTCCGACCGTCTCATAGCAACCGTGGTGATTTCATCTATCTTCCATTAGCCTCTGTTGCTTTGTTTGCTTTCTGTATCACCACCGAAGTGACCATTTGTCAGCGTCGCCGCGTGAGTTCATCGCCGGCCATCTTCCGATAACCTTTAGGAAGCGGCAATGCCACTATTAAGCTTAGTATACTCCCCTGCATTAAAATCCCCTAGTCGCGCGTCCCAGAACCCCTTGTTGCACCGTCTCCGATACAGTTCCGGCGAGGATCTGACGGGATGACGTGAGGGTGATGTCATCCTTGACCAATTCAACATGTTGACCTAGTCCACTACTCGTGTGGTAGATGACGTGGCCACTAGCCCACAGATCAGTGACTAGGGTAGGTTTAGTCTGGGTATGAAAAGTATTTCCCTATTTACACTATTATTTAGAAAATAAATAATCTTATAAATTTATTAACTTTTGTTTTATAATTTAGAAAAATATGTTTTATATATGAAAATTTTCATAAAAATAAAATATAAAATTTAAAACTAATATCATACATTCTTGTATTAATTATTTAAATAATTATTATTTAATAAAGGTTTTATAAGTAATAAAACTTTGATAATTCATATTTTAACAATGGTAATTGATAAAAGTATAAATAAAATACAAAAATTCTCAAAAAAATAAGAACTGCAATTTAGTACTATAATCATGTATTATTATTTCACTTAAATCAATATCTATTATTTATTAAGTGTTTATAAAGTAATAAATCTTATAAAAATCATATCTTATTATCTTTAAATCACAAAAATAAATTTAATATACCAAAATGATCACAAAAATAATACCTACATGTTAAAAATATAACATTCCACTTTTGAGGTAAATAAAAAAATAAACACTCTAATAACTTGAATTTAAAGCTATTTCCTTAATTGATAATTCATACAAGGATAAATAAAAATTTGCTAATAATTCTAAAATTATACATCTAAGGCCTCATAATAGTATTTGAATTAAATATTGATAGTATAAACTTCTTGTAGTCCAAAACATCCTAATTACAGCTTTGAAGAATTATCATTCATCCATAAGTAGTAAATAATATTGTTTACTTATTCACAAACCATAACCACACCTTTATAAGGAGATAAATGATTCTATTCCCTTATAATATTAAGAAACCACTACTCAAATAGAAGTATTACCACTCTTAAGTAACTTTAAGGAAACATTATAAAGTGAACAAAGTACAAATATCATAAGCATTACACCTTAAGTACATCTATGTCCTTAAAGTTAAACTTTAGTCTACAAAGTTGTAAACACCATGTTAAGGGATTCACTATATATTTTATAGTTTACTTTGGTCTGATTCAATTAAAAACCTAATGCATCTCAATACCAAACTAACCGAGTGAACACCAAGCGGCATCGATCATATTCTATTAACCATAAAGATTGTTTAAACCTTAGAACAGAAACCTTTTCTTTGAAGGTTATACTTTTTGCAACTCCAAACAACAAATCTTATAATAATATATCCAACCCTTAACAACTAAAACCAAGGACTTTTATCATAGACACTAGATGACAATTAATCATAATCACATTACTTCATACACTACTTGTATATTTTAGATTATTAATACCTAAAGTTAAATGCTTTTGTTTAGTCAAGTAAACTTTTCTTCAAAAGTTATTCTATTAAGATACACAAAAAGTAATTCTTAAGCATCCCAAAATAAATCTATTTAAGTCACCACCTTCATATAAGGAGTCATTAGATACCATTCCACACTTGTGTGCTTTATTGTTGTATACTACTTATTGTGTTTACATGTTTTTTCACACACACTCATAAGCCTTAACAAGAAGCACACGCGTGAAACTTATCTAAAAGAACAACACATTCCAAAGAAAACCGTATCCAAACCCTAGAACAACGTTATCCCCGAGATTCGAGTTTAACAAACTGCATTACATTACTTATGCATAATAGCATCTTGCTTCTTTAAACATTAGTACTTACCGGACCAATGATGCTATTTTCAGATATCGGATCTTATATTGTCTCGAAGACCGTGAGTGCATAATCTTGCAATCACAAAAGGAAAGTTCACACTTGCTCGTGTCTTTTTGATTATTTTCTATAAAGTATTCTGCAAATCGAGTGTTGTCATCACATGCATTTCAAAAAGGTTAGAAAACACTATTTTTCATAATAATATGATTATAGGTTATTTACCATGAGGTAATAACCTACTATGAACGTTCCGATGGTAAATGAACATATTATCTAGGACTTAACAACCAATGTCACCTGTGATTCTTGCATCGTATATTAAGCGTTAACCATGAGATCGATATGGCTCTGGGGAAGCCAGCTGGATCGGCTCCCTCTCGCATGCATCGGAAATTGTTCTGGGCATTTGTAAGTTGCAGATCATGGGTATAGCTGATTTATACGGGGGTCTACCGTGGAACTAGGCTTACAAACGACAGATTTCTAGTGTTAATGGTTGTTGTGTGTATCCAACAAAGGTATAGCCGTTTTATACGGGGAAAAGTCTACCTTGAGTGTGGACATACAACAATTGCAATGTATGCGGGGTCGCGGAGAAGGACAGTGATTGGCTTGGATCTTAGGTTGGGCCTCAAACCCAGGAAGTTTGAACGGGGACATACTCCCGGCCGTGCAACAAAGCTTAAGATCTCTCATGGGTAAAGCAACACACCTCTGTAGAGTGTAAGAACTGTAACTTGTTACTCCTTGTTCCGGGAAGGAGCTACGAACGCGGCAGGAAAGGAACTCCACTGAAGTTCTAGTAAACCTGTGAAGGCTGATGGGCATAGCTTTTCAGAATAAAAACAACCTTTGAAGAAATGTTTATGAAAACTTGCATTGCCTACGACCTATGGTCTGTGGCTGTAGATATAGTGCATCAAACACTCCTTTTCTAGTGAACTTGCCGAGTACGCTCGTACTCAACGTATCTTCTTAACCCTTGCTAGATTCTGAAGCCATTAAGACGACGTCTACATCAAGTTATGCTCTAGGAATCATCATCAAAAGCACAAGCTCTTCAATGAAGTAAAGGAAGTCAACATATACATCAACTAAAGTGAAGATGAAGTTGCTGATTAGATAGAAATATAATCTCTAGCCATAGAACCTACTTCTGTGGAGTATTGCAATAGCAGAAATACAAGCCAAATAGTTAGATGCTAATCTTATGAGCATAATAGTTATGAGTTGATTATTTCTGATTCTTCTTTGTAAGAAGTTTCTTTGTCTCGCTTTAACCTAGAGTGTTCTCTGGATATTTTGTAAAGAGTTGAGTTGTAACCTATAGTCATGTCTTGGACCTGCTGTGTTTATGTTGTTCCACTCTGAGTGATGTAATACTAGTGAACGGTGTTTCATTGGTGTTATGTCAGCGACTATAGTGTACTACATCATGCAGCAGTATGCTGGGTCACCGCAACACACATGGGGAGAGCAGAGATCTATTGAAGCACTTGAGTATTTATGTAGACTCTAGCCTAAGTGCCACCATGGTATGCACGTTGTCACTTTCATACACGTGGGGAGAGCAGAGATCTATTAAAGCACTGAGTAGTAGAGCAGATCTACTTGATTACAAAGCTCATGACCACAATATGATCATGCATAGAGAAAGAGATGAACACATAGCTATCGGTAGATCCCTTAGCCTCGAGGAAGAACTACTCCCTCCTCATCATGGGAATCAGCAACGGCGATGCAAATGGTGGTGGAGATCGATGGAGATGGATCTGGGGGCACTTCCTTGTCCCGGCAGGGTACCAGAACAGAGACTTCTGTCACCCGATGGGCCCATGCCTCCCTAGGATGTGCCTACCCTGGTGCCCTACTCCGTATCTGCTTCGATTTTCCGTATCTCTCCGATAAAAATAGTAAATTTGGCTTTTGTCCCATCCAATTCCGAGAATATTCATTTTTTAGCTTTTCTGACCAAAAAACAGCAGAAAACAGGCAACTGGCACTATGGCATCTTGTCAATAGGTTAGTTCCAGAAAGTGTACAAAAATACCTCAAAGTGTAGGCAAAGCATATTGCAAATGATATAAAACAAACATGGAACATCAAAACTTATAGATACGTTTATGACGTATCACCTCCCCACCAAGAAAACCAATTTCAAGTGGACATGCAACTTGTTGGGATCCCGAGAAAAAAGCCAGTTTCAATTCCACATGCAACTCGTATCAAAAGAAAAGAAATCTTTGATAGAAACCTAATTGCAAGTCTCCCACCCCTACCCTTCTCCCGATAAAAGCTAGTTTCAACTCCACATGCAACTCGTATGTGATACGTTGGAAACGTATCTATAATTTTTGATACTCCATGCTTGTTTAGTATCTACTTGCTTTACTTGTCCACACTTTGAGGTGATTTTTACATGTTTTCTAGTACTAACCTACTAACAAGTTGCAACAGTGCCAGATGCATGTTTTCTACTTTTTTTGGTTTCAGAAAAGTTAGTAAAGAAATATTCTCGGAATTGGACAAGACAAAGTCAATTACTTTCCTGGGGAACAAGAAGTCCAGAGGAGAGCCGGAGGGGGCAGACCCACCCCAGGCGTGGGTGGGCCTAGCCCCACGCCTGGCTAGGGTTTGCCAACCATGGCTGCCTCCTCGGTCTCCCCCTTCGCCTATAAGAAGCCCCCAATGCAGAAACCCTGAGGACCCGATCAGAAATCCACGAAACAGTCTGTAGCCGTCGCCACCATCATCCCTATATCGGGGGGATCTAAAGTTCTTCCCGGCACCCTGCCAGAGGGGAGATCATCCCGGAGGCCTTCTCTCCGGTATGATGCGTGAGTAGTTCCATCTTGGACTATGGGTCCATGTAGTAGCTAGATGGTTGTATCTCCTCCTTTGTGCTTTCATGTATAGATCTTGTGAGCTCCTTTCATGATCAAGATCTAATCTATTTGTAATCATGCATGTTGTGTTTACGGGGATCCGATGGATATTGAGATTATTATGTTGGTTTGATTAATGGTTTTGTCTTTATGATTCTATCATGTCTGTGTTGTTTGTGATCTTGCATGCTCTCCGTTGTTAGTAGCTATCTTGGCCAAGTAGTTGCTAGTGACTCCAAGAGGGGGTATTTATGCTTGATAGTGGGTTCATGCCTCTAGTTTCCAAGGGAAGTGACAATAATCTCTTAGGTTGTAGATGTGATGTTGCTACTAGGGAGAAAACAACGGTCTCTTGTTCATGGAACATGTGGACTGTTTATCTTACACACTTTGCTTAAAGCAGTTATCTGTTGCTTGCAACTTAATACTGGAGGGGGTTCGGATGATAACCTGAAGGTGGACTTCTAGTCATAGATGTAGTTGGATGGCGGTCTATGTATCTTGTTGTATTGCCCAATCAACCTCATAGGATCTTTCTGACTAGTAATTGCATTGTTATGCCTTGCTCAGTTCTTGTCAATTGCTCTGCTGTAATTTGTTTACCCTTCATGCCATGTTGTTTATCTAAGGAGTCCACCTCTAGTGAACTATGGACCCCGGTCCAATCTTTACCATTGATAAATCTTACACTGTTACTTGTTTACTTGAAGCAAACCACCATTACCTTCCACACCATACATTTAATCCTTTGTTACAGCAAACTGGTGAGCTTGACAACCTCACTGATTCGTTGGAACAAAGTCTTGAGTTTGTGTTGTGCAGGTATCTGCGTTGCTTGCAACACCTATGTGACGTTTCCTTCCTCCTTCTGGTTCGATAACCTCTGTCTCTACTGAGGGAAAACTTGCTACTGTGCTCTTCACACCTTGCGCTTGGGGTTACCAACAAAATGCCACGTCGAGCACCATCAAGTCTTTTTGGCGCTGTTGCCGGGGAGGCTAAGGACGTCTTCACTAGGGGATTCCTTCACTTCCTTTCTCTTTACTTTGTTTTTAGTTTGCTTTGTTTCTTTTGTTTGGTTTTGTTTGCCTCTTTCCAAAAAACCCAAAAAATTAGTCTAGCTTGGTTTGCTTTATTTATTAAAAAACACAAAAAAAATTAGTTCATGCTCTAGTTTCCACCTTGCTCTAGCTCACCATGTTGCTCCCCAAGTTTTCCCTGAAAGATCTTGCAATAGGTAGTGGCTCCATAATTGGGAAAGATAATATTGAAGAATTCTTTAATTATGTTAGCAAGCATGATGATATTGAGGATAAATCTATAGCAGAGCTTGCTCCTAATTATAAGATTGATGCAGATTATTTATTTCATATGTTGGAGGCTAGGTTTATTAGCCTTAACCCCTTCATACAATTCTTGTTCCTAAAACTAAAAGAAGAAAAGAATGCTGAAAAGAGGGAGTTCATCCTTGAAACTTTATCAAAATAATTCCATGATGTTGCTAGGTAAGCCAAAAAGGTTTTTTAGTGTTTCAATATGCTAGGCTCAAGTGTATATGTTGTGGGTATTTCTAGTAAAACTAAGCCTAGAGAAGAATTCAATATACCCATACCCTTTAAGCTTGTTGGAATGCATGAAGCCTTTGAAAAGAACTTTGATTGGATTGCTCCTTAAAATCTTTTTGATGAAAGTAGTAGACCAAAGAGAGATGAGAAAGGATTCTCCAAAACCCATTTGGATGAGATACCTTTCATAGTTTAAGAATTCGCAAGTATAAATGTTAATGCTTCTTCATTTGAAAATACTTGATTCTTCTTGCTTCTTGTGCCTAACTTAAAGGCGTTAAAGAAAAGTACTTGTTGGGAGATAACCCAAGAGTTTCCTTGAGTATTGGAAGTTATTACTTCAGTAATGACCTCTCCTTATCCTTTTTGTTTTCTTTTTGTGCCAAGAATGACCTCTAATGAGAGGGAAGTAAGATTTGGGGAGTTGCTGTCCCGAAACATATTTATGTCCTCCACCAAAAACATTTGTGAGGAGGATATTTAACTCGGATTGAGCTCAAAATTTACAAATAAATCCCCCAGTATGTTATCTAACTTTCATTAGTTCAAAACTTTTTGATTTGAGCAACATAAGATGTTCGAACAGATCGATTTCTACCTGCTGGTATGTTTTGATAGATTTCTGCCTTTATTTGCATTTGCTTCTTATTGATTCCTTTTTGAGTTCTCTTTAGGTGAATTGAGATTTTCAAGGAGTTACTAAAGTAGCTTGTGTTTTTAGTGAAAAGCCTTGATGTTTGAAAGCTTTGCTAGAGGTCTAATATCTTTTGAATACACTAATGTTGCTAATGAAGATTGTGTGAAGTTTTGTATGAAGGAAAAAAATCCAGGTGTAGAGAGAGAATGATGCAATGAGATGAAGAATGGACAAAATCTCAAGCTTGGGGATGCCACCATGGTGTCACCTCAAGAAATATCCAAGAGGTACAAGCGTCAAAGCTTGGGGATGCCCAAGGAATCCCCTTCTTCATCAATAAAAAGCTCAGGTCTGTCTAGACACTTCGCTTTCATTGTTTCATGCATAGTTGTGTTGTTCTTGAAGCGTCTTAGTTTTCGTTTGCCTTTCTTAGGTTGTTTAGTTTGCTTGAATAAAGTAGTTTGGACCCCCGTTCTCACTGTGTTGTTTTGCAAATAAGTTGCTTGGTGTTGGAAAGAAGTAGTAAGTTCTTGCTTGAAGTGCAAGAGGAGCTTGCATTGACTATGACTTAGACTTTAGCATGACATGCTAGGTGTTGTTTTAACCTTATGCTTAGTGATTATTGTTGTAGCATGTCTTGTTCCAAACAATTGGGACTGCTTAGTGTTCCTTGAAGAAATTATGCATTTGTTTTAGCATGCAAAAGTATAGTATTGTGGTATTCTCCTTTGATGCTTTGCTTGGGTTGACTTGGCATATGATCACACCATGTTATGACTATGACAAGTCACCATTAGCCTCTATGATCATTTAGTCCTTGACTTGTAGTACCACTCTTTTCTTTGATAAGTATGCTTTGTTGCACTGCATGATTATAGCCATTATGCTCTCTTAGTTGGTTGCTCCCGGTCTTTTTGCTAGCCTCCACTTGTATGAGTAAGTTCTACTCATGCCTCCAACTCCCAAGAAACCAAGTTATTCCAAAGTGTCCACTATAAACTCCTATGCATGGTGTGTTACACCATTCCAAGTATATTCTTGTTTTCAACTATCTTCCAATTAAAAACTATTTTGTTATGTGAAGACTTAGTGATTAAAGCCCTCACGAACTTGATGGCACACTTTATTATTTTCCCCTAAATAAACTTGAACCATTGTGACAACATTGCTGTATATGCTTGCACTTATAAGTTGGAATTAGCAGAACCGTGCTTGTAGGGTTCGCAGCATAGAAAACAAAAAATTTCCTACGATGTGAACTATATACCAAGATCTATATACTAGATACAAACAACGGGCGGATGTATATCCGTAGAGAACATACCCTTGAAGACCGACAAAGCTTAACGAGTTCAACTCGTGGTTGATGTAGACGATCTCTTGCCGATCTCAAGATCGAGAGGAAGTCCTAGCGCAAATCAGCGCATCCGTGCTCGCACACACGTTCGAGGCACCGAGCAACCTCCGCCTCCTCGCTCCAGCGATGCAGCGGAAGCACAACTCTTTCTTGCCGAATAGCCACGGGAACATGTATCTCGCTAGTCGAGACCATGGGAATAAATTCTAGAGGAGAGAGATCCTTCACGGTAGGTGTGTGAGACAAGTGAGGAGGAGGGCTCCTTTTATAGGAGGAGGGAACCCCAAGGGGTGGCGGTGCATGGGGCTGCCCCTTGCCCTCCCTCTTCATGTGGGTGGACACTCCACTCACAAAACTCCTCTAAATTCCCTCCACTCAAAAGTCCACTCAAAAATCCCATTAAATTTCCACCAAATTTAATGCAAACTCTCATTAAATAAAACTCTTTTATTTTATTCAGAATTTTGTCAATTACTTTAATGACAAACATTCACAAATAACCCCTTGCTAGAATTCTATTTCACATGCATAACCACTTTATGCAATTTCACCAAAACTTTGTTCGGTATCTAGTGAAATAAATTCCTGCGCTTGTTCATTCTTTCGGCATGAAACATTTGCTCCAATTGGATGTCTGTGTCTCTTAAGTGTGTCACCCTACGGTTCGTGAATAATGCGGACATGATCGAGACCCCTCTCGGATCAATAATCAGAAGCGGGATCTGGAGACCCATATTGACTCCCACACATTCAACGATGACTTTCTTGTGATCGTCGGAACCTTTTACGCTAGTATCTTAATCCCTTTGTTTCACGATATATTACATGTCCGAGATTCGATCATCGGTATCTCCATACCTAGTTTTATCTCGTTACCGACATGCACTCTTTTCTCGTTCCTGTGATATAACATTCTAGTGATCAAATCACTTGCTTGCAAGCTAATCAATGTGATATCATCGAGAGGCCAGAGTATATCTATCCGTCATCGGGATGAACAAATTCCACTCTCGATCTATGAGCCTCAACATAACACTTTATTAGTTCGAATCCATCTTTATAATCACCTGTTACGGTGTGACGTTTGATGTTATCAAGAAACTCTTACGGTGTTAGTGATTGACATGATCTCATGGTCTAAGGATTAGGATCACTTAAGTTGTTATAGCAATATAAACTCAATGACTTTGATCGTAATGCTATACTTGGATGAATGTTCATCACATCATTACACTAATGTTGTGATCCGTTATTAACAACATCCAATGTCCATGATCGAAACCTTGATCATCTTGTTAATCAACGAGCTAGTTTATGAGAGAGGCATAACTAGGAACTTTCATTTGTTTATTAAACACACATGTATTAATGTTTCCGTATTAATACAATTATAGCATGCAAAATAAACATCTATCATATACTTGGAATACACATAATAAACACTTTATTATTGCCTCTCGGGGCATATTCCTTGATCTCCACTTGCACTAGAGACAATAATCTAGTTACATAGTGATAAATCTAACACCCATTGAGTTACGGTGTTGATCATGTTTTGCTCTAGGGAGAGTTTTAGTCAACGGATCTGCTACATTGAGATCCGTATGTACTTCTAAATCTTTATATCTCCATCCTTGACATGCTCGCGGATGGAGTGAAACCGGCGCTTAATATGCTTGGAATGCTTGTGAGACCTTGGCTCTTTGGCATTGGCAATGGCACCATTGTTGTCACAATAGATCACCATTGGGTCCAATCGTTTGCCACAACTCCTAGTTCGGATATGAACTCCTTCATCAAAGCGCTTCTGAGCCGCTCAAGCGGCAACATATTCGCCTCCGTTGTTGATCCCGCTACCACGGGTTGTTTGGAGCTCCTCCAACTAACGCTCGCCATTCATGAGAAATACGTATCCGGATTGAGACTTAGAGTCATCCGGATCGGTGTCAACTAAGCGTCGACATAACACTTAGCGACGAGCTCTTCTTCACCTCCGTATACAAGAAACATATCCTTAGTTCTTCGTAAGTACTTAAGGATATTCTTGACCGCTATCCGATGTTCAACACGGATCCGATTGGTACCTACTAGTCAAACTAATAACATGTGCCACATCCGGTCTTGTACATAGCATGGCGTACATTATAGAGCCTATGGTGAAGCATAGGGACTTTGTCCATTATCTCTCTTTCTTCCCATGAGCGGACTTTGAGTCTTACTCAATGTCTTGCCTTGCAACATAGGTAAGAACCCTTCTTACTTCCGTCCATTTTAAACTTCTTTAAAATCTTATCAAGGTATGTACTTTATGATAGCCCTATTAGGCGCCTAGATCTATCTCTATAGATCTTTATGCCTAATATGTATGACGCTCACCTAGGTCCTTCATTGAAAATTTCTTTGTTTAGATAACTTTTAACATTGTTTAAAGTTCTATATCATTCCGATCAATAATATGTCATCCACATATAATATCGAAATGCCACATTGCTCCACTCACTTTCTTGTAAATACAAGCTTCTCCATAAGTTTGGACAAATCCAAACTCTTTGATCACCTCATCAAAGCGGAGATTCCAACCGTGATGCTTGCTTTAATCCATAGATGGATCTGAAGCTTGCACACCTTGTTAGCATCCTCGGGATCGACAAAACCCTTTGGTTGTATCATATACAACTCTTCTTCAATATTACCATTGAGAAACGCGGTTTTACATCCATCGCCATATTTCATAATCGAAATATGCAGCAATTGCTAACATAATCCTAATCGACTTTAGCATCGCTACGGAGAGAAAGTCTCATCGTAGTCAACTCCTTGAATTTGTCGAAACCCCTTTGCGACAAGTCGAGCTTTATAGATGGTCACATTACCATCGACATCAGTTTTCTTTTGAAAATCCATTTGTTCTCCACGGCCTTTCGGTCGTGAGGTAATTCCACCAAGTTCCAAACTTGATTTTCATACATGGATTCCATCTCGGATTTCATGGCTTCTAACCATTTGTTGGAATCGGGCTCATCATCGCTTCTTCATACGTCGCAGGTCATTATTTTCATCAACCATGAAATTCATGACAGATTTCCGTGACTCGGGAGCTGCAGCGTCTGTTTGACTGCGAGGTTGGTAGTACTCTCTTTCGGAGTTTCATGATCATTATCATTAGTTCCCTCTTCAACAGTGGAGCCAACTCCGAACAACTTCCGCGCTACTCGCCATACTTTGAAGAGAAGGTTCCACAACCTCTTGAGTTCTACCTTCCGACTACTCACACCTTTCGCGAAACTCTTTCTCTAGAAAGGATCCATTCTTAACAACAAAAACCTTGCCCTCGGATATGTGATAGAAGGAATACCCAATAGTTTCTTTAGGGTATCCTATGAAGACGCATTTCTCCGCTTTGGGTTCGAGTTTATCCGGTTGAAGTTTCTTCACATAAACATCGCATCCCCAAACTTTAGAAATGACAGCTTAGGTTTGTTTCCAAACCACAATTCATCTGGTGTCTTTTCAACGGATTTAGATGGTGCCGATTTAAAGTGAATGCAGCGGTTTCTAGTGCATAACCCCAAAATGACAATGGCAAGTCCGTCGGAGACATCATAGATCGAACCATATCTAATAAAAAATGCGATTACGTTCCGACACACCATTTTGCTGTGGTGTTCCGGCAGGTGTGAGTTGTGAAACAATTCCACACTATTTCATGTGAGTGCTAAACTCGTAACTCAGATACTCACCTCCACGGTCGGACCGTAGAAATTTGATCTTTCTATTACGATGATTTTCCACTTCATTCTGAAATTCCTTGAACTTTTCAAAGGTTTTGACTTGTGTTTCATCAAGTAGATATAACCGTATCTACTCAAATCATCCGTGAAAGTAACAAAATAACGATATCCACCTCGGCATGGACACACTCATTGGACCACATACATCGTAATGTATGATTTCCAATAAATCATCGCCTGCTCCATTGAACCGGAAAAGCGGCGTTCTAGTCATCTTGCCCATAAGGCATGGCTCACATGTATCAAATGATTCATAATCAAGTGATTCCAAAAGTCCATCCGAATGGAGCTTCTTCATGCGTTTAATGCCAATATGACCTGACGGCGATTACCATATATGCGGATATATCATCATTAAGTTTAATCCTTTTAGCATCAACATTATGAATATGTGTAACATTATCATTGAGATCTAACGAAATAAACCATTCATCATCGGTGCATGACCATAAAAGATTTCATTCATATAAATGGAACAACCATTGTTCTCGATTTAAATGAATAACCACTTTGCATCAAACATGATCCGGATACAATGTTCATGCTCGGTGCACCAGATAACATTTATTCAAGTTTATAACTAATCCCGATGGTAAGTGGAGAGGCAGCGTTCCGACGGCGATTACATCAACGTTTGATCCATTGCCGACACGCATCTTGACCTCACCCCTTGCTAGCGGTCGCTTGTTCCGCAGCCCCTGATTCGAGTTACAAATATTAGCAACTGAACCGGTATCAAATACCCAGGTGCTACTGCGAGCACTAGTCAAGTACACATCAATAACATGTATATCATATATACCTTTGTTTGCCTTGCCGGCCTTCTTATGTCGCGGATACTTGGGGCGATTCGCTTCCGATGGCTAGTCCCTTACAATAGTAGCACTGAATCGGACTTAGGTCCAACTCGGGGTTTCTTTTCAGCGGCAACAGGCTTGCCGCCTTACTTCCCTTCCGTTTTCCTTCTTGTCTTTCTTGAAACCAGTGTTCCTATTGATCATCAACACTTGATGTTCCTTTTGATCTCCACTTCTCGGTTTTAAGCATTGTGAGCTCGGGAGAGACTTCTTCATGCCGTGCATGTTATAGTTCATCACTAAGCTCTGATAGCTAGGTGGCTGAGACTGCAGAACACGATGGATGCCTAAGTCAATGGGAATCGCTATTCCCAAGGACACAAGCTTATCGGCGTAACCCGACATCTTGAGTACATGCTCACTAACGGTTGTGCTCTTCCATCATGCAGCTAAAGAACTTTTCAAGCATTGTAGCTATCTGACAGCATGTGTGTAAAATCATTTTCAACTCACCCATTGTATCAAATGCATTGCCGTTTTGAAACGCTTTCAAGTTCGGCTCTAGCCCATACAATATGCCAATGAACTAAGTTGTGGTCCTCCGACGAGTCGATAGACATTCTTCTCCTCGTCGGGGCATCATCAAGGTGGGGGCCTAACTCGCTTCTAGCACATATTGCTTTTGTGCAATGAGAGGAGAATCTTCAAATTCATGGCCCATTCAGTAAAGTTGCTACCGTTTTGCTAGTTTCTCTTTCTCCATGAACACATTGAAATTAAAAGCGGTGGTGCCATCTACAACAGAATTTGTAAAGTTTAGACTAAGTGTATGATAGATCGAGTTCAACTAATCTATATTACGAATGAACTCCCACTCAAAGCGACATCCCTCGTGTCCTTTTGGTGATTACATGAACCAAATCCACTACACCAAGTCCGATCATCACGTGAGTCGGTATAGCTTCAAAGCGAGCATCAAATGGGCATCATATCAACTATATGACTCATGCTTAACCTTTTTACGTGTTCCGAGGCCATGTCTGTACATGCTAGGCTCGCCAAGTTAGAACCTTAGTATTTGCGTGTGTAACTGTTTTACACCCGAAATATGGTCGTGGATCCAAGAACACCCGATCATCACGTGATGTCTTGGAGCGACGAAAACATAATTGGTGCATACTAAAGGAAGAACACATTCTTATCTTGATATTTAAATGAGGGATCATCTTATTATGCTAACAAAGCGCTAATCAAGCAATATAAGATGCAACCAAACATCATATGTTTATTAGTGAAATTATATGGTTCCCGCAGATGATCTCTATCATGTGCATCGTGGTATGATCACTATCATACCTATATGTAAATCCAAGGTCTATGGATTTTACGCTATGTGTGTTGTAAGAGTATCATCTCATACTTCTACTTACAACACTACCATATCATAACACTAGCCCAAAGAACAATCTAAACTAGACGCCTCTAATTTATCCATTGCAAGTTTTACGTGGCTTAGGGCTTTCGAGATAGAACCGTTCTTACCTACGAACATGAACCACAACGAGGATAATCAAATTGTTGACAACTCGCTTGCAAAATAGATATTGACTATAGTAGGAGAGACACCCGCTAGCCACTTATGCAAACTAGTTGCATGTCAAGCGTGGAACAGGTCTCATGTGCGAGGACATGTAAAGTTTGTCCGAGCCGCTTCATCCCACTATGCCACCAATATCCAAAATCACAAAAAAGGAGCAACAACATGATCATCATCGCCCACATACTCATATGTGTACTACCCGTGTAAAGTATCTACGCATAGATCCGGCTCTGATACCACTGTAGGGTTCGCAGCATAGAAAACAAAAATTTTCCTACGATGTGAACTATATACCAAGATCTATATACTAGATACAAACAACGGGTGGATGTATATCCGTAGAGAACATACCCTTGAAGACCGACAAAGGTTAACGAGTTCAACTCGTGGTTGATGTAGACGATCTCTTGCCGATCTCAAGATCGAGAGGAAGTCCTAGCGCCGCAAATCAGCAGCGCATCCGTGCTCGCACACACGTTCGAGGCACCGAGCAACCTCCGCCTCCTCGCTCCAGCGATGCAGCGGAAGCACAAATCTTTCTTGCCGAATAGCCACCGGGAACATGTATCTCGCTAGTCCGAGACCATGGGGAATAAATTCTAGAGGGGGAGAGAGATCCTTCACGAGGAGGTGTGAGAGACAAGTGAGGAGGGGGGCTCCTTTTATAGGAGAAGGGGGAACCCCAAGGGGGTGGCCGGCGCATGGGGCTGCCCCCTTGCTCTCCACTCTTCATGTGGGTGGACACTCCACTCACAAAACTCCTCTAAATTCCCTCCACTCAAAAGTCCACTCAAAATTCCCATTAAATTTCCACCAAATTTAATGCAAACTCTCATTAAATAAAACTCTTTTATTTTATTCAGGATTTTGTCAATTACTTTAATGACAAACATTCAAAAATAACCCCTTGCTAGAATTCTATTTCACATGCATAACCACTTTATGCAATTTCACCCGAAAACCTATTTCGGTATCTAATGAAATAAATTCCTGCGCTTGTTCATTCTTTCGGCATGAAACATTTGCTCCAATTGGATGTCGGTGTCTCTTAAGTGTGTCACCCTACGGTTCGTGAATAATGCGGACATGATCAAGACCCCTCTCGGATCAATAATCACAAGCGGGATCTGGAGACCCATACTGACTCCCACACATTCAACGATGACTTTCTTGTGATCGTCGGAACCTTTTACGCTAGTATCTTATCCCTTTGTTTCACGATATATTACATGTCCGAGATTCGATCATCGGTATCTCCATACCTAGTTTGATCTCGTTACCGACATGCACTCTTTTCTCGTTCCTGTGATATAACATTCTAGTGATCAAATCACTTGCTTGCAAGCTAATCAATGTGATATCACCGAGAGGGCCCAGAGTATATCTATCCGTCATCGGGATGAACAAATTCCACTCTCGATCTATGAGCCTCAACATAACACTTTATTAGTTACGAATCCATCTTTATAATCACCATTACGGTGTGACGTTTGATGTTATCAAGAAACTCTTCTGGTGTTAGTGATTGACATGATCTCATGGTCTAAGGATTAGGATCACTTCGTAAGTTGTTATAGCAATATAAACTCAATGACTTTGATCGTAATGCTATACTGCGGATGAATGTTCATCACATCATTACACTAATGTTGTGATCCTGTTATTAACAACATCCAATGTCCATGATCAGGAAACCTTGATCATCTTGTTAATCAACGAGCTAGTTTATGAGAGAGGCATAACTAGGAACTTTCTGTTTGTTTATTAAACACACATGTATTAACGTTTCCGTATTAATACAATTATAGCACGCAAAATAAACATCTATCATATACTTGGAATACACATAATAAACACTTTATTATTGCCTCTCAGGGCATATTCCCTTCAGTGCTGTCACGGGGAACGTTTTCAACATTGCACTTGTACTCTGTACTCAGTTGATATCATGTTCTCTTGTCTATGGATGTCAACGGTGTGAAATAAAGAGGGGACTTGTAAGTCCATAGAGTTTGTATTCTGTGTTAGAGAAATGCCTGGGCCGCTAGCCTAAGCCATGCCCAATCATGGTGGAAACTTGCAGCATCACCATAGTGAGCTATCTATGAAGCATCCTCAATAAAAATCTATGCATATGGTAAATAAAAAGATTGCTCAGATGCTCGTTATCTGTTTGCCTTGTCATTTTGGTTATGGTAAGCTCCTGTACCATGTGCAAGGGGTACCCAGTTGGCGGTTCTCAATGATATGCAAATACTTACAATGACAAGAACTTACATGGACCCAAAGTTGAGTATGCATGAGGTGTGGCCCTCGTATTCAAGGGACTTGAGATTGCCAACTTATACTTCATCAAGCATATACTCCAGCTTTGCCACTTTAACCTTAATCACTTCAAGATGCTTATGAGAGGGGCAATGAGGGCTGAAATCTAACAAGTACCATAATTTTTGGAAGCTCTTTTTGAAACTTGTAATACCTGCTTCCTTTAAAAAAGGCCTTTCTTCCACCACTATTGAGTCTCCACCTTCTACCTTTAGGCACCATCAAGAGAGCATAGTTGTCATTCTATGTGCAGTGTTCCAAAGCTTATTAATTGATGAATACTGTGTTATTACTTGTTCTTGTGCTACTTGTTTCTAGTCACCCTTGTGAACTTTGAAAGTGTCCTTTGCATATATATTGCTACTCTATGAGGGACAAGTTGATTGCCACTATGCTATGTTTTCTGCATGTGAAACAAACAAATGTTTTTAATGGATATTATTCATGATCTTTGTTTGTAGCTTGCCATGTTGCATGCATAGTTACTTTGTCTTACTGTTATAACTCCATCTTTCATGCACATGTTTAGAGTTCTTTGATCCCAGCTTTCAATGCTTGCAAATGATTGGATCTTTATTGTGAGGGTGCATGTCACCTCAAAAAATTATTCTGTTTATCACTTACCTACTCGATGACGAGCAGGAGTTAAGCTTGGGGGTGTTGATACGTTGGAAAGGTATCTATAATTTTTGATGCTCCATGCTTGTTTAGTATCTAATTTGCTTTACGTGTCCACGCTTTGAGGTGCTTTTTACATGTTTTCTGGTACTAACCTACTAACAAGTTGCAACAGTGCCGGATGCCTGTTTTCTGCTATTTTTGGTTTTAGAAAAGTTAGTAAAGAAATATTCTCGGAATTGGACGAGACAAAAGATAAAGTCAATTACTTTCTGTGGGGAACAAGAAGTCCAGAGGAGAGCCGGAGGGGCCAGCCAGGGGGGCAGACCCACCCCAGGAGCGGGTGGGCCCAGCCCCGCGCCTGGCTAGGGTTTGCCAACCCTGGCCGCCTCATCGGTCTCCCCCTTCACCTATAAGAAGCCCGTGATGCAGAAACCCTGAGGACCCGATCAGAAATCCACGAAACCGTCTGTAGCCGCCGCCACCATTGTCCCTAGATCGGGGGGATCTGAAGTTCTTCCCGGAACCCTGCCGGTGGGGAGATCATCTCGGAGGCCTTCTCTCCGGTATGATGCGTGAGTAGTTCCACCTTGGACTATGGGTCCATGTAGTAGCTAGATGGTTGTATCTCCTCCTTTGTGCTTTCATGTATAGATCTTGTGAGCTTCGTTCATGATCAAGATCTAATCTATTTGTAATCATGCATGTTGTGTCTGCGGGGATCCGATGGATATTGAGATTATTATGTTGGTTTGATTACTGGTTTTATCTTTATAATTCTATCATGTCTATGTTGTTTGTGATCTTGCATGCTCTTCGTTGTTAGTAGCTATCTTGGCCAAGTAGTTTCTAGTGACTCCAAGAGGGGGTATTTATGCTCAATAGTGGGTTCATGCCTCTAGTTTCCAAGGGAAGTGACAATAATCTCTTCGGTTGTAGATGTGTTGTTGCTACTAGGGAGAAAACAACGGTCTCTTGTTCATGGAACATGTGGACTGTTTACTTTACACACTTTGCTTAAAGCAGTTGTACGTTGCTTGCAACTTAATACTGGAGGGGGTTCGGATGATAACCTAAAGGTGGACTTCTAGTCATAGATGCAGTTGGATGGAGGTCTATGTATCTTGTTGTATTTCCCAATCAACCTCATAGGATCTTTCTGAATAGTAATTGCATTGTTATGCCTTGCTCAGTTCCTGTCAATTGCCCTGCTGTAATTTGTTTACCCTTCATGCCATGTTGTTTCTCTAAGGAGTACACCTCTAATGAACTATAGACCCTGGTCCAATCTTTACCATTGATACATCTTCCACTGTTACTTGTTTACTTGCTGCAAACCATCATTACCTTCCACACCATACGTTTAATCCTTTGTTACAGCAAACCGGTGAGCTTAACAACCTCATTGATTCGTTGGGACAAAGTCTTGAATTGTGTTGTGCAGGTCTTCGTGTTGCTTGCAACACCTGTGTGACGTTTCCTTCCTCCTTCTGGTTCGATAACCTCAGTCTCAACTGAGGTAAAACTTGCTGTTGTGCTCTTCACACCCCGCGCTTGGGTTACCAACAAAGTGCCATGTCGAGCACCATTAGTATGAAAAAGCAAAAATGCTCGGTTACAAACCTAATTGCAATTCTACCACCCCTTCCCCTTCCCCCGATAAAATCCAGTTCCAAGTCCACATGCAACTTGTATTCAAAAGAAAAAATCTCAATTACAAACCAACTTGCAACTCTACCATCCCTCTCCTTCTCCCTGGAAAATCCAGTTTCAAGTTGACATGTAACTCGTATGAAAAGCAAAAATTCTCAATTATAAACCTACTTGCAACTCTATCACCCTCTCCTACTCCCTCGAGAAAAGCCAATTTCAAGTGCACATCAACTCGTTGGGATTTCAAGAAAAAACAGTTTCAATTCCACATGCAACTCTTATGAAAAGCAAAAATTCTCAATTACAAACCTAATTGCAACTCTCCCACCCGCCCTCTCCTTCCAACAAGAAAATTCAGTTTCAAGTGCACATGGAACTCGTTGGGATCCCAAGAAAAAATCCATTTTCAAGTACACATGCAAGTCATATTCAAAAGCAAAAAACTCAGTTACAAACCTACTTACAACTCTACCACCCCCTTCCTCGAGAAAAGCCAGTTTGAAGTGCATGTGCAACTTGTTGGGATCCCGAGAACAAAGCCAGTTTCAAGTCCACATGAAACTCATATTAAAAGCAAAATATTTGTAGTCCTCGATTACAAATCAATTTTCAAACTCCCCCCCTTCCCCGAGAAATCCCGGTTTCAAATGCACAAGCAACTCGTGTGTGATCCAGTTGCAAGTCTGCATACTACTCATATTAAAAGTAAAAATAATTAGTTACAAACCTACTTGCACCTCTTCCATCCCTCCACCCTACCCAAGAAACGCCAATTCCACATGCGCATGTAACTCGTTTGGATCCTAATAAAAAGACTAGTTTCAAGTCCACATGCAACTCATATTAAAATCAAAAATAATTCAATTTTTTATTTACCAATCAATTTGCAACTATCATCAGTCACAAAGCAAAAACAAATATTGCAATGCATAGTAAATAAAACAACTTATTACATCAAGAGAAAGAAAAAAATGTGATAGAATATTATCTTGTTGTACTAATCCTAGCCGTCAACTACGAAGAATTCAAGGCTGATCCATTCAAATCACATGAATATATTAAAATTCAAAAGACATGTATAAAAATAAAAAACTAACCAAGTGGTATTGATCTTCGTTGTCAATTTTGTGAACATAGAATTTTGGTTCATTGGCATTATAGTTCTGCGATTGCACAAGGTGTTTCATACCTTGAACAACCCCATTCATTTCATATTGGCTGATATCAATTATATCTATGAAAAATGCCTTCTCGAATACATATTCTAGGCTTTGGGGCAATGCTTCACGTTGTATCAAAAATGTGGATACCATATTTAAAATAATAATAATAAATAATATGTCAAATATAAAATGTAAAATCATACTAGGACATGCCTTCAAAATTTTGTCATCGCCATTATAAGAAATAAAGTGTATATCAAACAAATCGTCTTCATTGAATAAAGAGAGATACCCAATATGGTTCACATAGAAAAATGTTGTTATAAAAAACACGTAGAAAACTATGGTGGGTAGTCACTATTTTCATTCCACCCCAAAAATTGTATCTTACTTCACCCTTGGCTTTTAACATTTTTTAGGACATAACCTGTCCAAGATTGCATTAAAACAATAATGTGCATTCTGTCAAAAAATATTGACATAAATAATAATAAAATCTTCTATTCAGAACAAGAAATATATAAGAAAAATGATAATCATATCCATATAACTCCAATTTCAAAATTTTGTTTTGTCATTGTCGTTGAAAATTGTAGACCGCTTCGCCTAGAACGGCGACAAATGTTGGAAGGTTGCAAGCATACTACACAAGGTTTAGCATCCATGCCTTGTATATTTTAGAAAACGATAAAAACAAAATAAAAATATTTTAAAAAGTCTCCTACTAATCAAAACAAAACAAAAATAAATAATAATGCCAAAATTATGACAATATATGCCGAAATTTGCAACAATTTCTCAAAAAAGCTGTCACGGCTTGATATTATAAAATCAATCTCCTCTACTTGTAATTTCTCTAAAGAGCATGAACATGATAAACAGTACCGCCAACATCTTGTTACTTGAATCACTCGAAAAACTAGCTAAAACAAATGAATGGTTGAGAATATAAGTCCTAACTTAACCAATCTAAAAATAGAAATAAAACTACGCGATTCCGCATGACCATACACTCTACCGGCAAACTAGCAAAAGAAATGAATGGTTTAGAGTTATTCAAACCACACACTCTCGCAGGAAAAAGGAAAAAAATTGTAGTCAAGCCCAACAGCTAGTTGTGTCTGCCCAGACCATAATTAAACTTGTGCTCTAATTCAATTCAAATCATGCAGCGACATCACGCAGGAAAAAACAACACAAGGCAGCCATACGGGCTCAGACGGGAGGCCCACAACAGCACATGAACGGACAACTAAACACATTGACGGAGGCCAAGCTCAACGATCAACCCAACATCGCACGAGGCGGCCAGCTGAACAACCAGCCACGGACGCACCAATTTTGATGACCGTACAAAATCAACGGTACACAACTTAGAGCGTCTCCATTCGCCTACACGGTAGGTTGATCCAGACGTCGAAATTATATCCGGATGTCGAAAATTGACTCAGTCGCGTGCCTAGACATTTCTTTTCTTTCGGATTTAGACCAACTTTGATCCGGACTATCCCGTCCGAACCCAGGATTCCGGGTACGCCCTGGGAACGCCGGACACAGCGAATTGGCCGCCAGCCTGTCAGTGACAGAAGCCGAGTCGTCGTCATTCTTTCCGCCGTTTTCCTTTTCCCGCCCTTGCCGCTACACCTCTCTCGCCCTTGCCGCCGAACTCGGCCTACAAAAGGCGTACATCTCGTCGTCTCTCTTCACAGTCTCTCACACCACTCCCAACTCCGGCAAACTCCGGACGCTCGCACCTTTCTTCCTCCTCAACTCCGCCGAAAAGCCATGGCCGAGGGATTTCCCGGCCGACGCACGGTGCAGCCGTGGGAAGCCCGGCTGCTCCACGAGGCGCGCTATACGGTGCCGCCGGACACTCGTCTCCCCTTCGCCTGGCAACTCAGCGCCGACGGGATCCCAGTTCTTCCGGTGCCAGCCGACGAGGACCTCGCCGGAGAGATTCAGGCGGCGATAGCTGCCATGCAAGACCCGAATCTCGTCGAGGATCCTGGCAACCTGGTCTTCTGAAGACAGTTCTTCGCCGATAGGCGCCTCGAGGAACTCGCCCGACACGACGGACCGCCGGGCTCGCCGCCGCCGCGTCATAATGTGGCTTTCCGCCGTCGCTGGTGGAGCGTTTCAGGGCGAACTCTCATCGGCGTCATGGAGCACATCTAGGCCGGCAACCACCCCTGCCTCGGCATGTAGTTGCGGCATCCGGCGTCGACCACGGCGGCAGCAGTGGCCTTTCCTAGTTATTAATAAATTCGATGTAATATGTGCGTCCTTGCCCTAATTAATAAAATCCGTTTATATTCGCCTATATTTCGCCGAGTTTAACTGAATTTCGCCGAACCTGGAAACTCGGCCTGGGTACGCGAGTGGGAAGCTCGGTGGATCCAGGCAAAAAACACGTTTTGTCCGGAAAAAAAAGATCCGAATTTCGGCATGGGTTCGTCCAACGAGTGGAGATGCTCTTAGCTGCAATCGTAAGCTAGGTCACAGCTAGCCGTATTTTAACAAATCCGTTTTTCAACCACATTTAATTATTTCTAGCTATTTGGGTTAGATGTCTCATATGGATTTTCGAAACCTTTGAGATTAGGCCAACTTGTACAAGTCTTCCTTTTGCAATTCGCCAATTTCTTCACTTGAGGCTTGAAGAACATTGAGGTGCTAATGGCGTAACTAAAGACCACAAAATCAAAATATGTTGATTCGACTTTCAATCGTTTGTATTTGTTTCTATTTTTCAATCTGATTATTTTTCAATCTGATGTAGTATGTTCTGTAATCAGTGTATTTAGACCATGTGTTCATTCAGCACCCTAACGCCTCTTTGATATGCATTGATTACTTAAGAGTATCTCCACTCGCATTTCTGGACGGCGTTCCCACAACGTTTTATCTATTGGGTGGCGTCTTTTGTCTAGTCGCGTTTTCAGGACGCTGAATTTGGTCTAAATTTCATCTGACGTTCCCAGACCGATCCCGAGACGCTGGAAATGCCCTGGAAACGTCGGACGAAGTGAAAAAGTGGGTGGGCTAACCCTATCGGCGACTGGACGTCGAGCTCCCGTCATTTTTCTTCCTCCCCTACCGCTTTTCTTCTCCATTCCCTCCACAACTCCCGCCAATTCACCGAGCTCCTGACCACCATGTTGACAAAGGGTTTTGTCAAACCCCGACCCACCGTCGACGGCCAAAACACCTCGGCGATGAGCACACCAGTCAAGGCCTGATACATGGCGCGTCGCAACGCCATCCTCGAGGAGGACATTGCCGCCAGCACGCCAAGATCTGTGACCGTCTCCGCCGCCATACCTTCGCCGAGCTCTGCTTCCACCTCCTCCATTCTGTCGACCGGCCACGCCATCGATGAGCCATCCCTGTCGCACCGGACACGCCGAAGGAGGCCATCCCCATCGATGACTGATCGTCGAACCATTTTATCTTGTTTTATAATAATCTGATTGCCGAACATTTTTGGGCATTCTACTTTCGAACATCTTTGGCCAAGATTCACCAGCGGAAACAAAAAAAATTCAAATATATCACCGTTTTTCATCGCCTGTAAACTTGACCTGAAAACGCGAGTGAAAAACTGGACGTTCTTAAACAAAAACTACATCCGTTCAACACTAAATAGCGTCGGATTTCAGTCGAACATCCAACGAGTGGAAATACTCTTAAATCTTTTTCCTCGAGCGTCTTCTGCCATTCGAGCTGAAGCCTATCTGCTCTCTTACAACATCGATTGCCTCTCAGCTTGTCTTCTAAGTGTCCACTACTCTGACGTTGGCAAGGTTACGCCTACTTAAAAAGCCAGCGCTTGCACACCGCGCCACAATACTTGCTGGCGGAGTAAAATAATCCACGAGTATACATGATAGATGCTCGTGAAGTCGTGAATACGACATGCATATCGGTGAACGAGGAATGGCGAGCTCAGAAAGGATCTCCTTTGCCTTTTCCGGCCGAGTTGATAGCATAAAACTACCATTTTGTATGTCAAATTTCTTATTTTATATTAGTCGCTCTCGAATCGCAAAACGATACCACATTTGACTCTGATTATAGCAATGTGCACTGATTGCACTCTGATAACGAATTGACACTGCCTAAGACGCGCGGGCCCACCTGCCAGGGCCACGTGGCAACGCGAGACGGCGTGCCGTCTGTCGTTTTGCATGCAGGTCCTTAAGATTTGATAGAAAATTATGCAGAAGTCCCTGACACTATTAAAACCTTCATAACTTTTGAATACGAATTCAAATGAAAAAAATTTAATTACGAAAAGTGCTCAGAATTGTTTGAATCTTTTTTTACAAACTTTATTTATTATTTTATATAATTAAAATATAAAAATTATATTATTAATTATAAGAAATTATTTATTAATTATACAAAAACTTTGGAAATTCATAACTTTAACTATATAACTCGAAATAATATAAATAATATATCTAAATTTATTAGAAAAATCCAAGAAATCCATTTCTTATATTTATAATGCATATCATATCCGTTCCTCTCGGATAATTTAATTATGCAAGTAATCATAATAATAAATATGTGTCGTTTTATTTATTTTACTAACCAGATGTATTTTATCCAGGGGATGTATGCCACGACGTACGTGGACGTATGCCACGACGCACGTACTACGCCTAAACTCGCTCGTGTACTACATGAATGGTACCAACCTAGCTTCTTTTTTTGAAATAGTAGTACCAAATTGATTCTGATCGATGCGAGGGACATGCCGTTTCGCTGGTGTTTCATTGCACGACAGAACCACAGAAGTAGTACGACTACATACGAGACGTACGTATGTACGTACGTACATACTCTCTGCCATACTCACAGAAGTGCAGCTGGACGCACGGTGGCTACCGATCGACTGGGAAATGCGTGAAAGAAAATCCAAACGATCAGAAATAATAAACCAGAGAACATGTACATCTCTCATTCAGGCAGCCTACAAGGACACGTACCGGTCGAGACGGTTCAGACTTCAGAGCGCCATGTGAGAAAGTGACCGCGACCTGGGAGACGCAGACCGAGTGGTACGTGCAGTGTACTTCACTTGGATGGACTTGGGCAGCGTCCTTTCGCTACAGGACACAGCAAACTGTTGATTACTACTGAAACTAACGTGGTGGTTAGTAAGTACTTGGAAGGACATATGCGCAGTAAGCTGGTGTTAAAAAAAAGAGAGAATGTGGTTAGTACTGTACTACTGTGACTTCAATTTCCCCCTGGATAAAATACATCTGGTTAATAAAATAAATAAAACGGCACACATTTATTATTATGATTACTTGCATAATCAAATTATCCGAGAGGAATGGATATGATTCATGCATTATAAATATAAGAAATGGATTCCTTGGATTTTTCTAATAAATTTAGACATATTATTTATATTATTTAGAGTTATATAGTTAAAGTTATGAATTTCCAAAGTTTTTGTATAATTAATAAAATAATTTCTTATAATTAATAAAATAATTTTTATATTTTTGTATATTTTAATTATATAAAATAATAAATAAAATTTGTAAAAAAGATTCAAACAATTCTAAGCACTTTTCATATTTAAACTTTTTGCATTTGAATTCGTATTCAATAGTTATGAAGGTTTTAATAGTTTCAGGGATTTCTGTGTAATTTATGTCAAATCTTGAGGACCTGCTGATGCAAAATCTAAACGTGGCACACCATCTCAGCCACGTCAATTCGCTATCGAGTGCAATCAAGACATTGCTACAATCGTAGTCAAAACGTGAGCTCGCTTTTTTTTTCGAAGCGACTGGTATGGAATGGAAAATTTGACATACAAAGTGGTAGTTTTATGCTATCAACTCTTTCCGGCCATATGTCGATTTTGGGAGCAACTTGTATGAGATCACTACTTTCGGTGGACATGCATGATCTCTATCCATTTGGAGGCCAGGAAGTCGCGAAATTTTCCCGATTTGTTTGACAACACCAGCATGGTTAACATTTACTTATACGGGATAAAGATCTAAATGGTGAATCTGATTGGAACCGAAGATTATATTGCATTGTGGACAAATAGCAAAGCCCACTGCTTGTGACGGCACCAATATGCAATGCACCAGCGCAGCACATATCAGCCGCGCAGCTTATCTTTGCACGCGCGTGCGTCTTGGCCGCACATCATTCTTCGCTCTCTAGCTATATCTTGCTTTGCACCGTCGAATCGAGCTCGGTTGTCGTGGAAGACGCCGCCGCATATCTCCAAGGATTGCATCGGGGGGTTTCTTAAGTGGAAAAAATCGGGAGACACACACAGTGACCCCACGTTTCTGCCGCCCACATGCTACTATGTTTAGTCAAAGTGCGTAACTACGCAGATTCAGTTCGATTACAGTGCCCCGGCCACTACAGTGCCGTGCAGTACTTGTTTCCACGCCGGCAAGAAGATCATTCCAAGTCCCGCCACTAACACCGATCCGCAAGTGAACTGGCCCACCTTTGGTATTGGCCTCACGTTCATCGGTACCTGATCTAGCGCCAAGTATTATCTTATGCACGTTCACGGGCACTAGCTGGTAAGACATATAGTTTGCTTCATTAAGACGGGGTTTTCACCAAAAATAGTAAATATATGTGCTTTATATGATATGAAATTGGTGTCTAGATCAATTTTCTAGACTATTTACTTGAATTTTGTTTTGTCTCATGTTAACCACACATGATAAAGTAATGCTTTATATCAGAATATTATCAGACTAACCGCATATGTCAATTTGACAACGTTAACAATTCAAACTGTAAAAAGAAACTTTAAACAAAACTATGATAGAAATGGAGAAAATGCTCAAGCATACCTTAATATATTTGTTGTTGCATGGTTGCTAGAGACCTCATGGGACTCCTAGGGTATGCTTGGTAATTAGGGAGTACTACCTCCTTTCCAAAGTATAAGATATTTTGATAGGCTAAAATAGTCTACCAAAACGTTTTATATTTTAAAACAGAGGTAATAGCATGTATGAGTTCATCGGGCAAGCCACACTCACTTAAACCGGCCAGGACATGGCTAATGGCACTTTTGGCCTACTTTGTTTCACTACAGGACGCGCGCGCTAAGCCGTCGGCGTAGGCCAAAATGTCCTCGGCGTATGATACGCCGACGGCTGCCCTCGGCGTAGCCTCCTCGGCAAAGGCCTCCCTCGGCGGAGCACATAGAGGCCGTCGGCGTATCAAAATACCGTCGGCGTATGCTACGCTGAGGGCAATACACTCGGCGTAGCTACCGTCGGCATAGCCTGTCGACATGTTCTAAAAACATTTTTTTAAAAAAATTATTATTATTTATTTATTTTCTCAATTTTTAATCTTTGAATTGTTAATCTCTCACTTTGAACATTTTTAACACTAATTATATTTAATATTTAATTAAATTGCAGTCTTGGTCAAACTTCCCAGCCGGTCACCCATCCTACTACTACTCCAGCTCCAGCACGCTTAACTTCCTCGTTACTTCATAATCTGTTTTCGCAAAGTAATTCATACATTGTTGTCAATACTATGATATCAATCCTATTAACTCTTATATTATCATGTCACATGTTTGTATTTTTTGAAATTACAAACAATTATTTAAGTAAACATTAATGAATAAGTAAAAATATTATTGAATTCCAATAAAAATATAATAATTTTATTTTTTTGTATTTTTCTATTTAATATGGAATAATTAATATATTTATATCTGTAAATCGGAATTTAACAAATAATATGTCTAAATTGATCAGAAAAATGAGAGTAATCCAAATATGATATCCATATCAACTAATCACAAACCCTCTGTTTTTGAATTAGCTATTTGGTGGTTGCTTTAGAAAATTCCCTTTCACGCTTCTGGATAATGAAAAATGGCTTTTTGGTGCGATGAAAAGGAAAACTTGCATTGAATCTTTGATAAATAGCATAGTGTGAACCTAAAAATGATTTTTTGTAAAAAAACATGAGCATCAGATCATGTACCTGTAGCTCATATTTGACCCACTTCCTACGATTCTAAGAATTTGTCTTTTCACCGAGGTGGACTAAAGGTTTTGATCCCCTGTTGGGAAATTGTCCATATAAGGTGGTATAGTATTTTTTGTAAAATATGGTGGTAGCATTTTGAATTAGCTATTTGGTGGTTGCTTCACAAAACCGTCCGTTTTTTGTGCTCGGAAAATGGGAAATGGCTTTTTGGTGCGATGAAAAGGAAAACTTCCTCCTGCAACATTGTTCGCAATCCCATGATTCATGTGTATGCACAATATGGGAACATTATCACAAACTATGCCTTGATTCTAGCCATAACATTGGTCATTTGACCTAAAAGCCAAAAAACCTCGAATGAGATAGGTCATTTTGTGAAGGTTTTTTTGAGACATAATCAATATATCAAGTTTGATATTTTTCCTTATAACTATATCACATAATATGACACCACGCGAAGGTTTTGCATTGTTTCGATTGTTTTTGAATCTTTTATGCCCGTTTTAAACTATCCTCAAACTTTGTCGAACGGCGGGCATGAAGATTCTTAGCTCGGGGCAGAGCCTCGCTAAAATTGCATTGGATCTTTGATAAAATAGCATAGTGTGAACCTAAAAATGATTTTTTGTAAAAAAACATGAGCATCGGATCATGTACATGTAGTTCATATCTGACCCACTTCCTGCCGATTCGGCAGGAATTTGTCTTTTTCACCAGAGGTGGACGGAAAGGTTTCGGATCCCCCTGTTAGGACATTGTCCATATAAGCCGGTATAGTATTTTTGTAAAATATGGTGGTAGCATTTTGAATTAGCCATTTGGTGGTTGCTTCACAAGACCTTCCGTTTTTGTGCTCGGAAAATGGGAAATGGCTTTTTGGTGCGACAAAAAGGAAAACTTCCTCCTGCAACATTGTTCGCCATCCCATAATGCATGTGTATGCATAATATGGGCACATTATCAGAAACTATGCCTTGATTCTAGCCATAACATTGGTCATTTGACCCGAAAGCCAAGAAACCTCGAATGAGATAGGTCATTTTGTGAAGGTTTTTTGAGACATAATCAATATATCAAATTAGATATTTTTACTTATAACTATATCACATAATATGACACCAGGCGAAGTTTTCGCATTGTTTCGATCGTTTTTGAATTTTTTATGCTCGTTTTAAACTATCGTCAAACTTTGTCAAACAGCGGGCATAAAGATTCTTAGCTCGGGGCCGAGCCTTGCTAAACTTGCATTGGATCTTTGATAAAAATAGCATATTGTGAACCTAAAAATGATTTTTGTAAAAAAACATGAGCATCGGATCATGTACCTGTAGTTCATATCTGACCCACTTCTAGCCGATTCGGCAGGAATTTGTCTTTTTCACCAAAGGTGAACGGAAAGTTTTCGGATCCCCCTGTTGAGACATTGTCCATATAAGGTGGTCTAGTGTTTTTGTAAAATGTGGTGGTAGTATTTTGAATTAGCCATTTGGTGGTTGCTTCACAAAACCGTCCGTTTTTTATGCTCGGAAAATGGAAAATGGCTTTTTGGTGCGACAAAAAGGAAAGTTTCCTCCTGCAACATTGTTCGCCATCCTATGATTCACATGTATGCACAATATGAGCACATTATCACAAACTATGCCTTGATTCTAGCCATAACATTGGTCATTTGACCCGAAAGCCAAGAAAGCTCGAATGAGATAGGTCATTTTGTGAAGGTTTCTTTGAGACATAATCAATATACCAAGTTTGATATTTTTCCTTCTAACTATGTCACATAATATAACACCACGCGAAGGTTTCGCATTGTTTCGATCATTTTTGAATTTTTTATGCCCGTTTTAAACTATATATAATGTTTTATGTTTTACTTAATTTTTATTCACAAATGTGTAATATTTGAGTGTAGATAGATAGGTCTTATTTTTCTGCAAATTCTGATATATTATTTGTATTTTTCCGAATTAGAATGATTTAGTTATGATTTTTCAAAGTTTAATGAGATAAACAATTCTACGCCGACGGCTGCTTGGCGGGGCTGGCCTAGACGATGGCTACGCCGACGGCCCCGACGTTTGGCCGTCGGCGTAGCGACCAGTCGTCGGCATAGCTTCCCATTCCTGTAGTGTTTTCTTGCAGCGCATGAGTTGGTGAACAAGGTGGCTGAAGTTTGGTTGGTAGTAAGATCATTTTGGGCTAGGCTCGTGTGAATTCATAGTTTTTGGTTGCATGCATCTACCCTGATGTGATCATGTTCGAATGGCTAGGCTACCATCACTTCACCTCACCACCGAACAGTGTGATCATATTACAATCCAGCCAACAAAAATTACATAGTAATATAAATAGATATGCATATTAACTACTAGAACAATTCTAAGTTAACATGATATAACCTCCATGCTACATGGAGAAACCGCAGAACATGTCTATGACATGGGTTTATACACTATAGTACTCCCTATGTTCAAAATATAAGACGTTTTAGGTTTGTAAATAAAATGTATCTAGACGTCTTTTAGTGTATAGGTTCGTAGAGAACCTATACCCTAAAAGTTGTCTAGATACATTAATTCACAAAGCTAAAATGTCTTATATTTCTGAACGGAGGGAGTACCTCTCTCCATAGCAACTCTAATTAAAACCCAATGGCCACTAGCTTATTATTGGTGCCCCTCTAGGGCTAGTTGATGATCTTCAAACCTTATAATCTTCTTAGAGGGAGTGTGAACAAAGATGAGAAACTTTAGGGAGCTAGCACCAAGCATCTTGAAGACTAGGAAGTATCCTGTCCTTGGTACATGCCCAATGGAAAACCATGGTCACCCTGAATATATACATGACAAACTTGACATGGTTCTCCTTAATCCTTATCCTAGATACACCAGATGCAACCATTCTGCATCTTGGTGGTTGATGTCTACGCACTTCTATTCTTGTAGACAGTTGTTAGGCCTCCAAGTGGAGACGTTTGTAGAACAGCAGCAAGTTTCCCTTGAGTGGATCACCCAAGGTTTATCGAACTCAGGGAGGAAGTGGTCAAAGGTATCCCTCTCAAACAACCCTGCAATCAAGATACAAGAAGTATCTTGTGTCCCCAACACATCCAATACACTTGTCAGGTGTATAGGTTCACTAGTTCGGCGAAGAGATAGTGGAATACAAGCGGTACCGGTGCCAGAAAATATCTTGACGGTGAGGTAAAGACTAAAGGCAACAAGAAGGAAGCAAGCAAACATGCAACAGATCTAGTAGCAAACGGTATTTCAATGTTTAGAGACAAGGCCTAGGGATCATACTTTCACTAGTGAACACTCTCTCATATAAATATATTCTCTTCATGATACTACTCTTATAGAGCTGCAGCTTATAATTTTGTTGTTGAGAAATTCAAAAACAAGCTCACAACCTACAAGGCTGACCATCTGTCACATGCAGCTCGACTCACCCTTATTCAATCTGTTTTTGCCACTATTCCTGCCTTTACATGTCAAATATCATATTTCCAAAAAGCTTCATTTCAAAACTCAATGCTATTGTTAGAAATTTCGTGATGTGAATCTCTCAAGACAAAACAAGCAAAGCCCTTTGCCTAAAAGCTTGGAAAGATGTGTGTGCCCCTAAAAAGAAGGAGGCCTGGGCATTAGGAATTTCCAAGCCATCAACTATAGCTTGATCCTAATGGCTGCTTGGCGCATTGCTTCCAGCCCTGACGATTTTCTCCACCAAATCCTAAAAGCCAAATATTTCCCAAACACTACAACTGTGTCCATCCCCAACATCCCAAAATCTGCATTCGGTCCTCCATTCCGAAAGTTCGCCTATCCTTAAAGCACATCGTTCTTACCAACTCACTCAAGGCAATATTTATATGGAACAACCCTTGGTGCAACCAATGGGAAAGGATCTATGAATGCTTAATTATTCAGATAAGAACTATACCTACCCAAAGAAAGTTAGGGATCCGTGGTGTTAAAATGGAAAAGCTTGAATATGCATCTTATTGAATCCCTTTTTCAACAACCCTTGTGATCAAATAATACAAACAACTATTATTCCCGCCAGAAAGATCTTCTATCCGGAAGCTTACTCCAACAGGAAGTGTAATTCTAAGAGTGCATATTATGCCCGCCTGCACTATCTACAAGACAAAGGTGAACCTAAGCCAAGGCAAGCTCCTACAACCATCATTAACCTTCCGAACCAGATTTGGAAATCTAAGCGATTCTTCCTAGAGTGCAAACCTTGCTTGGAGACTCTCAGAAGGCTATCCCTACGGACAAAGGGCGGGAATATTCTAAACACATAAGTAAGCATCACAGATGTGGTATGGAAGAAAGTGATATGCACATCTTCTTCACATGTCAGTTTGCAAAAGCAGCCTGGTTTCTAGCACCATGGCATATAAGAATAGAGAGTATCACTCAGAATAGCCAGTCTCTGGCAGATGTCATTTTGTGTCTTCTAAACATGAAGCAACCACATATCTCTATCCACAATGTTTTCACGCTTTCTTTGGTGCTTATGGAAAGCTAGAAACAGTTGTCTTTTGGCGTAAACTCGAAGCCCCACCAAATCATTATCAACTCCCAAGCTCTTTAAAATCCGTGCAGCTTTATTGAGACCACCAAAGAACTAGCTGGATGTTGATTGTCAACAAGGAGCTGGGAATAAAGTAGTGCAATGCACATTGGGATGCCAAAAATTTGCAAAAACGAATGTGGTGTTCATATTTACTCGGATGCATCCCGGAAGAAAGAAGATGGGAGTAATGCATCAAGCAATCGAATCAATCGGAATTGGCATCTTTATTCAAGCAAAGGATGGATTTTCCTTATCACCGAAAATTCAAGCTTCCTCCTCATCTACGCTATTTCAGCTCTCCAGTGCAAGCTATGGCCTTGCTACTAGCTACACAAATTGCAGATGCACTTGGAATAGAAAGGAATACTTTCTTTACGATAACAAGATGTTGGCTAGGGCCGTCAATAGCGACAAGATTGACTCGTAGTTCATTCATCGAACTCGGGATCACCCTAGCAAAAATTCTGAATGTCATTAGAGAAACTAAGGCTAGAGTGATCCACATTAGTAGGAATCTTAATCAGAAAGCTCATCAATGTGCTCACAAGGTACAAAGAAACCTTTCTTCAGTACCTATCCTTAGATGCTCATCAGCAGCTCACACTCCCTTCTCCTGCCCAATCACCTCAATGTTTAGGAATAGTACTTGGCAGGACTTTGTAATTCATGATGTACACTGTTGTTGAGCTTCAATGAAAATTTGGTGCCTCTGGCACCATCAGTGTCAAAAAAAAATGATACTACTCTTAACTACTCTCCGTTTGGTGAACTCTAATTCATGGTAGGTCTATAACAGCACACCTCAAAGTCCGCCTTTTCCAATCTAGATAACCCCACACTATCACCTTGAGCGCTAGATGGTTCCAACAAACACCACAATTTCATAGAGACAACCAACTCAAAATATACTCATAATAAATATATATGTAGTCTAGCTTAAGTGCCACACACGGCGCGCACGCTGTCACTTTCACACACATGGGGAAAAGTATAGATCTATTAAAGCACAATGAGTATTTATGTAGACTCTAGCCTAAGTGCCACCATGGCGTGCATGCTGTCACTTTCACACACATGGGGAGAGCCGAGATCTATTGAAGCACTTGAGTAACATGGTAGATCTACTTAATTACAAAGATCGTGATCACAACAAGATCATGCATAGAGAGAGATATGAACACATAGCTACCGGTAGAGCCCTTAACCTCGAGGAAGAACTACTCCCTCCTCATCATGGGAATCATCAATGGTGATGGAGATGGTGGTGGAGATCGATAGAGATGGCTCCGGGGGCACTTCCCTGTCCCGGCAGGGTGTCGTAATAGAGACTTTCTGTCCCCCGAATCTCCCCTTCAGTGGCGGCGGCGCTGTGGAAGTTTTCGTGGCTTTCTGGTCGATTATTTTAGGGTTTTTTGGTCGGAGGCTTCTTATAGGCGAAGGAGGCAAGGTCGGTGGAGGTCCAGGAGGCCCACACCCCTTGTGGGCGTGGCCAGGGTGGGCCCCGCGCCCACCTAGGGTGTGTCCTCCCTGGTATCCTCCTCCGTCTCGTCTTCGATTTTTGTATCGTTCAGGGAAAATATGAACTTTGGCTTTTGTCCCATCCAATTCCAAAAATATTCATTTTTTAGCTTCCTAAAACCAAAAACAGTAGAAAACAGGCAACTGGCACTATGGCATCTTGTCAATAGGTTTGTTCCATAAAGTGTATAAAAATACCTCAAAGTGTAGACAAAACATAGCAAATTTGATACAAAACAAGCATGGAGCTTCAAAAATTATAGATACGTTTCCGTCGTATCAAGCATCCCCAAGCTTAACTCCTGCTCGTCCTCGAGTAGGTAAGTGATAAAAAGAATAATTTTTGAGGTGACATGCACCATCAAAATCAAGATCAAACCACTTGCAAGCATTGAAAGCTAGGATCAAAGTACTCTAAACATGAGCATGAAAGATGGAGTTTTAACAGTAAGACAAAGTAACTATGCATGCAACATGAAAGGCTACAAACAAAGATGATGAATAACATGCATTGAAAAATGTTTGTTTGTTTTACATACAGAAAACATAGCATAGTGGCATTCAGCTTGTCCCTCATGGAGTAGAAAATAGATGCATAGGACACCTTCAAAGTTCATAAGAGTGACTAGATACAAATAGTTCATGAGAAAGCAATACAACAATATGAATCAATCAATAAGTTTTGGGACAATGCACATAGAACTAAGAATGGCAACTATGCTCTCTTAGTTGGTGCCTAAGGATAGACGGTGGAGACTCAATGTAATGGTGGAAGAAAGGCCCTTCATAAAAGAGGGAAGCAGGGATTTCAAGTTTCAAAAAGAGCTTACAAAAATTATGGTACTTGTTAGCTTTCAGCTCTCATTGCCCCTATCATAAGCATCTTGAAGTGATTAAGGTTAAAGTGAACAAACTATGGAGTATATGCTTGACAAAGTATAAGTTGGCAATCTCATGTCCCTTGAATACGAGGGCCGCTCCTCATGCTACTCAACTATAGTCACCTATAAGTTCTTGTCATAGTAAGTACATGTGTATCATAAAAAACCGCCAACGGGGTACCCCTTGCACATGATACAGGAGTTATCCCATAATCAAAATGACAAGGCAAGCAGAAAATGACCATCTCAGCAATCTTCCTATTTACCATGGGAAAATGGTGCTTTTTTCTCTCTTTCCTCTTTTCAGTATGTCTATTTTTTATAAGAATAGAGCTTCATAGATTTCTCACTATGGTGATGCTGCAAGTTTCCACCATGATTAAGCATGGCTTAGGCTAGCGGCTCAGGCGTTTCTCTAACACACATACATAACTCCATGGACTTACAAGCTCCCCTTTTATTTCACACCAACGACATCAGCAAACAAAAGAGCATGATATCAACTGGGTACAATGTACAAGTGCAATGTTGAAAGCGTTCCCCGTGACAACACGGTTCTGCTAATTCCAACGTATAAGTGCAAGCATATACAACATAGATGAGAGAATGGTTCAAGTTTATTAGGGGCAAGAAAAATAAAGTGTGTCATCAAGTTCGTGAGAGCTTTAATTACTAAGTTTTCACATAACAAAGAGACTTTTTAATTGGAAGATAGATGAAAACAAGAATATACTTGGAATGGTGTAACACACCATGCATAGGAATTTATAGTGGGCACTTTGGAATAACTTTGTTTCTTGGGAGTTGTATGCATGAGTAGAGATTACTCATACAAGTGGAGGCTTGTAAAATACTGGGAGCGACCAACAAAGAGAGCAATAATGGCCATAATCATGCAGAGCGACAAAACATTACTAATCAAAGCATAAAGTGGTACTAAAAGTCAAGGACTAAATGATCATAGAGGCTATGGTGACTTGTTCATATTCATAACATGGTGTGAGCATGTGCCAAGTCAACCTAAACAAAGCATCAAAGGATAATACCACAATACTATGCTTTTGTATGCTAAAACAACGCATGATTCTTTCAAGGCACATTAAGCAATCCTAATTGTTTGGAACAAGTCATGATACAGCAATAATCACTAAGCATAAGGTCAAAACAACATCTATCATGACATGATAAAGTCTAAGCCACAGTCAAAACAAGCTCCCTTTTGTACCACTAAGCATGAAGCTTCCTACTCTTTTCCAACACCAATCAACTTATTTGAAACAACTCACAAAGATAATATCAATAACGATCAGTGAGCATGTCTCACAAATCCACAAGGAAGAACTAAAAATTTCTAATCAAACAGCATAAGAAAACTAAGGCTAAACACAGTGCTAGCAAAAGAGAACACTTACAAAACAATAAGAATGAAAACTAGAGTGTTCTAGGCGATAAAAACGAAGCGTGTCTCTCTCTCCAAAAGAAGTGTGTTGTGATCAACCATCTTTATTCAAGCAAACTAAGGAAACAAAAACCAAAAACCAAAACTAAGACGCTCCACGAACAACACAATATTGCATGAAACAATAAAAACAAAGTGTCTAGAAAGACCTAAGATTTTTATTGATGAAGAAGGGGATGCCTTGGGCAACCCCAAACTTTGACGTTTTTACCTCTTGAATATTTCTTGGGGTCACACGGGGTGGCATCCCCAAGCTTGAGCTTTTGTCCATTCTTCATCTCATTATATCATTCTTTCTCTACACCTGAAAATTTTCCTTTATACAAAACTTTACACAATCTTCATTAGCAACATTAGTGTATTCAAAAGATAATAGACCCTTGGGTTTAGCTTTATAACATAAATTTTTTCACGAAAAACACAAGCTACTGTAGCAATTCCCTCAAAAATCTTAATTTCCTAAAAAGAACCCAAAAAGGAATCAATAAGAAGCAAATGCAAATAATGGCAAAAATCTGTCAAAACAGACCAGCAGGTAGAAACCGATTTTTTTGAAGACCTTCTGTTGCTCAAATCAAAAAGTGTTGAACAAAAAAAAGTTAGATAACATACTGGGGGATTTATTCACAAAATATTAGCTCAATCCGACCTACAGATATTTCTCACGAGTTTTTACGGTGGAGCACAAAAATCTATTTTGGGACAGCAACTCCCCAAATCTTACTTCCCTCTCATTAGAGGTTATTCTTGGCACAAAAAGCAAACAAAAAGGATAAGGAGAGGTCATTACTGAAGTAATAACTTCCAAGACTCAAGAAAACTCTTGGGTTATCTCCCAACAAGTACTTTTCTTTAACGTCTTTAAGTTAGGCTTGATAGTTTAAGAAGATGCTCACATAAGAAATATGAATTGAAGTGAAATAGAGCATCAAGAAGCAAATTCAAAACACATTTAAGTCTAACCCACTTCCTATGCATAGGAATCTTGTAAAGAAACAAGTCTTGAAATCACAAAGCAACAAGCATAGGAAAGCAAAACAACTGCAACTTCAAGATTTTCAACATAAAGAGGAGAAACTTAATATTTTTGAGATGCATAAGACCATGTTTCCCTCTCTCATAATAACTTTCAGTATCAACATGAATAAAATTAACAATATAAATATCATGTAAAACATTCTTATCATGAGCCACATGCATAAAATGATTATTACTCTCCACATAAGCATAGTCATTCTTATTAATTGTAGTGGGACCAAATTCAACAAAATAGCTATCATTGTTATTCTCATCACCATAATCATCAAATATAGGAGGCATATTGTAATCACAATTAATTTCCTCCTCAATAGTAGGTGGACTGAAAATCTCATAATCATCGTTGTAGTCATCATATATGGGAGGTTTGGTATCATCATAACCAATAGAATAGCTATCTTCCAAAGTTAGGGGACTAAAAAGATCATTTTCATAAAAACTAGCTTCCCCAAACTTAGACGTTTTCATAGCATTAGCAATAATGGTGTCCAAAGAGTTCATACTAATAACATTGCTATTAGCATGCAAATTAAGTTCCATAGGTTTTTAAATTTTCTCTTCAAACACTTTGTGTCCTAGCTCAAGATAGATACTATAAAGCTCCCTGATTTTTTGTTATTTTCCATTAAGCCTAACTAGTGAAAACAAGAAACAAAAAGACAAAATTGCATAATCTAAAGGAAATAACTTCGAGCACTCACACCGGAGGATGTGAGTACCTTTTACCTTACCTCCCCGGCAACGACGCCAGAAAATAGCTTGATGTCTACGCACTTCTATTCTTGTAGACAGTTGTTGGGCCTCCAAGTGCATAGGTTTGTAGAACAGCAGCAAGTTTCCCTTAAGTGGATCACCCAAGGTTTATCGAACTCAGGGAGGAAGTGGTCAAAGGTATCCCTCTCAATCAACCCTGCAATCAAGATACAAGAAGTATCTTGTGTCCCCAACACACCCAATACACTTGTCAGGTGTATAGGTGCACTAGTTCGGCAAAGAGATAGTGAAATACAAGCGGTAACGGTGCCAGAAAATAGCTTGACGGTGAGATAAAGATTAAAGGCAACAAGAAGGAAGAAAGCAAACATGCAACATATCTAGTAGCAAACGGTGTTTCCATGTTTAGAAACAAGTCCTAGGGATCATACTTTCACTAGTGAACACTCTCTCATATAAATATATTATCTTCGTGATACTACTCTGAAAGGACTATATCTTCTCATGATATCTTTTTTGGTGTTAATGATAATCCCAAATGTGTTTTAATTGTGCGCTTGAGTTTCAGGGAAAACGTTTTTTATGTCTCCTTCTATTGTGGTGGATGCTCTCTTGGGATCTCATGAAGAAGGTGGCTTTTTAGTCTTCTCCTAGTTTCTCTCCGGTTATTGTTTTTAGGTCACCGTACTATTAAGAGGGGGTCCATTTTGGAAGGCTGTGGGAAATCACTTGTTCTTGCACAAACCTATATGCACCGCCACAGCCATCCCATTATCCCGTGAGAGAGCGTGTTCCTGTTCTGTTGGAGCCTTTTGTGTCTCACCGGAACTTCCGGTCATAGGCCGGAAGTTCCGCTCAAACTTTTTCTGCGGGCTGTTCTACACTTTGTTCCGACGCTAGTTCCGCCCCAAGTTCCGATGGTGAATCAGTAACCTTCTGTTCGAAGAGTTCTATTTGCCGGAACTTGGGCCGGAACTTGCATCGGAACTTGTCCTGCCAAAAGTTCCTAAGCGGAACTTCCGCCAGAACTTCCGGTCGATTAAACTTCGACCAAAAGTTCTGCCCCTTGTTCCGCCCCAAGTTCCGGTGGCGGCTCAGTAACCTTCTGTTTTGAAGCGTGCTATTTGCCGGAACTTGGTCGGAACTTGCATCGGAAGTTCACCGGAACTTCCGGTCTGTTTTGACCGGAACTTCCGGTTGCGCTTCTGGAGCGGGCGTCAACGGTCTGATGACCGTTGGAGCCAGGCTGGGCGGAACTTCCGGCCTCTCACCGGAACTTCTGGTGAGGTCACGGGGGCTGTAACGGTTCAGCGCGAGGGGGCCTATTTAAGGCACCCCTCTTCTTCCTCCCACTCTCTGTCGAATTTTTCTCTCTCCTCCATTAATGCTTGAGCTTCACCTCACTAGATCTCTTCCTCTAGCCAGCCAAATGACTTGATCTTTTGAGAGGTGAGGGAGGTGACCTAGATCTACACTTCCACCAAAGAAGATTTGATTTCCCCACCCATCCTTTGTGGATCTTGTTGCTCTTGGGTTTCTTGGAACCCTAGACGGTGTAGGGCATCCTCAGAGCTAAGGCGTGCGTTGTAAAGCTTCGAGGTATCGTTGAGGGCCTCCAATTGAGTTGTGGAGCCTCCCCCTCAACCTTGGTGTAAAGGTTTCGGTTGGCGCCTTCAAGGTCACCGGTTAGTGGATTGTGAGGCCTCCTTTGTGGGGGAGCTCACCGGAGAAGAAGGTGAGGCCTTTGTGGCGCTCGGGTGACCTTGTGTGGCCCCGACACCTCTCCAACATAGACGTAGCTCCTTGGGAGTGAACTACGGGAATTACATCTCCGTGTCCCTCTCTGCTACTTGCTCCCTCCTTTACTCCTTGCTATTTACTGTTTTTGTTGTTGGTGTTTGTTTTATTGCATTTAGGTTGTTCACTTAGCTGCATCTCTAGATAACTTCCTGATGTAGCCCGACCTACGGTCGTTACCACATCATGGTCTCCAACTTACGCCAAGTCGTCATGGACTCCAAAGGTGAACCCGTTCCTCTATGCGAGCCCACTTCCTACCCTATTGAATGGTATGTTACTTCATACTCCATCACATATGCATGATAGGTTCACACCGACAAGTACAGAGGCAAGGGAGGAAGCCCGGGACATCAAGCCCGACAAGACGGAGGCTTGGAAGAGGAGACGGAAGAAGCCACGGCTGAACCACCGGAGTCTCCGGCCTACACCGGAGTCTCCGGTCCTGCTACACCGGAGTCTCCGGACCGACCCCAGCAACCGCCCGAGGACAGTCAGAACGCCACTCCGGAGACGACACCGGAGACAGACCGGAGTCTCCGGCCTAGACCGGAGTCTCCGGACCCCACACCGGAGTCTCCGGCCTACACGATGGGCCTGCGTGCCGCCAGCTGGGCCTTCGGCCCATGTACCCCTCTAGCTCGTCCAAACCCTAGTTTTATCCCTAAACTACCCCTGTTTATGTGGCTGGCCTATAAATAGAGCCCCCACCCCTTCATGTATCCCTTAGGCATAGATGATAGACTAAAGACAACCCCCTTGTGTGGAATCTCTAGTTTTGCCTCATCCCCTTACCCAAGGGGACCGACTATCGTCACCAACCTCAATTGGACTTTGCATCACGCATCCATCGTTGAACAAGGCCTTGGAGTTCATTGTCTCGTCTCCAAGTTGTCAATACCCTCCCCAAGGTGTTCTTCCCTCTCCGATGTGGATTTGAGGGAGCACGTTGACCGATCTTTCCTTGCGAGGATTCTATCGGACCGGTGGCCGCCGTTCGGGAGCAATCGGCCTTGTATCATGTGAGTTTTGCGTGTGTTCATCGTGTTCTTCGCGAGGTGTGTGTTCGCTTCCGCTACCCTCTCCCTTTCCCCTCAATTTCCCATCGATTTGACCACGAGATCCATGAAGATCGGGCACCCAAGAGGTTAACCCCTCCATCATTTGGTATCAGCAGCTTTTGGTTGCCACGGATTTCTCATTGATTTGGTCTTTTTCCCATAAATTCGAAAATTTAACCAAAAACAGCCCCAATTCGTGTTTTGGATCGATCTGTGACTTGAGTGCATTTTGGTAGGTTTTGATCCGTGGATTACTTGCTAAACTAGTTGATCTACCTTCCCCTGCGTTCCCATGGCCTAATTCCTTGATTTCCTCCATCAATCTGAGGTTTTGGTTCGAGTTTTTCCGCCCAAAACGCGTCCCGTTCGAGTTCTAGACGCTCTGGAATCACCCGGACCGGAGTCTCCGGACTTTTTGGGCTCCAGACCGGAGTCTCCGCCCCTCCCTGCAGACAGAAAAACTGCAGCACGGTTTTGAGCATAACTTTTGCATTTCAACTCGGATTTTGGTGTTCTTTAGCTCGTTTAGAAGAGGAGAAGGAGCACTACATCATCATCTATGTTGTTCATGCTATCTATCCAAATTTCGTGATCAAGGCGGAAGCCAACAATAAAGGGTGAAACTCGTCGATGAAAGGTATAACATTCCGCGACTTTTCCCCACTTGCATTCCTTTGTGAACCCCACTATCTTTGCGAGCAACAAACACCTATTGAGACTAGTTCCTCTTATGATTGCTTGGGCTATGCACATTTGATACCTTGTAGATTCCGAGCAAACATTGTGAGCGCTATCTCATATAGTTATCTTGTATAGTTGTTGGCACAAGGAAGAGGCAAGTGAAAAAGAAAAAGAGAAAAGAAAAAAAAAAGAAAAAGGAAAAAGGAAAAAAGAAAAAAGAAAAAAAAAGAAATATACATGTGCCTCATAGAACAGGAAGCGCAAGCTCGATGAACATCATATAGGTGGTACTTATTGTGCATATCTTGTATCCCACCAATTTTGTGCAATCGAACTAGCGTCTCTCCTTGTACTTGTGTGACACGAGCTTATAGTCTTCACTAGGTAATCATTTGGTTCTTAGCTCACTTTCTCCGTCGCACAAGTCCCATTTATCCCACCGTGTGTGTTTTCTTGTACATATTTCCTATCTTGTGGATTGACTTGTTTTGCTTTGTGATCATTGTGGTTCTTTACTTGCCAATACAACATCTTGATTTCGGATTGGTTCTTGACATGCCACTTTTTATACCTATCCACCATAGGCCTTGTGTGTGTGTTTTTGGTTAGTAGTTGGTTTTGGTGTTCCGCGTGAACGTCACTTTGCTTGGTTTATTGCTCTCAAGTGTGGCCACTTGTACGATACGATCTTCCAAGGTAAAGTAAGGTTTGACGTTGTATCCCTAACTCCCACTACCACTTCCATATACACCGCTTGGTCTTGTGCATCATGTCTAGGGACTCCGGAACCGAGGATGATATCTATGAAGAATCCATGATGAGCCACCATGACTACGACTCCACAAGTATAGAGGACATGACGGAGCACAACACCGACAATGGCTCTGCATGCTTTGAGGACCCGGAGCACTACATCAACAAAGGATCCACATGCATGGAATACATGGAGCATGACATCAACTATGGCTCCTCAAGCATGGAAGACTTGGAGCTCTACACCGACAATCGCTCCACATGCTTGGGTGATATGGAGTACAACACCAACAATTACTCCCCAAGCATGGACGACTTCGAGTGCGACATCGATGACGCCTCGCCAAGCATGGAGGACATGGAGAACTTCATCAACTTTGATGTCTCCTCCACGAGCCATGAAGAATCCCTCCACCGCGTGGAGATGGAAGCCTACTACGCCAAGAAAGAGGAGGCGCATCATCAAGAATCCATGACCTTCAAGGCCAAGCGTGCCACACCAAAGGGCACCACCTACTTCGGTGATCCACCTCCAAGGCGACAAGTGCCACCACCTAGTTGGCATCAAGCTCCACCATCTCCAAGGCGCCAAGCTCCATTACCTCCAAGGCGCCAAGCTCCACCTCCTATCCCAATAAGAGTGGCGTCCAAACATCAAGAGGCACCAAGAAACAAGAATCTTCATTGACAAACATCCTCTCATGAGCATCGCCACCATAAAGAGGATACAAGACATCGTCAAAGGCATCTTCGCCACCAAGACGAAGAATTCATGATGAGCACCAACCATAATGCTCAAGCAAGCTCAAGAAGGCACCACAAGCACAAGAAGAGTGCCAAGGCAAATGATCACCGTCGTGAGTGTCATGTGGACGACCAAGTGCGCCACCTACATCAACCATCGACAAAGCACGCCAATGACCTCCGTCGACACCATCATAGGGCACCTTCAACTACCCGTGCCACCACCACAATGACACCAAGAGCAAGCCTTCCTCCACTCCATCAAGCTTCAATGCCTACGCTTGACTTCCACGACCTTGCCAAGGAGGAAAATGTAGACCTCTACTTCGCCAAGTTGGATAGCATGAGCCTACCTCCACCACTACTACGAGATGGCCACAAGACGGTCGAGCATGGGATTTTCCCTTCAACTAAGCAGGCGAGCGATGATGCCCATCTTATGGCATCCAACCTTGAAGGCTACAAGGTCAAGAATGGTGAGCATGGGATTTTCCCTTCACCAAAGGAGGCGCTTAGAGTTGAGGAAACCGAGCCTATCCCCATATTCTTGAGTGATGATGTGGTACCAATCCCATGTGAGTATGAGAGCCACTTAGCCCACTTGAGTGAGAACAAGAGTGAGATGAGTGACTCCACCTTATGTGAGATTGAGTGCTTCCACTTTGAGGGCATGAGTGATACACCGAGTGAGTTGAGAGTGGTAGTTGATAGGTCAAGTGAGACCATTTCTATTCCTAACAACTTACCCTCTACCTCTAGTGTGTTCTCTTATGTTGTGCTAGGTTCCATGGATGAAGACGCGCCAAGCCATGAAGCAATGATGCCTCAATTGGAGAAGATGTACATGGTGCACGAAGATGATGTTATGCCATGGCTACATCAAGAAGACGAAGTCGTCCACAAGGAGGCCACTACTTCCACAACACCCACTTCATATGAGAGGTATGAACAAGGTAATAATAAGGGTGTTGATGATGCCATGATCCCAATAGTGGACATGATGAATTGTGAGGATATGCATGTTATGGATGATACTTGTGACATTACATATGCTTCATTCATATTCCCATGTGATGCTTTGCCTTTGCATAATATTGCTCATGTGGAATTGTTTGATTGCGATACCATTTCCATAAACATGCCATGCTATGCATCTTGTGTGTATCCTCCAATTGCTTCGGACTTGCTTTGTCATGCTAGTCATTCAATTTCTCCCGTTGCTTGCGATAAGATGAAGACATGCTATTTCACTTGTTTTGCTTGCAACAATATTGATCATTTGCGTTATAATGAGATGGCCCCCATAGCTTTCTCAATTTTTGGAGATTTTTATGATTGCCATGATAAGCATGTTCCCCACTTGCATACTCACCATGCATCTATTTCATACTTGATTGACATTAATGGTGATGTGCACAAGAAGAGATACGTCATGATGTATGATGTGTATCTCTACCATGCACACACGTTCTTCCTTTTACATATGATGTGTGTAGGTACCCGCACTATCATGTCAACCTCGGTTGAGCACGAGTTGACAAAAAGAGCTCTTGAGAGCATCCCACAAGTGAGTTCAAGATCGAACCCAGCTCTGATACCTTTTGCATGCTTTGCATCTTTCATGTTGGCAAATTGCTCTTTCATATGGTTTGATTGCAAGCATGTTGACGGTATTATCTCACCTTGTGACATTCATGTTTCTTCGAATTTTGATAATGATGCTTTGTGTGTTGCAACAAAAATGTTGAACATTTTCTCTTTCCGATGTTTTGTTTGCAACCACAATTCCATTAAGAGCATGTATTGTCATGAGAGCTTCCAAGAATCTCGTCTTGTTGTTGCAACAAACATAAGGACCACTTGCTCTTTCATTTGGTTTGATTGCAAAAACGTTGCTTTGGCTTCCGCTTGGGATACTCATATTCCCATGATATTTGCTATCGATGATTTGTGTGTGACATCCAACATGTCGAACAATGTCTCTTTCTAATGGTTGGTTGGCACACATAATGATGTTGTTTTGGATATTCTTCCTTTTGTGTTTTTGCCAAATTCTCCTAACTTTGCATCAAAGATGTTGATCAAATTTCTATTCGATTGCTTTGAGTGCCACACTAAGACATTATATGGAGTTTTTGAGTTCCCACATTTGGATGATGTTCAAACGATTTCCATGCACTTTGACCTTGCATTTCCATTTGCTATCCTTGTATTGTGCTAATAGTGTTGTGAACAAGAATGGACATGCCACATTTGACATGCTCCTCTATCACGCACGGAAATATTTTGCTTAGTCTTTGTTGTGTGTAGGTACAAATGCATACACGTAAACCTCTACCAACCATGTGTTGACAAGAAGAACCGAAGAGAGTTACCTATGTCTACACTTCATTGAGCTATCGCTACAAGATAAGGTGACTTCCTTCTACTTGAGGACTCATGCAATAATCTTCATGAATTGGCTACGCTTTGAGTGTTGCTTCGCTTTTGTTGTGAGCTTTGTAGGCTTCAAGGAAGGTGAGGGAACATTGAAGTGTTGTCAAGTCAATCTTCCCGAGGACGACTATATGGTGAACCCCAGGATCAAGGATGTCCTTCGACCTCTTCTACTTCGTGATGAACATGGAGATTCGAGGACGACTCTTTTTGAAGGGGGGAGCTGATGTAGCCCGACCTACGGTCGTTACCACATCATGGTCTCCAACTTACGCCAAGTCGTCATGGACTCCAAAGGTGAACCCGTTCCTCTATGAGAGCCCACTTCCTACCCTATTGAATGGTATGCTACTTCATACTCCGTCACATATGCATGATAGGTTCACACCGACAAGTACGGAGGCAAGGGAGGAAGCCCTGGACATCAAGCCCGACAAGACGGAGACTTGGAAGAGGAGACTAAGAAGCCACTACAATCGGAGTCTCCGGCCTACACCGGAGTCTCCGGCCCCTACACCGGAGTCTCCGGTCTGCTACATCGAGTCTCCGGTCCTCACACACCGAGTCTCCGACCTACCTCCGGACCGACCCAGAACCGCCTGAGGACAACAACGCCACTCGGGAGACGACACCGAGACAGCATCAAGTCTCCGGCCTAGACCGGAGTCTCCGGACCCCACACCGGAGTCTCCGGCCTACATGATGGGCCTGCATGCCGCCAGCTAGGCCTTCGGCCCATGTACCCCTCTAGCTCGTCCAAACCCTAGTTTTATCCCTAAACTACCCCTGTTTATGTGGCTGGCCTATAAATAGAGCCCCCACCCCTTCATGTATCCCTTAGGCATAGATGATAGACTAAAGACAACCCCCTTGTGTGGAATCTCTAGTTTTGCCTCATCCCCTTACCTAAGGGGACCGACTATCGTCACCAACCTCGATTGGACTTTGCATCACGCATCCATAGTTGAACAAGGCCTTGGAGTTCATTGTCTCGTCTCCAAGTTGTGAAGACCCTTCCCAAGGTGTTCTTCCCTCTACGATGTGGATTTGAGGGAGCACGTTGACCGATCTTTCCTTGCGAGGATTCTATCGGACCGGTGGCCACCATTCGGGAGCAATCAGCCTTGTATCGTGTGAGTTTTGCGTGTGTTCATCGTGTTCTTCGCGAGGTGTGTGTTCGCTTCCGCTACCCTCTCCCTTTACCCTCGCTTTCCCATCGATTTGACCACGAGATCCGTGAAGATCGGGCACCCAAGAGGTTAACCCCTCCATCACTTCCTTTCTTGTTGAGCCTAAAAGTGAGAAACAAATTAAAATTGGGTAGACGCCTATTCACCCTCCCCTCTAGTCGTAGCAAGTCGGTACTTTCAATTGGTATTAGAGCCCAGGCTCTTATTTCGGGCTTTACCGCCTAAGAGACTATGGCCAACGAAGGGGTAGTGAAACCGAAAAATCAAAGAACTTGGCCACTATGGATGACCTCAAGCAATTGGAGTAATCCATGATGTCCAAGTTCGAAGAAATGATGACTCTCTTGCAGTCTCTCAAGCCAAACCCCATGGTTGCTATTGACATACCCCAACCCAACGAGGTTCCTCCCACCGTTACGGTGTCCGCCCCCGGGGTAACTCCCGCGGCTGCCACCACTCACTTGGGACTTGGTTTTGTTGCTCAAACCTCTACCATGGTTCCAAGTGAGAACATCGAGGAGCCCGAGAACCCAACTTCCAAAGAGGAAAATGGAGGAAAGGACTACTCGGCGGTAACCCCACCGCCGAAGTACACTCTGGATCCACCCATCCCCATGCCACACATTATACCTCAAGGAGCACCACCCATGCTAGATACTTCTAATTTCGCCAATTGGCAATATCTAATGCGCTCACATATTTCCAGCTCATCCATTGATTTAATGAGGATTGTGGAGGATGGATTCTCTCCATATGGCCCAAAGAAGTTGACACGAGGTGAAGTGGTGGACAAGCAACTCAATGCCACAGCTTTGGGAATGATTCAAAAGGCCTTGAATCCAAAGGATTTTGCTCACATTCGCCAATTTGACACTGCCAAGGAAGCTTGGGATCAACTCACCGAGCTCTTTGTTGGGAATGCTAGCATCCAAAGCTCCAAGTTTGATGAGATCAACAACGAGTGCGATGGTTTCGCAATGCAAGATGATGAGACCCCTGAAGACATGTATAGGTGCCTTAAGGTCCTTTGTTCCACTATGAGGAACCTTGGGGCTCACTATGTTGATGACAAGTTTATGAAGAGGAAGTTCATTCAAGCTCTTCTCCCATTTGAAGAACAGAAGCTCAACTCTATCAAGGGAAGAACCAACTTTCACTTAATGACCTCCCAAGAAGTCTTGAGTGAAGTAATTGCCATGACTATTGCTAAGAAGAATGCGGAGTCCGCTCGAGCTAGAGCCATTGGGTCAACAAAAGTGAACCTTGCTTTGAAGGCCAAGGCTATTGAAGTTGATGATGATACATCAAGTGAGTGGTCTCAAGAGGATCTCAAATGTGCCTTCAACGAACATCTTGCTCTCGCTTCAAGGGCCTTTTGGAACAAGTCCGGATTCAAGTCAAGATCAAGGGACAACTCAAGATTCAACTCACCCAACAAGTCTCCCAAAGCAAGGTCGTGTTACAATTGCAACGACAAGAGTCACTTTGTGGACAAGTGTCCCTTTGAGAACCGTGAAGACAATGGTGGTCATCTCATTCGCAAGATCAAGTCAAGACCTCCCCATCCCTTGAACAAGAACTACTCCGTCAAGAACGCCACTAACAAGGAACGAGCAATTGTGGTCCATGAATAATATCTTTCGGTCACGGATGAAGATGATGATGATGAAGTTCATGGTGGAGAGATTGTGGGGGTTGCTGCTATTTCCACTACCTCAACTCCACGTCTATCCCTCTTTGACTCGCCAAATGAAAATGTCATCTCCTCCAACCAAAAGTGCTTCATGGCCAAGGCCACCGAGGTAACACCGAAACCCACTCCTCAACCTATCTCTAGTGAGCCTTCCTCTCTTGATCTTGTTGGTCTAGAGGTGAAGAAATAGATGATTGACATGTGTGAATTTGTTGCTACCTTATATGAAGAAACTAAAAACTGCTTTGAGTCCTTACTTGCACAACTTGACAATGCTAGAGATGCCTTAGATGAAAAGGAAGAACTTCTTGACTTGCTAAGTAAAAATGAAAGAGATGCCGCCGATGAAATTGCCTCTCTCACTCAAAGTCTTGAGGATGAAAAAAATATGAGAATTAATCTTGAAGAAAATGTTTCTAAGCTTGTAGATGATCATAACAACACTTTGAGCTCTACAATTAAAGAACGTGACCATGCTCTTGCTTTGATTAAGGTTCTCAAGAAAGAAAATGCTGAGTTTGTGGGTGGTCATGATAGGACTCAAAAGGATCTTGAGAAACTCAAAGAGGAACACAAAGCCTTGGATAGTAAATTCTCAAATCTTTTGAAGCTCATGAACAGCTTCAAACTCAATTAACTTGTGATCTCTCTAAGTCTTCCGCTGTGCAAATTATAGACTTGTCTAGCTCTCCTAACCCTTGTTGCAAGCATGAGCATCTCATAGAGGAAGTCAAGGTGTTGAAGGATCAACTTGCCAAGACTAAGAAGAACAAGAAGAACAAGAAGAAGAAAAATAACAAGGGCATGGCCCAAGGGGTACCACACGGCCTAACCCTCTTGCAAAGTGACAACTTTGCCGGAAAGAACAATCCCTCTTATATTCTTTGCAAATCTTATGATGGTCATGTATATGCTAGATACGTGGGAACGTCTTACACGCATGATTATCATTGGGCCATTTGGGTGCCAAAGGTTCTTGTCACTAACAAAAGGGGACCCATTGCAAAATGGGTACCTAAAACCAAGGCTTGATTTTCTTGTAGGACTATGCTTCCGGCGGATCAAAATGGGTGCTTGATAGTGGTGCCACAAGTCATATGACCGGAAGCAAGTCTATCATGACCGAATTGAGGCCCAATATTGCCAACACCATGGTCTCCTACGGTGACAAAACAAGCTCTCGGGTTTTGGGTTTTTGCAAAGTGGTGGTAACCCCGGATGTATCCTTGGTTGACGTCATGCTTGTCAAAACTCTTGGTTACAACTTACTCTCAGTTCGTGCTCTTGCTCTTATGGGTCTTTCTTCTTTCTTTAATTCTCATTCCGTGGTCCTCATGTGGAGAAAGTCTCTCAAGGTGGCTTTTGTAGGATATGTAGAACATGACTTGTATGTGGTGGACTTTTCAGGGACCACTACTCCTCATGCTCTATGTCTCTATGCTAAAGCCGACAAGGGCTGGTTGTGGCATCGCAGCTGTAACACCCTCAGAATCGGCCCTATGCAAGTTTTAGCGAAATCCGCCAAACCCGCATAGAAACGATTCAAAGGTGCCCACCAGGCACTTTCGTGCGGGTGGAAAACGAAGTAATAACATTACACAACAGTCCTCGATGGGACCCCCAGAACAGATATATATACAACAGCGACTCTTTGAGTCAAGAATTCAGATATAATATACAAAGATCCAAATCACCTTGAAAATGATAGAGCGTCCAACTACGGACAAGATGCAAATGGGGCTAAGAGCCCTGAAGAATAACCAATGGCATCCATAACCCTGCCCAGGCCAAGCCGGAAGGGTAACCCTGCTAACGACGTCGATCTCAAAACCTGCTTAAACAAAAGGGGTGCCGACAAAGGGCAAAGGAAAAGAGAGAGCGGTCAAGATCGAGGCCAAGACACTGCAGCGAGACTAGAATTCAAGGTCCGCCTACATAGGTATGGTGGATCAAGCGGCAAAGATGCACTAAACACCCTATAGAGACTCGATACAACCATGGCGGCTATCGAGAGGGTAAGCAAGAGCTATTCGGATCCCTGAATCTTACCAAACAATCCCATCCGGTCTTTCCCTCGAGACCAAACGAGAAGTCCACCGAGGAACTCACAGTTGGCGCTTTATTTATTCGGTTATCGTTACACCAATTACTAGTCAGGTATAGATAAACATCCTGATATAATAAGCAGTGGGCAGTTTTAGTTAACCATTCCGTTATAGTTGCAACACTTACTAGTCAGATACAATTAGCATGAGATAACCCAAAACCCAGCCGTTGTTGGTACTTTTATTTAGCCATTCCGTTGTAGTTGCAATACTTACTAGTCAGATACAATGGTCGCAAGCGACAACCCAAACAAGCAATTGTTGGCAGTTTTATTTAGCCATTCCATTATAGTGAAGTTGATTACTAGTCATTATAAAGTCAAATTTATAGCACTACTTTAGTTATAGTTGTCTATGATCGAGATACTGTGCTCCAAGTCGTCCATAACCGCGGACACGGCTTTCAGAAAGTTTTACCCTGCAGGGGTGCACAAATAGCAACACACACTCGATCAACCTCGGAAAAACCAAATCAAAACCCAACGAGGCTTTCACGACAAAGCAATCACAGGATTCAGAAATATTTCCGGGGGCCACCTCGTTGAGTACACCCTTAACGAAGTTAGCTGACTCCGAGACGGACTCAAGGATTGTGGGGCCGGCTGTAAACGACTGGGAACCCAAAACTGGGCTTGTCGATACCGCGAAAACGGGTCACAATTACTAAACAGTACAGTGTGCTCCTCGCACAATCGTAATAAAGCAGTAGCATGGCATAAGTACAGGATAGTAAATAACACCTCAAACTAGTTTGTGGCCCCAGGAAATAAGAATGAATCAAGCTCTGGCTCAGGGGGGTCCCATAATCCTCCCGGATGTGGATAGCGCGAATATTCAAGGAACAGGTATCAAGTACTCGGGGTCCTACGGGACACAAGTGGACGGTTAACAACCAAATAACATCTATTGCCCACATGTGCCTCTGCTTACTTACTTCAATTTTAGTTGTTAAACAGTAATTAAAGTGATGATAAGTAAAGCCATGATCATCTCCAACATCAAACATGCGGCAATACTCCAACAACTGTGGTAATCGATCGACGACACGCAAGACTTGAGCAAGCGACTAAGACGCGCAAGTCCAACTATCTACCACACAATGTAATAGGAGGTGTCCAAGGCAATAGATGGCTGCAAGGGGATATCACGGGTACGGAAACTAGAGCATCGCAACACAGATAGCAATAGATCAACAGGAGGGAATAAATACTATAAAAGTAAGATAGGTAGAAAGGGGAGGTGCTCGCCTGAAAACATTGCCGAAGGTTCAACCGAAGATCGGTTCGACACTCGCATCAACTCAACGGCCTTATCCGCGAAGAAGCAAAACACTAGAATAAACACCGGATGCAATATTTAATACTACGGCAAAAGATCAGGCATGATGCATGTATGATGTATGGCATGGTGAAGGTGCAATGCAATTAGGCCATATTAAGTGGAACCGGGGGTCCCGACAATTAAATATATGGTTCAAGTTGTTTATCTACCCCGCAAATTAAATGTTGCATTATCAAGACAAAAGATAGCACCGGTTCACTACACAAATTTAAATGAGGCCAATATGAGATTAGATTTGCCCGCATATGGGCCCCATATTTAATTATAAGGTGAATCGGCATAAGGCCCCCAAACCACATGACAAGTATGCATGCTTGAACAATTTAATATGCAACAATTTATATAGATGGCATTTATAAAATAGGGGCTCGGATAAGGGTCACACATTAGGGGTCGAAGATCTTGGTCCGGGGGTTCGAGGTTCGGTCTCAGGGTTCGGATCTGGGGTTCGGTCTCGGCGGGAGCGTTCTCGGGTAACAGAGTAGATCTTGGCGCATCTGGGAAGAAGGACCTGGTTGCGTCGGGGCACATCGGTCTCGCCTTGGTCGCTGTCAATCTTGCTGGGCCCGCGTATCAGGTCGGTCTTGGCGTCCGGGATGAAGAACTTGGCGTTCTGCGACGGTGTCCTTACCGTCCGGGTTCTCGAGCATCGCATCTGGGAAGGAGTACTTGTCGCATCCGTGGTCTTCAGGTCCGTGTAGACGGTCATGGCATTCCGAGGAGAAAGTCTTGGCGTGCCGATGAAGAACTTGGCGTCCGTGAAGGTGATCTTGTTGGGGGTCGGGGTTCGGGTTTGGTCTCCAGCTTCAGACTATGGATCTCGGGGGTTCAATCTTCGTATCCATGAAGCAGATCTTGGCCTTTCGGCTTTGTTCCCTCGGGTAGCCTCGCTCTTGGTGAGGTTCCTTCCATTCGCCCTCGCTTGTCGCTCCGGTTACCTCTTGTCAAGCAGCACCACACTCCAACACTTGACCCCACGGCTTGTAAATGAGCATACCACTGTGGAGCAGGACATCACAACGCAAGCAGATAGGCCGCCGGAAACACGAGCATTTGCACGCGCGGCCGGAGGGCGACACTGTTGCGATGAGATGAGCAGGAGGTTGCATCAGGCCAGGGCGTCGAGTGGATGGTGGTGACGCTCGCAGGAGGGACCTTGGTGTGCGGTAGGAGCCTCTGCTCGGCTTGGAGGCGCTCGGGGAGGCCGAGGCCAAGCTGCGCAGAAGAAGAGAAGGACGCGCGCCTGGGAGGTTGAGGCCGGCGGCGGCTCGCCGGAGGAGGAGGCGGTGGCAGGGTCCACTCGGGGAGGAGCTCGGCGGCCTGAGGCGTGGCGACGGGCTCCGGGGCGGGGACGGTGGCGAGGTGGGGGCGCGCCGGCGGAGGGCGGCCGACGGAGAGAACGGGGCGGAGGAGCTCGACGGGAGACGGCCGGAAGACGGGCGGAAGGCGAGGCGAGGGCGGCTCCGGCGGGTGGTGGGTCGAGCGACGCGGGGTGGAGCAGAGGTGGTGGGGAGCTTGGTGGAGGGGGGCCGTGCTGCGGAGGAGGCGGCGGAAGGAGAGGTCGCCGGCGCGACGACGAGGAGGTCGAGCCGGTGGCGAGACAGAGGACGGCGGGGAGAAGGAGGCGGCGACGGCAGGCCGGAAGGGAGGCCACGGCGAGGAGGCGGAGGGGCTCGCGAAGCAGAGGAGGAGGCCCCCGGGTGGCGGTCGAGGTACCGGAGGCGGGCGGCCGGTGACGGACAGCGAGGAGGAGAGGAACGGGGGAGGCCGGCGGGGAGAGGAGGAGCGCGGGGCCGCGGGCGACGGAGGGGAACGGAGGAGGTCGGCGGGCGGAGGACGGAGGGGAGGCCCGCGCGGCCACGGCGGAGAGGGTGGAGGAGAGAAGGAGAGGACGCGGTGGGGGAGAGAGGTTGGAGAAGGTGGGGGAGGGGAGAGAGACAGGTGGGGCCGGGGTGGGGCATGTGGGGCTTGGGGTGGGGCCAGGCCAGGAGTTGGTGGGGGTGAGTGGAGAGTGGGGCCGTGGGGTGGGGCCCGGGTGGCAGCGGGTTGGGGGGAGAGAGAGAGCTGTGGCCAGGGAGTGGGGTCGGGCTGTAAGGGAGAGGGGGTAGGGAAGCTGTGTGTGGGTGTGGGCAGAGGAGAGAGGGAGGATTGGGGGTGGATTGATGAGGTGGCGATGGGTGTGGTGAGGTGGAGGGAAGGTGAGGTGGCAGGCTAGGATAGGTGGGCAGACTAGGATTGGGTGGGGATAGGATTTAGAGTTTGGGTGGGCCGTTTTATTCTGGGGGTGGCCGACTGGGTCGGATCGGCCCGGTTTGGCTGCCCCCACTAAAATAATTAAAAATTTTATTTGTTTAAAACAGGGCTTGTGCAAACCGATAGCAGACAAAACAGAATAATCCGGAGACCCGGGTTTTGCGTTTGGAACATAGACGGGGCGTTTAGAAAACAAAAATAGGTTTGTCCGAAAATAGTTTTATGCAAGCAAATGCAAGATGATGACGATGCTCAAATGCAATGTGGCATGATGACATGAGCATGCGGTCATGATGATGCAATGCACAAAAACAACGTGATTTTCTAGTAGTGGTTTTGCGGGATGCCACAATTCGACACCACTAACAATGGATCTCGCCCTCGAGATCCGCCTCATGGTACCGGAAGGAAGGTCGGCGATCTGCGTCTTCTCGCTTCGTGTAGATCATCGCGACACCACTAACAAGGGTCGTTGTCCGTGATCGTCAAGAGAACACTCCGGAAACAAAAGGTCGAAGATAGAGGTATCAACAATTAAAGCCACCTCTAGCTTCCGTGGACGGAGTAAAATTGCTGGATCCACTGATTCGATGTACAAGAGCGAATGATAAGAGTAGTCGGATGGTGATCAGTCCATCGCGCACCCAAACCATTACTCGGCACACGAATAGGCGGATTATGCAACCAACTCTCGGAATTCAGATTGTAGATCTCGACAAGCGAGGTTCAGGATCAAAGGAGTGATGCAGGCTCTGCATCGGATCTGGCGTAGATGATGTCGTCGCGTCGGAAAACACCGGAAGGCACAAGAAGGGACACAGAGAGTCCACTGCATTTAAGGATTCCTGATAGCATGAAGACCAAATGTAGCATCACCGTTACCCAAGGAGGAAGCGAAACCACAAGGTACGTGAAACCCAACCACAAGAATTCCTGGACTCGAAGAAAGAGAAGAGAGCGGATTCAAAACACGTAGAGGTAAGAGGATAATAGCAGAGGGGTAAGGAGTAAAATCAGACCTAATCAGAACTATCCAACCGATTTTCAAAAATAGTTTTGACACTCTACTTCGACCGTTAGCTAGGTTATCCTACAGGCTGGACTTGTGGGGTATCGCAACTGCTGAGCTCTGATACCACTCTATAACACCCTCAGAATCGGCCCTATGCAAGTTTTAGCGAAACCCGCCAAACCCGCATAGAAACGATTCAAAGGTGCCCACCAGGCACTTTCGTGCGGGTGGAAAACGAAGTAATAACATTACACAACAGTCCTCAATGGGACCCCCAGAACAGATATATATACAACAACGACTCTTTGAGTCAAGAATACAGATATAATATACAAAGATCCAAATCACCTTGAAAATGATAGAGCGTCCAACTACGGACAAGATGCAAATGGGGCTAAGAGCCCTGAAGAATAACCAATGGCGTCCATAACCCTGCCCAGGCCAAGCCGGAAGGGTAACCCTGCTAACGACGTCGATCTCAAAACCTGCTTAAACAAAAGGGGTGCCGACAAAGGGCAAAGTAAAAGAGAGAGCGGTCAGATCGAGGCCAAGACAGCGAGACTAGAATTCGCGGTCCTCGCCACATAGGTATGGTGGATCAAGGCGGCAAAGATGCACTAAACACCCTATAGAGACTCGATACAACTGGCGGCTATCAGAGAGGGGTAAGCAAGAGCTATTCGGATCCAACCTGAATCTTACACCAAACAATCCCATCCTGGTCTTTCCCCCTCGAGACCAAACGAGGAAGTCCACCGAGGAACTCACACAGTTGGCAGTTTTATTTATTCGGTTATCGTTACACCAATTACTAGTCAGGTATAGATAAACATCCTGATATAATAAGCAGTGGGTAGTTTTAGTTAACCATTCCGTTATAGTTGCAACACTTACTAGTCAGATACAATTAGCATGAGATAACCCAAAACCCAGCCGTTGTTGGTACTTTTATTTAGCCATTCCGTTGTAGTTGCAATACTTACTAGTCAGATACAATGGTCGCAAGCGACAACCCAAACAAGCAATTGTTGGCAGTTTTATTTAGCCATTCCATTATAGTGAAGCTGATTACTAGTCATTATAAAGTCAAATTTATAACACTACTTTAGTTATAGTTGTCTATGATCGAGATCATGCTCCAAGTCGTCCATAACCGCGACACGGCTTTGAAGTTTTACCTGCAGGGTGCACAAATAGCAACACACACTCGATCAACCTCGAAAACCAAATCAAAACCCAACGAGGCTTTCACGACAAAGCAATCACAGGATTCAGAAATATTTCCGGGCCACCGCTGAGTACACCCTTAACGGTTAATGACTCGACGGACTCAAGGATTGTGGGGCCGGTAGAACGACGGGAACCCAAACTGGCTTGTCGATACCGCGAAACGGGTCACAATTACTAAGCGATGCAGTGTGCTCCTCGCACAATCGTAATAAAGCAAGAGCATGGCATAAGTACAGATAGTAAATAACACCTCAAACTAGTTTGTGGCCCCGAAATAAGAATGAATCAAGCTCGCTCGTGGGGTCCCATAATCCTCCCGGATGTGGATAGCGCGAATATTCAAGGAACAGGTATCAAGTACTCGGGGTCCTACGGGACACAAGTGGACGGTTAACAACCAAATAACATCTATTGCCCACATGTGCCTCTGCTTACTTACTTCAATTTTAGTTGTTAAACAGTAATTAAAGTGATGATAAGTAAAGCCATGATCATCTCCAACATCAAACATGCGGCAATACTCCAACAACTGTGGTACTGGACGACACGCAACAGCACTTGAGCAAGCGACTAAGACGCGCAAGTCCAACTATCTACCACACAACAGGTAATAGGAGGTGTCCAAGGCAATAGATGGCTGCAAGGGGATATCACGGGTACGGAAACTAGAGCATCGCAACACAGATAGCAATAGATCAACAGGAGGGAATAAATACTATAAAAGTAAGATAGGTAGAAAGGGGGAGGTGCTCGCCTGAAAACATTGCCGAAGGTTCAACCGAAGATCGGGTCGACACTCGCATCAACTCAACGGCCTTATCCGCGAAGAAGCAAAACACTAGAATAAACACCGGATGCAATATTTAATACTACGGCAAAAGATCGGGCATGATGCATGTATGATGTATGGCATGGTGAAGGTGCAATGCAATTAGGCCATATTAAGTGGAACCGGGGGTCCCGGCAATTAAATATATGGTTCAAGTTGTTTATCTACCCCGCAAATTAAATGTTGCATTATCAAGACAAAAGATAGCACCGGTTCACTACACAAACTTAAATGAGGCCAATATGAGATTAGATTTGCCTGCATATGGGCCCCATATTTAATTATAAGGTGAATCGGCATAAGGCCCCCAAACCACATGACAAGTATGCATGCTTGAACAATTTAATATGCAACAATTTATATAGATGGCATTTATAAAATAGGGGCTCGGATAAGGGTCACACATTAGGGGTCGAAGATCTTGGTCCGGGGGTTCGGGGTTCGGTCTCAGGGTTCGGATCTGGGGTTCGGTCTCGGCGGGAGCGTTCTCGGGTAACAGAGTAGATCTTGGCGCATCCGGGAAGAAGGACCTGGTTGCGTCGGGGCACATCGGTCTCGCCCTGGTCGGTGTCGATCTTGCCAGGCCCGCGTATCAGGTCGGTCTTGGCGTCCGGGATGAAGAACTTGGCGTTCTGCGACGGTGTCCTTACCATCCGGGTTCTCGAGCATCGCATCTGGGAAGGAGTACTTGTCGCATCCGTGGTCTTCAGGTCCGTGTAGACGGTCATGGCGTTCCGAGGAGAAAGTCTTGGCGTGCCGATGAAGAACTTGGCGTCCGTGAAGGTGATCTTGTTGGGGGTCGGGGTTCGGGTTTGGTCTCCAGCTTCAGACTATGGATCTCGGGGGTTCAATCTTCGTATCCATGAAGCAGATCTTGGCCTTTCGGCTTTGTTCCCTCGGGTAGCCTCGCTCTTGGTGAGGTTCCTTCCATTCGCCCTCGCTTGTCGCTCCGGTTACCTCTTGTCAAGCAGCACCACACTCCAACACTTGACCCCACGGCTTGTAAACAGTAGCATACCACCAGGGAGCAGGACATCACAACACAAGCAGATAGGCCACCGGAAACACGAGCATTTGCACGCTGCCGGGAGGCTTACACTGCGATGGCGAGATGAGCAGGAGGTTGCATCAGCCGTGGCCGAGTGGATGGTGGTGACGCCGCAGAGCGACCTTGGTGCTGAGGAGCCTCCGCTTGAGGCGCTGGGCCAGCGGAGGCCGGGCGGCCGCAGGAAGAAGAGAAGGACGCGCGGCCAGGGGAGATTGAGGCCGGCGGCGGCTCGCCGGAGGAGGAGGCGGTGGCAGGGTCCACTCGGGGAGGAGCTCGGCGGCCTGAGGCGTGGCGACGGCTCGGCGGGGACGGTGGCGAGGTGGGGCGTGAGGCGGCCGGAGAGAACGGGCGGAGGAGCTCGACGGGAGACGGCCGGAAGGCGAGGCGAGGGCGGCTCGGCCAGGTGGTGGGTCGAGCGAGCCAGAGAGAGAGGGCCGAGGCGCGGAGCGGAGGTGGTGGGAGCTTGGTGGAGGCCGTCATGGAGGAAGGAGAGGTCGCCGGCGCGACGACGAGGAGGTCGAGCCGGTGGCGAGACAGAGGACGGCGGGGAGAAGGAGGCGGCGACGGCAGGCCGGAAGGGAGGCCACGGCGAGGAGGCGGCGGCGGAGGGGCTCGCGAAGTAGAGGAGGAGGCCCCCGGGTGGCGGTCGAGGTACCAGAGGCGGGCGGGCCGGTGACGGACAGCGAGGAGGAGAGGAACGGGGGAGGCCGGCGGGGAGAGGAGGAGCGCGGGGCCGCGGGCGACGGAGGGGAACGGAGGAGGTCGGCGGGCGGAGGATCGGAGGAGGCCAGGCCACCATGGAGAGGGTGGAGGAGGAGAGAAGGAGACGCGTGGGGAGAGAGGTTGGAGAAGGTGGGGGAGGGGAGAGAGACAGGTGGGGCCGGGGTGGGGCATGTGGGGCTTGGGGTGGGGCCAGGCCAGGAGTTGGTGGGGGTGAGTGGAGAGTGGGGCCGTGGGGTGGGGCCCGGGGGGCAGCGGGTTGGGGAGAGAGGCATGGCCGGGGTGGGGTCAGTAAGGGAGAGTTAGGAAGCTGTGTGTGGGTGTGGGCAGAGGAGAGAGGGAGGATTGGGGGTGGATTGATGAGGTGGCGATGGGTGTGGTGAGGTGGAGGGAAGGTGAGGTGGCAGGCTAGGATAGGTGGGTAGACTAGGATTGGGTGGGGATAGGATTTAGAGTTTGGGTGGACCGTTTTATTCTGGGGGTGGCCGACTGGGTCGGATCGGCCCGGTTTGGCTGCCCCCACTAAAATAATTAAAAAAATTATTTGTTTAAAACAGGGCTTGTGCAAACCGATAGCAGACAAAACAGAATAATCCGGAGACCCGGGTTTTGCGTTTGGAACATAGACGGGGCGTTTAGAAAACAAAAATAGGTTTGTCCGAAAATAGTTTTATGCAAGCAAATGCAAGATGATGACGATGCTCAAATGCAATGTGGCATGATGACATGAGCATGCGGTCATGATGATGCAATGCACAAAAACAACGCGATTTTCTAGTAGTGGTTTTGCGGGATGCCACAGCAGCCTAGCCCATGTCAACATGAAGACTTTGCAAAGACTTCACTCCGAGGGCCACATCCTAGGGATTAACGATGTTTATTTTGCCAAAGATCGTGTTTGCAGGGCTTGTATTGAAGGGAAGATGCATGCAACTCCTCACAAAGCGCTCAATCAAATCACTACCGAGAGGTGTTTGGAGCTCTTGCATATGGATCTCTTTGGTCCTCCCTCTCATGATAGCCTTGGAGGCAAGAAGTATTGCTTGGTTATTGTGGATGATTTCTCAATATACACTTGGGTGTTCTTTTTCAAGTACAAGAGTGAGACTCAACAAACCGTCATTGACTTTGCTAATGAGGTTCAACGGAAGCACAATGCAACTATTCTCTCAATTCGAAGTGACAATGGCACCGAGTTCAAAACTATACCTTGGATGAGTTTCTCAGTGATGAAGGAATCAAGCATCAATACTCCACTCCCTACACCCCTCAACAAAACGGAGTTGCCGAAAGGAAGAATCGCACATTGATGGATGCGGCTAGGTCTATGCTAGCTGAGTTCAAGTCTCCATACAACTTTTGGGCCGAGGCCATCTCCACCGCTTGCCATGCAACCAACCGGCTTTATCTCCGCAAGAAAAAGAACAAGACCCCCTATGAACTTCTCACCGGGAAAAAGCCTAATGTTAGCTACTTTCGGGTGTTTGGTTGCAAGTGCTACATTCCCAAGAAAGGAGTTCGGTTGTCCAAGTTTGAATCCAAGGCTCAAGAAGGAATTTTCGTTGGCTACTCAAATCAGTCCCATGATTATAGAGTCTACAACAAAGCCAATGGAAGAGTTGAAGAGACGAACAACGTGAAGTTTGATGAAAATCATGAGTCTCTTGTTAGGAAAGATGGTGTTTGTGATCCAAGTGATGAAATTCCTCCCAAGGCCATAGGAAGAATGGGTGTGGGTTTCCACCTCCCCATTGAGGATCCCCTTATGTATGAAGGAGAAGGACCAAGCTCTACTCAAGTGGAGCCCTCACTCTCACAAGATCATCTTGCACCTCAAGGACCTACTTTCTTGGCACAAGCTCCCTCAAGCTCTTCCGAAGCTTCCCATTCTCATGACTCTCCAAGATCTAAAGAACAAGCTCTTCATCAACAACATCAACCTCCCCACGATGGGGCTCCTCCTCAAGGCACCTCCCACAGACAAGCTCTTCATCAACCTCATCAACCTCCCCAAGATGGGGCTCCACCTCAAGGTCACGGTTCTCCCCAAGGTCAAGCTCGTCGAGATCAAGAGCAAGTCAATGATCCTCAAGGATCCTCTCCAAGTGATGACTCCCCCGAAGTAGAAATTGATGAAGACGACCCTCGTGTTCGTGCTTATAGTCAAGGGGGCGGCTCAATTGGTGGAAATGACCAAGTGGTAGCTCAAGAATCTCGAGTTGAAGCACAAGCCCGCCGTCAAGCCTATCGTCTCGCCAAGCTTGTTCGAGATGGCCATATCCTTGATAATGTCTATGGAGATTTCAATAAAGGTTCCACTACTAGGAGGCAACTAGCTTCCTTTTGCTCTCACCATGCGTTTATCTCTCTTGTGGAACCACAGAAAGTCTTCGAAGCTCTTGAAGATGATGATTGGCTTGATGCTATGAACGGGGAACTTCACAACTTCAAGAGGAACAATGTTTGGACATTGGTTGAGCGGCCCAAAGACTGTCAAAACGTCATTGGGACCAAGTGGGTCTTCAAGAACAAGTGCGATGCGAATGGAATTGTCGTGCGCAACAAGGCAAGGTTTGTTGCCCAAGGATACTCACAAGTTGAGGGCATCGACTACAGTGAGACTTACGCCCCCGTTGCTCGCCTTGAATCCATTCGTATGCTTCTTGCCTTCGCTACCCATCATAACTTTAAATTGCATCAAATGGATGTTAAGAGTGCTTTTCTTAATGGTCCTTTGAAAGAGTTGGTATACGTCAAGCAACCCCCGGGTTTTGAGGATCCACTTTTTCCGAACCATGTCTACAAGCTCAATAAGGCACTCTATGGCCTCAATCAAGCCCCACGTGTGTGGTATGATTGCCTTAGGGAGCTCTTGTTAGACCGTGGCTTCGAAGTGGGCCTCATTGATCCCACTCTTTTTACTAAGAAAGTTGGAGGCCACTTGTTCGTATGCCAAATCTATGTTGATGACATTATCTTTGGGTCTATTAACAAAACTTTTAATGAGGATTTTTCCAAGCTCATGACCGACCGCTTCGATATGTCCATTATGGGCGAGTTGAAGTTTTTCCTTGGGTTTGAAGTCAAGCAATTGAGGAAAGGGACTTTCATCAACCAAGCCAAGTACATCCAAGACATGCTCAAGAAGTTCAAGTTTGATCAAGTCAAAGGTGCCAAGAGTCCCATGCCAACTAAGGTTAATCTTGATCTCGATCCCAAGGGTAAGGAGGTGGATCAAAAACTCTATCGATCTATGATTGGTTCTTTGCTCTATCTTTGTGCATCCCGACCGGATATTATGTTGAGTGTGGGTATGTGTGCAAGATTTCAAGCCGCACCAAAGGAAAGTCACATGGTGGCGGTCAAGAGAATCTTTCGATATTTAGTTCATACCCCAAACTTTGGGTTGTGGTACCCTAAGGGAGCCAGCTTTGATCTCATTGGTTACACGGACTCGGACTAGGCTGGCGACAAAGTGGGAAGAAAGTCAACCTCCGGAGCTTGTCAGTTTCTCGGAAGATCTTTAGTTTGTTGGTCCTCGAAGAAGCAAAACTGTGTGTCTATGTCCACTGCCGAAGCTGAGTACATCTCTGCCGTAAGCTGTTGTGCTCAATTGCTATGGATGAAGCAAACCTTGAAGGATCTTGGACTATCTTTTGACAAGGTGCCTCTTCTTTGCGACAATGATAGTGCCATTGCTATTGCTCACAATCCCGTGCAACACAACCGGACCAAGCACATTGAGATTCGTCATCATTTCATTCAGGACCATGTTGCTAGAGGAGACATTTCTTTGGAGTATGTTCCTACCAAGGAAAATCTTGCGGATCTATTCACGAAGCCTCTTGATGAAGCAAGGTTCCGAGAGTTAAGGCATGAGCTAAATATCATTGATTCTAGCAATGTTGCTTGAGCACCTTGCACACCTACCCGAGTCTCAATGTGTATCTTGTTTGGATGTAGGCATGGATTTAGGGGGAGTGTAGTTCCTCTTATGAACAAACACTATCCCTATTATGCGCACATTAAAGTTTTTCATACTCTATAGTCTCTAAAGGAGACCATTTGAGCTTCATGATGAGTATTGGTAATGAACCCAAGATATATCTTCACGGTGTCAAGCCATTTACTCTTATATAAGGTGGCCTCGGCCACCGACTCGTTTTTATTTGGGTCTTTGACCTTTTTGTTTTTCTTGGTTTTTGTTGGCTTTGGTTCTTCACAGTTTGAGCTATCTATCCCAAGCCTTTCCTTACCTCAAGCCCTCTCTATTCCCTGCACAAGTTCTTCCTTGTTGTCTTCCTAACCTGAGATGGTCTTCCTGGCGTCAGTGGAACTTCCGGTCAGTCTGACCCGGAAGTTTCGGTCCACCGGAATTTCCGGTGGTGCTCCCTGTCCTATATAAGGTGGTCCCTGGGGGAAAACGGGATCTTCTTCCTTTTTCCCCAAGGACCCATCCTCTATTTGGAGCGCCGCCGGCCAGGACCTCTCCACGAAGGTGCTCCGGCCCCTTCGTCTCCAACCTCTCCTCCGCAGATCTGCTCCGTGGGATCCTTCCCCACCTCGATCTCCCGCCATGGACTCTGGTATTTGCCCTTAACTCCCTCCATTAATGGAGATCTTGCTCTCACCATGGCTTGAGTTAGGGCATACCTTGTCTAGGCTAGTTCTTTGGCTAGAACTTGTTGGAAGATCTTGGTAGGCCTAGGGTATCATGCTTGAGTAGATTGGTCCAATACATCCTAGAAAAATCTGTGCACTTGTGGCTTTTAGATCTAGATCTAGTGAACTCCTGTTTGGAACCGTCAGTTCGTGGCCTCACCGGAACTTCCGGTGGACCATTTTCATCGGAAGTTCCGGCTATTCAGCGGAAGTTCCGGCGACAATGCAACTTTTTTTGTTTGTATTCTTCCAATCTATTTCTTTTGTTTCCTCTTCCGAACTTGTGCACTTATCCCACCTTCCCTCCCTACCCTTGTGCTTTCTTCTCAGGGCAAGGAGATACCCGCCATGGCAAGCGTGCCCGCCGACCATCCTCTGACATTCCTCCTGAGATTGATGAGGAAGATGCTGAGATTGTGCGTCCGACCACTCATACTACTCGTCATAAGGCTGCTGCTACTGCAGGGAAGAGACCTGCTCTTGCTCAGAAGGCCACTACTGCTGGGCCAGACATGACCAAAGCCAAGATTTCCAAGTGGTCTCAGAAAGCTTACTCTGCATTCAGGGCTACGGATCCCTACCTCGTGCCTCGTGATCGTCTTTACTTGGACCCTCACTTCCACACCTGCCGTCAGGAACAGATATATGAAGAAATTTATGCATCGAAGAAGAAGTTCGTGGTTTCTCCTCAAAAGTACATCAATGTGACTCATATGGAAGAGAAGCAAGTTTACTTTGGAGAGGCTCTTGATATCTGCCAGAAGTTTGGGCTGGTTCCCCTCATGGAGCACCGTCAGAACTTTGATGTGACTGCTATTGCTTAGTTTTACTCAACTCTGTTTATTCGTATGCAGTCCTCTACTGAAGGTGTGTTGAAGTGGATAACCAGGGACGTGTTTCGTACCGCCACTTGGTCTGAGTTTGCTGAGCTTCTTGGCTATCCCATTCAGCCTGGCCACTGGGCAAATGGTTGGCGTGTTCATGGTCCTTAAGCTGCTGATCCTGAGGTCCTGGAGCCTCTCTACATTGAAGGGTGGGGAACTGCTGGGTTTGTGAATCATCTGCTGCCAGTTTTTGACATCATGCGCAGGGTGTACTTGAACACCATCTCTCCCAAGGCTGGCAACTTTGATCAGTTTCATGGCTATCAGGTTGACCTCATGCATCAGACTTATCTTCGTCGGGACACTGACAGGTCAATGGATATTATGCACTTCATCTACTCAGAGATGTGGGCGGCTCTCATTGAAAAGCGCTCCTGCATCTATGCTCCTTACATACAGACTCTCATCAATCACAAGTGGCTTGAGACTACTGGCAACCCCTTCCCTCAAGACAACATCACCATTCATGAAGAGAAAAAGCTCCGTGTTAGTAAGAACCAGAAGCCTCGTACTCAGGAAGAAAAAGAAGCTGCACTCAAGAAGGCTCAAGATGTTGCTACTGGTCCCTCCTCTGCTCCTGGTGGCCCTAGTGCTGGTGGTCCTTCTCTCCAGAGGCAGCCGTCTTGGGCAAAGAAGCTGTTTGGGAAAGTGAAGAAAACTTTCTGCTTTCTGCAGGACCGCGAGTATCAGGCTTATGTTGATCAACACAAGATTCGGTGCGTAAGGCCATCATGGCAGCCCTCAACATTCCTTGCTCACCGGTCACTAGCTCTGTCACTGTTCCCAAGGAGGATTGGATTCGCGACAACCGCAACTGGTCCGAGGATGAGTCTAAGGAGGAGGTCACTGGTCCGCCTGAGTGGGGTCCTTGGGTCCCTGAGTCTGCCCCCTCTCCCTCTTGTGGATGGGACGAGTAGCTTGATCTTCTCTTCCTTTTTGGTGTCTCGATGCCAAAGGGGGAGAAAGATTTCTATTAGGTTGCCTATGGGATTTGCATGGGTTGAGTTGCGAGCCTGTTCTTGCCTTTGATCTTTTCTTGCTCGCGAACTCTCTAGTTTTATTTGTGTGCTTGTGACTTTATGTCCGTGAACTTATGTGTGCTTATGGACCTTGTTGTGTTCGAGACTATGTGTTATCTTATGCAATGTCGTGCGTGTGGTATCTTGTTGTCATCTTATGGGCATATGCATATGGTGGTGGAGCCTCATTGCTCTTATTGTTATTATTACTCCTTTTGTCTCCACCACATTTGGTTGGTTCCGGTATGTTCTCTATCCTTTATTGTATCTTGCACTTGTGCTATCTTTGCAATTGGTAGGGGGAGCCTCTGTGTATGTGTGCCAGTCTTGTCCTTAGAGTTCTTTCCTCTACCTTGCACACATACAGGGGGAGCTTGTCCCGCCCATTGCAAAGATTGCTTTGTTTCTATGCAAATCTTTGGGATTGTCATCTAACACCAAAAAGGGGGAGATTGAAAGGACTATATCTTCTCATGATATCTTTTTTGGTGTTAATGATAATTTCAAATGTGTTTTAATTGTGCGCTTGAGTTTCAGGGGAAACGTTGTTGATGTCTCCTTCTATTGTGGTGGATGCTCTCTTGGGATCTCATGAAGACGGTGGCTTTTTAGTCTTCTCCTAGTTTCTCTCCGGTTATTGTTTTTAGGTCACTGTACTATTAAGAGGGGGTCCATTTTGGAAGGCTGTGGGAAATCACTTGTTCTTGCACAAACCTATATGCACCTCCACATCCATCCCATTATCCCGTGAGAGAGCGTGTTCCTGTTCTGTTGGAGCCTTTTGTGTCTCACCGGAACTTCCGGTCATAGGCCGGAAGTTCCGCTCAAACTTTTTCTGCGGGCTGTTCTACACTTTGTTCCGACGCTAGTTCCGCCCCAAGTTCCGATGGTGAATCAGTAACCTTCTGTTCGAAGAGTTCTATTTGCCGGAACTTGGGCCGGAACTTGCATCGGAACTTGTCCTGCCAAAAGTTCCTGAGCGGAACTTCCGCCAGAAGCCGGAACTTCCGGTCAGATTCGCTTCGCGACCCAAAAGTTCGCCTTGTCGCCCCCAAGTTCCGTGGCGGCTCAAGAACCTTCGTTTTGAAGCGTGCTATTTGCGGAACTTGGTTGGAACTTGCATCGAAGTTCACCGAACTTCCGTCTGTTGACCGAACTTCCGGTGCGCTCGAGCGGGCGCCAACGGTCGATGACCGTTGGAGCCAGGGCGGAACTCCGCCTCACCGAACTTCCGGTGAGGTCGCTGGGTCGAATTGTTCAGCGAGAGGGGGCCTATTTAAGGCACCCCTCTTCTTCCTCCCACTCTCTCTCGAATTTTTCTCTCTCCTCCATTAATGCTTGAGCTTCACCTCACTAGATCTCTTCCTCTAGCCACTCAAATGACTTGATCTTTTGAGAGGTGAGGGAGGGGACCTAGATCTACACTTCCACCAAAGAAGATTTGATTTCCCCACCCATCCTTTGTGGATCTTGTTGCTCTTGGGTTTCTTGGAACCCTAGACGGTGTAGGGCATCCTCGGAGCTAAGGCGTGCGTTGTAAAGCTTTGAGGTTCCATTGAGGGCCTCCAATTGAGTTGTGGAGCCTCCCCCTCAACCTTGGTGTAAAGGTTTCGGTTGGCGCCTTCAAGGTCACCGGTTAGTGGATTGTGAGGCCTCCTTTGTGGGGGAGCTCACCGGAGAAGAAGGTAAGGCCTTTGTGGCGCTAGGGTGACCTTGTGTGGCCCCGACACCTCTCCAACGTAGACGTAGCTCCTTGGGAGTGAACTACGGGAATTATATCTCTGTGTCCGCTCTCCGGTTACTTCGTTCCCCTCCTTTACTCCTTGCTATTTACTGTTCTTGTTGTTGGTGTTTGTTTTCTTGCATTTAGGTTGTTCACTTAGCTGCATCTCTAGATAACTTCCTTTCTCGTTGAGCCTAAAAGTGAGAAACAAATTAAAATTGGGTAGACGCCTATTCACCCCCCCTCTAGTCGTATCAAGTCGGTACTTTCATACTCTCCTGTTGGTGAACTCTAATCCATGGTAGGCTATAATAGCACACCTCAAAGTCCGCCTTTCCCAATCTAGATAACCCCACACTATCACCTTGAGCGCTAGATTGTTCCAACAAACACCACAATTTCATAGAGACAACCAACTCAAAATATACTCATGATAAATATATATGTAGTCTAGCATAAGTGCCACACACGTTGTCGCTTTCACACATATTGGGAAAATCATAGATCTATTAAAGCACGATGAGTATTTATGTAGACTCTAGCCTAAGTGCTACCATGGCGTGCATGTTGTCACTTTCACACACATGGGAAGAGCCGAGATATATTGAAGCACTTGAGTAACAGAGTAGATCTACTTGATTACAAAGCTCATGATCACAACAAGATCATGCATAGAGAGAGAGATGAACACATAGCTACCGGTAGAGCCCTTAGCCTCGAGGAAGAACTACTACCTCCTCATCATGGGAATCAGCAACGGTGATGGAGATTGATGGAGATGGCTCCGGGGGCACTTCCCCATCCCGGCAGGGTGCCGAAACAGTGACTTTCTATCCCCCGAATCTCCCATTCGGTGGCGGCGGCGCTGCGGAACTTTACGTGGCTTTTTGTCGATTCTTCTAGGGTTTTTGGGTTAGAGGCTTCTTATAGGCGAAGGAGGCAAGGTCGGTGGAGGTCCAGGGATCCACACCCCCTGTGGGCACGGACAGGGTGGGCCCCGCGCCCACCTAGGGTGTGGCCACCCTGATGTCCTCCTCCGTCTCGTCTTCGATTTTCCGTATCGTTCAGGGAAAATATGAACTTTGGCTTTTGTCCCATCCAATTCTGAAAATATTCATTTTTTAGCTTTCTGAAACCAAAAACAGCAGAACACATGCAACTAGCACTGTGGCATCTTGTCAATAGGTTAGTTCCAGAAAGTGTATAAAAATACCTCAAAGTGTAGACAAAACATAGCAAATTTGATACAAAACAAGCATGGAGCATCAAAAATTATAGATACGTTTCCGACGTATCAGTGGTCCTTGTATATACATATAAGAGATAAATCCAACTTGTTCTCTGTCGTGGTATGGAACACGACTTAAGAGGGGACAATCAGAATGCTATCGCACGGGTTAGGCACGAGCACTACAGACATAGTGAAGTACCTAGGTTCGGGGACCTCTTGGCGAGGTAACACCCCTACTCCTCCAAGGATCTACTATCTTAGTGGCGAACACCCAATACAAGTGCTCCTTGAGTTGTTTCCCTTGATCTACTAGTGAGAACTAGAGGTAGAAGATGAACTAGAGGAGTCTCCCCTATAACCCTAGCTCTACCCTCCCTTATATACTGACTGGGAGGAGTAGGATACAATATGGGCTCTAGGGTTTATAGAATGGGCTTTGGCTTACAAAGCAGGCCAGCTGGCGGGTCTCGGTCGGTGGGTTAGGACCCAGTCAGCGCTATAGTGTCTAGTTGTAACGCTATAGTGCCCAAGCGCCAGAGCTTTAGAGGTCAGCCGACAACGCTACGTTGAGCCGCCAGCTTTGCCCCGCTCAGTGCGGTCGTCACATAGCGCCACTTGGATGGAACGCCAACCTTGATGATGTGAAGACCCAGAGGTGTGCTTTACGGGGAGCGTCATGCCCCCCGTATCCTCATCACCGAATCCGAGGCGGTCGGGTGGAGCCAGCCACCCAACAGGTTCTTTGGTTACCCGGCAAGACGGGCCAGCCAGGAAAGCTCGATGGTGGACCGTTTGTAGCGTTCCACCCGGATGTGGATCTTCTATCTTGTAGCCATCCGGCCTGATGTCTCTAGAGACAGCCGGTTGGCCTGGCTTATCCATCGAAGGGTTATCCCTCGACACTCCGGTGCAAAGTAAATTTGGAGACTCGAATTCTTGATAGTTTTACAGAATGTATAGTGGTTAGTAAGACAATATTATCTTGTGCACTACATGTTATCTAGCGAAGATAAAAACATGTTCTACAATGACCTATCTCTAAGTGTTATCTTAAATAATCAATATTTGCATCCTCCTACAAGTATTGCATGATTAAACTAAGCTATAAACATTTGATAAGACAATACATCCCTTACAATGGATAAAAATGTCTTATCCAAGAGAAGGCAATCTTATGTTTTGTTTTTCTCCCCTAACTCGACGGTCTATCCTACGCAACATCACCATTGATATGCACGTAATGGAAGTTAGACCCTCTTTTATTCAATATTGGTCCTTCCATTTAGAAAATCATAGTCGAGTACAATTAATTTAAGGTGTTTAGTTAGGAAAGCGACATTTTAAAAGAGTTGTTACACTCTCAACTGCTTAACGTGGCTTCCCTTTGGCTTGAGGAGGCCGTTCGTCCTCTTCACGAGGTTGACGACTCCTTACATGGTTGGCTGCTTGCGATTGGAGGCTTTCTAGAATAGGCAAAAGTTGTGTTGCATAGACTCTCCTAGGCGCCCATCGATCCTTTGGTTGGGCCTGATCTTGGCAAAGTGGGTGTGAGCGAAGCGGGCCTTTATGGATGTTTCTCTCCTCGTGCTAGGTCGAGCTCGGCGGTTGCGGCGCCGGTCATGCAAATCATGCATGAGCTTCTGGAGTTGTGTGGTGGTATGATTCTTCCTTCTTCCGTCGAGGAAGTGAGGTTTGACTCGTGCGAGATCTCGGGTATGGCTTCTCTAGCAAGTCAGGTCCTTGATTTTGTAAAGAATGGTGATGTCGACACTGCAGTCTCTCCCTCGCCTAGTTCCGGCAGCCATGTGGTTCCTATAGGTGATAGGGTTGCTAAGTCGGGATTGTTGACACCAGTGCGTGGGGCTGTCATCGCTAGAGAGAAGTTTGTGATTTTCTCGCCACCTTGGCTGCTGCCTACCCTAGACCCAACAGTATGGCATCTGCAGTTGCTTGGTGGGGGCCCCCAATGTCATTTGTGGGAACTATGTAGGGGTGTGTCTTTGGATTGTTCATTTCGTTCGCTTTGTGGTCTGTTGTGTTTGCGAGAGTAGGTGTGTCGTTTTGTGGTCTCTTGTGGCCTGAGTGGGTGCGTCATGTTGTCCAAGGCCTCTTAGGCTTGGCTGTGAGGGGTGTAAATGTGTTGGTTGTGGGGCTTTGACCCTGTTGTTGTAGGTTTTCATTCGATTTTATCCTAAAAACTGGGGATTCTCTTCTTAATACTCCCTCTGGTACATATTAATTATCTAGATCCGTATATATCTAGTTAAATATTTAATTAGATGCATTTGTATCTAGAGAAAGATGACACCATTAATATGGACCGGAATAAGTAAATGGATGCATGAGACAAAACTTTTGCCTCTATTTAGAAAAACATGACGTCAGTTTTTGAATAGGCATAAACGATGGACAAATTAGTTCATGGACGTAAACGAGCTGTCTTATGAGAAAGTTGTAGGTATATACGGAAACGTAAAGAAAAAAATGCATAACACCATGCGGATGTTGCAGATTTGTCAAATTTGGATGAATATGATGAAGTACTATTTTTCTAGCATGCAAGCATGTATGAGACCTGTTTGTTCGCCCTTCCTACCTTTCTTTTTGAGCGCACGTCGCATGCTCCATTTTTTTTTGTCTAAGAGGGGGACTTGTTTAATTTGCACCAGAGAACAATAACACCACCAACCTGGCAACCGGTGTATCTTTTTTGGTGCAAGAAATTACAAACCAGGAGTATCCAGGATTACAACAAGGTCAAAATTAACCTAGAGGAGTACATTGAAAACGTCACACAATGGAGCAATGGACGACCCACTCAAAATTGCAAGGCACAAAGCAAAACAGCGACCAGTGGTCTAAACAACGCCACATGTACTTCCCCCCGGACGCCACACACCCTTGGCGCGCCACCCCCACTCCTCTTCCGCGTCACGCTCCACGTCTCACCCCGTCCAGCGGCATGCACGTGCCGCACCGCCTATATACATGCCCCGATCCCGGGGACGAGAGCACCTCAGCACACACACACACAAGTCAAGTCACCGAAGCCCGCTGCGGATCAGATCACCGATCCTACTATCTTGGCGTGTGCAGACTAGCTCCAGCTCCGCCGCAACTCTCTCGTGATCATACTACGACCCGTAAGCAAGCAAGCAGCGCTGCCATGGCTGCTGCGCGGGCCACCTTCGTCGTGGTCGCCCTGGTGGCGGTCGCTCTGTGCGGCGGCATCGGGCGGGCGCAGGACATGGACAACGAGTGGGCGCGGTACCGCGGGTTCTTCGGCGGCGGCGGCTCGCTGCTGCCGCAGTCGGACGTGGACCTGCTGGAGTTCCCGCTGAACCTCGAGTACCTGGAGACGGAGTTCTTCTGCTGGTCCGCGCTGGGCTACGGCCTCGACGGCATCGACGCCAACCTCACCGGAGGCGGGCCGCCGCCCATCGGCGGCCAGACCGCCGCCCTCACCCCCTTCGTCCGCGACGTCGCCACACAGTTCTGCTACCAAGAAGTCGGCCACCTCAAGTACGTACACAGCTAACCCTCACGGTACATCGAATTATTCTTTTTAATTACTTACGAAGAATCTGATGGGCTCTGCTTCTGTATGTGTGTATCTATGCAGGGCGATCAAGCAGAACGTGAGGGGCTTCCCCAGGCCGCTACTGGACATCAGCCCGGCCAACTTCGGCAAGATCGTGGAGCAGGCGATGAACACGACGCTGGACCCGCCCTTCAACCCCTACGAGAACAGCCTCAACTTCCTCATCGCCTCCTACATCATCCCCTACGTCGGCCTCACCGGATACGTCGGCGCCAACCCCAAGCTCCTCACCCCTCAGGCCAGAAGGGTACGTACATGCGCTACACCACCACACGCGCGTGATCACTCTACCACAACGACTCATCCTGCGGCCATATCGATCACACACACAAAATGCATGAACCCGTACTGATATTTCCCATTACGTCTACGTGGTATTGAACTCATGGTACTTCTGTGATTGATTGCGCGCAGCTGGTGGCGGGGCTGCTGGGAGTGGAGTCGGCCCAGGACGCGGTGATCCGGGCGCTCCTGTACGAGCGCGGGCTGACGCGAGTGGCGAGCTACGGCGTCGGGGTGGCGGAGGTGACGGCGCACATCTCCCAGCTGAGGAACGAGCTGGGCATGAGGGGGATCAAAGACGAAGGTCTCGTGGTGGCGCCCGGGCAGGGTCCCGAGGGGCTGACCGTGGGGAACATCATCGCCGGCGACCAATTCTCGCTAGCCTACGACCGCACGCCCGAGGAGATCCTCAGCATCGTCTACGGCACGGGGAACCCCGCCCAGGCTGGTGGGTTCTTCCCCCAGGGCGCCGCCGGCCGCATCGCCAGAGGGTTGCTCATGTAGTCGATCATGTCAGTCGAGGGTCGGCATAGATACTTCAGGGTTGTTCTTCTCGCAAGCTGTAGACTATACATCGATCTTACATATGTGTGTTCTCCTTATGGATGAAACTGGATATGTACATGCATGCTGGATGCTAGTAATAATCAATAAAACGACTTTACGCAAAGAAAAAAATACTTTCTGAAATCATTCTGCAAGGCAATATTTTGGAGAGTTCATCTCTACGTTAATTCACTGGGAATTGGTTAACTTGCTTTCATTTCTTTGTCTCGGCCTCTCGGCCATGCAGCAAAGCCCACTAAATCTTGGGCCAACTGTTGTAGGCTATCATCTTGTGGCTAAGTATATGTGCAGACACAGAAATGTACCGTTTACACATTGATATTTTTTGTGAATATGTTTCCTTATAATCTTCAGAAAAAAATGTATTACAAAAAAATATTGAGATTTAATGTGATAAGACAAAGCTACATAATCATAAAAGATAACATGTAGGATAATTTTTGTAATCATTTGGATTAGAGTTTTTAAATGATTTTGGAAAATTTAAGTTCTCTTTATACTTCATAAATAGATGCATTGGATTTTTACTTACATCCTTATTTTGTAGAACTAGGGGAGATCACTTCTTATTATTATATTATTTGTGTGTATGACAACTATTCTACTAAGATTCACATGTTTCTACATGGTGCGAGTAAACACCATCTATTACTTCTCAAAGAAATACATTGTAACATCCCAATTTCAGCAACCCTGATCTTTCGTCAAAAAGAAAAAAATTAGGGGGAACAAAAACTTTTTCTTATTAAGTGTTGCAAGGTTTGCTTACTTGTCTTCTTATGTTCATACAACTGATTGTGTATTAGGTGATAAACTTCTTATCCCGACACTAGTTAACAAAAGCTATTTTACAAATGAGAGTCTTGGCTCATCTTTCATATTCTCAAATGTTATGGCCTTTTAAACCTGAGCCAAGGTGACTTTGATAAAACAAAATAATTTACTAGTTCTATTAGCAAAACTATGGAGACCTATGTATAATCTCATTATGTTTTCAAGACAAAACTCTCAACTACTCTTACCTTTAGGTTTTTCCAAAACCTTTTCACTCCAACCTTGGTAGAAATACCAAGAGGTACTTACCTTACTTCAAAGCACAACCTCTTAAAAACACCCATGCTTACCCCAAGCTAGGAGGGTGACTTTAGTAGTAGCTTGACAAGTTTGATAAGATGAGATATGTTGTCTGATGAATTGTCTTGATCTGCTGATTGACTTGTTTGCCTAGGAATTAGAGTGAGCTAATCTAGTAGCTCATCCTTAGGGATCAAACCAAGAGTTGAGGTCATCAATCTCAAACTAAGCAATCCCAAACTCAATCTATCTTGAGTCACTCAAGTGAATCTCAAATCTACTTAACCAGATCAATCCGAGCTAATCCTTGCATTAGCTTCCAACTCCTCAAAGATCAAATAAAAGCATGGATCCTATATACTTAACTAACACTTCAACATCATCCCCTTGATCATGAGTTTGGAACCCAACTTCCTCTCAAATTCATCTACTAAGATTCTACTATCAGTATATTCTTTGTGTGTATGACAACTATTCTACTAAGATTCACATGTTTCTTTATCAGTATATTCTTTGTGTGTATGACAACTATTCTACTAAGATTCACATGTTTCTTTATGGTGCGAGTAAACACCATATATTACTTCTCATAGAAATACATGCTTAGTACTTATTTGCGCTATTCTACAAAATTATTTATTCGTGTATTTTCAGGTTTTGTAGAATACCACAAGTCATGTTTATGTGTTTTTCAAATTTTGTGTTTAAATAAGTGACAAGGATATTTCATTAGTACAAACTCGTTACTTAGAGACGATGCCTAGAGGCGGTTTACCTCTAAAATACAAACAACCAACTGTGTTCATCAAACTCAGGTGGTCAATAATTATGTGACCGCCTCTAACTATAACATCAAACGGTTAAGAATTAGCACCATCTCTAGTACTACTTCCTTCTCAATCGGTCTTTAAAAAGAAATGCCTCTAACGTGTACCTGAGACGAATGATAATAATGACTGTCTCCCTAAATCATTGAATCACAAACGGTCAGAAATACTAACCGCCTCCAGGGGTCTACTGAGGCAGACCATTATACCGCCCGTCACGAAAACTAGCTTCGTGCATGTTGTCGAGGTAGCATGCGCATATTATTAATGCAATTAGAAAGTGGAGATTATGCACGAGTCCACCACCCACGCGTCCACACCCACGTTGTAGCACCATGTTCCTTCTTGGCCCCGGGGATGTCACTCCTGGCATCTTAATAGGATCTTTAGGCTAGCTCCACAGACCAACACTAGTCTTTTCTGCGTACTTTATCCTCACTCGTGCGTATCCGGTATCCACTTTTCGGTCGGTCACCCATTCTCAAATTGCTCTGGGCCAAGCATTCTTAACATCAGAATTTCTTTTGGATGAGCTTCTGAAAAAGAAGTTGTAACTATTTGGTATGAGTATCATATCAATCCTATTAAGCCATGTGCATCTATCTCACATACACCCAGCCTGTAGAAGATCGATGCCCTCATCGATCAAGCACACCCTAGGAACGTCCCCTCGTGGCACATGTCTATGCGTCCAGTGCCGGCACATGTGCCATGTCGGGTCCACTCTAGGCCACACGCGTTGTGCTCCACATGTCCCGCCATCGACCCGCACACCCGTGTAACCGCTGATGAGTGCAGCAGCACTTCGTTGGGAAACCCCAATCAGAAAGTATGATGTAGTACATCAGGCAAGTTTCCCTCAGTAAGAAACCGAGGTTATCGAACCAGTAGGAGGAAGGAAACGTCCCAAAGGTGTTGCAAGCAATGTGGAGACCTACACAACACAAACTCAAGATTTTGCCCCAACTAACAGTGAGGTTGTCAATCTCACCGGTTGTTGTAACAAAGTATTAACTGTATGGTGTGGAAGGTGATGATGGTTTGCAGCAAGTAAACAGTAACAGTGGAAGATGTATCAATGGTAAAGATTGGACCGGGGTCCATAGTTCACTAGAGGTGCTCTCCTTAGATAAACAAACATGGCATGAAGGGTAAACAAATTACAGCAGGGCAATTGACAGGAACTGAGCAAGACATAACAATGCAATACTAGAAAAAAAGATCCTATGAGATTCGATTGGGCAATACAACAATATACATAGACCGCCATCCAACTACATCTATGACTAGAAGTCCACCTTCGGGTTATCATCCGAACCCACTCCAGTATTAAGTTGCAAGCGACGGACAACTGCTTTAAGCAGTGTGTAAGGTAAACAATCCACTTGTTTCATGAACAAGAGACCGTTGTTTTCTCCCTAGTGACAACATCACATATACAACCGAAGAGATTTCAACATGAAAGGCTACAAACAAAGATCATGAATAACATGCATTGAAAAACGTTTGTTCGTTTCACATACAGAAAACATGGCATAGTGGCATTCAGCTTGTCCCTCATGGAGTCGCAAATAGATGCATAGGACACCTTCAAAGTTCATAAGAGTGACTAGATACAAATAGCACAAGAACAAGTAATATCACAATATGCATCAATCAATAAGTTTTTGGACACTGCACATAGAACTAAGAATGGCAGCTATGCTCTCTTAATGGTGCCTAAAGGTAGAAGGTGGAGACTCAATATAATAGTGGAAAAGGGGCCCTTCATAAAGGGAAGCAGGGATTTCAAGTTTCAAAAAGATCTTCCAAAGTTTATGGTACTTGTTAGATTTCAGCCCTCATTGCCCCTATCATAAGCATCTTGAAGTGATTAAGGTTAAAGTGAACAAACTACTGAGTATATGCTTGAAAAAGTATAAGTTGGCAATCTCATGTCCCTTGAATACGAGGGCCACACCTCATGCTACTCAACTTCAGTCACCTGTAAGTTCTTGTCATAGTAAGTACATGCGTATCATAGAGAACCGCCAACGGGGTACCCCTTGCACATGGTACAGAAGCTATACCATAACCAAAATGACAAGGCAAGTAGAAAATGAGCATCTTAGCGATCTTTTTATTTACTATGTGCATAGCTTTTTATTGAGGATGCTTCACAGATTGCTCATTATGGTGATGCTGCAAGTTTACACCATGATTAGGCATGGATTAGGCTAGCGTCCCAGGACTTACAAGCTCCCTCTTTATTTCACACCGGTGACATCCATAGACAAAAGAGCATGATATAAACTATGTACAAAGTACAAGTGCAATGTTGAAAATGTTCCCCATGACAACATGGTTCTGCTAATTCCAACGTATAATTGCAAGCATATACAATATAGATGACACAATGGTTCAATTTTATTAGGGGCAAAGAATATAAAGTGTGCCATCAAGTTCGTGAGGGCTTTAATCACTAAGTTTTCACATAACAAAATACTTTTTAATTGGAAGATAGCTGAAAACAAGAATATACTTGGAATGGTGTAACACACCATGCATAGGAGTTTATAATGGACACTTTGGAATAACTTGGTTTCTTGGGAATTGGAAGCATGAGTAGAACTTACTCATACAAATGGAGGCTAGCAAAAGACTGGGAGCAACCAACTAAGAGAGCAATAATGGCCATAATCATGCAGAGTGACAAAACATTACTAATCAAAGCATAGAGTGGTACTACAAGTCAAGGACTAAATGATCATAGAGGCTATGGTGACTTGTTCATAGTCATAACATGGTGTGAGCATGTGCCAAGTCAACCCAAACAAAGCATCAAAGGAGAATACCACAATATTATGCTTTTGTATGCTAAAATAACACATAATTCTTTCAAGCCACACTAAGCAATCCCAATTGTTTGGAACAATACATGCTACAACAATAATCACTAAGCATAAGGCCAAAACAACACCTAGCATGTCATGCTAGAGTCTAAGTCACAGTCAATGCAAGCTCCTCTTGAACTTTCAAGCAAGAACTTTCTACTCCTTTCCAACACCAATCGACTTATTTGAAACAACACAGCGAGAATGGGGGTCCAAACTGTTGGAGATATGCCCAAGAGGCAATAATAAAAGTGGTTATTATCATATCTTCATACTTATGATAAATGTTTACATACCATGCTATAATTGTATTAACAGGAAACATTAATACTTGTGTGATTTGTAAACATAAAAGAGTCCCTAGTAAAGCCTCTTGTTAAACTAGCTTGTTGGTTAATATATGATCATGGTTTCCTGATCATGAACATAGAGATGTTATTAACAACAGGGTCATATCATTAGGAGAATGATGTGATGGACATACTCCTATAAATAAGCGTAGCATAAAGATCAAGTCATTTAATATAGTTCATTTGCTATAAGCTTTCTGATACATAGTAACCTGATTCCTTCGACCATGAGATCATGCTAATTACCATCACCGGAAGGATGCTTTGATGACATCAAACACCACACCGTAACTGGGTGGCTATAAAGGTGGCATTAAGTGTTCGGAAAGTATGTGTTGAGGCACATGGATCAAGAGTGGGATTTGTCCATCCATATGACGGATAGATATACTCTTGGCCCTCTCGGTGGAATGTCATCCAATTAGCTTGCAAGCATGTGACTGGCTCACAAGGGATCACATATCACGGGAACAAGAAAAAGAGTACTTATCGGTAACAAGGTTGAACTAGGTATGCAGAGATACCAACGATCAAAACCTCGGATAAGTAAAATGTTGTGAGTCAAAGGGAAATTGGTATCGTATGTAAGTGGTTCATTCGATCGCAAAGTAATCGTAGAAATATGTGGGAGCCATATGAATTTCCAGATTCCTCTATTGGTTATTGATCGGAGAAGTGTGTCGGTTTTGTCCGCATAATTCACGAACCGTAGGGAGACACACTTAAGGATTCGATGTTGTTGAGTAGTTATGGAATGATGAGTAAGAGAACGAATGTTGTTCGGAGTCTCGGATGGGATCCGGGATATCATGAGGAGATCCGGAATGGTCCGGAGAATAAGATTCATATAAGGAAAGTCCTATTTCGGGGTTGGAGAATGGTTCCGGTGTGTTTCATCGGGAATGTTCTAGAAGGTTCCGGAATGTCCGGCACTCCGGAGGGGAAGGGTACATGAATGTGTCATAACAAGTTGGAATGGTTGCATCATGTACTAGGTTTCATCTCTGAACAAAATAATGGGTTAAATCAAATCCTAGTTTGAAAAGTCAAACGCCAATTTGAAAAGTCAAACGACTATTTTGTTTGGTGGAGGGAGAGTAGGAAACCTACTTGGGGAGGAAGTCCCTCTCCCTCCACCGCCGGCCTTGGAAGCCGAGTTGGGGAGGGACTCCCCTCCCCTTGGCGCGCCCCCTCCACCTATATAAGGAGGGGCAGGGCTGCCCCTCCAAGCACACACCTTGAACCCTGCAAAACCTAGCTCCAAGCCGCCGGCGCCGCCACCTCCTGGTGCCGCCGCCGCCTAGGGCTAAACCCTAGCCGCCGACTTGGGGCATCCCTTTGCCCTAGCTGCCGGCCTAGCTCCCTTTACTTGGTGCGTCTAAACCCTAGATCACCGAGGCTCTCTCATAGTCCACCATACTCGCTCCGGCTTAAGGCGAAGCCCTGCGAGATCTCCCCTCTACTTCCGGTACCACGCCGTCACGAATCGCGAGGAGAGTGCTACAACCTCCGTTGCCTTTGGAACAAGGAGAGGAAGGTCTTCATCGAAAGTACCGAACGTGTGACCCATGAAGCGCTTGGAAGCGCCGGAAGGATCGTCTACGCGATCTTGAGATCGGAAGTGTACGACTACATCACCCACGAGAATCTGCTCTCGTTAACCGCTTTGGAATCTTTGAGGGTGAGTTCCTCTATCGACTCGTTGCTACAATCTAGTAGATAGATCTTGGCTAGTTTGTTTGTATGCGGTAGAAAACTTTTGTTTTCCATGCTACGAACCCCTACAGTGGTATCAGAACCGTGTCTATATGTAGATCTGTTGCATGAGTAGAGCACAATGGTCATTGTGGGCGTTGATGCTTTTGTTGTCGATTGCTTCTTGTGTACTTTGCATCTTGTGGGATGCTGGGATGAAGCGGCCCGGTCTAACCTTACATGACATCGTTCATGAGACTTGCTCCACGCTTGACATGCAACTTGTATTGCATAAGTGGCTTTGCGGGTGCCTGTTTCTTCCAACATAGTTAAGATTCAATTTACAACGGGTGATTGACAATACTAGTATCAATGTTGTGGTTCTTGTTCGTAAGTTAGAGCGACACTTATTGAAAGCCCCAAACCACGTAAAATATGCAAAGAAAATTAGAGGCGTCTAACTTTGTTTTGCAGGGGTGTGCTGTGATGTGATATGGCCATGATTGTGATTATATTTGATGTATGCAATGTTCCTTATTGTAAGTCGGCAACCGGCAGGAGCCATATGGTTGTTTTTAAATTCTGTTAAGACCCGCGTGTCTATTCAAAGTAGTTGTAATAGTTGAAGCTGGTGGACGACAACCATGGAGCGGCGTCATTGACCTTGATGCAATGCCGGTGATGATGGAGATCATGTTCGTTCTTGAAGATGGAGATCGAAAGCACAAGAAGAAAGGCCATATCATATCACATATTATGAATTGCATGTGATGTTAATCCTTTTATGCATCTTGTATTGCTTAGTTCACGACGGTAGCATTATAAGATGATCCCTCAAGCACACAATTTCAAGTTTTAAAGTGTTCATCCTTAGTAAGCACCGTTGCTAAAGCTTGTTGTTTCGAAGCACCACGTGATGATTGGGTGTGTTAGATTCTACGAGTGTATACAACGTGAGCAAGCCAGATTTGCTCATGCGGAAGCTAAGGTTTGATCTTGACGAGCCTAGCATGTACAGACATGGTCTCAGAACACGGATAACCGAAAGGTAAAGCATGAGTCATATAGTAGATATGATGAACATGTTGATTGTTCGCCATTGAAGCTACATCAACTCTCGTGATGATCGGTTTTGATGTGGTGGATTTGGTTCGTGTGATCACTAAAACAATTTGAGGGATATTGTTTTGAGTGGGAGTTCAACAGCAATATGATTAAAAGTTGAACACTATTTATCATAAATTAATTCAAAGTGAATTTGCATAGTTGTTGTAGTCATTGGCATCTGTTTACCACCTTGCGCTTAGTTATAAATGAGATGATAGAACTATAGAATTCTGGTTAGTTACTTTACGAACTGGTATCGTATTGTTTTGAAGTGTTAATCTAAAGTTTAAAAGTCCTATTGCAAACTTTCAGTAAGTTCCGGTTACTCCGTGAAGTTTAATAATTGGTATTAAATCAAGAGTGACGATTCCAAGAGTTAGTGTATGAGTATCATGTTTGTCTCCATGATTCTTGATATTCAAAGAATCGTCTTAATATCAAGGTTATCTAGGATCCGAAAGAGTTGTTTCAGAAACCATGATGTGTGGAAGATATTGTGATATCTGAAACAAAGTTTTGGTTGCAACATGATAGAGTATAATATGGTAAAAGTCATGTTCTCATATTTGATGAGAATTTGCAAAGGGTTGGAGACACTAGTTGTCCTAATCCACCAAAAGGTTTTGGATAGCAACATTATACTCGCGATTCATCTTTATAAGCTAAAATTAGCTTGATCATGAATAATTCCATGATAAGGGTGAATATTTGATGTAGGTAAAATATTTACCACACCAAGAGATTACTAAAGAATGGAATTTGAAAGCACACCAAACATTTGATGATGGTGATCTACTTCAAAGTGCAAGTCCAAAGACATTGGTATTTAATTATACACGCTTTGGACTATGTGTCATATGTATGAATCCACTATTGATGTTGATAGATTCTTTCAAACAGAAAAGGAAATATTGAAAGAGAATCTCATAAATATATGGCAGAAAAGAAAAGACTAGAATTGTTCAGTTTAAGTATATAGATGATACATGTTATGGCTATATTCTTTGCTTATTAAACAATGTGGTTCTTAAGTATTTGATACTGAATTTGTTGGTGTGAATCGTGATACGAAACAACACAATTCATGAACTACAATGGCCTAAGTAACTAGCAAAAGAATATGTGATGATGTTCATCGAGAACAAATAAAGGGTTATTGTGCTGCTCGTTAAACATCAAAGCTTGCCTTCAAGATTTGTTTTATCAGGTATTATGAGAACAAAAGGGTTGTTCAAATAATTGTCGTAATCCATAAAATATGGATAATTCACAAATCTCGTTGGAGAAATCACATCCATAAAACTAGTGCTAAATATGTCGAAAGACAAACTGATTGAAAGATCACTTAGGAAGTGACATCGCCGTTTAAATTATATTGGAAAGAAAACATGAAGAAACTCCATGTGGATGGAATTTTGGAGTCTTTTGATTTTTGATCAAATGACGCTTGTGAAACTTTCCTAGAGATAATTAAAACTTCGTTCATAGGCCAAAAGGGAACGAATGACTAGCTTATTAGAACTTGTACATATTGTTGTACGAAGTCCATTATGTGTAGTCAAGAGCGATGGATTTCAACTTCATATGCTTTCTCCAAAAAATTTGAGTGAATATATGAATATTTACTTAATAAGGATGAAGTATGAAACATTTGAAAAGTTCAAAGACTTTCAAGATGAAGTGCAAGATCATTGTAACAAGAATATAAATAGTTTATGATAAGATCATAAAGGAAGACATTTTGAGTTACAAGTTTAGCATAATACCTAAGATTTAAGGAATCGTTCCGTGGATTTGCATGTCCCGAAACACCATAAGAGTATGGAGCGCTCGAGATATGTAATTAAACCTTGTCTGACATGGTAAGATCGAAGGTGTAATTCATAAAACTGCCATTATATTTTAAAGATTAAAAGCTTTAGAGACTACCGTTTTTTCCACTAAAAAGAGCTCCATCATAATCCGTTGAAATGACACCATATAAAGTTATGGTTTGGGATAAAACCCAAGTTGTCCTATCTTAAATATTGGTATGCTATGCATAAGAAAGATGTTTGCAACCAAAGTCGGATGAACCTGTCTTTGTATGTTATTTTGAATAACTGTTAAGTAATCCTCCATAACATCGGAGACAAAAGTGTTTGTCACTTAGAACGTCAAGTTTCTTTGAGAAGGAATTTTTCGTGAAAATATAAGAGGGAGGACAATAGAACTTTGATAAGGTTAAAAGAACCTTAGCTATATGTGCAAAGTTGCGCAGCACCGAAAAGTGTTCCGGAGGCAGCAAAAATTCTCATGGCTCACGTGCCTCAAAGGTTGTGGTTACGAAGGTCAAAGTTTCTATTGAACCAAGTAGGTCGAGTAAGCAATCAAATACCAAGATTTGAGGGCTGAATCATTATTTGAGAATAATGGACGTACTACATGCAAAGAAGCGATGATGGGCCCTGACTCCGTAAATGGCTTGAAGCCATAAAATCCGTGATAGTTCCATACACGAGAAATCAAGTTTTGAACTTGAAGGACCCTCGAGAAAGGTGTAAGACCTTATAGTTGTGTTTGGATCTATAAAGAAATATACATAGATGTTTCACATCTATGAAATAGTCGACATGTTGGGAAAGAGTTCACAACAATGTTCAAAGGTTGACTATGACAAGATCTGATCTTTCATAGCGATATTTAGTCTAGACAAATTAATAATTTTTGTTATGTGTTGAATAAACAAAACAAATTCTTCTAAAAGAATGGTTACCAAGGAAATGTGCATGACGCGGTCCAAAGGGTTTTGTTAATTCAAAGGATGCTAAAAGCATATGCAAACTTCAATGGTTGAAGTAAGCATCGCGGAGTTGGAATCTTCACCATGATGAAACTGTTAAAGGAGTTTAAATTCGTCGGAGACGATGAAGATGCTTGCATTTGCAAGAAATTAAGTGGGAGCGCTAAGACATGTTTCTAATACATTATGTGGAAGATATATTGTTGATTGGAAATGATGTATATTTTATTAACACAGTATAAGAATTTCATCTCTATGAAAGACTTAGGCAAAACCCAAATATTTGGCATCAATAGATGCTAATATGGTTGTGCCGAAAGTACATAGATGATATATTGAATGAGTTCAATATAAACTACAAGAAAGGTTCTTGTCGCACAGAAAGGATTGAATGAGTTCAATATTGATGATATATTCAAGTGTATTGACACTTGGTAAGTGAAACAAAGATTCAAGTATAGATTGATACTTGATGTATGAAATCACAAAGAGTATTTATATCAATCATGTTGTGATATGTACAAATCCAGATATGTCCTATGCTCTAAATGTTATGATCATATACCAGAATGATTCATAAGATGATTATTGGACGATAGTAAAGATATTCTTATAATCTTGTAAAAGAACTAAGAATATATTATTTTGTAGAAGTGACAAATAGATGGTTAGTTCATTGTAAATGAATTACATTGATACTAGTTTTGTCAAAAAGTACAAATTAAATTTATCTCAATCTAAACTAAGGGTGGCACAATGTGATGGAAAGTAAGTTCCATAATGGATTTGGATGAGTTCCAAAGTTAAGACATTATGACAGATACTACAACAAAAGGCTGAGTATATGACTGCTATTATAGCAGCTAAAGAGGGCATTTGTGTCAAGTATTTTGTTATCAAACTAGGTGTAGTTCACAGCGGGATAATACTATAAAGATATATTGTACGACAATATTATCAACATGTTTTAACCCCAAAGAACTAAAGGTCTCACCAAAGGACCAAATTTATACAAAGCCATCTCATTAGAGAATGAGTGATGCGTAGAGACGCAAAGACATGCAATTACACACGGATCTGGAAGTGTCAGATCCGGAGATCATTTGACCACTAGCAATCGTGTACATTAAACACCAGAAAGCCATAAGTGTTGAATACACAAAGGTTTGAAACTAGATTATTGACTCTAGTGCAAGTGGGAGACTGTTGGAGATATGACCAAGAGGCAATAATAAAAGTGGTTATTATCACATCTTCATACTTATGATAAATTTTTATATACCATGCTATAATTGTATTAACAGGAAACATTAATACTTGTGTGATTTGTAAACATAAAAGAGTCCCTAGTAAAGCCTCTTGTTAAACTAGCTTGTTGGTTAATATATGATCATGGTTTCCTGATCATGAACATAGAGATGTTATTAACAACAGGGTCATATCATTAGGAGAATGATGTGATGGACATACTCCTATAAATAAGCGTAGTATAAAGATCAAGTCATTTAATATAGTTCATTTGCTATAAGCTTTCTGATACATAATTGTAGGGATTTGTAGCATGGAAAACAAAAAATTTCTATCGCATACAAACAAACAAGCCAAGATCTATCTACTAGATTGTAGCAACGAGTCGATGGAATAACTCACCCTCGAAGATTCCAAAGTGTTTAACGAGAGCGGATTCTCGTGGGTGATGTAGTCGTACTCTTCCTGATCTCAAGATCGCGTAGACGATCCTTCCGGCGCTGCGTTCCGGCAGCGCTCCCACAGTCGGTCACACGTTCGGTACTCGACGAAGACCTTCCTCTCCCTTGTTCCAGCAGGCAGCGGAGGTTGTAGCACTCTCCTCGCGATTCCGGCACCACAACAACGTGGTACCGAAAGTAGAGGGGAGATCTCGCAGGGCTTCGCCTTAAGCCGGAGCGAGTATGGTGGACTATGAGAGAGCCCTCGGCGATCTAGGGTTTAGAAACACCGAGGAAGAGGTGCTAGGGCCGGCGGCTAGGGCTTGGAGGTGCCCAAGTCGGCGGCTAGGGGAGAAACCCTAGGCGGCAGCGGCTATGGTGGGCGGCGACGGCTAGGGATAGGTTGAGAGGGGCAATCTTGTGTGCTAGGAGGGAAGCCCTGCCCCTCCTCTTATAGGAGGGAGGCGCCGGCAAGGGGAGGGGAATCCCTCCCCAACTCGGATCCCAAGTGGGCCGGCGGTGGAGGAGGGACTCCTCCCCAACTCGGTTTCCACCTCCCTCTCCACTTCCCAAAAATAGCCGTTTGACTTTCAAATTGGTGTTTGACTTTTCAAACAAGGATTTGATTAAATCCTCTATTTTGTTCAGCAATGACACTTAGTACATGATGCAATCATTCCAACTTGGTATAACACATTCATGTACCCTTCCTCCGAGTCTTGGGACATTCCGGAACCTTCTAGAACATTCCCGATGAAAACACCGGAACCATTCCCCAACTCCGAAACAGGACTTTCCTTATATGAATCTTATTCTCCGGACCATTCCAGATCTCCTCGTGATATCCCGAATCCCATTCGATACTCCGAACAACATTCGGTCTCTTTCTCATCATTCCATAACTACTCAAACAACGTCGAATCCTTAAGTGTGTCTCCCTACGGTTCGTGAATTATGCGGACATGATCGAGACACTTCTCCAAACAATAACCAATAGAGGAATCTAGAAATTCATATGGCTCCCACATATTTCTACGATTACTTTGCGATCGAATGAACCACTTACACACGATACCAATTTCCCTTTGTCTCACGATAGTTTACTTATCCGAGGTTATGATCGTCGGTATCTCTGCATACCTAGTTCAACCTCGTTACCGATAAGTACTCTTTTCTCGTTCCCGTGATATGTGATCCCTTGTGAGCCAGTCACATGCTTGCAAGCTGATTGGATGACATTTCACCGAGAGGGCCCAGAGTATATCTATCCGTCATATGGATGGACAAATCCCACTCTTGATCCATGTGTCTCAACCAATACTTTCCGAACACTCAATGCCACCTTTATAGCCACCCGATTCACGGTGTGGTGTTTGATGTCATCAAAGCATCCATCCGGTAAAGGTGATATGCATGATCTCATGGTCGGAGGAATTAGGTTACTATGTATCAGAAAGCATATAGCAATTGAACTATTAAAATGACTTGATCTTTATGCTATGCTTATCTATAGGAGTATGGCCATCACATCATTCTCCTAATGATATGACCCTGTTGTTAATAACATCTCTATGTTCATGATCAGGAAACCATGATCATATATTAACCAACAAGCTAGTTTAACAAGAGGCTTTACTAGGGACTCTTTTATGTTTACAAATCACACAAGTATTAATGTTTCCTGTTAATACAATTATAGCATAGTATGTAAACATTTATCATAAGTATGAAGATATGATAATAACCACTTTATTAATGCCTCTTGGGCATATCTCCAATAGTCTCCCACTTGCACTAGAGTCAATAATCTAGTTTCAAACCTTTGTGTATTCAACACCTATGGCTTTCCGGTGTTGTATGTACACGATTGCTAGTGGTCAACTGATCTCCGGATCTAACACTTCCAGGTCCGTGTGTAATTGCATGTCTTTGCGTCTCCACGCATCACTCATTCTCTAATGAGAAGGCTTTGTATAATTTTGGTACTTTGGTGAGACCTTTAGTTCTTTGGGGTTAAAACATGTTGATAATATTGTCGCACAATATATCTTCATAGTATTATCCCGCTGTGAACTACACCTAGTTTGATAACAAACTACTTGACACAAATGCCCTCTTTAGCTGCTATTATAGCAGTCATATACTTAGCTTTTTGTTGTAGTATCTGTCACAATGTCTTAACTTTGGAACTCATCCAAATCCATTATGGAACTTACTTTCCATTATATTGTGCCACCCTTAGTTTAGATTGAGATAAACTTAATTTGTACTTTGTGACAAAACTAGTATCAATGTAGTACTTTACCATGAACTAACCATCTATTTGTCACTTCTACAAATAATATACTCTTAGTTCTTCCAAAAGATCATAAGAATATCCTTACTATTGTCCAATGATCAACTTATGAATCATTCTGGTATATGCTCATAACATTTAGAGTATAGGACATTTCTGGATTTGTACATATCACAGTATGATTGATATAAATACTCTCTGTGATTTCATACATCAAGTATCAATCTATACTTGAATCTTTGTTTCACTTACCCAGTGTCAATACACTTGAATATATCATCAATATTGAACTCATTCAATCCTTTCTGTGTGACAAGAACCTTTCTTGTAGTTTCTATATTGAACTCATTCAATACATCATCTATGTACTTTCGGCACAACCATATTAGTGTCTATTGATGCCAAATATTTGGGTTTTGCCTAAGTCTTTCATCGGGATGAAATTATTAATATGTGTTAATAAAAGATACATCATTTCTAATCAACAATATGTCTTCCACATAATGTATTAGAAACATGTCTTAGCGCTCCCACTTAATTTCTTGCAAATGCAAGCATCTTCATTGTCTCTGATGAAATTAAACTCTTTTAACAGTTTCATCATAGTGAAGATTCCAACTCCGCGATGCTCACTTCAACCATTGAAGTGTGCATATGCTTTTAGCATCCTCTGAATTAGCAAAAACCCTATAGACCGTGTTGTGCACATGTCCTAGGTAACAATTCTATTAGAAGAAATTGATTTGTTTATTCTACTACCACATAACAAAATTATATGTAGTGGTTGCTATATTAATCCGTCTAGACTAAATATCGCTATGAAAGATCAAATCTTGTCATAGTGAACCTTTGAACATTGTTGTGAATTCTTTCCCAACACGTCAACTATTTCATAGATGTGAAACATCCATGTCTATTTCTTTATATATCCAAATACGACTGTAAGGTATTGTACCTTTCGAGAGGATCTTTCAAGTTCAAAGCTTGATCTCTCGTATATGGAACTATCACGGATTCTATGGCTTCAAGCCATTTTACGGAGTCAGGGCCCATCATCGCTTCTTTGCATGTAGTACGTTCATTATTCTCAAATAATGATTCAACCCTCAAATCTTGGTATTTGATTGTTTACTCGACCTACTTGGTTCAATAGAAACTTTGACCTTCGTAACCACAACCTTTGAGGCACGTGAGCCATGAGCATTGTTGCTGCTTCCAGAACACTTTTCGGCGCTGTGCAACTTTGCACATATAGCTAAGGTTCTTTTAACCTCATCAAAGTTCTATTGTCCTCCCACTTAACTTTTCACAGAAAATTCCTTCTCAAAGAAACTTGACATTCTAAGCGACAAACACTTTTGTCTCCGATGTTATGGAAGAACAGTTATTTGAAATAACATACAAAGACAGGTTCATCCGACTTTGGTTGCAAACATCTTTCTTATGCATAGCATACCAATGTTTAAGAAAGGACTACTTGGGTTTTATCCCAAACCATAACTTTATATGGTGTCATTTCAACGGAATATGATGAAGCTCTTTTCAGTGGAAAAAAGGTAGTCTCTCAAGCTTTTAATATTTTAAAATATAATGGCAGTTTTATGAATTACTCCTTTGATTTTACCATGTCAAACAAGGTTTTAATTTCATATCTCGAATGCTCCATACTCTTATGGTGTTTCGGGAAATGTAAATCCACGGAACGATTCCTTAAATCTTAGGTATTATGCTAAACTTGTAACTCAAATATCTTCCTTTATGATCTTATCATAAACTATTTATATTCTTGTTACAATGATTTTGCACTTCATCTTGAAAGTCTTTGAACTTTTCAAATGTTTCATACTTCATCCTTATTAAGTAAATACTCATGTATTCACTCAAATTTTTGGAGAAAGCATATGAAGTTGAAATCCATCGCTCTTGACTACACATAATGGACTTCGTACAACAATATGTACAAGTTCCAATAAGCTAGTCATTCGTTCCTTTTTGGCCTATGAACGAATTTTTAATTATTTCTAGGAAAGTTTCACAAGCGTCATGTGATCAAAAATCAAAAGACTCCAAAATTCCATCCACATGGAGTTTCTTCATGTTTTCTTTCCAATATAATTTAAACGGCGATGTCACTTCCTAAGCGATCTTACAATCAAATTGTCTTTCGACATTTTTAGCACTAGTTTTATGGATGTGATTTCTCCAACGAGATTTGTGAATCATCCATGTTTTATGGATTACGGCAATTATTTGAACAACTCTTTTGTTCTCATAATACCTGATAAAACAAATCTTGAAGGCAAGCTTTGTTGTTTAACGAGCAACACAATAACCCTTTATTTGTTCTCGATGAACATCATCACATATTCTTTTGCTAGTTACTTAGGCCATTGTAGTTCATGAATTGTGTTGTTTCGTATGACGATTCACACCAACAAATTCAGTATCAAAATACTTAAGAACCACATTGTTTAATAAGCAAAGAATATAGCCATAACATGTATATCATCTATATACTTAAACTGAACAATTCTAGTCTTTTATTTTCTGCCATATATTTGTGAGATTCTCTTTCAGTATTTATTTTCTGTTTGAAAGAATCTATCAACATTAATAGTGGAGTCATACATATGACACATAGTCCAAAGCGTGTATAATTAAATACCAATGTCTTTGGACTTGCACTTTGAAGTAGATCACCATCATCAAATGTTTGGTGTGCTTTCAAATTCCATTCTTTAGTAATCTCTTGGTGTGGTAAATATTTTACCTACATCAAATATTCACCCTTATCATGGAATTATTCATGATCAAGCTACTTTTAGCTTATAAAGATGAATCGCGAGTATAATGTTGCTCTCCAAAACCTTTTGGTGGATTAGGAAAAACTAGTGTCTCCAACCTTTTGCAAATTCTCATCAAATATGAGAACATGACTTTTGCCATATTATACTCTATCATGTTGCAACCAAAACTTCGTTTCAGATATCACAATATCTTCCACGCATCATGGTTTCTGAAACAACTCATTCAGATCCTAGATAACCTTGATATTAAGACAATTCTTTGAATATCAAGAATCATGGAGACAAACATGATACTCATACACTAACTCTTGGAATTGCCACTCTCGTTTTAATACCATTTATTTAAACTTCATGGAGTAACCAGAACTTACTGAAAGTTTGCAATAGGACTTTCAAACTTTAGATTAACACTTCAAAAACAATATGATACCAGTTTGTAAAGTAACTAACTAGAATTCTATAGTTCTATCATCTCAATTAAAACTAAGCGCAAGGTGGTAAACGGATGCCAATGACTACAACAACTATGCAAATTCACTTTGATTTAATTTATGATAAATAGTGTTCAACTTTTAATCATATTGCCGTTGAACTCCCACTCAAAACAATATCCCTCACATTGTTTTAGTGATCACACGAACCAAATCCACCACATCAAAACCGATCATCACGAGAGTTGATGTAGCTTCAATGGCGAACAATCAACATGTTCATCATATCTACTATATGACTCATGCTTTACCTTTCGGTGATCCGTGTTCCGAGACCATGTCTATACATGCTAGGCTCGTCAAGATCAAACCTTAGCTTCCGCATGAGCAAATCTGGCTTGCTCATGTTGTATACACTCGCAGAATCTAACACACCCGACCATCACGTGGTGCTTCGAAACAACGAGCTTTAGCAACGGTGCTTACTAAGGATGAACACTTTAAAACTTGAAATTGTGTGCTTGAGGGATCATCTTATAATGCTACCGTCGTGAACTAAGCAATACAAAATGCATAAAAGGATTAACATCACATGCAATTCATAATATGTGATATGATATGGCCTTTCTTCTTGTGCTTCTGATCTCCATCTTCAAGCACGAACATGATCTCCATCATCACCGGCATTGCATCAAGGTCAATGACGCCGCTCCATGGTTGTCGTCCACCAGCTTCAACTATTACAACTACTTTGAATACACACGTGGGTCTTAACAAAATTAAAGACAACCATATGGCTCCTGCCGGTTGCCAACTTACAATAAGGAACATTGCATACATCAAATATAATCACAATCATGGCCATATCACATCACAGCACACCCCTGCAAAACAAAGTTAGACGCCTCTACTTTCATTGCATGTTTTACGTGGTTTGGGGCTTTCAATAAGTGTCGTTCTAACTTACGAACATGAACCACAACATTGATACTAGTATTGTTAATCACCCGTTGTAAATTGGATCTTAACTATGCTAGGAGAAACAGGCACCCGCAAAGCCACTTATGCAATACAAGTTGCATGTCAAGCGTGGAGCAAGTCTCATGAACGATGTCATGTAAGGTTAGCCCGGGCCGCTTCATCCCTACATCCCTCAAGATGCAAAGTACACAAGAAGCAATCGACAATAAAAGCATCAACGCCCACAATGACCATTGTGTTCTACTCGTGTAACAGATCTACATATAGACACGGCTCTGATACCACTGTAGGGATTCGTAGCATGGAAAACAAAAAATTTCTATCGCATACAAACAAACTAGCCAAGATCTATCTACTAGATTGTAGCAACGAGTCGATAGAGGAACTCACCCTCAAAGATTCCAAAGCGGTTAATGAGAGCGGATTCTCGTGGGTGATGTAGTCGTACTCTTCCCGATCTCAAGATCGCATAGACGATCCTTCCGGCGCTGCGTTCCGGCAGCGCTCCCTGATCGGTCACGTTCGATTTGACGAAGACCTTCCTCTCCCTTGTTCCAGGCGGAGAGGTTGCACTCTCCTCGCGATTCCGGCAACGTGGTACCTAAGTAGAGGGGAGATCTCGCAGGGCTTCTCCTTAAGCCGGAGCGAGTATGGTGGACTATGAGAGAGCCCTCGGCGATCTAGGGTTTAGACACACCGAGTAATAGGTGCTAGGGCCGGCGGCTAGGGCTTGGAGGTGCCCAAGTCGGCGGCTAGGGGAGAAACCCTAGGCGGCAGCGGCTATGGTGGGCGGCGGCTAGGGTTAGGTTTAGAGGGGCAATCTTGTGTGCTAGGAGGGAAGCCCTGCCCCTCCTCTTATATGAGGGAGGAGCCGGCCAAGGGGAGGGGAATCCCTCCCCAACTCGGATACCAAGTGGGTCGGCGGTGGAGGAGGGACTCCTCCCCAACTCGGTTTCCACCTCCCTCTCCACTTCCCAAAAATAGTCGTTTGACTTTCAAATTGGCGTTTGACTTTTCAAACAAGGATTTGATTAAATCCTCTATTTTGTTCAGAGATGACACTTAGTACATGATGCAATCATTCCAACTTGGTATAACACATTCATGTACCCTTCCCCTCCGGTCTTGGGACATTCCGGAACCTTCTAGAACATTCCCGATGAAAACACCGGAACCATTCCCCAACTCCGAAACAGGACTTTCCTTATATGAATCTTATTCTCCGGAGTTTTCCGGATCTCCTCGTGATATCCCGAATCCCATTCGATACTCCGACCAACATTCGGTCTCTTTCTCATCATTCCATAACTACTCAAACAACGTCGAATCCTTAAGTGTGTCTCCCTACGGTTCGTGAATTATGCGGACATGATCGAGACACTTCTCCGAACAATAACCAATAGAGGAATCTGTAAATTCATATGTCTCCCACATATTTCTACAATTACTTTGCGATCGAATGAACCACTTACATACGATACCAATTTCCCTTTGTCTCACGATAGTTTACTTATCCGAGGTTATGATCGTCGGTATCTCTGCATACCTAGTTCAACCTCGTTACCGATAAGTACTCTTTTCTCGTTCCCATGATATGTGATCCCTTGTGAGCCAGTCACATGCTTGCAAGCTAATTGGATGACATTTCACCGAGAGGGCCCAGAGTATATCTATCCGTCATATGGATGGACAAATCCCACTCTTGATCCATGTGTCTCAACCAATACTTTCCGAACACTCAATGCCACCTTTATAGCCACCCAGTTATGGTGTGGTGTTTGATGTCATCAAAGCATCCATCCGGTAAAGGTGATATGCATTATCTCATGGTCGGAGGAATTAGGTTACTATGTATCAAAAAGCATATAGCAATTGAACTATTAAAATGACTTGATCTTTATGCTACGCTTATCTATAGGAGTATGTCCATCACATCATTCTCCTAATGATATGACCCTGTTGTTAATAACATCTCTATGTTCATGATCAGGAAACCATGATCATATATTAACCAACAAGCTAGTTTAACAAGAGGCTTTACTAGGGACTCTTTTATGTTTACAAATCACACAAGTATTAATGTTTCCTGTTAATACAATTATAGCATGGTATGTAAACATTTATCATAAGTATGAAGATATGATAATACCACTTTATTATTGCCTCTTGGGCATATCTCCAACAATAGTAACCTGATTCCTTCGACCATGAGATCATGCTAATCACCATCATCGGAAGGATGCTTTGATGACATCAAACATCACACCGTAACTGGGTGGCTATAAAGGTGGCATTAAGTGTTCGGAAAGTATGTGTTGAGGCACATGGATCAATAGTGGGATTTGTCCATCCATATGACGGATAGATATACTCTGGGCCCTCTCGGTGGAATGTCATCCAATTAGCTTGCAAGCATGTGACTGGCTCACAAGGGATCACATATCACGGGAACGAGAAAAAGAGTACTTATCGGTAACAAGGTTGAACTAGGTATGCAGAGATACCAACGATCAAAACCTCGGATAAGTAAAATATCGTGAGACAAAGGGAAATTGGTATCGTATGTAAGTGGTTCATTCGATCGCAAAGTAATCGTAGAAATATGTGGGAGCCATATGAATTTCCAGATTCCTCTATTGGTTATTGATCGGAGAAGTGTCTCGGTTATGTCCGCATAATTCACGAACCGTAGGGAGACACACTTAAGGATTCGATGTTGTTGAGTAGTTATGGAATGATGACTAAGAGACCGAATGTTTTTCGGAGTCTCGGATGGGATCCGGGATATCACGAGGAGATCCGGAATGGTCCGGAGAATAAGATTCATATAAGGAAAGTCCTATTTCGGGGTTGGAGAATGGTTCCGGTGTTTTCATCGGGAATATTCTAGAAGGTTCCGGAATGTCCGGCACTCCGGAGGGGAAGGGTACATGAATGTGTCATAACAAGTTGGAATGGTTGCATCATGTACTAGGTGTCATCGCTAAACAAAATAAAGGGTTAAATCAAATCCTAGTTTGAAAAGTCAAACCCCAATTTGAAAAGTCAAACGGCTATTTTGTTTGGTGGAGGGAGAGTAGGAAACCTACTTGGGGAGGAAGTCCCTCTTCCTCCACCGCCGGCCTTGAAGCAGTTGGGGAGGACTCCTCCTTGGCGTGCTCCACCTATATAAGGAGGGCAGGGCCCTCCAAGCACACCTTGAACCCCGCAAACCCTAGCTCCAAGCCGCGCCACTCACCTCCGCCGCCTAGGGCTAAACCCTAGCCGCCGACTTGGGGCATCCCCTTGCCCTAGCCGCCGGCCTAGCTTCCTCTACTTGGTGCGTCTAAACCCTAGATCACCGAGGCTCTCTCATAGTCCACCATACTCGCTCCGGCTTAAGGAGAAGCCCTGTGAGATCTCCCCTCTACTTCCGGTACCATGCCGTCGTGCTGTCAGAATCGCGAGGAGAGTGCTACAACCTCCGCCGCCTGCTGGAACAAGGGAGAGGAAGGTCTTCATCGAGTACCGAACGTGTGACCGACTGTGGAAGCGCTGCCGAACGCAGCTCCGGAAGGATCGTCTACGCGATCTTGAGATCGGAAGTGTACGACTACATCACCCACGAGAATCTGCTCTCGTTAACCGCTTTGGAATCTTCGAGGGTGAGTTCCTCTATCGACTCGTTGCTATAATCTAGTAGATAGATCTTGGCTTGTTTGTTTGTATGCGGTAGAAATTTTTTGTTTTCCGTGCTACGAACCCCTACACAAACTACTTTATTAAAGAAAACTAAACAAACTAAGCAAAGAAAACGAAAACTAAGACGCTCCAAAAACAACACGATAGTGCATGAAACAATAAAAACAAAGTGTCTAGACAGACGTGGGCTTTTTATTGATGAAGAAGGGGATGCCTTGGGCATCCTCAAGCTTTGACGCTTGTACCTCTTGGATATTTCTTGGGGTGACACCGGGGTGGCATCCCCAATCTTGAGCTTTTGTCCATTATTCATCTCATTACATCATTCTCTCTCCATACCTGAAATTTTTCCTTCATACAAAACTTCACACAATCTTCATTAGCAACATTAGTGTATTCAAAAGATAATAGACCTTTGGGTTTATCTTTGGAATAGCAAAACTTTTCACTAAAAACACAATATACTGTAGAAACTCCTTTAAAAAGCTCAATTCCCCAAAAGAGAACTCAAAAAGGAATTAATAAGAAGCAAATGCAAATAATGGCAGAAATCTGTCAAAACAGACCAGAAGATAGAAACCGATTTTTTCGAAAATCTTATGTTGCTCAAATAAAAAAGTGTTGAACGAACGAAATTTATCTAACATACTGGGGGATTTATTTGTAAATTTCCAGATCAATACGACTTATAGAGACTCCTCACGATTTTTTATAGTGGAGGACAGAAATCTGTTTTGGGACAGCAATTCCCCAAATCTTACTTCCCTCTCATTAGAGGTCATTCTTGGCACAAAAATAAAATAAAAAAGGAAAAAAGAGAGGTCATTACTGAAGTAATAACTTCCAAGACTCAAGGAAACTATTGGGTTATCTCCTAACAAGTACTTTTCTTTAACTCCTTTAAATTAGGCACAAGAAGCAAGAAATCAAGTATTTTCAAATGAGGAAGCATTAACATCAAACCTTGCTTTCAAAGGAGGAGCAAAAAGCAACTTCTCTCTCCTCATAGGGAAGTGTTCAATACCTTTCTTGAATGATAATTGATATTTAATGGTGCCTTCTTTCATATCAATGATGGCACCAATAGTTTTAAGAAAAGGTCTTCCCAATGTAATAGGACAAGAAGCATTGTATTCAACATCCAAAACATAGAAATCAACAGGGACATAAGCATTGTTAACCATAATGAGAACATCATTAATACTCCTCATGAGTTTCTTCTTAGCATTATAATCAAGTGGAACATCCAAATAACAATCTTTCAAAGGTGGCAAATCAAGCATTGCATAAATCTTCCTAGGCATAATAGAGACACTAGAACAAATATCACATGAAGCTTTGAGATCAAAGTCATTCACTTGCATATTAATAATGGGTTCCCAACTATCTTCTACTTTCCTAGGAATAGAAGCTTTGTGTTTTAACTTCTCTTCCTTACTCTTAACAAGAGCATCTGTAATGTGTTTGGTGAAAGTAACATGCATATTACTAGCATCAGGAATTCTAGCAAGCTTTTGCAGAAACATAATCACTTCAGAAATATTGCAACCATCTATATCAAAATCAAACTTAGCATCACTAGTAGTAGACTCATTAGGCTTAGGCATTGTAGGAGGAATAGGGAATTCTTGAGGTTTAGTGGTATCCATTCTAGTGATGGTCCACACACTATTGTTTCTATCAATTTCAGCTTCTCTTTCCCACTTAGCATGAAGTTGGGCTAATAGTCTAACATTTTCATCAATAGTAACTTTTATGACATTAGTGGCAGCAAAGGTACTTTCCGTGGTTTTAGGTTTAGAAGCCATTTTATTAATCAAGGAGGACTGTGCTTCAAACAAAGAGGAAATGTTCTTCTCATCACTCAAATTTTTTAACTATAAACTAGGAATTTCTCTATTCAGATTATCAAGCTGATGACTAATATTCTTCAAGATAACAGATTGTTCTTCCATAGTTTTAGTGAATATCTTGTTTTGCTTATATTGCATCTGCATAAAGTTTTTAGTGGATCTTTCAACTTCTAGAATCCTATCTTCACTAGGAATTCCAGACCTACCATGATAAGTATTTCCATTATTAAGGGGATAAGGCCTATAGTTATTACCATAAGTATTGTTGCCAAAATTGTTGTTTCTAATGAAGTTCACATCAACTTGCTCTTCTTGAGCAACCAAAGAGGCAAAGGGGACATTATTTGGATCTAAAGGAGCTTTCCCGTTAACAAGCTGTAACTACCTCGGTGAATTACGCTCCTAGATACAAGCCTGGATGAGCGGAAATGGTTGAAATAGTACGGTGGGGCCCAAATGCCACTCACAGGTAGACCTTTCGGCCGTCCCAACCATTTCCAATCATCGGGACAAGTACGGGCGGCGTAATCGGCAGGCGAAGGGATCAACTACATACACAAATGAGTATGTATGCAAGCCACCATACAATAGTACATCAGAGCCATTCCATCTAAAAAGAAAGGAAATATAGCAACGCCATACGGCAAGATTCAAATGTCCTAGATAGATTTAATAGTTTAGGATATCTCCTCATACATCACACATCAGAGTATCAGGCGGAAGCGGCAAACAAGATCCGAGTACGGATAAGAAGCAAATCGGCATAAGATGCCCATAAATAAGCACATCCCGCCCACAGATCTCACGGATCCCCGTTCCCGGAATCTCTACATCGAACGATCGTTGCCCACATCATCAGCCTCCTCCACCCAGTATCCATCTTGCGAGTGTACCTGTTCATCTGAAGCAATAATTTATCGTGTGAGACCCTAGGGGTACTCAACAAGTCTTTATGCCTCTAAAGGGGACACAACCTGGGGTGACGCAATTGCAGCAAAAGATAAACCCTAAAAGTTCTATAGATACTCGCTAACCATCCGCCTAACCAAAGATAGACGGATGTCCATGAATTAATGACAACAGTTATAACAGTTATATCCACAGATCCATCCTCCTCGCTTACCAACGAGGAAGCGGACGAACAACCCCCCCATTAGTTGTCAATTTTATTAACCATTCCATGAGTGTTGCACTATTTACTAGTCGATTACTTAGTCAAATTAAAAGTGGTACTTTAGTTATGCTTGTCTATGATCAAGAAAGCTGTCTCCAAGTCGTCCATAACATGACACGGCTTTGAAAGTTTTACCTGCAGGTGCACAAATAGCAACACACACTCGATCAACCTCGGAAAAACCAAATCAAAACCCAACGAGGCCTTCACGACAAAGCAATCACAGATTCAGAAATATTTGAGGCCACCCATTGAGTAGACCATAGCGAAGTTAGGCGACTCGAGACGGACTCAAGGTTTGCGACAATGGCTGTAAACGACCGGGAACCCGAAAGTGTGGCTGGGCTTGTCGATACCGCAAAAACACTCCGCTTACCTAAACAGTACAGTGTGCTCCTCGCACAATCGTAATAAAGCAGTAAAGCATGGCATAAGTACAGGATAGTAAATAAAACCTCAAACTAGTTTATGGCCCCAAGGAATAAGACTGAATCAAGCTCTGCTCAGGGGGGTCCCATAAGCCTCCCGGATGTGGATAGCACGAATAATCAAGGAACAGGAATCAAGTACTCGGGGTCCTACGGGACACTAGTGAGCAGGAAAAAACAAATAGCAGATATTGTTCACCGGTGCCACTTTCATTAGTTATCCCATTACTACTCAGGTTAAGTTGTTTAGGTACCTCGTTATCCATCAGACTCTCACATACCCTACACATGCTGTTCTACGACTCGCATGGCTCAAACAACTCCTGCAGTAATGGCTCATGGGAGGAAGGAACAAGGTTGGTGGGGTTTAAAAGTAAAGGCTATGCAATACTTGGGATTCAGTTTAATGCATTCGCGACTCAATGATGCAAGAATAAGATAGAGGCAATAGGTAGTGTATGTATGCAAGCATGTGGTAGTGCTTGCCTGGCAGCTCAGTTGAAGCGAGAGAAGGATCTGGGTAGTGCTCCTGGTTCTCTTGATATATCCCCTGCTCAGCGTCTATCCGAAGAAGAACCAAACAAACAAGGGCCAACATGAATAAAGTGCACAAGCATATGAATAAAATGCGACAAGCAAACAATCATGCCATGATGAATGATGCACAAGTTGCATGGCAATATAGTAGCATGGCATGGGTGAGGTGTAGAATGCAAGAAATAAACATTCCATTGAGTTTTGGCCACATTTTATCCTCATATTAGTTGCTGTATACTATATATTTATATGATTCATGCTGCAATTTAATTCATGGATAGCATAAACAGAAAGGTCTCGTCGAGCTGATCATTTTAGACATATCATTTGTTTAATTTGGAGTTATAGAACTAAAGTTATTAATTATTTAAGGTAAATGGCATTTATTGTAATTTTATTCAACTTAGAAAATAAAGTGCTCAATTGATATTGTGGATAGCATATTTGAATTCCTCATATTTTCCTAATTCAAATTCATATATTATTTGTAAATTTTGGATTTATAATTCAAAAGTTATTTGAAAACAGATTTAAATTTGAATTTTAAACAAATTTTGAAAAGGTTTTAAATTAATGAAATGAAACCTTTTTACTCAGCCTGGACCTAGCCTTTGCCCGATGTGGTGGGGCCAGTGACTCAGCGCCACACGCCACAGGAGAGGAAGGATCGGGTTGAGGAACCTAAAGCACAGGAGCCTTTTTGCAAAATGCGAGAGGCACAGTCAGTGGGCCGGAGGATCGCGGCTGCAGCAAAAGGTGGGGGGTATCTGCAAGATGGCCACACTACTGTTTTCTTCTTCTTGTGGCCATCGACGCCTTGACGTGACGCTTGGCGAGGCGGTCGAACTCATGACTGGCGCTTCTTGGCGGCGGCGACCTGCGGCTAGACGGGTAGTTATGCGGTAGGGGCGCGGGCTAGATAGGGACTGCGTCGTGGCGAAGCGGACGCTGCCGCCGGTGCACAGAGAGTGCTCGACGCACGCCGCGACGAGAAGCGGCAAGGCGGACCTTGCAGTGGAGACGGAGGCTCACCGCGAGCGTTGGTGTGGTCGGCGAGGCTCGGGTGGTCGCGATCGTCGGTGAGGCTGGCGCCGGTTAGGGTTTGCATCGGTGTCGCTGGTACCGGCGCTCTGGGCCTTCTCCTCCGTCGAGCACAGGCGTGCTGGCGCTCGGCTCGTTCTTCCTCGGCAACAACCACGCCCGCCTCTGGATCGGCGAGACGAGGGAGCCGGTGGCCGGCATCGGTGTGGCTGTGGCGTGGAAGAGAGAGGGAAGGGGCAGGGCCCTGGGGAGATCTAGCGAGGCAGAGAGGGGGGAAGGGAGTAGATAAGTACAGGGGGAAAGGTAGATGGCGTGGGGGAGGGGAAGGTGGCGTCGGTCACCTTTTCACCACCTCACGTGATCGGGCAGGGCAGGGGGTAGCTAGGCATGGAGGATGGGGGCTGCCAGATGGGCCAGGGAGGAGGGAGCTCGGGGTGGGGCAGGTCAGGCAGAGAGAAGGAAGAGGGTAGGGAGAGAGGCCCGGGTTTGTCTTGGTTAGGAGCTAGGGTGAGAGGGAGGCTCGGGTTTGAGCTCTAGGGTAGGAGGGATGGGGTGGCTCGGCTAGGGTTTTGCTTGGGTGGTAGATAGGTGGCATAATGGGGCCAGATAGGTGAGAGGAAGGGGGAGGCCGAGAGAGATAGGGGAGGCTTAGGGTTTAGATAGAAGATGGGGAATGGTGATTAGAGGGGGTAGGGTTTAGGGAGAAGATTATGAGAGAGGGGGTTAGAGAGAGAGGGGGTAGGTGAGGTTTGGTGTGAGGGTGGATTGGAATTAGGGTTAGCTAGGTTTGATTTTTTTGTTGACCAAAACAATTGATCTCACCCCTTTAGGTAAAACCCAAACAACACCAAATCAAAATAGAGGTAAAGGGTGTAGATGGTGCCCATATTGCATGTGCCATGCAATGCATCCATAATGCATGTAGGCAAGCAATGGAGCATGCATGGGTGGAGGTGAAAAGTGAGGAAGGTGAGGAAAAGATATATAGAGGGAGATGATCCAATTAAATATGCAACTAAAAACAAGGGGGACCAAAGGTGGCAAAGGTTGCATGGCCCATGCAAGATGAGAATTACCATGATTAAAATATTGTAGAAACAATTATATTATCATGGCACTATTTATTTGCATCCTTCAAAGTTGGAGTAAGGGCCAAGCAAAAGGATTGGTAGCATTGGACCCACCCTATCTCCCATGAGCTAGACTAAACACCAAAAGAAAGAAATAATTACAAGCTCATGGTTAATGGGGTGGTGGAATTGTAAGGTGGTGAAAGAAAGGTGGTGGAGTTGATTAAAAGATATGCCCCCAACTCAACTTGGGCATTTAACAATATATCAAGAACCAAATACAATATCAAGAGGCAGATACAAATAATAATGCATATGAGATAAGAACCAAAACAAAAGGGTTTGTATGATGCCCAAATGCAAGGTGGCATGATGACATGAGCATGATATGATGATGATGCAACAATTATAAGTAGATAGTAGCCATTATATTACTAGATCAAGTAGCATTACAGTTGTTAGACAAATGGGATGCTACAACTCTCCCCCACTAAACAGGAATCTCGCCCCGAGATTCTAGGAAGAAGAAGAAGACACAAAGAGGGTAGGATAGTTGGCACGGAGTTCATGTTCACGCTCCCAAGTGGCTTCGTCAACAGAATGGTGCGACCACTGCACCTTGCAGAACTTGATGGACTTGTTGTGAGTCCTTCTTTCTGCGGTCTCAAGGATTTTTGTGGGGGTGTTCTTGATAAGACAGGTCTTCTTGGAGATTGATTAGCTCATGATCCACGGTCCTGCCGGGATCTTTGAAGCACTTCTTGAGTTGAGAGATGTGGAAAACATCATGGACTTTGAGTTTTTCCGGGAGCTCAAGAGCATAAGAAACTTCTCCTCTTCTTCCACGAATTTTGAATGGACTGATATATCTAGGATCCAGCTTTCCTTTGATACCAAAACGGTGTGTGCCTTTCATGGGAGTGACACGAAGGTAAACGAGATCACCAGGGGCATACACCATGTCCGTGTGCTTCCTGTCATAATTGCTCTTCTGGCGACTTTGAGCAATCTTCAGATTCTCAAGAATGATATGCACCTTCTCCTCCGCTTGAGTTACAATGTCAGGGCCAAACCAAATTCTTTCTCCTGCACCTGACCAACCAATCGGAGTTCTGCACTTGCGACCATAGAGAGCCTCAAATGGTGCCATCTTCAGACTTTTCTGGAAGCTGTTGTTGTAAGAGAATTCAGCATAAGGAAGACATTCTTCCCACTTCATGCCAAAAGAGATGACGCAAGCACGAAGCATATCCTCCAGAATCTGATTGATCCTTTCAACTTGTCCTTGCGACTGAGGGTGGTAAGCTGTGCTGAAGTTCAACTTTGTTCCCAAAGCATTTTGGAAACTTTCCCAGAACTTGGAAGTGAAGATGCTCCCACGGTCTGAACTGATCTCAAGCGGAACCCCATACAGAGAGACAATTCTGTTGATATAGAGCTCAGCCAACTGAATTCCAGAAATTGTTTCCTTGACGGGGAAGAAGTGAGCCACTTTAGAGAGCCTGTCAATGACAACAAAGATTGCATTGTTGCCCTTCTGCGACCTTGGAAAACCAGTGATGAAGTCCATCTCTACTTTCTCCCATTTCCATTCCGGGGGTTTCAATGGCTGTAGAAGACCGAAAGGTTTCTGATGGACAGCTTTCACTCTACGGCAGACATCACACTCCGAGACATACTTGGCACAATATCGTTTCAGACCCGGCCACCAATATTGTGTTTTCAAGTCCATATACATCTTTGTGCTGCCAGGGTGGATATATAGAACAGAATCGTGCGCCTCCTTGAGAACTTGCTCTCTCAAACCCGGGTAGTTCGGAACAAACATCCGGTGTTCAAAGAAAAGCGTGCCTTGATCATCGACGTGGAAGGACTCATACTTCGGAAGCTGAAGTTTGGAGATGATCTTTTTGGTGTGCGGATCACCAAGCTGACGAGAGCGAATCTTTTCTTCCAAGAGAGGAGTAGCCAGAAGGTTCAGGAGATGCCCTTGTTCCACAATTTCTAGGTTGAGCTGACGGAATTCCTCGCACAAGAGAAGCTGTTGTTCTTCCATCATGAGGTTGTTGACATAAGCTTTGCGGCTGAGGGCATCGGCCATGACATTAGCTTTGCCCGGAGTGTAGTTGATGGTCAAATCAAAATCATTGATTGCTTCAATCCATCTCCTCTGCCGAAGGTTGGGATCAGGCTGTGTGAAGATATACTTCAAACTCTTGTGGTCAGAAAAGATCTCACAACGGTTGCCAAGCAAGTAGTGCCTCCATAGCTTGAAAGCAAAGACAACTGCTGCGAGCTCGAGGTCATGTGTGGGATAGTTGATCTCATGCGTCTTCAACTGTCGAGAGGCATAAGCAACCACTTGTTTTTCTTGCATAAGGACCGCACCCAATCCTTGCAAACAGGCGTCACAGAATATCTGGAAAGGCTTAGATGTATCCGGAGGAACCAAGACTGGCGTGGAAGTGAGCTTATCTTTGAGTGTCTCAAAGCTTGCTTTACATGCAGGAGTCCAAAGGTATTTCTTGCCTTTCTTGAGGAGATCGGTAAGAGGCTTTGCTATCTTCGAAAATTTCTGAACGAAGCGACGGCAATAATTAGCCAAACCAAGGAAACTCCGCACTTCTTTGACATTTACAGGAGGAAGGCATTCAACAATTGTCTTCACAGTTTCCGGTTGACTCCAATGCCCTTGGCAGAGATAACGTGACCAAGATAGGTTACTTGAGGCAGCCAAAACTCACACTTTGAGAACTTTTCATACAAGCGGTTCTCACGAAGCTTGTTTAGGACACACCGAAGGTGTTCTTCATGCCCTTCCTTTGACTTGGAATAGACTAGGATGTCATCCAGATAGACTACAATGAACTTATCGAGATACTCCATGAAAACCGAGTTCATAAGCCTCGAGAAGGTAGCAGGTGAGTTTGTGAGACCGAAAGACATGGCTGTGTACTCATACAGTCCATAGCGGGTGGTGAAAGCTGTTTTAGGAACATCTTCCTTGCGAATTTTGATTTGGTGATAACCACTTCTCAAGTCAAGCTTAGAGAACACCACAGCTCCAGCTAGCTGATCGAAGAGATCATTAATCCGCGGAAGGGGATATTTGTTCTTGATGGTTTTAGCATTGAGAGCCCGATAGTCAACATAAAGTCTATCAGTCATGTCACGCTTCTTCACAAAGATTGTTGGGCTACCCCAAGAAGAAGTACTGTGTTGAATGAAACCCAACTTCTCTTGTTCATCAAGCTGACGTTTGAGTTCAGCCAACTCAGCAGGACCCATTTTATAAGGCCGCTTGGAGGTAGGAGCCGTTCCAGGTTCAAGATCAATTACAAACTCAACCTCACGATCCGGAGGCATACCCGGCAACTCTTCAGGAAAGACATCTGGGAACTTGCAGACCACCGGTACACTCTAAATAGCTTCCATAGCATCATCATTCAGAGCCGCCAAAGAGAAAAGCTGGACAGCAGGGGTCATACTTGGAGAATAGACTATATGGCCTTCAGGGATCTTCAGAGAAACCGAGCGTTCAGCACAATCAATCACAGCTGCATTTGCTGTCAACCAATCCATGCCCAAGATGACATCAATGTCAGAATTGCCCAGAACAATTAAGGACGCCGAGAACGAGGAGCCACCAATCTCAATTTGATTGCCATGGCTGATTTTAGAAGCTGCCATTGTTGCTCCAGGAGAAAGAACCATTAACCGCTTAAGAAGAGGATCCGACGCTAACCAATTCTCACTTGCAAACTTGATAGAAACAAAAGAATGCGATGCACCAGAATCAAACAAAACTCGTGCAGGGATTGAGTTAACGGGAAGCATACCCATCACAACTCCAGGTGCATGCTCATCTTGAGCGGCGTTAACAGCTTAGCACGAGCAACGATGAACCCGGGCTTGGTGTTGATGTTGAGAGCCGAGGTGGTGGTGCACGAACCAAAGGAGAGCTTGCAGATCTTGGAGGTGGTGGCGGAAGAGCTTTGTTTTTCACCCACAGTTCCAGTTTAGATGCCCAGGGTCTCCACACGTGAAACAAGCACCAGGTGGACGTGGAGCAACGTAGCCAGGGACTCCGCCAGGCGCTCCAGGGTAGTGGTGGTTGTAGCCCCTGGGAGCAGCAGTGATGAAGTTTGGTGGCCTTGCCACGTAGCTTGCGGGTCTTGTGGAGCCGAGCGACGGCGGGGGTGTTAGGAACCTACTTGCCGCTTAGAAGGAGCCGACATAGTCAAGAGCTTGGTGCATCACGGTTGTGTTTCTCGACTCCTCAAACACTTGCCTACTTGCTTCCTCCTGCAGAGCTGTCAAGTTCCGTAAAAGATGCCGCCTTGCATGTGTGATTGCATATTTAATCGATGCATTGAGCCCTTGCCGGAACCTCTTCTGCTTCTTCTTGTCATCGGAGATCTCATCGCCACCATAACGAGAAAGATTCATGAAGTTCCTGATGTAGGTGTTGACATTATCATTTCCCTGCTTGAGGTTGAGAAACGCTTCCTTCATCCTCTCCATGACAATTTCTGACAGATACTGCTCTTTGAACGCTCCAGTGAACCGTTCCCAAGTAGGCTGAAAACCAGTGCAGTTGCCTTGTGTAATTCTCCCACCGTAGAGCTGCATCTCCTTCGTAAGGTGAGTAGCACACTTTACCCATTCTTGCTCAGAACATCAGCAGCTCCAAGGCCTTGACATCTCACGCAACCAATCATCAGCATCAAGTGGTCGATCAGAAACATCAAATTGGCGAGGGTTGAACTTCAGGAAGATTTTGATGTCTCCTCGCTTGGGAGGTGGAGGTAGTGGAGCAAACTCATTCCTCCGAACACTTTCCTCAAAGCGTTGCTGGTTCTGCTGCATTGCTGCCAAGGCATTGGCGATGTTTGACAACGCGGACCCTAGTTCAGGTGGTATGTCCTCATCAGAACGGCGTGGTGGAGCCATCCTGTGATTGATATAAAACACAAGTCAGTACTATAATGGAGAATAATAATAATCCAACATAGTACCAAGATGGAATTACTCAAGATTAAAGGATACAATTTACTAAGATGATATTAAAATATCAACAAAGTTCAAAGCACCTAGAAGATATTAAGCATATCGCACACGACTGAAAAGGAGTGTGGTACACAGATATATCAAAGAAAAATTTTCCACAAATTTCGGCATTAAAATACCAATAGATGCGCAAAATTACTTAACGAATCAAGATTAGTGACTCTACCAATTCAATATACAAAAGCGAATGATAAGAGTAGTGGTATGGTCGCGACTCCATCCCGCACTCAAATCATTACCCCGCACATGAATAAGTGGAACACATATCCTAACCCCTTCTTCTCACGATGAACCTAAAGATTAGTAACTACGGAAACGAACACCCCAAACAAGATAACGTCGGATAACAAAGAGTAAGACAGATCGCGGCGGTATAGAACGAATCAGATAGATCGCGTCGGTTTGAAAAAGCCTGTTGGTATGGAATGTACCAACAGTTGATAACCAAAAGGCCAATTGTGATAACAACTTGGATGCAACAGATAGACAAGGGATTACACACACACACACAACCTATGGTACTACGGAAACCCAGAACACGTGAATCCTAGTTTGAACTTTTTAAGAAGAGGATTGAAAATGTTACACTTCCTTACCAGAAAAGGGTGGGTGGGTGGGTAAGAAGAAAAGTGGAAGCAGTCCTACTCTCGCGTTTTTTTTCCTAGTATACATAACTACCAAAAATATTTGCTAGACTGACAACGACCATTTGGCTGAGACCCTGAAGGGCGGGATGGCTCTGATACCAATTGTAACTACCTCGGTGAATTACGCTCCTAGATACAAGCCTGGATGAGCGGAAATGGTTGAAATAGTACGGTGGGGCCCAAATGCCACTCACAGGTAGACCTTTCGGCCGTCCCAACCATTTCCAATCATCGGGACAAGTACGGGCGGCGTAATCGGCAGGCGAAGGGATCAACTACATACACAAATGAGTATGTATGCAAGCCACCATACAATAGTACATCAGAGCCATTCCATATAAAAAGAAAGGAAATATAGCAACGCCATACGGCAAGATTCAAATGTCCTAGATAGATTTAATAGTTTAGGATATCTCCTCATACATCACACATTAGAGTATCAGGCGGAAGCGGCAAACAAGATCCGAGTATGGATAAGAAGCAAATCGGCATAAGATGCCCTATAAATAAGCACATCCCGCCCACAGATCTCACGGATCCCCGTTCCCGGAATCTCTACACCGAACGATCGTTGCCCACATCATCAGCCTCCTCCACCCAGTATCCATCTTGCGAGTGTACCTGTTCATCTGAACCAATAATTTATCGTGTGAGACCCTAGGGGTACTCAGCAAGTCTTTATGCCTCTAAAGGGGACACACACTGGGGTGACGCAATTGTAGCAAAAGATAAACCCTACCAGTTCTATAGATACTCGCTAACCATCCGCCTAACCAAAGATAGACGGATGTCCGTGAATTAATGACAACAGTTATAACAGTAATATCCACAGATCCATCCTCCTCCTCGCTTACCAACGAGGAAGCGGACGAACAACCCCCCATCCGTTGGCAATTTTATTAACCATTCCATGAGTGTTGCACTATTTACTAGTCAGTTACTTAGTCAAATTAAAAGCGGTACTTTAGTTATGCTTGTCTATGATCAAGAAACTGTGCTCCAAGTCGTCCATAACCGCGGACACGGCTTTCAGAAAGTTTTACCCTGCAGGGGTGCACAAATAGCAACACACACTCGATCAACCTCGGAAAAACCAAATCAAAACCCAACGAGGCTTTCACGACAAAGCAATCACAGGATTCAGAAATATTTCAGGGGGCCACCCCATTGAGTAGACCTGCAACGAAGTTAGATGGCTCCGAGACGGACTCAAGGTTTGCGACAATGGCTGTAAACGACCGGGAACCCGAAAGTGTGACTGGGCTTGTCGATACCGCGAAAACACTCCGCTTACCTAAACAGATAGTGTGTTCCTCGCCTAATCGTAATAAAGCGATAAAGCATGGCATAAGTACATGATAGTAAATAAAACCTCAAACTAGTTTGTGGCCCCAAGGAATAAGATGAATCAAGCTCGCCTGTGGGGTCCCATAAGCCTCCCGGATGTGGATAGCGCGAATAATCAAGGAACAGGAATCAAGTACTCGGGGTCCTACGGGACACAAGTGAGCAGGAAAAACCAAATAGCAGATATTGCTCACCGGTGCCACTTTCATTAGTTATCCCATTACTACTCAGGTTAAGTTGTTTAGGTACCTCGTTATCCATCAGACTCTCAGATACCCTACACATGCTGTTCTACGACTCACATGGCTCAAACAACTCCTGCAGTAATGGCTCATGGGAGGAAGGAACAAGCTTGGTGGGGTTTAAAAGTAAAGGCTATGCAATACTTGGGATTCAGTTTAATGCATTCGCGACTCAATGATGCAAGAATAAGATAGAGGCAATAGGTATTGTATCTATGCAAGCATGTGGTAGTGCTTGCCTGGCAGCTCAGTTGAAGCGAGAGAAGGATCTGGGTAGTGCTCCTGGTTCTCTTGATATATCCCCTGCTCAGCGTCTATCCGAAGAAGAACCAAACAAACAAGGGCCAACATGAATAAAGTGCACAAGCATATGAATAAAATGCGACAAGCAAACAATCATGCCATGATGAATGATGCACAAGTTGCATGGCAATATAGTAGCATGGCATGGGTGAGGTGTAGAATGCAAGAAATAAACATTCCATTGAGTTTTGGCCACATTTTATCCTCATATTAGTTGTTGTATACTATATATTTATATGATGCATGCTGCAATTTAAGTCATGGATAGCATAAACAGAAAGGTCTCGTCGAGCTGATCATTTTAGACATATCATTTGTTTAATTTGGAGTTATAGAACTAAAGTTATTAATTATTTAAGGTAAATGGCATTTATTGTAATTTTATTCAACTTAGAAAATAAAGTGCTCAATTGATATTGTGGATAGCATATTTGAATTCCTCATATTTTCCTAATTCAAATTCATATATTATTTGTAAATTTTGGATTTATAATTCAAAAGTTATTTGAAAACAGATTTAAATTTGAATTTTAAACAAATTTTGAAAAGGTTTTAAATTAACATGTAAACCTTTTCTACTCAGCTGGACCTAGCCCTTTGCCCGGTGTGGTGGGGCCAGGCTGACTCAGCGCCACACGCGCGCACAGGAGAGGGAAGGACTGCGGGTTGAGGAACCTAAAGCCTGGGAGCCTTTTTGCAAAAATGCGAGAGGCACAGACAGGTGGGCCCGGAGGGATCGCGGGCTGCGCAGGCAAAAAGGTGGGGGGGGTATCTGCAAGATGGCCACACTACTGTTTTTCTTCCTGGTATCGACGAATCGACGACGCGACAGTGACGCCTTGGCGAGGGTCGAACCGCGACTGGCGCTTCTTGGCCATGCGACCATCGCGCTAGACGGGTAGTTGTTCGGTAGGGCGCGGGCTAGATAGGGTCTGCGTCTTTGGGAAGCGAGCGGGCCAGCGACGCCGGTGCACGAGAGTGCTCGACGAACGCACGCCGCGACCGAAGCGGCAAGGCGGACCTTGCCAGGGGAGACGGGAGGCTCACCGCGAGGGCGTTGGTGTGGTCGACGGGGCTCGGGGTGGTCGCGATCGTCGGCTAGGCTGACGCACCGGCGGTTAGGGTTTGCGTTGGTGTCGCGCTGGTACCGGCGCTCCTGGGCCTTCTCCTCCGCGTCGTCGGGCACAGGGGCGTCGCTGGCGCTCGGCTCGTTCTTCCTCGACGCCCAACAACCACGCCCGCCTCCTGGATCGACGTAGACGAGAGGGAGCCGACGGTGGCCGGCGTCGGTGTGGCTGTGGCGTGGAAGAGAGAGGGAAGGGGCAGGGCCCTGGGGAGATCTGGCGAGGCAGAGAGGGGGGAAGGGAGTAGATAAGTACAGGGGGAAAGGTAGATGGCGTGGGAGAGGGGAAGGTGGCGTCGGTCACCTTTTCACCACCTCACGTGATCGGGCAGGGCAGGGGGTAGCTAGGCATGGAGGATGGGGGCTGCCAGTGGGCAGGAGGGGGGAGCGCGGGGTGGGGCAGGTCAGGCAGAGAGAAGGAAGAGGGTAGGGAGAGAGGCCCGGGTTTGTCTTGGTTAGGAGCTAGGGTGAGAGGGAGGCTCGGGTTTGAGCTCTAGGGTAGGAGGGATGGGGTGGCTAGGGTTTTGCTTGGGTGGTAGATAGGTGGCATAATGGGGCGGATAGGTGAGAGGAAGGGGGAGGCCGAGAGAGAGAGGGGAGGCTTAGGGTTTAGATAGAAGATGGGGAATGGTGATTAGAGGGGGTAGGGTTTAGGGAGAAGATTATGAGAGAGGGGGTTAGAGAGAGAGGGGTAGGTGAGGTTTGGTGTGAGGGTGGATTGGAATTAGGGTTAGCTAGGTTTGATTTTTTTGTTGACCAAAACAATTGATCTCACCCCTTTAGGTAAAACCCAAACAACACCAAATCAAAATAGAGGTAAAGGGTGTAGATGGTGCCCATATTGCATGTGCCATGCAATGCATCCATAATGCATGTAGGCAAGCAATGGAGCATGCATGGGTTGAGGTGAAAAGAGAGGAAGGTGAGGAAAAGAGATATAGAGGGAGATGATCCACTTAAATATGCAACTAAAAACAAGGGGGACCAAAGGTGGCAAAGGTTGCATGGCCCATGCAAGATGAGAATTACCATGATTAAAATATTGTAGAAGCAATTATATTATCATGGCACTATTTATTTGCATCCTCCAAAGTTGGAGTAAGGGCCAAGCAAAAGGATTGGTAGCATTGGACCCACCCTATCTCTCATGAGCTAGACTAAACACCAAAAGAAAGAAATAATTACAAGCTCATGGTTAATGGGGTGGTGGAATTGTAAGGTGGTGAAAGAAAGGTGGTGGAGTTGATTAAAAGATATGCCCCCAACTCAACTTGGGCATTTAATAATATATCAAGAACCAAATACAATATCAAGAGGCAGATACAAATAATAATGCATATGAGATAAGAACCAAAACAAAAGGGTTTGTATGATGCCCAAATGCAAGGTGGCATGATGACATGAGCATGATATGATGATGCAACAATTATAAGTAGAGAGTAGCCATTATATTACTAGATCAAGTAGCATTACAGTTGTTAGACAAATGGGATGCTACACAAGCATAGCCATAATAACATCAATCTTATCTCTCAAAGAGGAGGTTTCTTCAACAGAATTTACTTTCTTACCATGTGGAGCTCTCTCAGTGTGCCATTCAGAGTAATTAACCATCATATTATCAAGGAGTTTTGTTGCAGCACCCAAAGTGATGCCCATAAAGGTACCTCCAGCAGCTGAATCCAACAGGTTTCTTGAAGAGAAGTTCAAACCTGCATAAAAAGTCTAGATAATCATCCAAGCAGTGAGTCCATGAGTGGGACAATTCTTAACCAAAGATTTCATTCTTTCCCAAGCTTGAGAAACATGTTCATTATCAAGTTTTTTAAATTTCATAATGTCACTTCTCATAGATATAATCTTAGTAGGAGGGTAGTACTTTCCAATAAAATCATCTTTGCACTTAGTCCAAGAATCAATACTATTTCTAGGCAAGGATAGCAACCATTCTTTAGATTTTCCTCTCAAGTAGAAAGGAAACAGCTTGAGCTTAATAATATCTCCATCTACATCCTTATACATCTGCATCTCACAAAGTTCAACAAAGTTATTGAGATGGGCAGCAACATCAAAACTAGCACCAGAAAATTGCTCTCTCATCACAAGATTCTACAAAGTAGGCTTAATTTCATAAAAGTTAGCATCAGGAGCAGGTGGAGCAATGGGAGTGCTAAGGAAATCATTGTTGTTTGTGCTAGTGAAGTCACACAACTTGGTGTTCTCAGCAGAGTTTATTTTGGCAAAGGTGGAGCAAGCCAAAAACAGCAACAGCAACTAGAGCAGGAACTAATTTTTTGTGTTTTTATAAGAGAAAGCAAACCAAACTAGACTATTTTTTGAGTTTTTGATAAAAAGAGGCAAAAAAACCAAGCAAAAGAAACTAAGAAAACTAAAAACAAAGTAAAGAGAAAGGTTGAGGAGGACTCCCCTTGTGAAGACGTCCTTAGCCTCCCCGGCAACGGCGCCAGAAAAAGCCTTGATGAGTGCAACAGCACTTCGTTGGGGGACCCCAAGCGGAAGGTATAATGCAGTACAGCAGGCAAGTTTCCCTCAGTAAGAAACCGAGGTTATCGAACCAGTAGGAGGAAGTAAACGTCCCACAGGTGCTACAAGCAACGTGGAGACCTGCACAACACAAACTCAAGACTTTGCCCCAACTAACAGTGAGGTTGTGAATCTCACCGGTGCTGTAACAAATGATTAACTGTATGGTGTGGAAGGTGATGATGGTTTGTGATACGTCCAAAATGTATCTACTTTCCCCGAACACTTTTGCTATTGTTTCTCCTCTAAACTTGTGTGATTTGGATACAACTAACACGGACTGACACTGTTTTCAGCAGAATTACCTTGGTGTCTAGTTTTTGTGAAGAAAATCAACTATCAGGAAAAATCTTGGAAAATATGCCAAAAATTATATTTCACCAGAAGACCCACGGAGCCAGAAGACGAGACGGAGAAGGGGCCTGGGGGGCCCACACTGCAGCGCGGGCCACCATGGTCGCCCCTTTAGGTGCAGCCACCCCATGCACCCCCTCGGTCTCCCTCTGCGCCTATAAGTTGCCTCTTGACCTAAAAACCGATGGGGGTTCGATAGTTTTCCAGAAAGAGTTCCGCTCCGCCGCCGTCACCAGAAACCAAGATTCGGATCCAAAAACTCCGTTCTGGCACCCTGCCGGGACGGGGAATTTGGAGAGGATCATCGCCATCGTCTTCACCAGCGCATCTCCATCAACCATCGATGTTTCCCTCATCCATGAGTGAGTAATCCCCCGTTGTAAGCTTCGGGATGGTAGGGATTGGATGAGTGCTATCATGTAATGGAATAAGATCTATTAGGGCATAATGCTTAGTATCTGTATTATTGCCATTTGACTTTGTTGCAACTTGTTGTGCTTAATGCTTGTCACTAGGGCCCGAGTGCCATGATCTCAGATCTGAACTTATATTAAATTATTATGATAGTATTGTTTGTGATATTATCTGCAAGTTGTGTACACATATCATTGTCCGGATCCAAAGGCCCTAAAGTGACAATACTTGCGACAACCGGAGGGGATGGCTGTGGTGTCAGGATCACATGTGTTCACGGAGTGTTAATGCTTTGATCCGGTGCTCAATTAAAAGGAGCGCCTTAATTGCTAGTAGTTCCCTGGAGGCCCCGCTGCCACGGGCTGGCTGGACAGAAGATATTGTGCAAGTTATCATTGCGAGCACGTATGACTATATATGGAGCACATGCCTAGGATTGTTTAGTACTTGGATGCTTGTTATTATTTATCTGCAATGCCATAGATCTTGAAGTTACATGTTTAGAATCGTCCATGCAACGCCCATCCATCCATCCCTATGCCTACCGCACTCGAATCCAACTGTTACCGTTACTATTACTATTGCTCTTGTTCCAATGTTGCTGTTGTCGTTGCTACTACAAATTGTTGCTACTGATAAACTTTTGTGAGCAAGAACTATTTCCAGGTGCAGCTGAACTGACAACTCAGTTGTTAAGGCTTGCAAGTATTCTTTGGCTCCCCTTGTGTCGAATCAATAAATTGGGTAATACTACCCGTGAAGACTGTTGCGATCCCCTATACTTGTGGATCATCAAGACTATTTTCTGGCACCGTTGCCGAGGAGCATAGCTATATTTTTAAGTTCACTTGGATATAATATTGTTCACTGCTACTCCTTTCATCATGGGGAAGTCTCGTGATGGAAAGTTCCCTATTTTACCATCCACTACAAGAAGAGGTACAGTCCTGAACACCTCTGTTGCTCTTGATTCACTGTTTGTTATAAGTAAGCTTGTCACACCACCACCACATACTCATGCTACACACACTGCTACTACTGATGAATCTAAAACTTCTTTTGATGCTCATGATGTTACTTCTAATGTGCTTGATGCGAGTGGTTCATTAGGTCCTTTTCTAGATGCTACTATGGCTTGTCTAGGAAATACCGAAACTCCCAGTGAAGACATTGTTACACCTGTTAGCTCACCTGAGTCTAGTGAGAGTTATGATATTAATGATGGTTACATTGAGTTCACTGATGATTTTGTTGTAGAGTGCCGAAACACACATGGTACTAGTGCTATTAAGAGTGTCCTTGCTAGACGTACTATTATGCCTAAACTGTCCTCTGATCCTAAGTTTGCCACCTCTCCCATAGATATTAAGGATAAATATTATGATTTCTCTCTTGATTTATCTTATTTGGATATTGTTGAGAAAGAACCTTTCTGTAGGACTGAAAATGAGAGTGTTGTGGCTCATATGAATGAGATTTCTACTGTGAGTGCTTTATTCTCTGATGATTTTAAGATGCGCAAGTACTTTGTTACTAAGATCTTCCCTTTTTCACTAAAAGGAGAAGCTAGGGCTTGGTTTAATAGATTACTTCCTGGTTCCATTGATAGCCCTGATTATTTGATTGCTTCTTTCTTCCAGAAATATTTTCCTCCCAGTGCTAGACATGCTGCTTTGCAGAGACTTTTTGACTTTAAACAGGGAGAAGAAGAGAAATTGCATGAGTCATGGACAAGGTTCTGTGCCTTGATTCATGCACATCCTGGATGTCCATTACCTAAGAATGAACTTCTTGATATTTATTATAATGGACTAACTGGTGATTCTAGGACATACCTAGATAGCTTTGCTGATTGTGTTTTCAGGAAAAGAACTCCTACAGATGCTGAAGAATTAATGGCTAATACAAGCAAGAATTATGATGATTGGACTTCAACTAAGCTAAATACACCTGAGCCTATTACTCGTGAACCAGATGTTCCTGAACCAGTTCCAACACCACCACCAAAGAAGAGGGGACTTATTGCATTAAATGATGAAGTGATGAAGGAAGCTAAGAAGTGTCTAAAGGAGAAAGTTATTAGAGCTGAAGATGTGAAGAATCTACCTCCTATAGAATAATTATGTAAGACAATTCCTCACTCATCTACTATTGACGTACACTCTCTCCAACACTTTGATGAAGGTGATATTCCCTATGGTAAGCCTCCTGATCAATGTTTATAGGAACTTGACATTTTTATTGTTAAACAAGGTAATTTTAATAAACAAGTTGAGAATCATTTATTGGAAAACTCTAGAGCTATCCATGAGTTAAAAGATATTGTGGAAAGAACTTATAATGATATTAAAATGCTTTGTAACACTTTCAAATGGTTCAAACCCAACTTGATCAACTTGCTAAGGTACAAAAGGATATGCTAGTTGATGCCTCAGGAGATAAACATGCTTATGGAATTAGAACTAGGAGTGATATAGCTACTCAAGATCCTTTATATCCTGAAGGACACCCTAAAAGAATTGAGCAGGATTCTCAACAAGGTGAGAATAGTGGTAGTCCTCGTAAGAGAAAGAAAAAGAAACATAAAGTAGTTGAGGAACCACTTGAACCTGCTGTAGATCCTAATAGTATATCTGTCTCTGATGCTAAAACTGAGAGTGGTAATGGTAATAATGATGCTCCGGATAAGGAGGAAGTTGAGGAAGAACCTAAGAAGCACACTAAGAAAACTAGGTACACAAAGGAAGATTTTATTGCTAATAAACATGGTAAAGAGAGAGAACCTTGGGTGCAGAAACCTATGCCTTTTCCAGGTAAGAAACACAAGTCAAAAGAGGAAGAACACTACAACAAGTTTTGTGAGTGGATGAAACCTTTATTTTTGCAAATTCCTTTGACTAATACTATTAAGTTGCCTCCTTATTCAAAGTATATGAAGGATATTGTCTCTAATAAAAGGAAGATTGCTAATGAGGAGATTTCTACTTTGCTTGCTAATTATTCCTTCAATGGCAAGGTTCCAAACAAACTTGGTGATCCAGGTATACCGACTATTCCTTGCTCTATTAAGAATAATTATTTTAGAACTGCTTTATGTGATTTGGGAGCTGGAGTTAGTGTTATGCCTTTTTCTCTCTTTAAGAGACTCCAGCTAGAAAAGTTGATACCAACTGATATATCTTTGCAAATGGCTGATAAGTCAACTACTATTCCTTTTGGTATATGTGAGGATGTTCATGTATAAGTTGCTCATAATTGCATGGTTTTAACTGATTTTGTTGTGCTTGAAATGCTTGAAGATGATAATATGTCTATTATTCTTGGGAGGTCTTTTCTTGATACTGTAGGTGCTGTCATCAATTGCAATCAAGGAAAAGTAACTTTTAATATTAATGACAAAGATAATATTGTCTAGTTCTCCAAGAAGGTTGTTAATGGCTATTGCCAGAATTCCATTGAAAATATTGAGAGCATCAAGGTTGGAGAAATATATTGTCCCATTACACAAGAAAATTTTGAAACTATTTATGATCGGGGCCATTGCTATCAAGTATGAGATAACATAATCACCTTGTGAAATGCAAAGTTTTGTTTCATATAAGATTGTTTTGGTAACAAGACTTGATCAACCTTGTTAACAAAAGGATTTGAATGAACAAAATAATGTTTTCACTGTGGTTATACTTGCTCACTTTTACTTTTCTCCTTTCTAAACGTTGCTCTTAGTTGTGCCTAACTTAAAGGCGTTAAAGAAAAGTACTTGTTGGGAGATAACCCAAGAGTTGCCTTGAGTCTTGGAAGTTATTACTTCAGTAATGACCTATTCTTATCCTTTTTGTTTGCTTTTTGTGCCAAAAATGACCTCTAATGAGAGGGAAGTAAGATTTGGGGAGTTGATGTCCCGAAACAGATTTCTGTCCTCCACCATAAAAATTCGTGAGGAGTCTTTGTAAGTCAGATTGAGCTGAATATTTACGAATAAATCCCCCAGTATGTTAGATAATTTTTGTTAGTTCAACACTTTTTTATTTGAGCAACATAAGGTCTTCGAAAAAATCGGTTTCTTCCTTCTGGTCTGTTTTGACAGATTTCTGCCATTATTTGCATTTGCTTCTTATTGATTCCTTTTTGGGGAATTGAGCTTTTTGAAGGAGTTTCTACAGTAGATTGTGTTTTTAGTGAAAGTTTTCATGTTCTAAAGCTAAATCCAAAGGTCTATTATCTTTTGAATTCACTAATGTTGCTAATGAAGATTTTGTGAAGTTTTGTATGAAGGAAAAATTTTGAGGTGTAGAGAGAGGATGATGTAATGAGATGAAGAATGGAAAAAATCTCAAGCTTGGGGGGAGCCACCCCATGTCACCCCAAGAAATATTCAAGAGGTACAAGCTTCAAAGCTTGGGGGTGCCCAAGGTATCCCCTTCTTCATCAATAAAAATCCCAGGTCTTTCTAGACACTTCGTTTTTATTGTTTCATGCACAGTTGTGTTGTTCTTGGAGCGTCTTAGTTTTGTTTTTGGTTTTATTTTGCTTTATTTGTTTTTGCTTTGTTTGGTTTGATTTTCTTTGTTTGCTTTTTTCTAAAAATAGAAAACACCAAAAATATTTGTTGTTCTTCTTTGGTTTTGTGAGTTCTTTGCAGGGTCAGCCGTCCTCAGTGGAGTTTGGTTTCCTGTTATTATTCATGTCACACAAGTGAAGGGAAATAATGAAGATTAAGACAACTTGAGGTGTGGTAAGAGGCTGGTAAGGAACTCTATTTGTTTTATTTTTGTACATATACTCATCATTGTGAGCATGCTTAGCCTGTTTATGTAAGGTGCATGTCATTATGGATTCTTAGTAGTTCTTGCTTGCTTGTGATTAGCTCCAGCTTGTTAATAGTTTGTAGCATGTCATATGAATGTTTTCTTGCATTGATTTATTCATATTTTGGTATGATATTGTGGTATCCTCCTCTGGAAGTTTCATGTGAATCGACTTGGCACATGCTCACCCATGCATATGACTAATCAATAGTCAGTAAGCCTCGATGATTTATTTTGCCTCAGAGTTCTTGTATCACTTTCATGCCATGGTTAGTCATGTTTTGTTGCAAGCATGATTATGACAGTTATTGCTCTCTCGTTTGTCGCTCCCTCTCTATTTCTAGCCTTCACTTGAACTGAGTATGAGCTCTACATGTGCTTCCAACTCCCAAAAACCAATATTGCCAACAGTGTCCACCATACCTACCTATTAGCATCATTTGCTACTTCAGTGCATATTCTATATGCTGTGTTTTCTTCCAAAATAATTTTTTTGTCTGTTTTGAGAAAGTTAGTTAGTAAAGCTCTCACGAACTTGATAGCACACTTTATTCCTTGCGCTTAATAATCCTGAACCATTGTGACCTGTCCATGAAAGTTATTTGCTTGCAAATTATATGCTCGGAGTAAGCAGAACCGTGCCGTCACGGGGAACGCTTTCAACACTTTTTGGATATCTCATCAAGTTGATACCTTGCTCTTTTGTTTGCAGATGTCGACGGTGCAAAATGAAAGGGGAGCTTGTGAGTTCATGGAGTCTATACATTGCGTTATAGAAATGCCTAGGCCGCTAGCCTAAGCCATGCCTAATCATGGTGGAAACTTGCAGCATCACCATAAAGAGCATTTATGAAGCATCCTCAATAAAAAGCTATACACATAGTAAATAAAAAGATCGCTGAGATGCTAATTGTCTGCTTGCCTTGTCATTTTGATCACGGGATAACTCATGTATCATGTGCAAGGGTTACCCCGTTGGCGGTTCTCTATGATATGCATGTATTTGCAATGACAAGAACTTTCAGGTAACCAAAGTTGAGTAGCATGCAGAGCGACCCTCGTACTCAAGGGACTTGGGGTTTCCAGTCTATGGTCTATCAAGCATATGATTCAGAGTGGACCTCACTTTCACCTTAACCACATGAAGATGCCTATGATAGGGGCAATGCGAGCTCAAACCTAATGAGTACCTTCCTTTTAGCATTTGGAAGCCTTTCAAACTTTTCAAAACCTTTTCACAACCTTGTTGAGTCACCACTTATTATATGAGCACCTTCTTGAGAGCATAGTTGTAATTCTTGTGTTTGTTTCAAAACTTGATTAATTGTGTCATGATTTTGATGCTTGTATCTCTGATATATTTACTTCTAGTCTTCACTTGAACTTCAGAGGTGCCTTGGCATTTATATTGTGCTCTACAAACAAAGGCAAGCGAGATACCACTCTATCCTAACTTACTATGAGAATTGCAATGTTGCTTATGTTTATGTTCCATGCTACTTATTATTATTGAGTTGGTTTATCTTCATAGCTTGCAATTACTATTGAGTAGACTTAGTTGCATACTTCTTATTATGAATGATTTAAGTATCTACTCCTGTCCTGAGAATATATACATCATATAAAGCAAATGTGCTCGTGAAAGTTCTTTTATCGCACTCAGTTTTCAACTGAATTTCTTGAGGACAAGCAATAAGCTAAGCTTGGGGGGAGTTGATACGTCCAAAACGTATCTACTTTCCCGAACACTTTTGTTATTGTTTCTCCTCTAAACTTGTGTGATTTGGATACAACTAACACTGACTGACGTTGTTTTCAGCAGAATTACCTTGGTGTCTAGTTTTTGTGCAGAAAATCAACTATCGGGAATAATCCCGGAAAATATGCCAAAATTATATTTCACCAGAAGACCCACGGAGCCAAAAGACGAGACGGAGAAGGGTCCTGGGGGGGCCACACCCCGCCAGGCGCAGGCCTACCACTAGCCGCACCTAGGGGGTGCAGCCACCCCATGCACCCCCTCGTCCTCCCTTTGCGCCTATAAGTTGCCTCTCGACCTAAAAAACGAGGGGGTTTGATAGTTTTCCAGAAAGATTCCCGCTCCGCCGCCGCCACTAGAAACCAAGATTCGGATCCAGAAACTCCGTTCTGGCACCCTACCGGTACGGGGAATTTGGAGAGGATCATCGCCATCGTCATCAACGTATCTCCATCAACCATCGATGTTTCCCTCATCCATGAGTGAGTAATCCCCCGCTGTAGGCTTGGGGATGGTAGGGATTGGATGAGTTCTATCATGTATTGGAATAAGATCTATTAGGGCATAGTGCCTAGTATCTCTATTAGTGCTATTTGACTTTGTTGCAACTTGTTGTGCTTAATGCTTGTCACTAGGGCCCGAGTGCCATGATCTCAGATCTGAACTTATTATTAAATTATTATGATAGTATTGTTTGTGATCTTATCTGCAAGTTGTGTACACATATCATTGTCTGGATCCAAAGTCCCTAAAGTGACAATAATTGGGACAACCGGAGGGGGTGGTTGTGGTGTCAGGATCACATGTGTTCACAGAGTGTTAATGCTTTGCTCCGGTGCTCTATTAAAAGGAGCACCTTAATTGCTAGTAGTTCCCTAGAGACCCCGCTGCCACGGGCTGGCTGGACAGAAGATGTTGTGCAAGTTCTCATTGCGAACACGTATGACTATATATGGAACACATGCCTAGGATTGTTTAGTACTTGGATGCTTGTTATTATTTATCTGCAATGCCATAGATCTTGAAGTTACATGTTTAGACTCGTCCATGCAATGCCCGTCCATCCATCCCTATGCCTACCGCACTCGAATCCAACTGTTACCATTACTGTTACTATTTCTCTTGTTCCACTGTTGCTGTTGTTGCTACCAAAAAATGTTGCTACTGATAAACTTTTGTGAGCAAGAACTATTTCCAGGTGCAGCTGAATTGACAACTCAGTTGTTAAGGCTTGCAAGTATTCTTTGGTTCCCCTTGTGTCGAATCAATAAATTGGGTAATACTACCCGCGAAGACTGTTGCGATCCCCTATACTTGTGGGTCATTAGTTTGCAGCAAGTAAACAGTAACAGTGAAAGATGTATCAATGCTAAATATTGGACCGGGGTCCATAGTTTACTAGAGGTGCTCTCCTTAGATAAACAAACATGGCATCAAGGGTAAACAAATTACAGCAGGGCAATTGACAGGAACTGTGCAAGGCATAACAATGCAATACTAGACAAAAAGATCCTATGAGATCTGATAGGGAAATACAACAATATACATAAACCGCCATCCAACTGCATCTATGACTAGAAGTCCACCTTCTGGTTATCATCCGAACCCACTCCAGTATTAAGTTGCAAGCAACAGACAACTTCTTTAAGCAGTGTGTAAGGTAAACAATCCACTTGTTCCCTGAACAAGACACCGTTGTTTTCTCCCTAGTGGCAATAGCACATCTACGGCCGAAGAGATTTTTGTCACTTCCCTTGGAAACTAGAGGCATGAACCCACTATCGAGCATAAGTACCCCCTCTTGGAGTCACTAGCAACTACTTGGCCAAGATAGCTACTAAAAACGGAGAGCATGCAAGATCACAAATAACACAGACATGATAGAATCAAATAGACAAAACCATTAATCAATATGACATAGTAATCTCAATATCCATCGGATCCCCACAAACACAACATGCATGATTACAAATAGATTAGATCTTGATCATGAACGGAGCTCACAAGATCTAGACATGAAAGCACAAGGAGGAGATACAACCAACTAGCTACTGCATGGACCCGTAGTCCAAGGTGGAACTACTCACGCTTCATACCAGAGGCTGGCATGATGAAGAAGAAAGCCTCTGGGAAGAACTTCAAAGCCCCCTTGATCTAGGGACAATGGTGTCAGCGGCTACAAAAGGTTTCATGGAGTTTTGATCGGGTGCCTAGGGTTTATGCATCGGGGGCTTCTTATAGGCGAAGGGGCGAGCCAAGGGGCCACCAGGGCGGCTGCACCCCCCCAAGCGTGGGGTGGGCCCACCCGTGCGTCCAGGGGGTGTGGCCCCCTGGTGAGCCTTCTCCGTCTCGTCTTCTGGCTTCGTATTGCCCACGGTAAAATTTTGACTTTGGCTTTTGTCCCGTCCAATTCCGAGAATATTGATTTTTTGTCTTTCTGGAACCAAAAACAGAAGAAAACAGGCAACTGGCACTGTGGCTACTTGTTAATATGTTAGTTACAGAAAACATATAAAAACACCTCAAAGTGTAGAAAAAGCAAAGCAAAGTAGATACTAAACAAGCATGGAGCATCAAAAATGGTAGATACGTTACCGACGTATCAACCGCGAGGATCGGCTCTGATACCACTTGTAGCACCTTGTTTCCTCTTGGCCCCGGGGTGTCACTCCTAACAGCTTAATAAGATCTCTAGACTAGCTCCCACAAACCAATACTAGTCTTTTCTGCATAATTTTTCCTCACTCGTGCGCACCCGGTACCCACTTCCCGGTCGGTCATCCATCCTCAAATTGCGTTGGGCCAAGCACGCCTAACATCAGAGTTCCTTTTGGATGAGCTATGAGAAAAAAGTTACAACTTGTTGGTATGAGTATCCCATAAATCCTATTAAGCCATGTTACTGGATCTCACACACGATGTCCACTCGAGGACAACCAACCGTCCCCGCATATATAAACCCGCTCGGTCTTCATCTTCCAAGAGCTAGCGTCCTTTTTCCCCAATCTGTCTAGTTAGAAAACACCAATCTGCATCTTCCGCGCATGCAGAAGCTCCTTCCATGGCACCACTCTCCTCTTAGCTGCGCCATGAAGCATACCTATAGAGACAAGCCAGAGGTGAAGACAGTTGGAGGTGCAGCAGATGGCTCGGTTGTTGTCGAGGAGGCGGAGGCGGCTTCTTCGGGCACATATACCGCTTGTCGTCGCACCGTCGATGCTTTGGGCTCCGTCTAGCCAATCGTCATTGCCATCGAGTAGTATATGCACGACAACTTCGTGGTGCCAGTGGAAGATCTGGATGAGGGTCATGGAGGCGGAGGCAACCCGGCGCTCATCATCAATGACCAAATACTCAAAGCAAACAAGGAGAGCAACGAGTTCAAGGAGGAGGTCTCCGATGAGGCATCTGAGGTACTATTTTGCTAACTTCTCTACTCGTAGTAGTAGATTTTACTATCATACGTAGAATTTGCTCAATCTATAGATTCTTTTGCTTTGTCGCCTTCTTGATGTAGGCAAATTAGAATATATATGGTTCGAACGGTCGATTGTTTTGAAGATTTGATTAGCTGCTCATCTACCATCTAGTAAATTTATATTTGCTTGTTAATGTTCATACGGTTTTCTTGTGTTGTTGATTTAATCGATTGACTTTAGGGGCTTTAGGGATTATTGTTACTAGAGTGTTGATTTCAATATACTATATGCATATATGTTACATAGTGTAATTTCTCACTGAGGCCAATGATTCAAATTATCCCCAAAAAAGTGGAAGGGGAGACACATTTGATAGTGTTAGTTTTTTTTAGGAATGAGTTAATGAATCTAAGGCAATATACACCAACAATATAAGTTATGCTTGGTACTTTGGTTCACTTACTCCATCTCTAAAAAACATATGAGGCCCCAGATTTATTCAACATTCATATGGAACTATCATCTTTGAATTGTTTCTACTAGTACACAACAAATTGTGATCATACATTGAATTTATTACATGTATCCGAATCTCTTGTTTGATTCTTGTTATTACACTATATATCCAAGAAAAATGATTCATATGATGCATGTATATGCATGGTTTGATCATAAATTGTTGTTACATGTACCTATGAATATTGTTTGATCATAAGTTTGTTGTTACATGTACCTATGCATGGTTGGACCACACAATATTTAGGAAACTCGTACACATGCATTCATAGTGTTATAAGAAGGATTACATTTCAATTTTTTACTAAGGTCAATGATTCGAAATTTCCCCAAAAGGGTACAAGCCATACATATTAATTTGATGGTGTAAGATTTTTTTAGGGATGGGTTACTCAACCTGAGGCAATATACACGAACAATAGGTTGTGTTTGGTACTTGGTTGGCTAAATCCATCCCTGAAAAACTTATGAGGTCCCAGATTTACTATATATTCATATAACCATGAAAAATGATTCATATGATGCATGTATATGCATGGTTTGGTCATAAGTTGTTTCTACACCTATGAATATTGTTTGGATTCTTGTTGTTACTATTACAACATGTAGGAAACATATGCATCCATAGTGTATACGAATTAAATTTTAATTTCTCACTGAGGCCAATGATTGAAATTTATCCCAAAAGAGTGCGAGGGTGACACATTTTATGGCGTCGAATTGTTTTAGGGATGAGTTAATGAACCTGAGGCAATATACATGAATAATATAGGTTGTGCTTTTGGTATTTCGGTTCGCCTACTCCATCTCTGAAAAAACTTATGAGGCCTAGATTTTATTCTATATTCATATGAAACTATATGATCTTTGAATTACCTCTGCTAGTACACAACCAATTGTGATTATACATTGAATTTATTACATGTATATGAATCTATTTGTTTCATTCTTGTGATCATGTGATTGCACTATATGTATCCATGAATGCATGTATATATATGCATGGTTTGATCATAAGTTGTTTCTACATGTACCTATGAATATTGTTTGGTTTTTTGTTATTATTATAATATTTAGAAAACACATGCATTCATAGTGTATAAAAAGTATTACATTTGAACTTATTACTGTGGCCAATGATTCAAATTTTCTCCATAAGATTACAAGGCATACACATTGGTGTCAGATTTTTTAGGAATAGGTTAGTGAACTTGGGGAAATGTATAAGATCAAATAGGTTGTGCAATTGGTACTTGGTTCGCTTATGCTATCTCTGAAGAAACTTACGAGGCTCTAGATTTGTTCTACATGTATCCAAATCTCTTGTTTCATTTTTGTGTTACCTGTATATGAATCTGTTTATTTCTTTCTTGTGTTACACTATCCAGGAAACTTTAATGTATGAACTAATGATGATGATATGTATAATAATATAAATTATTAACTAATACTGATCCAATTACTTGTATTTTTTTGGATACATGAAATGATGTATGAACTGATCAAATTATTGTTGAGATACATTATTTCTAAGAGAAATACGATTTTGATCTGGAGCACAGATGCTCCCTTTATCCATGCCATCCAACCGCACCAATTGGTGGTACAGTTGGTATTCCTCATGGTATACCAATTTAATAACAAATGAACGGCAGAACATGGGCCCATGTATGCACGCAGTTACCCCATATCGATGCATAATCTGGAGATAGAATGGACGGTAGTCCATTGTTTCAGTTCTAGTTAATCTGTCCATAAGATAATGTTCCAATGAACTCAACATTAATCTGTTATAGAAACAGAGCTCCGGCCTCCGGCCATACACCATCTCCGAAGAGACAGAGCACGAATTTTTTATGCACGTGCGTCAGTCATGGACCGATCTCATTACAAATCAAGATAACAGCACACGTGACAAGCAGTACAGAAACTCCGAGTCTTCGACCTCACTCCGTCAGGTATCCTGACCATGTCACCATGTCATTTGATCAAGCCCTCCTCTCTCGAAGCCTCTCCCTCCCCCCCTCCCCTCTTTCTTTCTTCTTCCTGTTCTGTTCTCTGCCGGCTCTTTCCGCCCCGCGATGATGCCGGAGGGGGGGCGCGGGGGGGGTTAGGTAGGTGTTTTGTAGGGGTTTTTTAGGTGTTTTGCCGGTATCTTTGCGGCGCGCCGCGGTGCGCCGTATGGCGCTTTCCGCGCGCGGCCTTCTCTCTTGGCGCTGCTTCTTCCATTCTTCTGGGCTCCCGCTTCTTGGCGGGGCGGGCTGAGCGACTTTAATAAAGCCTTTTGGTGGCTGCGGTCTTCATCGATGGTGCAGTTTGGTGCCCGGCCGGCCGGTGGCGGGGGGTTGGTGCCCGCTTCGGGTCAAATGGTGTCGGTGGGTTAACCTTGTTGTTCGCAGGAGCGCGCGGCTGGAGCAACTTCTCTCTCGCCGCTTCTCCGGTGGCGGTCCTCTGGCGCCGGCCTCTCGGAGGCTCTCGTTGCCTGCTCTGATTCGCTCGCCCTCGCTTGCCTTGCTCTTCGCTGCTTCGCGCTGGGGCTGGTCGTTGCCCGGGTGGGCTCTGCCGCTCGGGCTGTGTTGAGTTTTCGAAGCGGCCGGCGGCTGCGACTTTTGATTGTCTGCGGCGGCAGGCTTCAGTGCGGTTGGCCGTCTCTCCCTTTAGGGGCTAGCCGAGGCAACTCACTCATTGAGAGGGAGGCCTTGCTTGCCGAGAGGGCGCGCCCATTGATGAACGACAAGGGCGGTCCCCGCCGCTTTCAAAGCTGCCGGGCGTGCTTCTTTCGGCCGGCTTCTTCGCCCCGCGAGCAGAGACCACGACCAGCAGAGGGGCCATGAGGACGGGTCTGAGAGACCCAGGACGGAGGTCCTTTTGACTTGGATTGCTTTGTTTTTTTTAGCCCCAGGCCTTTTGTTTGTTTAGGTTTTTCCTAGGTCTTTTTTTGCCTTTTTTTAGGGTCCTAGGCTTTTTTGTTTAATTAGGCCCTAATTCTCCCTTTAACCTCAACCTTAGGCTAACAACATACTGTACCATGTCAACGTTGAGACCTTTTTGGTGAGCCGTATTCGGCTGGTCATAGTGGGAGTAACTTAGAGTAGTAACATGTGTATGTTACTAGTCTAAGTTACTACCTTCATAGTGGAAAATAACATATGTGTGGTGTCATGCAAAGGCTTATTTATTGCAATGTAGACTCATTTTGTCTTGAAATATGTGATGTTATGGTAACTAGTTACCACAAGCCTCTCTCATTATTTAATTGCATGCCATGTCATCTAAATGTTTAGTTGACAATACATGTAGGACTGTATTACTACTCAAGTTACTCCCACTATGACTAGCCTTTCTCCAAGGGAGTAAATCGGCACAACACCCAATGCACCGGTCACCCAATCAACGAGCCGGACTAGGTGTGCTCGGTAGCCAAATAGCCATATCCTCTTTCTGATATAAATTTAATACTGTCTTATATATGTTGTCAATTCTTGAGTTATAATACAATTCAATCATTTGTATGAGTTTTAATTATATACTTAAAAATTAATAGTAAGAATCTAATGACGTGTACTGAGACAGATTACGGAGTGGGCAAATTCCTTTCTACTGTAAGGGAAAATTGTTTTGCCCATTCCATGGCAGAGTCATTGACAAGGATCGAGAAATCATGATGCAGCACTCGGTGGGCGTCGACCATGGTCACGGCTGTAGACACAATCCGAAGACCTTGGAGAAGCATGCAATCCTACGGCAAATTTCTCTAAAAATATGTCAGGACTGGCATGTTTCCCCTCGAGTAGGATGATGCTCCTCCTTCTGCCTCTACTCCTGCTGTTGTGTGCCCCTGCTCCTACTGATGTGGTGTTGCATGTAAGACAATATATATACGTAGTTTGTGGTGGTTGAACTATTATAAGTACCTTGTTTATTAATATACTCCTTTATATCGAGTTCCCTTAAATTTTTAGTGCTCAATTATATTGCTAATCATGCTCATGCAGACTACCAGCATTTTCAAGTGTTCGATTATATTATAATTGTCAAGGAATATATGAAAAAGAGTTTAAATTGATAGAAAATTCATATTTAAGTAACCAAATGATCTCACATTGGTATTATATATTTGAATTAGTCAAATTCAAAACACTTGCACCTTATTGCTCTACAGCAAGCGCATAAACACTATGAGTCGATCATACCTTTTAGGTTAAGATCCAAGGTTTGTACTATGTCATATATTTTCTTCAATGTATGAACCTCATTTACTCTTAGAACTCAATTTCACTCTAGCAAGCATTTGTAAACACCTTACTTTTCCTTTAAATTATGAATAATTCTCAAAATTTAGGATTAACAAAATCCGGAGTTCCAAATATTCATTCAACGAGACTTCTTTCAAAGAATATATAAAAATATATTTAAGTAACCAAATGATCTCATTTCATGATTAAACATTTGAAGTATTCAAATTCAGAACACTTGTACCCTGTTGCTCTACAGCAAGCACATGAACACTAGGAGTCGCCATGCTTTTCAAGGTAAGATCAAAAGTTTGTATTATGTCAATTATTTTCTTCAATGTATGAACCTCATTTAGTCTTAGGGGACTCAATTTCACACTAGCAAGCATATAGACACCTTCCTTTGCCTTTAAATTATGAATAATTCTCAAATTTTAGGATAAGCAAACTTTGAAGTTCCGAATATTAGTTTTTTCAAATTTCTAGTCGTTCTAGGGAAGTACTTGGTGGCAACGTATAATTTTTTTGGACAATGACCGTTCTTAGAGACGTTTTACATTTGTAGTCGTCTGAGGCTAGTACTTAGCGGCAAAGATCTGAAAATATTTGGACAAATATTTCAGATATATACCATATTTTTTCTTTCCCGCCCACCCAGACCACTGTCTGCCGCCGCCGTTGTCGCCACCCTCCACCACTGCCGCCTCTGGTCCCCGGCGGTGCGGACGCTCTCCCTCGCCTTCGAGGACCCTTTCATCGTCCAGGTAGGTATGCGTGAAAACCAAACCACCAAAACCCTAATGTAGAGCTTCGATTTAGAAATTTTGGCATGAAAATTTCCATTTTGCTTCTCGAATTTAAGATTCAGTGTTACCAAGCTACAAAGACCCGATGGCACCATCGGGGGAGCCTTCCCCAGCCATCCTCCATCTGTCCTAGATATTTTTCCTTGTATAAATCTCAAAATCTACAATTCTTTATTGATTCCCTATTGTTCGTTACCTTTCTAGCAATAGAGATTTAATTGTCACTTTATTATTCTTTATCTCTTTTAGTTGTCACTTAATTAGTCTGCTTGCATCTTAATACAATTAAAATGCTCTTTGTCTGTATCTATTTAACATATGAGAACTTGTAGTGATGATGCAATAATGCTCTCTAGCGATGACAGTTTTCGCATTAGCTTTGGCAGTTTTGAATTCTAGTCATTAGATGAAGAATCCATTGAGAGACTTGAGTTTAAAGGTATGAAAGAACATAAAAATTGCAGTCATATGTTTTATATACGTTTAGATGGTAGATATGAATATTCTACCGCATTGAAATTTTTATGTATTGTTTCATTAGGGCCTCAACACAAGGGGGACACTGATTATGATAAGCAGAGACTTTTTTGGAAACGACATGTATCTAAAAGAAGTTCCTATAGACTTCTTCTTAGACTAGTATGAACCCAAATTTTTATCAAAAATCAAGTACTACGTCTACAGGTTGCGCTATTCATCTATCATGAAAAAGAAGTGCAAGCTGATGATATATTCTTGAACGAGTAATCAACAAGCTAGCATGTGATATTTAATTACTTTCAATAATCACAAGCATGTTAATTCTTCAATTGTTTATACTTGTGCACACATTTGGAGATGAGTTCACAAGAAAATATCTAAATAATCGCCTTGATAAACCTATTGATGTCTATGTTTGGCAAATATACAACAAGAAACGAAAGATGGTTAGAATAAATATGAGAGCTGGGTCATAAATGCAATTTTGATGACTGGATGGGAGAAGGTTGTGAGAAGTTTCAACTTGAAGCAGTATAGCATTGTCTTTTTTGCTTGATGAAAATATAATGAAGATGTATATATTCTGGTTCAGCAACTTTTACCGGGCGGCTCATTATAAATGCAATGCTAGTTTATTAGAGAGTACTAATTATGGTAATGTTTGATGCATGGACTCCACTTTGTGTGTACTGCCATAACGTAATGGCTAAATTTTTATGGATTTCTCCTCGCTAAGGATAATTGTTAATAAGTACTTGAGTTACAATAATCTATCTATCCATTTTTTAGATGTTGAATCATGATTATGCGTCATGCCTGTTATTATTGAGTTTGAATTAGCAGTGATGTTGGAGGCGACCATGAATAAGCGCTTTGAGGCGTCCTTATTTTGGAGACGATCTATTTAAGTCCGAATCCAGTCCCTTACACTTGGAGGAGGTCCCTGCTAGAAGCAGTCTGGGGGTGATGAGTTCTTTTAAACGGTCAATACTAATAGCCATCTCCATGTCATTACTCCTTAGAGGCGTTTACATTTTTGAACCACCTGAGGTCTTGTACCTTAGGGAAAACCAGCTTAGGTGGTGAGCTCTTAGAGGATATGCGTTTGAGTCGGAACGAGAAACCGACCGAGGTCTATGGGAAATAACCTTCTTTGAGTAACGCGTTTGTACTAGTGTTTATAGCATTTCTCTCTTGCACACGCCCTTTCACTATGGTCTGAAGCGAGGACGAGAAGGAGGGGCAGGTGGTCTTCCCAATCAGCGGTGGCGATCGTTGTGGGAAGTAGAGTGCTGGTGAAAGGGACAAGTGGTCCATGGAGGTGGGTGGCGTTGATACGTAGCCAGAGCACTACCCACATGCAAGGAGTGATTGGTCGGTGACCTACGATATTGCGGCATGGCAAACCTAACCGGCGCCCGGGGATATTGCGACATGGCTGAGCGGCAGTGGAGGCTGGTGACAGGCAATATTTTCTAGCATAACAAATCGATAGAGTTTACTGTCACCCAGTGATATTGCGGCTTGGTAAAATGACAGAGGCAGGGAACACCGTTGATATTGCGGCGCGGCTGAGTGGAAGCTATGGCCAACGGTCGGTGATTTTGCGGCGCGGCGATGTTTGTATCTGGTGTGGTGCTCTAGGGGTCGTTTTTCCGTCTTTCAAGTTTTCATTGGTTTTCCTCAAATTAACCAAGCAATGAAGTGGAGTGGAGCCTGGCCATCTGTGATCTTGGCTCTTGCAGGGTGTCGAAATCTTGTAAACAACTTTTTATCCTAACATAAAAAGCCACATAGAAAAAAGGGGGACGAGAAGGAGAGAGAGGAGGTGGTTAGACTATGAATTTGATGTTAGAATGGCTGGCCTAGTAGGCACAAGCACCAACCAATATCATTCGCTGTGTATTAGTAGTTGGCACCCATTGAGTTCGAATGGATAACTGAGAGAAAGCCCATGTTTAATTGATTTTTTCAGAACCTAGGTCCATCTTTACTAGTAGGATCTGCCGTCGTTTTTTCTTTGAAATGCTAGTTGCCGCTCAATGCGGCGCGACGCTCATACCCTTGCCCGCGCGCGCATCATTTATGGACCAGAGTTAGTTTTGATTTCCTGGTCGGTTTTCATCTTGTCGGTTTTTTAGGCGTTATTCTATAGGTTTTTTAGTTTGTTTTTCTACTGGTTTCTCATTCTTTTTTCTGTTTGACTTCTCTTTTTTGTTTCTTATTTCATTTTCATTTTTTGTTTGTTTTATTAAACTATTTTTATTTAGTTTTAAAAAAATTGTTTACCAATTTAACTATTGTTTATTACTTTGAATATTTTATTCATGACACGGAATTTTTATTCACAATTTTTTAAAAATTGGTTTATTATTTTCAAATTTTGTTCATGACTCACGCCCTTTAAAAAATGGCAACTGCTAGGCGTCCTCCGGACGATGGAAGGCTTCCTATCGTCCTGTTTCCGCGTGCGCCACGTGTCACTAAAAACGCCTCAAATGTCGTTTTTGCTGCAAAACACTCTTTTTTGCTACAAATGTTCCTGCTTTTACTTCCGAAGCAAAAAAAAACGGTTCGTTCCAGAAAATAGAATGTCTCGCCGGAGACCGTGCCAGATACCATGCAGCAAAAAGATGTGCTAATATAGCAAAATAGACTTCGTCGAAGACATCGTCGAAAAAAACTCGCTGGTGACTCTCGTCGGAGACCTTGTAGCAAAAAGTTGATACCGCTGTAGCAAAACCACAATACGGTTATAGCGATAAAGTTCTTCTAGTGTAGCAAAAGATCTATTTCATCGAAGACATCGCCGGAGACTTTTCTATACACCTTGTTGGAGACCTTACCGGGGATGTCGCGTAGCAAAAATATTACGGTATTGTAGCAAAATCAGAAAACAAATGTAGCAAAAAAATAACAAAATGTAGCAAAAACTGAATTTGCCGGAGACATTGTCCCAAAAACATGCTATGTAACAAAATAGTCCGTCATATGTAGCAACGCCGACTGCCGTATGTAGCAAATTTGACCACCGCAGGTAGCAAAAATTGTCAACATGGCAGGGAGCAGCGCTGTCTTTCATTGCAGCAGCGGCCACCTATAGAGGAACCCTAGGCCATGGAGGTAGAGGGGCGGGGAGGTGGAGGCCGGTGCGCAGGGCGGTGGAGGCTCGGCGATGTGGCGGAGCTTGGCTAGGCAAGGAGGCGTGCGACGGCGGGGCAGCCGCCCGGCGGCGGAGGAGGCTCGCGGCGGAATAGGGGCAGCCGTGCGGCGACAGAGGAGGAGGCGTGCGGCGGCAGGCAGCCGCGCGTGGCGGAGGAGGAGGCGTGCGGTGCGTGCGTGATGGATCCGTACGATCATCGTCCGGATGATCACCATCATTTTCCTTAAAAAAATGTTCATGAATTTCGAAATTTGGTTCTTGGATTTTAAAAATTGGTTCATGGTTTTTTTCAAAATTCGTTCATGAGTTTTAAATTTTAAATGCTAATAGTTTTTGAATCTACCAAGCTTTCTTACGTTGCTCAACTGATTAGGAACATGAAGATGCGACCTGAACACGGGGCCAGCTCATACAGGCCAACAAACACACCACAAAATCTTAGGCTAGCTTGTATGAGCTTAGATATCTCGAGCGCTAAACAGGTACACGTTCGTAACAGCTAACAATGATGATCGATCTAAAAACAAACTAGGAAACCAACCAACTCCCGCTGATGGGCCGGCTCATACCGAAGTTCTGCAGGCGGCGCGATTAGCAGGCGCCGCAAGGAGCGGTGTATAGCACCTTCGGGCTTTCTTACTAATCTTTTTTTTTTTTGATAGTAGATCAGGTGTAATCTAAAAGGCAACAATTAATAAACCCAAATTCTTCGAAACGCGCGGGCGCTCGTTGCACGAGTAGGGCGCACGCGCTAGCGACAAAACTCTTCGTTAATCTCTTCGCCCAGGAAAAAATAAGCTGCCATTTTTGCTAATTTTTTTAAAATAATATATTTTTTTATTAAATTTCATAAATAATACGTAAAATGGGCAAATTGCAATTCTGATGGTCCGTCGTCCGTTCGAAAGACGACACAGGTGCTTCGTCTTTTCATAAGACGACCCAGAGGTTCTTCTTTTGGGAGGACGACGCCACCAGACGGTCGGCTGTTGGAAAGACGAACGTGATGTTCATCTGTTGGAAAGACGAATGGTGCATTGATCATGCAAGGGTTCAGGGTTCCAAATAAGTTTTAGGTTTCGGACTATTGTTTCGCGCCGTTTCTCCCGCCGTCTCTTCCCGCCGATTTTTCTCGCCACTCCTTCCCGTCGATTTTTCTCGCCACTCCTTCCGGCCGATTTCTCCCGTCGTCTCTTCTCGCCGATTTTTCCCGTCAGTACTTCCCGCCGATTTTTCCCACCAGTCCTTCTCGCCCTTTTTTCCTGCCTATTCGGTTCGGTGCCTCTATAAATGCGGTCAACGAGATGTATCTTTTCACCCAGTTCATCTCTTCCTCCTCTTGCTCTCTAATTAATTTCCCTCCTTTCCTCTTGCTCTCGCATTTCCCTCCACTCCTCTCCACTATGACCGACGCGTTTCCCTGGCCGACAGAGATGTCCATTGGGCTTCTCCAAATAGCGAGAAGTGTTATGATAGGCGATGAACCAGCCCACTGGGAGACGTTAGTAAGGAACTATGATGCTCTCGTTATGCTTGGTAAGGAACTTCATCGGAGAGAGTGGAAACTGAAGACCCCAAATCAGGTACGAGCAGAGCTTCTCAGGATCCAGGCAAGGTGGGACAAGCTCAACTTCAAGAGTGAAGCTCGCATGATGGAGCGGGCTGATGCACCTTGGTCCTGGATAGAAGCGAAGATGAGGATGATATCTTCATGTCGCCACCCGTTGGAAGCAAGGCAAGAGCTGAGTGGGACAAGAGGCAGGAGAAGAAGAAAGCGCAGGCCAAGAAGAGTCAAGCTGACATGACGGAGCAGGTTGTGGCACCTAGGGCCTGGATAGAAGAGAGCGAAGATGAGGATGATATCTTCATGCCACCACCCGTTGGAAGCAAGGCGAGAGCTGAGTGGGACAAGAGGCAGGAGAAGAAGAAAGCGCAGGCCAAGAAGAGCAAGTGCGAGGGATCATCAAAGGGAAAGGGCGAGGCATGATCGAAGGGAAAGCGAAAGGCATCATGCTAGGGATAGATAGGACTCTTATTTATGTACCGCAAGTTATGTTGAACTGTGTTGCAAGCTACGTTGAGTAGTTTGTCAAATAAAATCATGAAATAATAGAATGATGTCTCATACATAGATAGATAAATGTCTGATACATAAGTAGATATATGTCTCATACATAGATAGATAAATGTCTGATACATAAGTAGATATCACTGGTGTCGACGACGAGGTGGCAGAGGCCTCGGTGTACTCCATTCATATCTGTGGGGTGGCATCACATCACGGCGAGGTGCAGTTCACCCTTCACCTTGATCATGTGTATCAAGTGTGGGGATAGGTGGTGGAGTACCTGGCTGATACTAGCCAAACCAGTCTACCTGCTCGTGTTGTGTCTGCTGATCATGGTCGTCGGTACTGTCCCATGTAACGGAGTCTCCTGCTAGTGTACAAGAAATTAATACTGAACAATGGCATACTGCATCTAACAATAGTAGGAAGGGACACACTGTTGGAGATATGCCCAAGAGGCAATAATAAAGTGGTTATTATCATATCTTCATACTTATGATAAATGTTTACATACCATGCTATAAATACATTAACAGGAAACATTAATACTTGTGTGATTTGTAAACATAAAAGAGTCCCTAGTAAAGCCTCTTGTTAAATTAGCTTGTTGGTTAATATATGATCATGGTTTCCTGATCATGAACATATGGATGTTATTAACAACAGGGTCATATCATTGGGAGAATGATATGATGGACATACTCCTATAGTTAAAGCGTAGCATAAAGATCAAGTCATTTAATATAGTTCATTTGCTATAAGCTTTCTGACACATAGTAACCTAATTCCTTCGACCATGAGATCATGCTTATCACCATCACCGGAAGGATGCTTTGATGACATCAAACACCACACCGTAACTGGGTGGCTATAAAGGTGGCATTGAGTGTTCGGAAAGTATGGGTTGAAACACATGGATCAAGAGTGGGATTTGTCCATCCATATGACGGATAGATATACTCTGGGCCCTCTCGGTGGAATGTCATCCAATTATCTTGCAAGAATGTGACTGGCTCACAAGGGATCACATACCACGAGAACAAGAAAAGAGTACTTATCGATAACGAGGTTGAACTAGGTATGCAGAGATACCGACGATCAAAACCTCGGATAAGTAAACTATCGTGAAACAAAGGGAAATTGGTATCGTATGTAAGTGGTTCATTCGATCGCAAAGTAATCGTAGAAATATGTGGGAGCCATATGAATTTCTAGATTCCTCTATTGGTTATTGATCGGAGAAGTGTCTCGATCATGTCCGCATAATTCACGAACCGTAGGGAGACACACTTAAGGATTCGATGTTGTTGAGTAGTTATGGAATAATGAGTAAGAGACCGAATGTTGTTCGGAGTCTCGGATGGGATCCGGGATATCACGAGGAGATCCAGAATGGTCCGGAGAATAAGATTCATATAAGGAAAGTCATCTTTCGGAGTTGGGGAATGGTTCCGGTGTTTTCATCGGGAATGTTCTAGAAAGTTCCGGAATGTCCGGCACTCCGAAGGGGAAGGGTACATGAATGTGTTATATCAAGTTGGTATGATTGCATCATATACTAAGTGTCATCGCTGAACAAAATAGAGGATTTAATCAAATCCTTGTTTGAAAAGTCAAACGGCTATTTTTGGGAAGTGGAGAGGGAGGTGGAAACCGAGTTGGGGAGGAGTCCCTCCTCCACCGCCGGCCCACTTGGGATCCGAGTTGGGGAGGATTCCTCCCTTGGCCGGCGCCCTCCTATAAGAGGAGGAGGCAGGCTCCTCCTAGCACACAAGATTGCCCCTCTAAACCTAACCCCAGCCGCCCACCATAGCCGCCGCCTAGGGTTTCTCCCTAACCGCCGACTTGGGCACCTCCAAGCCCCAGCCGCCCTAGCAACCCTCCTTGGTGTGTCTAAACCCTAGAACACCAAAGGTTCTCTCATAGTCCACCATACTGCCTGCTTAAGGCGAAGCCTGCGAGATCTCCTCTACTTCCGTACCACGCCGTCTTACCGGAATCGCGAGGAGAGTGCTACAACCTCCGTCACCGGAACAAGGAGAGGAAGGTCTTCATCGAAAATCGAACGTGTGACCGATCATGAAGCGCCGAACGCAGCTTGGAAGGATCGCTCACGATCTTGAGATCGGCAAGTGTACGACTACATCACCCACGAGAATCTGCTCTCGTTAACCGCTTTGGAATCTTCGAGGGTGAGTTCCTCTATCGACTCGTTGCTACAATCTAGTAGATAGATCTTGGCTTGATTGTTTGTATGCAGTAGAATTTTTTTGTTTTCCATGCTATGAACCCCTACAGTGGTATCAGAGCCATGTCTATATGTAGATCTGTTGCACGAGTAGAACACAATGGTCTTTGTGGGCGTTGATGCTTTTGTTGTCGATTGCTTCTTGTGTACTTTGCATCTTGCGGGATGGTGGGATGAAGCGGCCCGGGCTAACCTTACATGACATCGTTCATGAGACTTGCTCCACGCTTGACATGCAACTTGTATTGCATAAGTGGCTTTGCGGGTTCCTGTTTCTCCCAACATAGTTAAGATTGAATTTACAACGGGTGATTGACAATACTAGTATCAATGTTGTGGTTTTTGTTCGTAAGTTATAACGACACGTATTGAAATCCCCAAACCACGTAAAACATGCAAATAAAATTAGAGGCGTCTAACTTTGTTTTGCAGGGGTGTGTTGTGATGTGATATGGCCATGATTGTGATTATATATGATGTATGCAATGTTCCTTATTGTAAGTTGGCAACCGGCAGGAGCCATATGGTTGTCTCTAAATTCTGTTAAGACCCGCGTGTATATTCAAAGTAGTTGTAATAGTTGAAGCTGGTGGACGACAACCATGGAGAAGCGTCATTGACCTTGATGCAATGCCGGTGATGATGGAGATCATGTTTGTGCTTGAAGATGGAGATCGGAAGCACAAGAAGAAAGGCCATATCATATCACATATTATGAATTGCATGTGATGTTAATCCTTTATGCATCTTGTATTGCTTAGTTAACGACGGTAGCATTATAAGATGATCCCTCATGCACATGAATTTCAAGTTCTAAAGTGTTCATCCTTAGTAAGCATTGTTGCTAAAGCTTGTTGTTTCGAAGCACCACGTGATGATCGGGTGTGTTAGATTCCGCAAGTGTATACAACGTGAGCAAGCCAGATTTGCTCATGCGGAAGCTAAGGTTTGATCTTGACGAGCCTAGCATGTACAGACATGGTCTCAGAACACGGATCACCGAAAGGTAAAGCATGAATCATATAGTAGATATGATGAACATGTTGATTGTTCGCCATTGAAGCTACATCAACTCCCGTGATGATCGGTTTTGATGTGGTGGATTTGGTTCGTGTGATCACTAAAACAATGTGAGGGATATTGTTTTGAGTGGGAGTTCAACGGCAACATGATATTAAAAGTTGAACACTATTTATCATAAATTAAATCAAAGTGAATTTTCATAATTGTTGTAGTCATTGGAATCCGTTTACCACCTTGCGCTTAGATATAATTGAGATGATAGAACTATAGAATTCTGGTTAGTTACTTTACGAACTGGTATCGTATTGTTTAGAAGTGTTAATCTAAAGTTTAAAAGTCCTATTGCAAATTTTCAGTAAGTTCCAGTTACTCCATGAAGTTTAATAACTGGTATTAAATCGAGAGTGATAAATTCCAAGTGTTAGTGTATAAGTATCATGTTTGTCTCCATGATTCTTGATATTCAAAGGATTGTCATTATATCAAGGTTATCTAGGATCTGAAAGAGTTGTTTCAGAAACCATGATGTGTGGAAGATATTGTGATATCTGAAACGAAGTTTTGGTTGCAACATGATAGAGTATAATATGGCAAGAGTCATGTTCTCATATTTTATGAGAATTTGCAAAAGGTTGGAGACAATGGTTGTATTAATTCTCCAAAAAGGTTTTGGAGAGCAACATTATACTCGCGATTCACCGCAATAAGCTAAAGTAGCTTGATCATGAATAATTCCATGATAAGGGTGAATATTTGATGTAGGTAAAATATTTACTACACCAAGAGATTACTAAAGAATGGAATTTGAAAGCACACCAAATATTTGATGATGGTGATCTACTTCAAAGTGAAAGTTCAAAGACATTGGTATTTAATTATACACGCTTTGGACTATGTGTCATATGTATGACTCCACTATTGATGTTGATAGATTCTTTCAAAAAGGGAATACTAAAAGAGAATCTCATAAATATATGGCAGAAAAGAAAATATTAGAATTGTTCAGCTTAAGTATATAGATGATATACATGTTATGGCTATATTATTTGCTTATTAAACAATGTGGTTCTTAAGTATTTGATACTGAATTTGTTGGTGTGAATCGTCATACGAAACAACAAAATTCATGAACTACAATGGCCTAAGTAACTAGCAAAAGAATATGTGATGATGTTCATCGAGAACAAATAAAGGGTTATTGTGATGCTTGTTAAACATCAAAGCTTGCCTTCAAGATTTGTTTTATCAGGTATTATGAGAACAAAAGGGTTGTTCAAATAATTGCCGTAATCCATAAAATATGGATGATTCACAAAATCTCGTTGGAGAAATCACATCCATAAAAATAGTGCTAAAAAATGTCGAAAGACAAATTGATTGAAAGATCGCTTAGGAAGTGACATCGCCGTTTAAATTATATTGGAAAGAAAACATGAAGAAACTCCATGTGGATGGAATTTTGGAGTCTTTTGATTTTTGATCAAATGACGCTTGTGAAACTTTCCTAGAGATAATTAAAACTTCGTTCATAGGCCAAAAGGGAACGAATGACTGGCTTATTGGAACTTGTACATATTGTTGTACGAAGTCCATTATGTATAGTCAAGAGGGATGGATTTCAACTTCATATGCTTTTTCCGAAAATTTGAGTGAATATATGAATATTTACTTAATAAGGATGTAGTATGAAACATTTGAAAAGTTCAAAGATTTTCAAGATGAAGTGCAAAATCATTGTAACAAGAATATAAGTAGTTTATGATAAGATCATAAAGAAAGATATTTGAGTTACAAGTTTAGCATAATACCTAAGATTTAAGGAATCGTTCCGTGGATTTGCATTTCTGAAACACCATAAGAGTATGGAGCGTTCGAGATATGTAATTAAACATTATTTGATATGGTAAAGATCAAAGGTGTAAATCGTAAAAATGCCATTATATTTTAAAAGATTAAAAGCTTTAGAGACTACCGTTTTTCCACTGAAAAGAGCTCCATCATAATCCGTTGAAATGACATCATATAAAGTTTGGGATAAAACCCAAGTTGTCCTTTCTTAAACATTGGTATGCTATGCATAAGTAAGATGTTTGCAACCAAAGTCGGAAGAACCTGTCTTTGTATGTTATTTCGAATAACTGTTAAGTAATCCTCCATAACATCGGAGACAAAAGTGTTTGTCACTTAGAACGTCAAGTTTCTTTGAGAAGGAATTTTTCGTGAAAAGATAAGTGGGAGGACAATACAACTTTGATAAGGTTAAGCTATATGTGCAAAGTTGCGCAGCGCCAAAAAGTGTTCTGGAGGTAGCAACAATGCTCATGGATCACGTGCCTCAAAGGTTGTGGTTACGAAGGTCAAAGTTTGTATTGAACCAAGTAGGTCGAGTAAGCAATCAAATACCAAGATTTGAGGGTAGAATCATTATTTGAGAATAATGAACGTACTACATGCAAAGAAGCGATGATGGGCCCTGACTCCGTAAAATGGCTTGAAGCCATAAAATCCGTGATAGTTCCATACACGAGAAATCAAGTTTTGAACTTGAAGGAACCTCGAGAAAGGTGTAAGACCTTGCAGTTGTGTTTGGATCTATAAAGAAATAGACATGGATGTTTCGCATCTATGAAATGGTTGACATGTTGGGAAAGAGTTCACAACAATGTTCAAAGGTTGGGAAAGAGTTCACAACAATGTTCAAAGCTTTCATAGTGATATTTAGTCTAGACGAATTAATGTAGCAACCACGACATATAATTTTGTTATGTGTTTGATAAACAAAACAAGTTCTTCTAATAGAAGGGTTACCTAGGACGTGTGCATGACACGGTCCAAAGGGTTTTGTTAATTCAAAGGATGCTAAATGCATATGCAAACTTCAATGGTTGAAGTAAGCATCGCGGAGTTGGAATCTTCACTATGAGGAAAACTGTTAAAAGAGTTTAATTTCATCAGAGACGATGAAGATGCTTGCATTTGCAAGAAATTAAGTGGGAGCGCTAAGACATGTTTCTAATACATTATGTGGAAGACATATTGTTGATTGGAAATGATGTATCTTTTTATTAACACAAGATAAGAATTTCATCTCGATGAAAGACTTAGGCAAAACCCAAATATTTGGCATCAATAGACGCTAATATGGTTGTGCCGAAAGTACATAGATGATATATTAAATGAGTTCAATATAGAAACTACAAGAAAGGTTCTTTTCGCACAGAAAGGATTGAATGAGTTCAATATTGACGATATATTCAAGTGTATTGACATTTGGTAAGTGAAACAAAGATTCAAGTATAGATTGATACTTGATGTATAAAATCACAAAGAGTATTTTATCAATCATGTTGTGATGTGTACAAATCCAGATATGTCCTATGCTCTAAATGTTATGAGCGTATACCAGAATGATTCATAAGATGATTATTGGACAATAGTAAAGATATTCTTATGATCTTGTAAAAGAAATAAGAATATATTATTTTGTAGAAGTGGCAAATAGATGGTTAGTTCATTGTAAAAGTATTACATTGATACTAGTTTTTCCACAATGTACAAATTAAGTTTATCTCAATCTAAACTAAGGGTGGCACAATATAATGGAAAGTAAGTTCCATAATGGATTTGGATGAGTTCCAAAGTTAAGACATTGTGACAGATACTACAACAAAAGGCTAAGTATATGACTTCTATAATAGCAGCTAAAGAGGGCATTTGTGTCAAGTAGTTTGTTATCAAACTAGGTGTAGTTCACAGCGGGATAATACTATGAAGATATATTGTACGACAATATTATCAACATGTTTTAACCCCAAAGAACTAAAGGTCTCACCAAAGGACCAAAATTATACAAAGCCATGAGTGATGCGTAGAGACGCAAAGACATGCATTTACAAACGGACCTGGAAGTGTCAGATCCGGAGATCAGTTGACCACTAGCAATCGTGTACATACAGGACCGGAAAGCCATAGGTGTTGAATACATAAAGGTTTGAAACTAGATTATTGACTCTAGTGCAAGTGGGAGACTGTTGGAGATATGCCCAAGAGGCAATAATAAAGTGGTTATTATCATATCTTCATACTTATGATAAATGTTTACATACCATGCTATAATTGTATTAACAGGAAACATTAATACTTGTGTGATTTGTAAACATAAAAGAGTCCCTAGTAAAGCCTCTTGTTAAACTAGCTTGTTGGTTAATATATGATCATGGTTTCCTGATCAAGAACATAGGGATGTTATTAATGTGGTCATATCATTGGGAGAATGATATGATGGACATACTCCTATAGTTAAAGCGTAGCATAAAGATCAAGTCATTTAATATAGTTCATTTGCTATAAGCTTTCTGACACATAGTAACCTAATTCCTTCGACCATGAGATCATGCTTATCACCATCACCGGAAGGATGCTTTGATGACATCAAACACCACACCGTAACTGGGTGGCTATAAAGGTGGCATTGAGTGTTCGGAAAGTATGGGTTGAAACACATGGATCAAGAGTGGGATTTGTCCATCCATATGATGGATAGATATACTCTAGGCCCTCTCGGTGGAATGTCATCCAATTAGCTTGCAAGCATGTGACTGGCTCACAAGGGATCACATACCACGGGAACGAGAAAAGAGTACTTATCTGTAACGAGGTTGAACTAGGTATGCAGAGATACCGACGATCAAAACCTCGGATAAGTAAACTATCGTGAGACAAAGGGAAATTGGTATCGTATGTAAGTGGTTCATTCGATCGCAAAGTAATCGTAGAAATATGTGGGAGCCATATGAATTTCCAGATTCCTCTATTGGTTATTGTCACATCCCAAATTTTAGATTTGGTCTTGCATATCATTCATATCATTGCATCATGCTTTTCCATGAAAAACCGTCGAGTGAAAAGGTTCGGCGAAACGCCAATTGCAAAACCCTATTCTATTTTGATACGAGGTTCCTGCGGGAAGCTTTAGTGGGACTAGCGTTAACCACCCTTGTAGATTAGTGGTTTCGCTCAAACCTTGACGCTAGATTGTTCCCCTCGACCATACGAACCCGTAGGAGCAAGAATCGCTCGAACCGGAGCTCGCACGGAGAAGTTGTCGCCGTTTTAGTGAATCGCCGGAAAACGGTCCGAATTTCTGGACCGATTTCCGAGTACTAAACCAACTCCGAACCATTTCAGTTTAGGATTTCGCGCGAAGGGCCACAAAAGGACCGAGCCGGCTGCCTCGGGACCCGTGCCCTCGATCCAGCCCCGCGTCTCGGGAACCGCGCGACGCCTCCTCTCCTCGATCGCGCCGCCGCCGCTGCCGCCGCCGCCGCCCGCGAAGTCGCCTCCTCCTCCACGCGCCACCACCACCCGCCTCCTCTCTCCTCTCTCTCTCGCCACGCCACGCCGCCGCCGCGCCACCGCCCCACACCGCCGCTGCCGCTGCCGCCATGGCCACCGCCGCCGCTCGCCGCCGCCTGCTTGTTGCGCTTCACCGCTTCCAGCCACGCCGTTATGCTTGCTGCCGCCATGCCGCCGCTGTTGCCATTGCATGCGTGCAGCCGCGCACACGCACATGCATGCATGCGTACACGCTACACAGCGCCGTTTTGCGTCGCGTCGTTCGTCTGGTGCCGCGTCGCACGCTGCCTTGCGCGTTGACGATCTTGGACCATTCGTTGACCGTCTCCCTCCGTGCAGGAAAAACCGCGACGCCGGAACCGATCGCCGCCGCCGTCCGTTTCGTCGTTTGTTTCCGGTAAGACTGCAGCCACCGTCAGATCTCAGATCGGCGGCTTAGATCGTTCGTTGACCGGTCAGACTCGGGCGTTGACTAGTCAGGCGTCTAGTCAGCGCCCAGTCAGCAGACGCTTTGACCAGTCAATAGACACAGTTGACTGGTTAATTTTGTTAATCCTTTTAGTTGATAGATTTTGGTAGAATCTTGTAAATTGCGTAGTAATTAAACCGATTGGCCAAAAATTACAAATAAAATATGTGTAGATTCAGTGAGTCGTGTAGAATCTCGATGTACCTTTGGTTCAGGCTTTTGCAGCAAGGTTTAGTACAGTTTAATCAAACAAGTTAGTGGCCTTTTCGGAGTAATAAATTCGTAGAAAAAGATCCGTAGCTCCAAAAATCGCGTATGATATGTCCCTGGATTCAGTGGAATGAGGGTAATCTCATCGTGAATTAAAAAGATAGGCTTACAGTAAAAACTTCTACAGAAACTGTCTAGTGGCTTTCTGCAGTGTTTTAATTACTCGGGGAGTTTTATAATTCCTTTTTGAGTAATTCCAGTTGGTACTGTTTCTAATCAGCGATGCCTATACGGCAGAGTTTTCCCAAGATTTTACAAACAGTATACTACCGATAGTGAATTATTTGAGTTCTAGCTCTAGTTGTGAGCATTACTTTTACTTAATAGTTTTCCTAGCGCTAAAACTATTTTCCATGCATGCAATCGGTAGTATTATGGTATAGGATGTTGTGGTGCAGCTGTAGCACCAATTCACTTGTCGTTCTTGCATTCATGCATCATCTTTATTGCATATGCTTGTGGATTGTTTGTTTATGATTGCAATTGTATCGTGTAGATTGTGACGAATGCAACGCTTGCTCGTGTGTGGATTGTTCTTCCGACCGCTACAACCAAGGCAAGTAGATGCTACTTTGTTCATGATATCGTCCTACTATTTTTAATACATTGTCGTGTATTTTGTAGATGCATGTGTAGGATGATACTATCACTATGCTATGTCCTATTATGTGGTAGGGCCTTCTTTGTAGATGAACCACCGTTGGTAGATGTGCTTAGCCATGCTATGATGAACGAGGGCTGGGTTACATCATTGAAACTTGTTTCAAAAAGTATTGGTTTGTGAAAACTAAAACAACTTAATCAATGAATCATCTGGGTGTGATGGTATTGACAATCTTTGGTGGTTTCATTGCGGAAAGGCACCCAGGTATCAAGAGAAATTGATTGGCTTCTTTATTGTGTAGCTTACATGTACAACCATGTGCCAATAATGAAATGGGCGGTTGGTTGGACTTAGTAGGTTGTGGTAACCCGAACCCGCGTATCCAGAGATGTAGAATTTTGGTAGGTTGGACCGGTGCGCGTCGGGATTGGGGTGCTACTTCCCGAACAGTCTCTTCTTGGACTTCTCCCTATCACCACTCAAAATGAGAGTGATGGTACGAGCTGGGCTGGACAAGTCACATGGGTAAAGTGTACAAACCTCTATAGGGTGTATAATCTAATCGATTAGCCATGTCCCCGGTTATGGACAACTGAGTTGCTAGATATTGATTCCATGACATGTTTCTCGCTCATTCTAATTTCATAATTGTTTTAATATTGTTGGGTTAACTTAATTGGGATCTTTTCAAAGAAAATCAAAAACTGTTTATGAAAGTAGGACAAATGTATTTGCAAATGCAAGCCGAATTACAGCTCCACTTGCCAAATATGCATGTAGATGTTAGTACTATTGTCTCCTTTACTAGCTCTACTTGCCATACATTCCATGTATTGACCCTTCGGGGCTGCTACATTTCATGTTGCAGGTTATTCCGATTCTGAGTAATCGATATAGGCCACGGTACTCCACTCGGCACTTGTTCACTTGTGGGCAATTTGAAGAATGGAGGATTTGCTTTATTTATGTTGCTACCTGAATAATTTGAGCTAGCATTGAGCGAAGCTTTTATTGTAATAATGGTACTCTGGATCTTCGTTATTCATGATACACGGATATTTGGCTATGTTATCTATCTTACTCTATTGTGGGCCAATGAACCGATCCAGGGATTGGCATGTCGCATAGAGGCCACGGTCTTTTCAGAACCGCGGTGTTACAGGATGGTATCAGAGCCCGTGTGTCGACTATAGGATCGTGACCTAGGATTGGATTAGGAAGCCATAGAATTAATAAAGCCTATATTAACTCTGTCTTTCATCTTATGCCTTTCACCCTCGTAAATTCTTACCATATGTTATTCTCACACTTTCCTCTTTTACTTGATAGATGGGAGAAGTCAGGACTGAGTATGCCACCATGGAGTCACCAAGGCCCTTTGCAAGGCAGTTAGCAACCGTGTCATGTCATTGGGATTGCCACGCCCATGTTCAAGGCAAGAAGGTTGTACACCTATGGATATGGAGAGGATGCATGGGAGATCACTACCTTCATATTCAGGATGCCGCCTTGCCAAATCCAAGTGCATTTGATCTACACCAAGACATACCGCAATCGGGACTTGGGATCAACTTGGACATACATGAAGCCTGTCTCGCCAAGGCCATAATGTCCGACACCCATCGCCACAGATTCACCCTACCGTGACTATGGAAGGCGTGATGAAGATGGGCACGTTGTGGTTACCCCGGGCGACAGGAACAACATGCCGCCCCGTCGGAGGCACATAGAGGACATGGAAAAGGAGAATGGAGCTCTAGCTGAGAAGGTGATGATGATAAAGGAGATTGCAGATTTTGCTAGCAATGGTATGGTGGTCCAAGGACAGGAGATTGACACCCTGCATGAAGCTGTGGGAGTTCTGGAGAATGCCCTGGTAGCCAGAGATGCAACCATAGCTCATCTTCATGGCACTGTGCAAGAGAACACCCAGAACATACAACAGTTGCAAGTGATCGTCCAGGAAAGGGATCAAACTATTGAAGCTATGACGGCCCAGATTGCCGCTCTCCAAGCACAGCTAAATCCACCCTCTGATGATGACAATGGAGATGATGGAAACAATGGGGATGATGATGACAGTGGAGACGATGATGATGATGAGGACGAGGATGATGATGATGGAGACGATGATGGTGGAGGAGATGAAGTTGTTGCAGTTGCAGCTGAGAGTGAAGAAGAAGAGGAGGATCCAAAAGAGGTGGAGTTTGAGATCTCAAGTGATGATTCAGGAGAGGTGTACACTCCGCTGCCATGGTTGTATCGCGAGCCAAAGCTCCAACGCATGACCGCAAGGACCTACCTCAACCAATTAGTCCAGGTTAGGCGAATTCGTTAGGATTAGTTTCGATCGTTGTGGAGCTTAGTTCGTGTTAGCTAAAGAGTGTTTAGTTTCTTATTTGTGTACTCCAATATCCCAGGAATTATTTGTGCGAATTTTATGAAAGAGTTATGGCAAGTTTGGTTACTATCTGTGTTATTTTCGCTGCAGTTTTTCTGCTGATACAGCAGTACTGCGCGATTTTTCATATTTTTCTGGTAACTCGTAAAAGTCTAAAAACATTTGGGCTGATGCGAAACTCTCTGTACTATATGTGCAAAAATCAGCTAAATTTTCTGACGAGTTTAAGTCAGGCGGAAAAATTCGTGAACGCTGCTGGACTGTTCTGGCAGATTGCTGTTTTTGCTGTTTAGTTGATCAACTGTTTAGTTAACCATTGCCAACTCTTGCAAAACTATTTCAGTAGGTATATACTGCTAGAATAACCCCTGGGATGTTGCTGGATCACTTGTTTGTTGATGTGTTGCTTGCTTGTGATTGTTTGCTATTGTTTGTTGTTGATTGATCATATGCATGGGTAGAAAACCTATTGTCGTAGTTGACTCTTTCTAAACTTACCTGTGCTGAACCGCAGATGCCTCCCCGCCGTCACCCCACTGAGTTGGAGCAGCTCATGGCAGCTCAGGCACAACTGACCCAAGTGATGACTCAGTTCATGGCAAATCAGAACAACAACAATGGAAACAATCAGCCTCAGGGAGATGCTCTCACCAGATTTCTGAGGTTAAGGCCAGCTAAGTTCTCTACTGCAACGGAACCAATGGTTGCTCTCGACTGGTTGCATTCAGTCAACAAGGATCTGGTAACTGTCGGATGCACTGATGCTGAGAAGGTGAGGTTTGCCGCTCACCTACTGGAGGGACCAGCCGCTTCTTGGTGGGACGCTTTTCAGATCACCCACCCGCTGGACACCGTGACTTGGACAATGTTCGAGGAAGGTTTCAGGACCAACCACGTGTCTTCAGGAGTTCTGAGCCTAAAGAGGAAGGAGTTCCGCAACTTGCACCAAACCAATCGCACTGTGGCCGAGTACATTGAGGAGTTCAACAACCTGTCCCGTTATGGACCTGGGGATGTTGACACTGATGAAAAAAGGAGGGAGAGATTCCTGGATGGCCTCAGTGATGAGCTTTCAGTACAGCTACTTGTGGTTTACTGCCCCACTTTCCAGGAGCTTATGGACAAGGCCAGGATCTTGGAAGGGAAGCACAAGCAGGTGGAGAACCGCAAGAGAAAGAGCAACAATCACCACTCTGGTTCTCACCACAAGTCTCGCACTTCATATGATGGATACTCCAAGCATGGAGGGAGTGACTATGGGAGCCACGATCTCAACCGTCATGGGGGCGACGGGCATCGTCATGACAACCATAGGATCAGCCACCACAACCACAAGGGAGGACACTCTCACCACTCTGGAGGACACGGTGGACATGACCGCAACCGTGATCGCAGCTTTGTGAAGAAGGATCTGAGTGAGGTGACATGCTTCAAGTGTAAGCAGAAGGGACACTATGCTGACAACTGTCCTGAGAGGAAAGGACTGAAGCCAACCAACAACGAGAAGGCCACAGTGAACCACATGAATGTGGAGGAGATTCCAGATGAGCCTGACCTTGTGATTGGTAAGTTCCCAATCAACACTTACCCTGCACTTATACTTTTCGATACTGGTGCATCGCATTCATTCATATCAAGGGCATTTGTGGATAAGTATAAGTTACCTACTGAGTCTATGAAAAGGGCTATTAGAGTGAGTTCACATGGAGGAGATATGATAGCTAGCGCGGGATGCCGCGATTTAATCAGGAGGATTGGAACACACAAATTCATTGCACATTTGGTAGTGTTGGATTCACGTGATTAGATGTCATTCAGGTATGGATTGGATGTCTATGCATGGGGGACACATAGATTGTGCACATCAGCTGTTTCACTCAAAACCCCGGATGGTAAGAGGATTAGGTTCAAGTCGGCTGTACGACCAGGAAGGTGTAAGTTGAATTCTCTTAAGGGGGTTAGCTTGGATACTGTGCCAGTGATTAGGGATTACCCCGACGTGTTTCCGGAAGAGCTGCCAGGAATGCCACCTGACAGGGAAGTAGAGTTTCTTATCGACCTGATGCCGGGAACAGGGCCTATAGCAAAGAAACCATATAAGATGGATGTGGATGAGCTGAAGGAATTGAAGAAGCAGTTGAAAGAGCAGCTGGAAAAGGGATTCATTCAGCCTAGTGAGTCGTCATGGGGAGCACCTGTTCTGTTTGTGGAGAAGAAATATAGCACCAAGAGGTTAGTGGTGGACTATCGCTCGCTGAATGAAGTGACTATCAAAAACAAGTACCCTCTGCCGAACATAAATGATTTGTTTGATCAACTGGAAGGAGCAAAGGTGTTCAGCAAGATTGATCTGCGATCAGGCTACTTTCAATTGAAGATCCGGGAGGAGGACGTACCAAAAACCGCCTTCACCACTATGTATGGTTTATATGAGTATACGGTTATGTCTTTTGGACTAACGAATGCCCCGGCATACTTCATGACCATGATGAACAAGGTATTTATGGAGTATTTGGACAAGTTTGTGGTGGTGTTTATTGATGACATACTGATATATTCCAAGGATGATGCTGAGCATGAGAAACATCTGAGAATGATTATGGAGAAGCTGAGGGAACACAAGCTTTATGCCAAATTCAGCAAGTGTGAATTCTGGCTTAACACCGTTGGGTTTCTTGGACACGTAGTGTCAGGATAAGGAGTCGTTGTTGACCCAAGCAAAGTGACTGCAGAATGGCGAGTGGGAAGCACCCAAGAATGCGGAGAGATTCAAGCTTTGGGACTTCTTTGGATATTACAGGAGGTTCATTGAAAACTTTTCCAAGATTGCCAAGCCGATGACTGAACTTCTGAAGAAGGAGAGGAAGTTTGAATGGTCAGACGTATGTGAAGCCAGCTTTCAGGAACTGAAGCGTCGACTAGTGACCGTGCCTGTTCTATGTCTACCAGACCTTCAGAAGGATTTCCAAGTGTACTGTGATGCTTCTCGACAGGGACTTGGGAGTGTGCTGATGCAAGATGGAAGAGTAGCGTCATATGCCTCGCGACAACTTAAGCACCATGAGCGGAACTACCCCACACACGACTTGGAGCTAGCGTTAGTGGTTCATGCGCTCAAGGTATGGAGGCATTACTTGATGGGAAAACACTGTGACGTGTACACCGACCACAAGAGCCTGAAGTACATATTCACACAGAAGGAACTGAACATGAGACAAAGGATATGGTTGGAACTTATCAAGGATTATGATATGAGTCTACAATACCACCCAGGAAAGGCCAATGTAGTAGCAGATGCTCTGAGCCGGAAGGTTTATGCCAATGGATTGACAATTGGTGAATTGCCTGAGGATTTGTTCAAGCAATTCAAGGACCTTAGACTGTAGATAGTGTCTGAAGGATACTTGACAACAATGGAAGTCCAACCAACGCTATAGGACAGAATCAAAAAGGCTCAAGTGGGAGACAAGGAAATAGAGGAGATAAAAGAAAAGATGAAGGAGAATCGGGAAAAGGATATTCGCGAGGATGAGCATGGTACCTTGTGGTACGGAGATCGTTTGTGTGTGCCCAGCGACCCGGAGATAAGGGAGTTGATTCTGCAGGAGGCTCACGACTCGCCGTATTCCATACATCCGGGCAACACAAAGATGTATATGGATTTGAAGAGCAGATTTTGGTGGAACAACATGAAGGGAGATATCGCCAAGCATATTTCCCTATGTGATGTTTGTAGCCGAGTGAAGGCAGAACACCAGAAGCCAGCAGGACTGCTATAGCCATTGCCTGTGCCGGATTGGAAGTGGGATAGAGTGGGAATGGACTTTATCACAGGATTGCTGTGGCATCCCGCAAAAACCACTACTAGAAAATCGCGTTGTTTTTGTGCATTGCATCATCATGACCGCATGCTCATGTCATCATGCCACATTGCATTTGAGCATCGTCATCGTCTTGCATTTGCTTGCATAAAAACTATTTCGGAAAAACCTAATTAGTTTTCTAAACGCCCCGCCTTTTATTCAAACGCCAAACACCGGTTCTCCGGAATTATTTTGTTGTCGGCTATCGGGTTGCGAAAGCCGTGTTTTAAAATAAATAAAAATTTAAATTATTTTAGCGGGGGCAGTCGAACGGGCCGTATCGACCCGAACGACCACCCCCATATTTCAGATCGGCCCACCCCTTATTCCTACAGCTACCCAGAAAACTACCCACACCCAGCCTCCACATCACCCTGGCCACTCACACGCTGCCACCTCACCTTTTTTCTCCCCCCAACCAACCAGAACCGGCCACTTGGCCCAGCCCTCCTCTCTCTCTCACCTCCTCCTCACACCCATGCTACACAAACACACACCCCACACACACTGCCAGCCGGCCCCACCCGCACACCGTACCCGCACGCGCCCAGGACCCCCCCACATGCGACCCGTCCCCCACTAACCACGCCCCGACAACCGCCCCTGCCCCGCGCGCCTCCTCCCTCCCCTGTTCATCTTCTTCCCCACGCCCTCTCCCCTCCCCCGCAGCACCTCCTCTGCCCCGCCTCCCGTCTGCAGGCGCAGCCTCGCTAACCGCCACCGCTGCCGGACCGCCCGCCTCCCACCTCGCCATCTCTGCTAGCCCGCCGCTGCAGTCCGCCTCCCGCCTGCTGGCTGCCGCCTCCCTGCCCGCCTCCCAGCCGGTCGCTCCTCTGCCTGGCTCCGCGACGCTGCTCGCCTCCGTCGCCGCGTCGCCTGCCGAGCACGCCTCGCTGCCATGCTGCGACGCCGCCGCTGACTCGCGACGCACAGCCTCGTCTCCGCCGACCGCGTCCCTCGCCTTCGCTCGCCTTCGCCTCGTGGCGCCGCCCGGCCGACCTCTGGCCCCGCCACACGGCCTCATGCAGCCACGACCCGAGCTCGGCCGCTCCTCCTCTGGCGCGCGCCAGCACCGACGCCGCGGCACCGCTCGGCCGTCGACCCGCCGTTGGTGCCTCTCGAGCCCGCCGCCCTTTGTCCGCCGACTTCTCCCGAAGCTCGACCAGCGGCCCGTCGACCGCTGGCCGTCGCCACGGGAGCTCGCCTCCGTGGTTACCCCGCTGCCCGCTCTCTCCTGTGTCGCCAAGATCTTCCGAGTATAGATCGACGCCAAGTTCTTCCACGTGGACCCATTGAACCGAAGACCGACCCCGTGACGAGTGCATCGACCCCCGACCCGAAGATGCCCAGAACACAAGTTCGCCTTCTCGAACGCCAGGAACTCCTTCATGGACACCGATGAGCGAACCCCGGTGCGTCAAGCTCTCCTTCCCGACCGTCAGGGTCCACGACATGGAATCGCCAGGATCATCCCCAGAACGCCAAGATTGCCACGAGAACGCCCCGAATGTTGACACCGACTCGATGGCGCGAGCCCGACAAGATCCTCGCAAACGGCAAGATCGACCCGGGGGGGCCCGACAAGATCGGCACGACGACAAGAACGGCATCCGACCGGAAGAATCCGATGCGCCCCCGGCGCCGAACCAAGTCCTGCTTCCCGGATGCCGAGGTCACCGACACAGGACAACAAGATCTACCCCCGCTATCCGAGAACGCATCCGTCGAACCCCGAACCCCAGATCCGTCGAACCCTGAGACCGACCCCGAACCCCGGAACCCCAAGACCGTCGCGACCCCTAATGTGTGAACCCTTTCCTCGAACCCTATTTCATAACATAATACAACTTGTCGCATATTAAATTGTCATTCTCGCATGCATATCATTGGTTTGGGGGCCTTATGCCGATACACCTAATAATTAAATATGGGGCCCATATGCGGGCAAATCTAGTCTCATATTGGCCTCATTTAAATTTGTGTAGCGGACCGGTGCTATCTTCTGCCATGCTAAAACAACATTTAAATTGCGGGGTAGCTAAACAACTTGAACCTCCTAATTAATTGTCGGGACCCCGGTTCCGCTTAATATGACCTAATCGCATCGCACTTTTGCCATGTAATACATCATACATGCATCATGCCGATCTTCTACCGTGTATTAAATACTGTATCCGGTGTTATTCTAGCGTTTTGCTTCTTCGCGGATAAGGCCGTTGAGTTGATGTGAGCTTCGCCCCGATCTTCGGATGAACCCTTCGACAATGTTTTCAGGCGAGCATCTCCCCCTTTCTACCTATCTTACTTTATAGTCTTTATTCCCTCCTGTTGATCTATTGCTATCTGTGTTGCGTTGCTCTAGTTTTCGTACCCGTGATATCCCTTGCATCCTTATATTGCCTTGGACACATCCTATTACCTGTTGATTGGTAGATAGTTGGACTTGCGCGTCGTAGTCGCTTGCTCAAGTGATGTTGCGTGTCGTCCAGTGCCACAGTTGTTGATGAATTGCCGCATGTTGATGTTGGAGACGATCATAGTTTTACTTATTGTTCACTTTAATTCCTGTTTAACAACTAAAATTGAAATAAGCAGAGGCATCAGTGGGTGATAGATAATATTTGGTTTACGAACGCCCACTTGTGTCCCGTAAGACCCCGAGTACTTGATACCTGTTCCTTGATTTATCGCGCTATCCACATCCGGGAGGTATATGGGACCCCCCTGAGCCAGAGCTTGATTCAGTCTTATTTCTTGGGGCCACAAACTAGTTTGAGGTTTTATTTACTATCCTGTACTTATGCCATGCTACTTATGTATTTACGATTGTGCGAGGAGCACTGCATGTTTAGGTAAGCGGAGTGATTACGCTGTATCGACACCCGAGTTTCGGGTTCCCCGCTTCACCATTGTCGCAAACCTTGAGTCCGTCTCGGAGCTTGCTTGCTATGGTGTACTCAAGGGTGGCCCCTGAAATATTTCTGAATCCTGTGATTGTTCAGTCGTGAAAGCCTCGTTGGGTGTTGATTTGGTTTTTCCGAGGTTGATCGAGCGTGTGTTGCTATTGGTGCACCCCGGCCGGGTAAAACTTTCTGAAAGCCGTGTCCGCGGATATGGACGACTTGGAGCACAGTATCTCGACCATAGACAAGCATAACTAAAGTTTATTGCCCTAAATTTGACTTTATAATGACTAGTAATCAGCTACACTATCACTACTAGAAAAACGCCTATTCGTGGCGCACATGAAAAGGCCTTCTGTGGCGCACTAGCAGTGCGCCACGGGCCTCGCGCTACGGCTATCTCGTAGCCGTGGCGCACTGCATGGTGCGCCACAGAAGTTTAGATACAGGCGTGGCGCACATGCCAGTGCGCCACAGAAGATTGGGCAGGCGCACGCCAGTATGAACGATAACCGTGGCGCACTAGGTGCTATCGCCACGGATGTAAATTTCAAAATTCAAAAAAAGCAGCAGATCTGGATGGGACGCGGGCGGGCGGAGGAGCACCAGCGGGCGACGACGGGTGGCGCTGCGCGGGCTCGGAGACGAAGCGAGGCGAGCTGCGAGGGATCGGTGGAGGGTGGAGGGGCGGAGCGGGCTCGATGGCGGCGAGGCGTGTCCGCGAGGAGAACCAGCAGCGCCGGGCCACGCCGGGCGAGGGGGCTCAGCGGCAGCGGCGCCAGCGGCGCAGGAGGCAGAGGCGTGGACTCCCCGGAGGCGGTCGCAGCGCTGCCGGAGGCGGGCGGAGCGCCGCCGCCGGGAGGAGGAGGTTGCTGCCCGGGCGAGGGCGGGCCATGGTGAGAAGGAGCGGAGGAGGGTCACATGGCGCCTTGGCTGAGGCACGGAGGCAGGCTGGCCGGGCTGGGCCTGGGAGAGGCTCGGGCCGGCTCTGGCGGGAAGGGACTCGGGGAGAGGAGAGGAGGAGGGCGAGGTGGCAAGGCGGGCGGCGGGTGCTCGCTGGCGAGGCGCGGCTGTGGCCCGGGAGAGAGGCGCGAGGAAGGAGCGAGCGTGGGGATGGGTCGTGGTCTGGCGGAGGAAGAAGAGAGAGAGGCGGGGGAGGGGGTGCAGGGTGGGCCCAGGTGTGGGATATCTTGGTGGGCGGGTCCCGCAGAGTGGGGCCCAGGGCGCAAGCTTATCCGTGGCGCACTAGGTGTAGGTGCGCTACGGATAAGTCACCCTGTTTTTTTTCTGTAGGCAAAAACGGTTTTTTGACCATAACTTTTTACTCTTTTCGAATTTTGAAAATCTAAAAAATCGTTCTGGTCATTTTGGTATATTATACGATTTTTTTCGATATCGTATGCAAAAGTTACGGCCTTTTTACCGTGGCATTACTTTTTTTTGCAAATAAAGTCGAAACTCATTTCTGTTAATTTTACTAGAAGCTATACCACATTACCTACCTAAATATGAAAGGATTTAATTTTTTGAAGTGTTTATCATTTTCGTTTATTTTTTGCAAACCCTAAAAAGGCGATCCACGGGGGTGGAGTTGGTGCATGCCACTTAGGCGTAGGGCACTAGGGCGAGTGCCTCACGGGTTAAGCTGTACATCTGTGGCGCACTAGGCCGAGTGCGCCACGAAGTTTGTGGTCGCTTTGAGCGGAGGGCGTGCGCTTAGGCGTAGCGCACTTCCATGTCGCCAGATGACACTAACAACCGTGGCGCACATGACTATAGTGCGCCACGATGTTTGGCGGCGTCCAGCAGGCCTGGACCACACACATCTGTGGCGCACTATAGTCATGTGCGCCACGGTTGTTCTAGTTACTAGTAGGGCACTGCCCACAGGTGAGCCACGCCTGTTTTAGCCGTGGGGCACTTCAACCATGTGAGCCACGGATGTGCTGATTACCTATAGCTGTTTTCCTAGTAGTGTATAATGGAATGGCTAAATAATACTGCCCATAATTGCTTGTTTGGAGTGTCGCTTGCGACCATTGTACCTGACTAGTAAGTATTGCAACTACAACGGAATGGCTAAATAAAAGTACCAACAACTGCTGGGTTTTGGGTTATCTCATGCTATCTGTATCTGATTAGTAAGTGCTGCAACTATAACGGAATGATTAACTGAAAATGACCACTGCTTATTTTATCAGGATGAATATCTGTACCTGACTAGTAATTGCTGCAACGATAACTGAATAAGTAAAACTGCCAACTGTGTGAGTTCCTCGGTTGACTTCCTCGTTTGGTCTCGAGGGGGAAACGCCAGGAAGGGTTTGTTTGATGTTAGTATCAGGTTGGATCCGAATAGGTCCTTCTTACCCCTCTCTGATAGCCGCCAGTTGTATCGAGTCTCTATAGGTTGTTTAGTGCATGTCTTTGCCGCTTGATCCACCATACCGTGTGGCGAGGACCGCGAATTCTAGCCTCGCCGTGTCTTGGCCTCGATCGACGCTCCTCTTTTCCTTTGCCCTTTGTCGGCACCCTTTTGTTTAAGGTGTTTTGAGATCGACGCCGTAGTGGTTACCCTTCCGCTTGGCTGGCAGGGTTATGGACGCCATTGGTTATTCTTCAGGGCTCTTAGCCCCATTTGCATCTTGTCCGTAGACGGACGCCCCATCGTTTTCAAGGTGATTTGGATCTTTGTATATTATATCTGTATTCTTGACTCATTGAGTCGCTGTTATATATATATATATCTGTTCTGTGGGTCCCATCGAGGACTGTTGTGTAATGTTATTACTTCGTTTTCCACCCGCACGAAAGTGCCTGGTGGGCACCTTTGAATCGTTTCTATGCGGTTTGGCGGTTTCCGCTAAAACTTGCATAGGTTCGATTCTGAGGGTGTTACAATTGCCCAGGACCAGGTCAGGATATGACTCTATTTGGGTAGTGGTCGACCATTTGACCAAGGTAGCCCACTTTATTCCGGTGAAGACGACCTATATGAGTGCAAAGTTAGCCAGGATTTACATGGACAGAATTGTGTGCCTACATGGAGTTCCCAAGAGTATCGTATCTGATAGAGGCACCCAATTTACCTCACACTTCTGGCGCCAGCTGCACGAGTCACTTGGTACTAGACTAGAGTTTAGCTGGCGTTTCACCTGAGACGATGGACGTACCGAGAGGGTGAATCAGATTTTGGAAGACATCTTTGAGAGCTTGCGCCTTGGCTCATGGCTCTAGTTGGGATGAGAATTTGTATCGGAGTTTTCCTACAACAACAGCTATCAAACCAGCATCAAGATGTCACCGTTCGATGTGATGTATGGGAAGCAGTGCGGACACCTTTGCTATGGGATGGAGTAGGAACGTCGATTGTTTGGACCTGATTTGATCAAGGATCTTTGAGGAGAAGGTCGCCTTGATTAGGGACAGTGAAGGTAGCACAATCAAGCGGAAGAGCTACGCCGGCCAAGCGCAAGGCAGTGGTGTATGAGATAGGTGATAGAGCATACCTCAGAGTGTCGCCACTACGTGGAATCAAGAGATTTGGAATTAAGGGTAAGCTGGCACCTCGGTTTATTGGACCGTATCGGGTCTTAGCACGCAAAAGATAAGTTGCTTATCAGTTGGAGTTGCCAGAAGCTCTGTCCGCTGTTCACAACGTGTTCCACGTGTCCCAGCTAAAGAAGTGCCATCAAGAGATGGTGGATACACCATTGAGAGACACCGTACCGCTAGAGGAGGTTCAGCTTGAGAATGACTTGACCTATGAGGAGAAACCGGTCAAGATTCTGGAGACAGCAGAGAGTATTACCCGTACCAAGACGATCAGGTTTTGCAAGGTACAGTGGAGCAACCACATCGAAGAGGAAGCCACTTGGGAGCGTGAGGATGACATCCGAGAGGACTACCCACACCAATTTGCTAGCCGCGCCGAATCTCGGGGACGAGATTCATCTTAAGGGGGTTAGTCTTGTCACATCCCAAATTTTAGATTTGGTCTTGCATATCATTCATATCATTGCATCATGCTTTTCCATGAAAAACCGTCGAGTGGAAAGGTTCGGCGAAACGCCAATTGCAAAACCCTATTCTATTTTGATACGAGGTTCCTGCGGGAAGCTTTAGTAGGACTAGCGTTGACCACCCTTGTAGATTAGTGTTTTCGCTCAAAACTTGAGGCTAGATTGTTCCCCTCGACCATACGAACCCGTAGGAGCAAGAATCGCTCGAATCGGAGCTCGCACGGAGAAGTTGTCGCCGTTTTAGTGAATCGCCGGAAAACGGTCCGAATTTCTGGACCGATTTCCGAGTTCTAAACCAACTCCGAACCGTTTCAGTTTAGGATTTCGCGCGAAGGGCCACAAAAGGACCGAGCCGGCTGCCTCGGGACCCGTGCCCTCGATCCAGCCCCGCGTCTCGGGAACCGCGCGCCGCCTCCTCTCCTCGATCGCGCCGCCGCGCCCGCGCCGCGCCCGCCCGCCTCCTCCACGCCGCCGCCTCCCGGTAAGGCCACTGCCGCCTCCTCTCCTCTCCTCTCCTCTCTCTCTCTCTCTCTCTCTCTCTCTCTCTCTCTCTCTCTCTCTCTCTCTCTCTCTCTCTCTCTCGCCCACCATGCCTCGCCTGCCGCGCCACCCGCCCCGCACCGCCAGCCGCCGCCTGCCGCCGCAGCAGCGCCTCCACGCCGCCCGCCTGTAGCGCGCCCCGCGCCCAGCGCTGCCGCCTGGCGCCCGGCGCTGCGCCGCTGCTGCGGCCGCCGCTTCTTCAGCCCGCTGGCCCGCATGCCCGCATTGCTGCGCCTCGCGTACACGCCTACGCATGCATGCATGCACGTACACACTGCGCGCCGTTTTGCGTCAAGCGCCGTTTTCGTCGCGCCCGTTTACGTCTGCGTCGCCGCTCGTCTTCTTGCGCCGCGTTGACGATCTTGGACCGTTCGTTGACCATCTCCCTCCGTGCAGGAAAAAAACCCCGACGCCGGAACCGATCGCCGCCGCTGTCCGGAACTCGCCGCCGTCCGTTTCGTCGTTTGTTTCCGGTAAGACCACAGCCACCGTCAGATCTCAGATCGGCGGCTTAGATCGTTCGTTGACCGGTCAGACTCGGGCGTTGACTAGTCAGGTGCCCAGTCAACGTCCAGTCAGCAGACGCTTTGATCAGTCAACAGACACAGTTGACTGGTTAATTTCGTTAATCCTTTTAGTTGAAAGATTTAGGTAGAATCTTGTAAATTGCGTAGTAATTAAACCGCTTGGCCAAAAATTACAAATAAAATATGTGTAGATTCAGTGAGCCGTGTAGAATCTCGCTGTACCTTTGGTTCAGGCTTTTGCATCAAGGTTTAGTACAGTTTAATCAAACAAGTTAGTGGCCTTTTCGGAGTAATAAATTCGTAGAAAAAGATCCGTAGCTCCAAAAATCGCGTATGATATGTCCCTGGATTCAGTGGAACGAGGGGAATCTCATCGTGAATTAAAAAGATAGGCTTACAGTAAAAACTTCTGCAGAAACTGTCTAGTGGCTTTCTGCAGTGTTTTAATTACTCGGGGAGTTTTATAATTCCTTTTTGAGTAATTCCAGTTGGTACTGTTTCTAATCAGCGATGCCTATGCGGTAGAGTTTTCCCAAGATTTTACAAACAGTATACTACCGGTAGTGAATTATTTGAGTTCTAGCTCTAGTTGTGAGCATTACTTTTACTTAATAGTTTTCCTAGCGCTAAAACTATTTTCCATGCATGCAATCGGTAGTATTATGGCATAGGATGTTGTGGTGCAGCTGTAGCACCAATTCACTTGTCGTTCTTGCATTCATGCATCATCTTTGTTGCATATGCTTGTGGATTGTTTGTTTATGATTGCAATTGTATCGTGTAGATTGTGACGAATGCAACGCTTGCTCGTGTGTGGATTGTTCTTCCGACCGCTACAACCAAGGCAAGTAGATGCTACTTTGTTCATGATATCTTCCTACTATTTTCAATGCATTGTCGTGTATTTTGTAGATGCATGTGTAGGATGATACTATCGCTATGTTATGTCCTATTATGTGGTAGGGCCTTCTTTGTAGATGAACCACCGTTGGTAGATGTGCTTAGCCATGCTATGATGAACGAGGGCTGGGTTACATCATTGAAACTTGTTTCAAAAAGTATTGGTTTGTGAAAACTAAAACAACTTAATCAATGAATCATCTGGGTGTGATGGTATTGATAATCTTTGGTGGTTTCATTGCGGAAAGGCACCCAGGTACCGAGAGAAATTGATTGGATTCTTTATTGTGTAGCTTACATGTACAACCATGTGCCAATAATGGAATGGGCGGTTGGTTGGATTTAGTAGGTTGTGGTAACCCGAAGCCGCGTATCCAGAGATGTAGAATTTTGGTAGGTTGGACTGGTGCGCGTCGGGATTGGAGTGCTACTTCCCGAACGGTCTCTTCTTGGACTTCTCCCTATCACCACTCAAAATGAGAGTGATGGTACGAGCTGGGCTGGCCAAGTCACATGGGTAAAGTGTACAAACCTCTGCAGGGTGTATAATCTAATCGATTAGCCGTGTCCCCGGTTATGGACAACTGAGTTGCTAGATATTGATTCCATGACATGTTTCTCGCTCATTCTAATTTCATAATTGTTTTAATATTGTTGGGTTAACTTAATTGGGATCTTTTCAAAGAAAATCAAAAATTGTTTATGAAAGTAGGACAAATGTATTTGCAAATGCAAGCCAGACACAGCTCCACTTGCCAAATATGCATGTAGATGTTAGTACTATTGTCTCCTTTACTAGCTCTACTTGCCATACATTCCATGTATTGACCCTTCGGGGCTGCTACGTTTCATGTTGCAGGTTATTCCGATTCTGAGTAATCGATATAGGCCACGGTACTCCACTCGGCACTTGTTCACTTGTGGGCAATTTGAAGAATGGAGGATTTGCTTTATTTATGTTGCTACCTGAATAATTTGAGCTAGCATTGAGCTAAGCTTTTATTGTAATAATGGTACTCTAGATCTTCGTTATTCATGGTACACGGATATTTGGCTATGTTATCTATCTTACTCTATTGTGGGCCAATGAACCGATCCAGGGATTGGCATGTCGCATAGAGGCCACGGTCTTTTCAGAACCGCGGTGTTACAGTTATTGATCGGAGAAGTGTCTCGATCATGTCCGCATAATTCACGAACCGTAGGGAGACACACTTAAGGATTCGATGTTGTTGAGTAGTTATGGAATAATGAGTAAGAGACCGAATGTTGTTCGGAGTCTCGGATGGGATCCGGGATATCACGAGGAGATCCTGAATGGTCCGGAGAATAAGATTCATATAAGGAAAGTCCTGTTTCGGAGTTGGGGAATGGTTCCGGTGTTTTCATCGGGAATGTTCTAGAAAGTTCCCGAATGTCCGACACTCCGAAGGGGAAGGGTACATGAATGTGTTATATCAAGTTGGTATGATTGCATCATGTACTAAGTGTCGTCGCTGAACAAAATAGAGGATTTAATCAAATCCTTGTTTGAAAAGTCAAACGCCAATTTGAAAGTCAAACGGCTATTTTTGGGAAGTGGAGAGGGAGGTGGAAACCGAGTTGGGGAGGAGTCCCTCCTCCGTCCACCACTTGGGATCCGATTTGGGGAGGATTCCTCCCTTGGCGCGCCTCCCTCCTATAAGAGGAGGGGCAGGGCTCCCCTCCTAGCACACAAGATTGCCCCCTCTAAACCTAACCCTAGCCGTCGCCGCCCACCATAGCCGCCGCCTAGGGTTTCTCCCCTAGCCGCCGACTTGGGAACCTCCAAGCCCTAGCCGTCGGCCCTAGCAACCCCTCCTTGGTGTGTCTAAAACCTAGAACACCAAAGGCTCTCTCATAGTTCACCATACTCGCTCCGGCTTAAGGCGAAGCCCTGCGAGATCTCCCCTCTACTTCCGGTACCACGCCGTCGTGCTGCCGGAATCGCGAGGAGAGTGCTACAACCTCTGCTGCTTGCTGGAACAAGGGAGAGGAAGGTATTCATCGAGCGATGTGACCGATCATGGAAGCGCTGCGCGAGCATACGGAAGGATCGTCTACGCGATCTTGAGATCGGCAAGTGTACGACTACATCACCCACGAGAATCTGCTCTCGTTAACCGCTTTGGAATCTTCGAGGGTGAGTTCCTCTATCGACTCGTTGCTACAATCTAGTAGATAGATCTTGGCTTGATTGTTTGTATGCGGTAGAATTTTTTTGTTTTCCATGCTACGAACCCCTACACACGCTTACCACGAGGATGAGATTGTCCATGTAGTGGATCGGCTGCTGCTGCTGCCATTGTTCGAAAGTAATCTGATTCTGCTGCAACTGGTCGATATTAAACTGCGATTGCTGCCACGGGTCAGAAGTAAACTATGATTGCTGCCACCCCAAGCCTCCAGCCTGGTCTGGAGGTGGTGCTCAGCGGCGCTTCTTTGAGAGTCGTGGGCGAGGCCCGTGGCGAGTGGAGAAATATCGCCTCGTGCCATCCGAGCCTCGCTGATGCGAGAAGGTGGCTGCTGCATGGGTGGAAGTTGGGCACGCTGCTCCATGGATCGACGCGGTGGGCGCTGCTGCGTGGAGCGACGTGGGGCGCGCTCCCCCACCGAGTGACGCGGTGGACGCTGTGCTTATCGGTGTTGAACGACGTCTGAGACGCTGGTGCACGTGATGGCCGCGTAGATACGCCGCAGCTTCTCCTCGACCTGCGGGGCAAAGGACTGAGCCTGCTGACGGGGCACAAGAGGAACGGTCGAAAGCGATCGTCGTCATCGAGCCACCTCGTCAGATATCCCGCCATGTCGGCCTGCATTTGTCTCATAGTTAGTTATGCACTACATAGGCACTCATGTTGATTATGCTCTAAATAAAGTACTTATCGCTGATTGTCTGGACTCCAGTGTTGACTGGCTAGGGTATATCTCATCGTCATGTGCGTGTGGAATGGGACATAGCCGTGTCATCGACATGTACCTCTGTAAGTATCCGTGGAATAGCTCCATATCAAACGGGACAGCGTGCCACACTTGTGTTGGTGCATTCTGCCACTCGTTGACGTAAATCCCCACCCGTTGGAGCCATTGAGTGGCGGTCTTGCTAGTTTTCCGAGAGCACCTGTCATTAGAATTTGTTAGACCATCATTAAAGAACATAGATGAATTATAAGACGCATTTCTTATGTATATATATTTACTTACGCGTGCACGACATCTGGAAGGGGAACATCCAAACGCGGGGGGGTCTATCATCTGGCAAAGACCGAACTGCCGCATCACCCTCTGTTGAGACATCTCCTCAACTAGGAAATCGAAGATGATCTTCGATTTAGTCAGCCAATACTCTCTATCTCTAGTGCACATAATAGATAACCCGCTAGGATATCGTGTGTGTTGTGTCTGCAGGGTGTACGGCTCCCAAATCACGACATACTCTTTTAGTGTGTCGAACTGCCCGCGAAACGACACTGCATGACAAAATAGTTGTTAGTAACTTTCATATTATAGTACTAGAAGTGCAATTTATTAAGACACTACACTAATCTTGCGACGGGTCCAGTGAGTGCCAAATGTAGGCAAGTCAATTTGCTCTTCGTTGAACAGCAGGTCAGAGTGGTAGACAATTGTTTCATGTTCCAGGTTGCCGACTATTTGGTTGACACTTACTTCTGAACGACCGATAGGGAACCTCTCCCATGACCATAGTTGCGGCAACAATGGGCATCCTAGAAAGGCAGAACTGTCCTTGGTTAACTGGCAAGCATTGCACATACCTCGGTATGTAGCTGCTAACACAGCTGAACCCCAACTCCACTGTGTGCATTCTTCCTGGCACGCCGCCTCCACGATCCCTCTAGCAAAATAGATGCATCGCGCACTAATGGTCGATACGTGGTTCTCAGGGAACATCACCTTCCCGAGCAGCCACATAATGTATGCCTCCAGGCTGCGTATAATCTATGGTGCAGTCATCGGAGTGGCTGGGAACCCAAACCTCTGGATCTGCATTATCAAATAGAACAATTATCAGTACATGATACTGCTCCAACCAAATAGAAAAAATAAATGAAACACACCTGATACTGCTCCAACCATCCAAATTTTGTCCCATGATTGTCATGGGCAAAGGCCTGAGCTCCATCACGGATGTGGGCCATGTCTTGGGCCCAATTTGCCGGTGGGTCCATTGGGCCTATGGGCACGCCAGCCAACGGAAGTCCCAGCAAGTAAGAGACGTCCTGAAGGGTAGGATCCATCTCTCCCCATCAAAAATGGAAAGTGTGAGTCTCGGGCCTCCATCGATCCACCAAGCACGTGAGCAAAGACGAGTCGTACTATAGGCGAATAGTCTGGAACCCAAGGTGTCGCCCTTCTATCTCCTCCATACGAGTGGCCTCAACCAAACGAACGAAGGGTAAGATCCCAGCCCACTTCAATCTACATAAGAAGATAGCACAACAGTTTTGTTACTCTGGCCCATAAATGTCCCAACAATAAGAGAAATAAATGTCACATGCCTATGAACCCAATCAGGGTGTATGCACCAGTTCGACATGGGAGTGCGAGTCACTAGGTGCTTCTGTAGGGTTTCGTAGCATGGAAAACAAAAATTTTCTACCGCATACAAACAAACAAGCCAAGATCTATCTACTATATTGTAGCAACGAGTCGATGGAATAACTCACCCTCGAAGATTCCAAAGTGTTTAACGAGAGCGGATTCTCGTGGGTGATGTAGTCGTACTCTTCCCGATCTCAAGATCGCGTAAAAGGTCCTTCCGGCGCTGCATTCCGGCAGCGCTCCCGTAGTCGGTCACACGTTCGGTACTCGACGAAGACCTTCCTCTCCCTTGTTCCAGCAGGCAGTGGAGGTTGTAGCACTCTCCTCGCGATTCCGGCAGCACAACGGCGTGGTACCGGGAGTAGAGGGGAGATCTCAAAAGCTTGTGGCCGGGCAGTATGGTGGACTATGAGAGAGCTCCTCGGCGATCTAGGGTTTAGACACACAAAGGAGGAGGCTTGGCCGGCGGCTAGGGTTAGCTAGGCGGCGGCTGCAGGAGGGACGGCGGCTTAGGGCTAGGGTTTGCGGGTGGAGGAGTTGAGTGTTAGGAGGGGCAGCCCTGCCCCTCCTTCTATAGGTGGAGGGGCCGCGCCAGGGGAGGGGAGTCCCTCCCCAACTCGGTTTCCCAAGGGGGCCGGCGGTGGAGGGGAGGAACTCCTCCCCAACTCGGTTCCCACCTTCCCCTCCACTTCCCAAAATAGTCGTTTGACTTTTCAAATTGGCGTTTGACTTTTCAAACTAGGATTTGATTAAACCCTTTATTTTGTTCAGCGATGACACCTAGTACATGATGCAATCATTCCAAATTGGTATGACACATTCATGTACCCTTCCCCTTCGGAGTGTCGGACATTCCGGAACCTTCTAGAACATTCCCGATGAAAACACCGGAACCATTCTACAACCCCGAAACAGGACTTTTCTTATATGAATCTTATTCTCCGGACCATTCCGGATCTCCTCGTGATATCCTGGATCCCATCCGAGACTCCGAACAACATTCGGTATCTTACTCATCATTCCATAACTACTCAAACAACGTCGAATCCTTAAGTGTGTCTCCCTACGGTTCGTGAATTATGCGGACATGATCGAGACACTTCTCCGAACAATAACCAATAGAGGAATCTAGAAAATCATATGGCTCCCACATATTTCTACGATTACTTTGCGATCGAATGAACCACTTACATACGATACCAATTTCCCTTTGTCTCACGATAGTTTACTTATCCGAGGTTATGATCGTCGGTATCTCTGCATACCTAGTTCAACCTTGTTACTGATAAGTACTCTTTTCTCGTTCCCGTGATATGTGATCCCTTGTGAGCCAGTCACATGCTTGCAAGCTAATTGGATGACATTTCACCGAGAGGGCCCAGAGTATATCTATCTGTCATATGGATGGACAAATCCCACTCTTGATCCATGTGTCTCAACCAATACTTTCTGAATAGTCAATGCTACCTTTATAGCCACCCAGTTACGGTGTGGTGTTTGATGTCATCAAAGCATCCTTCCGGTGAAGGTGATATGCATGATCTCATGGTCGAAGGAATTAGGTTACTATGTATCAGAAAGCATATAGCAATTGAACTATTAAAATGACTTGATCTTTATGCTACGCTTATCTATAGGAGTATGTCCACCATATCATTCTCCTAACGATATGATCGTGTTGTTAATAACATCTCAATGTTCATGATAGGGAAACCATAATCATTTATTAACCAACAAGCTAGTAATATATAGAGGCTTTACTAGGGACTTCAATTTAAGTTTACAAATCACACAAGTATTAATGTTTCCTTGTTAATACTATTATAGCATGAATGTAAACATTTATCATAAACACAAAGATATAATAATAAATATATTTATTATTGCCTCTAGGGCATATCTCCAACAGCTTCAAGGTCACCGGGTTAGCATCCAGTACCGTCGACCGGTGCTTTCTATCTATGTCAGCATTCAGCAAAGATCCTGCCATCTGAACATTAGTTCCACACATATTACAAATTTAAGACATAGTTGCACACATATTACAAATTTAAGACATAGTTCCACACATATTACAAATTTAAGACATAGTTCCACACATCTAGTTTCTTCCTCTGCTGCCACGTCCACGAGGAGCAGCTCCACCAGTCCTGAAGATGTGGCAACTGGTGTCTATATGACCAAATTGATTACACAGAAAACATTGCCTAGTAGGGCCTCCGGCTTCAGATTCATCCATATCATTACGGATGCGGACACATTGTCGCCTTCCTCTTCCTATCTGCATCAGTTCAGGATCTGGGATGTAAACCCTTTCACCTGGATTTACTTTGTCGAAATTTCCCCATGCCCTATATCCCATCATCTCGCCTGTCCACGTATTGACCACCGCGACCTTAAGGAAATAAGGAGACACAAACGAGATCGCATCCATACCCATCACCCCGCATGCAACTAGTACATGCGAGCAAGGCAGATGCAACGGCTTGGGTTTATTGCACGTGCACTCACACGTTGGTCAGGCTTCGTCCTCACCTCATGTGTATTTACCTCTTCTCCTGTTCCAATCCGGTTGGAAGGGAGGCGTACCTCGAACCTTCTTTCCTGATTACCGATGGCGATGACATGCATGGACCGAGCCTTCTCCATCTTGGCATCCATGTAATGCATGATCTTTGAACAATACCTCGTGTTTGGGTTGTTCATGATATGCATCTGAGCCATCTGGAGTCTATCTCTGAAATACTTCAGAGTTCCGATGAAAATACACTCCACAATGGCTGTTAATGGTAGAGCCATGCTTCCTCTCAAGACAAAGTTGTAAGTTTCAGCCAGATTTGTAGTCATGACGCCAAAACTAGCACCATGAGTGTCATGCAGCAGAGACCACCTCTCTATAGGCTCGTGTTGTATCCATTCCTGAAAATTTTTAATCCTTCTGCCAGGCCTTCTCCTAGTACCGGGTTGGTCAAATCCTGGCAAGTCACAAAGGGCAATGGGTTCTTCCACCGGTGGTGTTGCTCCTGTTGTTGCCTGTGCAGCTAACGCCGCTGCATGAGCCGCGACCGCTGCTGCTCTAGCTGCTCTCCTCTGAGTCACATGTTTTTAGTGAAGTCATCAAGATAGCCACGACACTTGATGTACTTCCACTCTTGGTTCTGCTTGCAAAGCTTCTTGAATAGGTTCGTAAGAGCCTTGTTCCTGAACTGTGAGAAAAAGTTGGCCCCTAGATGCCGCATGCACCAACGACTCTGCATGTCCAGCCATGGAGTAACTTCATCAGGAGTGGGATGTGTGAGCTTGTTTATCGCGCTTAGTATACCTGGATGCCTATCATGAAGGACGCATACATTCGGTGTATCTCTCACAATTGCTATCTTCAGCTGCCTGAAAAACCATACCCAACTTTCGGTGTTCTCGCTCTCCATGAAAGCAAAAGCAAGTGGAACAACTTGATTGTTTCCATCTTGACCTATGGCAGTCAATATCTGACCCATGTACTTGCCAGTGAGAAATGTACCATCCACACAGATGACTGGTCGACAGTGAGTGAAAGCTTCTATGCATATAGCAAATGAGAAGAACACTCGATGAAGTACCCTCAAATTAGATTCCTGTGGCAATGTAAAGTGTTGGATGTCCACGTAGGTGTCTGGATTCCTAGCCTGCAGTGTCTGGAGCATCCTAACAACACAGTTATACCCGTCTCGAAACGAACCAAACCTTGCCTCCAGTGCCCTTTTCTTAGTCCTCCAAGCCTTCCCGTATGAAATATTGTAGCGGAATCTGACAGAAACTTTGTGAATGATAGCATTCACCCCCATGGCTTTGCCCTCCACTATCTCTGTGTATAACAGTCTAGCCAAGAGGGTTGACGTGAGGTTACGATGGTCCTAAAGGACACTGTCAAGTGTGCATGTGTGCATCACAACATCGGTGACCTTCCAGTTTGTGTCATACCTAGGTACATGGGCATGCACCCTTGCAGGACATCCGGCTTCCTCGCAAACCAATGTCAAATATTATTGTGATGACACCTTCGTTTTCAAGACCCGTTGCATGGACATTGACCACTCAACAATTGCTTCCTGCAGATGTCTCTTGCTAGGATATAATGCACCAAGAGAGATGTTGTTCGCGTGATAATGCCACGCCGAATCATGCCAATCGTTCACAGTCATTGATGTTGTGTTGTCATTATTCCATGATGCCGGAATAGGTTGGCCGATCTCTTCTTGATCAGACTCGCCAGAATCATCAACTGTATCACTGTTGTCTTCTGAGTCTTCGGCTTCCATTTGATGTTGCAACAAACCATCATATATCTCGTCCTCATTAGCTTCGCCACTGAATATGTCTTCCCCTAATCCTTCACCATCGTCCTCTGATACATAACCATCACCCCCGGTGTGTGCATAGCTACTGTGACCTGATTTATAACCGTCGCCACCCTCTTGGCCCTGACTACTCTGGCCATGATCATAACTACCTCCAGCATGACCGGTCTGACTACTCTGGCCATGGTCATACCCAGCCTCTTTCGCCACAGGTAACACTAAGAGACTGGGGTTAGCTACTCTTTTCTATCAAGCTTGAACAAATTTGACCCATTTATGTTGCGCTTCTATTGGCCTTAAATAAAAATTAGGGGTTTGCCTTGACTTAGTCAATAAAGCATGCACACCGACAATATGGGTAGGAGGGAGCCCTAAACGAACACATAACCAATCCTTCAACTGAGTAATGCACGCTTTGTAATTGCAAGCACTTCATCCATAAAATTAAACTCGCTCAAATCAACTCCGTCCTGGTTTGTTCTGACGAAACCAGGACCATAAAAGAACCTAAACACTACATTATTTGACATGATTTTCGACCTAAAAAATACCAAAAATAGTCAAAAACAGGTACATTGACACATAATACTCTACAAATATCTTGCATCTAACAGACCCCGTCAAAGGCTACCTATAAACATACACACATGACTACAAATTAGGGTTTACCCTTGAAGCGTGTGAAGTCCTGCCGTGTAGCTGCCTCAGGTCAACGGATCAGCACCTCCACCATGAACCTTCCTCAAGTCCCAGCACCAGCCTCCACCATGGCCATTTCTCAACAAGAACACCACCAGATCCCTCCACCAAAACGACTCAAATCTCTACACCAGGCTATCCTATTAGTAGATCGGGACTATACTAGCTTGCTAATGTGTTAGAGCAGCGAGTTTGGGTAGAAATCTAGGCTACAAATCGGTGCAGCAGCTGAGAAAATGATAGCAAGCCAGAGAGTGGAAGAATAGCCAGAGAGAGAGGAGGGGAGGACGACGACAGGCAAGCACGGGTAAGCGCGTGAGCTATATGCTGGGGCGCGTCGTCCGTTCAAATGACGAAACGTCCTTCGTCCGTTCAACGGACGACCAGGCGTACCCCTGTCACCCGACAGCTCGACAAAGACGTGTCGTCTTTTGAATAAAAGAAGACAACTCGGTCGTCTTTTGAAAAGACGAAGCATCTGAGTCGTCTTTCGAACGGATGACGGACCATCAAAATTGCAATTTGCCCGTTTTGCGTATTATTTATGAAATTAAATAAAAATATATATTATTTAAAAAAAATAGCGCCGATGCTTGCCCGCCCGCCTGCCCCACCCCCGCCCCCCGCCGCCTAACTCCCTTCGCGGTGGAACACCCAGCTACACAAGCCGCCGCGCCCCTAGTTCCTTCACAACACACCAGCCCAACATGTCGCTCAGCTCCCTACGCTTGCTGACCAGCCCAGCGTGCCTCCTACACCTACCCTGGCCTCCAGCTCCACCAGAAATATCTCGTCTTGATCACCGTCCAAGACCCGACAGCTATTGCTCTTGATTTGATTGGTTAGAAGTTAGAACGAGATTCATGGCAATTTGGAGTTGACCAAGGCCACGCGCAGATGGCTTCCTGAGAAGACAACCACGCGACGCTACATATGGGCCTAGGTGGGGCTGGCGGGTAATGAGAAAGAGAGAGAAAATAAGGGGACTTAGTCTGGATTAGGTTCAATCTATTTTTTTTACAACACAGACTGTTGCCTAACAGCAGATAGTAATTACTTAATTCTACCATTTTTTCCCGGCGAGATAACTTTGGTACCCAGCGAGACAATTTTACAGCTCGAGGAGACAACTTTTGTGCCTAAATAGGCAACTTTGGAGCCTGGCGAGGCAACTTTAGAGTCCGGCGAGTCACTTCGAAACCTGACGAGGCAACTTGTGCTGATGAAGCAACTTGTGCCCAACTTCGGAAGCCGACGAAGCAACTTGTGCAACTTCTGCGCCTGACGAGCCAACTTTGGATCCGGACGGGGCAACTTCTGTGCCTGACGAGGCAACTTTAGAGCCCGATGAGACAACTTCAGAGCCGACGAGGCAAGTTTGGATCCCGATGAGACAACTTCGGTTTCCGGTGAGCCAACTTTGGAGCCAAACAAGGCAATTTATATGCCTAACGAGGCAACTTTGGAGCCTGAAGAGACAACTTTTGCCCGGCGAGACAATTTCGGTGCCCGCCGAGGCAACTTCAGAGCCCGACGAGATAACTTTTGTGCCTAACGAGACAACTTCGGAGCCCGATGAGACAACTTCGGTGCCGGGCAAGGCAACTTTAGAGCTCGACGAGGCAAAGTTGCTCTCTCAGGCACCAAATTCGCCTCATCGGGCATCGAAGTTGCCTTATCGGACACAGAAGTTGCCTCGTAGAATCAAAATAACCTCGTCAGGCACCGAAGTTGCCCCGTCGAGCTCCGAAGAAGGGCTGTCCTAATGGTCTACCGAAGTTGCCTCGCAGGGATCTGAAGTTGCCTTGTTGGGTTCTGAAGTTGCCCCCTCGCTCTCCGAAGTTGCCCCATCGGTCTCCAAAGTTGCCTCGTCGGGCACCAATGTTGCCTCGCCGGGCTCCGAAGTCTACCATAGTTGCATCGCCAGGCTTCAAAGTTGCTCAGTCATGCACAAGCTCTGAAGTTGTTGCACGGGCTCCAAAGTTGCTCAGTCGGGCACAGAAGTTACCTCGTCAGGCCCAAAGTTGCTCAGTCAGGCACATAAATTGCTTAGTCAGGCATAGAAGTTGCCTCGTAGAACTGAAATGACCTCGTCGAGCATCGAAGTTGCCTCATTAAACACCGAAGTTGCCTCATTGAACACCGATGGCCGATGAGGCAACTTCGGTGCCCAATGAGGACACTTTGTTGTCCAATGAAGCAACTTTGATGACCAACGAGGCAACATCGATGCCCGATGAGGCCACTTTGGTGCTCGGCAAAGCAACTTTGGTGCCCGATGAGGCAACTTTGGTGTCTAATCTAGCAACTTTGGTGCCCGCCGAGAAAATTTTGGTGCTCAACGGAGCAACTTTCGTACCCGACGAGGCAACTTTGGTGCTAACGAGGCCACTTTGTCGGGCTCCGATGTTGCCTCATCTAGCAGCGGCTTGCATGAAGAAGGGTCATCCTCACCCACCAAGGCAGCGTCGTCCTAATGGCGTATCGACGTTGTCTCGCCGGGCTTCGAAGTTGCCCAGTCGGGCATAAAAGTTTCCTCGTCGGGCTCCAAAATCTACCAAAGGTGGCTTGTCGGGCTCCGAAGTTCTCTCCTTGGGATCCGAAGTTGCCCAGTCAGGCACAGAAGTTGCTTAGTCGGGCTCCAAGATGTTCAGTTAGGCACTAAAGTTGCTTTGTCGGGATTCAAAGTTGCCTCGCCGGACTCCAAAGTTGTTCAGTCAGCCGATCAAAGTTGCCTCGTTGGGCTCCAAAGTTCCCCAGTCGAGCACAAAAGTTGTTCAGTCGGGCTTCGAAGTTGCTCAATGGGACACAGAAGTTCTCTCGCCAGGCTCCAAAGTTGCGTCACATACGATACTCATTCTGGCACAAAAGTTGCTCAGTCGGACACCAAAATTGCCTCTCTGGGCTACGAAGTTTCTACCGATGTTGTGAAACTGTGTACCAGCGATGACACTGATGTTGCTTTATCGGGCATCTAAGTTGACTAATGGGCATCGAATTTCGTCGGGAACCGACATTGCTCAACAGACACAAAGTTGTCCTGTTGGGCACCAAAGTTAACTCGCCAGATACCCAAGTAGGGTTGGTCGGACATATAAATTGTCTATGCTATAGTGAATTTGTCTACCTCAATTTATAAGTTGTCTAATACTATTGCGAAGTTGCTTTTTTATTTGTTTGTAAAATTGCCTGCCAAGACGCGACAGTATTTTTGAAGTTACTTTTTACTTGTTTCAGATTTTGGTAACGGGACAAATTACAAGTACCGTACACTTATAGGCAACAAGTTAGATTATTCAAACAAATTAGGTTAAATTACGGGCAGTACTACCGTTCCCAGGGGATTTACGTTTTTTATCCCGGGTCCCCAGCCAACCACGTGTTCTTTTTTTTATGTCAAAATCCCGCTTTTCGTATACTCGTGCTTACATTAATAGTCCGCTTTTGCTATAACGTAAAAAACGGTTTGACCCGAAAATAGAAAATGGATCGACTCGTCAAGAGTTACTTTGAGACATCGCCATGACCGTGTAGTAAAAAAAATACTAATATAGCAAAACCGACTCCGCCGGAGCCTTTCGCCGGAGACCTCGCCGGATACTACGTAGAAAAAATTGTGCTTTTGTAGCAAAATCAAAAAATAGATTTAGCAAGATGATTATGCTAATGTAGCAAAAGCCTAATTTTCTTGGAGACATCGTCGGAGCAAAAATTGTAGCAAAGAAATATGCCATAGAGCTGCGTCGCTCACGCATGTAGCAACACCACAAGTCATATGTAGCAGGTCGGGTCGCCGTGTGTAGCAGGACCGCTCGCTGCAGGTATCGGGCACCGCTCACCGCAGGTAGCAGGTCCGAATGCCATAGGTAGCAACACGGAAAGCCGTATGTAGCAGACTCGGTCGCCATGTGTAGCATTGCCGCCGGCCGTCTGCAAGGGAGGCCACGACTTGCAGCAAACAAGCCATGGCAGAAGATGTATGGGCATCACGTGGCAGGACGACAGAGGGCAGCAGGGTGGCGGGAGCGGGGTAGGCGGAGGGCGGCGGCGCACGACAGGGAGGAGGACGGCGGCGCGAGACAGAGCGGCAGCACGCGGCACGGCGGAGGACGGAGGGCGGCGGCGCGCAGCGCGGAAGGCGGCGGTAGGGCGGAGGGCGCAGGACCCGCCACCGTGTGCCGCGTCGAGCTGACATGAAAACATCAGCAACGTCCAGGACCTGCCACTGTGTGCCGCGTCGCAACGTTCACGCGCGCGCGGTGGCTGGCCCGCCAGCCGGCAACGGCTCGTGGTGACACAGAGCTGCAGTCACCACCAAGGCGCAAGGGCGCGCCACCAACCAGACCAGAAGATGCGCTAAGCTTGATGAAGCTACCGGATGGTAGCCTCCGGTTTGTACCACCAGCTAGCGGATGACGGTGGGTCAAGTCAGTCAGTCCAATCCATCTCCAGTTAAACGTTGGCCATAGGTACAAGTACCACCACCGAGAGACGGGCTACGAGTCCGATGGCTGGAGGAGTACCCGCACCTCCTTCACTATGGGGCCAAGCTCTCTGGCAGGAGGAGGCGGGAAGGCAGCCCGGCGCCCGGAACAAAGAGAGGCGCGTGCAACAAGGAGGCCGCGACCGGCTCCTTCGTGCGCTTCCTCCTCGTGCTCCATCGTGCTTGCCGTCGGCGGGCGCACCGTTGCTTCCGTGCTCAATCTCCTATCCCTGGCAGGGAGAGCGAGCTCCTCGAAAGTGGAGGCATCGTAAGGGTGTGTTTGGTAGTCTGGTTCAATCAAAATATTCTCGTCTCAAACGAGATTTGCAGGATTCAGACGTTTGGTAGATCGGTTTTCTCGCACGGGCAATGCCCACCTCACAGGAAAAAAAGGCTCTCAGCCCTGCCCGGTAGAGAAGCTCAGATCGAGCTTCGCTACTCGGCAGTGCTGAATCGGCTGGAAATCCCGCCCCGCGTCCCCCCGCCTGGGCCGAAACCAACAAGGGTCAATCGCCCCCACCCTCATTTCTCTCCCAACCCGCTCTCTTCTCACTCCGCCCAAACGAGCACCGCCACCACTTCCTCGACGCCGGCAACTGCCTCCTCGACGCCAGCCTTCGGCAACCGCCTCCTCCTCGACGCTGGTCTCTCCCGCTGGACCTCCCTAATCTGGACCGCCTCCTCTCAAGACCAAGTCGGCCGCCTCTCGATCAGGCCGCCTCCTCACTGCCTCTACAAGAGCCGGTCGTGCCTGATCTCGCCGCCTCACGCCAGATCGCAAGACGGACAAGCCGGTCCTCGCAAGCCCGCCTCGTCTCGATCCCTCAGACGACTCGACTTGGCAGCCTCACACCCGCGAGTGAGCTCCTGGCAGCGAGCCACATCGCCGTACCACGACCCAACCGCCCAAGCTCGGGTGGCCACATCGCTGCCGTCTTGACCCAGCCCAAGCTCCGTGGTCCACCCAGCCGCCCAAGCTCCTGGCAGCGGCCCACCTCGTTGCCGCCCATGGGAGAGCACCCAGCGATGCCCATGACTGGCCAGGACCTAATTGCTTTTTACTTTTTGTGTATAAGAACCTAATTGCTTTTTTATTTTCATCCTAAGGACCTCCATGTAAATATTTCGAGTCCAGCTTGTTTTAACTCACAGAAGCCACCAAACAACATCTGAGCTGATCTTGTTTCAGCAAACTTGGGCTACCAAACAAGTGAGAATATCTGAGCTAAACTTGTCTAGGGGCAGCATGTATGAGGGGAGATGGGGATTATGAGTTGTCCTAGGCTACCAAACACACCCTAAGTGTGCCGGCGGTCGCGGACACGTGCGATTGGTGGAGGGGCAACAGAGAAAGTGGAGGATGAGGGAGTCGCGTGTTATTTCTGGGAGTAGGTGGATAGGGTGCGCCCCATACGGCTATCGAGCGCAGCGGCGCCCAGGATGTCAATTTGGCGCGCGGGCGCTCGCTAGACATGTCCATTAATAAAGGACAACCCATGAGCACTTTAGGAGCGGCTGACTGGCCGTGAGCACTATATCTCGCTTAATGCGAGTCGTATACGCGTCCGCCCCGTGATGGGCCGCGGCCGAGCTAGCACTTTGTTTCTTATTTTTTCCTGTTTTAGTTTTTTTTTTCTCGTTTTCTTTTGTTGGTTTATTTTTGTTTTCCATTTTATTTTTATGCTTATTGTTTATTTTTCGTTTTACTCTCTGAACAACTTTAAAAAAGTGAATCTTTTTCAAAATTGAACTTTTAAAACCATGAACCATTTAAATCTAAAACATTTTTACTCGATGAACAATCTTAAATTGTGAACTATATTGTATTATGAACAATTTTAAAAAATTCAGCAGAAAACTTACTAATTTTTTAAATCATGATTTTTTTACACCATGAACAATTTTGAAATTTGAGGTTTTTAATTTTTAAAATCTAAACCTTCTTAGGTAGTGAAGAATCTTTAAATCAACCTGATGAACCTTTTTTTGAACGTGAACATTTTTTGAACGCCAACGAATCTTAAATATTTCAAACAAGAACCTATTTAAACATGAACTTTTTTTAATCTGATGCTTTTTTGAATCAAAACTTATTTGAACATGAACATTTTCTTAATTTGAACCTTTTGTCCTGTGAAAAATTTAAGTCTGGACATTTTCAATCACGATTATTTTTCAAAACTGTACAAGTTTTAATCAAAATCTTTTCGAAGATCAAAAGGGAGTTGATTGTTGTTTCTTTGAGGTCGGTGATACTCCCTCCGTGATAAGACATTTTAGCTTTGTAAATGAATGTATATAGACGCCTTTTAGTGTATAGGCTCAACAGCGGCGAGCGAGGAGGGTAGCCAAACTTAGGACGGACGGCGATGTACTCGAGGACGGCCACGAGCGTTCGGCCTGGTGCGCTCCACCACTAACGGCGTCCAGCGGCGTTGTGCCGCTTTAGCAGCATGCCGGCCCTGTCGTAGGCGGCCAGCTGCTGGTTTCGACGCTCGACGAAGAAGTTCTCCAAGTACATCAAGTTGCCAAGGTCTTCGGCGAGCTTTGGATCCTCCACGGCCGCGATGGCTGCCTTGATCTCCTCGACCATGTCGGTGTCCTCCAGGCACTGGCACGCCGTCGATGTTGAGTGATAGCGCAAAGGTGTCCGATCTTTCGATGAGATGGCGATGATCGATTTGGTGGAGTTCGGGCTTGACGATCCGACTACACGTGCGAGCACGAGCGCCAATGCAATCGCTAGGCCAATCTCCTGGAGGTTACCGATCCTGCGTGAACACGATCAGCCTGACCAACGAGGGTCTTAATTCCTACCTGAAATCGAGAACAAGTAAGAACCAATATTGCAATCAAGATATTGCGGATTAAGAGGAAAGCTTTATTGAAGAGGTGGGATCCTGAATAGGTGCGAAGTACAAGAGGCCTCTGCGACGCTCGAGCCTTGGCGAAGTTGCGACTATGGCTAACTTAATGTCTAAACAAAATCCGAGTCTAGAGGTTCGACTATGGGGCGTATTTAAGGGCGAAAAGGTGGGGTTTCGGCCAGCCATGGAAGTGGTGGCCGAATCCAATCCTAAGAGTCCTTTTCCCCTCAAATACGGACTCTAAAAAGTGGGTAATTAAAATCCTGCGAAAATTACACGGGCCTGGCCCAAAATAAAGGTGTCGCAGCACCATATTAAGCTATGGACGAATTCGTAAAGTATTGATCTTGAATATTTCGTCCAAGCCTTCTTTCTTCATTATGGTGGCCTCAAAGTTCTGAAATCTTCATCTGTGGCCTTCTCTTGGATCATCACATGCTTGCTGCCATCTCCATGCATGGCCATGCTCCAATGCTTGTCCCTCTCATCCATGCTTGGTCCATCATTCCTAAGAGTAAGAAACATATCTGATTTAGGCAACATCATATTCTCATGTATGTAAGGAATAGTTCCAAGAAACGAAAGTACCTGATAGTTCAGTTGTTTGGCACGAGATCTTGTGATGGGTCCTTGTATGTGTGTTGCTGTAGGTACAACGGTTGTATCAATAGTAGGGATGTCCATATCATGCTCCCCTTCTTGAATTGAAGTCGTCCTCGACGCAATCTCATCTTCCTCACCAAAGTAAGGCTTCAAATCTGCAATGTTAAATATAGGACTAACCGTACCAAAGTCTGCAGGCAACTCAAGTTTATATGCATTATCATTGATTTTCTCTAACACCTTAAAGGGACCAGCAGCACGTGGCATTAACTTAGACTTGCGTAAATCAGGAAAACGATCTTTACGCAAATGTAACCAAACAAGATCGCCAACATCAAACACAACATGCTTTCTCCCTTTATCCCCAGTAAGTTTATACTTAGCATTCATGTGTTCAATGTTATCTTTAGTAGTCTTATGCAAGTTTAATATCATTTCAGCGCGTTGTGTAGCATCCAAATTATGTTGCACCGAAGAAGGTAAAGGCAATAAATCAATAGGTGCACGAGGAACAAAACCATACACAATCTCAAATGGGCACATATTTGTGGTAGAATGCAATGAATGATTATAAGCAAATTCTATATGAGGTAAACACTCTTCCCACAATTTTAAGTTCTTCTTTAAAACAGCCCGTAACATAGTAGACAAAGTTCTATTTACTACTTCAGTTTGACCATCAGTTTGGGGATGACATGTAGTACTAAAGAGCAATTTAGTCCCCAACTTAGCCCATAAACATCTCCAAAAGTGGCTAAGAAATTTAGTATCACGATCAGAGACAATAGTATTTGGCACACCATGCAAACGAACAATTTCAAGAAAGAACAAATCAGCAATATGCATGACATCATCCGTTTATGACAAGGAATAAAGTGTGCCATCTTAGAAAACTGATCCACAACAACAAAATACTATCCCTCATACGTGTTCGTGGCAATCCCAAAACAAAGTCCATAGAAATAACCTCCCAAGGAACACTAGGAACAGGAAGAGGCATATATAAACCATGGGGATTAAGGCGAGACTTAGCTTTTTGACAAGTAGTGCAGCGTGCCACAAATCTCTCAACATCTCGACGCATACGTGGGCAAAAGAAGTGTGCAGAAAGAACATCCTCCGTCTTCTTGACACCAAAGTGTCCCATCAATCCTCCTCCATGCGCCTCCTGTAACAACAAAAAAGACTAATGAGCTATCTCGAATGCATAGTTTGTTAGCACGAACACAAATCCATCATTGAAGACGAACTTGTTCCAAGTTCTACCATCTCTACAATTCGCAACACATCTTTAAATTCAGCATCATGCACATATTGTTCCTTAATAGTTTCCAATCCAAATATTTTGAAGTCAAGTTGAGATAACAAAGCATAACGGCGTGACAAAGCATCAGCAATAATATTATCTTTACCCTTTTTATGTTTGATAACATAAGGAAAAGACTCAATAAATTCAACCCACTTTGCATGACGACGATTCAACTTAGCTTGACTACGAATATGCTTCAAAGATTCATGATCAGAATGAATAACAAACTCTTTAGACCATAGATAATGTTGCCAAGTTTCTAGTGTCCGAACCAACGCATATAATTCTTTATCATAAGTAGAATAGTTCAGACTAGCCCCACTCAATTTCTCACTAAAATATGCAACAGGTTTTCCCTCTTGTAATAACACCCCTCCCAAACCAATTCCACTAGCATCACATTCAAGCTCAAAAGTCTTAGTAAAATCAGGAAGTTGGAGTAAGGGAGCATGTGTTAGCTTATCTTTTAATATGACGAAGGCATGTTGTTGTGCATCGCCCCAAACAAAGGGCACATCCTTCTTGGTAAGCTCATTCAGCGGCGCGGCAATTGATCCAAAGTCTTTGACAAAGCGCCTATAAAAACCAGCGAGGCCAAGAAAACTCCTCACTTGTGTGACCGTCTTGGGCTGCGGCCAATTCTCAATAGCTTCAATCTTGGCTGGATCCACTTCAATACCCTGTGATGTAACAACATAGCCAAGAAACGCAACTCGACTGGTGCAAAAGGTGCACTTCTCAAGGTTACCAAACAAACGTGCATCTCGTAAAGCATTAAAAACAGCACGTAAATGGTCCAAATGATCCTCTAAAGATTTGCTATAAATCAGAATATCATCAAAGTAGACTACCACGAAACGTCCAATGAAAGCACGTAAAACTTCGTTCATTAATCTCATGAAAGTGCTAGGTGCATTAGTTAAACCAAACGGCATTACTAACCACTCATATAAACCGAACTTAGTTTTAAATGTTGTTTTCCATTCATCTCCTAATTTCATACGAATCTGGTGGTAACCATCCAAAAATCAACTTTAGAAAACATGGTAGAGCCACTCAATTCATCAAGCATGTCATCTAAACGTGGAATATGATGACGATATCGAATAGTAATATTATTGATAGCTCTACAATCAGTACACATGCGCGAAGAACCATCTTTCTTAGGTACCAAAATAATAGGAACAGCACAGGGGCTAAGGGACTCACGAATATGATCTCTGTCGAGTAGTTCCTGAATTTGGCGTTGTATCTCCTTTGTCTCCTCTGGATTGGTTCTATATGGCGCGCGGTTGGGAAACATGGCACCAGGAATTAGATCAATTTGATGCTCAATTCCTCTAATAGGAGGTAGTCCTGGTGGCAACTCAGCGGGAAAGACGTCCTCATATTCCTGCAAAAGGTTAGCAACAGCGGGTGGCAAAGAAGGAGGCATATCCTCAAATGAAAACAAAACCTCTTTGCAGACAATTGCATAACATTGAGTATTGTTTACATCTAGTTCAGCAATATCAATTTTATTTGCAAGCATACATGGACTCTTCAAACGAATTTCAGTAGCATGTGTAGAATCAGATTTAGTGTTCTTTGGTGGTATAAACAAGGACATTCAGCACATCTTAGATTATAAGGAATATAATTCTATCACTCGTTTGTTTAATCTTGCTTGCAAAGCTGAACGTGAAGTGCAGGACCGCCAAACACCATGGAGGAGGACTAATAATTCTGCAGGTCGCACATCCACTTGGACATCCCGACAATCAGCGCCTCCTCGTGATTTGCCTCCAGCTACTACCACATCCAAGGCCACCACAAGATTTCCAGCTTCTCCACCATCATCCAATGCTCCTGCTCGTAGTGCATCTTCTATGGCTTCCACGGGTAAGACAAAGGATATACAATGCCGCAAGTGCTGGGGTTTTGGTCATATTGAGAGACAGTGCACAACACAACGTGTGATGATGGTGCGCGAAGATGGTCAATACTTTTCAGCGAGTGACTTTGATGAAGATACACTAGCCCTTATTTCTGCTCGAGATGGAGACAATTCTGATGCTGATGAAGAGCCAGAGGTAATAGGAGCTGAAGCTGCTGATCAATACAAGAGCTTAATTACACAACATGTGTTGAGTGTGCAATTGAGCAAATCTGAGCAAGATCAACGCCACAACCTGTTCCAAACACGTGGTGTTGTCAAGGAAAGAGCTATACGGATCATCATTGATGGAGGGAGTTTAAATAACCTGGCCAGTGTTGACATGGTCGAGAAGCTTGCGCTTCCAACAAGACAACGCCCACATTCATATTACATCCAATGGTTTGAGAGTTCTCGCAAGATCAAGGTAACAAGAACGGTACGCGTGCATTTTACTATTGGTACATATTCTGATTTTGTTGATTGTGATGTTGTACCTATGCAAGCTTGTTCTTTGTTACTTGGTAGACCATGGCAATTTGATAGAGAATCTGTTCATAATGGCAAAACTAATCACTATTCTCTTATGCATGATGGAAAGAAAATTGGTCTCAAACCTATGACTCCCGAACAGATTTTAAAAGATGATCTTGCTAGATCTAGTAGAGCTAAAACTGAGGAGAAAAATAAAAGTGAGAATCAGATTGTTGCTGCAGATTTTATACCACCTCTTCAATAAAGCTTTCCTCTTAATCCGCAATATCTTGATTGCAATATTGGTTCTTACTTGTTCTCGATTTCAGGTAGGAATTAAGACCCTCGTTGGTCAGGCTGATCGTGTTCACGCAGGATCGGTAACCTCCAGGAGATTGGCCTAGCGATTGCATTGGCGCTCGTGCTCGCACGTGTAGTCGGATCGTCAAGCCCGAACTCCACCAAATCGATCATCGCCATCTTATCGAAAGATCGGACACCTTTGCCCTATCAAGTGGTATCAAAGATTGAACCAAGCGATTACCAGGAGTCGAGACACCGCACGTGGAGAATATCTGTGGAGCTCTGGAAAGACTTAGCAAGGGGGGTTAGCAATTATCAAAACAGCAATGCAAAAGTTGAAAGAATGCTCAACGACGGTACTGTGCTGGTCCTAGGCTAGACCGTACTAGAGACGCGAGCCTAGAGCACCAACGATGTCACGACGCGACACAACAAGCAATCAGTGATGATATGGCACCACTGAAAGCGAACCGAGATGCGTAAAATCACTATGATGGCGAGTGGCTAGAACTGATCTACGGGTCTAAAGAGGTTAGCCCCAAAAAAAATTTGAAATTTTATTTTGCTCGAAGCGGCAGCGCCAAAAAAATATCGCTATAACGGCCGATGGAGAAAAGTGATCCCCAAAGCGAAAACTAGTATAGCCGAAAAATTTTTCGAGGCGGTTCGACTTTTTTTTGCTCTCCTACGGACTTACGACCGGACTCTTAGCACGACACGGACTTTTAGCTGTCAACACGGAAACAACAAAGAAGGAAAGTCAAAAGAAATAACTAGGAGGAAAGCAGTAACTCTACTCGGACTCGTCATGGCGGGAAAACCGATCGGATCTGTATTGCGGTAGGAAAGGCGGAAAGTATTAGGGTTTATGATGGCAGGGTATATGGCGGCGGAATATGGTGGCGGAATATGGTGGCGGTGATCGAAAGTGTGGCGGTGACTATTATGATCGAACTCGAAACTCTAAGGGCGAGACACTAAGACCAAGAACTCGACGCGACGATGTAGACACAAATTGAATAATGCAAAACTGAAAAGATAATGCGAGGCGTAGATTGGTTATGGGATGGATCTAAACTATAACTGTGTTTTTGGCTTTTTCGTGGGTTATAGGTAAAACAGATCTAATCTACGAAAACAGTAAAATCTCACCGAGCAACCTGAAATCTGATACCACTTGATAGGGCAAAGGTGTCCGATCTTTCGATGAGATGGCGATGATCGATTTGGTGGAGTTCGGGCTTGACGATCCGACTACACGTGCGAGCACGAGCGCCAATGCAATCGCTAGGCCAATCTCCTGGAGGTTACCGATCCTGCGTGAACACGATCAGCCTGACCAACGAGGGTCTTAATTCCTACCTGAAATCGAGAACAAGTAAGAACCAATATTGCAATCAAGATATTGCGGATTAAGAGGAAAGCTTTATTGAAGGTGGGATCTGAATAGGTGCAGTACAAGAGGCCTCTGCGACACTCGAGCCTTGGCGAAGTTGCGACTATGGCTAACTTAATGTCTAAACAAAATCCGAGTCTAGAGGTTCGACTATGGGGCGTATTTAAGGGCGAAAAGGTGGGGTTTCGACCAGCCATGGAAGTGGTGGCCGAATCCAACCCTAAGAGTCCTTTTCCCCTCAAATCTGAGACTCTAAAAAGTGGCTAATTAAAATCCTGAAAATTACACGGGCTGGCCCAAAATAAAGGTGTCATGACACCATATTAAGCTATGGACGAATTAAGTAAAGTATTGATCTTGAATATTTCGTCCAAGCCTTCTTTCTTCATTATGGTGGCCTCAAAGTTCAAATCTTCATCGTGGCCTTCTCTTGGATCATCACATGCTTGTCGCCATCTCCATGCATGGCCATGCTCCAATGCTTGTCCCTCTCATCCATGCTTGGTCCATCATTCCTAAGAGTAAGAAACATATCCGATTTAGGCAGCATCATATTCTCATGTATGTAAGGAATAGTTCCAAGCGAAAGTACCGATAGTTCAGCTTGTTTGGCACGAGATCTTGTGATGGGTCCTTGTATGTGTGTTGTTGTAGGTACAACGGTTGTATCAATAGTAGGGATGTCCACATCATGCTCCCTTCTTGAATTGAAGTCGTCCTCGGCAATCTCATCTTCCTCACCAAAGTAAGGCTTCAAATCGCAATGTTAAATGTAGGACTAACTGCACCAAAGTCTGCGGGCAACTCAAGTTTATATGCATTATCATTGATTTTCTCTAACACCTTAAAGGGACCAAAGACGCGTGGCATTAACTTAGACTTGCGTAAATCAGAAAACGATCTTTACGCAAATGTAACCAAACAAGATCGCCAACATCAAACACAACATGCTTTCTCCTTTATCCCCAAAGTTTATACTTAGCATTCATGTGTTCAATGTTATCTTTAGTAGTCTTATGCAAGTTTAATATCATTTCAGCGTTGTGTAGCATCCAAATTATGTTGCACAAGAAGGTAAAAGCAATAAATCAATAGGTGCACGAGGAACAAAACCATACACAATATCAAATGGGCACATCTTTGTGGTAGAATGCAATGAACGATTATAAGCAAATTCTATATGAGGTAAACACTCTTCCCACAATTTTAAGTTCTTCTTTAAACAGCCTGTAACATAGTAGACAAAGTTCTATTTACTACTTGATTTGACCATCAGTTTGGGGATGACATGTAGTACTAAAGAGCAATTTAGTCCCCAACTTAGCCCATAAACATCTCCAAAAGTGGCTAAGAAATTTAGTATCACGATCAGAGACAATAGTATTTGGCACACCATGCAAACAAACAATTTCACGAAAGAACAAATCAGCAATATGCGCAGCATCATCCGTTTTATGACAAGGAATAAAGTGTGCCATCTTAGAAAACCGATCCACAACAACAAAAATACTATCCCTCCCCTTCTGTGTTCGTGGCAATCCCAAAACAAAGTCCATAGAAATATCCTCCCAAGGAACACTAGGAACAGGAAGAGGCATATATAAACCATGGGGATTAAGGCGAGACTTAGCTTTTTGACAAGTAGTGCAGCGTGCCACAAATCTCTCAACATCTCGACGCACGTGGCCAAAAGAAGTGTGCAAGAACATCCTCCGTCTTCTTGACACCAAAGTGTCCCATCAATCCTTCTCCATGCGCCTCTGTAACAACAAAAGACTAACAGAGCTATCTGGAATGCATAGTTTGTTAGCACGGAACAAATCCATCATTGAAGGCGAACTTGTTCCAAGTTCTACCATCTCTACAATTCTGCAACACATCTTTAAATTCAGCATCATGCACATATTGTTCTTAATAGTTTCCAATCCAAATATTTTGAAGTCAAGTTGAGATAACAAAGCATAACGCAGTGACAAAGCATCAGCAATAATATTATCTTTAACCTTTTATGTTTGATAACATAAGGAAAAGACTCAATAAATTCAACCCACTTTGCATGACGATTCAACTTAGCTTGACTACGAATATGCTTCAAAGATTCATGATCGAATGAATAACAAACTCTTTAGGCCATAGATAATGTTGCCAAGTTTCTAGTGTCCGAACCAACATATAATTCTTTATCATAAGTAGAATAGTTCGGACTAGCCCCACTCAATTTCTCACTAAAATATGCAACAGTTTTCCCTCTTGTAATAACACCCTCCCAAACCAATTCCACTAGCATCACATTCAAGCTCAAAAGTCTTAGTAAAATCGGGAAGTTGGAGTAAGGAGCATGTGTTAGCTTATCTTTTAATATGACGAAGGCATGTTGTTGTGCATCGCCCCAAACAAAGGGCACATCCTTCTTGGTAAGCTCATTCAGTGGCGCGGCAATTGATCCAAAGTCTTTGACAAAGCGCCTATAAAAACCAGCGAGGACAAGAAAACTCCTCACTTGTGTGACCGTCTTGGGCTGCGCCAATTCTCAATAGCTTCAATCTTGGTGGATCCACTTCAATACCTGATGTAACAACATAGCCAAGAAACGCAACTCGACTGGTGCAAAAGGTGCACTTCTCAAGGTTACCAAACAAACGTGCATCTCGTAAAGCATTGAAAACAACACGTAAATGGTCCAAATGATCCTCTAAAGATTTGCTATAAATCAGAATATCATCAAAGTAGACTACCACGAAACGTCCAATGAAAGCACGTAAAACTTCGTTCATTAATCTCATGAAAGTGCTAGGTGCATTAGTTAAACCAAACGGCATTACTAACCACTCATATAAACCGAACTTAGTTTTAAATGTTGTTTTCCATTCATCTCCTAATTTCATACGAATCTGGTGGTAACCACTACACAAATCAACTTTAGAAAACATGGTAGAGCCACTCAATTCATCAAGCATGTCATCTAAACGTGGAATATGATGACGATATCGAATAGTAATATTATTGATAGCTCTACAATCAGTACACATGCGCGAAGAACCATCTTTCTTAGGTACCAAAATAATAGGAACAACACAAGGGCTAAGGGACTCACGAATATGATCTCACGAGTAGTTCCTGAATTTGGCGTGTATCTCCTTTGTCTCCTCTGGATTGGTTCTATATGGCGCGCGGTTGGGCAACGTGGCACCAGGAATTAGATCAATTTGATGCTCAATTCCTCTAATAGGAGGTAGTCCTGGTGGCAACTCAGCGGGAAAGACGTCCTCATATTCCTGCAAAAGGTTAGCAACAGCGGGTGGCAAAGAAGGAGGCATATCCTCAAATGAAAACAAAACCTCTTTGCAGACAATTGCATAACATTGAGTATTGTTTACATTTAGTTCAGTAATATCAATTTTATTTGCAAGCATACATGGACTCTTCAAACGAATTTCAGTAGCATGTGTAGAATCAGATTTAGTGTTCTTTGGTGGTATAAACAAGGACATTCAGCACATCTTAGATTATAAGGAATATAATTCTATCACTCGTTTGTTTCATCTTGCTTGCAAAGCTGAACGTGAAGTGCAGGACCGCCAAACACCATGGAGGAGGACTAATAATTCTGCAGGTCGCACATCCACTTGGACATCCCGACAATCAGCGCCTCCTCGTGATTCGCCTCCAGCTACTACCACATCCAAGGCCACCACAAGATTTCCAGCTTCTCCACCATCATCCAATGCTCCTGCTCGTAGTGCATCTTCTATGGCTTTCACGGGTAAGACAAAGGATATACAATGCCGCAAGTGCTGGGGTTTTGGTCATATTGAGAGACAGTGCACAACACAACGTGTGATGATGGTGCGCGAAGATGGTCAATCTGATTCAGTAGTGACTTTGATGAAGATACACTAGCCCTTATTTCTCGAGATGGAGACAATTCGTCTTGATGAAGAGCCAGAGGTAATGGGGCTGCTGATCAATAGAAGAGCTTAATTACACAACGTGTGTTGAGTGTGCAATTGAGCAAATCTGAGCAAGATCAACGCCACAACCTGTTCCAAACACGTGGTGTTGTCAAGGAAAGAGCTATACGGATCATCATTGATGGAGGGAGTTGTAATAACCTGGCCAGTGTTGACATGGTCGAGAAGCTTGCGCTTCCAACAAGACAACGCCCACATTCATATTACATCCAATGGTTTGAGAGTTCTCGCAAGATCAAGGTAACAAGAACGGTACGCGTGCATTTTACTATTGGTACATATTCTGATTTTGTTGATTGTGATGTTGTACCTATGCAAGCTTGTTCTTTGTTACTTGGTAGACCATGGCAATTTGATAGAGAATCTGTTCATAATGGCAAAACTAATCACTATTCTCTTATGCATGATGGAAAGAAAATTGGTCTCAAACTTATGACTCCCGAAAAGATTTTAAAAGATGATCTTGCTAGAGCTAGTAGAGCTAAAACTGAGGAGAAAAATAAAAGTGAGAATCAGATTGTTGCTGCAGATTTTATACCACCTCTTCAATAAAGCTTTCCTCTTAATCCGCAATATCTTGATTGCAATATTGGTTCTTACTTGTTCTTGATTTCAGGTAGGAATTAAGACCCTCGTTGGTCAGGCTGATCGTGTTCACGCAGGATCGGTAACCTCCAGGAGATTGGCCTAGCGATTGCATTGGCGCTCGTGCTCGCACGTGTAGTCGGATCGTCAAGCCCGAACTCCACCAAATCGATCATCGCCATCTCATCGAAAGATCGGACACCTTTGCCCTATCAAGTGGTATCATAGATTGAACCAAGCGATTACCAGGAGTCGAGACACCGCACGTGGAGAATATCTGTGGAGCTCTGGAAAGGCTTAGCAAGGGGGTTAGCAATTATCAAAACAGCAATGCAAAAGTTGAAAGAATGCTCAACGACGATCTTGTCTGGTCCTAGGCTAGACGCATTACTAGACGCGAGCCTAGAGCACCAACGATGTCACGACGACCACGGCAAGAATCAGCGTATGATATGGCACCTGAAAAGCGCATCGAGATGCGTAAAATCACTATGATGGCGGTGGCTAGAACTGATCTCTGAGGTCTAAAGAGGTTAGCCCCAAAAAATTTGAAATTTTTATTTTGCTCGGAAGCGTAGCGCCAAAAAATATCGCTATAACTACGATGGAGAAAAGTGATCCCAAAGCGAAAACTAGTATAGCGAAATTTTTTGGAGCGGTTCAGACTTTTTGCTCTCCTTCTGGACTTACGACCGGACTCTTAGCACGACACGGACTTTAGCTGAACACGGAAACAACAAAGAAGAAAAGTCAAAAGAAATAACTAGGAAACAGTAACTCTACTCGGACTCGTACCGCGATAGGAAAACTGATCGGATCTGTGTTGCGGTAGGAAGGCGGTGGCGGAGTATTAGGGTTTATGATGGCAGGGTATATGGCGGCGGAATATGGTGGCGGAATATGGTGGCGGTGATCAGCGAGTGTGGCGGTGACTATTATGATCAGAACTCGAAACTCTAAGGGACGAGACACTAAGACCAAAGAACTCGGCCGACGATGTAGACACAAATTCAACAATGCAAAAGCGAAAAGATAATGCGAGGCGTAGATTGGTTATGGGATGGATCTAAACTATAAGCATGTTTTGGCTTTTTTGGGTTATAGGTAAAACAGATCTAATCTACGAAAACAAGTAAAATCTCACCGAGCAACCTGAAATCGATACCACTTGATAGGGCAAAGGTGTCCGATCTTCGATGAGATGGCGATGATCGATTTGGTGGAGTTCGGGCACGATCCGACTACACGCGACGAGCGGCGCCAATGCAATCGCTAGGCCAATCTCTCAAGGTTACCGATCTGCGTGAACACGATCGGCGACGACCAGGGTCTTAATTCCTACGAAATCGAGAACAAGTAAGAACCAATATTGCAATCAAGATATTGCGGATTAAGAGGAAAGCTTTATTGAAGAGGTGGGATCCGAATAGGTGCGAAGTACAAGAGGCCTCTGCGACGCCGAGCCTTGGCGAAGTTGCACTATGGCTAACTTAATGTCTAAACAAAATCCGAGTCTAGAGGTTCGACTATGGGCGTATTTAAGAAGCGAAAAAGTGGGGTTTGCCAGCCATGGAAGTGGTGGCGAATCAACCCTAAGAGTCCTTTTTCCTCAAATACGGACTCTAAAAGTGCCTAATTAAAATCCTGCGAAAATTACACGGGCTGGCCCAAAATAAAGGTGTCGCGACACCATATTAAGCTATGGACGAATTAAAAAGTATTGATCTTGAATATTTCGTCCAAGTCAACTCAAGCAAGCAACTCAAGAAGAAAGTCCACACTACTACAAACAAACAGTGTATAAGGTGTGTCCAAAGCAGTGCATGAATGATGTATGGTATGTGGTATGTGGCAAGGTAAAGCATCAATTAGGTATAATATAATAGATCAACAAATAATTAAGGATAAAAATAAAGATAGGTAAAAAGTAGATATAAATGCCGCATTTTTAGCAACGTAGAAAATATCATCAGAAAGATCTGCATGAGGAGATGCGATCAACTATCAGATTTGCGATTTAAGCAGCGGAACAAAAGCCTGGGACGCAGCGATAAATAGACGAGCCCGGTGGCGGGCGCGCATGCATGAGCTATGATGTGTGAAGACTCTGGCGATCTGCGGCCTGGGCAAGAGAAGGGAAAGATTAGACCGGGGGCAGCGGTGGGGCAGAGGTAGCGGCAGTTAAGCGTTCGGTTAGCAAGGCAAGATAAGCGGGGCCGGCGCGGGACAAATTAAAAGTTTGGCGGCCGTAGATTGAGAGGAGGGCGGAGGCGCGGTTGGGTGGGAGGGCCTTGGGGAGGGTGGGGGGTCGGGCGGGGGTGAGCGGGCCTGAGGGAGTTGCCGGGAGGGGCGGAAGCGCGGGGGCTGAGGGAAGGCAGAAGGGGGAATGGGAGTAGGAAGTGGGCGGCAGAAAGCGCGGAGCGCGGTCTAGCCGGGCAGTGGGTGGGGGCGCGGGGGGGTGGGAGGCTGGGAGTGTGGAGGGGTGGGTGTGTGGGAGGGTTGTGGCCCATGGTATGAGGTTGGGATGGGTGTGAGTGTCTGGGTGAGTGGAGCGGGGTGAGCCGGGGTGGGTTTAGGATTAGAAGGCGGGGGTAGGTGGGAGGAGAATTTAGGTTTCTGAAGATCGGCTAGTCTGGCGCCGGCGCTGGTCCAAAAAATAATTAAATATTCGGAGACCGGACTTCTGATTGAAATAAGATGGGGGGTTGGAGAACAAAAGTCGTTTTTTGCAACATTTTTTAACAAAAATGCATGATGTTGATGTGATGCACAACAAAATTCAACGTTTTTTTTTTAGTAGTTTGTTTTTTATGATGCCACAAGCCTTCTTTCTTCATTATGGTGGCCTCAAAGTTCGAAATCTTCATCTGGCCTTCTCTTGGATCATCACATGCTTCTTTGCCATCTCCATGCATGGCCATGCTCCAATGCTTGTCCCTCTCATCCATGCTTGGTCCATCATTCCTAAGAGTAAAAAACATATCTGATTTAGGCAGCATCATATTCTCATGTATGTAAGGAATAGTTCCAAGAAACGAAAGTACCTGATAGTTCAGTTGTTTGGCACGAGATCTTGTGATGGGTCCTTGTATGTGTGTTGCTGTAGGTACAACGGTTGTATCAATAGTAGGGATGTCCACATCATTGAGCTTCCAGGTCGGCGGGCACCGAAAGTCCGGCGACGCTGGGTAGCCTGCGTCGTGAAGCAGTTGTGCCTCCCAAGTCCCACGGCTGCTCCGCCATTGCTGCCACCAAGCTCTTCTTCTCGTCGCCGAAGGTGGAGTTTGTGGATGGGGAATGGGAGGTGAGAGTGTGTGCTCTAGAAACCGGCGAGGGCGTTGGCATTTATAGCCAAAAAAGGAAAGGGCGGCGAAGACGGGAAGGGTGTAGCGGCGTGGCCCCAAAAGAGAAAACGTCGGGAATGCGGGCCGACGGTGGCGCGCCATTACGGCGACGCGTGACCGACGAGAAGGATAGTCATTATCCGACGGTCCGTCGCGGGAGCCGAGGCGACGGGACGAGGACGACTTGGTTTCACACGCTGACACGACGGGGCAAACATCAAAAGTTTTTCTCCGCCTATTTCACTGCGTCCGGCGTTTCTAGACTGTTTCCGACACCGGTTGACAACGTCGGATAAAAATTAGGCTAAATCCGACGGAATTCGGCGTTCTAGGAATGCGATCGGTGGAGTTTCCGCCATCTGGATAAAAAACTGGTCTAGAATTATCTTTCGGAAGTGGAGATGCTCTAATGCTCCGGTTCACTTTGACTAATTCTTGACACACGTACCCCTGGCAGACTTTGTATTAAAGGGACAATACTGCCAAACACTAGTACACAGGATAGGGAGGACCAACCAATGCAAGTAGAGCGAATTATTGCTCAAAATATCTAGAGCAGACCACACTCCACACGCAGCGTGATTCAGTGACACTGCGTCTTTGGCCATCTGTTTTCCGTCTATTCATTCATGGCTCATGCGTTGTGCAAGGGTCCAAGGGCTTTGATCGATCCAATCTGGAGCATATGACGAGGCATGTCCCTGGCCCGATTGATTCCTTCCCCACGAGGAAGTGTCGTACTAGATAAGGTTAATTACGGGGTGCTGCAGATTATTCCGTCAGATGTTCACGTTTCCTTGCGAAATCTACCACCACTGCACGCATTATTTTAGTTATTACTGTCCTTCTGGGTTTATCTTTTTTGGATGAGCTATGACGATCGAGGAGAGGAAAAAAGGAGAGGGAGAAAGCGGCAGCGATTAGTCGCTCCAGCATGTCGACATGGGAGAACATGACGAGTCTCTTGCGGTGCGTCGCCCAGACATTTGGGTCCGGTGCCAATAATGCAGGCCGGTGGCGGATGAGATAGGGTTTGGTCGCCGTGGGGTTACTTGAGATGTTGACACTTTGCTGGCCGCCTTTCTATCACCGAGCGAACAGCACCTCGAATTAGAGTAGTGCTTTTTTTTTCTGTGTGTAGCACCTCATGGAGGTTGGGCGATTATTTGTCGTCCTCACATTCGCTGTCAGTTCCCATCGCGTCGGACGTCGCCAACACGGCCGGTCCCCGGACCTGTGATTGCAACTCCTGATGCGAATTCGGAGCCGCAGCAACGGTGGGATATCGCCGAATGTCCGAAAACAAGTGACGGGCGTGCTACTGGGCTGAAAAATCTTAACCTCCGTGCGCATCACCACCACAAGACTCACTGGCCACTGCCGTGCCATGCCTTCGCACAGAAGCCTCCTCGCCTTGGATTTCATGTAGTACTCGTATCCTTCGCGAGGTGGGGAGAGTTCGGGCGCCGAGCACCACGCGACAGGCCGGGCCATGCCCACGCGCTCTCCGCTCCCCGTCGTTCCGTGCTCCGCCCGCCGTCCCGCACGTAACGCCAGCTGAGCCTCCTAACGTGGCGCACCACGTGTACGTGGCGAACGACCGCACGTTACGCGCGTATAAACTAGCGGCGAATGTAGTAGACGCCTCTCGCGCGCCTACCCGACGCCGATGTTGCGTGTGTGGGTGGGACGTGACGTGTGCTCCGGTGGTTGGCCACGGCGCCGCGCACTCGAGCCGTATGTAGCGGAGTCTGTGGGCATTCTGGATTTGGCGCGGCGGCGCCGCTTGATCCAGCCTCGTTTGTTTTGTCTCAGCTCAGAGACAACGGCCTCACGTTGGTAGGGCCACTGGGTCAGTGGGCGGGGCCCGCGGTTTCGGGAGTGGGAGAGGAATCCCGGGCAGTGGCCTGGCCCGTCCTACCCGCGGGGAGGCATTATTTTTTCCGTATAAAACGAGGGGTGCTCGCTGGGGTAACGCAGTTTGCCGCTCTCGGCTGCCTGCTCTCTTCGCCGGTTTCGCCTTCGTCCCTTCTTCAAGGTTCCGAGGTAGCTTTTCTTCTCTTCTTCAGTTCTGCGAGTAGTAGTACTATTTTGCGGTGTTATTTTAGCCGATGCGTGCGCAGTAACCCAATTAATCACCAACTGAGCGGCCTTCCTGAGTTTTTTTTTTAGAATTCCTTTCTGAGTTGTCTGAATCTCGTGTATAATCACCTTTTATTGAGAACAAATCATGTGTGCAATCGCTTATCAGAGCAATCGTTTGTGATGTCTATGCAGCGACAGGAAAGGGGACAGAGAATGGCTTCCAACTACGTAGACACCACGGGGGAGGAGGGGACCTTCCACGCCCACGGCCACCACAGCAGCAGCACCACGCCGACCGGCTCGGCCGCGTCGCCCAGGACGACGCGGAGGAGGTGGCCGGGGTCAGCTTCGGCGCCGTCCGGCGCCGCCCACGGCCACAGCCACGGGCCAGCCTACAAGTGCGTCTGCGCCCCGGCCACCCACCCCGGCTCATTCAAGTGCCGGCTCCACCGCACCAACTCCCAGGGCCGGAACCCCTCTTCCCCGACCGCGGCCGACGACGCGGCGCCGTCCTCGTCCTCCCGCACGGTCGCGGCGCAGTGACGCATCCGTCTCCAGAGTCAACGGAGAGCCGAACAAGGGAAGGAATCCACAGCATATACCATGTCATAAGAAAGGGAGTTTATTTGTTCCTCCCCTGATGTAGTAGTGTCAATTGGAAATTTCTTATTCTCTCCCGTCTCTTTTCACCTTCTTCTGCTGGGATCTCCCTTGAATGTTCGTTCCTCCATAAAAAAAAAGAAATCCCCTTCTTCGACTCACTAAGCATCCTGCTTCTCCCCATCCTCCATTTGAGATGAACAAGGGAATTCAACCTGTTGCTGCTCCTTTTTTATTTGCATCTGTGCCCTTCTCCTGTCTGATTATTACCATTGCAGCGGGGATCCATGCTTCTTGCTAGAGTTGAACGGACTGATTCATTTTTCTTCAGCGAGGATATCATAGAGAAGACACAAACAGATTTGCTGATGCAAATTAGCCAATCAGAGATAACTACTACTAGGTACTTAGGTAGTACATCGCTCTAGAGATCTTAGATTTGTTGGACGGTGAAAAGCATTAGAGGTAAGAGCATCTCCAACCCCAGCTGCCCCCAACCGAGTAGGGTGGAAGCTAAAAAAAATGGCCCACACGGGAGCCCCAAACCGGTGCCAGCAGTTTGTGGTCGCCCTCCAAAGTGTAGCCGCCTGGCTACCTAGGGCTGGTGCCGCCAACGCGTCATGTCGGATGAGCTGAGTCTGTCTGCGCCTAGAGAAGGCACCCGCCGGGTTCGGGGACGGGTCGAGGCCCCCAACCGAGTAGGGTGGAAGCTACTGTACAACCGAAGGTCGAGGCCCCCAACCGAGTAGGGTGGAAGCTAAAAAAAAATGGCCCACACCGGAGCTAAAAAAAATGGCCCTCACCGGAGCCCCAGACCGGTGCCAGCAGTTTGGGGTCGCCCTCCAAACTGTAGCCGCCTGGCTACCTGCGGCTGGTGCCGCCAACTCATCACGTCGGATGAGCTGAGTCTGTCTGTGCGCCTAGAGATGGCACCCGCCGGGTGCCCGCACCCTCCCCGTCTCCGCCACCCGCCCCATTTACATCGGCGGGTACAGATCCCGCCCATACCCGCCACCTGATAGGTATATAGGACCCGATGGGTACCCGAGACCTGCAAAACTAGCATCGTGGACGACGGAGGACGCCGAGGAGAAACTCTAGCCGCGCACCGCTTCCATGCGGCGGGATCTGGGGGGTCTCTGCCTCCTCTCCCGATGGTGGCGGCATCGGGTTGACTTCACCGTTGCTGTCCCCTTCCCCCTCGATGTCGAGTAGGTCTGGTTCAATGGCGGGCCAGCTGAGTAGGGAGGGCTAGAGGCGTGGAGAATGAGATCTGGCGGGAGGCGAGGCGGCAGCGTGATGCGGGAGTGGGGCGTGAAGCGGATGATCGGGAGGCGGGGCGTGACGGATGTGGCGCAAGATCGCGGGAGAAGCGCAGTGAGTGACCGACCGAGGGAGGCGATTGTGGCCGCATGGGCAGGGGTATCGGGATTTCGGGATAGGGATTATACGTGGTGGGGGAGTTTAGGGTTTCTCTCTGCACACTCATAGCTGGGGTCCCCATGTCATAGCGGGTATGCGGGTCTGGGTCTGGCACCTCCATACCCGCCTCCGCCAGACCCGATAGGTGTGAGATTTTACCAATAATTAGATCCATGGGTATTATTTTTTACCAGACCCTCCCCATTTATAGCAGGGCCCGTCGGGTTAGCGGGTATCGGGTACCCATTGTCATCCCTATCTGCGTCGGCCCACCGACCGAGATGGTAGCCACCACAAGCGGTCGGTAAGGGCATCTCTACCGGGCCGATCCTATCCGCTCGATCCAAACGGCCCTTTCTGTTCGTTTGGGTCGGACCGCGGTTGATTTAGGTAGGACGTCCGGTCTATCCGGTGACGCCCAATATTGTAACCCTATTTGTCGCCTTGATAGGCGTTGGCGCCATCAACGGCAATGCCGTCGATTGAAAATGGCGTCATCGTTGGTCAAAGACACACGCAGATCATTGGCAAATTACATGGCATAGGTGCGCCATCGCCTTTTGGGCATGGCCAACAAGTGGCCAATCTAAAATATGAAAAATGGGGCAATATCTACACAACGTTCAAAAGATGGCAGCTTTCCTGTCCAAAAAGTTGCAATTGCCGTCGCTATTGCCCTTCAGGCATCGCGAGCCTTGATGGCATGCCGCCTCTTCGCAACCCAAGCCCTACGATTGGGGTCGGCGATGCTATCCAGGTCGGTGAGCATTATGGTGTTCTCCTCAGCCATGATCTTGGTTTCGGCTTTCTTGGCCTTGGCTTCGGCCTCCAGCACCCTAGACATGGCCTCAGCCTCCTTGGCATTGGCTTCGGCCTTCGTCGACTTCGCCTTGGCCTCAATCTCCATTAGCCTAGCCTTGGCCTTGGCCTCCTCCACTTCGATGGACCTCGTCTGTAGCTCGACAAAGGTCTTGATGGCGGCCTTTTTCTCTTTGCGTTGCCTCCCCTTCCTCTCGTTGATGGCCTCTTCCTTCTTCTCCAAGATCTGCTTCAAGGTCTCCTGGAACTCCAAGGAACCAGCCTAGCGGGCGAGGTCGGCCTTCGTGTCCTTGTGGCCACCGGGGCGGCAAGCACGGTCGACAGTCCCATCGCTTGCAGATGGGACGAAGCCTTTGTCATTGTAGGCGTCTAGGTCGACGACACCGTCCGTCGAAGCATTGCCCTTCTTTTCGTTCATTTCTCTCCAAAGAGCAAAGCTAGTCTCCCATTTTTTGTGTCCTTGAGCACTGCCCAATAATGGCTCAACAAGAAGACTTTGTTATCGTTCACTGTCTTGAAATGTTCCATTGCTTTCATGACCTATATATATGGATGCCAACAATGTCTCAATGCAAATACAAGACATCGACAAAGAGAGGAAGAGGTTTTACCATGTCAAACGGCTGCAAGCCGCTTATTTTCCTTTTCGTCACCATCTCGTAGGAGCGTTGGAACTTGCTACACTCAGCATGGATGGTGTCCCAATGCTTGGAGAGGGAGAGATCATTTCAATCGCTAAGAAAGGCGTCCTTCCCAAATTTCCTATGCTCATGGAAGAACCTGACATTGATATACCCTACGGTTGCCTCGCATTGGTATACCGGTCCAGTCCAGGGAAGGCACACTTGAAGACTTGTTGTCCAAGCAGATTTCGGGTGGCCTAAGCCCTTTGCAAGTTCGACTCCTTAAAGGACATGACTAGTTGTAGATAGAATTTCAGAGGGTTCAACCCTAACTTGTAACCGACTCGACCTAACCCCGGGACCTGGCCTATCTATATAAAGTCCAGGAAGAATCTCCCCAACTCATACACATAACTCATGCCAGATTGCATCTGCGCACCCCTGTAACCTTCGGTTCCGTTGTAATCAAGAACAAATAAGCAGGAGTAGGGTTTTCCCTCCGGCGGCCTAAACCTGGGTAAACCTTGTGTCATCGTATTGCTTGACTATTAACCGTCTCGCAACTTCCAGTATCCCCATATTCTGCAAAACCAAAGTCCAAAACAATGGGCATTGATGAGACCGAACCTCATCAGAACCTTCCCACCTTCTTCCAATAGGCAAAGCCCTTTTGCTCGGAGCCGCATAGTGGATCTTGTGAAATCTCTATCCATGCCTTACATAGGAGCTTGTCCTCGGCGGGGGTGTAGCCCCCGGTTCGTTGGCTCACCTTCTTGTCGTCGACAATTGAGGATGCAAGTGAAGCGGCCAACGACGCGGCCGTGATGCCCTCGCCCATGGAAGTGCCATCGTTCCCATCATTCCCGAACAATGCCTCGTCCGCAATGTTGCATGCATCTTGCTGGGTCACTTGCTGCGTCTCCGTCTGGGCCTCGCCGTCGTCGGCATAGCCCTGGCCACCCTCGTTGATCATGTCGTTCATGACATCCTCGCTGTCATTTCCCATGAAATCCTACACGCCAATTGACCATCATAAAGAGGCGTGAGCAGTGCACTAGCAATGGCGAAGAAATGGGGCAATCATACCGTGTCATCGGCGGTCGGGCGCTCAGCGCACATTTCGTCGAAAGGTTGACTGGCATCGGCATGTTCGTGTCAGAGATGGTCCACCGTTTCGTCGACGCCTCCGGGGTTGCGTCCGTGGTGGTTGGATTGCGGTTCAGGTCGATGGCGGGCTTTCCCGCCTCCGACGACGTCGTGCGGGGATGGTTGAACCGGGACAACTGGTGGCCTCCAAACGAGGGTGTGTTCGGCCCTATCGGCCTGGGCTGAGTTGGCGGCCGACCGGTAGGCGTGGAAGTAACGGAGCTGGTAGAGGACGTGTCGGACGTGGCCAGGCCGAGAAGAGACACGGCGCCGCCAAAAATGGTGTCGAACTCCTCCTGTTTGACCATGTTGATGGCGTGCTTGGCGGCATTCACTGCCATCTCGTTGGCGTCGACCATGATCTTGGTGACGAGGAGGCGCTCCTCCTCGCCCTGGTGCTCCGTCTCGAGCCTAGCAGCGGTGTGTCGATCTCTCGCTGCCAACCGCCGGCCCTTGCGCTTGTCCGACTCAATCTTCTGCTCCTTCGGCGTCTGGTCCTTTCCGGGCTTCCTCGGCCGGCCGTGCTTCTTGGCGGTGGAGGGCGCATGATCAACCATGGCGGTGGGATCCATCTCCTTCCCTTTTGCTCCCGCCAGTGGAAAAATTGGGAGAGGTTTTTGGAGGGAGAAGTGGTGAGGTTTCTGTGTCACTGGAGGGAGGGACCGCCAATGATAAAATGAGGACGCGCTCGGACAAGCGCACGTTCGGGCCGAGGTAACCGAGCCCCAGATTAGATGCATGGATGGGTTGAGTCTAACTCATTTCTCCTGATGGGTCAGCCCGCTTGGGCGCCATGCATTCTCCGCGCGTCCGCACAGACAAGTTTGGACACGCTCGGACCGGATGGGTCGGCCCGGTGGAGATTCCCTAACCTCCATCATCGGTGGAGATGCCCTAACCTCATACCTCTCTCTCTCTCTGTAGGGTTCGCAGCATAGAAAACAAAAAATTCCTATGATGGGAACAACTATATACCAAGATATGTCTACTAGATACAAACAACGGGCGGATAAAACATCCGTAGAGAACATTCCCTTGAAGACCAACAAAGCTTAATGAGGTTGAACTCGTGGTTGATGTAGACGAGCTCTTGCCGATCTAAAGATCGAGAGGAATTCCTAGCGCTGCAAATCAGCGGCGCATCCGTGCTCGCACACACGTCCGAGGCAACGAGTAACCTCCGCCTCCTCGCTCCAGTGATGCAGCAGAAGCACAACTCTTTCTTGCCGAAAAGCCATCGGGAACATGTATTTCGCTAGTCCGAGACCATGGGGGATAAACTAGAGGGGGAGAGAGATCCTTCACGATGAGGTGTGAGTGAGAGAGAGGGAGGAGGCTCCTTTTATAGGAGGGGGGAACCCCAAGGGGGTGGCCGGCGCATGGGGGCTGCCCCCTTGCCCTCCCTCCATTCATGTGGGTGGAAGCTCCACTCATAATTTGGCCCTTCAATTCTCCACTCAAAAATCCCACTCAAATTCCCATTAAATTTCCACCAAATTTAATGCAAACTCTCTTTAAATAAAAATCCTTTTATTTATTCAGAATTTTGTAAATTACCTTAATGACAAACATTCACATATAATCCCTTGCTATTATTTCATTTCACATGCAGAAACACTTTCCGCAATTTCACCCGAAAATAGTTTCGGTATCTAGTGAAATAAATTCCCGCGCTTTGTTATTCTTTTCAGCATGAAACTATTTGTTCCAAATGATGACGGTGTATCTTAAGTGTGTCACCCTACTATTCACGAATAATGCGGACATGATCAAGACCCCTCTCCGATTAATAATCAGAAGCGGGACCTGGAGATCCATACCGACTCCCACACATTCAACGATGACTTTCTTGTGATCGTGAGAACCTTTTACGCTAGTAACTTAATCCCTTTGTCTTGTGATATATTACATGTCCGAGATTCGATCATTGGTATCTCCATACCTAGTTTGATCTCGTTACTGACATGTACTCTTTTCTCGTTCCCGTGATATAACATTCTAGTGATCAAATCACTTGCTTGCAAGCTAATCAATGTGATATCACCGAGAGGGCCGAGAGTATATATATCCGTCATCAGGATGAACAAATTCCACTCTCGATCCATGGGCCTCAACATAACACTTTAGTAGTACCGAACCCATCTTTATAATCACCCTATTATGGTGTGACGTTTGATGTTATCAAGATACTTTTCCAGTGTTAGTGATTAACATGATCGCATGGTCTAAGGATTAGGATTACTTCGTATGATGTTATAGCAATATAAACTCAATTACTTTGATCATAATGCTATACTTCGGATGAATGTTCATCACACCATTCCAATAATGTTGTGACCTCGTTATTAACAACATCCAATGTCCATGATCGAGAAACCTTGATCATCTTGCTAATCAACGAGCTAGTTTATAAGAGAGGCATAACTAGGAACTTTCTGTTTGTTTGTTAAACACACATGTATTAATGTTTTCGTATTAATATAATTATAGCATGAAAAATAAACATCTATTATATACTTGGAATACATATAATAACCACTTTATTATTGCCTCTTAGGGCATATTCCCTTCAGTATCCCACTTGCACTAGAGACAATAATCTAGTTACATAGTGATAAATCTAACACCCATGGAGTTTGATGGCGCTGCCTCAACGTGGAGCGCTTTGTCGGGAAACCCCAAGAGCAAGGTGTGATGCGGCACAACAGCAAATTTCCCTCCATAAGAAACCGAGGTTATCGAACCAGTAGGAGGAAGGAAACGTCTTAAAGGTGTTGCAAGCAACGTGGAAACCTGCACAACGCAAACTCAACACTTTGCCCCAACGAATCAGTCAGGTTGTCAAGATCACCGGTTTGTTATAACAAAGGATTAACAATATGGTGTGGAATGTGATAATGTTTTGCAGCAAGTAAACAGTAACAGTGGAAGATGTATCAATGGTAAAGATTGGACCATGGTCCATAGTTCACTAGAGGTTCTCTCCTTAGATAAAAAAAACATGGCATGAAGAGTAAACAAATTACAGCAGGGCAATTGACAGGACTGAGCAAGGCAAAACAATGCAATACTAGAAAAAAAGATCCTATGAGATTCGATTGGGCAATACAACAATATACATAGACCGCCATCCAACTGCATCTATGACTAGAAGTCCACCTTCAGGTCATCATCCGAACCCCCTCCAGTATTAAGTTGCAAGCAACAAACAACTGCTTTAAGTAAAGTGTGTAAGGTAAACAATCCACTTGTTCCATGAACAAGAGATCGTTGTTTTCTCCCTAGTGGCAACAACACATCTACCATCGAAGAGATTTTTGTCACTTCTCTTGAAAAGTAGAGGCATGAACCCACTATCGAGCATAAATACCCCCTCTTGGAGTCACTAGCAACTACTTGGCCAAGATAGCTACTAACAACGGAGAGCATACAAGATCACAAACAACACAAACATGATAGAATCAATAAGACAAAACCATTAATCAATCTAACATAGTAATCTCAATATCCATCGGATCCCTACAAACACAACATGCATGATTACAAATAGATTAGATCTTGATCATGAACGGAGCTCACAAGATTTATACATGAAAGCACAAGGAGGGGATACAACTATCTAGCTACTACATGGACCCGTAGTCTAAGGTGGAACTACTCACGCTTCATACCGGAGGCTAGCATGATGAAGAAGAAGGCCTCCAGGATGATCTCCCCTCCGGCAGGGTGCCAGAAAGAACTTCAGAGCCCCCCCCCGATCTAGGGACGATGGTGGCGGTGGCTACAGATAGTGTGGCATCCCGCAAAACCACTACTAGAAAATCGCGTTGAATTTGTGCATTGCATCGTCATCATCATGCATTGTTTGTCAAAACTATTTTTCCATAAGCTTTTGGTTTTCTAAAGCGCCCGTCTTTTATTCAAGCAAAACCGGGTCCCGGGTATTTTGTTTTGCCGCTATCGGTTTGCAAGCGGAGTTATTAAAACAAATAAATATTATAATTATCTTGGTAGGGCGATCGAGCAGTCGAACCGGACGACCGCCAGAAACCAGATCGGTCCAACTATAAATCCTAAAGCTACCCAGTTCCCTACCCACACACCCTCCACCTCACTCCCACGGTCAGAGCCCGCCATGTCACCTGCTAACTCCTCTACCTATCCCGCCGCCACTTGGCAGACCCCACCTCTCTCTCTCCTCACCTCTCTCTCTCGGCGCCCACTCCACCCGGCACCCACACCGCACGCACGCCTCAGCCCCACAGCCTCATCCCCGGGCCCCATCCTTGCCCCAGCTGCCAGACCAACCCAGCCTCCCGCGTGGCCCAGGGACCCACCACCCCAGCCGCCTCCCCTGCTCATCTTCCCCAGGCTCCTCCCTCCCCGCGCCGCTCCCACCTACCCCCCACCCCGTCTCCCTCCTCCCGCATAGCTCGCTCGCCCCTCCTCCCCTGAGCACCTCATCGCCGTGCCTTCCCCACGCCCAAGCAGACCGCCTACGCACCCCACCGCCTCTGTCGGTGCCCTCCCGCCATAGCCTAAGCCTTCTGGCGCCCCCAGCGCCGCCGCCCGGAACCTCCTCTCGCCTTCCCTGCTGCCCGCCCTCTCTCACCATGCCTTTCGCCTCCTCGCCCAACCTCGCTTGCATGCGATGGCGCTCCTCCTCGGCCATCTCTCTTTCGCCGCCTCCGCTCTCCGGCAGCCTTCTGCAGCTCCTCGCGCCGTCGCCGCTCTCCCCTCGCGTCACCCCCTCTCTCTCTCTGCCTTGCCCGCCCTGAAACCCCACCTGTGCCAGGCGCCCGCCGCCCGCCTGCACTCCGCCTCGCGTGCTCCACCGCCCATGAGACCGCCAGCCCTCCGCGCTCCGCCTCGTCCTCCCCTCGGCGCGTCCGCTTGCAGCGTCCCCGAGCCCCTCGCCGCCCACTTCCCGTCATCCCGCTGCCTCGTCTTCCGCCGGCGCCGCGCCTGCCTTCCCCCAGGCCCTCCGCGATGCGTCAGCGACCGGTGGTGGCCGAGGTGCACCGCTGTGGCATCCCGCAAAACCACTACTAGAAAATCGCGTTGAATTTGTGCATTGCATCGTCATCATCATGCATTGTTTGCCAAAACTATTTTCGCAACACCCGTTTTGTTTTCCCAGACGCCCCATCCTAATTCAAACGCTAAACCCGGGGCGCCGGATTATTTTGTTTTGGCCGCGAGCGGTTTGCAAACGGTCCAATTAAACAAATAAAAATTTATTTTATTTTTAGTAGGGGCAGTCGAACGGGCCAACCCGACCCGAACGACCGCCCCAGATTTTCTAAACGGTCCAACCTGCCTACCCATCTAATCCTAAACCCACCTAAAAATCTACCCCCTCTCTCCAGCCACCTCACCCCCTCCTATTAGACGTCGCCACCTCAGCTCCCCCTCTCCCTCACCCAATCAACCAGTGCCACATCAGCCCCCAATCATCTCCCTCTCCCCCACCAGCCAACACACGCACTACATGACAACCCCCCCTGCCCATTCCCACACCGTGGCCCCAGGTCCCACCACCCCACCTCTTTCTCTTCCTCGGCCACCCAGCGCCCCTACCCTCTTTCTCTCTCTCCTTCCACCCAGGGCCCCGCCCGGCCCCACGCTCACCTCACCTCTCCCCAACGTCCCTGTTCCTCTTCTCTCTGTCCCTCCCTTGGCGCCTCCCCTTCCTCTCTCTTCTTCCCATGGCCGACCCGCCCTCCGTCCTTCTTCTCCCTCTCGGCTCTCCTCCTCGCCATGCTCCTCCTCTCCCGTCCGGCTACACCGCCATGGGACCTCACGCCCCCCCTGCGCGCCTTCCACGCCCAACCGCTCCTCCAGGCGCCTCTCATGAGCCACCGCCCAGCCTCGCTCGCCTTCCTCCCACGCCACCGCGTCCCTCACCCTCCTCCCGCTGCAGCTGCCCTCCCCAGCACCTCCGCGCCCGTGCTCGCCGTGCTCGCTCCCGAGCCCGGCACCGCAAGCCCCAGCGCCCGCGGTCCTCTGCCCTAGCTTCGCCAGCCGACCCGTCCCGCGACCCTCGCTCCCGAGCCGCCCCTCCGCATGAGCCGCCCAGCTTGAGACCCAGCTCCTCCGCCCACGCGCGCCCCGGCTCGCCTCGGCCTCGTCCCGGCCTGCAGCGTCCCGTCGGCTTCGCCTCCTTCCCTGCTCGGGCTCAAGCCGCTGCGGCCTGGCGCGTTGCCCTGCCCGGCCTTGCTCCCCTCTCCAGCGCTCCTCCGTCCCGCCGAGACCACGCCGCCTCTGCGGTCTCTCGCCGTCCAGCACCTCCGTCTCGCGTCGCGCGGTCTGCTCGCGTCGTCTGCCGAGCCAGCGAGACCGAACCGACCCGTCTGCGCGCGTCCTTGTAGTTTTGGTGGATGCACCCTTGATGTCGCCAAGATCGTCGAAGTTCTTCGTCGACATGAACCCGAAGATCGGCGCCACGGACGCCAAGACGAACCCGAACCTTGGTGTCGAGGTACCTCAAGGCCTCCGTCCGGAACGCCAAGCCGTACCCGGTGAAGGCACCGAAGAAGCTCGACAAGGACCACAGACCCCGTCGAGCCAAGTTTCCCCGATAATCCGGTGGAACCCTAAGACCCGGTCGCCAACCGTCACGACGCCAAGTTTTCCATCGCGGGACCGAGGGCGCCCGCGACGACGCCAAGTTCTCCTCCCGAACCAAGACCGAACCGGCCCGACAAGTTCTTCCGCCCGGATTCGAGGACACCGAGACGCTGGACCCTCGGGTTTCTCCTTCACGGACGCCAAGAACCCGTCGAGCCAAGACCCTCGGAATCGCCAAGTTCTTCCTCTGGATCCGAACCGGAACCGTGGAACCGACAAGAACGGCATTGACCCGGAAGAACCCGACGCGCCCCGACACCGACCCAAGTCCCGCACCCCGATGCGCCAAGATCCACCTCAGTGATCCGAGACCGATTCCGTCGAGACCCTGGACCCTGAGACCGACCCCGAACCCCGGAACCCCAAGTTCGTCGAGCCCTAACAAGATCGTCGAGACCCCTCAATGTGTGACCCTTTCCCTCGAACCCTATTTTATAACATAATAACAACTTGTCGCATATTAAATTGTCATCTCGCATGCATTGGTTTGGGGGCCTTATGCCGATTCACCTAATAATTAAACATGGGGCCCATAGGCGGGCAAATCTAGTCTCATATCGGCCTCATTTAAACTTGTGTAGCGAACCGGTATCTTATCTTGCCTTGTTTAAGCAACATTTAAATTGCGGGGGTTCTAAATAACTTGAACCACCTAATTAATTGTCGGGACCCCGGTTCCGCCTAATCTGACCTAATTACATCGCACCTTGCCATGCCATGCATCATACATGCATCATGCCGATCTTCTGCCGTGTATTAAATATTGCATCCGGTGTTTCTTCTAGTGTTTTGCTTCTTCGCGAATAAGGCCGTTGAGTTGATGTGAGCTTCGCCCCGATCTTCGGTTGAACCTTCGGCAATGTTTTCAGGCGAGCATCTTCCCCCTTTTCTACCTATCTTACTTTTATAGTTTTTATTCCTCCTGTTGATCTATTGCTATCTGTGTTGCGATGCTTTAGTTTCCGTACCTGTGTTATACCGTGCAGCCCTATATTGCCATGGACACATCCTATTACCTGTTGTTTGGTAGATAGTTGGACTTGCGCGTCGTAGTTGCTTGCTCAAGTGCTGATGTGTGTCGTCGTATGCCACAGTTGCTGATGTATTGCCGCATGTTGATGTTGGAGATGATTCTAGTTTTACTTATCGTCACTTTAATTTCTGTTTAACAACTAAAATTGAATAAGCAGAGGCATCGGTGGGTGATAGATAATATTTGGTTTCGAGCCCACTTGTGTCCCGTAAGACCCCGAGTACTTGATACCTGTTCCTTGAATTATCGCTATCCACATCCGGGAGGTATATGGGACCCCCGAGCGAGCTTGATTCAGTCTTATTTCTAGGGCCACAAACTAGTTTGAGGTTTTATTTACGATCCTGTACTTATGCCATGCTTTCTTGCTTTATTTACGATTGTGCGAGGGCACACTGCATCGTTTAGGATTTGTGATCCGTTACGTGGTATCGACAAGCCCAGCCACACTTTCGGGTTCCGATCGTTCACGCCCCACAAACCTTGAGGCCGTCTCGAGTCGAAGCTTCGCGGAATCTACTTGAGGGTGGCCTGAAATATTTCAATCTGTGATTGTTCATCGTGAAAGCCTCGTTGGGTTTTGATTTGGTTTTTCCGAGGTTGATCGGCGTGTGTTGCTATTGGTGCACCGCCGGTAAAACTTTCTGAAAGCCGTGTCCGGATATGGACGACTTGGAGCAAAGATCTCGATCATAGACAAGCATAACTAAAGTTTATTGCTATACATTTGACTTATAATGACTAGTAATCAGCTTCACTATAACGGAATGGTTAATTAATACCGCCCACCATTGCTTGTTTGGTTGTCGCCATGCAAATGTATCGACTAGTAAGTATTGCAACTACAACGAATGGCTGAATAAAAGTACCAACAACCGCTGGGTTTTGGGTTTATCTCATGCTATCTCATGTCGATTAGTAATTGTTGCAACTATCACGGAATGATTAACTAAAAGTGCCCACTGTTTACTTTACCAGGACGATTATCTAAACCTGACTAGTAAAGTGCCGCAACTATAACTAATTAAGTAAAACTGCCAACGGTGTGAGTTCCTCGGTTGACTTCCTCGTTTGGTCTCGAGGGGGAAATACCAGGATGGGTTTGTTTGGTGTTAGCTTCAGGTTGGATCCGGTTAGGTCATCCTCACCCCTCTCTGATAACCGCCAGTTGTGTCGAGTCTCTATAGGTTGTTTAGTGCATGCTGCCGCTGCCGCACCAGTCCACCATACCTATGTAGGCGAGGACCGCCGAATTCTAGCCTCGCCGTGTACTGGCCTCAGTACTGACGCTCCTTCTTTTTCCTTTGCCTTTGTCGGCACCCCTTTTGTTTAAGCAGGTTTTGGGATCGACTTTGTTAGCAGGGTTACCCTTAAACTTGGCTGGGCAGGGTTATGGACGCCATTGGTTATTCTTGAGGCTCTTAGCCCCATTTGCATCTTGTCCGTAGTCGGACGCCTATCGCTTTCAAGGTGATTTGGATCTTTGTATATTATATACGTATTCTTGACTCTTTGAGTCGCCGTTATATATATCTGCTACATGGGTCCCATCGAGGACTGTTGTGTAATGTTATTACTTCGTTTTCCACCCGCACGAAAGTGCCTGGTGGGCACCTTTGAATCGTTTCTATGCGGGTTTGGCAAATTTTGCTAAAACTTGCATAGGTCCGATTCTGAGGGTGTTACAACCGCGGCCCCCGAGCCCGCCCCGCGTCTGACCACCTCGTCCGCTGAGCCGCCCAACCAACTCGCCACCGCCTGGGAGCTTCACCTTGGCCTCGGAGGACCGGCCTCTGCACCGTGCTGTAGGGCCACGTCAAGACCGCCACATGGGAAGCCCCAAGTTCACCTCGACAAGTTCGTCATCGAAAACCCCGTTGCCGGATCCGAATAATCGCCAAGGTCGTCCTCGGAACAATGAGGCCGTTGCAGTGAACTCGACAAGATCTACCGCCGGAACCCCGAGAACTTCCCCCGGAACACCAAGTTCGCCGACACGGATGCGACAAGTACTCCCCCACAGACGCCATGACCCGACGCCCCCGGATGCCGAGACCGACACGATGGCGCGGACCCAACAAGACCCTCGCCACGGCAAGACCGACCCCGTGGAACCGGCAAGACCTTCGCGATGACTGAGAACGGCACCGACCCGGAAGAAGCCGATGCGCCCCGACACCGACACAAGTTCTGCCCCCGGACATCGAGACCCCGATGCGACAAGCTCTGCCCCGTGACCGAGAACGCTGCCGTCGAACCCTGAGACCGACCCCGAACCCCGGAACCCAAGATCGTCGAGCCCCCTCTGATGTGTGACCCTTTTCCTCGAACCCTATTTTATAACATAATAACAACTTGTTGCATATTGAATTGTCATTCATCTTGCATGCATACATCATGTGGTTTGGGGGCCTTATGCCGATTCACCTAATAACTAAATATGGGGCCCATATGCGGGCAAATCTAGTCTCATATCGGCCTCATTTAAACTTGTGTAGCGAACCGGTATCTTATCTTGCCTTGTTTAAACAACATTTAAATTGCGGGGGTTCTAAACAACTTGAACCATTTAATTAATTGTCGGGACCCCGGTTCCACTTAATATGACCTAATTGCCTCGCACTTTGCCATGCCATGCATCATACATGCATCATGCCGATCTTCTGCCGTGTATTAAATATTGCAACCGGTGTTCTTCTAGTGTTTTGCTTCTTCGCGGATAAGGCCGTTGAGTTGATGTGAGCTTCGCCCCGAACTTCGGTTGAACCTTCGGCATGTTTTCAGGCGAGCATCTCCCCCTTTCTACCTATCTTACTTTTATAGTATTTACTTCCCTCCTGTTGATCTATTGCTATCTGTGTTGCGTTGCTCTAGTTTCGAACCCGTGATATTCCTTGCAGCCATATATAGCCTTGGACACATCCTATTACCTGTTGTTTGGTAGATAGTTGGACCCGCGTGTCGTAGTCGCTTGCTCCAGTGTTTTGCTTGTCGTCAAGTACCACAATTGTTGGAGGAATTGCCGCAAGTTGACGTTGGAGATGATCATGGTTTACTTATTGTTCACTTTAAATTCCTGTTTAACAACTAAAATTGAATTAAGAAGAGGCATCGGTGGGTGATAGGTAAGATTTGGTTTCCGACCGCCCACTTGTGTCCCGTAGGACCCGAGTTCTTGACACCTGTTCCGAGATCGAGCGCGCTAACCACAGGTGGGGAGATATGGGCCCCCATTGATAATTACCTGATTTCAAAGTATTGTCTGGGGCACAACTAGTTTGAGGTGTTTTACTATCCTGTACTTATGCCATGTTTATCGCTTTAATTACGTTTGTGCGAGGAGCACCTTTGCTTAGGAAGCGGAGTGATTTCGCGGTATGGGCAGTCCCGTTTGAGGGGCATCGTCATATCTGCCATTGTCGCAAACCACGAGTCCGTCTCGAGACCGCCGACTCCGTTGGTGTCGACTCGGTGGGTGGCCCCGTGCTTGCTTTGGTGCAGGAACGTCGTGACTTAGGCCCGCCGACATACCGATGGGTGTATGTTAAGATCCGGCAAAAGGGTCAAGTGCTGTGGATACTTTGGTGCACCCTCAGGGTTTAATCTTTCGAGAAGCCGTGTCCGCGTTATGGACGACTTGGAGCACGATGTCGATCATAGACAACTATAACTAAAGTTCTTGTCATAAATTAACTTGTTTCGATATGACTAGTAATCAGCTTCACTACAACGGAATGGCTAAGAAAAAGTACCAACAAGCTGCGGTTTTGGGTTATCTCATGCTAATTGTGTCGACTAGTAAGTGCTTCAACTATAACGGAATGGTTAACTAAAAGTGCCCATCGCTTACTTTATCGGGGCGATTATTTAAACCTCGACTAGTAAAGTGCCACAACTATAATCGAATAATTAAACGCCAACCGTGTGAGTTCCTCGGTTGACTTCTCGATTGGTCTCGAGGGGAAGCCAGATGGGTTTGTTTGATGCTATTATCAGGTTGGATCGAATAGGTCTTTCTTACCCTCTCCGATAGCCGCCATTTTATCGAGTCTCTATAGGTAGTTTAGTGCATCTGCCGCCGCCTCGATCCACCATACCTATGTAGGCGAGGACCGCAATTCTAGCCTCGCCCGTGTCTTGGCCTCGATCTTGACGCTCCTTCTTTTCCTTTGCCCTTTGTCGGCACCCCTTTGTTTAAGCAGGTTTTGAGATCGACGCCGTTAGCGTGGTTACCCTTCCGGCTTGGCAGGGTTATGGGCGCCATTGGTTATTCTTGGGCTCTTAGCCCCATTTGCATCTTGTCCGTAGACGGACGCCCCATCGCTTTCAAGGTGATTTGGATCTTTGTATATTATATCGTATTCTTGACTCTTGAGTCATGTATATATATCTGTTCTGTGGGTCCCATCGAGGACTGTTGTGTAATGTTATTACTTTGCTTTCCACCCGCACGAAAGTGCCTGGTGGGCACCTTCGAATCGATTCCTATGCGGATTTGGCGAGTTTTCGCTAAACTTGCATAGGGCCGATCCTGAGGGTGTTTCAGAGTGGTATCAGAGCTCAGCAGTTGCGATACCCCACAAGTCCAGCCTGTAGGATAACCTAGCTAACGGCCGAAGTAGAGTGTCAAAATTATTTTTGAAAATCGGTTGGATAGTTCTGATTAGGTCTGATTTTACTCCTTACCCCTCTGCTGTTCTCCTCTTACCTCGACGTGTTTTAAATCTGCTCTCTTATCTTTTCTTCGAGTCCAGGATTTCTCGTGGTTGGGTTTCCGTCGTACCTTCAGGGTTTCGCTTCCTCCTTGATAACGGTGTTCTACCGCCCGGTGTTCAAGCTGCCTGATGAATCCGTCCACGGTGTTACCATTCTTTGTTCCTTGTTTGTGCTTTCCGGTGTTTTCCGACGCGACGACATCATCTGCGCTAGATCCGATGCAGAGTCTGCATCACCCCTTTGTTTCCGAACCTCGCTTGTCGAGATCTTCAGTCTGAATCCGAGGGTTGATTGCATAATCTGTCTATTCGTGTACAGAGTAATGCTTTGAGTGCGGGATGGAGTCGCGACCATACCACTACTCTTATCATTCGCTTCTGTACGTTGAATGGTGGATCGACGCAATTTTACTCCTCCCATGGAAGTTAGAGGTGACCTTACCTTTAACTTCGCCCGTTGTTTATCCGGAGTGTTCTCTTGACGAACAGGGACAACGACCTCTTGTTAGTGGTGTCGCGCGGATCTACACGAAGCGAGAAGACGCAGATCGCCGACCTTCCTTCCGGTACCATGAGGCGGATCTCGAGGGCGAGATCCATTGTTAGTGGTGTCGAATTGTGGCATCCCGCAAAACCACTACTAGAAAATCGCGTTGAATTTGTGCATTGCATCGTCATCATCATGCATTGTTTGTCAAAACTATTTTTCGCAAAGCCCGTTTGGTTTTCTAAAACGCCCCGTCTTTTATTCAAACGCCAAAACCGGGTCCCCGGAGTATTTTGTTTTGCCGCTATCGGTTTGCAAACGGAGTTATTAAAACAAATAAATATTATAATTATTTTGGTGGGGCAGTCGAACGGTCCGAACCGACCGAACGACCGCCCCAGAAAACCAGATCGGTCCAACTATAAATCCTAAAGCTACCCAGTTCCCTACCCACACACACCCTCCACCTCACTCCCACCAGTCAGAGCCCGCCACGTCACCCTGCTAACTCCCTCTACCTATCCCACGCCGCCACTTGGCCCAGACCCCACCCCCTCTCTCTCCTCCCTCACCTCTCTCTCTCAGCACCCACTCCCTGCCAGCACCCACACGCACGCACGCACGCCTCAGCCGCCCCTCCCCACAGCCTCTGTCCCCCGGGCCCCACCCCGCGCGGCCCACGCTGCCAGACCAACCCCAGCCTCCCCCGCGTGGCCCCAGGGACCCACCACCCAGCGCCTCCCCCTGCCCTGCTCATCTTCCCCAGGCTCCTCCCTCCCCGCGCCGCTCCCACCTACCCCGCACCCCGTCTCCCTCCTCCCGCATAGCTCGCTCGCCCCTCCTCCCCTGAGCACCTCATCGCCCAGTGCCTTCCCACGCCCAAGGCCACGCACCCCACCGCCTGTCGGTGCCCTCCTCACATGCTTAGCTGGCGTCAAGGCCACCAGCGCCCCGCCCTTTCCTCCTCTCCGCCTTTCACATGGGCCCTCCGCCATCTCTCGCCCGCCCTGGTGCCACACTCCTCCGCCATCTCGCCGGCCTCCCCTCGTGTCACCCCCCTCTCTCTCTCTCCCTGCCCGAGCTCAAGCCTGAGCGCCGCCTTGACATGCCCGCCTCAGGCTCCCAAGACCGCTCAGACCGCCCAGTTCTCCGCCCGCCCGCTGCCCTCCCTCCGGCCCGCTGGCCGGCGCCCCGAGCCCTCGCTGCCTCAGACTTCTGCGGCCTCCGTCTTCCGCCATGGCGCCGCGAGCCTCGCTTCCCAGCCCTCCGCGATGCGGCGACCGTGGTGGCCGAGGTGCACCAGCGGCCCCGAGCCCGCCTGCTCGACCACCTCGTCCATTGAGCCGCCCAACCAACTCGCCACGCACTGGGAGCTTCACCTTGGCCTCGGAGGACCGGCCTCGCACTGCCGTCAGAGGGCCACGCCAAGACCGCCACATGGAAGCCCCAAGTTCACCTCGACAAGTTCGTCATCGAAAACCCCGTTGCCGGATCCGAATAATCGCCAAGGTCGTCCTCGGAACAATGAGGCCGTTGCAGTGAACTCGACAAGATCTACCGCCGGAACCCCGAGAACTTCCCCGGAACACCAAGTTCACGACACGGATGCGACAAGTACTCCCCACGACGCCATGACCCGACGCCCCCGGATGCCGAGACCGACACGATGGCGCGGACCCAACAAGACCCTCGCCACGGCAAGACCGACCCCGTGGAACCGGCAAGACCTTCGCGATGACGAGAACGGCACCGACCCGGAAGTAGCCGTCGCCCGACACACAAGTTCTGCCGGACATCGAGACCCGATGCGACAAGCTCTGCCCCGTGACCGAGAACACTGCCGTCGAACCCTGAGACCGACCCCGAACCCCGGAACCCAAGATCGTCGAGCCCCCTCTGATGTGTGACCCTTTTCCTCGAACCCTATTTTATAACATAATAACAACTTGTTGCATATTGAATTGTCATTCATCTTGCATGCATACATCATGTGGTTTGGGGGCCTTATGCCGATTCACCTAATAACTAAATATGGGGCCCATATGCGGGCAAATCTAGTCTCATATCGGCCTCATTTAAACTTGTGTAGCGAACCGGTATCTTATCTTGCCTTGTTTAAACAACATTTAAATTGCGGGGGTTCTAAACAACTTGAACCATTTAATTAATTGTCGGGACCCCGGTTCCACTTAATATGACCTAATTGCCTCGCACTTTGCCATGCCATGCATCATACATGCATCATGCCGATCTTCTGCCGTGTATTAAATATTGCAACCGGTGTTCTTCTAGTGTTTTGCTTCTTCGCGGATAAGGCCGTTGAGTTGATGTGAGCTTCCCCGAACTTCGGTTGAACCTTCGGCATGTTTTCAAAGAGCATCTCCCTTTCTACCTATCTTACTTTTATAGTATTTACTTCCTCCTGTTGATCTATTGCTATCTGGTTATGCGTTGCTCTAGTTTTCGTACCCGTGATATCCCTTGCAGCCCTATATAGCCCTGGACACATCCTATTACCTGATGTTTGGTAGATAGTTGGACCCGCGTGTCGTAGTCGCTTTCTCCAGTGTTTTGCTTGTCGTCAAGTACCACAGTTGTTGGAGGAATTGCCGCATGTTGACGTTGGAGATGATCATGTCTTTAATTATTGTTCACTTGAATTCCTGTTTAACAACTAAAATTGAATTAAGCAGAGGCATCGGTGGGTGATAGGTAAGATTTGGTTTCGATCACCACTTGTGTCCCGAGGACCGAGTTCTTGACACTGCTCGAGATCGAGCGCTAACCACGGTGGGGAGATATGGGCCCCATTGATAATTACCTGATTTCAAAGTATTGTCTTGGGGGCCACAACTAGTTTGAGGTGTTTTACTATCCTGTACTTATGCCATGTTTATCGATTTAATTACGTTTGTGCGAGGAGCACACGTCTCGCTTAGGAAGCGGAGTGATTTCGCGGTATGGGCGGCCCCGTTTGAGGCGATCGTCGATATCGCCATTGTCGCAAACCCCGAGTCCGTCGAGACCGGCCGACTCCGTTGCGGTGTCGACTCGGTGGGGTGGCCCCGTGCTTGCTTTGGGTGCAGGAACGTGACTTAGGCCCCGCCGACATACCGATGGGTGTATGTTAACCGATCCGCAAAAGGGTGCGTGTGGATACTTTGGTGCACCCTGCAGGTTTAATCTTTCGAGAAGCCGTGTCGCGGTTATGGACGACTTGGAGCACGTTGTCGATCATAGACAACTATAACTAAAGTTTACTGTCATAAATTAACTTGTTTCCGATATGACTAGTAATCAGCTTCACTACAACGGAATGGCTAAGAAAAGTACCAACAACTGCCGGGTTTTGGGTTATCTCATGCTAATTGTGTCTGACTAGTAAGTGCTTCAACTATAACGGAATGGTTAACTAAAAGTGCCCACTGCTTACTTTATCAGGACGATTATTTAAACCTGACTAGTAAAGTGCCACAACTATAACTGAATAATTAAAACTGCCAACTGTGTGAGTTCCTCGGTTGACTTCCTCGATTGGTCTCGAGGGGGAAATGCCAGGATGGGTTTGTTTGATGCTATTATCAGGTTGGATCCGAATAGGTCTTTCTTACCCTCTCTGATAGCTGCCAGTTTTATCGAGTCTCTATAGGTAGTTTAGTGCATGCTGCCGCTGCCGCTCAGTCCACCATACCTATGTAGGCGAGGACCGCCGAATTCTAGCCTCGCCGTAATCGCCTCGATCTTGACGCTCCTTCTTTTTCCTTTGCCCTTTGTCGGCACCCCTTTGTTTAAGCAGGTTTTGAGATTGACGCCGTTAGCAGGGTTACCCTTCCGGCTTGGCCTGGGCAGGGTTATGGACGCCATTGGTTATTCTTCAGGGCTCTTAGCCCCATTTGCATCTTGTCCGTAGACGGACGCCCCATCGTTTTCAAGGTGATTTGGATCTTTGTATATTATATCTGTATTCTTGACTCTTCGAGTCGCTGTTGTATATATATCTGTTCTGTGGGTCCCATCGAGGACTGTTGTGTAATGTTATTACTTTGCTTTCCACCCGCACGAAAGTGCCTGGTGGGCACCTTCGAATCGATTCCTATGCGGATTTGGCGAGTTTTCGCTAAACTTGCATAGGGCCGATCCTGAGGGTGTTACAGATAGTTTCGTGGAATATTGATCGGGTGTTTAGGGTTTTTGCATCGGGGGGACTTTATAGGAGAAGAGGCGAGGCAGGGGGGCCACTAGGGCGGCTGCACCCCCCAGGCATGCCTGGCCCTAGGCCGCGCCGCCAGGGGGTCTGGACCCCTGGTGAGCCTCATGCGTCTCGTATTCTGGCTTCGTGTTGCCCACGGTAAAATATTGACTTTGGCTTTTGTCCCGTCCAATTCCGGGGATATTGATTTTCTGCCTTTCTAGAACCAAAAAACAGAAGAAAACAAGCAACTGGCACAGTGGCAACTTGTTAATAGGTTAGTTCCAGAAAACATATAAAAACACATCAAAGTGTAGACAAAGCAAAGAAAAGTAGATACTAAACAAGCATGGAACATAAAAAATTATAGATACGTTTCCGACGTACCAAGCATCCCCAAGCTTAACTCCTGCTCGTCCTCGAGTAGGTAAGTGATAAAATAATAATTTTTGAGGTGACATGCACCATCAAAACCAAGATCAAACCATTTGCAAGCATTGAAAGTTGGGATCAAAGAACTCTAAACATGTGCATGAAAGATGGAGTTCTAACAGTAAGACAAAGTAACTATGCATGCAACATGAAAGTCTACAAACAAAGATCATGAATAACATGCATTGAAAAACGTTTGTTTGTTTCACATACAGAAAACATGGCATAGAGGCATTCAGCTTGTCCCTCATAGAGTAGCAAATAGATGCATAGGACACCTTCAAAGTTCATAAGAGTGACTACATACAAATTGCACAAGAACAAGCAATATCAACAATATGCATCAATCAAAAAGTTTTGGGACGCTGCACATAAAATTAAGAATGGCAACTATGCTCTCTTAATGGTGCCTAAAGGTAAAAGGTGGAGACTCAATATAATAGTGGAAGAAAGGCCCTTCATAAAGGGAAGCAGGGATTTCAAGTTTTTAAAAGAGCTTCCAAAATTTTTGGTACTTGTTAGCTTTCAGCCCTCATTGCCCCTATCATAAGAATATTGAAGTGGTTAAGGTTAAAGTGAACAAACTATGGAGTATATGCTTGACAAAGTATAAGTTGGCAATCTCATGCCCCTTGAATATGAAGGCCACACCTCATGCTACTCAACTTTGGTCACCTGTAAGTTCTTGTCATAGTAAGTACATGTGTATCATAGAGAACCGCCAATGGGGTACCCCTTGCACATGGTACAGGAGCTATCCCATAACCAAAATGACAAGGCAAGCAAACAATGAGCATATCAGCGATATTTTTATTTACTATTTGCATAGATTTTTATTGAGGATGATTCACAGAATGGTCATTATGGTGATGTTGTAAGTTTCCACCATGATTAGGCATGTCTTAGGCTAACGGACCAGGCGTTTCTCTAACACAAAATACATAACTCCATGGACTTACAAGCTCCCTCTTTATTTCACACCGGTGACATCCATAGACAAAAGAGCATGATATCAACTGTGTACAAAGTACAAGTGCCATGGTGAAAACGTTCCCCATGACAACATGGTTTTACTAATTCCAACGTATAAGTGCAAGCATATACAACATAGACGACACAATTGTTGGGGATATACTATATGGGTATCCTCATAGCATGTCTCCTATCCGGATAACCCGGGTGGCCCACAGTTGGTAGCATGGTGTAACATCCCAGCATTAGAGCCTAGAAATAAGTTGAACCCAGATGTGTGCATTGCATTCATGCATAGAAAATCCGAATAATTTTCGCGCTTTTAAAACAAAACTTTTCAAAGTGATTGAAGCTTCTCTTAGCTTGATGGAATTGAAGTAGATCATCAAGTTGAATGCGATAAGTTTCAATAAGACCTTTGTTAAAAATCTCATTTTGGGTAACAGAGAGATTTGATCTAAGGGTAGATCAAATATACTATAAGATAAACCTTAATATAATATGAATTATATTTGATCATTAGGTGATCATATTATAGTATTCATTAAAACCATTCATAAGTACCAAGTTAAGGATATAAAACAAATGATAAGAATGTAACCACTATATCTTAAATCCCATCTGCATACATTTTGAGAATCATAGTAGCATCTAATCTTAAAAAACTCTTTTGATGAGTTGGAGTTGGAAAGTGATTAAGTCAAGATCATCCACTATATATATATCTTTCTTTCTATACAATCTTTATAGAACTTATCTCAATATCTGTTGTTCATCATTGTTGGATAATTCCCCATTGATTCACAACTTCTTTAACTATTAGTCTTTGATCTATTATTTGATCTTATCAGAACATCTACTCAAATATTCTAATGATGGCATAGTCCATTAATAACCTTAATCCAATATAAGATACTAAGAAGATAATTCCAGACAAAACGGGTAGGATTGATAAAGCCCTGCTTAGCCAACTAAGAATTTCAGGAATAAATGATTAAAGTATTATAATGGTAATGTTTTGGCCACCAACATGGAATGCTTATATTTAGTATAGATAATACTGGTGGGTAGAACATGATTGGAACCTTAGTAAAGATAAGTGATCCTAGAGAAGTCTTTGCAAACCACATAAATATAATTCCGGGATTGAAGTGTAAGTCATGAGGGTTAAGTAATTATAAGATGGTGTTATTCAACTAAAGCTAGTGTAGCATAGAGTCATAAGGTGGTGTTATTCATCTTCAAGGATAGTTTACTTTAGAGAAAAATTAGTGATGGAGGATTAACAAAGATTGGGAGTTGAGTTTGAAGGAACTACTGGTTGGATGGAAGATTATCAATAGTAGAATTGTAAATACAACCAAGCAAGGATATGAGAAAGCTATGAAGTGTCTTTGTATCAAACTCATTTGATTCATCCATAAGATTAGAAGAATGATATATTGAATAATAAGATGTTAATAAGTAAGACCATCAAACAAACCATGGTGATGGATAGAAAAAGGTATTATATCTAGGAAAGGAATTCCTTAATTAGAGATTCCAGATTGAGAAATATAATTATATGTTATAAATCATTTTCCTATTTTATCTTGGTAAGCAATCAACTCTAAATCTCAAATCAAACATAATATCCATTCCATATTGTTAAACCAGCATCTGATGCTTATAACACTTTATAGAAATATTTCCCTATAACAAATTGCATAAGCATATCTCTGATAATTTAAACCATCATCATTATATGTGGCTAAGTATATTTTTATAAGTTCACTTCTATAAAACACTCTAAATATAACTTCTATTAAAAGGGGAGATTTCATCCAATACTATATACATAAGGCAATATGCTCAACTATTAAACCTTAACTCTTAAAGGAACCTAAGCTTATACAAAAACCTAAAGCCAAGAGTAGTACTCATAATTCAAAACTCTAAACTTCTTTGTTTATCACATACAATGCTATTTTCCAAATTAATGGGAGTAATAATCACCATATCAATGTCTTTATATTTCATGCATCAAATAATGGTGTAAAATCATTATACTCATATATAAAGTTTCTATTCAAACTATGAGCTCACTAAAAAATTGAGTTATAAACAAATAAGAATATATTACCAAGAAATCCCTAACTCAAATAAGGAAAGAAAAATAATAAGAAAAGTTTATAGAAAATAGTAACAAGAGGAATCACATTAAGTGAATACAAGAAATACAAAAGAGAATGTAATAAGGATTCACAAATGAGACTAGGTATATTCTTATATTGTTGTAAATATCCAGCAAACAAAGTATACAAAGAAAGATTCAAAATGTAAATCAAATTCAAATCTGAATAAGAAAACAAAAAATAGAAAAAGGATAAAACAAATAAAAACCAAACCTGGCCGCAGCCCAACAACTCTATACTTATCTGACGCTCTGTGCAGCCCACAACAGCCCAGTAACCAGCCCAGTTTCTTTTCCATCTAAGACTAACAAGTGGGTTCAGGAGAGGACCGCGGGTTGAGCTAAAGAAATCGCCAGGGGGTTATCCACAAAACGACCATCATCGTCATCGTCACGCACACAAGCAGCTCGCTGGTGGAGCTTGCCGCCGCCCGATGCCGTCATCGTCGTCGTTGCGCCAAGATACTTACCGCCGCTGCCAGGAGGGGATAAGAAGGCCAGCACGATGCATTGCCTCCATCTCTATACCCAATCCCTCCTTATCGTCTCAGATACGAACGAGACCGAAACCCTAGCTCGCTGGAGCCACCTCTCACCTTCGAACCACGTCTCCCCACACCATTTTGAGCCGTCATGGAGAAGCGCCGTCCTCCGTAGATCCTCTGAGTATAAACTTGCATCAAGGGGAACAATGGAGCGGGTGAATTTGGTCGTTTCCCTTCGCAGCAGTTCGTCGGAATCCTCGTCGGGAAACTTGATTCCGGCCGCGCCTATCCTCGTCGACCACTCAATCATCATGAGGGTGAGTTCCTGAATCTTCTAGCATCCTTGAATCGTTTGATTTTGTTGTAAATCGCCGTTTCACTATAAGACACCGTCAGATCTCATCGAAGCTGAGGCTCCGATGACCATTTCCGAGCGCCGCTGCCACTATTAGGTTCCGTAGGTTGCGCGGATTCGAACTAGACCTATTTCGCTTGCTGGGGTGCGGTAGATCATCGCAGGTGACCACTCACCGACGGCAGTGGTGATGCTGACGACATGCTTACCTCATGATCGAGCCACGTCAGCACGTTTGACTAGTCTTTGCCTCGCGTGGTGGATGACATGGCCCAGGGCCCACATGTCATCGACAGTGAGTAGAGAGGAGGTCAGTAGCAAAAGCATTTCTAGACCTGGGAGCTGAGGTGGACAATGGCCCACATGTCAGTGACTGGGGCTAGCTCTGGTCGTGGTGTAAAAAGTATTTTTCTGTTAGGAAATGAATAAAATGTTATAATCCAATTAAGAATATTCCAGAAATATAATAAATAATTAAATCTTGTTTAAATAATAACTTTTGATTTATAATTCAGAAAAATATGCACAATATATGAAAAATTTCAGAAAAATAAATTCTACAACTTAAAACTATTACCAAATATTATTATGATGATTATTTAAATAAATATTATGTAATAAAAGTTTTATAAGTAATAAATCTTTGATAATTCATATTTTAATAATGGTAAATATTAAAAAAAAATACCAAAAAACTTGGAAAAGTAGTAATTTCAATATAAAACTATAATCATGTATTATTATTTCACTTAATTAAATATTCATTATTTATTAAGTAATTATAAAAAATAATAAGAATTATAAAAATCATATCTTATTGTTTATAAATCACAAAAATAAATATGATATACCAAAATGATCACAAAAATATTATTTACATGCTAAAAATCTAATAATATCCTTTTGAGGTAAATAAGAAATTTAAATATTTTAATAACTCAAATTTAAACTTATTTACTTCATTAATAATTCATATAAAAATAAATAAAATTTACTAATATTCCTAAAATGAGTTGAATAAGTCTAATAAATAGTATTAGTCTTAAATATTTATAATGTAATATCATAATGGTTTAAAACATTATAAATGTTCTTATTTTAGAAGAATCCACAACCTTAAATGAAGATTATCTCTAAAAAAATTCCACTAATAATAAAGTCCTTAAAGAACAACTTGTGAACAATCAAATCTTTTCTAAACCATATTAATCACCAAATTACAAAAACTACTACAACACTATATAAATCCATAAGTAGTTAAGTAACATTTTGTTGGGTTCATAAACTATACTCATTTATCTATAAAAGATAAATGATATTACTCAATACTCACATCAAGAAACCATTACTCAAGTAACAGAATAAACATTCTTAAGTAACTTAAAGAACACATTTCAGATATACAAGATACCAATGTATAACTACGATACTTTGAAAACTATTTATACTTTAAAGTTAACTTTATTCTACAAAATCTTAATACAACACTATAAGCATTATTATATGTTTTATAGTTAACTTTGGTCTGAAGTAGTTAAACTATAAAGCAACTCAAGCCAAACCATTTGAGCAAACAAATGACATCAACCACCACTAACTAATCACAAAGTTTGTTTAGACCTTAGAAGAGAAACCTTTTTTTCGAAGGTTATCCTTTTTCCACTTTAAATAAGAAACCTTGTATAAGTAACCCTTACTAGTATGTCATAAGTATGTATACTTTACTCCTACATATGTGATGTTTACAACCACTCATAAACTCTAATAAAAGTACAACTATGAAACTTATCTAAAAGGACCACACATTCCCAAAGTAACCATTTTCGGAATCCAAACCCTAGGACAATGTTATTCCCGGGATTGGCGCTTAGAACGTGCATCACACTACTTATGCATAAAATCATATTGCTTCTTTAAACATTAGTCCTTACCGGACCAATGATGTTGATTTCAGATTTTGGGTCTTATACTGACTCGAAGACCGTGAGTGCATAATCTTGCAATCACAAAAGTTATGTTCACACTTGCTCATGTCCTTTGTTTATTTTCTGTAAAGTATTTTACAAATCCAGTGTTGTCTTCACCTGCATTTGAAAAAGGTCAGAAAACACTATTTTCAATAATAATGAGAACTATTGATTACTGATCCAGGGTGATCAGCTAATCTATTAAATCTGACAGTTGGGATACCACTGTTCAGAACTGTATCACCTAGGACTTAACAACCAATGTCGTCAGTGATTTTTGCGCCGTATATTACGCGTTGACCATGAGATTTGGAATGGGACGGAGAATTCAGCTGTATCTTCTTCCTCTCGCATGAAGCCGGATGTGCAGGTCGTGGCTGTTATCCTCGTAGCGTGCATATTAATTGGTAATTCGTAGAGGATATGCGGCATATGGGTGGGAACCCTCATCGTCCTACGATAGTTCTGGCATCTAACAGTTTGTACAAACCATTGCCGTAATTCATTCTGTGGGCATGGTGTACACCAAGGAGGCATGCGAGGTCGCGAAGGGGGCAGTGATTGGCTTGGATGATCTTCTAGGCCCCACATCATGGAATTGTGGACGGGAATAAGCTGCCCGGTTGTGCAACAAAGAGTTGATATCTCATGGGTAAAGTAACGCACCTCTGTAGAGTGTAAGAACTGTAACTTGTTACTCCCTGTTCCGGGAAGGAGCTGCGAACGCGGCGGGAAAGGAACCCCATGAAGGTTCTGGTAAACCCGTGAAGGCTGATGGACATAGATTTTCAGAATAAAAGCAACCTTTGAAGAAATGTTTATGAAAACTTGCATTGCCTATGACCTATGGTCTGTGGCTGTAGTTATAGTGCATCAAACGCTCCTTATCTAGTGAATTTGCTGAGTATGCTCGTACTCAAAGTATCTTCTTAACCCTTGCTAGATTCTGAAGCCATTAAAACGATGTCTACATCAAGATATGCTCCAGGACTTATCAAGACCAGCTAAAGCTCTTCAATGAAGACAACATATATCTCAACTCAAGTGAAGACGAAGTTACCGATTAGATAAAAATACAATCTCTAGCCAAAGAACCTATCTCTGTAGTGCGTTGCAATAGTAGCAATGCCAAATCCTTAATTAACTACTAGCTTATTTAGTATAATAATTTTGCGTTATTTATCTTTGATTCTTCTTCGTAAAAGAAGTTCTTTCTCTCCCTTTAACCTAGAGTGTTCTCTGGATCTTATGTAAAGAGTGAGTTGTAACCTTTAAGCCATGTATTGGACCATTGTGTTTTGTGCCAGCCATTCGAGGGATGTAATACTAGTGAACGGTGTTTCATTGGTGTTATGTCAACGACTATAGTATACTACATCATGCAAGGGTATCTTTGGGTCACCATGATTGGTATCAGAGCATATGCTTTGACCTTAGGCTGGAAACCTAGTAAATGGGTAGAACCTGTAGGACACATCCTAGCAATAATGAAGAGTTCTCTAGTGATATGAGGGATATTCACTTGAGAATAATCCTGTTATGTTACTAGTGCGATAACTCTTTTATATGATTGCAATTCTGATCATTACCCAAGAGTTTTAACTCTATGTGACTGATGATAATTTCTTATCTACGGTTCCACATGGCACCTCGATATCCACCTCGGAATGTTCAAGTGATGAATAGGATGTTGGATGACTACGAAGGGGATTGGACTGACAATCTCTGGCAACTTCTATGGAGTTTGGAATGTGAATCAAGACTTCTGGTCAAGATTTACAGTTACTATGATGGGAAGGTATTAGCTAAATACCGTGTCATGATCATGTTACCCAAGAAGTTAGGACTGAAGGGAGAAATGCCAGCAGGAGAGGCAAGGTGCATGGCATCTGCATATCAGATTGCCATAGCAGCAGCCATAACCATGATCCGAGAACATAAATCCCAAGCTCTAGAAGGTAGTACTCACACAATTATACCACATGAAACCTCAAACTCAGAGCATGAGTTAGATCACTCTACCTTAGTTCAAGCTGAACCTACTCTAGCTGTAGAGTATATGAATCGTTATTGGTCTTTTCTAAACACTTATCACAACACTCACCAAGTCTTAGTTCAGGAGCTGGATATGGTCATTGAGGATTTTACTAATCCTGATAAAGCAATGGCTCGTAGGAAGAAGTTAGATAAAGAAGCTAGGCATCCCAAATACATAATTTCAGGAGAGGTGTTTGAGGAAACTGAGTTCGATGAACCAAACTCAGAAAATTATGCCTATTACCAGAATAACTTCAAGCCACCTGAAGACTTATGGACCAAGTACAATTCCGAACAACAAGAACGGAATAAAGTTATTCCAAATAAACCTGAGCCTAACAAGTATGGATGGGGAATAGAATCTCAAGGTAAAACCATAGGGAATCCTATACCTTGTGATGGAGGTCTTGAAGAAGAGACCAATTATAACCATAGGGAGCCTTATGGATCATATGGGGGTAATACGAATCCAATCAACTTAGAAGAGCACTCCAATAGCTACTATACCAACATATATGACTGGATCCAAGAAAAAGCTAAGGAACCAACTTACTATGAGGAAGCGTTGCCAGAAAACCCGAACTATTCGGTGGAAGATTACGCCAACTCTAGTCATTTTTCAATGACTAATCTCAGTCTAGGTACTTCTAATCAAGATTACGCACCTCCTGGATGCTCCTATGCTCCAGAAGGTAGTCGTAGGACTTCACGTCATCATGGACGGAACTCCAGGAAGCACTAGAGGAAGATGAAAGTGAGAGAGAAACAACATCCCAAGGGATGCGGGCTTGAATAATGTACATAGAGGGTAATGCGTATTGTACTTTGCAGGGTTTGCTGAAATAAGTGAGGATATATCCACAAGAACAAGGTGCTCTTGTAAGATAGTTGTGTAAATAGGTATGGATCAAACCGTTGGAATATCTAGTACATTTGTAAATTAGTTAAAACCTATGTGTAATACAGGGTATATGCTTTGTTGTTTATCGACTTTTGGATCTTATTGGATCTTCTTGATTGACTAGATCTGTACATGAAGTTTAATTAGGTGTGAAAATGCATGATGTAACACCCAGTTATTACTTGATGATATAGACCTAGATAGGAATGGGAATTCGTGTAAGGGAGCGACGATTCAAAGATAAAAAAGGAAGACTTACTGGAAGGAAGAAGCAAGATATAAGGAGTGTTTAGACCACTTGGAGAGTAGGTAAAGCATAAATTATTCCTAGCCAGACCCAAGAAAGAAGTTGGGTATAGAACATGTAGGGAGCCACAAGAAATATTAAACTTGAAGTTCAATCAAAGGGGGTAATATTACTAAGAAGTAAAGGAATAGTTGTACCTAGTTCATGGAAGTATCCCGAATAAGTACAAATAGTTAGCTTTGGGACCAAAATGGTATTCAAACTCTGAAAATTTCGAGAGAATGTGGGAGGTATGTGAGAAACCATAGGGTAATACACACACCCTAGGATGGTTCGCAGCTGTTAATAACCCGCAACTGGTATTTGATCCATAGCTAGTAACTAATTCATAGTTAGGTGTATTGTCCGCAGCTGGTATTTGGTTCAAATAGTGAACCAAATCTTATTAAAAGTTGCATAAAGAGCATTAAATTTGTCCTAATTTAAGTAAGACCTAAAAAAAATTAACAGATTTGAAGATGATCGCTTGGCAAGATGCTTTGCAAGGTCCAGTTTATTCAGCAAGAATGCCCCAATAGTAAGTATGACATTTAGTGCTGAAAGATTTGCTTCGGAGATCCACAACTATGTGGATGCACCGTATAATCTTTCAGTGGACCTTAAACCAATAAAATATAAACTGAACAGAAACCAACATTTTAGTTCAATAATCAATGGCTTCTATGTATGGAGTTTCAAAATTATTAGTAAAACTTAAGGGGGAGAGTAAACATTAGGAATGAAAGTTGAAGATAATAAGATAGGAATAAAGAAAAGTTATTTAAAAATCTTAAGAAGGTATAAACTTGAGGGTAATAAAGGATACATTTAACAATTAAATTTTAAAAAAACAACTTTTAAGTAACCCTTAAGAAGTAATAGAGAACCCTAATTAAACAAGTGTCAAGGATGAAAAATTCCAATGGGTATGGACAAAATGAGTTCAAATCCCATCTTGGAAGGAATACCAGTATCAATGGTATAATGACAGGAATAGTAAGATAGTCTATTGATTATTAAAATGCGTATATAGAAACTTAAAAACTTATGGTAGTGAGAACCTCTAAACTGTACTTAATATAGTAATGAATTTTGACGATTCAAAAAAAAGAATGGAATGAGGATATCTAATTAGGTTATAGAACACTCCAATTAATTCCATTAAAGATCATCATGGAGTGGAGAGTGTAGCAACCACGACAAAACAATTTCTTACTCCGAAACATGAGAGTTTGCGAACTTCGAGGACGAAGTTTATTTTAAGGGGGAGAGACTGTAACATCCCAGCATTATAGCCTAGAAATAATTTGAACCCAGATGTGTGTCTTGCATTCATGCATAGAAAATCCGAATAATTTTCGCACTTTTAAACAAAAACTTTTCAAAGTGATTGAAGCTTCTCTTAGCTTGATGTAATTAAAGTAGATCATCAAGTTGACTGCGATAAGTTTCAATAAGACCTTTGTTAAAAATCTTATTTTGGGTAATAGAGAGATTTAATCTAAGGGTAGATCAAATGTACTATAAGCAAAACCTTAATATAATGTGAATTATATTTGATCATTAGGTGATCATATTATAGTATTCATTAAAACCATTCATAAGTACCAAGTTAAGGATATAAAACAAATGATAAGAATGTAACCACTATATCTTAAATCCCATCTACATACATTCTGAGATCATAGCAGCACCTAATATTTAAAAAAACTCTTTTGATGAGTTGGAGTTGGAAAGTGATTAAGTCAAGATCATCCACTATATATATATATTTATTTCTATACAATCTTTATGGAACTTATCTCAATATATGTTGTTCATCAATGTTGGATAATTCCCCATTGATTCACAACTTCTTTAACTATTAGTCTTTGATCTATTATTTGATCTTATCAGAACATCTACTCAAATCTTCTAATGATGGCATAGTCCATTAATAACCTTAATCCAATATAAGATACTAAGAAGATAATTCCAGACAAAAAAAGGTAGGATTGATAAAGCCCTGCTTAGCCAACTAAGAATTTCAGGAATAAATGATTAAAGTATTATAATGGTAATGTTTTGGCCACCAACATGGAATGCTTATATTTAGTATAGATAATACTGGTGGGTAACACATGATTGGAACCTTAGTAAAGATAACTGATCCTAGAGAAGTCTTTGCAAACCACATAAATATAATTCAGGGATTGAAGTGTAAGTCATGAGGGTTAAGTAATTATAAGATTGTGTTATTCAACTAAAGCTAGTGTAGCATAGAGTCATAAGGTGGTGTTATTCATCTTCAAGGATAGTTTACTTTAGAGAAATATTAGTGACGGAGGATTAACAAAGATTGGGATTTGAGTTTGAAGGAACTACTGGTTGGATGGAAGATTATCAACAGTAGAATTGTAAATACAACCAAGCAAGGATATGAGAAAGCTATGAAGTGTCTTTGTATCAAACTCATTGGATTCATCCATAAGATTAGAAGAATGATATATTGAATAAGAAGATGTTAATAAGTAAGACCATCAAACAAACCATGGTGATGGATAGAAAAGGTATTATATCTAGGAAAGGAATTCCTTAATTAGAGATTCCAGATTGAGAAATATAATTATATGTTATAAATCATGTTCCTATTTAATCTTGGTAAGCAATCAACTCTAAATCTCAAATCGAATATAATATCCATTCCATATTGTTAAACCAGCATCTGATGCTTATAACACTTTATAGAAATATTTCCCTATAACAAATTGCATAAGCATATCTCTGATAATTTAAACCATCATCATTATATGTGGCTAAGTATATTTTTATAAGTTCACTTCTATAAAACACTCTAAATATAACTTCTATTAAAAGGGCAGATTTCATCCAATACTATATACATAAGGCAATATGCTCAACTATTAAACCTTAATTCTTAAAGGAACCTAAGCTTATACAAAAACCTAAATCCAAGAGTAGTACTCATAATTCAAAACTCTAAACTTCTTTGTTTATCACATACATTGCTATTTTCCAAATTAATGGGAGTAATAATCACCATATCAATGTCTTTATATTTCATGCATCAAATAATGGTGTAAAACCATTATACTCATATATAAAGTTTCTATTCAAACTATGAGCTCACTAAAAAATTGAGTTATAAACAAATAAGAATATATTACCAAGAAATCCCTAACTCAAATAAGGAAAGAAAAATAATAAGAAAAGTTTATAGAAAATAGTAACAAGAGGAATCACATTAAGTGAATACAAGAAATACAAAAGAGAATGTAATAAGGATTCACAAATGAGACTAGGTATATTCTTATATTGCTGTAAATATCCAGCAAACAAAGTATACAAAGAAAGATTCAAAATGTAAATCAAATTCAAATCTGAATAAGAAACAGAAAATAGAAAAAGGATAAAACAAATAAAAACCAAACCTGGCTGCAGCCCAACAACTCTACACTTATCTGACGCTCTGTGCAGCCCACAACAGCCCAGTAACCAGCCCAGTTTATTTTCCATATGAGACTAACAAGTGGGTTCAGGAGAGGACCGCGGGTTGAGCTAAAGAAATCGCCAGGGGGTTATCCACAAAACGACCATCATCGTCATCGTCATGCACACAAGCAGCTCGCTGGCGGAGCTCGCCGCTGCCCGATGCCGTCATCGTCGTCGTTGCGCCAAGATACTCGCTGCCGCTGCCAGGAGGGGATAAGAAGGCCACCACGATGCATTGCCTCCATCTCTATCCCCAATCCCTCCTTATCCTCTCAGATACGAACGAGACCGAAACCCTAGCTCGCCGAATCCACCTCTCACCGTCGAACCACGTGTAAGAACTGTAACTTGTTACTCCCTGTTCCGGGAAGGAGCGGCGAACGCGGCGGGAAAGGAACCCCATGAAGGTTCTGGTAAACCCATGAAGGCTGATGGACATAGATTTTCAGAATAAAAGGAACCTTTGAAGAAATGTTTATGAAAACTTGCATTGCCTACGACCCATGGTCTGTAGATGTAGTTATAGTGCATCAAACACTCCTTCTCTAGTGAATTTGCTGAGTACGCTCGTACTCAAAGTATCTTCTTAACCCTTCCTAGATTCTGAAGCCATTAAAACGATGTCTGCATCAACATATGCTCCAGGACTTATCAATACTAGCTAAAGCTCTTCAATAAAGACAACATATATCTCTACTCAAGTGAAGACGAAGTTACTGATTAGATAAAAATACAATCTCTAGCCAAAGAACCTATCTCTGTAGTGCGTTGCAATAGCAGCAATGCCAAATCCTTAATTAACTACTAGCTTATTTAGTATAATAATTTTGCGTTATTTATCTTTGATTCTTCTTTGTAAAAGAAGTTCTTTCTCTCCCTTTAACCTAGAATGTTCTCTGGATCTTATGTAAGGAGTGAGTTGTAACCTTTAAGCCATGTAATGGACCCGTTGTCTTTCTGTTGTGCCATTCTGAGGGATGTAATACTAGTGAAGGGTGTTTCATTGGTGTTATGTCAATGACTATAGTATACTACATCATGCAGTGGTATGCTGGGTCACCGCACATGGCCCATGGACTGCTGGGCGGCCTAGTTATATGGATCAAGGAGGGAGGCCTATGTCGGATAAAGTAAGGCTACAGAGGAGTCACCGACATACCCGGAGCCTTGGAGTGCAAGACACGTTAGACTGATTGTATACTGTGTAGGACTCTGTAACCTGTCCGGCTAGGACTTTCCCTATAACCCTAGGACCTGGCGACTATACAAGTCAGGCCTATGGGATCCTTAAGTCACAAGTCACAACGCAAGACACAACTCATACCTTGCACAGCGAACCAATCCCTGTAACCCGGTGTATTGCCATTATAGAGTAGGATTTTGCCACCGTCGTGGGATCTGAACCTGGGTAAGATGTGTTACCTCATACCCGTCAACCGTCCGCCTTCCCCCACGTCTCTAAACACGCACTGTGAGGACCCCTCCATGGTGTACTCGTCGGCAGTACCACGACAGTTGGCGCCCACCGTGGTAAGAGAGAGGCGTCGCAGGAGGGTAACAGCAAGAATTCTAACCCACCGCCACCTCCGCCTCCATCACCCCCTAGTAGACACCATGGCGGAGGAGGCCCGCATCATTCACGCAGCCCATCCCCTGATGGCAAGGAGAAGAAAAGAAGACCGGAGCCATACGACGCACGTTCACGTCTGGACAAAATCCATGAGGCCCGGGAAGGACCATACCTGGGACCACGTTTCTTTAGACTTGTGTTACGGTCTGCAACCTACCCCAAAGGTTTCCGGATTCACAATACACCGCCAAGCCCGCTACATGGTTGCAGGATTATGGTGTTGGAGATATGCCCTAGAGGCAATAATAAATGTAGTTATCATTATATCTTTGTGTTTATGATAAATGTTTACATTCATGCTATAATAGTATTAACCAGAAACATTAATACTTGTGTGATTTGTAAACTAAATTAGTGTCCCTAGTAAAGCCTCTTTATAATACTAGCTTGTTAGTTAATAGATGATTGTGGTTTCCCAATCATGAACATTGAGATGTTGTTAACAACAAGATCATATCATTAGGAGAATGGTGTGATGGACATACTCCTATAGATAAGCGTAGCATAAAGATCAAGTCATTTTAATAGTTCAATTGCTATAAGCTTTCTGATACATAGTAACCTAATTCCTTCAACCATGAGATCATGCTAATCACCATCACCGGAAGGATGCTTTGATGACATCAAACACCACACCATAACTGGGTGGCTATAAAGATGGCATTGAGTGTTCGAAAAGTATGGGTTGATACACATGGATCAAGAGTGGGATTTGTCCATCCATATGACAGATAGATATACTCTGGGCCTCTCGATGGAATGTCATCCAATTAGCTTGCAAGCATGTGGCTGCCTCACAAGGGATCACATACCACGGGAACGAGAAAATAGTACTTATCGGTAACGAGGTTGAACTAGGTATGCAGATATACCGACGATCAAAACCTCGGATAAGTAAACTATCGTGAGACAAAGGGAAATTGGTATCATATGTAAGTGGTTCATTCAATCGCAAAGTAATCGTAGAAATATGTGGGAGCCATATGAATTTCCAGATTCCTCTATTGGTTATTGATCGGAGAAGTGTCTCGGTCATGTCCGCGTAATTCACGAACCGTAGGGAGACACACTTAAGGATTTGATGTTGTTGAGTAGTTATGGAATGATGAGTAAGAGACTGAATGTTGTTCGGAGTCTCGGATGGGATCCGGGATATCATGAGGAGATCCGGAATGGTCCGGAGAATAAGATTCATATAAGGAAAGTCCTGTTTCGGAGTTCGGGAATGATTCCGGTGTTTTCACCAGGAATGTTCTAGAAGGGTCTGGAAGGTCCGGCACTCCGGAGGGGAAGGGTACATGAATGTGTCATGACAATATGGAATGGTTGCATCATGTACTAGGTCACTTGGCTGGGCAAAATAAAGAGATAAATCAAATCGAAGTTTGAAAGTCAAATGCCAGTTTGAAAGGTCAAATCTCAAGTTTGCTTGGTGGAGGGAGAGTAGGAAACCTACTTGGGGAGGAAGTCCCCTCCCTCCACCCGCCGGCCAAGGAGGAGGATTTGTAGGAGGACTCCCTCCTCCCAACCGGCCACCCTCCACCTATATAAGGAGGGGTAGGGCTGCCCCCTACCCTCACACACCTCAAACCCTAGATTTGGCGTCTCCAACTCCAAGTGCAGCCACCGCCTAGGGTTTCCCCTCCAACTCGGCGACTTGGGGCTTCCCCAAGACCTAGCCGCAGGCCACACCCTCCCCTTGGTGCCCTCTAAACCCTAGATCACCAAGGCCTCTCTCATACTCCACCATACTCGCTCCGGCTTAAGGCGAAGCCCTGCGAGATCTCCCCTCTACTTCCGACACCACGCCGTCGTGCTGCCGGAATCACGAGGAGAGTGCTACAACCTCCGCTGCCTGCTGGAACAAGGGAGAGGAAGGTCTTCATCGAGTACCAAACGTGTGACCGACTATGGAAGCGCTGCCGGAAGGATCGTCTACGCGATCTTGAGATCAGCAAGTGTACAACTACATCACCCACGAGAATCTGCTCTCGTTAACCGCTTTGGAATCTTCGAGGATGAGTTCCTCTATCGACTCGTTGCTACAATCTAGTAGATGGATCTTGGCTTGTTTGTGTGCATGCAGTAGAATTTTGTTTTCCATGCTACGAACCCCTACATATGGCAACACGGTGGAGATCACCGGGGGTAACCCCAACGTTGCCGTCAAGTACCTCCCTTTGATGCTGGCGGACAATGGATCGATGACTTGCCGGAGAAATCCATCTGCAACTAGTTGGACATGCAAGAAGTGTTCACCTAGAACTTCGAGGGTACGTACAAACGTCCTTGTACTGTTGGCGATCTACAGTGGTGCGGGCAGGAGAAAGACGAGACATATCGCGCCTACCTCTCCCGCTGGCTGGACATGAAGAATTCCTACGCAGGAGTGCACGCCCATACCGCCATGGCCGCCTTCATCGATGGGTTGGAAAGGGGCACGCTGCTCCGACATAAGTTGAAGCGCCTGCAGGAGAATCACCAGCTAGATCTCAACCAGATGATCCAACTGGCTAGTGAGTTCACGGCTGCCGACGACGATGCTCGCGGCTCCCTGCCGGCAACAAATGTTTCAACTCAAGCTCGGAGGAATAGCAGCACCAAGCGGAAGATCCCTCCAGAAGAAAATCAAACCTCCGACATGGTCGCTATGACTTTTGCAGGATAAGGTGATGGCGGACAGTGTTGCCGAGGACGAGGGGATGGTCGTGGGCAGCAGCGAGGTAGTTAAACTACCTCGGTAGCACTCCACGTTCCCCAAACCTACAAAGGGTACCGCGATATGTCGTGCCTCGTACACCTCGACGCCAACGGCAAATCCACTCACACCAATCGCCATTGCAAGTTCGTCAACGATCTCAAGGAGGGCCCGGGGTCTGGCTACAAGCAAAGTCAGAAGAATAGACCGCGAGGCAATGGCAAGGGGAAGAAGAAGGACGAGGAGTACAAGGATTCAAGTGATATGGATGAGTATGTTGACCCCAAGCACGCCGCCAAGAGCGATGGCAAGGGCAAGAACCCCTTCGAGAAGAAGGCGGCCGTCTTCCACACTTTCCTTGGCACCCGCACTGTCCGACAACAGAAAACCTCTATGAGGATACTGATGGCTACTCTACCCCTAGTTCCCCAGTACCTGCGCTGGTCGGAGATTCCAATCACTTGGGACAGGAAGGATCGCCCAGACCTCATCCCTACAGAGAACCAGTATGCCATGGTCATCAACCCCCTGATTGACGGCAATGAGTTCACCAAATGTATGGTGGATAGTGGAAGCAGCATCAACATCATGTACCTAGATACACTGCACAAGATGAACTTGATGGGGGCAAACCTAAGGCGGACCAGCACCATCTTCCATGGCATAGTTCCTGGTCGGGAGGCTCGGTCCCTTGGGTGCATCACACTTCAGGTCGCTTTTGGCGATGTCAATAATTACCCCCAAGAGCGCATGGTATTCGAGGTGGTCCCCTTCAAAAGCGTGTACCACGTCATATTCGAACGCGACATCTTCCACGCCTTCATGTCCAAGCCATGCTTCGTCTACAATAAGATCAAGATACCCGAACCAAACGGTGTCATCACCGTATCCGGAAGCTTTACCAAGGCAAGGGACTGTGAGATTGGAGAAGCAGCCTTTGCGGAAGCTTTCCTTTACAACGAAGAATTCAAGGAGATCTACAGCAAGGTCGATGCCTCGGAGATGCCGGCATCGAAGAAGCAGATTTCTGACTCCGCCCCAGCATTCAAGGCCGCCATCGAGACCAAGCCGGTGGAACTTGTGGTAGGCGATGCCTCCAAGACCACTGCCATTGGGATGAACCTGGACCCTAAATAGGAAAGCACGCTCGTCGAGTTCCTCCGTGAGAATAGGGACATCTTTGCCTGGCAACCTGCCGACATGATAGGTGTACCCAGGGAACTTGTCGAGCACAGCTTGAATATTGATCCAAAATGTAAACCAGTGAAACAACCTCTACGACGCTTCGGAGACGAGAAGATACGTGCCATTAGCAAAGAGATAGTTAGGTTACTTAAGGCTAGTTTTATCCGAGAAGTCCTTCACACCCGATGGTGGCCAATCCTATACTTGTCCCCAAAAGGGAACCAAAGAATTAAGAATGTGCGTTGATTACACCGGCTTGAACAAAGCATGTCCCAAAGATCCGTTTGCTTTTCCTCGCATTGACCAAGTCATTGACTCGACGGCTGGCTCGGAGATTTTGCATTTTCTCGATGCATACTCAAGATACCACCAGATTAAGATGAGGAAGTCAGACCAATTGTCCACTTCGTTCACTACTCCCTATGGCACGTTTTGCTATGTCATGATGCCCTTTGGGATGAAAAACGCAGGTGCTACATACCAGCGGACAATGCAGCGTTGCCTACATGATCAAATTGGTCGGAACATTCACGCCTATGTGGACGATATAGCGGTGATGTCTAAAAATTCAAATGGCTTAATATCCGACTTAAAAGAAACCTTTGATAATCTTCGGAAATACAACATGATGGTTAACCCTAAGAAGTGCGTCTTCGGGGTTCCAGCCGGCAAATTGTTGGGGTTCATCGTTTCCCAACGTGGAATCGAGGTCAACCCGGAGAAAATCAAGGTCATCTTAAACATAAACTGTCCGACATGCCTGAAGGACATACAATGGCTAACAGGCTGCATTGCAGCAGTTAGTCGATGTTGTAGATATGCCCTAGAGGCAATAATAAAAATGGTTATTATTATCTTTGTGTTTATGATAAATGTTTACATTCATGCTACAATAGTATTAACCGGAAACATTAATACTTGTGTGATTTGTAAACTAAATTAGAGTTCCTGGTAAAGCCTCTTTGTAATACTATCTTGTTTGGTTAATAGATGATTGTGGTTTCCTGATCATGAACATTGAGATGTTATTAACGACAAGATCATATCATTAGGAGAATGGTGTGATGGGCATACTTCTATAGATAAGCGTAGCATAAATATCAAGTCATTTCAATAGTTCGTTTGCTATAAGCTTTTTGATACATAGTAACCTAATTCCTTCGACCATGAGATCATGCTAATAACCATCACCAAAAGGATGCTTTGATGACATTAAACACCACACCGTAATTGGGTGGCTATAAAGGTGGAATTGAGTGTTCGAAAATTATGTGTTGAGGCACATGGATCAAGAGTGGGATTTGTCCATCATATGATGGATAGATATACTCTTGGCCCTCTCGGTGGAATGTCATCCAATTAGCTTGCAAGCATGTTACTAGCTCACAAGGGATCACATATCACAGGAACGAGAAAAGAGTACTTATCAGTAACGAGGTTGAACTAGGTATGCAGAGATACCGACGATCAAACCTCGGATAAGTAAACTATCGCGAGACAAAGGGAAATTGGTATCGTATGTATGTGGTTCATTCGATTGCAAAGTAATCGTAGAAACATGTGGGATCCATATGAATTTCCAGATTCCTCTATTGGTTATTAATCGGAGAAGTGTCTCGGTCATGTCCGCATAATTCACGAACTGTAGGGAGACACACTTAAGGATTCGATGTTGTTTAGTAGATATGGAATGTAAGTAGGGATTCCAAATGTTGTTTAGAGTCTCAGATGGGATCCGGGATATCACGAGGAGATCCGGAATGGTCCGAAGAATATGATTCATATAAGGAAAGTCCGATTCCGGAGTTCGGGAATGATTTTGATGTTTTCATCGGAGAGGTTCTAGAAGGGTCTAGAAGGTTCACCGGACCGGAAGGGGAATGGTTCATGAATGTATCATGGGTAAGTGGAATGATTGGATCATGTCCGAGGTCACTTGGTTGGGCGTTGGCGAGAGAGAAATAAAGCTCTAAATTGAAAGTCAAAAGGCAAGTTTGAAAAGTCAAACTGGAACAATGGTTTCCTAGTGGAAGAAGGAAAGAGTCCTTCTTTCTCTCCAACTTGGGTTTGGGGAAGGATTCAAACTCCCCTCTCCCAAGCTGCCCTCCTTCTCATAAATAGAAGGGAGGGGCTGCCCCAAAAGGCTACAACCAGCCCTCCCCACCGTGCACCGCCGCCACCACACGCCGCTGCCGGCCCGTCGCCGTCGCCCTAGCCGCCGCCGACTCCTCCTCATCCTCTTCGGCCTTATAAACCTAGATCTCCAGAAATACTAGATCCACCATAACTCGCAATAGCTTAGACGAAGCCCTGCGAGATCTTCCCTCTACTTCCGACACCACGACTTCGTGCTGCCAGAATCGCGAGGGGAGAACTACAACCTCCGCTGCCTGCTAGAACAAGGGAGAGGAAGGTCTTCATCAAGTACCGAACGTGTGACCGACTGCGGAAGCGCTGCCAGAACGCAACGCCGGAAGGATCGTCTACACGATCTTGAGATCGTCAAGTGTACGACTACATCACCCACGAGAATCTGCTCTCGTTAACCGCTTTGAAATCTTCGAGGGTGAGTACTCTAATCGACTCGTTGCTACAATCTAATAGATAGATCTTGGCTTGTTCGTGTGCATGCGGTAGAGTTTTTTTGTTTTCCATGCTACGAACCCCTATAGTCGGTTCGTCAGCCAACTTGGAGAGAAGGCTCTGCCGCTGTACAAGTTGCTGAAGAAGGCGGACAAATTTACGTGAACGGACGAAGCTGATGCAGCATTGAAGCAGCTAAAGGAGATACTTTCCTCGGCGCCTATCCTTGCATCACCCGAGCCTATGGATCCTATGCTAATCTACATGGCGTCCACCAACCGGGTAATCAGCATCGTCGTCGTGGTAGAGAGGAAAGAACCAGGGAATGAGTACGGAGTTCAACGACCAGTTTACTATGTAAGCGAGGTCTTGACGGAATCTAAGCAGCGTTACCCGCACTACCAGAAGCTAGCTTATGGAGTATGTTGGAGATATGCCCAAGAGGCAATAATAAAGTGGTTATTATCATATCTTCACACTTATGATAAATGTTTACATACCATGCTATAATTGTATTAACCGGAAACATTAATACTTGTGTGATTTGTAAACTAAAATAAGAGTCCCTAGTAAAGCCTCTTGTTAAACTAGCTTGTTGGTTAATATATGATCATGGTTTCCTGATAATGAACATAGAGATGTTATTAACAACAGGATCATATCGTTAGGAGAATGATATGGTGGACATACTCCTATAGATAAGCGTAGCATAAAGATCAAGTCATTTTAATAGTTCAATTGCTATATGCTTTCTGATACATAGTAACCTAATTCCTTCGACCATGAGATCATGCATATCACCTTTACCGGATGGATGCTTTGATGACATCAAACACCACACCGTAACTGGGTGGCTATAAAGGTGGCATTGAGTGTTCGGAAAGTATTGGTTGAAACACATGGATCAAGAGTGGGATTTGTCCATCCATATGACGGATAGATATACTACGGCCCTCTCGGTGGAATGTCATCCAATTATCTTGCAAGCATGTGACTGGCTCACAAGGGATCACATACCACGGAACGAGAAAAGAGTACTTATCGGTAACGAGGTTGAACTAGGTATGCAGATACCGACGATCATAACCTCGGATAAGTAAACTATCGTGAGACAAAGGGAAATTGGTATCGTATGTAAGTGATTCATTCGATCGCAAAGTAATCGTAGAAATATGTGGGAGCCATATGAATTTCCAGATTCCTCTATTGGTTATTGTTCGGAGAAGTGTCTCGATCATGTTCGCATAATTCACGAACCGTAGGGAGACACACTTAAGGATTCGACGTTGTTTGAGTAGTTATGGTATTATGAGAAAGAGACCGAATGTTGTTCGGAGTCTCGGATGGGATCCGGGATATAACGAGGTGATCCGGAATGGTCCGGAGAATAAGATTCATATAAGGAAAGTCCCGTTTCGGAGTTCGGGAATGATTCCGGTGTTTTCATCGGGAATGTTCTAGAAGGTTCTGGAATGTCCGGCACTCTGGGGGGAAGGGGTACATGAATGTGTCATTACATATTGGAATGATTGCATCATGTACTAAGTGTTCTCGCTGTTCCAAATAAAAGATTAAATTGAATCCTAAAACTGAAAAGTCAAATGGCCAGTTTGAAAGTCAAACGGCTAAAACAGGAAACTGAGGGAAACAAGCAAGAGGAGGTTGAAACAGACTTGGGGGAGGAGTCCCTCCTCTCCAAGCCGGAGCGCCACCCAAGGCCGACTTGGGGAGGGACTCCCTCCCCTTGTCCGCCCCTCCCACCTATAAAAGGAGGGGCAGGGCCTCCTCTTTTAGACACACAAGTTCCTATCCTCTAATCTAAATCCTAGCCCTAGACTCCGGTTTAGAGCCGCTTTGGTTTAGAGCTTCTAATTGCACTAGCCTTCGGATTAGAGCCTTCTAATTGGTGTGTCTAAACCCTAGACCACTAATAGCTCTCTCTCATACTCTACCATACTCGCTCCGGCTTAAGGCGAAGCTCACGGGATCTCCCTACTTAGGTACCACGCCAGTCTTCTTGGAATCGCGAGAGTGCTACAACCTCCACGTCTTTGGAACAAGGGAGAGGAAGGTCTTCGTCGAGTACCGAACGTGTGACTGACTGCGGAAGCGCTGCCGGAACGCAGCGCCGGAAGGATCGTCTACACGATCTTGAGATCAGGAAGAGTACGACTACATCACCCACGAGAATCCGCTCTCGTTAAACACTTTGGAATCTTCGAGGGTAAGTTATTCCATCGACTCGTTGCTACAATCTAGTAGATAGATATTGGCTTGTTTGTTTGTATGCGATAGAAATTTTTGTTTTTCCATGCTACGAACCCCTACAGAGTATTCCTTGCTTCCCGGAAGCTAAGGCACTACTTCCAGGAGCACCCTATCACAGTTGTGAGCAAGGCTCCACTGTCTGACATCATCAACAACAGCGACGCTACAAGAAGGGTCGCGAAGTGGGGCATTGAACTTGCCGCCTTCGAGATCACCTACAAGAGACGCGACGCTATCAAGTCACAGGCCTTGGAAGATTTTATCGCAGACTGGACGGAGATGCCTGATGCTACCCCTATACCAGAGCCAGAGTACTGGGTGATGCTTTTGACGGATCAAAGCTACTCGATGCCTCGGGGGCTGGTGTACTGTTATAGTCACCAATCGGGGAAAAGCTAGACTACATTCTACAGATCTACTTCGAGGCACTACAAGCAACATGGCGGAGTATGAAGCACTCATTCACGGACTACGCATAGCCAAGAATATTGGCATCAAGCGCATAGTTTGCTGTGGAGATTCCGACTTGGTTGCCCAGCAGGTGGCTGGCACCTGGAACGCGCGGAACCCTATGATGGCGGCATATCACGATGAAGTGGATGAGATATCCAAGAGGTTATTAGGCTACGAAGTCAAGTATGTCCCAAGGGAACAAAATGAGGCAGCTGATCTACTGTCAAAGCTTGGATCAGGGTGCAAAAAATTCTGCCTGGCATTTTCCTAGAGCATCTACGGACACCATCCGTGAAGGGAGCAGACATCGACAACCCGGATAGATTTGACTCTTTCGTTCACACAGTGAAAAAGGTCCCTCCGGCTTGGACAAAACCGTTCATGGAATATCTCGTACACGGAACTTTGCCCGACGACAAAGTCGAAAGACGGCAAATAGTACGTCGAGCAAAGGGCTATACCATCATCAATGGACAGCTCTACAAAACAAGCACCACTGGTGTATACCTCAAGTGTGTTTCCCAGCAAGAAGGTATTGAAATTCTTAGGGAGATCATCTCGGAGATTGTGGGCATCACGCCACTCCTCGATCATTGGTCACCAAAGCCTTCTGGAAAGGATTCTACTGGATGACCGCGAAGGCGGATGCCGACAAGCTGGTTGAGACATGCATGGGATGCCAGTATTATGCCCGACAACCACATTTTCCAGCTTAAGAATTGCGAACAATTCCAATAACTTGGCCGATTGCAGTCTGGGGGCTGGACATGGTTGGTCCATTGCAGACGACACCATGTGGGTTTACACATATGCTAGTAGCAGTTGATAAATTCACCAAATGGATAGAACCTAAACCCATTAGAAATCTTGATGAGGCAACCGCCCTCAGGTTTTTCCGGGATCTAGTGGTGAGATTTGGTCTCCCACATAGCATTATCACCGACAACAACAGCAACTAGGCACTCGGAGAAGTGGAATCTTATTGTTGGGAGAAGGGCATCCGACTTGACCTTGCATCTGTGGCACATCCACAATCCAATGGTTAGGTTGAGTGAGCCAATAGATTAATTCTGCAGGGAATCATGCCACGTCTTGAGGCACCGCTACATAGAGCAGTTGTAGCATGGGCGGGGGAATTACCATCTGTGCTGTGGAGTTTAAGAACTACACCCAACATATCCACCACTACACCCCTTACTTCATGGTATATGGAGCAGAAGCCATCCTGAATTCTGACATCCTTCACGATTCACCAAGAGTTGCCACCTATGACGAAGATGACGCTGAAGAATCCAAACGCCTAGATGTGGACCTTCTCGAGGAGGAGCGCGTTTTGGCATGCCAAAGATCCGCCATCTACCAGCAGAAGCTACGCAGCTACCATAGTCGCCGTTTTCGGCATCGCTCGTTTAAAGTGGGCGATTTGGTGCTCCGACTTAAGCAGAAGAAGTCAGACAAATTATCCCCGCCATGGGAAGGACCGTTCATCATAAGCAAGGCGCTACTCAATGGGTCTTACTACCTCGTTGACAATCGTGAACTTGAGGATAGACCTAACGAGGATCATAAACGTAAGCGACGTGACCCGGATGATGACTACCCGGAGCATGATCGGCAATGGAACATAGGACCGCTACGTCCTTTCTACACTTAGCATTTTTTATCTATTGTGTACTTCTTATATGATCAATTAAATATAGCTCTCTGGTTCACTCATATTTCTGAGTCTTTTACCTCCTTTAGTGTTCATTTTTGATCGTATAAAACCTTTATGCACAAGTTTTGCAATTGCACTTGTGAAAATTCCTCCTATGGGCGTTAGCTTAAGTTTTCTGGTCTACACGTTCTTTGTTGTTTTTGTGTGGATTCTGGAGTAGTGACTTTTGACACTTGTTGTTGGCGATTTTGTGCTTAGGTTTTTTATGGTGCCATTGGGCATCATAACCTGAGCGCATGGTTCCGACAACGAGTCTTCCGACTCACGAAAGGTCAAGCATAAAAACCAGAGTAATGGATAAGCCAACACTTGCTTAAAAAATAATTACATGTTGGAACCAGTTCTTGAGTAGCAGGAAATAACAACTATTGTTTTTCCGCCTTAAGTTAACAAAGTAGTTTTTACACATATACAAATTCCAGAGGAAACAAATATTACATATTGTTTTTTCATTCCTATGGCACAGGAGACTTGGAAGCAGCGTCGTCGGCAGCAGGAGAGCCATCCTCTTTGAAGTTGGTGGTCCTGAGGGACTCGGAGGAGCTCTGGTGGTCACCGTCAATGATTTCGAGCGGCATGAAGATGTTGTGGTCGACCAACTCGGCAACCCTTGTGTCATAACCTGCGAGTGATGCCTAGATAGCCTTATGGTTAATCTTCTGGACTTCACCATCTACGTCAGGAAGACCTGAGGTTACCACGTTGATGTCGGCATCTTCGTAGTGTGCCTTGACCATCGCCAGAGACATCCTTGCACCAGCCCGTGTACATGAAGCTTTCCAGCTTACGATTCACTCGGGGCTTGGTGCAAGATCTTCGAGAACTTCATCACATAGTCTACCACTTTAATGTTGATCTGGAGGGGCTTGGCTATCTCCTTGGCCTACTTGACGGCGGTGCTGATGAAGTTATCGGCGAGAACCATGCATTCCTTTGGCGGAGGAGGCGACTTGGTTAAACCAATAGGAGCTGCAATTCCAATGAGGGAGCATATGAGTTCAATAACACAGAAAATTCAGAGTATCTGACTTACATAAGTACAAAACAGAGATCGCTTACCAAAGATGCTCGCCTCAACCTGCGGGAGTGTCTCCGCCATGGAATCCCGTTCTTGTCGGAGGATCTTGTATGCTTCAGGATTGCGCTGATTTTGCTCATCGGCAGCTTTCTTCTGCTCTTTAAGCATTGCAATCCCCTCCTTCAAGCGGTTCATCTCCATGTTGGCGGTCTCCTGCAGGGCCTTCATGTACTACTCATGCATCTTCAAGGTATCAATCCTCTCCTGTCTAAGGATCTTGTTTTCGCTATCTAGTAACTCAATGTGCTTGGATTGCTCAACAATGTCCTTGGCCTTGGCGATGGCTTCTACAAGTCAGAGAAAGAACAATACACATTGAGTAGTCGGAGAAGACACAAGACCAGGCTTGAGTACAAAAACGAAAGGAAAAACATACTCTTGCTCTTGGTGATTTGTTCCTTCAAGAAGGCAGTTTTACCCTTTTCGGCTTCCAGCTCTGCGCGCATCTTGTGGAACTTCTTGTTGGCGACACCCCTCCGAGCATTCTCATTCTATGGAAAGAAAATTAAAGTTTTTTAGTCTACTTGGAGCATCTAGCCGGGTAAATATACACCTAGAGGCTTGGGGGCTACAGTGAGAGTTTTTTAACTTGGCAATATGCTTAGTCTTTCTTTAAGCATCTAGTCGGAACTAATTTAGTTTTCAACTAGAAGATTGGGGGCTACAGTATAAAGTTTTTTAACTCAGTCATGTGCTTAGTCTTTCTTTAAGCATCTAGTCGGAACTAGTTCAGTTTTAAATAGCAGCTTGGGGACTACAGTATTGAAATTTACAAACACTACATATGCTACTCTAAAAGTATCTAGTCGGAATAATTCATTCAAACTACATACTTGGGGGCTACAGTGAGAAGTTTTCTACCTTAGTCACTCTTGGAGCATTCAGATGCAAAGACCTATGGTTTTCCGTCTAAAATCTCGAGGGGCTACAGTGGGATACTCATATGAAATACAAAAGGCAAATAAAACTTACAAGTGCGATGATCTTGAGATTGGTGGCGCTCTCGGCAAATATCTTGCTGAAGGAAAGGCTATTTCCTCGCAGGATATCAGCTTGCCTAAGGATCTCCTCAAGACCGCAAGTCGGAGAGATTGGTGCTGCACCAGGAGCCAGAGTTGAGCTACTCGGCGTAAGTGCTGGGTAGACTATCTTTGGAAGCTCTGTGGAAGTCCTGGGTGTAGAGGCGTCGCCTTCGAGAGACGCTCCGCCTACCACCGTCGCCTGACCACTAATGATGACATCCTTAGCCAGAGTTTCAGCCATTTGGGTAGCAGTGCTTTCTTGTGTCGCCTGCTCGCCAACAACACCAAGCTCCGTGGATACAGCTAGATCCACTTCCATGGCAGAAGGGCCAGAGGCATCCTTGGCGGAAGAGCTTGACGGAGTGGCGACATGCTAGATGTTGGGAGTGGTAGGGGAGATGGTGGGAGATGCTTGGTGCGACACATCTCGACGCAACATGTCTTTAATGTTTTTAGAATCCCCTGATGTTTTAGAGGTCTTCTTCAAACTTAAACCAGGCTTCTTCCTGAAAGATGCAAAAGTATAAGTACAGGAAAAAGATGAGCAATGGACAATTTCAGAGGAAAAGAGGCTTACACAACAGTGGGTGCTTTGGTGAAAGGGATCCCGGTGATCTTTCTTTTCTCCGCCTCCAAGGCGGCGGTAGTCTTCTTGGAGGCTCCACCCTCTGTATTCTTCTTCCTGCCTCCATCGGCAGCGTCAGAGGTGGAGCTCTTTCGCTTTCGCGCCAGCGGGATATCGTCATCGGACACGACGATGACTTCCTTCATCTTAGGGTCATAGATTTGGACATTCTATCCTCCTCTAGAGTGTTGAGCTGTTAAGTGAAATCCCAAAGTTTTAGACAAGATGGAAATGCCTAGACGGAAGAACTGGAGTATATGTCATACACGGAAAATAAACCGGTACCTCTAGGCACTTGCTCTCTTCGAACATGTCGTAGGTGATGGTGAAGCCATGCTTCCTGTCCTTCACCTTGACGATGTCCTTGAGGCTGAGCTTGACGGAGTCACTCGAGAAATTGTCCTCGGAGATGCGGAGGCTATCCTTCCTCTCCTTTGTGTACTCGTGCATCAGCTTTGAGCGGTGCTGCAGAGGCTGGATCCGCCTAACGAACCAACACATGGCCAGGTCCAGTCCGGTTAGACCCATCTCCACGAACCACTCTATCCGCCTTATGGAACGGGAGGCGTCGTTGTCGGAGGGAAGGGTGGCTTGGGATCTCCATGTCGGAGCTTTGGTAGCATCTCCATTGACAAAGTCCAGATACGTTTCTTCTTGGCCAGCCAGAGGGATGTCTAGGTCGTAGAAGTACGTATGTTGCCAGTTCTTGCAAGATTCATGGCCGACGATGTCGGGGAACCACCGGCAAGGCTGGATCTTAAAACTAATCGTCCTACAATTTCTGAGCTCGTCCTTGCTCGCTCCGTCTTCCCTCTTGACGGTAAATAAGTATATAAACAAGTCTAGCCTAGGCCTAATCCCTAGGTAACCCTCGCAAAGCGCCGCGTAGTTGCTAAGTGTGAGGATGCTATTGGGGGAAAGGTTCTTAGGTTCAACCCGGTAGTGATTGAGAATAGCAAGGAAGAAGTTGGAGATGGGCAGGGAAACAATGCGTACCAATTGAGCTTTGAGGTACACCTTCTCTCCGGATTGGGGAGAAGGAGTGACCTCGCTGCACGGCGCTGCCCGCCAGACGAGCCCCTCCGTCGCAGGAAGGTAACCTTCGACGAGCAGCTCCTTGATGTCATTGTACGTGATATCCGAGCCACGCCATTCCCCCTTATGTGAGTCGCCTTCTTCCTCTAGCAGCTCTAGCGCCGCTGGGATATGGTCGCCGCCGGTGGATTCGACCATCGCGGACTTCGGTAGTAACAGGCCCTCTGGGGGCACTAGGACGGAGCCCGTCGGCTTCGCCACGGCATCATCCGCCGCCGCCATGGAAGGGTTAGAGCTGCTCCTCACCATTTATGTGGGAAGAGGAGGTGACTAGGGAGATTGAAAAGCTAGGGTTTTTTGCATTCGCGCGGAGGGATCGAGGAGATTCTTGCAGGAGGAAGACGAAGGCGCAGGGGAATAATGAGGTGAAGAGATGAAAATCTGGCACGGTTAAAATTATAACCCCAGCGCCAAGATTCGTGCAAAGTGATCGAGTGGCCGGCGCGTGGACGACGTGTGCTGGCGCGTGCGGGGAAATTTCGCCACGTTCCCAACCGCCTCCGCCAACGGTTCGTATCCTTCGTGCAGGAAAAATGGACATGATTGTGTTCTCTGCATGTGTGAGTTACGATGCGCCGCTGACCTATGTCTACATCGTTCTAGCTGACACGAGCAGAGGAACCATCACATCGGAATATTCCGACATGGATGGATCTAGTCCGGCTATGAGAAGAGTACGATGGAATATTTAGCAGTTCTCCAACTTACATATTGAAGACGGTGAAACCTTGCAGGGTTCTTGGGAGGACTACAAGATATTGCTTGATAATTTGCCGACATCCATCTATACGGAGCATTAAACCTGAAGAGGCAAGACGGCGCAAGATCTCGGAGTTCTCCGGGGGCTACTGTTGGGGATATGCTATATGGGTATCCTCATAGCATGTTTCCTATCCGGATAACCCGGGTGGCCCACAGTTGGTAGCATGGCCCATGGCCTGCTGGGCAGCCCAGTTAGATGGATCCAGAAGGGAGGCCCATGCCGGATAAAGGAAGGCTATGGAGGAGTCACCGACGTACCCGGAGTCTTGGAGTGCAAGGCACGTTAGACTGATTGTATACTGTGTAGGACTCCATAACCTGTCCCGCTAGGAATTTACCTGTAACCCTAGGACCTGGCGACTATGTAAGTCAGGCCTATGGGAGCCTTTAGGGAACAAGTCACAATGCAAGACACAACTCATACCTCGCACAACGAACCAATCCCTGTAACCCGGCGTATTGCCATTATAGTGATTTATAGCAGGAGTAGGATTCCGCCACCGTCGTGGGATCTGAACCTGGGTAAGCTGTGTTACCTCATACCCGTCAACCTTCCGCCTTCCCCCACGTCTCTAAACACGCACTGTGAGGACCCCTCCATGGCGTACTCGTCGGCAATAGCACGGCAACAATGGTTCAAGTTTATTAGGGGCAAGGAATATAAAGTGTGCCATCAAGTTCGTGAGGGCTTTAATCACTAAGTTTTCACATAACAAAATACTTTTCAATTTTAGGAAGATAGTTGAAAACAAGAATATACATGGAATGGTGTAGCACACCATCCATAGGAATTTATAGTGGACACTTTGTAATAACTTGGTTTCTTGGGAGTTGGAAGCATGAGTAGAACTTACTCATACAAGTGGAGGCTAGCAAAAGACTGGGAGCAACCAACTAAGAGAGCAATAATGGCCAAAATCATGCAGAGCGACAAAACATTACTAATCAAAGCATAGAGTGGCACTACAAGTCTAGGACTAAATGATCATAGAGGATATGGTGACTTGTTCATAGTCATAACATGGTGTAAGCATGTGCCAAGTCAACCCAAACAAAACATCAAAGGAGAATACCAAAATACTATGCTTTTGCTTGCTAAAACAACGCATGAATCTTTCAAGGCACACTAAGCAATCCCAATATTTTGGAACAAGTCATGCTACATCAATAATCACTAATCATAAGGTCAAAACAACACCTAGCATGTCATGCAAAAGTTTAATTCACGGTCAATGCAAGCCCCTCTTGCACTTTCAAGCAGGAACTTACTACTCCTGTCCAACACCAATCGACTTATTTGAAACAACACAGCGAGAACGGGGGTCCAAACTACTTTATTTAAGCAAACTAAACAACCTAAGCAAATCAAACGAAAACTAAGACGCTCCAAGAACAACACAACTGTGCATGAAACAATAAAAACGAAGTGTCTAGACAAACCTGAGCTTTTATTGATGAAGAAGGAGATGCCTTGGGCATCCCCAAGGTTTGACGCTTGTAACTCTTGGATATTTCTTGGGGTGACACCATGGTGGCATCCCCAAGCTTGAGCTTTTGTCCATTCTTCATCTCATTGCATCATTCTTTCTCTACACCTGAATTTTTTTTCCTTCATACAAAACTTCACATAATCTTCATTAGCAACATTAGTTTATTCAAAAGATATTAGACCTTAGGAAAAGCTTTCAAACAGCAAAACTTTTCACTAAAAACACAAGCTACTGTATCAACTCCTTCAAAAAGCTCAATTCCCCAAAAGAGAACTTAAAAAGGAATCAATAAGAGCAAATGCAAATAATGGCAGGAATCTGTCAAAACAAACCAGCAGGTAGAAACCGATTTTTTTGAAGATCTTCTGTTGCTCAAATCAAAAAGTGTTTAACTAACTAAAGTTATCTAACATACTGGGTGATTTATTCATAAATTATCATCTCATTCCGAGTTATAGAGACTCCTCACAAATTTTTATGGTGGAGGACAAAAATCTGTTTCGGGACAGCAACTCCCCAAATCTTACTTCCCTCTCATTAGAGGTCATTCTTGGCACAAAAATCAAACAAAAATGATAAGGGGAGGTCATTACTGAAGTAATAACTTTCAAGAATCAAGGAAACTCTTGGGTTATCTCCCAACAAGTACTTTTCTTTAACGCCTTTAAGTTAGGCTTGATAGTTTGAGAAGATGCTCACATAAGAAATATCAATTGAAGTAAAATAGAGCATCAAGAAGCAAATTCAAAAAACTTTTAATTCTAACCCACTTCCTATGCATAGGAGTCTTGTAAGGAAATAAATCAAAGAATCACAAAGCAACAAGCATAGGAAAGCAAAACAAGTGTAACTTCAAGATATTCAACATAAAGAGGGGAAACTTAATATTATTGAGATACATAAGACCATGTTTCCCTCTCTCATAATAACTTCCAGTAGAACCATGAATAAAATTAACAATATAACTATCACATAAAACATTCTTATCATGAGCCACATGCATAAAATGATTATTACTCTCCACATAAGTAGTGGGAGCAAATTCAACAAAATAGCAATCATTATTATTCTCATCACCATAATCATCAAATATAGGAGGCATATTGTAATCACAATAAATTTTCTCCTCAATAGTAGGTGGAGCGAAAATCTCATATTCATCATTGTAATCATCATACATTGGAGGTATAGTATCATCATAAGCAATATAATAGCTTCCTTCCAAAGCTGGGGAGCTAAAAAGATCATTTTCATAAAAACTAGCTTCCCCAAGCTTAGACGTTTCCATAGCATTAGCAATAATGGTGTTCAAAGAATTCATACTAATAACATTGCTATTAGCATACAAATAAAGCTCAATAGGTTTTTTAATTTTCTCTTCAAACACTTCATGTCCTAACTCAAGATAAATATTATAGAGCTCTCTATTTTTTTTGTGTTTTTTAAAACAAGAGGCAAACAAAACCAAGCAAAAGAAATTAAGAAAACTAAAAACAAAGTAAAGAGAAAGGAAGTGGAGTACTCCCCTTGTGAAGACATCCTTAGCCTCCCTGGCAACGACGCCAGAAAAGCTTGTTGATGCCTGAGAGCACTTCATTAGGAACCCCAAGAGCAAGGTGTGAAGCAGCACGACAGCAAGTTTTCCCTCAGTAAGAAACTAAGGTTATCGAACCAGTAGGACGAAGGAAACGTCACACAGGTGTTGCAAGAAACGCGGAAACCGGCACAACACAAACTCAAGACTTTGCCCTAACTAATCAGTGAGGTTGTCAAGCTCACCGGTTTGCTGTAACAAAGGATTAAATGTATGATATGGAAGGTAATGGTGGTTTGCAGCAAGTAATCATGTAACGGTGGAGGATGTATCAATGGTAAAGATTGGACCAGGGTCCATAGTTCACTAGAGGTGCTCTCCTTAAATAAACAACATGACATGAAGGGTAAACAAATTACAGTAGGGCAATTGACATGAACTGAGCAAGGCAATCAATGCAATACTAGACAAAAAGATCCTTTGAGATTCGATTGGGCAATACAACAAGATACATAGACCGCCATCCAACTACATCTATGACAAGAAATCCACCTTTGGGTTATCATCCGAACCCCCTCCAGTATTAAGTTTCAAGCAACAGACAACCACTTTAAGCAAAGTGTGTAAGGTAAACAATCCAATTGTTCCATGAACAAGAGACCGTTGTTTTCTCCCTAGTAACAACAACACATCTACAACCGAAGAGATTTCTGTCACTTCCCTTCGAAACTAGAGGCATGAACCCACTATCGAGCATAAATACCCCCTATTGGAGTCACTAGCAACTACTTGGCCACGATAACTACTAACAACGGAGAGCATGCAAGATCACAAACGACACATACATGATAGAATCATAAAGACAAAACCATTAATCAATCTGACATAGTAATCTCAATATCCATCGGATCCCCGCAAACACAACATGCATGCTTACAAATATATTCGATCTTGATCATGAACGGAGCTCACAAGATCTATACATGAAAGGACAAGGAGGAGATACAACCATCTAGCTACTACATGGACCCATAGTCCAAGGTGGAACTACTCACGCATCATACCGAAGAAGAAGGCCCCCGGGATGATCTCCCCTCCGGCAGGGTGCCGGGAAGAACTTCAGATCCCCCCGATCTAGGGACGATGGCGGAGGCAGGTATAGACGGTTTCGTGGAGTTTTGATCCGGTGCCTAGGGTTTCTGCATCGGGGGCTTCTTATAGGCGAAGAGGCGAGGCTGGGAGGCGACCAGGGGCCCCACACCCTGCCCAGGCGTGGGCCCTCCCTGGCCGTGCCTAGGGGGGTCTGGCCTCCCTGGTTCGCCTATTCGTCTTGTCTTCTGGATTCGTGCCGCCCATGGTAAAATATTGACTTTGGCTTTTGTTCCGTACAATTCCGAGAATGTTGATTTTCTGCCTTTTTGGAACCAAAAACAGAAGAAAACAGGCAGCTGGCGTGGCAACTTCTTAATAGGTTAGTTCCAGAAAAGATATAAAAACACCTCAAAGTGTAGACAAAGAAAAGCAAAGTAGATACTAAACAGGTATGGAACATCAAAAATTATAGATACGTTTCCAACGTATCACGAATTAGTGAGGTTGTCAAGCTCACCGGTTTGCTGCAACAAAGGATTAACTGTATGGTGTGGAAGGTGATGATGTTTTGCAGTAAGTAAACAGTAACAATGGATGATATATCAATGGTAAAGATTGGACCGGGGTCCATAGTTCACCAGAGGTGCTCTCCTTAGATAAAAAAAACATGGCATGAAGGGTAAACAAATTACAGCAGGGCAATTGACGGGACGGAGCAAGGTAAAACAATGCAATACTAGTCAAAAAGATCCTATGAGATTTGATTGGGCAATACAACAATATACATAGACCGCCATCCAACTGCATCTATGAATAGAAGTCCACCTTCAGGTTATCATCCGAACCCCCTCCAGTATTAAGTTGCAAGCAACAGACAACTGCTTTAAGCAAAGTGTGTAAGGTAAAAAATCCACTTGTTCCATGAACAAGAGGCCGTTGTTTTCTCCCTAGTGTCAACAACACATCTACCATCGAAGAGATTTCTGTCACTTCCCTTAAAAAGTAGAGGCATGAACCCACTATCGAGCATAAATACCCTCTCTTGGAGTCACTAGCAACTACTTGGACAAGATAGCTACTAACAACAGAGAGCATGCAAGATCACAAACAACACAGACATGATACTAGCTTCGTGTGGACCCCTGGTGAGCCTCCTCCGTCTTGTATTCTAGCTTCGTGTTGCCCATAGTAAAATATTGACTTTGTCTTTTGTCCCGTCCAATTCCGATAATATTGTTTTTCTGCCTTTCTGGAACCAAAAACAGAAGAGAACAGACAACTGGCACTGTGGCAACTTGTTAATAGGTTAGTTCCAGAAAACTTATAAAAACACCTCAAAGTGTAGACAAAGCAAAGCAAAGTAGATACTAAACAAGCCTGGAACATCAAAAATTATAGATATGTTTCCGACGTATCAAAGTTCTGGTGTTGATCATGTTTTGCTCTAGGGAGAGTTTTAGTCAACGAATCTGCTACATTGAGATCCATGTGTACTTTACAAATCTTTATATCTCCATCCTTGACAGGCTCGCGGATGGAGTGAAACCGACGCTTAATATGCTTGGAATTCTTGTGAGACCTTGGTTCTTTAGCATTGGCTATGGCACCATTGTTGTCACAATAGATCACCATTGGGTCCAACGCGCTTGCAACCACACCTAGTTCGGTTATGAACTCCTTCATCCAAACTGCTTCCTGAGCCGCTTTTGAAGCAGCAACATATTCGGCCTCCGTTGTTGATCCCGTCACCACGGGTTGTTTGGAACTCCTCCAACTAACCGCTCCACCATTCATGAGAAATACATATCCGGATTGAGACTTAGAGTCATCCGGATCGGTGTCAAAGCTAGCGTCGACATAACACTTAGCGACGATCTCTTCTTCACCTCCGTACACAAGAAACATATCCTTAGTTCTTCGCAAGTACTTAAGGGTATTCTTGACCGCTATCCAGTGTTCCGATCCTGGATTAGATTGGTATATACTAGTTAAACTAATAACATGTGCCACATCCGGTCTTGTACATAGCATGGCATACATTATAGAGCCTATGGCTGAAGCATGGGGACTTTGTCCATTATCTCTCTTTCTTCTTCCATAGCCGGACTTTGAGTCTTACTCAATGTCTTGCCTTGCAACATAGGTAAGAACCCTTTCTTACTTCCGTCTATTTTAAATTTCTTTAAAATCTTATCAAGGTATGTACTTTGCGATAGCCCTATTAGGCGCCTAGATATATCCCTATAGTTCTTTATGCCTAATATGTATGACGCTTCACCTATGTCCTTCATTGAAAAGTTGTTGTTTAGATAACTTTTAACATTGTTTAAAAGATATATATCATTTCGTATCAATAATATGTCATCCACATATAATATCAGAAATTCCACATCGCTCCCACTCACTTTCGTGTAAATACAAGCCTCTCCATAAGTTTGGATAAATCCAAACTCTTTGATCACCTCATCAAAGCGAAGATTCCAACTCCGAAATGCTTGCTTCGGTCCATAGATGGATCGTTGAAGCTTGCATACCTTGTCAGCATCCTTAGGATCGACAAAACCCTTTGGTTGTACCATATATAACTCTTCTTCAATGTTGCCATTGAGGAACACAGTTTTTACATCCATCTGCCATATCTCATAGTCAAAATATGCAGCAATTGCTAACATAATCCTAACTGACTTTAGCATCGCTACGGGAGAGATTATCTCACCATAGCCAACTCCTTGAATTTGTCTAAACCCCTTTGCGATAAGTAGAGCTTTATAGACGGTTACATTACCATCAGCATCAGTTTTCCTTTTGAAAATCCATTTATTCTCCACGACCTTTCGGTCGTGAGGTAAGTCTACCAAGGTCCAAACCTGGTTTTCTTACATGGATTCCATATCGGATTTCATGGCTTTTGACCATTTGTTGGAATTCGGGCTCATCATCTCTTCTTCATACATTGCAGGGTCATCAGTTTCATCGACCATGAAATTCATAACAGGATTTCTGCACAGCTCGGGAGCTGGACGCGTCCTGCTAGACCTGCGAGGTTTGGTAGTATTCTCTTTCGAAGCTTCATGATCGTTATCATTAGTTCCCTCTTCATTTGGTGAAGTCAACTCCGAAACGAATACCGGCGCTGCGCTACTCTCCATATTATGAAGAGAAGGTTCTACAACCTCTTCGAGTTCAACCTTCCGACTACACACACCTTTCGCGAGAAACTCTTTCTCTAGAAAGGATCCATTCTTGGCAACAAAAACCTTGCCTTCGGATCTGTGATAGAAGGAATACCCGGTAGTTTCCTTAAGGTATCCTATGAAGACGCATTTTTTTGCTTTGGGTTCGATTTTATCCGGTTGAAGTTTCTTCACATAAACATCACATCCCCAAACTTTAAGAAATGACATCTTAGGTTTGTTTCCAAACCACAATTCATACGGTGTCTTTTCAACGGATTTAGATGGTGCCCGATTTAAAGTGAATGCAGCAGTTTCTAGTGCATAAACCCAAAATGGCAGTGCCAAGTCCGTCAGAGACATCATAGATCAAACCATATCTAGTAAATTATGATTACAACGTTCTGACACACCATTTCGCTCTGGTGTTCTAGCAGGTGTGAGTTGTGAAACTATTCCACACTCTTTCATATGTGCGCTAAACTCGTAACTTAGATACTCACCTCCACGGTCGGACCGTAGAAATTTGATCTTTCTATTACGATGATTTTCCACTTCACTCTGAAATTCCTTAAATTTCTCAAAGGTTTCAGACTTGTGTTTCATCAAGTAGATATAACCGTACCTACTCAAATCATCCATGAAAGTAACAAAATAACGATATCCACCTCGCGTCGACACACTCATTGGACCACAAACGTCAGAGTGTATGATTTCCAATAAATCTGTCGCCTGTTCCATTGAACCGGAAAACAGCGTTCTAGTCATCTTGCCCATAAGGCATGGTGATGACCCAAAAGTATAGGGGGTGTATCGTAGTACTTTTGATAAATAGGAGTGTCGTTCCCAACGAGGAGCAGAAGGTGTTGACTAGTGGTATGGAGCAGGAAATCTCTGTAAATACTTAGCAAACGGGTTTTTAGTGGTTTTCTGATAAAGCATCAAAAAAAAGTGCAAGTAACAAAGACAACGAATAAACGCAGCAAGTGGCCCAATCCTTTCTTAGCAAAGGACAAGCCGGTGGAAATACTTATAAGGAACAAACGTTCTCGAGGACACATGGGAATTCTGTCAAGTGTTTTCGCTTCAGATAGCTGGGTACTCTTCTTTGATGTTGTAAGTGTTGTGTGGGTGAACCTGTGCTAACATACCGACCTTACTTGGACTAATACATACTTGTGATTAAACCCCCTGCAAGCATCCACAACTACAGGAAAGTAATTAAGATATAAATCTAACCACAGCCTTAAACTCTGAGATCCTACGCTCCCTTGTGCAAATGTGTCCTACCGAGGGTTCAGGTTTCTGTCACTCCGGCAACCACACAATTAGTAGACAAATACACAATGCATCCCCCTAGGTCCATATATGGTGAAGTATCATGTAGTCGACGTTCACATGATACCACTAGAAGAATAGCACCACAACTTAAATACTAAACCATTGAATAATAACTCAACACAAATCCACTACTAAGAACATGGATTCTCCCATGTCCTCAAGAACTAAACGAACTAATCACGAGACATCATATGGATCAAGATCAAAGATGATATGGTAATGGATAACAATATGAACATAAACAATAACCCAATGGTTCCACTCACAAGCATCAACTACAATAGTAATCAACACCGGGAAAGTTTCCCCTAATGAACTAAAGCAATATCCAACACAATTGTTACAGCAGGATGGAGTGGTGATGATGGTGTTGGTGGAGATGATGGTGTGGATGATGATGATACCGATGAAGCCTAGCTTGACGATGGTATTGATGGCGACGATCTCCCCTCTCCGGGAAGGAATTTCCCCGACAGAAATCTGTCTGCTGGAGAGATCTTTCTCCCTCGGTGTTTTCCGCCCCGCAGAGGCGGCGAAAATCTATATGTGGTCGCTCCCCTAGTGTTAGGGTTCCGTAGGGAAGATATAGGCGAGAGGGCGGAGTCGGAGGCCAAGCAGGTGGGCCACACCTACCCTAGGCGTGGCCCAGGGGGACCCGCGCCTGGGGGTGTGGGCCCCCTGGGGCCCTTATTCGCCTCCCCTTCTGGCTTCCTCTGTCTTCTAGAAAAATATAATTTTCCCATATTTTTCTAGTATTTTTTTGATCTTCGCAAAATTGCATCAAAACACCTCTTTTTCCATCAGAATCCATACTACGGCAGTTCATCCTCCAAGAATCATCGAACATGCATAAACAGATGAAAAGACATAAGTATTACCTCATAATAAGACATATATATCAATGAATAGAGGCAAATTATGATATAGAATGGTGATGCAAATTGGACGTATCACCCCCCTCCCCAAAGCTTAGATCTTCGCTTGTCCCCAAGCGAAAACTGAGCTCAGTAAACATGTCCACAGGTTTATGGAGTGAAGTGTCGATAAAGGAATACAAACAAGAAGCATCACACTTACCATTGCACAACTCAAAGAAAAAAGAAACTCACCATTATATAACTTAGCTTGCAACAAGTACAGGAGTCACAATAGAGATGCATAAAGATAAATCATAATTGGGACTGGAAAACTCTTGTTCTTGGTCAGAGAACAGCTGACAAACAGTTTCTCAAAAAGCTTTTTGTAGAAGTTTTCAAAACAGGAGCACTCTTTGCTCAAAAAGTCTTTTCAATGAATGCTTTCAAAGTAATACTCAATAGATAAGAGTTTTGGGCAACCAAGGAAGATAAAGAACATGATTGAATAAATCACCATATGAATGCTTGAAACACAACAACTCAATTGCTTGCCGGAGATAGAGCGGATGTAGGTTTACTGACTCAACTTGGAAGTAGGAGGAAGGTCCCTTTATAGAGGGAAGGAGGGATTACAAGTCATAAAGATCTTCCAAAAGATTATGGTACTTACTAGCTTTGAGCCCTCATTGCCCCTATCATAGGCATCTTGAGATGATTAAGGTTAAAGTGAACAAGGATGGAGTATACGCTTGACGAAATATAAGTTGGCAATCTCATGTCCCTTGAATATGAGGGCCAATCCTCATGCTACTCAACTTTAGTTACCTGTAAGTTCTTGTCATTGTAAGGGTGTGTTCGGTAGTTCTCCAAATTCTCCAAACTCCACTGATCCAGCTTCCAGGGGCTGCTCCAGCGTCTTGACCGGAGCTGGGAACATTCAGCACCACTCCACGGATTGCCTGGGCTAGAAGCACATCTTTGCTGGGCCAACCTACTTCTGGCCTATTTGAGTGTGATGGAATTTAGCCCATGCGATGCACAAGTCTACCTTATTTTCCCTGGTCGTCTTCCCAAAGCGCGTCTCCTCGATTCCCCACACACCAAATCCCCAATTCCTTCATGTCAACTTCCCTCACCGCATCGCCCTCCACCGCTGTCCGTTAGCCAAGACCCTGTACGTAAGGACCCCTTGCCGCCGCGGCCTCTGGGATAGAGAGACCGACAGAAACTGTTGCGCCTCCGCCATTGAGGGCACGTGGATTGGGCTGGGGTCAGGTCAGAACTTCGGCCAGAGGATGGAAGCGGCGTCGGGGATGCAGACGAGCAGTGCATGGAGGCGGCTTTGAGGTGGTGGCAGGGAAGGAGGACATCCTGGCATGCAGTTCCTGTCTCGGTAGATGGGAGGCAATGTTGGCCGGAGCAACGTCTAGAGCAGGTCAGGGGTCCCGCCGGCACTAAACTTTTGGAGAAGAAGAGCATGTCTCGAGGCAAGGATATGGGACACAACTCGACATCTCAGGAGATACGGCCGGGGCGGTGGATGAACGAACACGTCAGGACCCAGGTGAGCGAAGGAGGATGACGGGATGGAAGCAGGGGAAATAGAATAGTATCGAACAATTTCCACTTGGTAGTGGCATTTTAATGTAATTTTTGGCTGCTCCACGTTTTGTTGATCTGGGAATCTCCGGAAGTGGTGCTCCGAGTTTTGTACAGCAAATTGGCCCAGCTTCTCGGATCTAACTCCATGGAGTTAGGCTGTTCGGTGCTGCTCCGCGACAGATTTTTTAGAAGCTGGAAGCCAGAGGACTACTGAACACGCCCTAAGTACATGCGTATCATAGAGAACCGCCAACGGGGTACCCCTTGCACATGGTACAGGAGCTTTCCCATAACCAAAATGACAAGTCAAGCAGACAGTGCGCATCTCAGCGATCTTTTTATTTACTATATGCATAGCTTTTTATTGAGGATGCTTCACAGATACCTTACTATGGTGATGTTGCAAGTTTCCACCATGATTAGGCATGGCTTCGGCTAACGGCCCAGGCATTTCTCTAACACAAAATACAAACTCCATGGACTTACAAGTTCCCTCTTTATTTCACACCGTTGACATCCACAGACAAAAGAGCACGATATCAACTATGTACAAAGTACAAGTGCAATGTTGAAAGTGTTCCCCGTGACAGCACGGTTCTGCTAATTCCAACGTATAGGTGCAAGCATATACACATTTTATGACACAATGGTTCAAGTCTATTAGGGGCAAAGAATAAGGTGTGCCATCAAGTTCGTGAGAGATTTACTAACTAGTTTTCACATAACAAAATAATTTTTAATTCGAAAGATAGATGAAGCTTGAGAATTTGCTTGTAATAGCAATTGCTAATAGGTGGATATGGTGGACACAAATGGCACAGGTTTTGGTTCAAAGGGTTTGGAAACATGAGAAGTATGCCTTCTCAAAATAGGTTTTTGGCTAGCAATGCTGGGTAGCAAGCAAAAGAGTTGAAAGAAACAAGCAAACATACAAGTAATAAAGCCAAACATGCAATCTTCCTTGAAGACACAAAAGATCTTAAATAAAGAATACTAAGCTTATGAGCCAACAAGAAAGAAAATAAATGATACAACATACCTGTAAGATTTTTCTCTTTTCCTTTCAAACCTCAAAAAGTGTTGCTACTGACCAGAGCTCGGTTTGCCAAAACCAATTTAGATTCACTTGATGCTCCCAAAGTGATGCCAATACTGATCAACAAGATCCATCATATAATAGAGATTGCAAACTAAAATAAGAAGTGCAAAAGTAAAAAGTGAGACTTCTCATTAATATTCAATAAAGGCACTCACACCAAGAGATACATAGATAATCAACTAAAGGGGAGATACTTCCACATGCAAACCAAGCTATAAGATAACTTCTCTACCAAAGATATGAATCCACTAAAAGGGTAAAAGATAAAAGATGATGATGGTGATACCGCGGCACTCCCCCCAAGATTGGAACAAGCCAAGGGGATGCCAAACCTAATGACGAATTACTCCTTCGGTGGGGGTGGTGTTTTCTTGTCAAGGGTCAGAAAATCCTCCAGCATCTTACGAAGTCTGTTATTCTCCTCTTGAAGCATATCCACCTTCATCCTCAAATCATGATACTTATCACAAAACTCGTCAGTGGTTCGAAGGGCTTCCATTGCCTCAGGGCAGTATCTAAAGTCAGGACCGAAGGCTATGATTCCCTGCATGTTACGAGAAAAAGAACGTCCAGTGTTAATTTCTCCTACAAAAGTAGGTTTCATTGCCCTTGTCCCTGCGGTGGTTTGTTCTTCCAACTTTATCTCCTCCACGGGCTCCTTGCCTTTATCGTTGGCGGAGACCATGGTTCTCTAAACTCGAGAAGAATTCCTGACAAAAACAGATAAAAAAAAACACCACAAGAACACGATGCACGAACCTTGGGGGATCCGGGGGGTTATATATTACGAAGTTTCAATGCATAAGGAAGGTACTGATACGAAAACAAGGCGGAGACAGAGCTCGAGGTGTTCTCACCCCCTCCAGGTGCGGCCAGCTGGGGCCCGCGCCTAGGGTGGGTTAGGCCACCCCAGCCTCCGGTTCCTCCTCTGTTACGTCTCGTAATCTTCCATATGTATTAAAAACATCAAAAATATAAAAAGATTGGGGTTTCACGAAACTTCTGTTTTCACCACTTTTACCTATTCAAAGTCGAACTCTGCAGATTCTTTTCCTCCTTCTCCTGGAAATTCCTTTCTTCACAAGGCAATACACAAACTTCAATGGAAACATTAGTGTAAGCAAAAACAATAAACCTTTAGGTTCACAGTTCAACTGAAATCCATCAAAGCAAAAGCTTCAGTAAGAGGCAAATGCAAATGACGGCAGAAATCTGTCAAAACAGACCAGCAGGTAAAGATTGAATTTTTCGAAAACCTTCTGTTGATTAAATCAAAAGATGCAAAACTAATGAAAGTTGGGTAAAAACTTGTAGAACAGGCTCAGAAAAATGCAGCTCCAACCGAAGTACTGAGCTCCCTCACGAATTTTTACAATGCAGCACAAAAATCTGTCCCAGGACAGTCACATTTTACAACTCCTCTACTTCAAAAAAGTAGTTGAACTTGACACAAAAACCAAAACAAAAAAGGATAAGGAGAGGCTATTACTGAGGTAATAACTTCCAAGACTTTGAAAACCCTTGGGTTATCTCCCAACAAGTACTTTTCTTTAATACCTTTAAGTTAGGCTCGAAACTTTCAAAGATGCTCACATATGAGATAAATATTTGAAGTGAAAGAGAGCATCAAGAAGAAAATAACCAACACATTTGAGTCTAACCCACTTCCTATGCATGGTGTATCATGAGAAAACGAATTGTTGAAAAAAAAAGCCACTAGCATAGGAAGACAAAACAGATGCAACTTCAAAGCTTTCAACATAAAACGGGGAAACTTAACATTATTGAGATGCATAAAACCATGTTCCCTCTCTCATAATAACTTTTAGTAGCACTTTGAATAAAGTTGACAATATAACTGTCACTGGTAACAACTTTATCATCAGAATAAGCATACTTACAGTCATCAAAAATAGGTCCAAGGTCATAAACCTGATCAATAGAAGCAAGTTGTTCCATCCTGAAATCTTTATTAGGCAAGCTATTTTCACAAGGAGCTTTAGAAAATTTGGAAAAGTTAAACTCATAAGAATCTCCATCAAACTTATTTAAAACTTTTTCCTTCTTACAATCTATAATAGCTCCACAAGTGTTCAAGAAAGGTCTACCAAAAATGATAGGACAAGTTTTGCTAGCAGCTGAATTTAGCACTAGAAAATCAGCAGGATATTTAATCTAACCGCAGAGAACCTCCACATCTCTTACAATACCAATGGGGCAAATGGTTTCCTTGTTTGCAAGGTGAATAACCACATCAATTTCCTCAAGCTCACAAGGACCAATTGTTGGAGATATGCCCAAGAGGCAATAATAAAGTGGTTATTATCATATCTTCATGCTTATGATAAATGTTTACATAACATGCTATAATTGTATTAACCGGAAACATTAATACTTGTGTGAGTTGTAAACATAAAAGAGTCCATAGTAAAGCCTCTTGTTAAACTAGCTTGTTGGTTAATATATGATCATGGTTTCCTGATCATGAACATAGAGATGTTATTAACAACAGGGTCATATCATTAGGAGAATGATGTGATGGACATACTCCTATAGATAAGCATAGCATAAAGATCAAGTCATTTAATATAGTTCATTTTCTATATGCTTTCTGATACATAGTAACCTAATTCCTTCGACCATGAGATCATGCTAATCACCATCACCGGAAGGATGCTTTGATGACATCAAACACCACACCATAACTGGGTGGTTATAAAGGTGGCATTGAGTGTTCAGAAAGAATGTGTTGAGGCACATGGATCAAGAGTGGGATTTGTCCATCCATATGACGAATAGATATACTCTGGTCCCTCTCGGTGGAATGTCATCCAATTGGCTTGCAAGCATGTGACTGGCTCACAAGGGATCACATATCACGGGAACGAGAAAAGAGTACTTATCGGTAACGAGGTTGAACTAAGTATGCAAAGATACCGACGATCAAAACCTCGGATAAGTAAACTATCGTGAGACAAAGGGAAATTGGTATCATATGTAAGTGGTTCATTCGATTGCAAAGTAATCGTATAAATATGTGGGAGCCATATGAATTTCCAGATTCCTCTATTGGTTATTGATCGGAGAAGTGTCTTGGTCATGTCCGCATAATTCACGAACCGTAGGGAGACACACTTAAGGATTCGATGTTATTGAGTAGTTATGAAATGATGAGTAAGAGACCGAATGTTGTTCGGAGTATCGGATGGGATCCGGGATATCACGAGGAGATCCGAAATGGTCCAGAGAATAAGATTCATATAAGGAAAGTCCTGTTTCGGAGTTCGGAAATGATTCCGGTGTTTTCACCAGGAATGCTCTAGAAGGGTCTGGAAGGTCCGGCACTCCGTAGGGGAAGGGTACATGGATGTGTCATGACAATGTGGAATGGTTTCATCATGTACTAGGTCACTTGTCTGGGCAATATGGAGAGAGAAATCGAATCCAAGTTTGAAAGTCAAACGCCAATTTGAAAAGTCAAATATGAAGTTTGCTTGGTGGAGGGAGAGTAGGAAACCTACTTAGGGAGGAAGTCCTACTCCCTCCACCCGCCATCCAAGGAGGAGGAGTTGGAGGACTCCCTCCTCCCAAACCGCCACCCTCCACCTATATAAGGAGGGGTAGGGCTCCCCCTACCCCTCACACCCAAACCCTAGCTCTAGGCGCCACCACCTCTCCAAGTGTTGCCGCCACCTAGGGCTCCACAAGTCGCCGAGTTAGGTTTTCTCTAAACCCTAGCCGCCGGATAAGCCACCTCCCCTTGGTGCCTCTAATCCATAGATCGCCAAGGCCCTCTCTTATTCCACCATACTCGCTCCGGCTTAGGCGAAGCCCTGCGGGATCTTCCCTCTACTTCCGACACCATGCCGTCATGCTGCCGGAATCACGAGGAGAGTGCTACAACCTCCGCTGCCTGCTGGAACAAGGGACAGTAAGGTATTCATCAAGTACCGAACGTGTGACCGACTACGTAAGCGCTGCCGAAACGCAGCGCCGGAAGGATCGTCTACGTGATCTTGAGATCAGCAAGTGTACGACTACATCACCCACGAGAATATGCTCTCATTAACCGCTTTGGAATCTTCGAGGGTTAGTACTCTATCGACTCGTTGTTGCAATCTAGTAGATAGATCTTGGCTTGTGTGTGTTCATGCGATAGAATTTTTTTGTTTTCCATGCTACGAACCCCTACACCAATTTCATGCATAATTTCCCTGTAAAGCTCATAAGGAATAACACTAGAACTAGCACCAATATCACATAAACCATAGTAGCAATGATCACCAATTTTAACAGAAAGCACAGGAACACTAGCTTTTATATCTTTACTAGGATGAGAGATAATATTAGAAGCGTCTTCACAGAAGACAATGTGCTCATCATCTATATTTCTAGTGACAGGGTATTTCACAATAGCTACCAGAGGTTCAACATTCAATTGCTCATCAGGTTCTACAGTTTTCATTGTACCTTTGTTATTTGCACTAATAATCATAGAATACTCCTTTACCTTAGCTGGGAAAGGTATTTTCTCAACATGAGGTTCAAGCACAATATGATTAGTAGTACAAACTTGAGTACTTCTAACAGGAACATGACTAACAACATCTTTATAAGGAGCATGGTACTTATTCCACTTATTCTTGGAAATTTCTATGTAAGAGGAAAAGACCTTAAAATAGTTGGCAATACTTTGGGAATCAATACCAAACTCATTACTAATATCACGGAAGTCATCAGTTCCCATAAAAGATTTAATGCATTCATAATCGTAGTTTATACCTGACTTTCTTCCTTTGTCATTCTCCCAAGCTTCAGTGTTTTCTTGAATACGGTCTAGTAGATCCCATTTAGCTTCTTCCTTCATATGTGTGAATGATCCAACACAAGAAGCATCTAGTAAATCTTTATCATGAAGAGAGAGCCTAGCATAAAATTTATTGATAATAATATTGTTAGGGAGTTCATGAATAGGACATTTAAGAATTAGTAACGTCAGTCTCCCCCAAGCTTGAGCTGTACTCTCTCTATCATGAGGCCAAAAGTTATATATCTGATTTCTATCCTTATGAATCTCACTGGGAGGATAGAATTTAGAGTAAAAGAGAGATGCCATCTCCTCCCATTCCATGGATTATCCATTCTTCAGCAACTTATACCATTCTTCAGCTCTCCCTTTCAAGGATATGGAGAGTACCTCCTTCTTCATGTGTTCAGTTGTGAAACCTGCACACTTAAACAACCTGCACAATTCATGGATAAAAAGCAAGTGGTCACCATGATGGACAGTTCCATCCCCTAAATAATAATTATCCATAACACGATCAACAATACGTGTAGGTATCTTAAAAGGATCTATCTCAACAGGTGGTGGTTCATCTACTACCCTAGCAGTGGTAGTAGTTTTCCCAAAACGAAAACCAAGTGGTTTATCCATATTTGAAACAAAGAAACAAACAGAAACAAAATCAATACTCACAGTAGAAGTTTCCCTTACCAGTTCCACTCTTCCATAGCGCTTCACTCCCCGGCAACGGCGCCAGAAAATAGTCTTGATGACCCACAAGTATAGGGGGTGTATCGTAGTACTTTCGATAAATAGGAGAGTCGATCCCAACGAGGTGCGGAAGGTGTTGAATAGTGGTATGGAGCAGGAAATATCTGTAAATACTTAGCAAACGGATTTTTAGTGGTTTTCTGATAAAGCAACAAAACAAAGTGCAAGTAACAAAGACAACAAACAAATGCAGCAAGTGACCCAATCCTTTCTTAGCAAAGGACAAGTCGGTGGAAATACTTATAAGGACCAAACGTTCTCGAGGACACATGGGAATTTTGTCAAGTGCTTTCGCTTCAGATAACTGAGTACTCTTCTTTGATGTTGTAAGTGTTGTGTGGGTTAACATGTGCTAACATATCGACCTTACTTGTACTAATACATACTTGTGATTAAACCCCCTACAAGCATCCACAACTATAGTAAAGTAATTAAGATATAAATCTAACCACAGCCTTAAACTCTGAGATCCTACGCTCCCTTGTGCAAAGGTGTCCTAACGGAGGTTCAGGTTTCTGTCACTTTGGCAACCCCACAATTAGTAGCCAAATACACAATGCATGCCCCATAGGCCCATAAATGGTGAAGTATCATGTAGTCGATGTTCACATGATACCGCTAGAAGAATATCACCACAACTTAAATACTAAACCATTGAATAATAACTCAACACAAATCCACTACTAACAACATGACTTCTCCGATGTCCTCAAGAACTAAACGAACTACTCACGAGACATCATATGGATCAATATCAAAGATGATATGGTAATGGATATCAATCTGAACATAAACAATAACCCAATGGTTCCACTCACAAGCATCAACTACAATAGTAATCAACACCGGGAAAGTTTCCCCTAATGAACTAAAGCAATATCCAACACAATTGTTATAGCGGGATGGAGTGGTGATGATGGTGCTGGTGGAGATGATGGTGTGGATGATGATGACCCCGATGAAGCCTAGCTTGACGATGTTGTTGATGGCGACGATCTCCCCTCTCCGGGAAGGAATTTCCCCGGCAGAAATCTGTCTACCGGAGAGATCTTTCTCCCTCAGTGTTTTCCGCCCCGCAGAGGCGGCGTAAATCTATATGTGGTTGCTCCCCTGGTGTTAGGGTTCCGTAGGGAAGATATAAGCGAGAGGCAGAGTCGAAGGCCAAGCAGGTGGGCCACACCTGCCCTAGGCGTGACCTAGGGGGACCCGTGCCTAGGAGGGGTGTGGACCCCTTGTGATCCTTCTTCTCCTCCCCTTCTGGCTTCCTCTGTCTTCTGGAAAAATATAATTTTCCCATATTTTTCTAGTATTTTTCTGATCTTTGTGAAATTGCATCAAAACACCTCTTTTTCCATCAGAATCCAGACTCCAGCAGTTCATCCTCCAAGAATCATCCGACATGCATAAATAGATGAAAAGATATGAGTATTACCTCATAATAAGACATATATCAAAGAATAGATCCAAATTATGATATAGAATGGTGATGCAAATTGGACGTATCACATGGCTCACATGTATCAAATGATTCGTAATCAAGTGATTCCAAAAGTCCATCCGAATGGAGATTCTTCACGCGTTTAACGCCAATATGACCTAGACAGCAGTGCCACATATATGCGGATATATCATCATTAAGTTTAATCCTTTTAGCATCAACAGTATAAATATGTGTAACACTATTATCGAGATCCAACAAAAATAAACCATTCATCATCGATGCATGACCATAAAAGATATCATTCATATAAATCGAACAACCATTGTTTTCAGATTTAAATGAATAACCACTGCGCATCAAACATGATCCAGATACAATGTTCATGCTTAGTTCTGGCACCAGATAACAATTATTCAAGTTTATAACTAATCCTGATGGTAAGTGGAGAGGTAGCGTTCCGACGACGATCACATCAGCGCTTGATCCATTGCTGACACGCATCTTGACCTCGCCCCTTGCTAGCGGTCGCTTGTTCCGTAGCCCTTGATTCGAGTTACAAATAACATGTATATCATATATACCTTTATTTGCCTTGTCGACCTTCTTGTATGCCAAATACTTGGGGCAGTTGCACTTCCAGTGGCCAGTCCCCTTGCAATAATAGCACTCGGTATCAGACTTAGGGCCAACTCAGGGTTTCTTTTCAGGTACGGCAACCGGCTTGCCGCCCTTCTTTCCCTTCTGTTTATCCTTTTTGTCTTTCTTGAAACCGGTGGTCTTATTGATCATCAATACTTAATGTTCCTTCTTGATCTCCACTTCTGCAGTTTTAAGCATTGACAGAAGCTCGGGGAGAGATTTCTTCATGCCTTACATATTATAGTTCATCACGAAGCTCTTATATCTAGGTGCCAGAGATTGGAGAACACTATGTATGCCCAAGTCAATGGGAATCGTTATTCCCAAGGACACAAGCTTATTGGCGTAACCCCATATCTTGAGTACATGCTCACTTATGGAGTTGTTCTCTTCCATCATGCAGCTAAAGAACTTTTCTGAAGCATTATAACTCTATACAACAGCATGGGTGTCGAAAATCATTTTCAACTCACCCATTGTATCAAAGGCATTGTCGTTTTTGAAACGCTTTCGAAGTTCTGGATCTAGCCCATACAATATGCAGCAATGAACTAAGTTGTGGTCTTCCTGACGAGTCTGATAGACGTTCTTTTCCTCGTCAGGGGCATCATCAAGTGGTGGGGGCCTAGCGGTGCTTCTAGCACATATTGCTTTTGTGCAGCAGAGAGGAGAATCCTCAAATTCATGGCCTAGTCGGTAAAGTTTCTACCGTTTGTTGCAAGTTTCTCTTTCTCCATGAACACATTGAAATTAAAAGCAGGTGGTGCCATCTACAACAGAATTTGTAAAGTTTAGACTAATTTTATGATATATTGAGTTCAACTAATCCAAATTAAGAATGAACTCCCACTCAAAAACGACATCCCTCATGCCTTTTTGGTGATTACATGAACCAAATCCGCTACACCAAGTCTGATCATCATGTGGGTCGGTGTAGCTTCAAAGGCGAGCATCCATATGGGCATCATATCTTTCATATGACTCATGCTTAACCGTTCGGTCCGTGTTCTGAGGCCATGTCTGTACATGCTAGGTTTGCCAAGTAAGAACCTTAGTATTCGCATGTGTAAACTGTCTTACACCCAAAATATGATCGTGGATCCAAGAACACCCGATCATCATGTGATGTCTTGGAGCGGCGAAACATAATCGATGCATACTTAAGGGAGAACACATTTTTTTTATCTTGATATCTAAATGAGGGATCATCTTATTATGCTAATAAAATGCCAAACAAGCAATATAAGATTCAACAAACATCTCATGTGAATAAGTGAAATGATATGGTTCTTGCACTTGATCTCCATCATGTGCATCGTGGTATGATCCCCATCATTCCTTTATGTGTAAGACCAAGGTCTATGGAACTTACACATTATGTGTGTTGTAAGAGTATCTACTTATACCTTTACTTACAACATCACCATATCATGACACTAACCCAGCAACAATCTAAACTAGACGCTTCTAATTTATCCATTGCAAGTTTTACGTGGCTTAGGGCTTTCGAAGATAGAACCGTTCTTACCTACGAACATGAACCACAACGAGGATAACCAAATTGTTGACAACTCATTGCAAATTAAATATTGACTATAGTAGGAGAGACAGACACCCGCTAGTCACTTATGCAGAACTAGTTGCATGTCAAAGCGTGGAACATGTCTCATTTGCGAGGACATGTAAAGTTTGTCCGGGCCGCTTCATCTCACTATGCCACCAATATCCAAAGTACAACTAAGAGGCAATAACATGATCATCATCGCCCACATATACATATGTGTACTACCCGTGCAAAGCATCTACGAATAGATCCGGCTTTGATACCACTGTAGGGTTCGCAGCATAGAAAACAAAAAAATTCCTACGATGGGAACAACTATGTACCAAGATCTATCTACTAGATACAAGCAACAGGTGGATATACATCCGTAGAGAACATACCCTTGAAGACCGACAAAGCTTAACGAGGTTGAACTCGTGGTTGATGTAGACGAACTCTTGCCGATCTCAAGGTCGAGAGGAAGTCCTAGCACCGCAAATCAGCGGCACATCCATGCTCGCACACACGTCCGAGGCACTGAGCAACCTCCGCCTCCTCGCTCTAGCAATGCAGCGGAAGCAAAACTCTTTCTTGCCGAAAAGCCACAGGGAACATGTATCTCGCTAGTCTGAGACCATGGGGGATAAACTAGAGGGGGAGAGAGATCCTTCACGAGGAGGTGTGAGTGAGAGAGAGAGAGGGAGGGTGTATCCTTTTATAGGAGGAGGGGGACCCTAGGGGGGTGGCCAACGCATGGGGGATTCCCCTTGCCATCCCTCCATTCATGTGGGTGAAAGCTCCACTCACAATTTGGCCCTTCAATTCTCCACTCAAAAACCCCACTCAAATTCCCATTAAATTTCCACCAAATTTAATGCAAACTCTCTTTAAATAAAACTCCTTTTATTTATTTCAATTACCTTAATGACAAACATTCACATATAACCCCTAGCTAGTATTTCATTTCACATGCAGAAACACTTTCTGCAATTTCACTCGAAAAATAGTTTCGGTATCTAGTGAAATAAATTCCTGCGCTTTGTTATTCTTTTTAACATGAAAATATTTGTTCCAAATGGTGTCGGTGCCTCTTAGGTGTGTCACCCTACGGTTCGCGAATAATGCGGACATGATCGAGACCCCTCTCAGATCAATAATCAGAAGCGGGACCTGGAGATCCATACCGACTCCCACACATTTAACGATGACTTTCTTATGATCCTGAGAACCTTTTACGCTAGTAACTTAATCCCTTTGTCTCGCGATATATTACATGTCCGAGATTCGATCATCGGTATCTCTATACCTAGTTTGATCTCATTACTGACATGTACTCTTTTCTCGTTTCCGTGATATAACATTCTAGTGATCAAATCAGTTGCTTGCAAGCTAATCAATGTGATATCACCGAGAGAGCCTAGAGTATATCTATCCATCATCAGGATGAACAAATTCCACTCTCGATCCATGGGTATCAACATAACACTTTAGTAGTACTGAACCCATCTTTATAATCACCCTGTTACGGTGTGATGTTTGATGTTATCAAGATACTTTTCAAGTGTTAGTGATTGACATGATCTCATGGTCTAAGGATTAGTATTACTTCGTATGATGTTATAGCAATATAAAATTAATGACTATGATCATAATGTTATACTTTGGATGAATGTTCATCACACCATTCCAATAATTTTGTGACCTCGTTATTAACAACATCCAATGTCCATGATCAGGAAACCTTGATCATCTTGCTAATCAACGAGCTAGTTTATAAGAGAGGCATAACTAGGAACTTTCTGTTTGTTTATTAAACACACAAGTATTAACGTTTTCGTATTAATACAATTATAGCATAAAAAAACATCTATCATATACTTGTAATACACGTAATAACCACTTTATTATTGCCTCTCAGGTCATATTCCCTTCACTCTCCAATCCTTCTCGATTTCTTTCGATGCCCCCCAACAAGACTGCCCCTGCTGCCCATTCCAGCTGGCGTCGACCTCCTCTGGGGCAGCGGGATGAGTGGGAATATTGGCACACGGGTCTGGCGCGGCGACGTTCGTCGGTGAGGCGTGGCAACGCTTGCAGGTCGGGTGCGGCGGCGTTCATCGGTGAGGCACGACAACGCTTGCAGGTCCGGTGCGGCGGCGTTCGTCGATGAGGTGCAACAGTGGTTGCAGGTCCAGCGCGGCGGCGCTCGTCGGGAGGCGCGACGGTGCCTGCAGGTCCGGCGCGGCGGCGTTCGTCGATGAGGCGCGACAACGCTTGCAGGTCCGGCGCAGCGGCGCTCGTCGGGAGGCGCGGCGGTGCCTTTAGGTCTGGCGCGGCGGCATTCGTCGATGAGGCGTGACAGCGCTTGCAGGTCGGGTGCGGCGACGCTCATCGGGAGGCACCGTGGTGCCTACAGGTCCGACGCAGCGGCGTTCGTTGGTAAGGCACGACAGCGCTTGTTAGAGCTGCAAGCACAGATACGTGGCATGCCACCGAGCTAGAAGTGGGCGCTGAGCTATTTCCATGATATGGATAGGACGATGCAGATGATCTTTTTTATCTGTATCTGGTGCGCCAAGGACGACAATTTGGCGCCCGGGCATCCGCTAGACCTGTCCCAAATATATTGTTCTCCGAGCAACCACTCCGTACCTGCACCCACGTTATTTTGTTGGTGAGGTAAGCTAACAAAATATTTTGGCCAGTTCATGCAAAATTGTAGTGACACCCATGATCTGGTTGGTAGGTCACGACCCGTAGTCGCCCTCAATTTCCCATCTGGCTTTTACGACCATACTTGTACTGTCGTACAGGGACGCGGCTTGCCTGTGCCAAGACCGTGCCCATGGCATTCATCGCGCGCTTCGGAAAATTCCGCGTTGCACTACTACAAGAGTCTAGTCATGGAGCTACGGCCTGGTAGTACGTCAGAAACCACGAGGGGTGTATGACCCATGAACAAGCAATGTGGTATAATAATGCAGCCATTTTCTTGATTACGGAGGCACAAGCTGTTCTTGATGGTGTTAAGTTTGCACAAGAGAGGCATTATCCGGTGGTGGAGATACATACTGATGCTATTCAGGTGATCAACCTGATGAAAGTTCCTGATGGTGGCAAATCTGAAATTGCCACAAAATCAAGGACTTGGTGGTTTTTTTGCTAGCATAATTTTTTTCTTTCTTCCTCGGCTTGCTAATGAGGCAACCCATGCTTACGCTAAGATGGCTAGTTTTGATGGAAGGAGGTGGCTGTGGGTTAACTACACACCGCCGTTCCTAGGATCCATCTTATCTAGAGACTGTAATCCAACTGGTTGATGAAACGAAGCTCCTTAATTCGTAAAAAAAAACGTGTTGCGCTTCTCATCTTTGGCTGGATAACTAATTTCAGATAGGTAGAATATCTCTGCCCGGTAATACTCGCTCGTATGCACAACATCTCAAACAGGAAAAAATATATAAACACCATAGGAATTCACCTGTCCTGCAGCATGCCATCTGATACTCCGGCGACGCGGCCACGCTTCCGATCATTATGCTCTTCAGCTTGCACGGGAGTAGGGCATGTGGAATTGATCGGCATCGGCCCGCTCTGACTGCGGCGACCTCCTATCGTCATGTTGCTTCACCGACGGAGACATGGTGGCCATGAATGATGCCGCCGGAGAAGACCACATGTATGAGGAGCTTTGAGGGCGAAAGGAGGCCGAGCTGATGAGATGCATCGACTTGATTGCGTGCTACAGCCGCTCGCTGCATGGTTCCGTTTTAAAAACACGTAGCCCTCCCTCTCCTCCTCCTTCGCTCCTGCTGCAGTCTCCACCTCAGATCTAGATCGGCCGGCCCAATCCTGAGCCCCTCCGGCGGCCATGCCGGTCGAAGGTGACGGAGGAGAGGTGCCGGTGTAGAATTGGGTAGGTGTACGGTGTTTTGCGGCGTTCTTGCCGTGGTTTGAGCGTCTTGCCCGAAGTTTTCTGCGGACCGACGACCTAGGTCCGAAGTTGGCGGTGGTGGCTCCCTCGTCCGAGTGTTTCGGTGGCCAGAATCAATGGTGCGTAGCGGATCTACCCTCGGCGGCTCATAATAAAGGTCTAGGACCCGACGTTCAGCGTTGGAGGCGAAGCCCTGGTTTTTCCTCGACCGGTCATGGCGGCGAGGGAGGAAGGGATGGTGGCGGACGGCTCGCGTGCTCTTCTTTCCCGGCCGGTCGTGGAGGCGAGGGGATCGTGGAGCTGCGCGTCTTCTTCGTTTCTTCTTCTCTGGATGGCGGGACATGTTCGTGTTGCGGCGGGTTTCCTTCCTCTGCTTGCTTTGGTGGCCATGGTGGTTGTCTTCGAAGTGGAGTCTCGGTGCCTGCAGCGGCGGCTTTTCCCTAGAGCTTTCCTCCGGTGTTCACTGGCGGCCGGGTGCCTGCCATCGCGGACTCAATGGCGAGGGCTGCGCCCGCCGCTCTCATCTCATGCGTTGGAGCTCCGCCCTCCAGTGGTGCGTCCCCGGCGGCGCTGTTGCAGGCCGGCGCTGGAGGAGGTTGTCGATCTAGAAGATGTAGTCTAGGGACCTGATTGCTTTTCTGTGCTTTCTTAAGGGTCCTTTGTGCTTATTTCCCGGTCCCCTGTGTAATTCTTTATCTTTTTGGGTCTTCCTGTAACTTCCAAAAACTTTTTTGCAGCTAATATATCGGGTGCTTTGCGCCCGTCACTTGTTAAAAAAAAAACAGCCGCTCGCTGCACGTCGGCCACAAGTTGATGGCAGAAGGCGACGTCAGGATATACGGAGTGAGAATGAGTAGGCGTCAGGAGGAAAAGGCATGGCCGGAGCCCGGAGGACATTAGAGCACGGCCTCAGCTCCATGGTTCATCTTGCGTTTGGAAGGGAGAGAAAAAGAAGAGAATTAGCATGAATTATGCCGAGGAGGTGCCTGGGGATAAACTATAACCCAGGTCTCCTTGCCAATACTCTTATTTTTACTAGCTTTAGCATGAATTATTATGCTGAGTAGAGTTTTTACTAGCTTTAGAGCAAGTATAATAAGTTCTAGTCAGCTGGCTATAAGGATTAAAATAATGTTTTTTTGCCTAGTTGGATGAGTGTGAAGATGAGAAAGAATAGAAGCGGACTCTTTACTACTCCCTCCGTTCCTCAGCTTACGGCGTAAAAATTCTAGCGCGATTCTTAAGGAGCTTTCGGCAGGAGATATACAAGCGATCACCTTCCTATTTTGCCCCTGCCAAAACGCGAGCAAACCGCTCCTTATTTTTCTATCGTAACTCCCCCGGCTCCTCGTTTCTCGCTCACCCCTCCCCTCCATCCTCAGTCGTGCCTCTCCCTCCCATACGCACGCGAGCGCATTTAATGGAGTCCATCATCCGCAGCTTATCCTTTTGCCCAACCGGAGAGGAACAAGGTCTCATCCATTGGGAAGCTCTGGTTGCCAAGGATCGGTCCCAAATTGGACGGTGGATATCAAGATCAGAGGAGTAGATGAAGGCACAGAGTGTTTGAAACACAAAAATTGGAGGTCCTATAAAATCATTCGCGCCATGGAAGCTCAGTTCATCATCTCCTTTCGCTGGTTCTTTCTCTGTTCTTCCTCCAACAACGAGCCCATAAACTGGGATGATATCGATGATTTCGATGGGGAGGCCCGTGAACTTGCCGGCGATTTTTTCTTTGAGGTGGAAAGCGACAGCGACGAAGGTTGATTATATTCTCTTCATCTTCTTGTAATTTCTGTTGTTGTTTTGATTGGGTTCTTATGATCTTTGAATTCTCTTAGCAGAAGAGGAGATATATGGAGAGGATGAACCGATGATGGTGGATGCGCCAGAAAGGAACGGTCGAGTACGAGGCACTCTCGGCCTCACCGGCCTCCGAGCAGGCAGACGGTTCGCATCCTCCGTCTTCGAGCACGGCGAGTCCAGCGGCGGCAGACGCGGCCATGCCGATCCTAACGTCGACGAGTCCAGCGGCGGCCATGGGCCTCTGTTCAATGGTGAGCCAAGCCACAGAGCACCATCGAGAACGAGCAAGAGCCCATCGACTGTCCGACGGGCGTGTTCGTGTTCGAGGGCCAGTCGATGACGCGGGCGTCTTGGGCTGTCCGGTCGTGGCCGCGGTAGCTGCCCGCCATTCAGAAGTGCCGGTGTTGGACGTGGACCTGCCGGTGCTGGACGTGAACCTGGTGCTGCGCGTGGTGGTCGCGGAAGAGGCGCAGCTGGACGTGGACCTGCCGGTGTTGGAGGACGCGGGGGTCGCGGAAGAGGCGCAGCTGGACGTGGTGCTGCCGGTGCTGGAGGACGTGGGGGTCGGGGAAGAGGCGCAGCCGGACGTGGTGCTGCCGGTGTTGCAGGACGCGGGGGTCGGGGAAGAGGCGCAGCTGGACGTGGTGCTGCCGGTGCTGATGAACATGAGCCCGATGAACATGGCAATGGTACTGTTACCTCATTGTTTATTTATTGTCTCTAAGGGTAATGACGAGGACGAACCTTACCGGTCATGCCAAAGCAAGCACTATATTGACAAGATAATGTTCCTATGTGCCGTGGCAAGGCCAAGGTTTGATGCTGATGGCAATTGTACTTTTGATGGGAAAATAGGTATGTTCCCATTTGTGACCGAGAAGCCGGCGGCACGTGGGAGCGCAAACCGTCTTAGGGGAACACTAGAAACTAAACCGGTGAACGTTACACGAGCTGTGAGCCGGGAGTATCTTATTGAAAAAGTGTTGCCCGCCATCAAGGAGAAGTGGCCAATTGAGGATCGTTGGAGCCCCATATACATTCAACAAGACAATGCGAAGACTCATGTATTGCCGCATGATCCTGAATTTTTAGAGGCAGCTACTGCGGGTAGGTGGGACATTCGTCTCGTTTGTCAACCTCCCAACTCACCGGATACAAACATTCTTGATTTGGGTTTATTTGCTGCTCTCCAATAATTATTTCAAAAAAAGTCTCCAACTTCTATTATTGACATTCTCATGAAGGTAACCCAACCTTTATTTAGCTTTATTTGTAGCTCTTGAAACATTACATCAAAAAAATCTCTAACTTATTTGATTGCTCTCATGAAGGTACAACAAGCATGGAATGAGTACCCGGTTGAGAGGAGCAACCGTGTGTTCTTGACGCATCAAACATGCATGGTAGAGATCATGAAGCGTATGGGAGAGCACCGGTACAAGATCCCACACATGAGGAAGGGGGTTTTAGAAAGATTAGGGATACTACCCGAAGTGCTACAATGTGATCCCGCAATTATTAACGCGGCAAGAGAGTTTTTACTTTAGAGAGTTCAAGTAATGGTCATGTAATGGAAATGTAGTCCGTTCAAGTATTTTGTTCAAAAGTAGTCCGTTCAAGAAAGAGCATTAGGCTACCATCATACCACAATTTTTATTACATTGCAATGTTGATAATACCACAGGTTCCATTAGATAGCAATGTCATCATACCACAATTTCCTTAGTTTGTCTAATCCTCGAGATAGCTATATGAGCCGTCATCGTTAAGAATAAAATTGGGATGATGAATTTCGAACATAATATCCCTTATCACCTCTTCACCCGGTGTGAGAACGTCAAACTCATGCACCACCGGTGTGCTAGATATCGGTCCATACACTCTAGTCCAACCATGTCGGCGAGGTTGCGTGAGGCGAGAACGAACTAACCAATCGTACACAGCTTCATCATCTTCATACCCAACAATGTCGGCAGGGTTAACAACACAATCAGTCCATGCACGAGGGTCAGTGGCACCCGAGTCTTCGTCACTTGTCTCTCCATCCTCCTCGACAACCACTGCTTCTTGTCCATCCTCCTGGGCAGCTAACGCTTCTCCTACATCCATCATCAACACCTCGTCTTCATCATGTCCATCTGCCACTTCGCCATCACCCATGCCATCGACCCATAGATCAAACAAGGGCTGCAGTTCACCCACCCATAGCATGGACGGCATTGGAACAGGGACCTCTAGCATGTCAAGGTTGTTACCTTCTTCCTCCATGGCAACTCCGCTGCAGCAACATGTCCCTCATGCTCGAACAACACCACCGGACGCCGCGCCCGCCGGTGGGAAGACCGAGCCCATGCCACGCAGCCTCCCACCACGTCCATGAGCACACCGATGCCATGGCTCTCCAGCTCGTGATGTCCTCCACCGCCGTCTTTGGGCGTCAGGCGCGCCTAGCAACAGGACGCCGCCCGTACCACCACATCCGATACCATCGTCCTCTGCGCGCACAACATGGCTAGCCACCAACGCAGCCACCAACGTCATGCACGCCGCCGCCTGAACCAGCACTCCCTCGCGCATCCTCCTCCTCCGCGCCCTCTCTTCGTCTCGCAAGGAGGTCGCGGACAAGAAGGGGAGAGCTTTTCGCCATCCTATTCCGCCATGGCTACTCGCGAAAGAAAAGGAGGACGAACATGGGAGAGGAGAAGAGGGTGCTTGCTCCATCTCGTCTGGGAGAGCTTTTGAGAAAGATTTCTTCTCGGGAATTAACTAGCCGCGAAGACGGCGAAGCACTGTGTCGCTAGGTATAACTGCTCCCGTTCTTTCAGCGGACGAGGCAAACGGTTCGGAGGGGTAAAAGTGGCATCCTAGAGAGTCCCCAGCTTCCACGCCTTAAGCATTGGTGAAAAATCTAAAAAAAAATTGAGCCTTAAGCTAAGGAACGGAGGGAGTAATAGCCGGCTGCAGCACGTGCTTCTAGGAATCTTGTGAGTATATAAAGTGGGTCATGTATTAATAAAGTAGTACTACTTATATCTAGCTATTGTATGTATTAGCTATTAGATTGACTCTAAGTGACGTGACAACGTTATATAGCCGGCGGCGGGCTTTACTATTGAACTTGCTCTTAGGGATGACTGTAATCCTATTTAAAATCAATAAATCTCTGGATTCATCAAAAATTACGATGTCGTATTTGTTTCATATTCGGATTTTTTTTGACTAAAAGGCGACAGTCCGACCACACGGAAGGGCAAATCTAGCCAACGGGCCCGTCCGACATGGCCCAGACCCGGCACGCGCCAAATGGGCTGGCCCGCCAAGCCACGTGTCGTGTCGGGCCGACACGCGTGCCCCGCCTGGCGGCCCGAGCCCAACCCCGGTTCTACACGGGCCGGCCCACGGCACGTTGGGCCCGCGGGGCCTCCCCTGGCCCGTTTAGCCTGTTTTTTTTATTTGAGTCCGAAAAAATGCTAAGAAATGTTAAAAAATGCAAAAAAAAATAGTAAAATAACACAAATTTTCATATGGGATAAAAATAAGCTTTATTGATGTTGCCTCATTAAAAAACCTTACATCCCTAGCAAGGAAAAAGAGTATAACCCGCTCGAAAAGAAAAAAAATACATCAACTAATTAGTTCTCTCCCTCTTGTCTCTGATGAAACAAGACATGCCTTTGCAAGTGACAAATTCCAGTTCCACGATGCAAGATGAAGATATGGCCGCATCTTCTGCACCTAGCTTGGTTCACTTGGACACCATCTACCTCAGCTGCTTCTTCATCGAAGTCGTTCTCCGAAATGCGGCTTCTTCTTGGTGGATGGGGGGTATGGGTTGGTTGGGCTTTGGTTCAGTAGCCATGACTAGAGCTAAATAGATGATATGGTGAATGAGAGTGGTGATGTGGAGAATGAGAGTGGTGGTGTGGAGAATGTGAGGGTGGGTTGCTCTATTTAAAGGGAAAAGAGTGAGGGAGGGGCAATATGGGGATATAAGATTTACAAATTCTTGCCCTTGCCCTGCTCCTTCTCACAGGCAGCTCTCGCCTTCTTACCAAAAGGTGGCATCAACTCATCATCGTCATACTCCACTGATGCCTCACCCTTAACCTTCGATGATGCCTCGTCCTTGCACTTTGATGATGCCTTTTTCTTTTCCTTCTTGGCCTGCTCCTTCTCCTAGGCAACTCTCGCCTTCTTACCGAAAGGCGGCATGAAGATATCATCTTCGTCCTCGCTCTCTTTTATCCACAATGAAGGTTGATCAATAAACCTCTCTCTCGAAGCTTCAGTCTTAAATTTCAGCTTGGTCCACTTTGCATTGATCCTGAGAAGTTCTTTTCGTATTTACTCAGATTTCCTTGATTGCCACCCTTTTGTACGTAGTGTCTCACCCAGCTCATTGAGAAAAACATCACTACCGATGAGTTACTCAAATGGAACTTGGATCTTGTCTATTCTAAAATTTCTAGCAAAACACAAAAGGTGTTCAGACATCAGGGGTAAAAAATACGATCGGATGGAAAACCCGACATATTAGCATGCTTACTCACCTTAGTGGAGAGGGGGGGTTTATAGACTCGGAAGGAAAGGGCGGGAAGGAAAGGGAGACAAGTTTGTATAGGGATAAAAAATGGCCTTTATTATTAGCTGCCTCGTCAAAACATTCCATCCCTAGGAAGGAAAAAGATTACAACTGGCTCTAAAAAGAAGAGAAAATTACACAAGAGATTAAAAATTACAAAGATATTAAAAAAATCCTACAACTAAGTTTCGTCTTGGTCTTCAGTCCACCACATAGCTTCGAATGAGGCTATCAGTTCTGGGTTCTCGGTGGTGTGTTGGGCTCTTCTTTTGACTAGTTCTCCATCTTTGACAGACATTAGTGTTTTCACCATATCTGTAGTGAGACTAGTTCTTCTATCATCAATGACTCCGATGAGACAGTTGAGACAGGCACCGATAGGACATCCCATGCTAATATGGAAAGCACCGGATACGTTGACCTTTTATCATGCCACCACTGAAGTATGCCGAAGTCGTCGTCATCATCATCATTAGTAGAAACTACTGCACTGTTCAGATACTTTGCTAACTCCCCTCTGTAACACCCTCAGAATCAGCCCTATGCAAGATTCAGCGCTTCCTGCCAAAACCCGCATAGAAACGATTCAAAGGTACCCACCAGGCACTTGCGTGCGGGTGGAAAACGAAGTAATACCATTACACAATAGTCCTCGATGGAACCCACAAAACATATATATACAACAGCGACTCAAAGAGTCAATAATACAGATATACAATACAAAGATCCAAATCACCTTTAAAACGATATAGCGTCCGAGTACGGACAAGATGCAAATTGGGCTAAGAACCCTGAAGAATAACCAATGGCGTCCATAACCCTGCCCAGGCCAAGCCGGAAGGGTAACCCTGCTAACGACGTCGATCTCGAAACCTGCTTACACAAAAGGGGTGCCGACAAAGGGCAAAGTAAAAAGAGAGAGCGGTCATTACTGAGGCCAGTACACGACGAGGCTAGAATTCGGCGGTCCTCGCCTACATAGGGATGGTGGACTGAAGCGGCAGCGCGGCATGCACTAAACAACCTATAGAGACTCGATACAACTAGCGGCTATTAGAGAGGGGTAAGAAAGACCTATCCGGATCCAACCTGATACTACCACCAAACATACCCATCCTGGTGTTTCCCCCTTGAGACCAAACGAGGAAGTCAACCGAGGAACTCACACCGTTGGCAGTTTTATTTATTCAGTTATCGTTGCAGCAATTACTAGTCAGGTATAGATAGTCATCCTGATATAATAAGCGAAGGGCTTTAGTTAACCATTCCGTTGTAGTTGCAACACTTACTAGTCAGATACGATTAGCATGAGACATCCCAAACCCAGTAGTTGTTGGTACTTTTATTTAGCCATTCCGTTGCAGTGAAGCTGATTACTAGTCATATCGGATACAAGTCAAATTATAGCAGTAAACTTTAGTTATAGTTGTCTATGATCGAGAGGTGCTCCAAGTCGTCCATAACCGCGACACAGCTTTTCAAAGATTTAACTCAGGGTGCACCAAAGTATACACACGCACTTCGACCCTTTTGCGGATCGGTTAACATACACCGTCGGTATGTCGGCGGGCCTAAGTCATGACGCTTCCCAAACCCAAATCAAGTACATGGGGCCACCCACTAAGCTACCGCAACGAAGTTGGCGGCTCGAACGGACCCGTGGTTTGCGTCTGGTCAGAAACGATCGGGAACCCGAAAGTGTGACTGGGCTTGTCGATACCGCGAAAACACTCCGCTTACCTAAACAGTACAGGTGCATTTCTCGCACAATTTTAAATAAAGCAGTAAAGCATGGCATAAGTACAGAATAGTAATAAAGCTCCAAACTACTTTGTGGCCCCCAGTTCAATACTTTGAAATCAGGTACTAATTGATGGGGGTGCCCATACACCCCACCTGTGGTTAGCGCGCTCGATCTCGAAACAGGTGTCAAGAACTCGGGGTCCTACGGGACACAAGTGGACGGTTAACAACCAAATAACATCTATTGCCCACCTGTGCCTCTGCATTACCTACTTTCAATTTTAGTTATTAAACAGTAATAAAAGCCATGATCATCTCCAACATTAAACATGCGGCAATACTCCAACAGTTGTGGTACTTGACGACACGCAACAGCACTTGAGCAAGCGACTACGACGCGCAAGTCCAACTATCTACCAAACAACAGGTAATAGGATGTGTCCAAGGCAATATAAGGCTGCAAGGGATATCTCGGGTACGAAAACTAGAGCATCGCAACACCGATAGCAATAGATCAACAGGAGGGAATAAATACTATAAAAGTAAGATAGGTAGAAAGGGGGAGATTCTCGCCTGAAAACATTGTTGAAGGTTCATCCGAAGATCAGGTCGACACTCGCATCAACTCATCGGCCTAGTCCGTGAAGAAGCAAAACACTAGAAGAAACACCGGATGCACTATTTAATACTACGACAAAAGATCGGGCATGAGGCATGTATGATGTATGACATGGCAAAGATGCGATGCAATTAGATCATATTAAGCGGAACCGGGGTCCCGACATTTAATTAAACGGTTCAAGTTATTTATCTACCTCGCAAATAAAATTATGGATTAGCAAGTCCAAACATGGCTTCGATTCGCTATGCCAATTTAAATGAAGTCCGGAATAAGACAAAGATATCCCGCATATAGACTCCATATTTAATTATGAGATGAATTGGCATAATGCCCCCAAACCACAGACAAGTATGCATGCATGAACAATTTAATATGCATCAGTTGATAATGTCATATTATAAAAATAATGGGGTCTCGGATAGGGAATCACTTTAGGGTTCGACGAACTTGGGCTCCGAGGGGTTCGGGGGGATCGGTCTCAGGGTCCGGATCTGGGGTTCGGTCTCGGCGGGATCGTTCTCGGATAACAGAGTAGATCTTGGCGTTCCGCGAAGAAGGACTTGGTTCGGCGTCGGGGCGCATCGGATTCGTCCTGGTCGGTGTCGATCTTGTCGTTGCGAAGATCTTGTCGGGTCCGCTCCATCGAGTCGGTCTTGGCATTCGGGGTGAAGAACTTGGCGTCCTCGAGGAAGTACTTGGCGTATCCATGTCGACGACCTGGGCGTCCGGGTTCTCGGGCATCAGATCCGGGAAGAAGTACTTGTCGCATCTGTGGCCTTCGGGCCGAAGAATTTGGCATGCCCGGGTTCTCGGCGAACTTGGTGTCCGGGTAGAAGAACTTGTCGTTCCGACAGGTTCAGGTTCCGTCTTTGGACTCCGGGATCGGGGCCTTTGGTCCGTGAGGTAGATCTTCGTGTCACTTGTCGATCTTGTTCACCAAGACGGTTCGATGACCTTGCCGGGTGTCGGAGTCGGTGTCGATCATGGTGAGTCCTTGGTTCAATCCTCGCAGGTTGCAACTTGTCGCTCATGACAAAGTCCTTCACATACAACATAAGCTCCACGACTGCACTAACCAGACAACATCACCAAACGTTGATCTATTACATCAACACAACCATCGTATACCGCATGGCAACACACGTCCAGCAAGGGGAGAGGGCGACACGCGCGAGCAGATGCAGAGCCGACGCGGCTCGGCTGGAGGACGCGGGGAAGGCGGCCGGGAGAACGCGAGGAGGGCAGAGGTCGGCGCCGCCATCGGGCTTGGGCTCCTGCGACCGCAGACAGGAGCTCGGGGAGGCGGCGTCCAAGGCGGACAGAGGCGAGGTCGCCGGGGCAAAGGTGGTTGCAGACATGGTGCTGCTCCGGGGAAGCGCGGGAGGAGGCGGCGGCCGAGGCGACGGGCGCTCGCGAGGCAGAGAAGCAGCGACACGGCCGGGCGCGGGGAGGTCTCGGAGGCAGAGGAGGTCGTGGAGGCCCGCGTGGCCCAGGCGAGGCCGGGCTCGGCGGCGGCCGAGGGAAGCAGAGGACGGCGGCGTCGGGGCGCATCCTCGGGAGAGGAAAAACCGGGGAGGAAGCGGTCGGGGGGGCCTCTTGCCAGGAGATCGGGCGGAGGAGGACGGCCGGAGAGGGGCAAGAGGCGAGGACGGTGGCGCTAGAGAGGAAGGTGTAGGCGGGGGAGCGGGGAGGGAGCGACGGCCGGCGAGGAAGACCGGAGGCGAGGAGGACGGGGTGGAAGGCAGGCCCGACGGTGGCGACGGCGGAAGCGGAGAAGGAGGGGATGGAGGCCGGGTGGGGAAGAGAGCGACGCGAGGGGGAAGGGCTCGGTCTCGCGTGGCGACGGGGTCGTGGGGAGTGGGTGCGGAACGCGGGGTGGTGGGGTCAGGGGCAGGCGTGCGGCCCGAGGTGGTCGGGGTGGGGACGCGCGGTTGGCGTGCGTGGTGCGTAACACCCTCAGAATCGGACCTATGCAAGTTTGAGCAAAATCCGCCAAACCCGCATAGAAACGATTCAAAGGTGCCCACCAGGAACTTTCGTGCCGGTGGAAAACGAAGTAATAACATTACACAACAGTCCTCGATGGGATTGACAGAACAGATATATATACAACACGACTCCATGAGTCAAGAAAAACAGATATAATATACAAAGATCCAAATCACCTTGAAAACGATAGAGCGTCCAGCTACGGACAAGATGCAAATGGGGCTAAGAGCCCTGAAGAATAACCAATGGCGTCCATAACCCTGCCTGGCCAAGCGGAAGGGTAACCGCTAATGACGCCGATCTCAAAACCGCTTAAACAAAAGGTGCCGACAAAGGGCAAAGGAAAAGAGGAGCGCGATGCGAGGCCAAGACACGGCGAGGCTAGAATTCGGTCCTCGCCTACAAAGGTATGGTGGATCAAGCGGCAGCAACATGCACTAAACAACCTATAGAGACTCGATACAAGGCGGCAATCGAGAGGGGAAGAAAGACCTATTCGAACCAACTGATACTATCATCAAACAAACCCATCTGGCGTTTCTCGAGACCAACGAGGAAGTCAACCGAGGAACTCACGCTTGGCGCTTATTTATTCAGTTATCGTTGCAGCAATTACTAGTCAGGTTTAGATAATCATTCTGATAAAGTAAGCAGTGGGCAATTTTAGTTGACCATTCCGTAATAGTGGCAACACTTACTAGTCAGATACAATTAGCATGAGATAATTCCAAAACCCAACAGTTGTTGGTACTTTTATTCAGCCATTCCGTTGTAGTTGCAATACTTACTAGTCAGGCACAATGGTCGCAAGCGACACTCCGAACAAGCAATTGTGGGCAGTATTAATTAGCCATTCCATTATAGTGAAGCTGATTACTAGTCATTATAAAGTCAAATTTATAGCAATAAACTTTAGTTATGCTTGTCTATGGTCGAGATACTGTGCTCCAAGTCGTCCATATCCGCGGACACGGCTTTCAGAAAGTTTTACCCGGCCGGGGTGCACCAATAGCAACACACGCCGATCAACCTCGGAAAACCAAAACAAAACCCAACGAGGCCTTCACGACGAACAACAGGATTCGAATTATTTGGGGCCACCTTGGAGTACACCGAACGGTAAGCAAGCTCGAGACGGACTCAAGGTTTGGGTATACGGTCAGTGAACGACCGGGAACCCGAAAGTGTGGCTGGGCTTGTCGACACCGAATCGTGTCCCGATCCTAAAAGATGCAGGTGCTCCTCGCACAATCGTAAATACATAAGTAGCATGGCATAAGTACAGATCGTAAATAAAACCTCAAACTAGTTTGTGGCCCCAAGAAATAAGACCGAATCAAGCTCGCTCGGGGGTCCCATATACCTCCCGGATGTGGATAGCGCGATAAATCAAGGAACAGTATCAAGTACTCGGGTCCCACGGGACACAAGTGGGCGTTCGAAACCAAATGTTATCTATCACCCACCGATGCCTCGCTTACTTCAATTTTAGTTGTTAAACAGAATTAAAGTGAACGATAAGTAAAACTATGATCATCTCCAACAGCAACATGCGGCAATACATCAACAATCGTGGGTAATCGACGACACGCAAAGACTTGAGCAAGCGACTACGACGCGCAAGTCCAACTATCTACCAAAACAACAGGTAATAGGATGTGTCCAAGGCAATATAAGGCTGCGAGGGATGTCACGGGTACGAAAACTAGAGCATCGCAACACAGATAGCAATAGATCAACAGGAGGGAATAAATACTATAAAAGTAAGATAGGTAGAAAGGGGGAGATGCTCGCCTGAAAACATTGTCGAAGGTTCATCCGAAGATCGGGGCGAAGCTCACATCAACTCAACGGCCCAATTCCGCGAAGAAGCAAAACACTAGAAGAAACACCGGATGCACTATTTAATACAACGGCAGAAGATCGGCATGATGCATGTATGATGTATGACATGGCAAAGAAAGGGCGTAATTAGGTCATATTAAGCGGAACCGGGGTCCCGACAATTAATTAGGTGGTGCATGTTGTTTAGCTACCCCGCAATTTAAGTGTTGTTTAGCAAGACAGAAGATGGCACCGGTTCGCTACACATGTTTAAATGAGGCCAATATAAGGCTAGATTTGCCCGCATATGGGCCCCATATTTAATTATTAGGTGAATCGGCATAAGGCCCCCAAACCACATGATATACATGCGAGATGACAACTAAATATGCAACAAGTTATATTATGGCATTTATAAAAATAGGGTTCTCGGATAAGGGTCACACATTAGGGTTCGATCTTGGGTTCCGGTTCGGGGTCGGTCTCGGTCCGTGGTCTAGGGTTCGATCTTGGCGTAACATTCTCGACCATCGGTAGGTCTTGTCGCAACCGGAAGCGTGGCTTGGTTGGCCGGGGCGATCGGTCTCGCATACGGTGTCGTTCTTGTCGCATGTAGATCTTGTCGGGTTCCGAGGGTCGATCTTGCCGCTATGAGGTCTTGTTGGGTCCGCGCCATCGGCCGGTCTCGGCATCCGGGTGAAGTGCTTGGCATCCTCGAGGAGCACTTGTCGATTCGAGTCGATGACCAGGCGTCTGGTTCTCGCATCGATCCGTGGAGAAGTACTTGTCGCGTCTGCTCCGGGTCCTGTAGAAGAGCTCGTCGCTCGGAGAAGACCTTGGGGTTCCGCCCTCTTGCATCGGTGTATGCGGTGTTCTTTGCATCAAGATCTTGACATACGGGATTTGTCTCGGTTCGGCGTCATGGGCGATTCCACTTATCCAACAAACACAACATGGCATCTAGCCGCCACCCGACAACACCAACCCGTCCTGGGAGATGCTAGGATGAAACCAAAACGGCCGGAGGAGGCGTCCTGCAGCGGGTCCCGCGCCGGGGAGCTCTTGGCCTGCACGGGCGGACGAGGAGGTCGGAGGCGGCAGCGCGGGCGACATAGGCGGCAGAAGGGCTCAGGCAAAGAGATTCCGGGCGCGAACTTGCGGCGAGGCGGGGAGGCGGTTGGGGCGTTTGCAGGGAGGGGGCCGGAGGCGGCGGCGGTCTCGGGCGGCAGCTCTGGCGACGCTGGCGAAGCTGGCTTCGCGGATGCAGACGAGCAGGCGCCGGATCAAGACGAAGCGGGCGGCGCGCTTTCCAGGCGGCGGACGGAGGTGGCGCCGAGGCGGGCGGGGCAGACGGCGGCCGGGCGGCTGTCTTGCCGGCGCGGGCGCCTGGCGAGGAGCGGAGGAGGGGCCGAGGCCGAGCTGACGCGTTTCGCGCCGGAGGGTGGGCGGTGGTCAGCTGCGAAGAAGGAAGCGGAGGGGCGACGGGCGAGGCCGACGGGCGGGTGATGGAGCGGGCAGCGGATGGGGAGATCTTGGGAAGGAGGAAGGAGCGTCGGGAGGCTGGGCTGGTGAGCCGAAAGGCGCCGGGCCGGAGGCGGGCGAGGACGCGGGGCGTGGAGGAGACGGTGGTCGGCGAGGGAGAGGTTCTCGGGGAAGGAGGAAGGCGGTTGGTGGGGGAAGAAGAACAGCGGCAGCAGGTGGTGGACCTGGGGACGGTGGGACCCAGGCGGCAAGCAGAGGGTGGGGATTAGGTGTGGTGTGCGTGCGTGGTGTGTGCTGTGTGGGTGGGGCGACGTGGCCGGGTGGGACAGCAGGTGGGGTGGTTCTCAGGTGGCAGGGAGTTGGGGCAGGTGGCGGGCTATGAGTGGATGGGGTGGAGGAAGTGGTGAGGTGGCGCGAGGTGATGGGGTGGGGTGAGGTGGCTGGGGATGGGTAGGATAGGGTGGGTAGGAAAAGGTCTGGGTAGTCCGTTTTATCGGGGTGGCCGGGTCGATCGGCCCGCTCGCTGCCCCTAAAACAATTAAATTTTATTTATTTAAATGGGGCTTGCAAACCGGGGTACAAAACAAAATATTCAGACCCGGATTTGTGTTGAATAAAGACGGGCGTTTAGAAAACAAAACAGATTTTTGAAAATAGTTTTAAACAAACCATGCAAGATGACATGACGATGCTCAAATGCAATGTGGCATGATGACATGAGCATGCGGTCATGATGATGCAATGCACAAAACAACGCGATTTTCTAGTAGTGGTTTTATGGGCGCCACAATTCGACACCACTAACAATGGATCTCGCCTCGAGATTCGCCTCATGGTACCGGAAGAAGAGGCGATCTGAATCTTCTCGCATCGTGTAGATCCTCGCGACACCACTAACAAGAGGTCGTTGTCCGTGATCGTCGAGAGAACACTCCGGGAAACAAAGGCGAAGGTAGAGGTATCAACCAATCAATCCACCTCTAACTCCGATAGAAAGAGAGAACCGATGCATTCTCATCCACTCCAATGTACACAAGCGAATAGAGTGAGTAGTTGGCATGGGGGCCAATCCATCACGCACCCAAACTATTACTCTGCACAATCAGTAGAAAAGCGTGCAACCATTCTCGGAATCAGACTGAAGATCTCGACAATCGAGGTTCAGGAACAAAGGAGTGATGCGCATCAGATCGGATCTGGCGTAGATGATGTCGTCGCTGCCGAAAACACCGAAGGCACAAGAAGGAACAAAGAGAAGTCCACCGACGAAGGATTCCTCGGATAGTATGAAGACCGGATGTAGCAACACCGTTACAAAGGAGGAAGCGAAACTCAAGGTATGCGGAACCCAACCACGAGAAATCTCGGACTCAAGAGAGAGAGAAGAGAGCGGATTCAAAACACGCAGAGGTGAGAGGAGATAGCGAGAGGGTAAGGAGTAAAATCAGACCTAATCGTAACTATCCAACCGATTTTGCAAAAATAGTTTTGACACTCTACTTGCCGTTAGCTAGGTTATCCCACAGTCGGACTTGTGGGTATCGCAACCGCCGAGCTCGATACCACTCAGAACACCTCGACGGCCCTATGCAAGTTTGAGCTTCCGCCAAAACCCGCATAGAAACGATTCAAAGGTGCCCACCAGCACTTCGTGCGGTGGAAAACGAAGTAATACCATTACACAATAGTCCTCGATGGAACCCACAAAACATATATATATACAACACGACTCAAAGAGTCAAGAAAACATATACAATACAAAGATCCAAATCACCTTTAAACGATATAGCCCAGTACGGACAAGATGCAAATTGGGCTAAGAGCCTCAAGAATAACCAATGGCGTCCATAACTCGCCGCCAAGCCGGAAGGGTAACCCCGCTAACGACGCCGATCTCAAACCCTTACACAAAAGGTGCCGGCAAAGGGCAAAGGAAAAGATAGAGCTCAAGATCGAGGCCAAGACACGGCGAGGCTAGAATTCGGTCCTCGCCTACATAGGGATGGTGGATCAAGCGGCAGGCAACATGCACTAAACAACCTATAGAGACTCGATACAACTAGCGGCTATCGAGAGGGGTAAGAAAGACCTATCGATCCAACTCGATACTATCATCAAACATACCCATCCCGGTGTTTCTCGAGACCAAACGAGGAAGTCAACCGAGGAACTCACACCATTGGCAGTTTTATTTATTCAGTTATCGTTGCAGCAATTACTAGTCAGGTATAGATAGTCATCCTGATATAATAAGCAGTGGGCAGTTTGTAACACCCTCAGAATCGGACCTATGCAAGTTTTAGCAAAATTCACCAAACCTGCATAGAGACGATTCAAAGGTGCCCACCAGGCACTTTCGTGCGGGTGGAAAACGAAGTAATAACATTACACAACAGTCCTCGATGGGACCCACACAGAGATATATATAAATGACTCGAGAGAGTCAAGAATACATATATTATACAAAGATCCAAATCACCTTGAAAACGATAGAGCGCATACATACAGACAAGATGCAAATGGGGCTAAGAGCCTGAAGAATAACCAATGGCGCCTTAACCGCCCAGGCCAAGCCGGAAGGGTAACCACGCTAACGACGTCGATCTCAAAACCTGCTTAAACAAAAAGGGTGCCGACAAAGGGCAAAGGAAAAGAAGGAGCGTCGATCGAGGCCAAGACACGAGGCTAGAATGGCGGTCTCGCCTACATAGGTATGGTGGATCAAGCGGCGTGAAGATGCACTAAACAACCTATAGAGACTCGATACAATCTGGCGGATATCGAGGGATAAGAATGACCTAACCGGATCCAACTGCTAACACCAAACAAACCCATCCTGGTGTTTCCTCGAGACCAAACGAGGAAGTCAACCGAGAACTCACACCGTTGGCGCTTTACTTATTCGGTCATAGTTGCACTTTACTAGTCGTTTAGATAATCGCCCGGTAAAGTAAGCAAGGCACTTTTAATTCACCATTCCGTTATAGTTGCAACAATTACTAATCGACATGATAGCATGAGATAAACCCAAAACCCAAAGCAGTTGTTGGTACTTTTATTCACCAATTCGTTGAAGTTGCAATACTTACTAGTCGATACATTTGTATGGCGACAACCAAACAAGCAATGGTGGGCGATTAATTAGCCATTCCGTTATAGTGAAGCTGATTACTAGTCATCATAAGTCAAATTTATAACAATAAACTTTAGTTATGCTTGTCTATGATCAAGAAACTGTGCTCAAGTCGTCCATATCCATGACACGGCTTTCGTAAAGTTTTACCCGCCGGGTGCACCAATAGCAACACACACTCGATCAACCTCGAAAACCAAATCAAAACCCAACGAGGCTTTCACGATGAACAATCACAGATTCAGAAATATTTCAGGGGCCACCCCTTGGAGTATATACCAACGGTAAGCTAGCTCGAGACGGACCCCAAAGTTTGTGGGGCGTGATAACGACAAGGTCCCCAAACGGGACTGTCGATACACGTAAGCGGGTCACAAGTCCTAAACATAAAGGTGCGTACCTCGCACAATCGTAAATAAAGCGATAGCATGGCATAAGTGCAGGATAGTAAATAAAGCCCCAAACTAGTTCGTGGCCCCAAGAAATAAGACGGAATCAAGCTCGTTCGGGGTCCCATATACCTCCCGGATGTGGATAGCGATAAATCAAGGAACAGGAATCAAGTACTCGGGGTCTTACGGACACAAGTGGCGTCGAAACCAAATATTATCTATCGCCCACCGATGCCTCGCTTATTCAATTTTAGTTGTTAAACAGAAATTAAAGTGACAATAAGTAAAACTAGAATCATCTCCAACAACAACATGCGGCAATTCATCAAGAATCGTGGCATATGGCGACACACATCCAGGCTGAGCAACTACGACGCAAGCCCAACTATCTACAAAACAACAGGTAATAGGATGTGTCCAAGGCAATATGGGGCTACGGTATATCACGGTACGAAACTAAAGCATCGCACACGTATAGCAATAGATCAACAGGAGGGAGTAAATACTATAAAGTAAGATAGGTAGAAAGAGGAGATGCTACTTTGAAAACATTGTCAAGATTCAACCAAGATCGGGCGAAGCTCACATCAACTCAACGGCCTTATCCGCGAAGAAGCAAATCACTAGAAGAAACACCGGTTGCAATATTTAATACGCGGCAGAAGATCGGCATGATGCATGCATGATGTATGGCATGGCAAGATGCGATGTAATTAGGTCAAGATTAAGCGGAACCGGGGTCCCGACAATTAATTAGATGGTGCAAGTTGTTTAGAACCCCCACAAGTTAAATGTTGTTTTAACAAAGCACAGGTGGAACCGGTTCGCTACACATGTTTAAATGAGGCCAATATGAGACTAGTTTTGCCCGCATATGGGCCCCATATTTAATTATTAGGTGAATTGGCATAAGGCCCCCAACCACATGAAAGCATGCATGCAAGGTGAATGATTAATATGCAACAGTTGTTATTAAGTTATAAAATAGGTTCCGGGAAAAGGGTTCACACATTGGAGGGGCTCGACGATCTTGGGGTCCGGGGTTCGGGGTTCGATAGTGTGGCATCCCGCAAAACCACTACTAGAAAATCGCGTTGAATTGTGCATTGCATCGTCATCACCACGCATTGTTTGCATAAAACTATTTTCGCAACGCCCGTTTGTTTTCTAAAACGCCCCGTCTTATTCAAACGCCAAAACCGGGTCCCCGGAATATTTTGTTTGTTGCTATCGGTTTGCAAATAGTGATGTTAAAACAAATAAAGTTTATATTTATTTTTTGGGCGGTCGAACAGGCCGAACGACCACCCTGTTTATTTAAAACGGTCCATCCCAACCTGTTTAAATCCTAAAGCTACCCTTTTCCTACCCACACCTAACCCTCCACCTCACCCTCCTATCCCCATCCGCCACCTCACCTCCTCTCCTCCCTCCTCCCACTAGGCTGCTGCCACGCCACTCCTCTCCTCTCCCTCTTTTCTCTCCCTCTCTCACGCCACTCATCCTGTGCCAACCAAGCACTGCCAAAACCCCCCCTTGCAGAAGCCACCTAACCCTCTCACTCGCGCCTGGACCCACGTCCCACGCCCACCTGCAACCGACCCACAGGCCTGACCCCTGGCGCCTCCTTCCTCCGCCTCCTCCTCCCTCGCTCCCCTCACATGCGGCCTCGCTTGGCCTTCGCCTTGTCCTTGCTCGCCACGCCGGCCCGCTGGCGGCAGCAGCCGCACTCATGCGAGCCTCGCGTCCCGGCCGCGGCGCCAAGCCCTCCGCCTCGCGGCCGCCGCCGTAGCCACCACCTCGCCGCCGTCCTCAGCCCGCACCTCGCGAGCCCTCCACCTCGAGCCCTCCCGCCAGTCCGCGCGTCGCCTCGAGCGCTCCCGGTCACCACCTGTCGCCAGCGCCGTCGTCTCTCCGTCCTCGGCCCTCCCGAGCCCGACCGGCCGCGCCCGCCTCCAGCCAGCCCGGGCTTCGCCAGTCGCCTCCACCCGCCGTCTGCCGTCCCTTCCCGCGCCCGGCCGCCTCCCTGGCGCCCGCGGGCCCGCCGCGTCTGCCTCTGCCCTCGCTCCCGCTCGGCAACCCTCTGCCGCCGCCCTCGCAGGCGCGTCCCCGCCTCCTCCGCCGCCGCGCCGTCGTCCGCCGGGCAGCCGACCGCGGCTCGGCGCGTCGCCGAGCCGCCTCGAGCCGCCTCGGTCCCGGCGCCGTCGCCCAAGCATCTCCTCGCCTCCGTTTTCGCGCCCCACCTTTGAGCCGCCGCTCAAGCCGGACCTCGCCGCCGTCCGCTGCGCTGGTCTTCACCGATCATGGCGAATCCGGTAGCGAGCACCGTGTTCTCTCTTGAGAAGAGGAGTGGCGAGATCTTCCGTGGTCGAGCCTGTGGCCACATCCGAGGACAATCTTGGCTCAAAGTTGGTAATATGGTGAATGGGTTCATCTTACGGATACATGCATGAAGCCTACATCCTCGTGCTCAACACGCGACAAGATCTCCCACACGGACGTCGAGAACCGTTCACGAGTCGGTTGTCGAGCGAACCCGTGGAACCCGAGTTCTTCTTCACGGGCGCCAAGATACTCGATCCGATGGTTGAGACTCGAAAACCCGAAGCCGACCCGGCGCCGAGAACCCCGATAAGGACCACGCCATGGATCGCCGAGTTCGTCATCGAGAGACCAAGGGCGTCGACATGGAACCGATGGGCGCCAAGTACTCCTTCTCGGATCGATGCTCGAGAACCGGACGATAGGAACATCGGCAGAGCGCCAAGTGCTTCACCCGAATGCCAAGACCGAACCGACACGAGACCGACAAGTTCGACTCCGGCGAGGCGAGTCCGATGCCCCGACGACCAAATGCGCCCGGGCAAGGTCCCGCGAGGAGCATGACCGACAACATGACCGAAGACCGGATCGCCAAGACCTACCCCGGTCAGAGCGACCTCGTCGATCCGTCGAACCACAGACCCGGATCCGTCGAACCACGAGACCGACCGGAACCCTCGGAACCCCAAGTTCGAGAGCCCCTCATATGTGAACCTTTTCCTCGATACCCTATTTTATAAATGCATAATAACAACTTGATGCATATTGAAATGTCATACTCGCATGCATATCATGGTTTGGGGTCTTATGCCGATTCACCTAATAACTAAATATGGGGCCCATATGCGGGCAAATCTAGTCTCATATCGGCCTCATTTAAACTTGTGTAGCGAACCGGTATATTATCTTGCCTTGCTAAAACAACATTTAATATGCGGGGGTTTAAACAACTTGAACCACGGATTAATTGTCGGGATTCCGGTTCCGCTTAACATGACCTAATTGCATCGCACCTTGCCACGTCATCCGTCATACATGCACCATGCCGATCTGCTGCCGTTTTATTAAATATTGCATCCGGTGTTTCTTCTAGTGTTTCGCTTCTTCGCGGATAAGGCCGTTGAGTTGATGTGAGCTTCGCCCGATCTTGGTTGAACCCTTGACAATGTTTTCGAGCATCTCCCCCTTTCTACCTATCTTACTTTTTATAGTATTTACTTCCCTCTGTTGATCTATTGCTATACGTGTTGCGAGGCTTTAGTTTTCCACCTTGATATCCCTTGCAACCATATATTGCCTTGGACACACCCTATTTACTGTTGTTTGGTAGCTAGTTGGTCTTACGCGTCATGCGCTTGCTATATTCTTTGTTGTGTGCCATACGCCACGATTCTTGATGTATTGCCGCATGTCGATGTTGGAGATGATTCTAGTTTTACTTATCGTCACTTTAATTTCTGTTTAACAACTAAAATTGAATAAGCGAGAGGCATCGGTGGGTGATAGACAATATTTGGTTTCGAGCACTTGTGTCCGTAAGACCCAGTACTTGATATCATTCCTTGTTTTTGCGCTATCCACATCCGGGAGGTATATGGGACCCCACGAGCGAGCTTGATTGTCTTATTTCTTGGGGCCACAAACTAGTTTGAGGTTTTATTTACGATCTGTACTTATGCCATGCTTCTTTGCTTTATTACGATTGTGCGGTCACTTCTTTATCTTGTTAGGGCGTGACCCGTTTACGTGGTATCGGCTGTCCCGTTTGAGCATCTTGCGTTACCTGACCCCACAAACTTTGGGGTCCGGTCTCGGAGCTAGCTTACTTCCTTCTTGGTGTACTCAAGGGTGGCCCCTGAAATATTTGAATCCTGTGATTGTTCGATCGTGAAAGCCTCGTTGGGTTTTGATTTGGTTTTCGAGGTTGATCGGCGTGTGTTGCTATTGGTGCACCCGGGTAAAACTTTTCGGCCGTGTCCGCGGATATGGACGACTTGGAGCCTGATATCTCGATCATAGACAAGCATAACTAAAGTTCTTGTTATAAATTTGACTTATAATGACTAGTAATCAGCTCCACTACAACGGAATGGCTAATTAATACTGCCCACAATTGCTTGTTTGGTTGTCGCTTGCGACAATTGTATATGACTAGTAAGTATTGCAACTTACAATGAATTGGCTGAATAAAAGTATCAACAAGCTGCTGGGTTTGGGTTTATCTCATGCCATCTGCACGATTAGTAATTGTTGCAACTATCACGGAATGGTTAACTAAAAGTGCCCTTTGTTTATTTTATCGGGCGATTATCTAAACTCGACTAGTAAAGTGCCGCAACTATAAGCGAATAAATAAAGCGCCAGCTGTGAGTTCCTCGGTTGACTTCCTCGTTTGGTCTCGAGAAACACGGGATGGGTTTGTTTGGTGATAGTTTCAGGTTGGATCGGTTAGGTCATTCTTACCCCTCTCGATAACTTGATTGTATCGAGTCTCTATAGGAGGTTTAGTGCATCTTGTTGCGCTCGATCCACCATACCTATGTGGCGAGGACCCGAATTCTAGCCTCGCCGTGTCTTGGCCTCGATCTTGGCGCTCCTTCTTTGTTTTCGCTTTGCCCTTTGTGGCACCTTTTGTTAAGCGGGTTTTGAGATCGGCCCGTTAGCGGGGTTACCCTTCCGGCTTGGCACAGGCGGGGTTATGGGCGCCATTGGTTATTCTTGAGGCTCTTAGCCCCATTTGCATCTTGTCCGTAGGGCCTTATATCGATTTCAAGGTGAATTGGATCTTGTATATTATATACGTATTCTTGACTCTTTGAGTCATTGTTATATATATACATTACGTGGGTCCCATCGAGGGGTTGTGTAATGATATTGCCGTATTCCACCCATGCGAAAGTGCTGGTGAGCACCTTTGAATCGTTTCTATGCGGGTTTGGTGAATTTTGCCCAAACTTGCATAGGTCCGATCTGAGGGTGTTACAGTGGTATCGAGCTCGGCGATTGCGATACCCACAAGTCGACTGTAGGATAACCTAGCTAACGGCAAGTAGAGTGTCAAAACTATTTTGCAAAATCGGTTGGATAGTTACGACTAGGTCTGATTTTACTCCGTACCCTCTGCTATTCTCCTCTTACCTCGGCGTGTTTGAATCGCTCTCTTCTCTCTCTTGAGTCCAGAATTCTCGTGGTTGGGTTTCGTCGTACCTTAGGGTTTCGTTTTCCCTTTTGTAGCGGAGGTGCTACGATCATCAATCTGCAGTTGTTACATTGTGCCGTCATCCGATCTTTTGTTCTTGAAATCTTTATCTAGGTGTGTTCCTTTGGATATCGATGTCGTTGAAAAACATATGAGAAGGGCGAGCTTTGGTGAAGTTGGGGTTAACCTTGAGCATGTGTTGTTCATGCCAATGGAACCACCGCTAAACCTAATCGTGTGTCTTTCATACGATTTCTGCTGGCAACATCCTTTGTTTCGAACCTCGCCAGAAGATCTTGATCGATTCCGAGTTGGTTGCTTAATCCGCCTATTAGGTGTGCGAGTAATGGTTTGAGTGCGGGATGGATTAGCTACCCTACCACTTCTCTTATCATTCGCTCTTATGCGTCGAGGCGGTGGATCCGGCAATTACTCGTCCACGGAAGTTAGGGGTGGCTTTATTGCGATACCTCTACCTTGACCTTTTGTTCCCGGGTGTTCTCTCGGCGATCAGGAACAACGACCCTTTGTTGGTGGTGTCGCCGATACCAGATGAAGGAGGACCCTCGTTAGTGGTGTCGCGAGGATACACTGGCGAGAAGGCGGAGCGCCGACCTTCCTTCCGGTACCATGAGGCGGATCTCGGCGAGATCCGGTGTTAGTGGTGTCGGTGGCATCCATAAAACCACTACTAGAAAATCGCGTTGAATTGTGCATTGCATCATCACCACGCATTGTTTGCATAAAACTATTTTCATAGCGCCCGTTTGTTTTCTAAAACGCCCATCTTATTCAAACGCGAACCGGGTCTCGAATTATTTTGTTTGTTGCTATCGGTTTGCAAATAGTGATGTTAAAACAAATAAAGTTTATATTTATTTTTTGGGCGGTCGAGCGGGCGATTGACCGACGACCACCCATTTATTTAAAGCGGTCCATCCCAACTGTTTAAATCCTAAAGCTACCCTTTCCTACCCACACCTACCCTCCACCTCACCCCTATCCCCATCGCCACCTCACCTCCTCTCCTCCCTCCACCACTAGGGCTGCTGCCACGTCCTCCTCTCTCTCCCCTCCTCTCTTTCTCTCTCCCTCTCTCACTGCCACTCATCCCGAGCCAACGCCTTGCTAACCCCACAGCGGCAAGCCACCCAACCCCTCTCGCCTTTGCCCACTGGACCCACCGGTCCCAGCAGCCCACCTGCACCCACCCACCTGACAGGCCCTTGAGACCGCACTGCTCCTCTCTCTCCTCCTCCCTCGTCTTCTTCCCACCGTGGCGCCTCCTTCCACCTCGCCCGACCACCCCACCTTAGCTCCCCTCACATGCAGCCTCGCGTCCGCCTCGCCAGCCGCCATGCCGCCCCTGGCCGCACCCTCACAGCACCGCCCGCCTTGAGCCTCGCGTCCGGCCGGCGCCAAGCCCGCCTCCCGCGCCCGCGCCGCCGTAGCCACCACCCTCGCCCGCGTCCTCAGCCCGCCTCGCGAGCCCTCCACCTCGAGCCCTCCCGCCCGGTCGCGCGTCCGCCTCGCCGTTCCCGGTCACCACCTCGTCACCGCCAAAGTCGTCGTCGCTCGGCCCTCCCGAGCCGCGGCCGCGCCCGCCTCCGGCCCGCGCCAGCTCTTCGCCAAAGTCGCCTCCACCGCGTCTGCCGTCCCTTCCCGCGCCCGCCCGGCGCCTCCCACCTGGCGCCGCCGCGGAGCCGCCTGCGTCTGCCTCGCCCTCGCTCCCCGCTCCGCCGTGACCCCTCTGCCCGCCGCCCTCGCACAGGCCGCGTCCCGGCCGCCTCCGCCGCCCGCCCGGCGCGTCGTCCGGGCCTGGCCCGACCAGCGCTCGGCGCGTCCCGAGCCGCCTCGAGCCCGCCTCGGTCCCGGCCGTCGCCCAAGCATCTCCTCGCCTCCGTACCGCCCGCTCAGAAGCCGCCGAACCTGGCCGTCGTCCTGCGCGTCTTCACCGATCATGGAATCCCGGCGCGAGCCGCCGTGTTCTCTTCAGGAAGCGAGTGGCGGATCTTCCGTGGTCGAGCACAGCGCCACATCCACGAGGACAATCTTGGCTCAAAGTTGGTAATATGGTGAATGGGTTCATCTTACGGATACACGCCAAAGCCTACATCCTCGTGCTCAACACCGCGACAAGATCTCCCACGGACGTCGAGAACCGTTCGAGTCGGTTGTCGAGCCGAACCCGTGGAACCCGAGTTCTTCTTCACGGGCGCCAAGATACTCGATCCGATGGTTGAGACTCGAAAACCCGAAGCCGACCCGGCCGGGCCGAAGAACCCGATAAGGACCACGCCATGGATACGCGTTCGCCATCGAGGAGACCAAGGGCGTCGACATGGAACCGATGGACGCCAAGTACTCCTTCTCGGATGCGATGCTCGAGAACCGGACGATAGGAACATCGGCGCAGAACGCCAAGTGCTTCACCGAATGCAAGACGAACCGACACGAACCCGACAAGTTCGACTCCGGCGAGCGGTCCGATGCCGACGCTGGACCAAATCGCCCGGGCCAAGGTCCCGCGAGGAACGCCATGACCGACAACATGACCGAAGACCGGATCGCCAAGACCTACCCCGAGTCGAGCGACCTCGTCGATCCGTCGAACCCTGGACCCAGATCCGTCGAACCCTGAGACCGACCCCGGAACCCTCGGAACCCCAAGTTCGTCGAGCCCCCTCATATGTGTGAACCTTTTTCCCTCGATACCCTATTTTATAAATGCATAATAACAACTTGATGCATATTGAAATGTCATACTCGCATGCATATCTGTGGTTTGGGGGTCTTATGCCGATTCACCTAATAACTAAATATGGGGCCCATATGCGGGCAAATCTAGTCTCATATCGGCCTCATTTAAACTTGTGTAGCGAACCGGTATATTATCTTGCCTTGCTAAAACAACATTTAATATGCGGGGGTTTAAACAACTTGAACCACGGATTAATTGTCGGGATTCCGGTTCCGCTTAACATGACCTAATTGCATCGCACCTTGCCACGTCATCCGTCATACATGCACCATGCCGATCTGCTGCCGTTTTATTAAATATTGCATCCGGTGTTTCTTCTAGTGTTTCGCTTCTTCGCGGATAAGGCCGTTGAGTTGATGTGAGCTTCGCCCCGATCTTCGGTTGAACCCTTCGACAATGTTTTCAGGCGAGCATCTCCCCCTTTCTACCTATCTTACTTTTTATAGTATTTACTTCCCTCCTGTTGATCTATTGCTATCTGTGTTGCGAGGCTTTAGTTTTCCGAACCCTTGATATCCCTTGCAACCATATATTGCCTTGGACACACCCTATTGCCTGTTGTTTGGTAGCTAGTTGGTCTTGCGCGTCGCCGTCGCTTGCTATATTGCTGTTGTGTGTCGCCATACGCCACAGTTGCTGATGTATTGCCGCATGTCGATGTTGGAGATGATTCTAGTTTTACTTATCGTCACTTTAATTTCTGTTTAACAACTAAAATTGAATAAGCGAGGCATCGGTGGGTGATAGACAATATTTGGTTTCAGCCCACTTGTGTCCGTAAGACCCCAGTACTTGATACTGTTCCTTGTTTTTCTGCTATCCACATCCGGAGGTATATGGGACCCCACGAGCGAGCTTGATTCAGTCTTATTTCTTGGGGCCACAAACTAGTTTGAGGTTTTATTTACGATCCTGTACTTATGCCATGCTTTCTTGCTTTATTTACGATTGTGCGAGTCTGCACTTCTTTATCTTGTTAGGGCCCGTGACCGTTTCGTGGTATCGACAGTCCCGTTTGGGGCATCTTGCCGTTTACCGGACCCACAAACTTTGGGCGTCTCGAGCTAGCTTACCGTTCGGGTGTACTCAAGGGTGGCCCCTGAAATATTTCTGAATCCTGTGATTGTTCGATCGTGAAAGCCTCGTTGGGTTTTGATTTGGTTTTCGAGGTTGATCGGCGTGTGTTGCTATTGGTGCACCCGGCGGGTAAAACTTTCAAAGCCGTGTCATGGATATGGACGACTTGGAGCATGATATCTCGATCATAGACAAGCATAACTAAAGTTCTTGTTATAAATTTGACTTATAATGACTAGTAATCAGCTCCACTAGCGGAATGGCTAATTAATCACCCACAATTGCTTGTTTGGTTGTCGCTTGCGACAATTGTATATACTAGTAAGTATTGCAACTACAATGAATTGGCTGAATAAAAGTATCAACAAGCTGCTTTGGGTTTCGGGTTTATCTCATGCCATCATCGATTAGTAATTGTTGCAACTATCACGGAATGGTTAACTAAAAGTGCTTACCTGTTTATTTTATCGGGCGATTATCTAAACTCGACTAGTAAAGTGCAACTATAATCGAATAAATAAAGCGCCAAGCGTGTGAGTTCCTCGGTTGACTTCCTCGTTTGGTCTCGAGAAACACCGAGATGGGTTTGTTTGGTGATAGTTTGAGTTGGATCCGGTTAGGTCATTCTTACCCTCTCGATAACCGCCATTGTATCGAGTCTCTATAGGAGGTTTAGTGCATCTTTGCCGCTCGATCCACCATACCTATGTGGCGAGGACCGAATTCTAGCCTCGCTGTCTTGGCCTCGATCTTGACGCTCCTTCTTTGTTTTCCTTTTGCCCTTTTGTCGGCACCCCTTTTGTTAAGCGGTTTTGAGATCGGCCGTTAGCGAGGTTACCCTTCCGGCTTGGCACAGGCAGGTTATGGGCGCCATTGGTTATTCTTGGGGCTCTTAGCCCCATTTGCATCTTGTCCGTGTAATGGGCCTATATCGATTTCAAGGTGAATTGGATCTTGTATATTATATACGTATTCTTGACTCTTTGAGTCATTTATATATCTCTGCTGCATGGGTCCCATCGAGGATTGTTGTGTAATGATATTACGTATTCCACCGCGAAAGTGCTGGTAGCACCTTTGAATCGTTTCTATGCGGGTTTGGTGAATTTTGCCCAAACTTGCATAGGTCCGATTCTGAGGGTGTTACAGATAGGGTCCAGGGTCCAGGGTTCGACGGTTCCGTTCTCGGCTCCGGGGTTAGGGTCTCGGGTCGGGGTAGGTCTTGTTGTCCTGTGTCGGTGTCGTTCTTGTCGCATGCAGATCTTGTCGGTACCGCGTGCCGGTCGGTCTTAGCGTTGGGATCGAGAACTTCGGTGTCCGGTGGGGTACTTGTCGTTCGTGGTCTCGGTCCGGATGAAATGCTTGGCGTCCATGATCGATCTTGTTGGTACCGCCCCATCGGGATCCTCCTCGCTTATTGGTCGACGAACATGCGATGCAGATCTTGGTGACAAAGGTCATCGGTCTCTTGTGACGAGGCGGTCTTGTCGAGGACCCTCGGGTTCGGGAAGAAGGTCTTGTGGTTTCGGTCCTCTTTGGGTTGGGGTTCTCGGCGTCGGCGAGATGAACTTGTCGGGCGGGTCCGGCCTTGAGTCCGGAGGGAGCTTGACGTGTCGAGGTTCGGTCTTGGTCATGTAGATCTTGCATCCGGCTAACGTTCATGGTCTTGGATTACATCAACGTTGGTCTTGGCGATGCGAGTTCGAGGTTCTCCTCCCGGGTACATCTCGAAGAAGATCTTGGGGGAGTCCGGACAGCTACGGAGATAAACTCCGCTACGGAAGCGGCGGTTCGGCCGCATCATGGACGTCCGGCCGAGACAGGCCGAGGGAGACCTACACTGCGAGAGGCGGCGCATGCGGCGCGAGGGCCTTGAGTGGAGTTCTGGCGGGGTCGGCGACATTTGGGCGCAGCGGCAATGACGGAGGCCTGGGTGGGTCACGGCCTGCGAGAGATCGGCCGGCGGGGCCTGGCCGGCGAGCAGCGGAGGATGCTTGGCAGAGACAGCGGAGGCAGGCTGCGAAGAGATGATCTTGGAGAGGCTGCAGGCGGCTCGGCAGTGGGGATCTTCGCCTTGGCGGCGGCAAGCGGCGGCAGCTTCCGTCGCGGTGGAACGCGGCGAGGAGTAGGGGTGGTCGCGGTGATGCGGTCGAGCACGGCGGTGGAGTTGCTGCGGCAGCGGGCGTGCGGTGGCGGAGGAAGCACGGGGCGGCGGCGTGGACGGAGGAGCCGGGCGGCGGCGCTCTGGCGGCAGGCGGGAGGCGAAGGGTCGAGGCGGGCGTCGCGACAGGCGTGGAGCGGGCAGCGGCGCGTCCTGGCAGCGCGATTCTGCGTCTGACTGGCGCGCGCGGCCGCGGGAGAAGGCGACGGGCGGCGGGCTCGGCGACAGACCGAGGTTGGGTAGAAAGCGCGGTGGCGGGCTTGAGGTGGAAGCGGCGAGCAGCTCACCGGAGCGCGGCCGAGGAAGGCTCATGCGGCTCGGGCGCGGCTGGCGAGTGGTGGCTGCCAGTGGCCATGTGAGGCGGGTCTTGAGCTGAGGGCCTTGTGACGCCAGGGTTGGGAGGCAGCAGAGGAGGAGGAAGAAGGAGGGTGGCGTCAGGCGGTGCAGGCGCGAACGGAAGGGACGCGGTGGGGACCGTGGGCCTGAGTGGGTGGGAGGTCCAGTGGGAGGAGGTTGGCTGGGAGGGATGGCGGGGCCAGCAGGCGTGTGGGGTTGGTCAGGCGCGGGTTGAGGCGGGAGTGGGCCAGGTGGGGCCGGCTGACAGTGGGACAGGGGGAGGTTTGGCTGGGTGCATGCGTGCGTCTGTGTGCGTGCGTGTGTTGTGTGGTGGAGGGAGTGTGTGTGTGTGTGGGTCAGGTGGGGTGAGTGCATGTGAGAGAGAGGGGAGAGAGAGAGGGAGGGGTTAGGCTAGGTGGCAGTTTTTGAGTGGGTGAGAAAAGAGGGGAGAGATGAGGTGGCTTATGGGGATTGGTGGGAGTGATGTGGAGGGGAGAGTTGGGTAGATTTCTGGGTAGGCTTAGGATTTAGCTGGGGCTGGTTGGGGTGGACCGATTTTAGTTCTTGGGGGCGATCGGGTCAATCGATCGGCCCGCTAAAAAATAATTAATAATTTTATTCATTTCAAACAAAAACTTTGCAAACCGATGCGGGCAAAACAAATATTCGGGACCGGTCTTTCTTTATTTGAATAAAGAGGGGCGTTTGGAAAACAAATCGGGTGTTGCGCAAATAGTTTTGGCAAACAATGCATGATGATGACGATGCAATGCACAAATTCAACGCGATTTTCTAGTAGTGGTTTTGCGGGATGCCACACAGTTTTAGTTAACCATTCCGTTGTAGTTGCAACACTTACTAGTCAGATATGATTAGCATGAGACATCCCAAACCCAGCAGTTATTGGTACTTTTATTTAGCCATTCCGTTGCAGTGAAGCTGATTACTAGTCATATCGGATACAAGTCAAATTATAGCAGTAAACTTTAGTTATAGTTGTCTATGATCGAGAACTGTGCTCCAAGTCGTCCATAACCGCAGACACGGCTTTTCGAAAAGATTTAACCCTGCAGGGGTGCACCAAAGTATCCACACACACTTCGACCCTTTTTTCCAGATCAGTTAACATACACCCGTCGGTATGTCGGCGGGGCCTAATTCATGACGTTTCCCAAACCCAAAGCAAGTACATGGGGGCCACCCCACTAAGCTACCCGCAACGAAGTTGGCCGGCTCCGGAACGGACCCAGGGTTTGCGTCAGTGGCTGTAAACGACTGGGAACCCGAAAGTGTGACTGGGCTTGTCGATACCGCGAAAACACTCCGCTTACCTAAACAGTACAGGTGCATTCCTCGCACAATTTTAAATAAAGCAGTAAAGCATGGCATAAGTACAGAATAGTAATAAAGCTCCAAACTACTTTGTGGCCCCCAGTTCAATACTTTGAAATCAGGTACTAATCGATGGGGGTGCCCATACACCCCACCTGTGGTTAGCGCGCTCGATCTCTAGCAGTGTCAAGAACTCGGGTCCTCAGGACACAAGTGAATGATTAACAACCAAATAACATATATTGCCCACTGTGCCTCTGCATTACCTACTTTCAATTTTATTTATTAAACGATAATTAAAGCCATGATCATCTCCAACATTAAACATGCGGCAATACTCCAACAAGTGGTACTTGACGACATAGCGACTTGAGCAAGCGACTACGACGCAAGTCCAACTATCTACCAAACAACAGGTAATAGGATGTGTCCAAGGCAATATAAGGCTGCAAGGGATATCTCGGGTACGAAAACTAGAGCATCGCAACACCGATAGCAATAGATCAACAGGAGGGAATAAATACTATAAAAGTAAGATAGGTAGAAAGGGGGAGATGCTCGCCTAAAAACATTGTTGAAGGTTCATCCAAAGATCGGGTCGACACTCGCATCAACTCATCGGCCTAGTCCGTGAAGAAGCAAAACACTAGAAGAAACACCGGATGCACTATTTAATACTACGACAAAAGATCGGGCATGATGCATGTATGATGTATGACATGGCAAAGATGCGATGCAATTAGATCATATTAAGCGGAACCGGGGTCCCGGCATTTAATTAAACGGTTCAAGTTATTTATCTACCCCGCAAATTAAATGTTGGATTAGCAAGTCCAAACATGGCTTCGGTTCGCTATGCCAATTTAAATGAAGTCCGGAATAAGACAAAGATATCCCGCATATAGACTCCATATTTAATTATGAGATCTTGTCGGGTCCGCGCCATCGAGTCGGTCTTGGCATTCGGGGTGAAGAACTTGGCGTCCTCGAGGAAGTACTTGGCGTATCCGTGTCGACGACCTGGGCGTCCGGGTTCTCGGGCATCAGATCCGGGAAGAAGTACTTGTCGCATCTGTGGCCTTCGGGCCAAAGAATTTGGCATGCCCGGGTTCTCGGCGAACTTGACGTCCGGGTAGAAGAACTTGTCGTTCCGACAGGTTCAGGTTCCGTCTTTGGACTCCGGGATCGGGGCCTTTGGTCCGTGAGGTAGATCTTGGTGTCACTTGTCGATCTTGTTCACCAAGACGGTTCGATGACCTTGCCGGTCGGAGTCGGTGTCGATCATGGTGAGTCCTTGGTTCAATCCTCGCAGGTTGCAACTTGTCGCTCATGACAAAGTACTTCACATACAACACAAGCTCCACGACTGCACTAACCAGACAACATCACCAAACGTTGATCCATTACATCAACACAACCATCGTATACCGCATGGCAACACACGTCCAGCAAGGGGAGAGGGCGACACGCGGTCTGATGCGAGCCGACGCGGCTCGGAGGGCGTGGGGAAGGCGGCCGGAGAAACGAGAGTCGGCGCCGCCCGCCATCGGGCTTGGGCTCCTGCGGCCGCAGACAGGAGCCCGGGGAGGCGGCGTCCAAGGCGTCCAGAGGCGAGGTCGCCGGGGCATAGGTGGTTCTGCGAACCGGTCTTGCTCCGGGAAGCGGCGGAGGCGACGGCGCTCGCGGCAGAGAAGCGGCAACACGGCAGGCCTGCCTTCAGGCGGGCCGGCCGGGAGGTCTCGGAGGCAGAGGAGGTCGCGGAGGCCCGCATGGCCCAGGCGAGGCCGGGCTCGGCGGCGACCGGGGGAAGCAGAGGACGGCGGCGTCGGGGCGCATCCGCGGGAGAGGAAAAACCGGGGAGGAAGCGGTCGGGGCAGGGGCCTGCTGCCAGCGGAGATCGGGCGGAGGAGGACGGCCGGAGAGGGGCAAGAGGCGAGGACGGCGGCGCTAGAGAGGAAGGTGTAGGCGGGGGAGCGGGGAGGGAGCGACGGCCGGCGAGGAAGACCGGAGGCGAGGAGGACGGGGTGGAAGGCGGGCCCGATGGTGGCGGCGGCGGAAGCGGAGAAGCAGGGGATGGAGGCTGGGTGGGGAAGAGAGCGACGCGAGGGGGAAGGGCTCGGTCTCGCGTGGCGACGGGGTCGTGGGGAGTGGGTCGAGCAGGGTGGTGGTGGGGTCGAGGCGTGCGGCCCGAGGTGGTCGGGGTGGGGACGCGCGGTTGGCGTGCGTGGTGTGTGTGAGTGCGTGTGGGTGGGGCGACGTGGCCGGGTGGGACAGCAGGTGGGGTGGTTCTCAGGTGGCAGGGAGTTGGGGCAGGTGGCGGGCTATGAGTGGATGGGGTGGAGGAAGTGGTGAGGTGGCGCGAGGTGATAGGGTGGGGTGAGGTGGCTGGGGATGGGTAGGATAGGGTGGGTAGGAAAAGGTCTGGGTAGTCTGGTTTTATACTGGGGGTGGCCGACTGGGTCGGATCGGCCCGGTACGGCTGCCCCTAAAAACAATTTAAATTTTTATTTATTTAAAATGGGGCTTTTGCAAACCGTGGGTAGACAAAACAAAATATTCCTGAGACCCGGATTTTGTGTTCGAATAAAGACGGGGCGTTTAGAAAACAAAAACAGATTTTTCGAAAATAGTTTTTAAACAAACCATGCAAGATGACATGACGATGCTCAAATGCAATGTGGCATGATGACATGAGCATGCGGTCATGATGATGCAATGCACAAAAACAACGCGATTTTCTAGTAGTGGTTTTGCGGGGCGCCACACCCTCCACCTTGAAGCACGGGAGTTTGTGTGGAAGAGCTCGACGTAGCCGTGGAAGTACCAAATATTTTGATCCACACTTTTTTCTTACCCCTACCGACTGCTGGTACCGCTGGAGGTATGTGTGTCACAGCTGGGCCATACTTAAGCTCATACTTATTGAAAGAACATGTTGGGCCCCCATGTGTGGTTTTGGTAATTAATGACAATCTTTATAGACTAATGTGTGTATTAAGTTATACTTGTAGGATTTGTCTATTGGCATCGTTTGGAGCATGTGTTGGCTTCAAGGTCGATGAAATGCAAAGAAGATATGTTGGGCAAGCTCAATATGCGAGGTCGATGATGATGAATTAAGAAAGGCGTTCCATCTTGAGAAGGGCAAGACCATCTACATCGAGCTCAAGTGGAATGCTCAAGGCAAAAGTATAATCTTGATAGGTTTTCCCTTTTGCCGGTATCACGTTGTGTGTGTGTGAGACCGGGTTCAGGATAGATAACCGTACTATCAAGAGGGGCTCTCATATGAGTAATTCGGTCACATCGTTCGAAGAGAGCTCAAACCTTTGCATACTTGCATCATCGTATTTGGTTGATATTTGGTCTTATCCATGTGAGGATATAGAGCTTGTGGTAATCTCCACAACAAGCTCTTGTTCATCAAAATCGGATCTCCCATATGTATTTTGTTGCGATTTTGATTTATGCGGCTTTTCGGTTTCTCACCAAGTGAGGTATATCACATTATTCTACTTGATACTTTCTCACTAAGTGAGGTATATCAAAGCCCTTGTCGTCCTCTATCCAACACAATTGGAATCGGATCAATCGGAGCTTCCAGTTAAAAGTTATTGCCGTTTGAATATTTGCCTGTCAGACTGTTTTCTGGGCCAAGCGATAGTATCGCCCGGACGGGCCGGTACTACCGCCCGGACCTAAAATGGCCCGTTTTCCTTCTGCCTCGCTAGGTACCTTTTTGCGGTAGTACCGACCGGCCCGATAGTACCGCCCGGGTGGGCCGGTAGTACCGGCCGGCCCTTATTTGCCCAGTTTATTTGTCCAGATCCAGATCTGCTCCGCGCGCCCACTCGCCGTTGACTCGCTCGACCAGCTGGCGCGCGTGCCTTCTTATCTGCTGGCGGCCTTTCATGGCTACTGCACGCTGCGCTTCTGCTTGCCGTCACTGCTTCTTGGTGATGGGCCCTGGCCGCGATGTTGTGCCGTCATTGCTAGCTAGGCTGCCGCTTCTGTTGCCTCTTGCCGCATGCTTCTTGGCCCTTGCATCTAGCCAGCAGCAGTAGTTGAGCGGCGCATGCTCTGCTGCTGCTGCTTGCTCTGCCACACTTGTTTGCTCTCGATTCGTTTTTCCTGGCTGTGCTCGCAGGGTGCGGTAGTACCGGGTTTTTGTGGTACTACAGTTTCGTCCAGAAAATAGTCCCAACGGTCATATTTTTGGGGCCTCTATTTAAGGCTTTGCCCGTTTTGAGTTTAGTTTACTTCTCTCTTATCTATTAGGCTAAACTTTGTCCACACTTGCTCTAGATCTTGAAGCTTGCCTAATCTTTTCCCTCCGATGATTCTTGCCCATATTTGAGTGGAAGAGAGAGGAGATCTAGCCCCACGTTTTGACCTAACCGATTCATCTCTTTGTGAGTGCATCTTTGGGATCTAGATTTTGGGGGATTTTGTGTCTCTCTTTGATTCCTACTCTCTTGTTCCCCCAATAGCTTTAGTAGCTTTGTTGGAACTTGAGAGCAAGGGATTTGAGCATCTTTGTGGTGTTCTTGCCATTTGCATTTGTTGCATCGGTTTGAGTTCTCTTTGAAGGATTTGGTTTGAATTGCTCATTGGAGCTTGTCCCTCTTGGGTTCTTGGAACCCTAGACGGTTTTGTGGCCTTGGTGGCATTGTGGCATTTTGTGGCATTTGTTGGGATCCTCCAATTAAGTTGTGGAGTTGTGCCCCAATCTTGTGAGAGGTTCCGGTTGTCACCGACAAGTGCACCGATAGTGGAAGCGTGGATCGATCCCATTGGGGTGAGATTCACCGGAGATTAAGGGAGGCCTTTTGTGGCGTTGGTGGTTTGAAACCACCCCCTCTCCAAACGAGATGTACTCCATGTTGGGAGGAACTCGGTAAAATATCGGTGTCTCCGCGTGCCTCGGTTATCTCTATACCCGAGCTCTTTACTTATGCACTTTACATTGTGATAGCCTTTATGCTTGAAGTAATATATATCTTGCTATCACTTTGTTGCTTGTATTGCTTAGCATAAGTTATTGGTGCACATAGGTGAACCTTAGTTGTTTTAGGTTGTGCTTAACAAAATAAACACTAGTTTTATTCCGCCCTTGTCGAGCCACTCTAGGAAAAGTTTTAATCGCCTATTCACCCCCCTCTAGGCGACATCCGTATCCTTTCACTTATAATAAACATCCCGTAGCTTATCCTTTACATCAAGTGAATATTGATCATAGCTAACATTTATGGTATAACTTAAGAGCGAAAGAACCCCACCAAACCCTTCCATTTTAGCCCTAGGATCCAAAATAAATGCGATAACATAGAACAAAGGGATAGTTTGCCAATATTTGAGATATTTTAGTTTCATGTTATGGAGGGATACTAGTAAGGTGGCATCATTTTCATACTGTTTCAGGTATTGGGCAATTTATAAAATATGATGCACAATCATATGAGACGTGGGATAATAAACCCCAGATAAAGTGACAGTTGATTCATAAAATGTTGCTAGAAACTTAAAGATCGATTCAGCAACGTGCAAAGTATCTTCACCAAGTAGAGGATACCCGTTCTCTTACGGAAAATATGCATTAACAAATGCAGAAATTGAACCTTGTCACGTATAACTAACTAAAGCATCAGATATGTAGAGTTCCATCTAACCGACATGTCTAGATGAAGACCATGTCATGGTACATTAATAACAGCACAATAATTTCTATAGTCTCCAAGTCTAGTATTAGAAGCATTCAACCATGATATTGCCATACGAATCTCTCAATGTGTGGTTCTAGATCATCTAAAGCACTTTTAGCAATAAGATTAATTATATGACAAGCACAACGTTGATGAAGTAGGAATTTTGATGCATATACTTCAAATGTAGGAATGAGATTATTCATTGCACTAGTATTTGTAGAAGCATTATTTAAAGTTACTGCAAATATCTTTTCAGTAAGACCAAATTCAGTAACAACTTTAAGTATAACATTAGCAATATTCACACCATTATGTGATACATCGATTAACTCAAATCCTATTATCCTTTTATTTAATTCCCATGATGAGCTAACATAATGAGCAACAACAGAAATATAATCTTGCTTAGCATGACCACTCCAAATATCAGAAGTTATTAAGACTGAAAAAGTTGACAATTCTAATTACTCTTTCATGGCGGCACGACCTACTTTGGCTAGCCTTTTCATATCCCTAGTTGTAGTTTGTCTAGAGACTGGTGTAAAACTAGGGGTGTGAGCAGTTCTAATATATTCGACAAAACCAGGAGACTCGCCAAATCCTAATGGTAAATCATTAATGGAAATCAATGTTGCGAGAGCCTCTCTTTGACGAGTTGAATCATAGAAAAATATACCTCGGGCGGTGCCGTCGGGGGTTGAAGTTAAACCTGCTCTAGATCGCCGCGGCCGCTCCATCTGCCTTGGCATGGGTCATCGCGTGCCTCGTCATGTGGCCGTTCCCTCCTTCCATCTTCAGATAAAACTTGCTCAAGCAACCCGGATGCAAGCACCGAGATCTAATCTTCATCACACCATCGACGTCAACATATTCTTCTTCCACAAAGTGCTGCCAGATCTTCGAGGTTTTTTTCCGCCGCTTGCTACCGGTAGCGGTGGAATTTTGGCTAACAGAAGTGGTGGATGTATCGGGAGAACCTGTGTTTGATGGTGTTGGATGCTCGGATTGGGTATATGGATATTGCATGGTGTCGATGTTGTCATTGCCGTGGAAGGGAGAAGTATTGAAGTTGGGAGGAATTTCGACCCCCAAATCTTCGACATTGAAAAGAAACTGGTTGAGATTAGTCATGTGTTGGTGTAGGATATGAGAGAGGTGTTGGATGGTGTGGAGATTGAGAGGGGGTGTGCTGCCCTTTTTATAGCAAAAATTTGATCAAATTCGGACTAAAAAAACCTTTTCAATGACCTAAAACCCTAAAAATACCAAAAAGGGACCAAAATGCCCCCCAAAACCCTAGCCAAACCCTCCCAACGGCAGAAAAAATGGCCACCCCCTCCCCCTCCCATGGGGCCCGAAAATATTCAAAATCATGCCCCCGCTCCCCTAGGCCTGCGAATTTTTCAAAATCTCACCCTTCTTCACCGGCGGGTCGTCGGCGTGCTGGCGTGCCCATTCGCTAAACGGTCGGGCCTGCCCGCTGGAGACGGCACGGGCCCGGCACCCGCATGCCACAGAACGGCACGGGCCCGCCAAGCCACGTGCCATGCCAGGCTTGTGCCGGGCCGATTTCGCGTGCCGCGGGCCGGCCGGCACCGGGCACGGCCCATTGGCCAGGTTTGCCGATGGGCGCTGGCAAGCCGCGTCCGTCTTGGACGCCTCAGGCGCGGAGAGCACCCTGGCAGCGGCGGCGGAGCAGGTATGTCCCCTCCCCGTACGTACGTCCCTTTCCCCGGCCATTCTCTCCCCAGCCTCTCTCTTCCACGGCCGCTCCACTCCCCGCCCGTCCTTGGCCTTCTCCCCCCTGGTCGCTCCCGTCCCCGCCGGTCTGAACCCTAGTTCGTGGGCAGGACCAGAACGGCAACGGGAGGGAGAACGGCGGCGGCGGACGGCCTCTCCTTCCTGCAGCCATCCCTTTCCATGCTTGTGCTTCACCGAAACCATCCCCTCCTGCAGCCATAATTCAAATTTCTTCCTCATTTTGATCTGTTTCAGTTTCAGATTGCTAGGACAACTAATAGCCGCTGAAGCCAATTGTTCACGGATTCTTCTTGATGCAGATGTGAGGATTTGCTAGTTTGTAGATCTCCGATCTGTCCGTTAACTCAGATCACACGGTCAGGGAAACCACACGGGCACCTCTGCCCCAATACCGCAGAAGGCCACCGCTGTCCTCCAGCGGCCTGCGCCACCACGCGATGCTTCCGGCACTGAGGCATCGCCTCCGGCTCCCCCTCGCTCATCTCTGCCGCCGCCTGTCCTCATCCTCTTGCGGCGAGGGGGTTTCCCCCACTACCCGGACGGACGCCGCGGCGGTGGGTGCGGCGAAGGCGCAGGAGGCGATGGCGGCGCGGATGGAGGCGTACAAGAAGGTGCAGGAATTCGACTGGTCCAGCGGCGCTGACTGGAAGACGGCAGCCAACATCCTCTTCACGGTGCCCCCCAAGCGAAAGGAATTTGGGTGAGCATTAGGCAGCAACCAACTCTCATCTCGTTGCAAAGTCATCACCATACACAAGAAAGATTGATAGATGAGGTGGGATGGGAATCAACACTGCTTCAATGTTATGGGACCCCTTCAGACATCTGATTGTGCTTTGTGTTACTCCTACTATTCAGTATTGGATTAGCATCAGTCACCTCTTGGCTATTGTAGTTTTTAACTTTTTATCATATAACTTCGGCATAGATGCTTCCTCATGTTTCTAGTTCTGCAAAAGTCCTTTGTCTTGCATCGAGCCCAGGATCTTTTCACTGCCCTCAGTTGCTTATGCGATTGCTGAAAATCAAGGTCCTTTAGCCGTTTCTCTATCTCACTGTAAACTTTTGCAGCAGGTTGCTCTTTTCCTTGAGCTCCCTTGGGCCCCTTTGGCAACTTTCTAGGCAGCACAATCCTTTCTTGCTGTTTACATGGAGCAATTTCAGCTGGGAACTTAGTGTTAGGAATATTCCTGTTTTTTGCGTCCAGATTCCTTTGTTGCCAACAAGAAGGCTCATAATGTGAGGAAAGGCTCAAAGGGATTAGTATAGGTTCTTGCTTCCTCTCTTGAACTAATTTGGATTCCATTGCCTTGTTGTTGTTAGGCTCGGGAAACTCTTCCAATCCCATGAGTTCTGCAACAACACTCGATAGACGCTTACGGGCGGGTACTTCTTGCTAGACCACTGTATTGAATTCTTTATCAGTACTTACACACCTTTGCTTAACATGCTTTCTTTTGGTGTCACATCTGCTTACATTCAACAAATCATGCGTGGAAAGCATAGAAACTTCCCTACTTAAAGATCTATGTTCAACATGCTTCCCTTTGGTAATATCTTGTCATAGGGCTGACTTATCTATGGTAACCATAACCCATAAAGAAGTTCAAAACATGACAATTAAAAGGCGAGTCTAAGATCAATATCAGTAAGAAGATGTTATAATGTCTCGTTATTCCTGTGATGCTAATAAAAAATGTGTGAATTCTAGAGCGTCTTTATAAAATTGAGGACCATTCAGTCTAACATTTCTTGCATTGAAGGTTTTGGAAATGAAATTCATTACAAACAAATTCCAAGTGACAGGCTTTGTTGATTTCTATAATTCGTTTTGTGTTTCAGGCTTGACTTCCACCTTGTGCAGCTCTTCTTTGTTTGCATGCCCTCATTAGGTTTGTTTAATGATAAAATCTGTTCTTGTCTGATAAGCAAGTACTTTGGAGCATTAAATGTGAAATTGTGCATCCTTTTGTATGTTCACATTGTGGCTTTTTTTTTTGGTGCGCAGCTGTCTATTTGGTAGCCATGTATGCACGAAGAGAGATCAAAAGGATGGAAGCGGTAATATACTGTGATTTCCTCATTTCTGCACAGTTTCCTTCAGAGTAAAAGGTCTGAATGAAATAATTCGAATCGTCTACAACAGTGACATAAAAATAGGACCTACTGATATCTTCTTATTTGCCCGAACATTGTGCTGCAACTTATTTTCATAGATCAATGCTACGTAATTGATCCTTTTCAATTATAACTGTATCAGGTGAAAGTATTTGACTTCTATGACATTGGCTCTTAATCAAGTTAAGCTTAGTCATGATCATTCAACCTTGTAAATGCATCCTTTGCGTGGTTTCAGTTTGGTTAAAGCTCTGTTGTACAATGGAAGTTCAGGACAGTTTATATTGTTAGTTGATGTATTGTAGACCATTCAAGCTATCGATGTGGAATAGTACATAGAATGGCCAATCTGTGTCATATATGCTGATAACCTGCCCACATGATGTAATTAGAGAATGACTATGTGCTAAGGCACAGGTAGTACAATTAGATACTACCTGAGCTTTTTTGATCAGAGAGCCTACAAGTAGATACTCTAGTTTAGAGTTCTGATACATTATGAACACACAACCTAGTTACTTTTCACTTATTTTTTGCACACTCGACTGTCTAGTATGCTAGGTGTTACTAGCATAAAATCTGTACGTAGCTATGGGCAAAAAACTTTATACATGTTTACAAGACTAATTACTTCATTGAATTGAGATGTTGCTTGACGTGTCAGCAGATTTAAGTGGGTGGTGAGCAGTGCCATCTCAATCTTAACCATTGGCAGCAAAGAGGATGGTCAGTACGACCTCAAAGCAAACACAGCGTATATACACATTAAGTAGTTGATATTTTCGCAAGATGTCACAGTTTCCTATTCTTTAAGTATACTTGAAATATCGAGTCATACAAACCGTTGATAAACTGAACTTTCAAGGTTGCATGTTTACTCCTGAACTCCATTTATTTGGACTGAAAAGTATACTTTATACTATATGAAACAGAAAATTTTAATGAGGTGTGAGGTTACCATTTTTAAGTATTCTCGAGCAGTTTGATCGAAACTGAAATTTCCGTAAGAAACACTTCTTCATGTTGTTTTGGCACTTGATAGGTTTTTGTAACGATAAGAAAGGCATATTCAATAATCATCTACTGATAAGAGTTCTATGCTGCTTGTTTCAGGAAGCAGAAGAAAAGAGGAAAAAGAAAGATGAAGTAGAGAAACAGAAACAACTTGAAGCCAACTCTGTTAAGGAGGACGCCGATTCGAAGCTGGCAACAATGTTAGTCAGGTTAGATGCACTGGAGGGTGTAGTTAAGGAAATTGCGGATGGCAAAACGAGAGGTTCTGCTGTTGATTTATCCACCAAAAAGGAGGCTCTGAAGAAGGATGAGAGATCGTCTCCTGACAAGGTGTCTGCTACACAGAGCGACGCAAGTGATAGCCAGCTAGCGTCTGTGAAGAGCAAGGACATCAAGGGTGCTACAAATGCTCCGCCAGATGCGAGACAGCAGGGTAGTAAAGGGGACAGTGACAAGACAGGCGGTGAGTCAAGGAGTTAATAAAGCACTCTTTTGGGGCACTTGGAGTGATCCGTGGAACATGTTGTAGTCAATCAGGTTAAGTTGCAGTCTGTTTAACGATCTAGGGGCTAGGCCAGGTAGCACTTGGAAGGACGTACTTACGTTGATCCATTCATCAACAATGTGGGAGCTTTGCTCAGGGGTGGTTTTGTACCTACACACTTCTCCCGGCGACGGAGTAAAAGCACTTACACTGTTTGGTTGAAGGGAGTTTTAACCAAGGAATTGGAATTGGAATTAAGAGGGTACGGGACTAAATATCACTTGTATGGTTGAGGGGAATGGGAGTTGTGCCAGCGAAGGGGAATAAAAGAGGGCAACTCCCTCGTATGGGGTTTAGTAGTAATTCGATCGAGATAGGGAATTGACAAAAAAGGAGAGGACAACTCTCGATCGAGTACGTGCATAATAATCCTACGAAATCAAACGCATGTGAAGTTCGGTGGGATTCATCAAAGGCCACGTTTGGCATCAGTATTTTTAAAATCTTGAGGGAATACCTCGGTTTCTAAAATTACTGAATTATTAGATACTTTGATGTGTTTGGATTCAACAAATAATATGGTTTTAAAATTGGAGTATTCTCTAAAACTGCTATAATAGCGATAAGCAAATAACGAAGAACGGAAAGAAAATCATAGCAAGAGGACATAAATTTAACGTGAAAAATCCTCTTTAACAAAGAGAATAAAAAAACCACGGGCGCCAGCCTGTAAAACTTTACTATATCGGAGAGTGTTTACAAACGTCGAGGATTTTCGTAGATGTGACTTATCCCAGCCAACGGCTTACAAAAGTTTATATAGCATTGGAAACCTAGATCTTCAACGATCCATACCGACGGGCCTCGCTCCACTCGTCAGAAGTTAGCCTACTTTTAAATTTGGATCATACTTCAATAAAAACTATGTTTTTTAAGTATTTGAGAAAGAGGCTAAACTCATTTTTTTCTAAAACTGAAAAATATTGCTTTGCCGGGCACTACCAATTTTTTATTGTAAAACCGAAGTATATCAATACAGTGCCTAGCAAAGTAATACTTATGTTTTTCTTTTTCTTGGTTTTAGAAAAAAGAGGATTTGACCTCTTTCTCAAATACTTCAAAAAATATAGTTTTAGAGGATACTTCAATTTTAAAACCATATTCTTTGTTGGATCCAAACACCACAAAACATTTAGGCCTAGTTTGACAACAAAATTTTCACAAAATTGAATTATTACAAGAATATAGTATTTACTTGCCTGGTCTAGCAATACTTTAGTTTTAGAAAAAGAGGTCCGGAGTTGTTTTTCCAGTACTTCAAAAATAGCACATTTTGAGAGATAGTAAAGTATCGATACCATGGTATTTAATCATAGTCAAACACATCAAAGTATTTTAAACTGTAGTATTTTGAGAAACTAAAGTATTCCTGAAATACTTTAAAACACTTTTCTACCAAACACAACCTTAATACTTCAATATTTTTAGAAACCGAAGTATTTCCTCAATACTTTAAAAATACTTTGATGCCAAATAGGGCCTAAACTTCGACAACTAGTTCCCTCCACGCATCAAACAAGGAAATGAGACTAAGAGAGTGGACTTTTTTTTACCATCGGCTGGATTTGATGGGCCAATGATTAGAGGGGTGACATTGCCCCCCGGGGTACAAACATATTAGGAATTTAAATAAATAAGAAGCCCACATATACATGCATGCTAGAATTTAGAGCAAGATTATTATGACAAGACCCCGCATCATGTTAGTAGATAGAGTGAAGCAAATAGACATGTCCTCAACTCAACTTGGGCATTAATACAAGAAATAAATACCAAGAGTCAATTAAGTAAATGTTGGACATTATGGTTCTATCAAGTATACCACACTTATGATTGCCCCCATATTAAGTAAAGTTAGTGAGTTAAGTGTAGGTTTTTTATCCTTCGAGATTATCTTTGCTCATAGGACAGTAAATAATGTTGCCCATGAGTGTGCGAGGTATGCCTGCGTACATGGTGTGTCCAACAAGTGGCTAAATGAGAATCCTCCTTTTCTCTCTTATAGCCTGATGGCCGATTGTAATTCTGATACTATGAGTTAAGAAAGCAGTAAGGTTTGCTCGAAAAAAGTATGATACCAACTAGAATAAGAATAGATAGAAGGTAAAATAGAGGGAGACAATATAATTAACAAGTGCAATACAACAAGAGACAAATACTATATAGCAATAACCAAACACAAGACAATATTATAATGTAACAATTTAATATTATGATCCATGTAGATGCATTTGATTAACAATTATAAAAACATGTAGCGGAGAAAGTTTAGAACCTTGAGATGAGGCCTCTGCATTTTCGTTTTCAGGTGGTCTAGAGTATGGCTCCTTTGGCACCTATATTTGTTTGGTAGTGTCAAGGTGCTAAAAGGAACAAAGTTGGTGGTCTAGAGTATGGCTCCTTTGCCACCTATATTTGTTCTCAATGACGCATCTGAGTTCTTATTATTTAAAAAAATCGACGTAGGGACTTTCCCTACCGTATTCCTTAAAAAACATTTATTTATTTATTTTTATTTTTATTTATTTATTACTTTTTATTTTCTTATTTCCTTTTTCTATTAGTTATATTAAACAAATATTGATGTTGTGGAAAATATTAGTGTTCTTTTCATGTTTAACCATATATACTCGTGTAAACAATTGTTCAATTAACATAAATGTTCACATTGAAATACTATTCAAATAAGATAAATGTTAGTTTTGGAAAATTAATGAAATGACAGATATATTTTCTTAGTGAAAAATCATTCAAATATAATAAATAGTTTTTATAAAATCATTCTGATGAGAAACTGTTCAAAAGAGTGAAATAAATAATTTCCACGACTTAAAAAAATTTAGTGAAAAACATATATTTCATATGAACATTTTCTAAATCGATGTATAGTAATTTTAAACTCTATGAAAATATTTCAACTTTCTAAAAAATAATTCATAAAATTTAATATTTTATTTTTACCATAAAACTTGAAAATAATAATAATAAATAAATACAAAAAAATACAAAAAAATAAAATAAATGAGATTGGACATGTTATTGGGGCACATTTGGAGTGGTCGATGAAGAAATCACGGTAGGCGGGAGCCATTGCTTCTCGCGTCAAGCGGGAAACATAGACCCCCCCACTGGAGTTGCTCTTCGAGTACATATAGTGCTCATTTGATTCATAAGACTCTTATAATGCGGGAATAGAAAAATCGCATGATTTGTGTGGCAATATCCACTTGAATCTCAAAGGATTCAAAAACTGAAGGATTTTGATCAAGTAGTTTTGGGTTGTATAGAAAAACCAAATGAATTGTATAAAGAGGTTGGAGTGGATGAAAAATTTCCTCCAAGTTGAGTGCAAAGAAATCCGATGAAAATTCTAAAGATTGTAATACTTTGAATTAAACAACTTCTATAGGGAAAATCTTGATGGATCCGAATCTTACAAAAATGCTACACAACTCTTTTGAATCAAATAAACCCTTAGCGATGCCATGGAAAACACTTCCGCTTCTCCCTCCCTCATGAAGGATAGGCGGCGGCGACCAAGTCCCTCTAGATGTCAGCCGACGAGAGTGCCGGTCCCTTCTCCCACCAATTGCGGCTTCAGCAGCATGATGGAGGGAACCTCATTTCTCCGTCTAGTAGTTATGGTTATGATATGTCTGGTGTGAGGAGTTGTTGGGTTGGTGGGAGCGACGCCCGGACAAATAAATCTTCTCAACTCTACTCTTACACCGGCGACGACCTTCAAAACGACGCCATGGAGTTGTTGTCAATGTGTGCTGACCGTTCCTTCAGATCGACAACTTGGTCTTCTCATCGTCCTTCATATCTGGCAAGATCAGTTTATCGATGTGCCGTTGACGTTCATTGTTATCTGTGACGGCGCTGGTGGCTCAGACGAGGTGGTTTCTCACAGAAAGTATGTTGGTCCGGAGGTGGTGGACATGTCATTCTTCTTCGACTTGTTCGATGAGAGGTGGATCTTCGTCCAAGACAACACGGGGATGTTCTTTGGTCGATGTGCCAAGCTGAAATGTGCCTCATTGCGTATAGCAAAGCCTCGTTGGCGATGACGCTTTTTTATCTTGCAATTGTGGTGTTGGAGTTGGGTGGCGTCCGTTGGGTTTGGTTGTTGTAGGAAAACTTAAGGATCGTTTTCTATTTCGCTCATTCTCTTGGAATTTTATATGCAAAGCTTTCTGGGGATAATTTTATCTCGATCTGTCTTTTAGTGTCCACGTGTGGTGTGTTGTTTCATGTAACATGATTTTCGATTAATAAAATACGGGGTAGCTAAAAAAGGCCCTTAGCGATTATGTCTAATGCAGGATTAGCATGTTGGTGACCAACCTATAAATTTCCACTCTTACCGGCCAAGGCCCGCAAAGTGGCATGTGTCGCCATTTCCTAAGCTTATTTGAGTGAAATATGTTGTAACTAGCTAGGGGCAAACAAAGCTTATGTAACTCAGTAGTACTACTACCTCTATCCCAGTTTATAAGACTTACGCGTATAGCTAGATCGTCCGCATGAGCTATATAATATGAATTATATAATATAAAAATTATATTATTAGAAAATATAACATTTGAAGTTTCTAATAATATAGTTTTTATCTTATATACCTCATGCTAAGTTGGTTAATATGTCAACCTAGAAATACGCGTAAGTCTTGTAAACTGAGACGGAAGGAGTAAAGGGAATGCTTCGGAGCTGATCAGTTTACCACTTTGCGTCCTGGCATGTGGAGCAAAAGTTGCAGCGGAAAAGCACGATAATGAACTGAAAGTCGACGCTTACTTCAAGGCAGCAAACATGGGCTCAAACCGGATGGATACCCTTGGCTGAGTCTGAGTGGGAGCCCATGCGTTCGGAAAAGAGAGTTTTGCAGTTTTGGTAAACTTGAATCAATCAGTTGGAAACCTGGTTATGGATTGGTCCAGCATTCCCGCTCTAGTTCTCAAATCCATGGTGCGTTGTTCGCATCAAGGTGGAGAGATTCGTGTTGATATCTTTCCGATCGGATGCCTACGGCCAGGCAATCTTGCGGAATCTACATGGGGCTAGTACCACTAGTTTTAGATACTGAACCGTGAGGAAGACTTTGATCATTGTTTTCTGTTGTTTATCGTATACTAATATACTACTCCGACTGAAAGTGCTGGGCAGGGCACGCATTTCGGAGTAATATTTAATCTAGCCCGATCCCCTCACAGACACAGAGTATGATGTCTGTCCTGAATAATTAGAATAGAGTATCGAGACCGTCCGTAGGGACCTCCACTTGTAACAGTCTGCACAAGGTAACTGAACACTGGAACACGAGAGTAATTTGCACTTTTGCAGGTTAAGAGAGCGATAGATGGTATGACTCCCATGCTACATTCCTGTGTGTCATGGTCGATCACAGAGCACAAGATTCGGTTCCTTGGCATTGATTCATCGCCCGCCGTGGGAGAGAGCAAAAGGTTCAGAAGGACCACACGTAGAGCAATGAGTCTGTTGTTCTTCCAGCTCCCGATTTCCCGAGCAGATCGAGCCGTGCTTCTCTCTTCCAGTCTTTGCCATTTGCATCCATCCACGTGTTCTGCCTAGTGCATTATGGAAGGATCACAGCTGATGTGGGAGCATCCACTGATATGATCTGTAATTCTGTATGGTCGATCCAGGAGTGAGACCCCAGGTCGTGGTTGAACGGCAGGGACAAAGGCGAGATCGATCTCTTCCTTTTTTTCCCCTTGGAATCAAATCATGTGCTGAAGCTGAACGGGAGGCTGTGACCCCGCGAGCGAGTGTCCCGTGCCGTGCTACTGCTGCAGCCTTGCATCTGCAGTTCCAATCGCAATCGGAGATGTGATAACAGTGCCATGTTCAGGTACTGTTCTTGCCTGGAGGGATCTGCACTGCCTGCTTTTCTGTTCCCGAACGTGCGATGCTGTGTCGCGGAATCGTATCCTTCTGTGCAGCACGTACTCGCCTTTCAGTGAAAAGCTTAAATCATTGGTGACAACTACTGTAGACAACAACCCAGATCGTGGTTAACAACGAGAGGGGCTCCTGTTTTCTCCGGAGACGTGTGTTTCTGACCGCAGGTGGATTGCACAACTTCAGAATCGCAAGCCAACCGGGAATTGGAGCAGAATTCTTAAAATTGACAGGAAGACCTGGGACATTACCAGATATTCAGCTGGGTTCTTTGAATGATAAATTAATTTGATGTGGCGGGACACACGCAACACAATCTCCTGAAGATGCCGCTTAGTATATAAAGCAAGCTAACTATGGCTATCTGCGCCGGCCGTCACTACTCACTACTTAAATCACTCGAGTTCTGCAATGATGTTCATCGTACTATATGCTCTTTTAGGTTAGTTCCGACGTCTGCAGGTATATATATGCATATGTTTGGCCAGGGCCAGTTGAGACGATATAACGGCCCCTAAAATGAGGCAATTTGTAGACGACCTTTCAGTGCAGCAGTGGACAAGTGAAGCGTAGTAGTAGATTTGCTGAAAAGAAAGCAAGTTTTGTCGTACCACCACTCGTCCACTTGCCACTTCGCAGCCACAGAAAATATCTTGTCAGGTGCGTTATTGATCATTAACACCGTACTACAATTTGGTGACAAAAATACTGTCATCTGCAATGACATTGCCTTTGAGAATTGCTGGTGCTACTCGCAAGACCCCAAGTTGGCAAGTGTGCTGAAACCGTGCTTCCATGTTGCATTTCGTACAGTTTCCTTTAACTGCCTTGAATTAATCACGGAACGAACAACTCGAAGCTCTCACCATTTCCTTCTGCACTGAACATCCAGCTACCTACCAGTTGCTAGCTAGCTGCATGGGACATACTCCCTCCGTTTCAAAATATAAGATGTTTTAAATTTATAAAGATAGTGTATCTAAACATGTTTAGTATATAGATTCAGAGTAAATTTCTTTGAACCTACATATTTAAAGAAGTCTAGATACATTTTCTCAATAAACCTAAAACATCTTTTATGAAACATAGGGAGTACTTCGGTAGTACTCACAGCCTACCCAAAAGGAAACGAGCTTTCGTGTAAAGAAGCGGCAGGAGTTGTTATCATAAAACTATCAGTTTGATAGCTAAATTCCAGAAATCTGCCAGTTTACGTTTTCGCAGCAAAAATCTATCATATTTTCAGTCAGTTTTCTCAAATCGCACTAAACTCGTATTGACCGTGAATTGACACCGGATCTGACAAGACGTCCATAACTGGCGTGGCAAGTCTCGGGACGGCGGCCGACAAGGCCGTTAACGCCCATTCACGGCAGGAGTGGGTCCTACTAATTGGTGTTGTCCTAACGCGCTAGGTTTCAGTTAGTGGCGCATTTCTGAACCTCACTCCCCTGTCTCTACCTTCGGCGATGGCTGCGACTCCCGGCGGCGGCGCCGATGGCGGCAAAACAAGTGGTGGCGGTGGAAGTGTCGATTCGCTCATGGCGCAGCTCGATTCAGCGGTGGCGTCGACCGATTCGGCCACGACGGCCGACTTGAGACAAGGTCACGGATGCACCGCGCGGCGCGGTCTCTCTCCGTCGAAGAGCAGCCATCGATGGGCTTTCTCTCTCGGTGGAGTGGAGTAAGTTTTATTCTGTCCCCATTTTCCCCCTCTATGATCAACATTTTGATCGTACTGATCAACATTTTGATGGTGTTAGTCATTTAATTACTATGTGCCTTTCATATGGCTGTCACCCTGTCGGCAGTGACCAACAGTAGCTTCATGGGACGTAGTAATATGAGCGGTTTCGTGTGAACACCGTACGGGCTACGGGGCAGCACACGTCCTGATTATTCACGAGAACCTTCCAGCGCCAGCGGCGAGGACAGGCGTACGGACGGACGCTCCTCAGTCCTCACCCACATACCACAATCCTGAAATCTCTGTGCGTCCCCGCCTCCCAAGAAATGTCACAATCCTGAGATCATTCTGTTGGCCGCTGAGCAATCTGCACCGTGCAACGGCCGCGGTTCCGGTACGGTGGTATCCTTTTCTTTTCCGCGATATCTCTCTGACGTTGCCCCGCTTGTCTCCTTCCTTCCTTCCTTCGCCCCGATCGAGCGAGCGGGCCGGTTCTTCCGGCGGAGGCGATTTGGCTGGTTTGACCTTTGGCGAGTCGGGTAGCCGCGCACACTGATCGGCGCAGCAGAATCCCGAGCTTGTATACGGATGACGGAGCCTGAAAGCGACGGAACAATTTGGCACGTCGCTCTCGCCGGAAAATTGTGACGCGGCGCCCACCGTATATGCTACCCCGCGTCCGTCCCTGTCGCCTCGCCTCGCGTCGTTTGCCATGCTTGGGTCAATGGCTGGCAGCTTCGGTTTCTCTTCAGGAAAAAACGTCACGACGATCACAAGGTGTACCGGAGAGTTAGATAAACAGAGGCAATGCAGTCTAATCTATAGCCACGATGATCAAAAGCGTTTTGTGGACGTGTGGTGATCACGCGCCAGCGATCCAGCCATCCAGGTGCGCGCGCTGGACATATCTGGATGTGTTATTGCGTTCGACCCACCGATCCAGATCCAGATGCATGTGTTATCGGCGTTTAGCGACCACTTTACGGTACAGTTCTGCTACTAACTGCTCTGTGTTATCAGGAATAGCACCTTCAACTGAGACAAAGTGGTACGGACTATGTGTGCAGTAGTGGTATTACTGTAAACGAAGCCGCGTGCTGCTCCCCTGTACCTGTAGGTTTTTTTCGATCATTGGGCTGATCTAAACCGTTGTTAGCGGCCATTATTGGTCTACTTGTGACGATGACTCGTTATCAGGTCATTCTACTCGTCCACGTACCCGTGACAGAGAAAGATTAAGGGCATGGTTGAAGATCTGACACTCAAAATGCCAACCACACTGAATTGTTACACAAAACCCTCATTTAATTAGTCCGTCAGATGCCAATTCCACCCATCTTTCCTCTTTGTTTCTTATTAAGAAACTTTGCGGGAGTATGAGCTATGCTGAAGCTGACAGCTTCGGACAAAATAAATATCTCATATCACAGCTACTACATAAATTGATCGGCCTTTTGGAAATTTCTATACGAGGCTTTAAGCATACATCCATGTAAGCCTTGTCGAAAAATGATTTCTTCAAATATCAATTTGATAGATGCCAAAAAGAAAAATATTGGCTGATGGGCTGAATTCTTAATGGCTTTCAAACCCCGCATATGACTATGATGGTTGATCAGTGCCATATATAGTTTATGATCACCTAGTATTAGGTCAACTAGCTGAAGGATTTGTTTATGATATGGTTGTGCGGTGTGTTTGAGGCGAATTGCTCCCTAATGAGGCCACACCATGCGATTCTACAAGTCTCTGTCATCCATGAGTGGGCAGCTAATAGTATTTCTGAAGATTCTCAGATGGAATAGCGCTAATTTTTTTTAAATAATTTTTTTATTGAATTACACAAATAATACACAAAACGGACAAATTGCAAATCTGTTGGTCGGTCGGCCTTTCAACAGACGACAGACTGCCTTCGTCCGTTCAACAGACGACATGCAGCCAACGACACACCCCTCCTTTATATATTATTTGTGTGTCGTCCGTTGAAGGACGAAGGCTGCATGTCGTCCGTTGAACGGATGAAGGCAGTGTTGAACGGACGAAGGCAGTGTTTCGTCTGGTGAACGGCCGACGGATCAACAGATTTGCAATTTGCCCGTTTTATATATTATTTGTGAAATTCAATAAAAAAATATTGCATTTATTGCGATTCTTTCTCAACTACTATTCAAATTGGAATAGTTTTATTACTTCAATGAAATCTATTTTTTTTTAAAATATTTAAAAAAAGTTAGCTGGAATAGCATTCTTGAACTTGCCGTGTGAGAAGATTATACCTACTCCTACCTTGTCCTTTTGGCTTATCACATCCCAACTCCTACTTTGCACCAGTTGGTAATTATACCCCTACTGAATAGTCTTGGATTAGTTGACAGCCGATCCAAGTTGTTTTTTTTTTTGAAAAAGAGAATATCATAATGATATCAATTACACCCAGCCTCTGCAACAACGCATGTCCTAGCAGACTAACGGATGTACACAGCTCAAAAAAGAAACAAGAATTAAAAAAAAAGTCCCGCTACAGATAATTAATCCTCCACTTCAATAAGAACGCCTTCAAAGAGGAAACAGTGTCCAAGCGCCGTCGTTGCCCGATCAAAGATTATAGGATTTCACCCTGAAGAAAGTCCTTACTCACAAAACAATGCCTTTAACAAGGTCATTGCCAGACACAACCAGTTAAAACCAGACCTTGAATTTTCACCCTGCAAGATAATACTGAGAATTTTCTCTATGTTATCTTCCCGCATCAACAATCGCAGCAACGAGTTTCAAATCAACATCGCCACAAGAGCAAAAATCAGGCATCGTTATGCACCTGTGCAAGTCGGACAGTGAGACTAGTAATAGTCTTGTGTACGGAGTTCCAACCTAGTAAAGGAATCTCAAGGACCACCAGGACTTCGTGCTAACCAAACAAGCTGCATCGCATCAGGCGTTATCTATTCTATAATCTGATACGGGGTACTAACTGGAGTATACTAGTATCAATCAGCGCGACTGGTCGGGTTGCCCGCCGCCCGATACGCCGGCCGGGATCGATGCCCCTTCGGCCTCGCTCCGGACCAACGGTGATTCTTATAAACACTTGGTTTCAACTCACCGTGACAGGACTAGAGACGATGAATTTAACTCGAAACAGGGTATACGCTCAGCTATATAAATATAGCAACCAGTTAAGACCGCAGCTGGACCAGACAGCACATCGCCCAAGAAAAAACAAAAAGAAAGCACAAAAGAAAAAGAAAAGAAAGCAAAGCCGATAACAGCGGCTTGACGAAAACGAAGACGACCCGCAACCGTTGCGCCCTCCAACTAAGTACCACCGCACGCCCTACAAAGCAACACCTCCAAGAAGGAAAGCGACGACGACGTCACGCCTTGGACAGTGTCCTAGGATTTCCAAGCACCGGGAGGTGGAGAAGAGGTACACCGACGCCTTTCATAAAGGGCGCCACCGCCACGGTGTCAAGAAGACAAGGATTTCTCCCACCTCGTAAAACACACTCCGGACGCAATCGTAGTGCTCCACCAAGCTCGCCGCCCACCAAACAAGACACCACGGTCTTGTAGCCGCCATCGGCCGCACGAGACCTCGCGAGCTACCAGAGGGCACCACGGTGAGCTCCTGGCTGGAGCACCTGGGCAACCAAAGCCCAATCGCCCGGCCGACGCCTTTTGGAGCCGGCCGCCCACGCCACGCCACGCCCGTCCGCAGAGCCCCACGCGAGGCCGCCATGAGCGCCACGGGAGAGGGTTCCACCTGCCAACCTCGCTGGCCAGCCGAGAAGGCGCCATGCCATCGCCGGGCTTGCCCCTGCCAGCCCATGTGCAAGGCCGACGGCGGCGGGGTGAGGAGGATAGAAGGAGGTTGGGGGAGGAGGGCCGGCCACTGCCGCTCATGTGGGCAAGACGAGACGAGCGGTTCTTTTTTCTCCGTCCTGAAGGGCCGACGGTGGCGGGGGGAGGAGGAGAGAAGGAGGTTGGGGGAGAGGGGACGCGGCGGCGCTCGCCCCGTCGCCCGCGGGGGGGCAAGACGAGACGAGCGGTTCTTTTTTCTCCGTCCTAAAGTCCCGACGATGAACTTACCTGATCGGATTTACTTCTACTCCATGGCTATGAGACCACAAGCAGGGTACATGCATGTACCTTGCTACGAAACAATGAACAGATGTATGTGAAAATGTACAAAGATGATGTTCTCGTTTTAACAGTTTCGTAAAGAAAGGCTCTAGTCTAAAAACTAATTAATACGCTAAATCAAAGCTAAATAAAAGATGACCACAAGTTATAGGGGCGAGATTTGGTTGCCCAAATGGAGGCCACCTAGACCACGGGGAGTCGAAAATTTGCTGATCGGATGTCTGGTCTGCCTCCACGTTGTGTCCAGTGTGTAGCTCAAAGCACATCTGGATCAGACACACGCTGGGAACAGCCGAATCGACATTTCCAGTGAGCCACCCTCAAGGATGCATCCCCATAAGCACGAAAGAGGCGTGAGTTGCACGAGCTTTGCAATCCTGGATATGCGCGAGCGCGTGCTACGGCGAAAAAAGGAAAGAGAAATCTGTTCACCTCTTGCCGAAACCCTCTCCCTATTTATACGCTCTACCCTCACTTCCCAAATCCAAACCGCCACTTTACCTTCGAGCTATGTTCTCTGGTTAGTGAGAGGTAAGCAGCATAGTCCACTCCGGTCGGCGGGATGGCGGGAAGGCTACTACACATCCTCTTCCTCGAGTTTTCCTCGTTTTGGTCCACCTCCATCGATGGGTGTAAGTAACTGCACCTCCATCTTGGTCTAATGTAGATGTGTGATGCATGAGACGCACAGGGTCCCCTGGCTTAGGACCTGCCTAGCCAAGAACTACTGTAATGTGTAGTAGTTCTAGGGTTCATCGGGTCCTAGGTGGTGATGCATGCGTGACGATGATGATTAACACGACGGTGATGGTGTATATTTTGTGGTAGCTATGGCTTAAAAACTTATGCTCACATGTATATTTCGATGAGATGGTATATACTAGTCTCTTGTATGTTTGTGAACTTGCGGTGGTAGAAGGAGACCCACTTTTGATGCGGGGTATGTTGACACCATAGTCGTTAGATGAACTCATGATCCCTTTTTGGTAATGATCATTAATGCACCTTCTAGTTACTGATGTGGTTTGAAGACATGATGTGTTATGATTTCAATGAAGCTTGCTCTAATGATCTTTTGATTTTGTTAACATGCAACTCTTGTGTCTTATAAAATAAGTGTTATGTAGTGTATAGAGGGAAGCATCCAGGAGTGTACAATTCATGGTAGAGGTGCCAAGGTCAGGTGAATGAGTTCTGCAACAATAGGTACCATGAGTTTGACGCTAGGGAGGAGGCAAAGGAGGATTATGCCCAGTTCTTGGCTGATGAGAACAACTATCATATAGCTTAAGAAGCACATCAGATAGGATCGAATATTTCATCATCGTCACCCTGTTTGTGGTGATTATAAAATGACTTCTTCTAATTTGTGCGCATGATCGGATGTAGTGCATTGGCATGGTAAGCTCACCACATTTGGAATGAGGTAACCACATGCAAAATAATGTGGGCAACCACATCTTCCATTAGCATCAACCGAGCCTAAAAGGCATGCGTGCAGATAACCAAATACAATGGCGTAGTTTCCCAACCAACAATTTTGTACCAATATGGGCAACCAAACAAAGTGGATAACATGGATTTTTTGCCCTTTTTTCGTGGTCATGCCCTCACTGGAGCGCAAAATGACCCAAGCAATCAATCGCTCCTTATTGTCCTTGGATGCTTAGAACCTTGAGATAACTGAGAAGGGCTTCCATTTTGTGTCGCCTCTTTTTAGAAGCTAAGGCATTCTCTTCATCGATATTTGTGACAACTTCTAGTTGTTGTTTTTAAGGGTCACAGAGAAGGAAAGACTCTCAAATGAATCTATTGCTTCAAAAGGTGTTACAATATCATGCTCTTGACCTCCTTTTCAGGAGTTCATTTGTCACCTCCTTTCTTGAAACCAAAGGGTGTGGCAATGTAGTTGAACATGTCTTATTTCATGACGAAGGAATTCTTGATCTGATATGACGCTCACATCTAAATCTTGTGGTAGCCAGAGTGCGCATCAAGGAAACATAGGATCTCTAAGCCGTCCATCGAACAAATGACTTGGTAAATGTTTGGTAAATGTGGGACGGGTGAAGGTATCTTTGGGGTTTGCCTTATTCAAGCTCATGTAATCAATACACATGCGCAACTCCTTAGTGTTGTTATTTCATACTAGGACTGGGTTTGCCAACCAATTGGTGTGAATAACCTCTTTGATGGAGTCCGACTATATATTTGCCGATGGTACACCTCCTTTCATTGTTGTTTTTGGGGATATAATAAATGGGTATTACCGCCAATTTGTATATATTCCAGCAAGGCTGGGTGTCCCACAAATGGTGGTAAGGCACATGGTCTACCGGATGACCCAGTTGCTGATGATGAAGGAAACCTAGAAGGATAAAGGAAGGCGATGATCCACTGCCTATACTGTGTAACATCCCAAAAATATTGATCAAGGTTATCAAGTTCCAATCACCAAAATTAGGGTTAACAAAAACTTTTGTTAATTAAAATCATATGAGTGCATGTGTGTATGTGATGATTGTATGAATGCATGAATGGACTTGTGTGATTGTTGTGAATAGAAAGGAATGGTTTAAAGATGAAAACAACATCATCTAAATCAAATCTAAGCAAAAACAAATCAAGAGAAATTCAAAAACAAATAAAATGAGATAATGGTCACTTTTGCCAATCTTGCTCACTGGACCACTTTGAGTGTTTCTAGTCCAAGATTTCAAACAGAAACAATTCCATTTCTTTTCACCCCTTGCTAGACCAAGTGAAAGTGAACCCAAGCCCACATTTCAAACTCACAAAAACAATTGGCAACTTGATTCAAATGGCAATTCAAAATTGAATGTATATCATATGGGAAGATCCCCAATTCTCAAAAACCAACCAAACCAGTGCACCTTTACAAAACCAACTAACCAGAGACTACCTAGTATGTGACCAGTACACCCACCAAGTTTGAACCAAAAATTCAAATTCAAATCTCTTTCGGCCATTTCATCGAACACCTTGCAAACACAAATCAAACAAAACATCAAACACTATAGTGAGCAGTGTTTATGCCTAACTTGTCTCCCCTCTAGCTCATAGCACCCTCTCAATAGATGATCAAACTAAATTAACTAGCCCTAGCTCACTGTAAGCTTGACATTGTCATCAATGGTGAGCATGTTGAGCCCCAAATGGCCACCCCATTGTCGACAGCAAGCTAGGAGAAACTCTAGCCTCGCCAACCTTGTCTGGGACAGAGACCACCATCCACCGCCACCCCCTGTCCAACGCCAAAGCACTTCAGCCCCTGGACCACCCTAGAACCGCCGCGCCCTATGCCTCTGTGCCATGCCTAAAACGCGCCAGAACGCCGCACTCGACATGTGAGCACAGACTGCGCGCCGCCCTCGCCGCTTGCGTGTGTGATCACCACAGCCCCAGGAACCGCCTGGTCATGCCCGTTCGTCGCCGCGCGACCAGGAGAGCCTGTGCGCCATTAAAATTCCCGTCGGACCCGCCCAGAACACCGCAACGTTCCGATCAATTCATACCGCCCCACGCTTCGCGACCATGCCGTTGAGCACCGCCAGGGAACACAACACCGTCCCCTACCGTCGCCCATGCCATTAGCTCGTTGTGCAGCCGACCCCGACGAGCTCAGCCAGCGCCCTTCGGTCCCCTCTTAGCACTATAAATAGAGGCCACCCCCGTTCGATTTCAGCACACATCTCTCTCAGAACCACCCCACCTCATCCCGGAGCAAGGCGAGCAGCAGGTCGCCAGAATTTCGCTGGATTCTGCCGCGGAGGAGGAGAAGAGGAGCCAATGATTGGATCCGCCCCAGGAGGAGCTGTCGGTACCAGGAGGAACGCCGTCGTCGACTTCGTCATTCGCCCCCATCGCCGACCCTCACCTGAGCCCCGGTGAGCCTCACACGACCCCCACTGGCCGCACTAGGGTTCTGTCTCGTCGACGTTGCCCGACGGAGACGACAAGCCACAACCGTTGAATTAGATGTCGATTTTATGGTCTAGATTGCCCCGCACCCCTTCGCACCCCCTGTCTCGTTGACTGGTGGGGACAACCACTTAAATCCACCCGCGTGCGCACTGTGCGCACTGGGCCGACCCAGTTAGCTTCCCGCGTGACCCGATAGTTTGAATTTAGATTTTATCAATTTAGTTTCAAACTTAGTTCTGTACCTAGATTCAAAAATCAATCCAGAGAGATTCACTAAACCAAATTGCATGAAACCAATTTTGATATAAAGGTACTGGAATTCTTAATCCAAGCCTGTTGGATTAAAACCATTTAGATTTGTAGATCACCTATAGTAAAAATAACAAGGCGGCGACTTTTCTATATTCAAACATTTTTTAAAATTCAACCACAAAAGCTTTTGAGTTGATTCCAACTCTCAAAAATCACATTTGACAAGACCTTTCTGAATATATAAAAATATCTAGGTGTACTTGCAGAAATAATGGTCAAGCAATAAAAGAATGCCCCATAGGCATTTCTAGTCACTTTATTTAATTAAAATAAAAGGGTTAAACCTTATTAAATTGTGACACCACTTTAAATCACATTCCCAAGTACTGAAATATGTGGTCTTAACATGTGTCAACATGATCCCATATTTTATTTGGAGAATATTAAATCTTAAGTAGTTTTTCAATGAGTAGAAATTACTTTTCTAAAATAAAATAAATAAGACAAGTGCTTTAATCCTTGTGTTAATAAAGATGATGCTAGATCATCTAGTGTGAACCTTTGTGTGCTAAATAGAGTAGTTAAGAATTGTTTGGTGATTATGTACCTCGTATTTATTTATAGACGCTAGTATCGATCACGGATACGAGGAGGAAGGAGAATACTACGAGGAAGAAGCCGAGGAAAACTTCAACCACTGCTCTGCACAAGGCAAGCTATCCTAGCAAGCCTATACTTGCAATTATGCAAGCCTAACACTATACAAGTTAACTTAGCAAGATACTATCCTAGAAAGCTAAACTAAACCATGCAAGTTTTACTTGCAAGCTTACACCACTTGATACCAAATCCTAGTTTTATTTGCAAGCTTAGTTATTTTTTTATCAAAGCTTTCTATTGGAGTTTACTTAGTGAATTGTAGATTCTATAAAGATGTTTAAAGGTAGCATAAAGAGCATAAAACTTGACCTAATTTAGGTAAATTTGATGTCATCCTGAGGCATGAGATTGAACTTAGATCATTCACATTTGTTTACCACCCCTCATTAGTGTTTATCCCCCACTTGTACATGCTAGTGATAAGCATAAAACTTGATCACTTTAGATGGGATTACTTGGTGAAAATGGTTATGAAAACCTTAGAATGATGAGTCATTCTACTAAAATATTTTGACATGTGTTCTTGAACACCAGATGATTTTGATGATGAAAATGTTGAGGCATGAGCCTTAGCCCTTTATAAAATTGATGGTTGTCTGGATGCGATACCATTCCAATTTTACCGTACAACCACAATACCCTAAATTTGGGTAGGGCTTGACTGAAAATTTATATACCTTAGTATGGGTTCCCTTGCGGCCAAGGTTTTAGCTGAGGCTACCTTGTGAAGATTGTCCACCTGTGCAGTTCCCAAGATGACAGTTGGTCATGGTTGGGAGGTCAAACTCATAGGAGAGGTGCCTATACTAGGGTGTGTAATTGAAAGGTTAGGATTGATTATCCGCATACTGAGTATGGTAAATTCAGGATTGTTTCTGACAGATGTATCGAATATTATGGTGAAAGTGTACCACCTCTGCAGAGTGTCAAACTATTCGAATAGTCACGTATGCGTTTATGGACAGTTGGAGTGGCCATACTGTTCCGTCGTCAGATGTTCTCAAAATGACTTGTGGAATGAATCATGCCATTGACTTGACCAAAACAGGGTTGTGATATGAAACTCAAGTTCCCACTTAGGTGTTATAAAACTTTTAACTAGCTTTCTTTGCTTATGAACTCAGTTAAGGTAAATCTGGCTTTTTGCAAAACAACCTAGAGCCTAATACTTCCTACTCAAAACCACTTACTTGTTAGTATTAGTTTGCGAGTACTTAAAGAGTACTCATGGCTTTTTCCCTGGCTATTCCTGTGGCCAGACTATAAAGAGGACTATCAGGAGGACGGACCGCAGGAAGGTTACGACAACTAGGATCATCTCCCATCGTCAGCATTGCCTGTGACCATGAAGATGGATCCTCGCCTACGCTATCGTTATTATTAGGTTATTCCGCTGCTATGATTGTATTAAGACTGGATCATGAGATCCTTTAATTTTTGTAAGACCTTATGTATGGTTTATAATGGATGATGTACTATGATATTCAATCTGTTATGTCTCGCAAACATGGTAATCCTGGAATTGCGATGTATGGCATAACAGGCATCTGGGATTAAAAATCCGGTTGTTGACATACCGGAAGCCAGAGCCTTGGAGGATCAGATATTGTAGTTTACATATTAGTCTAGAACTTTATAACATGTCCGTCTAGGGCTTATCTTATAATCGAGGTCTAGTCGCCTATAAATGCTAGACGATGGGAGTCCTTTGGGAAGAATGCATAACCTCTCATTGTAAACACGCACTTGTTGCCATTATAGTGATCTATATAAAGAGTAGGATCCGGCTATCATGCGTCAGATTTGAACCTGGGTAACTTGTGTCGCACCGTCCCAAACGCTCCCCACCATGCACGCCCCATCTCTCTCTCTCTCTCTCTCTCTCTCTCTCTCTCTCTCTCTCGTGAGCATCCCCTCATGGAGCACTCGTCGACAATACTATGAAAGCCGAAGTGACATGTTGATTGTTTGACATGTCTAGCGTCTTTGTAGACGTTGAGTGAGTTCTCTGGGAGTTCCGTTGACACCAGTCATGTTAGAGGATTCCATGAGAAAATGTCCCGATTCTTATGGAGGAACACAACAAGTGTGTTTTCCTATTTGTTTTCCAAGTTATCTCCAATGATAATCATCATGATAGCATCACCTTCAACAAACTCAAGGTATCCATACATTTAGGGCAGAACATAGGGTGGCAGATTGGTAGATCCATTCGCCAACCGAGATAGTTATGCTAGAGTTTACAACACTTGGAATAGCCAGTGTGTGTCAGGACAGGAAACACTTTTGGTCCCATTGGATCCTAGTCCTAGGAGTATACGAAGCCAACCCGAGTAGGACTCTTTATTCCATTGTCACTGGGGTCTATCTCGATTCGCTTGTAGCAGTCAGGTATCATCCGACTAGTTGTGTCTCCTTAAGTGGGTGAGATGTAGGTTCACGATCACTCTAACACGACTTAAGTTACCATTTAATACTTCGCCCTTCAGTAGACAATTGGTAATGAATCCTAGCAGAACGTGCCAACTGCCAGTGCTAAAAAGTCAAATTGACAAACCTTGACAATGTGTCATATGATGAATTCCCCTGGCTTTAAGATATACGGTGTCAAGATCAAGACGAGTGCTTGCCATCCTTGTTGACAACTTGACCTTTCTTCTCGATCTCATGATAAATATTCGCTTAAACGGATTAACTCTTAACTAAAGTCGCATGGCCAACTTCTGAGATAACATCACTCGAGAGGGCATAGTGAATATCTCACCGAGTGAATGTCATTCCACACCGCTTGTTTTCCCACCAACCCAAAATCTACCTTTGTATAATTACTTAAAGTTACAAAATAACGTTTGGTCAAACCTAATTAAGTTGATCCACAACTAGGTGATGCGTGCACCCAGTGTTGTCGTGGGACACTTCGTTGGAAACCCCAAGAGCAAGGTGTGATGAGCACAACAGCAAGTTTCCCTCAGTAGAGATCGAGGTTATCGAACCAGAAGGACGAAGGAAACGTCTCAAAGGTGTTGCATGCAACGTGGAAACCTGCACATCACAAACTCAAGACTTTGCCCCCAACGAATCGGTGAGGTTGTCAAGCTCACCGGTTTGCTGTAACAAAGGATTAACTATATGGTGTGGAAGGTGATGAATGGTTTGCAGCAAGTAAATAGCGGAAGATGTATCAATGGTAAAGATTGGACCGGGGTCCATAGTTCACTAGAGGTGCTCTACTTAGATAAACAACATGGCATAAAGGGTAAACAAATTACAGCAGGGCAATTGACAGGAACTGAGCAAGGCATAACAATGCAATACCACACAAAAATATCCTATGAGATTCGATTGGGCAATACAACAATATACATAGACCGCCATCCAACTGCATCTATGACTAGTAGTCCACCTTCAGGTTATCATCTGAACCCCCTCCAGTATTAAGTTGCAAGCAACAGACAACTGCTTTAAGCAAAGTGTGTAAGGTAAACAATCCACTTGTTCCATGAACAAGAGACCGTTGTTTTCTCCCTAGTAGCAATAGCACATCTACAATCAAGAGATTGTCACTTCCCTTGGAAACTAGAGGCATGAACCCACTATCGAGCATAAATACCCCCTCTTGGAGTCACTAGCAACTACTTGGCCAAGATAGCTACTAACAACGGAGAGCATGCAAGATCACAAACAACACAGACATGATAAAATCATATAGACAAAACCATTAATCAATCTGACATAGTAATCTCAATATCCATCGGATCCCCGCAAACACGACATGCATGATTACAAATAGATTAGATCTTGATCATGAACGGAGCTCACAAGATCTATACATGAAAGCACAAGGAGGAGATACAACCATCTAGCTACTACATGGACCTGTAGTCCAAGGTGGAACTACTCACGCTTCATACCGGATAAGAAGGCCTCCGGGATGATCTTCCCTCTGGCAGGGTGCCGGGAAGAACTTCAGATCCCCCCGATCTAGGGACGATGGTGGCGGCGGCTACAGACGGTTTCGTGGAGTTTTGATCGGGTGCCTAGGGTTTCTACATCGGGGGCTTCTTGTAGGAGAAGAGGCGAGGCAGGGGCGCCACACCCTGCCCAGGTGCGGGCCCACCTTGGCCGCGCCTAGGGGGTCTGGCCGCCCTGTGGCGCCCCTCCATCTCGTCTTCTGGATTCGTGTCGCCTACGGTAAAATATTGACTTTGGATTTTGTCCCGTCCAATTCCGAGAATATTGAATTTCTGCCTTTCTGCACTAAAAACAGAAGAAAATAGGAAACTGGCACTGTGGCAAATTGTTAATAGGTTAGTTCCAGAAAAGATATAAAAACACCTCAAAGTGTAGACAAAGCAATGGAAAGTAGATACTAAACAAGGATGGATCATAAAAAAATATAGATACGTTTCTGACGTATCAAGCATTCCTAAGCTTAACTCCAGCTCGTCCTCGAGTAGGTAAGTGATAAAATGAATAATTTTTGAGGTGACATGCACCATCAAAACCAAGATCAAACCATTTGCAAGCATTGAAAGCTGGGATCAAAGAACTCTAAACATGTGCATGAAAGATGGAGTTCTAACAATAAGACAAAGTAACTATGCATGCAACATGAAAGGCTACAAACAAATATCATGAATAGCATGCATTGAAAAACGTTTGTTTGTTTCACATACAGAAAACATGGCATAGTGGCAATAAGCTTGTCACTCATAGAGTAGCAAATAGATGCACATGACACCTTCAAAGTTCATAAGAGTGACTAGATACAAGTAGCACAAGAACAAGTAATATCACAATATGCATCAATCAATAAGTTTTGGGACACTGCACATAAAAGTAAGAATGGCAACTATGCTCTCTTAATGGTGCCTAAAGGTAGAAGGTGGAGACTCAACATAATAGTGGAAGAAAGGCCCTTCATAAAGGGAAGCAAGGATTTCAAGTTTCAAAAAGAGCTTCCAAAAAATATGGTACTTGTTAGCTTTCAGCCCTCATTGCCCTATCATAAGCATCTTGAATTGATTAAGGTTAAAGTGAACAAACTATGGAGTATATGCTTGACAAAGTATAAGTTGGCAATCTCAAGTCCCTTGAATACAAGGGCCACACCTCATGCTACTCAACTTCAGTCACCTGTAAGTTCTTGTCATAGTAAGTACATGCATATCATAGAGAACTGCCAACGGGGTACCCCTTGCACATGGTACAGGAGCTATCCCATAATCAAAATGACAAGGCAAGCAGACAATGAGCATCTCAGCGATCTTTTTATTTATAATGTGCATAGCTTTTTATTGAGGATGCTTCATAGATAGCTCATTATGGTGATGCTGCAAGTTTCCGCCATGATTAGGCATGGCTTAGGCTAGCGGCCCAGGCGTTTCTCTAACACAAAATACATAACTCCGTGGACTTACAATCTCCCTCTTTATTTCACACCAGTGACATCCATAGACAAAAGAGCATGATATCAATTGTGTACAAAGTACAAGTGCAATGTTGAAAACGTTCCCCATGACATCATGGTTCAGCTAATTCCAACGTATAAGTGCAAGCATATACAACATAGACAACACAATGGTTCAAGTTTATTAGGGGCAAGGAATATAAAGTGTGCCATCAAGTTCGTGAGAGCTTTAATCACCAAGTTTTCACATAATAAAATACTTTTTAATTGGAAGATAGCTGAAAACAAGAATATACTTGGAATGGTGTAACACACCATGAATGGGAATTTATAGTGGATACTTTGGAATAACTTGGTTTCTTGGGAGTTGGAAGCATGAGTAGAGCTTACTCATACAAGTGGAGGCTAGCAAAAGACTAGGAGCAACCAAATAAGAGAGCAATAATGGCCATAATCATGCAGAGCGACAAAACATTACTAATCAAAGCATAGAGTGGTGAAAGAACATTTTATAATCCCTAGTGTTTTGTGTGTTAGATAACAATATCAAGGATTATTTAATGCGTGTTGAAGTGTTGCAGCTATCTATGAAAAAAGGGAAAATGATTCTGCTTCTGGGAGCGGATAATCTGCCCCTCCCTCTTCCCAAGTAGGCGCAAGCCCCAGAAGGGGGCGGAATTTTGGCCGGATTTTCCGGCCCCGCCGGATAGTCCGCCCCCCTGCTCATCGCCAAGGCGCAAGCCCCAGAGAGGGGGCGGAATATTGGCCGGACTTTCCGGCCTGGCCGGATAATCCGCCCCTCAGGGGGGCTGGATTATCCCCCCCAGATCTTCACCAAGTTCTGCAGGCGCCAGCCCCAGAGAGGGGGCGGAGTTTCCCCCGGAGAATCCGCCCTTGGGGCGGAGTTTTCCCAGGGGGCGGATAATCCGCTTCCAAGTGAAATGATAATCCGCCCCAAAGTTGTGTGACACCAGATCTGGGAGGGGTATTTAAGCCTTCCCCTCCCCGCGATCTCTTGATTCATCTCGAAAAGATCGATCTGAAAGCTTCATCCAAGAGTGCTCCACCTAGATCCACCCAAAGGCCCCATCCCTTGGGGAATCGAGGAGGAGAACTCGATCTTCATCATCGACAATCAAGCGCTTCATCTCCTCTCCATTCATTTGAGAACCCCGATCTAGTATTTCTTGCAAATACCTAGATCCTTGTTTTTGTTTATATTGACAAACCTTGTTCTTGTGGCAGCTTGTTGTCATCTCGAGCCCCAATTGGTTGCCGATAGTGTTATAAAGGCACCGCCTCGCCGAAGGGATCCAATAGTGGAGAAGGTGGATCAGGCCTCTCGTGGCGAGATCCATAGGAGAATAGGGTGAGGCCTATTGTGGCGTGGTGGTCTTAGAACCGCCCACCCCTCCAACGCAGATGTACTTCCCTTAACAAGGAAGGAACTGCGGTAAAACAAATCCCTGTGTCTCCGCGTGCTCCACTACGGTTTCCTCGCTCCTCTTTTACGTGCTTAGTAGTTAGGGTTACATATAGGGACATTCTCGTAGTTGCATATCTAGAGAATTTACTTTGTGTCAAGCCTAAAATTGAAAACGTATTAAAAATTGGTTAGCACCTATTCACACCCCTCTAGGTGCACATACGATCCATTTCAATTGGTATCAGAGCCTCGGCTCTTATTTCGGGCTTAACCGCCTAAGAGAAGTATGGGTTCCAAGGTAGATGGGAGTGATGCTCCGGAGGTAGTCACCATGAACGATCTCAAGACGTTGGAAACAACCTTGGTGATTTCAATGGAGGCTAAGATGGAAGAGATGCGTCAATTGATAATGCGTCTCTCCACATCCGCAGCATCACCTCCATCTAACTCTGAGGATACCACTCCGCAATCCAAGGAAACGGGTAAAACTGTTTCCAAAGATAACGAAGTGGTTGGTGATGATACTAGCAAGAGCTCCTCCTCGAAAAAGGATAGCGGTAAGGATGGATACAATGATGTTTCTCATGTGTATTCCCCTGATCCACCTATCCCTCACCCACATATACATAATAGGAGTGATCCACCCAAACTTTCTGCATCTACTTTCTCTCAATGGAAATTTTTGATGAAATCTCATGTGTGCAGTTCCTCCATAGAGTTGTGGAAGATCATCGAAAATGGTCTTCATGTTGGAAACCCCAACAATCTCACAAGAAGAGAAGTGGTCGATAGCCAACTCAACGCTACAGCTCTACACATGATACAACTTGGTGTGGATGACAAAGACATGCCACACATTTAACATCTTAGCACAGCTAAAGAAGCTTGGGATGCCCTCACCGAGCTCTTCATCGGAAATGGAAGTATGAGAAGGAATAGATATGATGCCTTGAGCAATGAAGCTGAAGGATTCTATATGCTGGATGGAGAAGACCACGAGGACATGTATAGGAGGCTCAAGGCAATAGCCACAACCTTCAGAAACCACTTGCGACTCATGTTGATGATGCTTGGATCAAGCGCAAGTATGTCAGTGCTCTTATGCCATTTGAGCCCACAGATTTGAAAAGTCTCCAAGGTAGGCATAACTATCACCTCATGTCATCCAATAAGGTAATGCAAGAAATGGCCTCTTTCAAAGTGGATGCCAAGAATGCCGAAGATGCTCGTGCTCGAGCTATGGGGATGCAAAAGGGGGTCAACATGGCCTTGAAGACTAGTGTGATTGATCATGATGAATATGCGGTAGAAGGTCTGGACTGTCCCGAGGATATAAAAAGGATCCACGGAAAATACTTGGCTCTTTATGCAAGAAACTTTTGGAAAGATCCAGCCAAGGCTAAAGCTGAACTAGATCGCAAGAGTGGAGCCTATGGAAGAAAAGAAAACGGTCCCAAGCTGAGAACATGCTTCAATTGTGGTGACCGGCTGCACTGCGTAGCTGAGTGTCCATATCAAAGTAGGGAGGATAATGGAGGAAGACTCATTTTCAAGGACAAATCAAAAGCTCCACGTAAGAAACAGTTTGTATAGAAGAATGCTCCTTTCAAGAAGAAACGAAAGATTGTTCTAGTGGCTCAAGAAGAATATTCATCGGGGAGTGAAGATGAGGACGAGGACGATAGCTCTCAAGAGGTGGCCGCTATATCCACCACATCTACATCAACATCTCTCTTCGACTCTCCGAATGAAAACATCATCAACAAGAATGCTACTTGCCTCATGGCAAGAAGCTCCGGGGTAACTTCGTCTAACTCTTCTTTTCATAAGGCTATGATTGACATGGATGATCCTACTAGTCTTAAGGTTAAAGAAGAGATTATTGCTTTGGATTATTTCTACACTAACTTGCAAGGTGAGCACACAGTTCGTTTTGAAGCTCTTATGGATCAGCTGGCCCAAAACGAAGCTCTCCTTGAAGAAAAGGGCAGAATTGAAAGGGAGGATGCAATGGAAATTGCATCCTTAAAAATGCTCTTGAAGAGGAGGAAGAGGCTCGGGTCTCTCTTGAAGAGAGGCTTGAGTCTATTGAAGAGTCACATGATGAAATTGTGACTAAACTTGTTAAGGAATGTGACAATGCTGTCACCAAAGCAAAGAAGTTAAAGAAGGAAAGGATTGACTTTGGGGCTGCTCATGATAGACTCTCCGAGGAATTGGAGAAACTTTACAATGCTCACAAGGCGTTGAAAAACGAGTTCTCTATTCTCAATGAGTCACATGATCAGCTTCAAAGTCGATTGGCCAAATATGATACTCCTAGCTCGTCCAATTCAACATATAGTAACAAGAAAAATGCTAGTGTGGAAAAAGAAGTGATCAAGGGCATCACTACCAAGGACAAAGGTGTGCTTGATGAAGTTCTTGGCAAGCAAATGTCAAATCATGGTAAAGAGGGACTTGGGTATGTCACCAAGTCCAAGAAGAAGAAAACCAAGAATAACAAGACCAAGAATGTGCAATTAAAGACAAGCACCGCTGAGAAGAATGTCACAAAAGACAAGACTAATAATATTGGTTTTGCAGGGTCTCACAATCCGAATTATGAACTCTTTTGTGATGACTATGGCGATGTTTATGCTTATTATGTCGGTCCTTTTGATGAATATATTGCTTGGTCTATTTGGGTCCCAAAGACCCTTGTTACTAACATGAAAGGACCCATTGAAAAATGGGTACCTAAAACCAAGAAGTAATTTTCTTGCAGGGCTATGCTTCCGGTGGGTCGAAATGGGTGCTGGATAGTGGCTGCACTAGTCATATGACCGGAAGCAAGGAGATCATCACAAAGATGCGTCCAAATCATGATAATATCACAGTCTCCTATGGTGATAAGTCAAAATCTCAGGTATTGGGTCTTGGAAAGGTTGTGGTTGCCCACGATATCTCTCTCGTGGACGTCATGCTTATTGAGACCCTCGGTTACAACCTTCTTTCTGTTCGTGCCCTTGGCAAGATGGGTTTTGCTGTTTTTATCGATGATGATTTGGTGGTACTCTTGTGGAGCAAGTCTCTAAAGGTCGCTTTTGTTGGATACGTCGAAAATGACCTGTATGTGGTGGACTTCTCGGGGAAAACCACTTCGGGTCCGATGTGTCTTTTCGGAAAGGCCGATGTGGGCTGGCTATGGCATCGCCGTTTAGCCCATGTCAACATGAGAACTTTGCAAAGTCTCCAGAAGGGTGGCCACATCCTTGGACTAAAAGACAATGTCTCTTTTGCCAAAGATCGTGTTTGCAGGGCTTGTGTAGAAGGAAAAATGCATGACTCTCCCCACAAGAGGAATACTATTGTGTCATCAAAGAGGATCTTGGAATTACTTCATGTGGATTTATTTGGTCCTCCTTCTCATGCAAGTCTTGGTGGGAAGAAATATTGCTTGGTCATTGTCGATGATTACTCAAGATATACATGGGTCTATTTCTTCAAGCTGAAAAGTGAGACTCAACAAACTGTCATCGACTTTGCCAATGAAGTTCAACGTCAACACAATGTTCCTATCTTGGCAATTAGAAGTGACAACGGCTCCAAATTCAAGAACTACACTTTAAATGAGTTTCTTAGCGAAGAGGGGATTAGACATCAATATTCCGCTGCGTACACCCCTCAACAAAATGGTGTAGCCGAGAGGAAGAACCGGACTTTGATGGATATGGCAAGATCTATGCTAACTGAATTCAAGTCGCCTTATAGTTTTTGGGATGAAGCCATATCCACTGCTTGTCACTCATCTAACCGGCTCTATCTTCGAAATATTTTGGACAAGGCTCCATATGAAATACTTACCGGTAACAAGCCCAACATCTCATACTTCAGGGTATTCGGGTGTAAGTGTCTCTTTCTTATTAAAGGTTTCCATTTGTCAAAATTTGAGTCCAAGGCTTTAGAAGGTATTTTTGTTGGTTACGGTGCCGAATCCCACACTTATAGAGTCTACAACAAGCTCACTGGGATTGTTGTAGAATCTTGTAGTGTGGAGTTCGATGAAAATAACGGCTCCTTTGTAGGGCAAGTTGATGTTTGTGATGCAGATGTTGAAATACCCCAAGATGCCATAAGAAGAATGGACGTGGGATTTTTCCGCCCCATTGAGGAAACCCTTGTGGCGGATCGGGAAGGACAATGCTCCACACATGTGGAGCCCTCATATACACAAGATCAACAAGCTCCTACTGTTGGAGAAAATCCTGCATCAACACCGCAATCTGCTGAAGATCAACTGTCCCCTGGATAAGTTGGTAGTCCCAGGCCGGACTATCCGCCCCCTCCAAGGGGCGGACAATCCGCCCCTGGCACTCCAACTCGTTCCAGTGGATCCGAAGGAGAATTCAACAACTCTGAAGCTCCCAGGCCGGATTCTCCAGCCCCCGAGGGCGGATTATCTGGCCCTGGGTCTCCAACTCCCGCCAGGCATTCTCAGGAAGATGGTTCTGGTAATTCACCTCCCAGGCCGGATAGTCCGGCCCCTCCAAGGGGCGAATTATTCGGGCCTGGAGAAAATGTTCAGCAACAATCTTCTAGTGTTAACGCAGGCCAAGATCAAGGGTAGGGCAGAAATCAAGACAAGGATACAAATTCTGAATCAACTCCTTCTAGAAACAATAAGGACATTGAGGCTCGTCACAAGGCTCATGCTGATCAGAACCTTGAACTAAGAGGTCACACTCTTGACAAGGTTGTTGGTGATCTTCGACGAAGGGTATCCACTAGAAGAGAACTTGCAAGCTTCTGTGATCATCAAGCTCACATTTCCATGGTTGCACCGAAGAAGGTTTTTGATTCTCTTGAAGACCCCGATTGGGTTGTTGCAATGCATGAAGAATTAAATAACTTCGAACGCAACAAAGTTTGGAAGCTCGTAGAAAAACCAAAGGATTGCCGCAATGTTATCGGCACCAAGTGGATTTTCAAGAATAAACAGGATGAAAATGGCATTGTTGTGAGGAATAAAGCACGACTCGTGGCTCAAGGGTTCTCTCAAGTGGAAGGAATTGATTTTTGCGAGACTTATGCTCCTGTGGCTCGTCTTGAGTCCATCTGTATCCTTCTTGCATATGCAGCCCATCATAATTTGAAATTACAACAAATGGATGTTAAGAGCGCTTTCCTTAATGGTCCTCTACATGAGTTAGTATACGTCAGCCCGGGTTTGAGGACCCCAAATTCCCGAACCATGTCTACAAACTCGATAAGGCGCTCTATGGCCTTAAACAAGCCCCACGTGCGTGGTATGAGCACCTTAAAGAGCTTTTGCTAGACCGTGGATTCAAAGTTGGGCAAATCGATCCCACTCTTTTTACTAAGAAGGTTAATGGGGAGCTTTTTGTATGCCAACTTTATGTAGATGACATTATATTTTGCTCTACTAACCAAGCTTTTAACGATGATTTTTCAAAGCTTATGACTGACAGGTTTGAGATGTCCATGATGGGTGAGCTGAGGTTCTTTCTTGGATTTGAGATCAAACAACTTAGAGATGGAACCTTTATCAATCAAGCTAAGTACATCCAAGACATGCTCAAAAGGTTCAAGATGACATATCTCAATGGCGTTGCTACCCCAATGCAAACAAAGTGTCATCTTGAGCTCAATCCTAAGGGTAAAGACATGGATCAAAAGGTATACCGATCCATGATCGGCTCTCTCCTTTACCTTTGCGCATCTAGGCCCGATATCGTGTTAAGTGTACGAGTGTGTGCAAGGTACCAAGTCGCTCCTAAAGAAAGCCACTTAGTGGCAGTCAAGCGAATCTACCGATATTTGGTTCATTCCCCAAATTTTGGGTTATGGTATCCCAAGGGTTCAAGTTTCTCTCTATGTGGTTACACTGATTCAGATTGGGCTGGTGACAAAGATGATAGGAAATCAACCTCTGGTGCATGTCAATTATTGGGCAGGTCTCTAGTGTGTTGGTCATCAAAGAAACAGAATTGTATTTCACTCTCAACCGCCGAAGCTGAATATATTGTTGCTACAAGTGCTTGTACACAATTATTATGGATGAGGCAAACTTTAAAGGAATATGGTGTCAATTGTGACAAAGTGCCTCTATTATGCGACAATGAAAGTGCTATCAAAATTGCTTACAATCCCGTGCAGCATACAAGAACAAAACATACAGAGATTCGCAACCACTTTATTCGGGATCATGTTGCTCGTGGATATATTGCTTTATCCTTCATGAGCACGAAGAACCAACTTGCTGATATTTTCACGAAGCCTCTTGATGAAGCAAGATTTTGTTTTTTGAGGAATGAGCTAAATATCATAGATTCAAGGAGCTTGGCTTGACTACCCTTGCACACTCACTTGCTCTTATTCATGTATTTGGTTTAGATGCGGGCATAGACATAGGGGGAGTGTGGTCCTAATTGATTGGGCCAACCCTCCCCCCATAATACCGAAAGCAAGTAAAATCATTTCCCTTAATATCATTTTGTGATATGTGGGTCATCGATGATCATTGGTTTTGAACTCAAGATACATCTTCGCGGTGTCATGCCATGCGCTCCAACATGGTGGCTTCGGCCACCGCCCTCTTCCTCGAGAAGAGTTGGTTTCTCATGGGTCTCGTTGGATTTTCTTGCATATCTCATGTTCTTATGGAAAACACACTCAAATTTGGCTTTTGATTGATTTGATTCTTGCAAATTTGGGTGTGAATTCTGGGTGTCCAGGGGCGTTAGCATCGCTCTTCTTCATTTTTGGCGTTTCGATGCCAAAGGGGGAGAAGTAGTTCTATTAGGTCTCGTGGATTTGCAAGGGTCGGGCACAAGCTTTTCTCTCATTTGCTATTTGTGTTTGTCTTTGTAAGACTATGTCGTACTCCACTATGTTTGGTACTATGTTTGGTATTCATGGAATTCTGGATTTATCTATTATGGACCTCATGGAATTCTGGAATTATGGAGCATATTTGATGGCATATGGATTTATGGGATTATCTATGTATGCTTTGGCTATATTCTCATCCCGGTGGTATGACCTTATTTCCCAAACCACCTCGTTTCAATTATCTTGGTTATGGAAGTAGTGTTCTCTCTAGTGTGTGTATTTGTATTCAAATGCAAAACTTAAATATGCACACATCTAGGGGGAGCGTCTTTCATTATTTAAGGTGGCATTTGCCGGTTTTATTGCAAATCCCAATATTGTCATCTAACACCAAAAAGGGGGAGATTGAAAGAAAATTTTATAATCCCTAGTGTTTTGTGTGTTAGATAACAATATCAAGGATTATTTAATGTGTGTTGAAGTGTTGCAGCTATCTATGAGAAAAAGGGAAAAGGATTACGCTTACAGGCGGATAATCCGCCTCACTGGGCGGATAATCCGCCCCTCCCTCTTCCCAAGTAGGCGCAAGCCCCAGAAGGGGGGCGGAATTTTGGCCGGATTTTCCAGCCCCGCCGGATAATCTGCCCCTTAGGGGGGCCGGATAGTCCGCCCCCCTGCTCATCGCCAAGGCGCAAGCCCTAGAGAGGGGGCGGAGTATTGGCCGGACTTTCCAGCCTGGCCGGATGATCCGCCCCTCAGGGGGGCCGGATTATCCGCCCCCCAAGATATTCACCAAGTTCTGCAGGCGCCAGCCCCAGAGAGGGGGCGGATTTTCCCCCGGAGAATCTGCCCTTGGGGCGGAGTTTTCCCAGGGGTGGATAATCCGCCCCCAAAGTTGTGCAACGGCCAGATCTGGGGAGGGGTATTTAAGCCAGCCTTCCCCCTCCTGCCAGATCTCTTGATTCATCTCGAAAAAGATCAGATCTGAAAGCTTCATCCAAGAGTGCTCCACCTAGATCCACCCAAAGGCCCCATCCCTTGGGGAATCTAAGGAGGAGAACTCGATCTTCATCATTAGCAATCAAGTGCTTCATCTCCTCTCCATTCATTTGGAGAACCCCCGATCTAGTATTTCTTGCAAATACCTAGATCCTTGTTTTTGTTTATATTGATAAACCTTGTTCTTGTGGCAGCTTGTTGTCATCTCGGGATCCCCCAATTCGGTTGTGGGTGTGTGCTCCGATAGTGTTGTAAAAGGCACCGGTTCCCGCCTCGAAGGGATCCAATAGTGGAGAAGGTGGATCAGGCCTCTCGTGGCGAGATCCATCGGAGAATAGGGTGAGGCCTATTGTGGCGTGGTGGTCTTAGAACCGCCCACCCCTCCAACGCAGATGTACTTCCCTTAACAAGGAAGGAACTGCGGTAAAACAAATCCCTGTGTCTCCGCGTGCTCCACTACGGTTTCCTCGCTCCTCTTTTACGTGCTTAGTAGTTAGGGTTACATATAGGGAAATTCTCGTAGTTGCATATCTAGATAATTTACTATGTGTCAAGCCTAAATTTGAAAACGTATTAAAAATTGGTTAGCACCTATTCACCCCCCCCTCTAGGTGCCCATACGATCCATTTCAAGTAGTACTACAAGTCAAGGACTAAATGATCATAGAGGCTATGGTGACTTGTTCATAGTTATAACATGGTGTGAGCATGTGCCAAGTCAACCCAAACAAAGCATCAAAGGAGAATACCACAATACTATGCTTTTGCATTATAAAACAACACAAAATTTCTTCAAGGCACACTAAGCAATCCCAATTGTTTGGAATAAGACATGCTACAACAATAATTACTAAGCATAAGGTCAAAACAACATCTAGCATGTCATGCTAAAGTCTATGTCATAGTCAATGCAAGCTCCTCTTACACTTCCAAGCAAGAACTTTCTACTCCTTTCCAACACCAATTGACTTATTTGAAACAACATAGTGAGAACGAGGATCCAAACTACTTTATTCAAGCAAACTAAACAAACTAAACGAAAACTAAGATGCTCCAAGAACAACACAACAGTGCATGAAACAATAAAAACGAAGTGTCTAGACAGATCTGAGCTTTTTATTGATGAAGAAGGGGATGCCTTGGGCATCCCCAAGCTTTGTCGCTTGTACCTCTTGGATATTTTTTGGGGTGACACCGGGGTGGCATCCCCAAGCTTGAGCTTTTGTTTATTCTTCATCTCATTACATCATTATCTCTCTACACCTGGAAATTTTCCTTCATACAAAAATTCACACAATCTTCATTAGCAACATTAGTGTATTCAAAAGATAATAGACCTTTGGGCTAAGCTTTGGAACAACAAAAAAATCACTAAAAACACAAGCTACCGTAGCAACTCCTTCAAAAATCTCAATTCCCCAAAAGAGAACTCAAAAAGGAATCAATAAGAAGCAAATGCAAATAATGGCAGAAATTTGTCAAAACATGACCAGCAGGTAGAAACCGATTTTTTCGAAAATCTTCTGTTGCTCAAATCAAAAAGTATTGATCTAACGAAAGTTATCTAACATACTAGGGGATTTATTAGTAAATTTTCAGCACAATCCGACTTACAGAGACTCCTCACGAATTTTTATGGTGGAGGACAGAAATCTGTTTCGGGACAGCAACTCCCCAAATCTTACTTCCCTCTCATTAGAGGTCATTCTTGGCACAAAAAGCAAACAAAAAGGATAAGGAGAGGTCATTACTAAAGTAATAACTTCTAGAACTCAAGAAAACTCTTGGGTTATCTCCCAACAAGTACTTTTCTTTAATGCCTTTAAGTTAGGCACAAGAAGCAAGAAATCAAGTATTTTTAAGTGAAGAAGCATTAACATCAATACTTGCAAAATCCTCAACTATGAAAGTTATCTCATCCAAATGAGTTCTGGAGGATCCCTTCTCATCTCTCTTTGGTTTACTGCTTTCATCAAAAAGATTTTCAGGAGCAATCCAATCAAAATTCTTTTCAAAGGCTTCATGCATTCCAACAAGCTTAAAGGGTATGGGTATCTTAAATTCCTCTCTAGGCTTAGTTTTATCAGAAGTACCCACAACATCTACACTTGAGCCAAGCATATTGAAATGCTCAAAGACCTTTTTGGCTTCCCTAGCAACATCACGGAACTCTTTGAGTAAAGTTTCAAGAATAAATTCTCTCTTTTCAGCATTCTTTTCTTCGTTTAGTTTTAGGAACAAAAATTGTATCATGGGGTTAAGGCTAACAAACCTAGCCTCCAACATATGAACTAAATAAGCTGCAACAATTTCATAATTAGGAGCAAGCTCTGCTATAAATTTATCCTCAATATCCTCATCCTTGCTAACATGATTAAAGAATTCTTCAATATTATCTTTCCCAATTATGGAACCACTACCTATTGCAAGATCTTTCAGGGCGAATTTGGGGAAAAACATGATGATCTAGAGCAAGGTGGCAACTAGAGTAGGAACTATTTTTTGTGTTTTTGAATAAAGAAAGCAAATCAAACTAGACTAATTTTTTGGGGTTTTTTGATAAAAAGAGGCAAACAAAACCAAGAAAAAGAAACTAAGCAAACCAAAAACAAAGTAAAGAGAAAGGAAGTGGAGGAATCCCCTTGTGAAGACGTCCTTAGCCTCCCTGGCAACGGCGCCAGAAATCCTTGATGCGTGCACCCAGTGTTGTCGTGGGACACGTTGGAAACCCCAAGATCAAGGTGTGATGAGCACAGAAGCAAGTTTCCCTCAGTAGAGACCGAGTTTATCGAACCAGAAGGAGGAAAAAACGTCTCAAAGGTGTTGGAAGCAACATGGAAACCTGCACAACACAAACTCAAGACTTTGCCCCAACGAATCAGTGAGGTTGTCAAGCTCACCGGTTTGCTGTAACAAAGGATTAATTGTATGGTGTGGAAGGTGATGAATGGTTTGCAACAAGTAAACAATGGAAGATGTATAAATGGTAAAGATTGGACCGGGGTCCATAGTTCACTAGAGGTGCTCTCCTTAGATAAACAACATGGCATGAAGGGTAAACAAATTACAGCAGGGAAATTGACAGGAACTGAGCAAGGCATAACAATGCAATACCAGACAAAAAGATCATATGAGATTTGATTGGGCAATACAACAATGTACATAGACAGCCATTCAACTGCATCTATGACTAGTAGTCCACCTTCAGGTTATCATCCGAACCCCCTCCAGTATTAACTTGCAAGCAACAGACAACTGCTTTAAGCAAAGTGTGTAAGGTAAACAATCCACTTGTTCCATGAACAGGAGACCGTTGTTTTCTCCCTAGTAGCAACAACACATCTACAACCAAAGAGATTTCTGTCACTTCCCTTGGAAACTAGAGGAATGAACACACTATTGAGCAGAAATACGCCCTCTTGGAGTCACTAGCAACTACTTGGCCAATATAGCTACTAACAACAGGGAGCATGCAAGATCACAAACAACACATACATGATAGAATCATATAGACAAAACCATCAATCAATCTGACATAGTAATCTCAATATCCATCGGATCCCCGCAAACACAACATGCATGATTACAAATAGATTAGATCTTGATCATGAACGGAGCTCACAAGATCTATACATGAAAGTACAAGGAGGAGATACAACCATATAGCTACTACATGGACCCGTAGTCCAAGGTGGAACTACTCACGTTTCATACCGGAGAAGAAGGCATCCAGGATGATCTCCCCTCCGACAGGATGCCGGGAAGAACTTCAGATCCCCCCGATCTAGGGACGATGGTGGCAGCGGCTACAGACGGTTTCGTAGAGCTTTGATCGGGTGCCTAGGGTTTCTGCATCGGGGGCTTCTTATAAGCGAAGAGGCGAGGCAGGGGGCCGCCAGGGAGGGCACATCATGCCCAGGCGCGGGCCCACCGTGGCCGCGCCTAGGGGGAGTCTGGCCGCCCTGTGGAGCCCCTCCGTCTCGTCTTATGGATTCATGTCTCCCACGGTAAAATATTGACTTTGGCTTTTGTCCCGTCCAATTCCGAGAATATTGATTTTCTGCCTTTCTGGAACCAAAAACAGAAGTAAACAAGCAACTGTCACCATGGCAGCTTGTTAATAGGTTAGTTCCATAAAATATATAAAAACACCTCAAAGTGTAGATAAAGCAAAGAAAAGTAGATACTAAACAAGCATGGAACACCAAAAATTGTAGATATGTTTCCGACGTATCACTAGGGTCTGTGGAAATTATAGGATCCTATAATATTGGTGTGTTGATCTGACCCTCGCGGGGGTATATATAGAGATACACGTGATAGGTATACTTGGAGTACAAGATGATCTTAGAGTCTTAGTCTATCTCATATCCATATCCTAATGCCCCCCTCGGTCGTAGCGGGAGTGAAGCGGACAATTGCGATTGGATTTGAAGTCTTGAACTTTCATTGTCTTCTCCTCCTTGCCATTACCCCCTGCGTGGACATGATCATGGCTGGCACGTAGGGGCAGTGACTGTGTCCCCTTTTAGTGCCTCTCTTTCCTCTCACAGTCACAGTGGGAGTGGTGTCGATGCAAGTGACGACGCATACGCTATTAACTAGAGTTCTTGAGTTGTTGTAGACGTTGTTCTTGATGTCGATGTCGAAGAAGCCATTTGTGATATAGTCGTGGTCGAGGTTGTCGTGGTCATTGTAGCTTATAGTGTCGGAGGCGCAAAAAATGTGATGTCATAGGGTTTTAGGTTTTTGTGCGGCGGCGGTAGATATCTTGGTCATAGTGTGCCGCGGCGGCATAAATCTGCGAAGGTGGTGGGTTTTTGTGCGGCAGCGGAAGGTTTTTTATTGTACATTTTTGGAGGCGGCGGCCAGGGCACAAGTCAAGCGGCAACAACAAAGATTTTATGATGACAGCGGCCATAGGATCGGCGGCGACAACATGTTTTAGATCGGCGACGGCAGAAGACCGCACGGATATAGACCTTGGCAATGATTTTTGTCGGAGATGACGTAGACATGTAGTCGGACGTTATCGTGGTGTAGTCGTACATCTTGACTAGATGTTCAGGTCGATATAGTTCAGGTCGGTGCAGTGCGGATCTTTGTGTCGGTGTAGTCGTGCCTCAAAGCAGTGCAGATCTTGGTGTCGGTGTAGCGGCGTCTCGAAGCAGTGCAGATCTTGGTGTCAATGAAGACCCATGGGCTCTCCCGGTGTCCCGTGCTGCAAGTCGGCCCAGTGAAGATGTAGGTGGGTGGCCGTGGTGTACTGTAATGCTCGTCATCCATGTCAATGGAGTTCTGTGCCACTACTGTAAAACACCCCTTCCATTCGAAGTTAGTCCTCTCACTAGTCCCGGTTTGTTACGAACCGGGACTAGTGCTAGCACTAGTCCCGGGCCATAACGCCTCCAACGGCTAGCAATCGAGATAGACTCTAGTCCCGGGCCGGACTGGACCTCTAGTCCCGGGCCGGACTAGACCTCTAGTCTGTAATACGGTCCAGGACTAGAAACCTATAGCGGGCCAGCTGCTCTTTTCGGGGACCTCTAGTCCTAGTCTGTAACACGGCCCGGGACTAGTTGTTCCTCCATATATATGCAGCTTTGTGTCCACACGACCCGAGACATGGTGGCCATTTTACTCAAAGAAGCAAGACGAGTTCATGCCATTTTTTTCTCAAGATTTGTCAAGATTTAGTTTGCAACCCCTAAATCTAAAGTTTTAAAAGGTTAGAACTTCATCCTTTCATCTCTTATTGCTACTTTATCTCAATGCTCTAGAAGTAGAGATATGGATTCTCTGCCGCGGCAGGAAGCCTTATAGTCTTGAGTGGTGTTACGACCCGGGACTAGAGGATGTCCGCCCCCGCCTCGCAGAAACTGCCATGTGGTCGTCTCTTGTCCCGGGCTATAGCGGGCCGGGACTAGAGAGGGGGGCTCTAGTCCCGATTTGGCAGTGCCAGGTCCAAAACCGGGACTAGAGCCCGTTACGGCCCGAAACTAAAAGCCCGTTTTCCACCAGTGCGCGGCGTAGTCTTCGATCGTCGGGGTCGCATGCTGAATCCCCTTGTACATATATTTTTTGTATTTGATCGTTACCTTGATGCAAATTGGGATCTTTCATGTGGTGGCCGTTTTCTTGTAGTGCATGTTTCACCCTAGTGCTGGCGTGGATGCTTGGACTTCGGTATCCATGCATGGACGAGCGTGGCTGCAGCGCGTCTATCGGCAGGACCTTCGTTCAGCTCCTCAGATCCATCTTGCACTATTTTTATCCAAACATGGGTAGTTCAAGGATCTAGGGATTTTATTCATGCTAACTAGATCTAATCTATTCCCCGCAAAAAAAATAGATCTAATCTATGGAGTAAGAGAATTCGAAATTGGATCTAATCTAATCGATCTAACCTTTGATTTTGATCGGGTGTCGCGCCCCCGAGGAGATAAGATTAATATCCCCGGGGACGGCGAGCGATGTTGAAGTGGTGGAATGTTTAGGATCGACGTCGTGAGGCTAAACACTCTGATACCTGTTGGAGATATGCCCTAGAGGCAATAATAAATGTAGTTATTATTATATCTTTGTGTTTATGATAAATGTTTACATTCATGCTATAATAGTATTAACAAGGAAACATTAATACTTGTGTGATTTGTAAACTTAATTTGAAGTCCCTAGTATAGCCTCTATACTTCACTAGCTTGTTGGTTGATTAATGATTGTGGTTTCCCTATCATGAACATTGAGATGTTATCAACAACAAGATCATATCGTTAGGAGAATGATATGGTGGACATACTCCTATAGATAAGCATAGCATAAAGATCAAGTCATTTCAATAGTTCAATTGCTATATGCTTTCTGATACATAGTAACCTAATTCCTTCGACCATGAGATCATGCATATCACCTTTACCGGATGGATGCTTTGATGACATCAAACACCACACCGTAACTGGGTGGCTATAAAGGTGGCATTGAGTGTTCGGAAAGTATTGGTTGAAACACATGGATCAAGAGTGGGATTTGTCCATCCATATGATGATAGATATACTGGGCCCTCTCGGTGGAATGTCATCCAATTAGCTTGCAAGCATGTGACTGGGTCACAAGGGATCACATATCACGAACGAGAAAAGAGTACTTATCGGTAACGAGGTTGAACTAGGTATGCAGAGATACCGCGATCATAACCTCGGATAAGTAAACTATCGTGAGACAAAGGGAAATTGGTATCGTATGTAAGTGGTTCATTCGATCGCAAAGTAATCGTAGAAATATGTGAGCCATATGAATTTCCATATTCCTCTATTGGTTATTGTCGAGAAGTGTCTCGATCATGTCCGCATAATTCACGAACCGTAGGGAGACACACTTAAGGATTCGACGTTGTTTGAGTAGTTATGGTATTATGAGAAAGAGACCGAATGTTGTTCGAGTCTCGGATGGGATCCGGATATCACGAGGTGATCCGGAATGGTCCGGAGAATAAGATTCATATAAGGAAAGTCTGCTTTGAGTTCGGGAATGATTCCGTGTTTTCATCGGAATGTTCTAGAAGGTTCTGATTGTCCCAAGACTCCGAAGGGGGAGGGTACATGAATGTGTCATTGAATGATTGCATCATGTACTAAGTGTTCTTGCTGTTCCAAAACTGAAAAGTCAAATTTCCAGTTTGAAAGTCAAACGGCTAAAACAGGAAACTGTGGGAAACAGGAAACTGTGGGAAACAAGCAAGAGGAGGTTGAAACCAACTTGGAAGAGGAGTTCCTCTCCTCCAAGCCGGCGGCCAGCCCTAGGCCGAGTTGGGGAGGGACTCCCCTCCCTCCCTGGCGCGCCAAGCCCCTCCACCTATAAAAGGAGGGGCAGGGCCTCCTCCTTGAGACACACAAGTTTCTACCTCTAATCTCCGGTTTAGAGCCGTTCTGGTTTAGAGCTTCTAATTGCTTTAGCCTGCGGTTTAGAGCCTTCTAATTGATGTGTCTAATCTCTAGACCACTAATAGCCCTCTCTCATACTCCACCATACTCGCTCCGACTTAAGGCGAAGCCCTGCGGGATTTCCCCTCTACTTCCGGTACCACGCCGTTGTGCTGCCGGAATCGCGAGGAGAGTGCTACAACCTCCATTTTCTTTGGAACAAGGAGAGGAAGGTCTTCACCGAACGTGTGACCGATCATGAAGCGCCTTTAACGCAGCCCGGAAGGATCGTCTACGATCTTGAGATCGGAAAGAGTACGACTACATCACCCACGAGAATCCGCTCTCGTTAAACACTTTGGAATCTTCGAGGGTAAGTTATTCCATCGACTCGTTGCTACAATCTAGTAGATAGATCTTGGCTTGTTTGTTTGTATGCGATAGAAAATTTTTGTTTTCCATGCTACGAACCCTACTGGGTATCGAGCCGTGTCTATATGTAGATCTGTGCAGACGAGTAGAACACAATGGTCATTGTGGGCGTTGATGCTTTTATTGTCGATTGCTTTTTGTGTACTTTGCATCTTGCGGTATGTTGGGATGAAGCGGCCCGGGCTAACCTTACATGACATCGTTCATGAGACTTGCTCCACGCTTAACATGCATCTTGTATTGCATAAGTGGCTTTGCGGGTGCCTGTTTCTCCTAGCATAGTTAAGATCCAATTTACAACGGGTGATCAACAATGCTAGTATCAATGTTGTGGTTCTTGTTCGTAAGTTAGAACGACACTTATTGAAATCCCCAAACCACGTAAAATATGCAAAGAAAGTAGAGGCGTCTAACTTTGTTTTGCAGGGGTGTGCAGTGATGTGATATGGCCATGATAGTGATTATATTTGATGTATGCAATGTTCCTTATTGTAAGTTGGCAACCGGCAGGAGCCATATGGTTGTATTTAATTTATGTTAAGACCCGCGTGTCTATTCAAAGTAGTTGTAATAGTTGAAGCCGGTGGACGACAACCATGGTGAAGTGTCATTGACCTTGATGCAATGCCGATGATGATGGAGATCATGTTCGTGCTTGAAGATGGAGATCGGAAGCACAAAGAAGAAAGGCCATATCATATCACATATTATGAATTGCATGTGATGTTAATCCTTTATGCATCTTGTATTGCTTAGTAGACGACGGTAGCATTATAAGATGATCCCTCATGCACATGAATTTCAAATCATAAAGTGTTCACCCTTAGTTAGCACCGTTGCTAAAGCTTGTTGTTTCGAAGCACCACGTGATGATCGGGTGTGTTAGATTCTGCAAGTGTATACAACGTGAGCAAGCCAGATTTGCTCATGCAGAAACTAAGGTTTGATCTTGACAAGCCTAGAATGTACAGACATGGTCTCGGAACACGGATCACCGAAAGGTAAAGCATGAATCGTATAGTAGATATGATGAACATGACGATTGTTCGCCATTGAAACTATATCAACTCTCGTGATGATCGGTGTTGATGTAGTGGATTTGGTTCGTGTGATCACTAAAACAATGTGAGGGATGTTGTTTTGAGTGGGAGTTCACCTAGTTTAATTTCATTAATTAATTTGAACTCAATTTGTCATAAACTTAGTCTAAACTATTGCAAATATGTTGTAGATCAATGGCAGCCCCTACCATCAATTTTAATGCGTTCCTAGAGAAAGAAAAGTTGAAAAACAATGGAAGCAACTTCGCGGATTGGTTCCGCAATTTGAGGATTGTCCTCACAGCTGGTAATTTGACCTATGTGTTGGATGCACCGCTGGGTGACCCCACCTGCAGCTGATGCTTCCGATGAAGTAAAGAATGTTTACCTCGCTCGGAAGAATCAGTACTCCATAGATCAATGTGCTATCTTGTATGGTTTAGAATCGAGCTTGTAAAAGGTTTGAAGAGTCGACCCATATGATATTGTCGAGGATCTAAAATTGATTTTTGAGACTCATGCGGCAATTGAAAGCTATGAGGCTTCAAAAGTTCTTTAACCGCAAGATGGAAGAGGGCAGCTCACAAGGTGAGCATGTGCTTAAGATGTCTGGGCACGCAAAAAAACTTCAAAGCTTGGGTATAGTGATTCCTAATGCTTTGGGGATTTACCGCGTCCTCCAGTCACTGCCACCAAGTTACAGGAACTTTGTGATGAACTACAACATGTAGAACATGAACAAAGAGTTGCCAGAACTGTTTGCTATGTTAAAGTCTGCAGAAGTGGAGATCAAGAAAGAGCACCAAGTGTTGATGGTCAATAAGACCACCAAACTCAAGAAAGGCAAGTCTAAGCAAAAGGGACACTTCAAGAAGGGTGGTAAGAAAGTTACCACGCCGGCGAAGAAAACCAAGGCTGGACCCAAGCCTGAAACTGAGTGCTTTTACTGCAAGGGAGAAGGTCACTGGAAGCGGAATTGCCCAAAGTACTTGGCGGATCTGAAGAACGGCAACATCAAGAAGAAAGGTATATCTGATATACATGTTATTGATGTGTATCTCACTAGTACTCGTAGTAGTGCGGGTATTTGATCTTGGTTCGGTTGCTCATATTTGTAACTCAAACAGTCTTTGCAGAATAAACGGAAGCTAGCGAAGAACGAGGTGACGATGCGCGTGGGAAACGGATCAAAGGTTGATGTGATCACGGTCGGCACGCTACCCCTTCATCTACCATCGGGATTAGTTTTATACTTAAATAATTGTTATTTAGTGCCTGCGTTGAGCATGAACATTATATCGGGATCTTGTTTATTGCGAGACGGTTACTTGTTTAAGTCAGAGAATAATGGTTGTTCGATTTATATGAGTAATATGTTTTATGCACATGCACCTTTGATAGATGGTCTATTCTTATTGAATCTCGATAGTGGAAATACACATATCAACAACATTGAGGCTAAACGTTTGAAATCAAGTGATAATTCGACCTATATGTGGCACTGTCGTCTTGGTCACATTGGAGTGAAGCGTATGAAGAAACTCCATTCCGATGGACTTCTTGAATCACTTGATTTTGAATCACTTGAAAGATGCGAAGCATGTCTGATGGGAAAAATGACTAAGACTCCATTTTCTGGTATGATGGAGCGAGCTACGGACTTATTGGAAATCATACATACCGATGTGTGTGGTCCAATGAGTGTAGCATCCCGCGGTGGTTATCGTTATGTTCTTACCTTCACGGATGACTTGAGTAGATATGGGTATATCTATTTCATGAAACATAAGTCCGAAACTTTCGAGAAGTTTAAGGAGTTTCAAAGTGAGGTAGAGAATCAACGTAACAAGAAGATTAAATTTCTACGTTCTGATCGTGGAGGTGAATATCTAAGTTACGAGTTTGGCGAGCATTTAAAGAAGTGCGAATACTTTCAATTGACACCGGGAACACCACAACAGAATGGTGTGTCCGAACGTAATCGAACTCTCTTAGATATGGTTCATTCTATGATGTCACTTACATTTACCGCTATCATTTTGGGGTTATGCATTAGAAACAGCTGCATTCACTTTAAATAGGGCACCATCTAAATCCGTTGAAACGACACCGTATGAATTATGGTTTGGCAAGAAACCTAAATTGTCGTTCCTTAAAGTTTGGGGATGCGAAGCCTATGTAAAGAAGTTACAATGGACAAGCTTGAACCCAAAGCGGAAAAATGCGTCTTCATAGGATACCCGAAGGAAACTATTGGGTATACCTTCTATCATAGATCCGAAGGCAAAATCTTCGTTGCCAAGAATGGATCCTTTCTAGAGAAGGAATTTCTCTCGAAAGAAGTGACTGGAATGAAAGTAGAACTCGACGAGTTTGTCGAACCTTCTCTCGAAATTGCGAGTAGCGCAGCACAGGAAGAAGTTCCTGTGGTGCCTGCAACAATTATAGAGGAAGCTAATGATGATGATCATGAAACTTCGGTTGAAGTTGCTATAGAGCCTCGGAGGTCAACGAGAACTCGTACCACTCCAGATTGGTATGATACCGTTATGAGTGTCATGTTGGTGGACAACACCGACGACCCCGAGACATATGAGGAGGCGATGATGAGCCCAGATTCCAATAAATGCCAAGAAGCCATGAAATCCGAGATTGGATCCATGTACGAAAACCAAGTATGGACTTTGGTGGACTTACCGGATGGCCGGAAGGCTGTCGAGAACAAATGGATTTTCAAGAAGAAAAGATTTGATGGTAATGTTATCATCTATAAAGCTCGACTTGTCGCAAAAGGGTTTCGACAAATTCAAGGAGTTGACTACGATGAGACTTTCACCAAGATGGCGAAGCTAAAGTCTGTGAGGATTATGTTAGCAATCGCTGCATATTATGATTATGAGATATGGCGGATGGATGTCAAAACAGCATTCCTCAATGGAGATATTGATGAAGAGTTGTATGATGCAACCCAAAGGTTTTGTCGATCCTAAAGATGCTAACAAGGTATGCAAACTTCAACGGTCCATCTATGGATTGAAGCAAGCATCCCGAAGTTGGAATCAACGTTTTGATAAGGTAATCAAAAGTTTTGGTTTTATACAAACTTATGGAGAAGCTTGTATTTACAAGAAAGTGAGTGGGAGCTCTGTAGCATTCTTAATACTATATGTGGATGACATATTGTTGATTGGGAATGATGTAGACCTTCTTAATAGTGTCAAGGAATATTTGAATAATAGTTTTTCAATGAAGGATCTTGGCGAAGCAGCTTACATATTAGGCATAAAGATTTATAGAGATAGATCGAAACACCAAATATCATTGTCACAAAGTACATATTTGGACAAAGTTCTAAAGAGGTTTGGAATGGAAGAAAGCAAGAAAGGGTTCTTGCCCATGTTGCCCAATACGACCTTGAGTAAAACTCAAAGTCCGACATCGGCAGAAGATAGAGAAAGGATGAGTAAGATTCCCTATGCCTCAGCCATAGGATCTCTAATGTATGCCATGCTATGTACTAGACCCGACATTGCATATGTTGTTAGTTTAACTAGCAGATATCAAAGTGATCCAGGAGTGGATCATTGGACAGCGGTCAAAAACATCCTTAAGTACTTGAGAAGAACTAAGGATATGGTTCTTTCTTATGGAGGTGATGAACAACTCGTTGTTAATGGTTACACCGATGCTAGTTGGAACACCGATCCGGATGATTCTAAATCACAATCTGGATACGTATTTATTTTGAATGGTGCAGCGATTAGTGGAGGAGTGCAAAGCAAAGCGTTGTGGCGAGATCTTCAAGCGAATCGGAATACATGGTCGCTTGAGGCTTCACAAGAAGCGATATGGATGAAAGATTTCATTACAGCTGGGTGTGGTTCCTAGTCGCTGGACCCAATGTCTATCTCTTGTGATAACATGGGAGCCATAGCCAATGCACAAGAACCAAGGTCACACAAGAAGTGAAGCATATCAAGTGTGTTTTCACGATTCGAGAACATATCCAGGATGGGGATATAAAGATTTGCAAAGTACACACAGATATGAATGTGGCGGATCCGTTGACTAAACCTCTCCCGAGGGCAAAACATGACCAACACCAAACTGCCATGGGTGTTCGGTATATTACCATGTAATCTAGATTAGATGACTCTAGTGCAAGTGGGAGACTGTTGGAGATATGCCCTAGAGGCAATAATAAATGTAGTTATTATTATATCTTTGTGTTTATGATAAATGTTTACATTCATGCTATAATAGTATTAACAAGGAAACATTAATACTTGTGTGATTTGTAAACTTAATTTGAAGTCCCTAGTATAGCCTCTATACTTCACTAGCTTGTTGGTTGATTAATGATTGTGGTTTCCCTATCATGAACATTGAGATGTTATCAAAAACAAGATCATATCGTTAGGAGAATGATATGGTGGACATACTCCTATAGATAAGCATAGCATAAAGATCAAGTCATTTCAATAGTTCAATTGCTATATGCTTTCTGATACATAGTAACCTAATTCCTTCGACCATGAGATCATGCATATCACCTTTACCGGATGGATGCTTTGATGACATCAAACACCACACCATAACTGGGTGGCTATAAAGGTGGCATTGAGTGTTCGGAAAGTATTGGTTGAAACACATGGATCAAGAGTGGGATTTGTCCATCCATATGACGGATAGATATACTCTGGGCCCTCTCGGTGGAATGTCATCCAATTAGCTTGCAAGCATGTGACTGGGTCACAAGGGATCACATATCACGGAACGAGAAAAGAGTACTTATCGAACGAGGTTGAACTAGGTATGCGAGATACCGACGATCATAACCTCGGATAAGTAAACTATTGTGAGACAAAGGGAAATTGGTATCATATGTAAGTGGTTCATTCGATCGCAAAGTAATCGAGAAATATGTGGAGCCATATGAATTTCCATTCCTCTATTGGTTATTGTTCGAGAAGTGTCTCGATCATGTCCGCATAATTCACGAACCGTAGGGAGACACACTTAAGGATTGACGTTGTTTGAGTAGTTATGGTATTATGAGAAAGAGACCGAATGTTGTTCGAGTCTCGGATGGGATCCGGATATCACGAGGTGATCCGGAATGGTGCGGAGAATAAGATTCATATAAGGAAAGTCTCGTTTGAGTTCGGGAATGATTAGGTGTTTTCATCGGAATGTTCTAGAAGGTTCGGATTGTCCCAAGACTTGAAGGGGAGGGTACATGAATGTGTCATTGAATGATTGCATCATGTACTAAGTGTTCTTGCTGTTCCAAAACTGAAAAGTCAAATTGCCGTTTGAAAGTCAAGCGGCTAAAACAGAAACTGGGAAGCAGGAAACTGGGAAACAAGCAAGAGGAGGTTGAAACCAACTTGGAGGAGGAGTTCCTCTCCTCCAAGTCGGCTGACCAGCCCTAGGCCGAGTTGGGAGGACTCCTCCCTCCTGGCGCGCCAAGCCCCTCCACCTATAAAAGGAGGCAGGGCCTCCTCCTTGAGACACACAAGTTTCTACCTCTAATCTCCGGTTTAGAGCCGCTTACGGTTTAGAGCTTCTAATTGCTTTAGCCTGCGGTTTAGAGCCTTCTAATTGGTGTGTCTAATCTCTAGACCACTAATAGCCCTCTCTCATACTCCACCATACTCGCTCCGGCTTAAGGCGAAGCCCTGCGGGATTTCCCCTCTACTTCCGGTACCACGCCGTTGTGCTGCCGGAATCGCGAGGAGAGTGGTACAACCTCCGCTGCCTGCTGGAACAAGGGAGAGGAAGGTCTTCGTTGAGTACCGAACATGTGACCGACTGCGGAAGCGCTGCCGGAACGCAGCGCCGGAAGGATCGTCTACACGATCTTGAGATTGGAAAGAGTACGACTACATCACCCACGAGAATCCGCTCTCGTTAAACACTTTGGAATCTTCGAGGGTAAGTTATTCCATCGACTCGTTGCTACAATCTAGTAGATAGATCTTGGCTTGTTTGTTTGTATGCGATAGAAATTTTTTGTTTTCCATGCTATGAACCCCTACAATACCATGTAGAAATTTTAGGATCTCTAAAATATTGTTGTGTATTGATCTGATCCTCGCCGGGTATATATAGAGATACACGGGACAACTAGAGTTGGAGTACAAGATGATCTTAGAGTCCTATATGTATCCATATCCTAACACGGCCATGCGAGCAACTCGGGTCTAAGGGTGGGTGTCGCCTTGGAGAGAACGAGAGGAGGTGGTTTGACGGGTTAGTGTGCATGGCTGGTTATGCCCTGTGGAAGAACAGAAATGTGTGGGTGTTTAATAACCCGCAAATAGAGAATACGGCCAGTGGTCTCACGACGATCATCTTAGAGGAGCTACGCCTCCCGAGAGTTGCGCTTAGGCACATCGTGTAGGAGTATAAGTAGGAGAATAGATTAGAGGGAGAGAGTAGCTTTTCATTTCTCTGTTTGGAGTGTGTGGTCTCCTAGTGTTCGCACTAGTGATTCCCTTTTTTGTACATTTTGTCTGTCTTCTATAAAATTAAGGTATACTTTTACGTACTCTCGAAAAAACTTGGGTCTAAGGACATGGAAATATCTTGTTGCGCTTCAAAGTGAGTATGTTCAACTTGATGAACTGCTTTATGTTGGAATGATGCCCTAGAAGCAATAATAAATATGTTATTATTATAATTCTTGTTCATGATAAACTTTATATTCCATGCTAGAATTGTATTAAGCGGAAACTTTGATACTTGTGTGGTTTATGAACAACGTCGTGTCCCTAGTACGCCTCTATGGACTAGCTCATTGATTAATGATGGTAAAGGTTTCCTAACCATGGACATGAGTTGTCGATTAATAATGAGATCATATCATTGGGAGAATGATATGATGGACAGACCCAAATCAAGCAGAACAATTAGATCGTGTCATCGTGTTCATCTTTGCGAAGCTTTTTATTATGTCAAATAGTGTATTCCTTAGACCATGAGATAATGCAACTCCCTGGTATCGGAAGAAAGCTTTGAGATCATCAAACGTCATCCTATGAGAGGGTGATCATAAAGGTGTCTCTCAGGTGATCGGAAAGTATCTGTTGGGTTGTATGTATCGAGATGGGATTTGTCCCTCCCAAGTTGGAGAGATATACTTCAGGCCCACTCGGTAATCGATATCAACACCGCTTGCAAGCACCTGGCTAAGGAGTTAATCACAAAGTGATATCGGATTACGGAACGATTAAAGTACTTGATGTGAACGAGATTGAACTAGGTATGCCAATATCGACGATCGAATCTCGGGCAAGTAAAATATCGCGTGACGAAGGGAATATATATATGGGATTAATTGAATCCTGGCATCGTGGTTCATCCGATATGATCATCGATGAATGTGTGGGATTCAATATGGGTTTCCAGACCCCGCTGTTGATTATTGATAGAAGATCATGTCTGCATATTCTCGAACCCGTAGGGTCACACACTTAACGTGTCTCGACGGTAGGATAGAATGGATAATTGGTTTATGAGTTTTTGTTCGGAGTCTCGGATGAGATCCAGGACGTCACGAGAGTTTCCGTAATGGTCCGGAGAATAAGATTCATATAAGGGAAAGCAGTTTTTGGATTTCGGAATTGTTTCGGATTGTTCGGTATTGTACCGGAAGCTTCTAGAACCTTCTGAACTGGGACCAACGTGGACCCACTTTTCGGGAGGGGTGTGGGCCTACGAGGGAGTTCCCTGGCCGCATTGGTCCAGGGGCACAAGGCCCCATAGGCCCAGCCGGCCAAAACCCTAGGGAAACCTTCTAGAAGGAGGGGGAAAACTTGCCCCCCACTCCAACCCTTGGGGCCGCCGCCCTAGGGCTTGGAGGAGGGGCCAAGGGGGCCGGCCATCCCCCTATATATAGAGGGCAGGGGCGCAGCCCTCCTCCCCTACTCCTTCAACCCTAGCCGCCATACTGCTGCCCTCCAGATCTCTCTCTCTCTCTCTCTCTCTCTCTCTCTCCCGACTACGCGTAGGCGAAGCCCTACCGCAGAAGCTCTCCACCTTTGCACCACGCCGTCGTGTTGTAGATCCAATCTATCTCTCCACCCCACTTGCTGTACCGAGGAAGGAGGAGATGTCGAGGTGCCATACGTGTGCATCTCTCGAAGGCATCGCCACTTGCGGTGTTGGATCGGATCGGATCGCGACGAGGAGAAGCTAGTACGACTACATCAACCACGTTCCGTTGAACGTTCCGCTGTGCGAATCTTCAAGGGTATGAAGATCTCATCTATCCCACCTTGTTGTTTGCATCTCCTAGATTAGATCTTGGCTTTCCCGTTCGCATCCGTAGAAATTTTTGATTTACTATGCTGCGAAACCCTTCAGTGGTATCAGAGCTAGATCTATGCGTAGATGTGTTTCACGAGTAGAACGCAACATGCTTGTTGCGGGCGTTGATGTTTTCTGTTGCAAGCATCTTGTTTGTGTACTTCTTATGCCGCGGGATAGTGAGATCGAAGCGGTCCAGGCCAACTTTACGCGACCTCGTTCGCGAGACCGGCTCCGCACTTGACGTGTGGCTTGTTCCACATGCTACGGTGGATGCCAGTTTCTCTCATTATAGTTGTCATGGGATTTACACCGGATGTTGGCAACCATAATATCACCGTTGTGGCTTTCCGTAGATAAGAATCGTTCTTAGCTTGTTACTCCCATAAGCCACGTAAAACATGCAACGACAAAGTAGAGGCGTCTAACTTGTTTTTGCAGGGAGTGTTTCTGTGATATGGTATGGCCCAAGATGTGATGTGTATGTTGTATGCAATGATCATGTTTTGTAATATTTCACGACTTGCATGTTGATGAGTACACAACCGGCAGGAGCCATATGGTTGTCTTTATAATTGTGTATGACCGTGTGTCAACTTCTTATACGCCATGTAATAGCTTTATCGCTAAATAGTTAGCAATAGTTTTAGTTGCTATTCGTGGTAGAGGCAATCATGGTGGACTGATGGAGATCATGCTGGCACGCACAAGATGGAGATCATTGCACGGAGATTGGCTATACCATGTCACATAAAATTATATGCATGTGATGTTTATCCTTTTATGTATATTATTATGCTTAGATCGCGATGGTAGCATTATAAGATGATTCCTCACTTAAAGATCAAGGTAAAACTGTGTTCTACCCATGTATGCACCGTTGCGAAACTTCGTCGTGTTCAAGCATCACGTGATGATCGGGTGCTATAAACTCTACGTTCACATACAACGGGTGCAAGCCAGTTTTGCACACGCGGAAATACTTGGGTTTGACTTGACGAGCCTAGCATGTACAGACATGGCCTCGGAACACACGAACCGAAAGGTTAAGCATGAGTCATATGAATGATATGATCGACACTTTGTTGTCCACCATTGAAACCACATCTCTTATCATGAAGATCGGATCAGGTGTGGTGAATTTGGATCATGTTCACTAAACAACTTGAGGGATGTTGAATTTAGTGGGAGTTCATCTAGTAATTTGATTAAGTTGAACTAGTTATCATGAACATAGTCTAAATTGTACTTGAAAATTTTGTAGATCAAATGGCTAAGTCCAACTTCAACTTTAACGTTTTTGCTGAGAAAGAAAAGCTTAAGAGCAATGGGTCTAACTTCACCAACTGGTTCCGTAATCTAAGAATCATTCTCTCTGGCGGACAAAAGGACTATGTCCTTGAGAAAGCGCTAGGTGACGCCCCTGCTGTAGATGCTTCGGCTGATGAGAAAGCTGTTTATCAGTCGCGCAAGGATGATTATGGTGTGATTAAGAGCACCATGTTGTTTGCTATGGAATCGGACCTTCAAAATGGTTTTGAGGAGTTCCCCGGGCCCTTTGAGATTCTTGAGGAACTGAAAACTATGTTTCAGAATCAGGCCCATTCTGAGAGATATGAGATCTCTCAGAAATTCTTTAACTGCAAGATGGAGGAAGGGAGTTCCGTAAGTGAGCACGCCATTAAGATGTCGGGCTACACTCAACGCCTTGAGCAATTGGACTGCAAGATTCCAGAGGAGCTCAAGATTGACAGAGTTCTGCAATCACTCCCTCCCAGCTACAAAGGTTTTGTGGTTACTCATAATCAGATTGGTTCCACTGATACGATCACTGAGCTCTTCGCTAAGCTGAAAGCTGCGGAGGTGGACATCAAGAAAGATAATCATGTGTTGATGGTCAACAAGCCCCCCAGCTTTAAGAAAGGTAAGGGTGCAAAGAAGCCCTTCAAGAAGGGCAGCGGCAAGCGCGTTGCCCCTGCAGAGAAGAAGCTCAAGTCTGGACCTAAGCCGGACACTGGGTGCTTCTATTGCAAGGACAAGGGTCACTGGAAGCACAACTATCCGAAGTACTTAGCAGACAAGAAGGCTGGCACCATCAAAGGTATATTTGATATACATGTTATTGATGTTTTCTTTACTAGCCCTCGTTGTAGTGCCCGGTATTTGATCTTTGGTTCGGCTAATATTTGTAACTCGAAACAGGAGCTACGGAATAGACGGCGGCTTGCGAGGGATGAGGTGACGATGCACGTTGGCAACGGTTCAAGAGTTGATGTGATGGCCGTCGGCACACTCTCCTTAGTTTTACCTTCAGGATTAGTTTTAAACCTCAATAAATGTTATTATGTGCCTGCGTTGAGCATGAACATCATATCTGGATCATGTTTATTGCAAGACGGTTATTCATTTATATCGGAGAATAATGGTTGTTCTATTTATATGAGTAACATCTTTTATGGTCATGCACCTGCTATGAATAGTTTATTTCTTTTGAATCTCGAAAGCAATGAAACACACATCCATAACATTGAGGCTAAGAGATGCAAGGTAGATAGTGATAATACGACTTATTTGTGGCACTGTCGTCTAGGTCATATTGGTGTAAAACGCATGAAGAAACTCCATTCTGATGGAATTTTGGAGTCTCTTGATTTTCAATCATTTGACACATGCGAGCCATGCCTCATGGGCAAGATGATCAAAACCCCGTTCTCCGGAATAATGGAGCGAGTAACGGACTTGTTGGAAATCATACATACCGATGTATGCGGACCAATGAGTGTTTCGACGCGCGGTGGTTATCGCTATTTTCTCACTTTTACTGATGACTTAAGTAGATATGGGTATATCTATTTAATGAAACATAAATCTGAAACATTTGAAAAGTTCAAAGAATTTCAGAACGAAGTGGAAACCATCGTAACAGGAAAATTAAATTTCTACGATCCGATCGTGGAGGTGAATATTTTAGTTATGATTTTCTCACGCATCTTAAAGCAAGCGGAATCGTTTCGCAACTCACGCCACCTGGAACACCACAGCGCAATGGTGTGTCTGAACGCCGAAATCGAACTTTATTGCATATGGTGCGATCGATGATGTCTCTTACAGATTTGCCGTTATCATTTTGGGGTTATGCATTAGAAACCGCTGCATTCACTTTAAATAGGGCACCATCTAAATCCGTTGAGACGACACCGTATGAACTGTGGTTTGGTGCTAAACCTAAGTTGTCGTTTCTTAAAGTTTGGGGATGTGAAGCTTATGTCAAGAAGTTGATGCCGGACAAGCTCGAACCCAAAGCGGAGAAATGCATCTTCATAGGATACCCTAAGGAAACGATTGGATATACCTTCTATCATAGATCCGAAGGCAAAGTGTTTGTCGCAAAGAACGGATCCTTTCTTGAGAAGGAGTTTCTCTCAAAAGAAGTGAGTGGGAGGAAAGTAGAGCTAGACGAGGTTATTGAACCTTCTCTTGAGTTGGAGAGTAGCGCAGCACCTGAAATTGTTCCAAAGGTGCTCGCACCAACAATAGAGGAAGCTAATGACAAGGATCATGAAGCTTCGGATGATGCTACTACTGAACTTCGCAGGTCGACAAGGTCGCGTGCCCCTCCTGAGTGGTACGGTAACCCTGTCTTAACTGTCTTGTTAGTAGACAATAGTGAACCGGCGAACTATGAGGAAGCAATGATGAGCCCAGACTCTGAGAAATGGCTAGAGGCCATGAAATCCGAATTGGGATCCATGAGCGAAAACCAAGTATGGACTTTGGTGGACCCTCCTAGCGACCGAAAGGTCGTTGAGTGCAAATGGATTTTCAAGAAGAAAACGGACGCGGATGGTAATGTTACTGTCTATAAAGCACGGCTTGTCGCGAAAGGTTTTCGACAAGTTCAAGGTGTTGACTACGATGAGACTTTCTCTCCCATAGCGATGTTTAAGTCCATTCGGATTTTATTAGCAATTGCTGCATTTCATGATTATGAAATATGGCAGATGGATGTCAAGACCGCGTTCCTCAATGGCAACATTGATGAAGAGTTGTATATGACGCAACCCGAAGGTTTTGTCGATCCTAAGGATGCTGATAAGGTGTGCAAACTTCAGCGTTCCATTTATGGACTGAAGCAAGCATCTCGGAGTTGGAACCTTCGTTTTGATCAAGTGATCAAGAGATTTGGATTTGTTCCAAATTGCTACGAAGTTTGTATCTACAAGAAAGTGAGTGGGAGCCCAGTGACATTTTTGGTACTATATGTGGATGACATATTGATTATTGGAAATGACATTGACATGCTTAACGATGTGAAGAGTTATTTGAACAAATGTTTTTAAATGAAAGACCTAGGGGAAGATGCTTATATATTGGGCATCAAAATCTATAGAGATAGACAAAGACGCCTGATAGCTTTAAGCCAAAGTACATACCTAGACAAAGTTCTGAAAAGGTTCAGAATTGATAAGGCAAAGAAATGTTCAATGCCTATGTTGTCAGGTAAGATATTGAGCGAGGCTCAAAGGTCCACTACCAGAACGATAGAGAAGCTATGAGCAAAGTGCCTTATGCCTCGGCCATAGGATCTATCATGTATGCCATGCTATGTACTAGACCGGATGTGTCCAATGCTCTTAGTTTGACGAGCAGATACCAAAGTGATCCAGGAGTGGAATAAAGTATTTAAATAGAACTAAAGAAATGTTCTTAGTCTATGGAGGTGATGAAAAGCTTGTCGTAAAAGGTTACGTCGATGCTAGTTTCGACACCGACAAGGATGATTCTAAACCTCAGACATGATACGTTTATATTTTGAATGGAGGAGCTGTGAGTTGGAGAAGCTGAAAGCAAAGCGTGATCGCGGGATCTACAGTAGAAGCGGAATACATGGCTGCTGCAGAAGCGTCAAGTGAAGGAGTTTGGATCAGGAACTTGATCACTAAGCTTGGTGTGGTTCCAAGTGCCTTGGACCCACTGGAGATATTGTGTGACAACACTGGCGCCATAGCACTGGCTAAGGAACCAAGATATCATCCAAAGACCAAGCATATCAACCGCAAGTTTCATATAATTCGAGATTATATAATAGATGGATATCTGAAGATTAGCAAAGTACATACGGATCTGAATGTCGCAGATCCGTTGACTAAACCCCTTCCACGAGAAAAACATGACCAGCACCTTAGTGCCATGGGTGTTAGATTGTTGCCAGATGTAAACTAGATTATTGACTCTAGTGCAAGTGGGAGACTGTTGGAATTATGCCCTAGAGGCAATAATAAAGATGTTATTATTATAATTCTTGTTCATGATAAAGTTTATATTCCAGGCTAGAATTGTATTAAGCGGAAACTTTGATACTTGTGTGGTTTATGAACAACGTCGTGTACCTAGTACGCCTCTATGGACTAGCTCATTGATTAATTATGGTTAAGGTTCCTAACCATGGACATGAGTTGTCGATTAATAATGAGATCATATCATTGGGAGAATGATATGATGGACAGACCCAAATCAAGCAGAGCAATTAGATCATGTCATCGTGTTCATCTTTGCGAAGCTTTTTCTTATGTCAAATATTGTATTCCTTAGACCATGAGATAATGAAACTCTCTGGTATCGGAAGAAATCTTTGAGGTCATCAAACATCATCCTATGAGAGGGTGATCATAAAGGTGTCTCTCAGGTGATCGGAAAGTATCTGTTGGGTTGTATGTATCGAGATGGGATTTGTCCCTCCCAAGTCGGAGAGATATACTTCGGGCCCACTCGGTAATCGATATCAACACTGCTTGCAAGCACGTGGCTAAGGAGTTAATCACAAAGTGATATCGGATTACGGAACGAGTAAAGTACTTGATGTGAATGAGATTGAACTAGGTATGCCGATACCGACGATCGAATCTCGGGCAAGTAAAATATCGCGTGACGAAGGGAATATATATATGGGATTAATTGAATCCTGGCATCGTGGTTCATCCGATATGATCATCGATGAATGTGTGGGAGTCAATATGGGTTTCCAGACCCCGCTATTGATTATTGATAGAAGATCATGTCTGCATATTCTCGAACCCGTAGGGTCACACACTTAACGTGTCTCGACGCTAGGATAGAATGGATAATTGGTTTATGAGTTTTTGTTCAGAGTCTCGGATGAGATCCAGGACGTCACGAGAGGTTTCGTAATGGTCCGGAGAATAAGATTCATATAAGGTAAAGCAGTTTTTGGATTTCAGAATTGTTTCGAATTGTTCGGTATTGTACCGGAAGCTTCTAGAACCTTCCGGAGTGGGACCAACGTGGCCCCACTTGTCGGGATGGGGCGTGGGCCTACGAGGGAGTTACCTGGCCGCATTGGGCCAGGGGTACAAGGCCCCATAGGCCCAGCCGTCCAAAACCCTAGGGAAACCCTAGGGAAACCTTCTAGAAGGAGGGGGAAACTTGCCCTCCCACTCCAACCCTTGGGGCCGCCGCCCTAGGGCTTGGAGGAGGGGCCAAGGGGGCCGGCCATCCCCCTATATATAGAGGGCAGGGGCGCAGCCCTCCTCCCCTACTCCTTCAACCCTAGCCGCCATACTACTGCCCTCCAGATCTCTCTCTCCGATCACAGAGGCGAAGCCCGCAGAAGCTCTCCACCTTTGCACCACGCCATCGTGTTGTAGATCCAATCTATCTCTCCACCCCACTTGCTGGACCAATGAAGGAGGAGACGTCGAGGTTCCGTACGTGTGCATCTCTCGGAGACATCGCCACTTGCGGTGTTGGATAGGATCGGATCGCGACGAGGAGAAGCTAGTACGACTACATCAACCACGTTCCATTGAACGTTCCGCTGTGCGAATCTTCAAGGGTATGAAGATCTCATCTATCCCCCCTCGTTGTTTGCATCGTTCGCATCCGTAGAATTTTTTGATTTACTATGCTGCGAAACCCTTAGAGTTGGAGTACAAGATGATCTTAGAGTCCTATATGTATCCATATCCTAACACGGTCATGCGAGCAACTCGGGTCTAAGGGTGGTTGTCGCCTTGGAGAGAAGGAGAGGAGGTGGTTTGACGGGTTAGCGTGCATGGCTGGTTATGCCCTGTGGAAGAACAGGAATGTGTGGGTGTTTAATAACCCGCAAAGACAACATACATCCCGTGGTCTCACGATGATCATCTTAGTTGGAGCTACGCCTCCCGAGAGTTGCGCTTAGGCACTAGGATTGTGTAGGAGTAGAGTAGGAGAATAGATTAGAGGGAGAGACTAGGTTTTCATTTCTCTGTTTGGAGTGTGTGGTCTCTAGTGTTCGCACTAGTGATTCCCTTTTTTGTACATTTTGTCTGTCTTCTATAAAATTAAGGTATACTTGTACGTACTCTCGAAGAAAACTCGGGTCTAAGGACATGGAAATATCTCGTTGCGCTTCAAAGTGAGTATGTTCAACTTGATGAAATGCTTTAATCAAGATTCCCATGACTTGTGAAACATAGAGATCGATTGAGTCTGTGTACTAAGTTAAGGATATGTGTTCCCAAATCACATTGACTATGGAGCATTAGAACAATCATCACTTAATATATAGTTTCACAACTAAACAATACATAGCATTGATGGAGTTTAAGGATAATATGAATAACTTATGAATACATCGGGTAGTATCATCATCACATTATTGTCCATGGACATATTTCAACAAACTATACATTTCAAATATTGTATTGGTTAACACTTAGATCAAACATTTTTTTGCAAAAAATCTACTGATCCATTAATAATCATCAACGAAAGTACAAAGAGTACTAAAAGTAATAAAAGTTGAAAATATGTCACTGGACCACCTAGCGACAACTACAAACATTAGAATGAGACGAATGCGTGCCATCCTCGCCCCCTCCATCACCAAAAACACGCAAAGTTTGTCGTAGTTTTGCTTGTTGTAGTAGACAAACGGAAAGTCATCATGTTTTTTGAAACGATACAAAAGAGTTGCCTTTTTATTGATATAATAGAAAAGGATGACCAGTTTATGAGGAAAACGGGTCCAAAAACCGATACAACACGATGTTGGGTTTGCAACATAAGAAACAAAAAATTCCTACGATATGAACAACTGAGCACCAAGATCTATCTATCTAGATACAAGCAACGGATGGATATACATACATAGAGAACTTACCCTCGAAAACCGACAAAGCTTTATGATATTGGTTCTTGTGGATGAAATAGTCGTTCACTTGCCGATCTCAAAATCGTGATGAAGTTCAGCAAGTCTAGCAGGTCCAGCACTAGCAAGTCTAGCATCGTAAACTAGCAGCGCATCCATGATCAAACACACGTCCAGTACCCTAACAACCTCCGTCCCTTGCTCTAGCAAAGTAGCGGCAGCAACAGATCCTTTCAGAGAAACCGAGAACATGTACTTCGTTGATTCAAAGTCATGGGGAATTTACTAAAGGGGGAAAGAAACCTTCACGAGTAGGTGGTGCGAACGAATAGGAGGCATGGGGCTCCTTTTATAGGGGAGGGGCATAACCCCATGGCCATGGCTGGCCAACTATGGTGGATGCCTCCACCTCTTCCTCATTCATGTTGGTGGAGCTTAATCCCACTCGCATCAATTTCAACTCCACTCACTTTGCATTTAATGTTCACTAAATTAAATGCATTTTCTCTTTAAATAATTTTTTTTATTTATTACTCAGAATTTTTTTAATTACTTTAATTAACAAACATTCACATAAAACCCCTTGCAATATTTTGATATCACATGCAGAACCAATTTCAACAATTTCATCCAAAACAATTCTGGTGTACATCGAATTAATTCCAGTGCTATCAAAACCTTTCTCTAGTATTATATCTACCCAATTAGTATTGGTATACCTTAAGTGTTTCACCACACGGTTCGCGAATAATACAGACATGACCGAGACCCCTCTCCGATCAATAATCAGTAGCGGGACCTGGAGATCCATACTGACTCCCACACATTTAACGATGACTTAATGATAATGAGAACCTTTGATGTCATAACTAATTATATTTGTCTCGTGATATATTACATGTCCGATATTCGATCATCGGTATCACCCTACCTACTTTAGTCTATCAATAAGTACTCTTTTCTCGTTCCCATGATAAAACATTCTAGTGATCTTATCACTTGCTTGTAAACTATGTTAATGTGATATCACCGAGAGGGCCCAGAGTATATCTATTCATCATAGAGGTGAATAAATCCCACTCTTGATCTATGAGCCTATACATAACACTTTCAGAGTATCTGAACCCACCTTTATTGTCACCCTGTTACTGTGTGATGTTTAATGTTATCAAGTTACTCTTCCCGTGTTAGTGGTTCACATGATCTCATGGTATAAGGATTATGGTTACTACATAAGACTTATTATATAAATATAAACATAATGACTTTGATCGTATTACTATACTTTGGGTGAGTGTTCATCACATCATTCCACCAATGTTGTGACCTCGTTATTAACAACATCCAATGTCCATGATCAGGAAACCTTTCAGCATCTTGTTAATCAACAAGCTAGTTTAACTAAGAGGCATAAATAGGAAATCTTACTGTTTATTAATCACACATGTATTAACATATCTAATTAACACAATTATAGCATGAGAAATAAACATTTATCATAAACAAGGAATAAGATAATAACCACTTTATTATTGCCTCTCGGGCATATTCTCTTTGCACGACGCAACACACCGACCCCAAGGTCGTGCTCCACGCGGCTTGACGACCAATACGCCTAAGCAAACAAGGTCGACACACCAATAGAAACACCTCAACGCAATAAGACAGAGGAAAAAGAACGGAGCCGTTGCTCCGACATCCACGCTGGCCCTGGGGCTGCGCTACACCTTGCCGAAGACGAAAATGCCAATGCAAATAACCAACACGGACCACAAGTCCCTCCGGCCAGTGGAACATCCAACGAGGCTCCAAGACACAAACGATGCAAAATCTCCGCCCTCGCCCGAACCCACAAGGGATCAAGGGTTTCCCCCGGAGAACTCTAGTAGAGAAGCGAGAACACCGCTTCGACGATGACTTCAAGAAGGAAACAACGCCTAAGGGCGTCACTGTCATCATCCTTGGAAAGACGCCAGGACAAGGCTTTCGCCTAGCAATGAGTCACAAACCACGCACCCGCCCCTAAAGGACGGGCCAAACCACCACACCAACCCACAACATGATGTCCTTCATCGAAGCCTCGGAAAGAGCAGCCAGACCAAGCATCCTGCATGTTGCCACGCCTAGGATCCCGTCGTCGTGATGAAAGCCGCCATCTGGATCATCACCATTTCCCACGAGATAGTTGCCACAGCAACCAGAACGAACCCGGGCAGCCGCCACCATGAGCAGGACCAAAGACCGCAGCCACCGCCATCCTTCGCACAACACCATCTTCTGCCCGCCCTGCCTCAACATCGATGCCAGGCCACACACAGAGGCCGCCCAACGCTTGCAGCGACTTCTCGCCACCGCTATCCGTCGTAGGGCACCTCTACTGCCACCACCAAAGCCATCTGCAATAGCGCCACCCGCAGCGTCGCTACTGGCTGATGGCTTTGAAATATAGCCATCCACATCTACATTTAAACTGTATATTATTCATATTTTTAATGAAACATCTCTCTAATCTTGCCACTTATACCTAATGATCAAGGAGGTATGTAATCCTGTCTTTCTATTTTCTCTGCATAGATAAGGACGTTTGATGCTGGGAATCACAACATTAAAGTCAAATATACGATATTTCCAACAACCCAAAGAAATCAGGAGCCGTGAAGTGGAGGCAGAAGCTTTAACGAACAACTATATGACGGGAATAAAATTATGGTCGTATAGTTCTGGCCGTATAGTTGCCACCAAAACCGCTAGGTCAAACAGAGCAACTTTCATGAAGGGACCCCTATATAAAGAGGCCTCGGATGACGAGAAACGGAGCTCTCGACTCTCTCTTATGCCCCTTCCATCAGAAACCAAAACATCGGAGGGATAGATCTAGATCTAATATCCAAACCCCTCTCCACCACCATAGCCATATTCCATCACTTGTACTAGTAGATCTCATCTCCGATTGACGATATTGTAAGACTATTACTATCAATCTCATGATTTCCATTTACAATATTTATGATTGTTAATTTTATCTCTATGTGTGAGTAATTCTCCATGGGCTAAGATATTCGGCCTAGCCATGTAACTTTGTGCATGTTTTTTTTTTATCATAGATGGGATCATGTATTAGTTTGTATGACATGATGATTATTATACCCTCTCTTGCCTCAGTCTAAGGACTTGTCAGGTACCCAAGATCCAAAGGATTGATCCAGGTATAATGAGTGTGAGTAATGACTAATCTTCAGGATAGCAACCCTAGTGACAGAAGGGGTAGGACAACTGTATGTGAGGGATTTACTTGGGATTAACAGTGACATCAGTATGCATATCATTAGTTCTCTTTCTTTTATGGATGAGACTAGTAGGTTATTGCTATAAGCGGTTGCGGAGACAATAGCAATTATGGATGCACTGCCCACATATAATTATCTTGCTCTAAGAATTATATGCATACTTTATTTTTATCTTTTATTCACATCAGATGTTTTGCATAGCTACTGGTGAAATCAAAAGCCCCAGGCCCTCTCTCTCTCCATCATTAACAACAACAAAAGATCACAAACTCTTGGTCCGGTAAAACACAAAAAGAATTCTGAAACTCTCGAAGGTCCGTTCAAGTAACTTTACTACGCTTTCTGATTCCCGAGGATTCGATAACCTAGGTCTACTAGGGAAAAAGAGATATACTACATTCATAATCCGGATCGAAGGTATCAACCCTTTTTCTGGCGCCGCTGCCGGGGAAGCAATAGCTACCCTGGTATGGTTAGTAGGAACCTTGCTAGTTTTAATTCTTGTTTTTAATTTTGTTAGTTTGATTTCAGTCTTTATTTGAAAAACCCAAAAAATAGTTAGTCTTTAAATTCTTGTTTTTACTATCATTAGTATTTGTTTAAGAAAATCCAAAAAACATAGGAAATATGGCTGAAAAGAATCTTTGGGAATTCGCAACTCCCAACAATGATTATTTGCGTACTCCTATTACCCAGCCAGCAATTACTGCTGAGGACTATGAAATTAAGCCCCACTATTTAAGTTTGGTTTAACAGAATCAATTTGGAGGCTATGTTGTTGAGGAAGCAGGTATGCACTTGAATACTTTCACTGAAATATGTGATATAATGCTCATTAAAGATGTTGACCCCGATGCGGTCAAGTTGCGCTTATTTTCTTTCTCTCTTAGAGGAAGAGTAAAAGAATGGTTGCTATCTTTGCCTAGAAATACTATTGCATCATGGGTGGAGTGTACTTCCTTATTTATGAATAAATTTTTCCCACCTAAAAATACTATGCAACTAAGATCTAATATTACTAGTTTTAGACAGGAAGAGCGTGATCCACTAGCGCTTGCATAGGAGAGAATGAAAGAATGCATGAGAAACTATCCCAGCCATGGGATGGAAGATTGGTTAATTCTCCAATTAATTTATAATGCTCTTAACCTTGTGTCTAAGTCTATGCTTGATACTGCAGGTGGAGGAACATTTATGGGTAAATAAATTACCAAAGCAAAGCAGCTGCTAGACAATATGCAAGACAACCATTCCCAATGGCATGTGAAAAGATCAAAACAAAGAAGGTGAACTCCGTCACACCTCAAAAAAATGAAGAACTCAATGCTAAGTTGGATGAACTCATATTAGCCGTCAAAGGTAAGGAAACCCAGGTAAGATCTATCCCAAAATCAAATATTGAAGAAATAGCCTTCATAGCTCGTAATGATTATAATCCTGCTTGGAAGAAGAACTATAATATAATTTTCAAAAACATTATTCTAGTCCTACAGGTAACTCTAATAATAATATGATATCAAGTAATGGTAGTCTCGAAGAAACTCTAAAGTCCTTTATGGACTTGCAAAATATCCTTGTTAATATAACAAAGAACCATGATAATATGCTTGGAAAGCTGTCTAACCAAGCTGTAAATTTGAGAAATGATTTACAGCCCTCCAAGAAAGGACAAAAATTGTTGAGGCATAGCTAGGTAAGATAACCGAGAGTCAAATTCTCATTCTAGCTAAATTTGCAGGTAAAGTTGATCCCAGTCCAGTTGAAGACCTCAGGATGATAAGAATCCAAAGGGGGGAGTCTGAAGAACTTGACTATAGCAATGCTCTTTCACCAAATTACATAGTTGAAGATCTTGTGAAAAGGATCAATATCAAGATTCCGGTAAGTGAAAGAAATAAGGAATCTATATATCAACACTACATTAATCAGGCAACAATAAAGGTACGTGAGTTTGAGGAAGAATATAAGAAGATTGCTAAAAAACTACTTATTAAGCTTGATGGTATATTTGAGCCTACTATTAAGATTAAAAGTGGGACTAATGAGATAGTTGCACTTTGTGATTTAGGTGTAAGTGTTTCAACAATTCCAAAAGGTCTTTTTAATAAGTTAAATCTTGGCTCTTTTGAAATCACCGAGTTAAAATTATATCTACCAGATTCTACCTACAAACAAGAAGTAGGAATTAAAGAAAATACTTTAGTATATATTAAAGGTTGTCTTGCTCTTATTGATTTTTTTATTGTTGATATGCCTGAAGATGCTACTGCCCCTATCGTATTAGGCCGTCCATTCTTAAGAACTATTAAGGCTTTTATTAATCTGCATGAAGGGAACATGAAGCTTCAATTGCCTTCATGGGATCCTTTTGTTATTCATTTTACCAGGAAAAAGAAAGCCAAACATGATAAGAAGGAGGCCATCACTTTGAAGGCCAACTATTTTGGAGTGGGTTGTTCCACTCATCTGTCCTAAGTGAGCAACATCAAGGTCAAGATATTGACCATAAAAGAGTGCTTCATGGGACGCAACCCATGTGAAATAAAGATTTCAGTAAAAGTTTTTAAGTTTTAGTTTAAGTTTCATGTTGAATAAAGAGTGCTAGAAAACTCCAGTTGAGGAGGAGAGATTCAGTGGTACTAAAATTCCTGTTTTATACATGCTGTTGTTGGTCGACAATTTAGACTGTCATTTTTCTATCAAAACATGGTTTTTCACTAAGTTTCAGGTTAAAAAAGAATTCTCGAAGAAACATAAACTTTTTTGACGACTATAGTACCTTTAACGACTAACTATACGATAGGAAAATAAATTCCAGCTGTATAGTTTCGGCCGTATAGATATGTATGCCATCGTCAAAATTTTCTTTCCAAATACAGAAGGTTTAATGACCAACTATACGGCAGGGATAAACATCCTAGCCGTATAGTTCTGGCCGTATAGATATCGCCGCCAGGAAGAAACCCTAAAATTTTGCCGTCGTACCAACTATATGGCAGGAACAAAATGTTGCAGCCGTATAGTTGCGATCGTATAATTCGTCCGACCACAAAAACACCACAGAAAGGTACCCCCTACACCTAAACTTCAATCATTTTTCTCTCTTCTACCTCCAAACTCTCTTAAAACCTCGAGGGATCTTCATCTCTACTCAATTTCGTTCGATTTCCTCACACACAAGTGATCTATGGTATGTTTTTTCTCTGATCCTCCAATTACTTTTTGTGAATTCATCTCTGATCTATTGTAATTATCAATCTAGAGTCTGACTTATTATTAACTAATTGCCATGTTTCTCTTGCCTAGATTATTATTTTGAGGAAATTCTTTAGTGTGCTATGATGAGGAATATGTTATGATTATAACTGTTGGATCAAAAAAATTATTTTTATTTTTAGTCTTTCTTGTTATTTTAGAAGATGAACACGAGGAGCCAAACGCGTGCTCATGCCGCTGTGAGTTCTTCTCAGGCTACCGTTGCAGCTTAGGACCGCATGGGGATACAGTTCAGGAATGATCTCCAACGTGATCACTTCAACAAGATCAAGAACCGAGAAGTGAAGACAACCAAGTGGGCTTGTCCCGTTATATTGAACCAACTCGGTATTTATAATGACTTCAATTTACTTTACAATAGGGTTGGCCTGCAAAACTTTGTATTCCATGATGTGCCTACTTATCGCCGGTTAACTCTTGAACTCTTAAGTTCTTTGCAAAGCACCATTAAAACATAGCACAGAGAGGACATGATTTCTCTCCGACTTATAAACAACAATTATACATCAACACTTTATGAATGGTGCAATTGTCTTAGTTTAGCAAACAATGATGTTAATGCCTTGCGCGCATCTTATGCCGACACGAACCCTTCCCCTGACCACTATTAAAATAGAATGAGTTTCACTTCTAGAGTCAACAAGGGGAAGAATATCCAGCATCCTGCTATCCGCTATTTGTTCTATGTTATTGCTAACACCTTGTAGGCACGAAATGAGTTTACAAGACTCAATGAGGAGGACATCTTAGTCCTTGCAAAAGCTGCTTTCAACAACAACCTGTCACTCAACTTGGGCGCAATTCTGGTGCGCTACCTAGAGCACCAGTCCTCCCAAAGCCAAGGACCAATCACAGGTGGAGGCGTCATAACTGTGCTTGCCATTGCCTTAGGCATCGACCTAGGTGAGTTGCAACCATTTCTAGGTGAGCGACGTGTTGGTTTCTATACTTTAAAAGCGTGTGGAATGCTCACTAGGAGAGGTGGTGGTTATTACTTGCATATTGCAGGAGCTGAGCGTCTCTACCCTGCTCCTTTGCCTAATGGTCTTTTCTCTATCGAGGAGGGACGTTTGTTATATGATGTGCAGGTTGAGAAACACCAACCCGAGGAGGAGATTCTGGATGAGGACCAAGAAGAGGAGCAAGAAGTTCCTTATCAAGAGGAGAAGCCACCACCGGTTCGCTACATAATCTCTCTCTGAACCTCCGAGAAACCACAAGTAACTTATCAACTCAATTTGCGAACTCGGGTTACAACTTTTCCTGCCACCTCAATGATTGAAGGGCTTGCAAAAGCCTAAGCTTGGGTAAGTTTCCTCATTATCTTTATTTGGCGTTCATTTGCTTTATTTTATTTCGAGGTTATGTTTTTTATTTGAGTTTATAAGCACTCCTGTTGGTTTCCCCAACACTTTATCTTTAGTTATTTTATTTTGTTTTCGAGATTTTCAAGCCGAGCTTTGCCGCCAATTTTATATTCTTTAATTCCCTCTCTCAAAAACAACAAAAAAAAATTTTCCATTTATCTTTATTTTCCCTTTTTCTTTTCTCCTTGAGGTTCTCACATATTTGCAGGAGAGTGATCGACTTCGAGTTTCCAAGAAATAAATCAAAAGGGAAAACAAAAGTAGAACCAAACATGAGAGGTATGCCTTATGACTCCCCACTTTTGAAGTTTGAGAAACCCATGCTAGTTAGTAGTAAATATTAAGATATTATATTGGTGGAGTGAGTCTTTATATTGGACTAAAATTTTGTTTGCATGGGTATTTAGTTGAGTAAGTTTTGTTCCAGCTCTTGTAAATGATCAAGTCTTGCCTAAAAATTTCTTAAACAATTGTAATAAGAAAAAGTCTCACAATTGAAGGCTTGGGTGTTGTAGTGTTTATTCTTGAAATCTTATTCCAAGAGACACTCAATACCACATAAAATAATAATTGACTTAATAGCTCTCTTTGAAAATATTTGTTTAATTGAATTAATGTTTAGCGGTTTTTGTGAGCATGCCAAAGTTTGACTTGTGAATCATAAGAATGATATAGCTTTATGCGTGTTAAACTTAATGGGATGCCAACAACTCCTCTATCCTACGAACGATCTTCATGGAGGAAACTTTTATATTCGGCTATGAGTTAATTAAACATATGTAGCAGCAATGCTATAATGGGTAAGATTCTTGGCACTCTCATGTAGTTGTGTTCATGATGAAATCACTCCTCTGGCTGATATGAGTAATCATTATGCAAAATGAACAAAATCTTAGTGATGCCACGAGTGTCCATCACAACCCGATAAACTAATTATTTTTTTGGCATGCTCTCAATTACTTAAAACCGAAATTCTTGAAGAACAATGAATAGAAAAGTAGTGCTTGAAAATTCTTGGTTTATTGATGTGGGAGAATTGAGATACTTTAGTGTATATGATTTTCATGACAAACTCTCGCACTCTCAATTTTACATGATTATACTTTATTGTTTAAAGGCAAGCTTATGAGTTGATTACATGACATGGAATAGAGTTTACTCATTTGAACCATCCATGCTAACAATAATTTTGCTGCGCTATAAGTATTTATTAAAACCTGTATGGTATGCTTGTCATTACTCTATCTATGCTGAAGTTTTTTAGATTAATAAAATGGAGGAAACATGAGACTACCGATCATGAGTAAGATTCATATCGTTATTTCAGTTTAAATGCTGAGTTCCTTTTTGATTTTGGTTTCCTTGCTCGAGGACGATCAAGTTTAAGCTTAGTAAGGTTGATGGCTGTGAAATATAGCCATCCATGTCCACATTTAAACTGGATATTATTCATACTTTTAATGAAATATCTCTCTAATCCTACCACTAATGCCTAATGATCAAAGGGGTATGCAATCCTGTTTTTCTATTTTTCTCTGCGCAGATAATGACGTTTGATGATGGGAATCACACCATTAAAGTCAAAGATACGATATTTCCAACAACCCAAAGAAACCAGGAGCCGTGAAGTGGCGGCAGAAGCTTTAACGGCCAACTATATGACAGGAATAAAATGCCGGCCGTATAGTTGCCACCGACACTGCTAGGTTAAACATAACAACTTTTATGAAGGGACCCCTATATAAAGAGGTCTCGGGCGACGAGAAAAGGGGATCTCGACTCTCTCTTTCGCCCCCTGTCATTAGAAACCACAGCACCGAAGGGATGGATCTAGATCTAATCTTCAAACCCTTCTCACCACCATAGCCATATTCTACCACTTGTAATAGTAGATCTCATCTTCGATTGGTGACATTGTAAGACTATTACTATCAATCTCATGATTTCTATTACAATATTTATGATTATTGATTTTATCTCTATGTGTGAGTAATTCTCCTTGGGCTAAGGGCTTCGCCTAGCCATGTAGCTTTGTGCATGTTATTTATCATAGATTGGATCATGTATTAGTTTGTATGACATGATAATTATTGTACCCCATCTTGCCTCAATGTAAGGACTTGTCAGGTATCCAAGACCCCAAGGATTGATCCAGGTATAGGGAGTGTGAGTAATGAGTAATCTGCAGGATGGGAACCACAGTGACAGAAGGGGTAGTATGGCTGTATGTGAGGAATTTAATTGGAATTAACGGTGACATCACTATGCATATCATTAGTTCTCTTTCTTCTATAGATGAGACTAGTGGGTTATTGCCATAAGCGGTTGCGGAGGCAATAGCAAATATGTATGCACTACCCACATATAATTATCTTACTCTAACAATTACATGCATACTTTATTTTTATCTTTTATTTCCATCAGATATTTTGCACAACTATTGGTGAAACCGAAAGCCCAGGCCCTCTCTCTCTCCATTATCAACAACAACAAAAGATCGCAAACTCTTGGTCCGGTAAAACACAAAAAGAATTCTAATACTCCTGAAGGTTCGTTCAAGTAACTTTACTACGCTTTCTGCTTCCCGAGAATTCGATAACCCAGGTATACTAGGGAAAAAGAGCTATACCACATCCGTAATTCGGATCGAAGGTATCACTGGACACCGGACCTCTAGGCGCAGCACCATCCTCTGCCCGAGCAGCGCCAGTGCGTGCCAACGCGCCGCAACGGGCCTCCAGGCCCAAAATGGAGCCCAGACCGGGCCAATCCCTCTGCCAGCAGCAGCCTCAACTCTAGCGCCTTCGGGCGCCGACAGTGCACACCTTGCCACGATGCCGCAGCGCCCGTAGCACCGCGCCGTTCCTGCATCACCACCACGCCTCCAGGCCACCGCCCCACGCCACTAGGACGCCCTGCCACCAGGTTGCCTCCCCACGCGCACCCCCCCGGCCGTCCTCTAGCCCCCAATCGGGTGGTTCCCGTCCCTACCACCACGCCAAGGGCCGAGAGTGAGTAAATCCCCGCCACCCCTTCACCGGCTTCGCCCGACAGTGGCCTCGGGGGGCGACGAGGGAAGAGAGGAGGTGTAGGGGTGGCGGCGGCGGGGAATGCCAATTGGCTCTCTTAAGCCGTCGTGTTAAGGCTCTGATTGACCGGTGCGATAGAGCAGCAATCATAAAGACAACCATACATGACTAATCAAGAAAAAAGTTAGATGTCGGACATAGTATTTTTCTAGCTTGGCCGAGAGGCACAGACTCGAAAGCCAAAAAAATAGGTGTCGTTCATATAACGGAGATTTCATGGGAGGAGGAATAGCCAAAAAGAATCACAAAGACAAATAAAAGATTTAAAAAGGATAAAGGTGAAAATAAACAAGAAACAAGACTGCTATTGAGATGCGAGGGAAGGGGCCAGAGGGAAAAGGACGAAGTTAGATTTGGCATATCCAATCCGCGAAAATAATCAGATATTCAGATCCGAGGAAAAATAGCCCAGTGGACTCGTTGCTTCCATCTCTCTCCCTCCTCTCCACCACCATTATATTCTCCGGCTAGCCCACACACCTTCCTACCAATTTTCCCCATCCTCCACACCCCTGTACGCCACACGCCCTCACCACTCCCGTCTTCTCATAGCCTCGTAGCCCTCCTGCTCATCACCCCTCCGCCCTCAGCTCGCTCATCCTCCTTTGTGGCCTCAAGAAAGGTGAACGAATCATCATATCTGGCCTGCCCTCTGTATATATATACATCTGTACATGCAGGCTCACCTGCTTTCTTTTTTTCCGTGTGTTTATCGGTTCTTGATCCATGCCGTGTGCGTTATAGGTCATTCAGGAACGGGATTTTCTAGGAGCAATTTTGGGTTTTCGTACGCAGATTGGATTGGGTTCAGGGATGAGGGGAGAGGAGGGGCTGCATCACCTGGCTCGATTCCCATCTCCCTGAACTTAGATGGATGCATCTGTGCGTACCATAACCCTGCACTCTCCCTGCTGTTTGGTTTCGTTGTTTTTTATTCTCATGTCTGTTGCTGTTCTTGCGGTACATATGCAGGTGAACTCTAAGAAGGTTAGTTCTTGTGGAAGCACCGGTCATAGCCGCTGTGGTGAAGCTCATAAACCTGTCCAGCTGTGTCGCATGCGGGATCGCTGCTTAAAAAGAAACAACCCCTTCTCACTTCAGGTTATTGTTCTCTTCCCATTTGCTTTCGAGATTGATATCCTTGTGTTCCTTCCTCTGCAGAACCCTTCTTGATTGATTTGGTTAGAGTGAGAAAAAAACAGAATGTAAGGATAGATCTTGATAAACTTTGTGATGACGTATTAGATATGATATTTTCAGTTTTCAAGAACCTTTCCACATGTGTCCTATCGTGTGTGTTAGCTTCAAAATAAAATACTCCACTTGGATACTATTAAATCACGCCTTCTATTTTTGGTAAGAAGGTACAACTTGTATAATTCAGCTCAGATGGAGGCTTTTTGTAGTCATAATAATTATTCACGAGACTGGAAAATACTAGTAATACATGTTGCAGATGTCAAACTGGTGCTTTCTCATTTATTCACGGCATGTAATGGTGGATATTTTTCTGACCTTCCCCACTTAAACTTTGATGGAAGTATAGTCATACAAACTTACAGGTAAAGCTGTAGGAAACTGAAATACCGATCAACTACAAAATCCATGGTATCAGCACCATGAATACAACACTTGTGACAATAGAGAAAAAAACGATTCTCGCATCCTTGAAGAGTAGGCTGGAATGTACTAAACTAAAAATCTAGCTACCCAATATTGCTGAAACAAGAGTTGAAGCTCCGCTTAAATATTTTTTTCTTACAACCTTTTTATCAGGTTTATGCTAATTGCAATTCTTTTGCACTGTAGTTTTCTGATGTTTTAGCTTACTGTTGCAGGTTTGGTTTGCATTTCCATTTAAGTACAAAAGCAGCTATATTTGGCATGGCGTTTGAGTAGCATCAGAACCTCAAAAGCAAAGTTTATCAGCAATATTACACTATTGTTGGTGTCATACTTCTATAGAGAAGATGCTGAATGAAATGTTTTATGAGGACAATAATGATCACTGTATCAGCTCTGAGGACGAAGACACACTTGTCAGGAGTTGTAGTAATCTCAGCGTCAGCTTTGGATATCATTGCAATTCTTATCAGAGTTTTCCTCTTGAAAATGATGAGCATGAAACCTCTCCCCAGATGAGGTTTGAAAATAATGCCATGACGAAGTCACGAAATGGCTCATTTACTTGTTTATCTGGTGCTGCAATCAGTGCAAATTTCACACTGGCCAATACAAATATTTGCAATGGTCTTATTGGGGAAGAAATTTTACCAGAATTAGATTCTCCAAATTCTTTCAGAAAGATCGTTTCTTCCCCGTCCATGTCGAGATTGGACTTGCTATCCACCTCACAAGGCAGCCCTGCATCACCTGAGAGCTCCATATTTGAGATCAGCAAAAATCTTTGGAGATCCAGCGCTCCAACAAGTGTATCGTCCAATTTTGTGACTGGTAACGAGGTAAAAATGGCTGGTGGAGCTGCTGGAGAGGATAGAGTGCAAGCTGTGTGCTCTGAGAAAAATGGATGGTTGATCTGTGGAATATATGATGGATTTAATGGACGAGATGCAGCTGATTTTCTGGCAGTAACTCTATATGATAACATAGTATATTACCTATACTTGTTAGAGTGCCGTATTAAGCAACAAGATGGCCTGTATAACTCTCCAGAAGACTCCCTTAATGGTGTTAAAAGTGAGTTAACATTGGCCATGAGAATTGCAGAAAATGAAGATGTAAAACTTTCTGAAAAATTTCGAGCTGGTGTGCTGAATTGCCTCACTTCTGCTGTTGAGCAAGCTGAGAATGATTTCTTATGCATGGTTGAACATGATATGGATGATAGGCCAGATTTAGTTTCAGTTGGGTCTTGTGTTCTGGTTGTGCTTCTTCAGGGAACAGATTTGTGCATTCTAAATCTTGGGGATAGTAGAGCCGTGCTTGCTTCCATGCCTTATGCAGAAATCGATACAGTGAAAGCTATTCAATTGACGGAGATCCACTCACTTGAAAACCCGTCGGAATACCAAAAACTTTTAGCTGACCATCCTAATGAATCTAAAGTTGTGATGGGTGACAAAGTAAAAGGGAAGTTGAAGGTTACTCGTGCTTTTGGAGTTGGCTATCTAAAGCAGGTAACATATTGTACTTTAGCATCTGAAGAAAACTCACTCCATTCTTATGATTTATCTAATACAAATGCTTTGATCCCAATTTGCAGAAAAAGTTCAACGATGCACTCATGGGAATTCTCCGAGTTCGCAATTTGTGCAGTCCGCCTTATGTATATACAAATCCACATACACTGAGTCACAAAGTTACGGAGGATGATTTGTTTGTTGTGCTTGGCAGTGATGGCTTATTTGATTTCTTCAGTAATGATGAAGTTGTTCAATTGGTTTATCAATTTATGCATGATAATCCATTTGGTGATCCTGCAAAGTATCTCATCGAGCAAGTTGTACATAAAGCTGCAAAGGGAGCAGGTATACCCCAAAAATATATTTAATTTAGTTTTTGATATACAAATAGTTAGCGCTAAGAGTAGACTCATTTGCGTTGTATAATGGTAATGAACAACCCAAATGTAGAAGTGTATTTCTCACATTAAGATAGAAAGGGAAGTACAGCTAGCTCCTGTTAAGTAAGTATGCTAAATGATACTAAGTAGAAACGTAGCATGTATTGACTGTTACATGTGTCATAGGAGTAATAACATAAGTCATTGATGGCAGATGCCTATTTTATGGTCTAGACTTTGCATACACTATATAAATAACATCAGATGAGAAAGAAGATGTATAGTAAAAAAAAAAGAGAAGATGTTGAATATTTGTGAGAGTACAATTACTTTGATGATTGTCTATTTTCTTAACTACCATTTTTGTTTGCAACCTTTTCGAAACCATAAACAAAGAGAACTAACACCAACTCTTCACTACTTCCTTCCTATGCCTTGACAGCTTTAACGGCTGAACAATTGATGAGGATACCTGTCGGGAGCAGGAGGAAGTACCACGATGACGTGACAGTCATTGTTATCATCCTCGGGAACGCCCGAAGGACGGCGAGCGCATCAACTAAGATATGATGAAAGCCTGCAGATCTCGAGAAGCAGCTACCAGCTGGTAAAATTTTGTGTGTTAGGATCTGAACACCTTTCAGGGTTTTGGTGTGATAGTGAATAAACATAATAATGTGTGTATATCCTTCTGAAAATTTCGGGAGCGAACATATGATTTGTCAAGCCAAATGGTTCACTCGCTGAGACCTGTTTGGCCTAATTTTGTAACGCGGCAGCTCTTATTTGTCCTTGTGACTTCATGAGCAGAATGGGGATACCCTTCAGATCACATTACCTAGCATGTGGTGTCGTTATATTTCACTGATCTGACGATCACATGGAAACCTGTAGAGGACCCATGAGAAGTGTCAGTCTAGTGTGTTGGTCCCCTGGTTGAGTTTGCAGGATACATTTGCCTAGTGAGGGCTCAAGAAGATATTATGTGGTGGGAGACGAGTCCTGGTCACATCAAACCCTCCACATCTCTAGTAAATTTGGTGCTCTCTTGCCCACAATTCCATGTCGCTGCGAAACCTGGAACACACCGTTGTCTTTCCCCCACCTGCCAACGCACGCCACGAGTTCCTGATGAGTTTCTTCTGTCATTCGACGCATCAGTCCTGACAGCGACATCCTGATTAAGCCACCATTCACAAGAACAGACAAGCAAATGCCGTAGCAGCGAGACCTCTGCACGATTATTGCTTTCCCCGTAAGCAGAGCCTTGCACGGCTATTGCTTGCACGGTTTTGGAGCCTAGTTAGGACATATCTGGCATGTCCTTGCGCCAATTTAGTAGTAGTACTACTAGTATTTTTGTACTACCGGGCGTTGTGGACTTCACGCTTGGCACAGACCAATGCCAGCTGCATGATGTGCCCTGTAAAGATTGTTAAAATCGGGCGAAAGCGACCGGCTTG